>OX422140.1:220615728-221978491 GCA_949129095.1 Volucella bombylans
GGGTACACCAACGTAAGCCTTTTCTTAAACCCTCGATAAATGCTATCAATATTGAAGACAGACCCTTACTGTAGATCGATTTTTTTCATAGAATATACCCAGGAATCATTCCCCAAATTATCGTTGACGAATTAGGTGACACCCTGTATATCTACAATAGAACCATCGTGATTGTTATAATTATAAACTTTTGCCCTTCACTCTACAAGTTGTTTACCCTTCTACTCACTAGTATTGTAAATAACTTTTTAATTGACGTTGCAAGATTTTGATGAAAGTTAAGATTATTTATGTATGTACAAATATACCCATACTGTATATGAAAGAACCGGTCACACAAAGCCAACAATGACAAAATACAAATCCCAATATTGACCAATTTTTTTATATTTTTGTAAATAAAATTTCTTCATTAAACAACTTATTGACTTGTTTCATATATTTTTAACATACGAAGGCAAGTTACAACTTACCTTAGAACTTTGGGCCGGCAAGCTTTGAAAATCATTGAATCCATCCTTTGGAGTTTCTGATTCGTTTCCTTTTTTTTTACTCCTTTGAAACTCTTCGTTGCAATACATTTTGACCCGCTTGTTGTCAGGATCTTTAAACACAAAAAATATGTTTTTGTTAAGCAAAATATAAATAAAAAATATATTATATATATTCACAAACTTATATACATATATGTACGGGTACATTAACATTATAGCAGGATTAAATTTATCATGTTTTATTAGGTTATACCACATGAAATTTTATTTAGTCAAAATATGAACCATTAACATCTATAACCTTCTTCTACCGTGATTCAACGTTCATTATTCCTTTTTTATAGAAGGCTTAATTTTTTGACGCTAAAAAGTTTTCAAAGGCTTCTATGACCTCTGCTCGGTTTCGGAACATATTTTGCCGACAAAATGACTCAAGACTCCGGAAAAGGTGATAATCCGTTGAAGAAATATGAGGAGAGAACGGAGGATGCGGAAGAATTTCGAATCCCAACTGTAGCAGCTTTTGCACCGTTACGTGTGAGGTATGGGGTCTAAAATTGTCATGCAACAGGATCGGACCATGCCTATTGGCGAATGCAGGCTGCTTTTCAGACAATTTCGTATGCATTATGTCGATTTCCTCACAATATTTGACTGCATTTATCTTTTCCGCTGGTTGAAAAAATGAAAAGTGGATTGGTCCTTTCGATGTCCACCAGATTGTCACCATAACCTTTTCTGGGTGAAGGCCAAGTTTGGGGGTGTGCTTTGGGTTTTCGTCTGCATCCAACCACTGCCCAGATCTTTTACGGCTGTCATACAAAATCCACATTTCATCACATGTGATTATACAGTGCAAAAACGGTGCATTTCGGTGTCTTACACTCAGTGATGCACAGGTTTCTAAACGGTGTAGTTTTTGGGCCTTGTTCAATTCATGGGATACCCACTTGTCGAGTATTTTCTTTTTTCCTATTTGAGATGGGGTCGACTTATTGCCATGGGGGAAACTCAAATGCGTTACTTATGTTTTTGACTTCCCGAGACGCATTATGTCCCATTTTAAACTCGTAAAGTAAAAGAATACGAATTTGAATCGTCGACAGCATAACATAAAAATTCCTAGAAAAAAAAAAAACTGTACTTGCAACGAACCCTAAAAGTTGCACACATTAAACACACATACCACTTTACCTTATAAAAACAAAAAAAAAATCACTGTGTTGTACAGATGTTCACTCGACAGCTTCTAATTGAGGACTAAGTGAAAAATCGGACATTTCATGTGGTATAACCTAATAAAATATCAATATCAATATCTTAGCGATTAAAAATTTGTTATGTAGTACAAAAGTAAGTAAGCAAGAAAGCCCTTACAGTTTTTAAAAGTAACCTTAACAAATGCTAGTTCTGTTTCAAAATATTGTGGAAGCAAAAGCCAATTGGTTTTCTATCACATGCTGTGATCCAGAAATGAGAAAGAGGTTAATATCGACAGTGGAAAAGGTGGGTTACTCTCATCATTTAATATTTAACTATAATTTATTTTAATTCACTAATTTATGCACCTTATTAGAAAATCCTCTTTAGAACAGAATTCAATGACGGCTTCTTCGAGAAGACAAAATAAAATGGGACATCATCAATTTCTTGGAGAAGACAAAATAAAATGGGACATTAACTCATTTAAACCTTTCAAAAACCCAGGAGACGATGAAAGGCTCTACTCCAAATGGCATCTCATTAAACATTTCCAAATTTCCTGATGAGTCAATATCGTAAGAGAAATTTGAGCATGAGCTTTTATTCCAAATTGTTGAAGAGAAATTATCGATGAGAGGAGTGGGAAAGATGTGAAGTGCCGGCCACGCACCGATGTAAATTTTCGCCGTCTAATTTTTAAAAGCTCAGTATGTACCTGAATGAAATTTCATCCCATATGCAAATTATGCCTTTACTTTTTTTATTAAAGTATATATCAAATCGAATTGCGCAAATAATATTAGTAAGGAGTCCAGTTATCGTTATTATTCATAATTGCTTAGCCTCATATATTGCAACTTTCACTTAATTTTTCCACATATTCTAAACTAAGGCCTCTCCAAACCCGCGCAAGTTCTGCTATCGTGGCTATTTATTGGACCCTTAAGCCGCTGCTTCATTAAAAATCACATACTTTCTATTGGATTCGCATCATGATTTTGGAACGACCAATTTTACGTCTCTATACAACTTTACTTTTTCCAACGCGTGCAGAGGCGACTCCGATGTTTTGGATCTTTATCCTTTTGCAAAATCCAGTCGCATTTGTTTCGTTCACACAGAGATTCGGTAGACGTTAGCAAACCCTTCTGGTATAATTTTATCATGAATTGTGCATCGAGGTTTTGTGTGAATACTATTAACTTTCCAAATCCTTTGGCCGAGAAGCATCCATAAACATGAACTTTTGCTGAATGTTTTACTTTTCAACTTTTTTTGTCCAGGCTTTCTTCCAATAATTATAAACAAAAAAAGATGACTGGTCTGTAAATATGATCGGTCCAAATACTTAGCCTGTTTTCAATATGTTTTTAGATCAGTAGTGGTTAAGGTTTGGTACTCCGGCGTGGTACTGTATTGATTGACACTTTAATTCCTTTTCTGAACAATTTTTCTTTTGCGTTCCTCAGACTTATTATTGTGGGGCTTTTCTGAAACAATTCACAAATTACTTTATTGTCTTTACTTGATATGGTCCCTCTACCTGACCCATCATCGACATTACCGTATTCCTTATCTACTTTCTCACAAATGCCTCTAATTTTTTTAAATATTTTTCTGCGGACTTAATGCGGACGTGAGTAAAGTAAGAGAGTAAGAATTATTTTTTGGAACATGCATCCTGGCCTCCGCCCAATTATCAAGGCTTCGCCCATCAATGATGTTGTCTGGTCTTATCGTAACGGTTTTCAGATGACGCCACCGAAGTTTGCTACGATTTGGCCAGTTACAAGCGGCCGGTTATAGTCCTGTTAGTGGTAGGACCACCGGTAGTCCCTATCAGGACTTAAATCACGGTACCATGACTTCTAGAGGTAGGCCCCATAGTGGGAGCGTCATGGTGGCTGTAGTTTAAACCTAAAGTCGCGGGAAGGGTTTTCCTGTTGCTTTGACCCAATGTAGAGTTGCAATAATTACTGGGTGCTGTAACCCTAAGAACAGTAAGAGGTTTTAGGCCGGCCTCGACTCATACCAAGGGTGGAACTTTAGCCTCTAACACAGTTACGAATTGGTATCAATGGATTGACGGAGAGCGATAGCAACGTATCCTTGCTCCCATGGATGTATGGTCATCCCGTAAACTTAAGTCTACACGACAGGTGTAAATGTTAAAAACTAGAGACTATGTACATGCATCCTTATCAGAGGTAAGTTTGAAGAAAAATTACAGATGGCCGTCAAACGGCTCACTTTAAATATGTTTAAATATATCTCAAAAAGACTTTAAAAAACCTATTTTACCATTATTTCTTAACGAATCCTGAAATACTCGTATAAAAGATGTTGTATTTATTTTGTTATACAAAAAAATTACAAAATTACTAGTCAATTTATTATATTATTTATTCTAGTTTTTTTTTGAGTTATAAAAAAAATTAAGAAATTGCTAAAAAAAACAAAAGAACAAATTATGATTTAATTATGAAAGCCAAGACCCTCTTATGTGTGTTTTAGTTATTAAAGCTTATACTTCTTGTTAATGTTAATAAATAGTAATAATATAAGCAAAGTTACTGTGGACAAAACCCTACACCTTAAAACAATTATGTTTTCTTTTATTCTATCATATTTGAAAGTTTAGCTGATCTGAACTGACACTTGCATAAACCTATACAAAACTGTTAAACAAAAAGCGTTATATAATTAAGTAGGCAAATATGCAGGTGCACGACTCTAGGAGGTGAATGGACAGTTTTATTTCAACTAATTTGAGAGATCGTATAATAGTATTGGGTACAACCCAATATGTTTCTATTAAATCTACTATCCTGACAACATGCAATTGCACATTTTACAATACTCGTACAATACCAAAATCAGAAATCTATACACATATTGTAATCGTACTCGACCTTCATATTTCCTGAAGTTACTAGGCCTTGGTACGTTTTTGCTAAAATATGAATATTTTTTCTTCATTTTCTTTAAAAAGGTAATATCTACAGTATATGCATCCTAAACACTTAATAAATTGATATGGTCCTCTATATTTTGGCGCAAGCTAAATGAGTTTTTACAAAATGTTTAGTCATGATAAAATCCAACTTCCTTTGTGAAAGACTTACACATATTCCAGTACAAAGTGCAAACAGTGCATCAGTTAATGCCTCCTGACCGTCAGTCGCGTGTGAATTACTGTAAAGCCATCATCAATATCAACAACGAAGGGGACGATTTTGTGTCGAAAATCATAATGAGAGACGAGGCGCATTTCCACTTAAGCGGTAACGTCAATAAATAAAATCGTCGTTTCTGGGGCACTGAAAATCCGCGTGTGATGCACGAAGAGCCGTTATATCCACTCAAAGCCACTGTGTGGTGCGGCGTTCACCATATGCATACGGTCACAGTTACTGGCGAACCTTACAGGGCCATGATAAACGACTTCTTACTGCCGGAATTGGATGAGCGGGGCTTGGTGAACACGTAGTTTCAACAAGACGGTGTAACCGCACACACAGCACGAGCCACAATGGATCTTGTGAAGGAAGCGTTTCCTGGTCGCGTAATCTCCCGTTTTGGCGATTTGGCACGGCCAGCAAGATCGCCCGATTTAACCATCCCAGACTTCTTTCTTTGGGGCTACTTAAAGTCGCGGGTATATGCCAACAAGCCCTAGACAATCGCAGCCCTTAAGGAGAATATTTCCATCACTCAAAATCATTTCTTTTTTATTTAGTAAAAAAGTAATTCAAAAACAAAATTGGATGATTAATTTTGCGCCACCTGGTAAAACAAAATTTTAGTATTTATTTTACGGTAACCATTAAAGATTTCATAGCAAGGACTTTCCCTTTCTGCCAGCACCCTTGCTAATCGTTTTGTAGTTACATCCCTTTGTTGTGAAGTTACATGAACGAATTTAAATGACTTAGGATCAATTACAAAAATATTTGTCCACCTGCTAAGCACATTCACATGGCTCACTCCTTTCCATTCTTGTGTTCAAAATATTGAAGCTATACGGCCTATCGTGAAATTCTGGAATTCAAAAGCTTATTACTGAGGGTCAGAGGTAGTGATAAGAATCAGTTATAATTTTGAACTTCATGCTCTAAATGATTGGAAGAGCGGCCCAAAATTGCACTAAAGGGATGCGCTTCGTCATATGTTCAAAACATATAATGTCGAAATGAATAAACATTTTTGATTAGAACTTAAAAAAAAAAACACCCTCTAGCTTGGACTGTTCTTGCCAGTTGCACTTGTTGCATTTCCTGAAATTGTTAATTGTGGTGTCGTTACTAGTTTTTCAGGAGCGGAAGAAAATCGCTTTCACGAATGTTAAATATAAGGGTATTTTTCATTTAAATTTTATAAACTAATAGCACAGAAAATAAATCTATTCAGATGTCTCATTCATATGGGAAGTTGTGTCCTATGAAAATGAAATCGAGCTAAAAAAAAGAGTTTTTTAAAAAGCCGCAAGTTCTTACAAAGAGCAGAAAAATCATTTTATTTCTTTTCGCTTTTTGTTTTCGCCACTGGCAACACCCCTATGCAAAAACAATACGTGAACGAAAGAAATAAATAAAGAAAAACAATTCGCCCATCTCAATTTGAATGGACTGCAATTTGCAAAGGCATCATACGTTGACGTTGCCCAGTATAACCGGTTTGCTTGAGTTTATGTACGTGTGCTTGTTATTTTGTTTGTAACTTGTTATGCAATGTAAATTAAATGGGGGTAGGAATATAATTTTTAAGATCATGAGATCGATGGTCCGTGAAGGCTGAAGTGCTGGAGGGGGTTGGTATGACGTTGCACCACACTATAAAAGTGATTGGCATTTGAAGCACGATGTGTTAAGGGCTAATATATGTTATGGGGTTGAAGACATACATACGAGTACCTTCGGTTTCTTCATATGCATCATTTTCAGCAACTCCAGCAACGATCTACATGCAATTCTTTCAATTTTTGCGACGTCAGAGATCTCTTCTCTGCGTTGTATATGCGAGTGTCATCGTCCCGTTGTGCAAAGTTCATGGCCTCTGTGCCTACCCGCACACCCATTATTTTCAAAACACTTTTTTGACCTTCATTGAAAATACACGCTGCTGTAGCGTTGCAATTTACAAAATTTTTTTGCCCGTAAAAATGTATTTAGGAGCTAAATTCCAAACACAGTTATTAAAGGTTTCATTATTATTTTGAGTATCGGCTTTAAAACTTTAATAACTTCTTCACCAAAAGTCAGTGGATGTATAAACGTATCTTCTTTATTGTCAGCTTTGAGTTGCTGATACTGACACCAGGAAGTTTCACCTTCTGGACAATAATGCTGTTGCGGTTTCTCTCGGTAGCAGTTATGTGATAAAACATTGCTAACACAGATTTTTTCATTTCTTCCAGAGAATTTATTTTATATTTTCCATAATTCCAAGGCCGTAATAAGTAGATAATTTCAGCATAATTTTATTAGTCAACAGCATCATTGGCTTTATTTCTTTCTTCTTTCTCGATTTTACAATTACATCTAAGATTTTATTAGAATATTTTCCAATAACAGAAACAATACCCAAAGGTGACGTAAACCCACACTTAGACCACGCTCCATAACCTGAAACAGTAATTTCGTTTTTCGGATGATCAAATTGAATATTTTTCTCTTGCTCTACTTTCGCTGCTTTTTGAAAAATATTTTAGGCACAGCATTTGCGGCTCTACAATTGAATAATAAGCTTGATTACTCAAACCTCGACCCAAATCCATTAGAGAACTTCAAGATCACTTTTACCAATTCCAAGTAAAAGTATAACAAACACCAAACTTCTGTTGATTTCGTTGCATTTTTTTATCATTGGACAAGAATAAATAATTTAAAGCCTAATCCTTGCTGTGATCGTTTCAAGAAATCTATATCACCATTACACAATTTACATTTAATAATTGCTTGCAAACTTGTTAACACTAAATAAAAATTCAATAAACTGTAACTATGAATCGGATCAAAATTCACTTCACAATCGCAATTACCTTGCAATTTTTGAGCAGATGTACTAACAACATCAGTATTTTTCTTAGCAGTATGTTGATTTCCTCTAAAACTTATTTTTTTAGCTTTTTCTCCTGGGTGTCTACCTCTTTTCATTCCTTTCTTGCCCATTTTACTTTTCTTTAAAATACCAAAATTCTACGTGTCGTACACTACAAGGATACATTTTTCAAGGCTATACGGTCGCAAACAATAGCGCAGGTATGAGCGCCGCAACTGCAGGGTACGCTCTCCCATATTATGTTATTATGCTGTATCTTAAAAATGACTCAGTGTATTGGTCTAAAATTTTGTTATTCTCAACTTATGAAACTTTAAAAATATGCAAAAAAGAATTTAATTTTTGAAGATCGAACATGAGACTACCCCCTTAATTGGTAGGTGACTTTTGGCAATTGCTGAAATATACAAGGTCTCTCTGTTTATTTTTGATATAAACTCGTATTATAGAACAGTAAGTTTAAGTGTAAGAATGGAATTCCATTGCACTCTTTACATATGTGTAAAACATTTCTTTTCTCAGTTATATTTTAAGTGATAATGAAAGCTAATTTTGCACGCCACCTCTCTCAGTATTGTTGAGTTCGGTAGTCAGACTTTGTACAAGGAAGTTGGTTTTTTGGTGTACAAAAGAATAGGCCCACAAAAAAACGGTGTTCCATAATGAGTATAAAATACAAAACAGCTGAAAGGGTTGATACAGGGTTGATTTTGGAAGTTTCAGAAAAATTATCTAGCTTTCCAAAAACATTTAATTGATTTTCCAATTCTTCGATAGAGCACTAGACTACTTTAAATGATTTATAGCATAAAACACTAAAACCCTCTGTAACTTTGTACCGGGAGGAGTTGTCAGAGCGCTGAAATAGAGATGGTGACGGCTGGCTTCATACCTTCGAGGTGGGTTACTTCCTTTTCGCCCAAGAACAGAATAAATGTTACGAAAGGAAGTGATTCGAAAAATGGGTACAGATAACATGTAACAAAAGTATGATACAAGAACTGATTGCAATTTTGGAAAAAGATTAAATTAGTTTGATATAAAGAACCAGATTCACTTTGCCAAAAGCTAGCGGATTCAATGCCCGGTAGATGCAAGAAAGTTATTAAAAAAAAATCAACACTATTGAATGCTAAAGAGAACATTAATACCAATTGGTATTAGTTAGTTTACTTATATATTTTTATTATATACATATGTAAATATTTTAATTTTTTGTTATATGTTTATTTTTTTGCACAGGTAAAATAATTTATTTAATTTATATAATTTGATTTAATTTGTAAGAAATTGCAGGCAAGACGGGGAATAATTCTCATATAAAATAAACTCTAACCAGGAGCACAACCGACACACAATAGTTCTCTTCTTTGATTTCAAAAAGCTTTCGACACTCTATGCCAGAACAAGCAAGAACAAGAACAGCCAGAAAAGGTGGTTTGTTATTATGATTTGAAAGTTCATTAAATATTCATCATCATCCTCAAGAAGTGGCGACTATATCTTGAAAAAGGTATTCAAATGTGTTACGGCATATTTAAAGCAGCAAAAAAAAATACAATCATGCATCCATCCGTCCACCTCACATTCCACAGTACAGAGTACAAGTATACACAATTCGGATGCGTATCAACTTATAAATAACTTATATAAAGTTGACTATAACTTCCAAGCTCCAAAAACACAGCATGCTGCATTGCAGGATTTAAAACGGCCGCAACGGCTACAAGGTTCAGATTGTGTGTTTCAGTTAATCAGTTTATACAATTGGAGATACTCTCAACATTCAGAGACCACAACACGTACAGTGGTGGAAAAAATAATATGTGTGAACGGAAAATAAATGAAATACAAATGTTGACGCAATTTTGTTGTAATTTTTTGTGTACTTGTAATTCAGTTTTATAAGTGCAAGTAAGTAAGAATAAATATATGGAAAGCATAAAAAATAATTAATTTTTTTTAACATTAAAATAGGTTTTTTGGTTAAAAAAAATAATAAGTGTGATTCCTAGAATAATCAAAAAACCTGAATTATAGAAAATTATAGAAGAAATCTATCCAAAACTTACAATTTGGTAACGCCGTGGCAAGGATTCCACAAGAATTTTGCATTGTTGCATTGGTATTCGTTCCCACCTTTGCTTTGGTCTTTAGTAAATTTTTTTTGAGCCGTCTTTTTTAACTTCAGACAACAAGTTCTCGATCGGGTATAAATCGGGCAACTAAGCTGGCCAATCAAATTCAGAATTTTCTCGCTTGAAACCAGTCTCTGGCTTTTGCAAAGTGTGTTTGAGATCTTTGTCCTTTTGGGACTTCCCAAGCAATGGCACCTCATGTTCGTCTTAAGATAGCATAAGGAAAATTGGATAGAGAGAGAGGCAGATATTTGGGTTCAGTGGTTATTTCGCTACATGGGTGGCATCCAACATTTAATGGGGAGACTAAATTATTAGTGTAGATTGACTTGATATTGTATTTAGGCAACCATTCATCTGACGAGATTTCAGTTGCCTGAAAAAATGTCTTTTGGTCACGGCTGGTATGGAACCCCGAACCGTCCGAATGGGAAGTCAATACACTAACACTTAAGCCACGGCCACCCGTTGGTTGGGGTTAAAAAGAAAAATGTAAAATAACAAACAATATTTTTAAATTTCAGTTTACACTTTAATTAAGGTACTTCACGCTTGAACAGATTTGTTTTAGCAATTCTGGTGACCCTTTCAAAAGTGTTAAAAATTATTCGAATGTTAAATCCATATTATATTTACAAATTAATATATTTTGCAATGTTTAAATTTTTAAATTAGTTTTTTCCGGTGTCCATACTTTCTTTATTCCTGAGAACATTCTCTCCACTGGCGCCTTACTCCCCGGTAGGCAAAGCATATACTCTATTACTTTTTTAAAACGATTTATCTGAATTTGGGTCTCTTCAAAATGACGAAATATTTCTGTCCATCTGTTTTCCGCAGTTGTGGATGCTTTGTTCCATTCTTCTTTCCCTTTTGATATGTAGTTTTTAAAACCCATCAAATATTTCCACTTCTTTTGTCTCTTCTAAATTTATAACTTTATAACCAGACATATGGGAAATAACTTGTGGCGCGTTACTCCACTCTGGGACAGTTTTTAAAGTTGACCAATCAAAAATGTTTAAATTATCAAAATGTTCAGTCCACTGCTCAATACGAGTATATTGCAATTTCAACCACCGCCAGAAAATTATATATTTTATCTGCACTGCGACTGTCAAGTAAATATCTCATTAACCTTCACCTTTTCGGTATATACCTGGGTGTAGATGGCGATTTTCAATTTCGCATATATCCGATATTTATTACGAATTTACTCCTACTCAGTGACTAAAATGTTGAGTTCTTTCGGAGAATGCAATTTTTTCATTTTAAAAGGATATTTTGATAATTTAGTTGGAATTTGTTTACCATTTCTTCGACTACCTTGACAGTATATACCAGGGTATAGAAATAATTTCTTCATGTGTTCATGCAAATAATTCTTAAACTTCACAAATAAAAAGCAAATCAGTACAAACTTATGTATGATACATACATATGTACATACAGAGTATATGTATTATAAAATTGGTTAAGCTGTGCATTTAGCAAAATGGTTTTGTGCACTGTACGCAGACTTTCCTAGTAGACCATTGCCCTTTTTGAGTGAGACGACCATTTCGATCCATCAAATCATCCGGTACGAACGGCACATTCTGCGGTTCTCGTAGCTCTTTTACTGAGATACCTAGAATGCATACTACAGCACTTCTTGTTGGAAAGTGGCTCATAGCTCTTGGAATTTGAGCCCTTTTATTGATGTTCAAAATTGTTCACCCAATTCTTACAGAAACTTTGATGATGACTGAAATGCAAAAGTGTTCACCAAATTCTTACAGAAACTCTCTTCGTCGGCTTGTTCGGACATTATAATTGCTTGACGGGTTATTTTCGTAAAAATTATGTAACTTGCGAGTCCTTCCGTGTCAATTATATTGAAGAACATCGCTAGTGGCCATCAATTTGTTTTTCTTTTCGTAGTATACTGGGACAGCATTTTATCCGTCGTATCAACTGCACCTTTGGTTTTTTTATAATATAGAATAATGTCCGGCTTCAGTTTTGGCACAGAAACACTATCATCATTATGTTGGGTAGACAATAATAGTCCTTTTTTGACACATAGGAACAAAGAACCATTTTTTTCTCCAAAACCAAAGGTAGTTGATAAAATCTGTTTAGTTTTTGAAGATTTGAATTTTTCTAGTATAAATTTGCCCGTTCAATGGATATGACGTGTCCGAATCACAAGCCCACCATATCTTGATCCCATATTTCGCTGGCTTTGGTGGAATATATTGAATGAATTTGGTGCGACCCCTAAAAGGGAATAGTTGCTCATCAATTGTTATAGAACTGTATGGCCTAAAATTGTCGTTTAGATTAGCGTTCAGCATTTCGAAAATTTCGCTAATGGGTGTCGCCTTATGGGTTTCAATTCTTGCTTGTCTCGTGGCATCAATATCAAAGCGAATAAACCTCGTTATGTTGTGGAAGCGCCGAACAAACATAGTTGCTCGATATAGCGGAAAAGCATTCTTTTTCCAAAGTTCATCAACAGCTTCGTAATTTGATCGGTGGCTCCCAATAACAAACAGAAGTCCTATGTATGCCAATAGTTCCTCTTCTTGCAGTCCCAGATCAAAACTTTTTTATTAGGATTTTCTGCATTCCATTTACAGTACTCATTCTCGGCCTTTCTGTTTGTGCGCCTACAAATTATGTTTTGCATTGACGCGTTGAACAATAGGGAATCGCTCAAATTCCTAGTAATTGGTTTGGAACCCACAAAACGTGGCTTGCGAATTATATTATGAGCTGGCATACGCTGCAAGTTTGGCCTTGTTTTCTTACATTTAGTCCCATCTTTACCAACATAAGATGCGCCCAAAACTTGATCCATTGCTTCGCTGTCTACCAGTTCATCAACATCTGCGATCAATTCTTCTTCACTATTTTCAGAGTTACTGCTCTCGTTTATTTCCGCAATAACATTTTCAACCTCTGTATCCGATTCTTCAGCATTGTTTTTGGGTAAATAATCGGCATCATTACCGTCGTCTCCTTCAATGGTATGCTGATCTTCTTCTGGATCGGAATCTAAATTCTGCACTATTCTATTAAAATACATTGGCTGTATTCATATGAGAGTCTGTAGTGAATATTGAAAATGCAATGTATAAGGAATAAGCTTAAAGCCCCACAAATAACAGAATTGAGTGGTAAAAAAAAAAATTCCCATACAAAACATATGAGAGTTATATTTCTATACCCGGGTATTTACTGTCAAGATACTGTAAATAAAAAACAACCATATTTCGGAAAACTAATTTACAAAAAAAGATTTCAATACGACCGGACATTTTTCTAAATTCAAAAAATAAAGGCACATAGAGTTTTAAAATTCTTTCCACACCGGGCATTAGAGTGAGCCAACGAGTTTCGCTGTGTCCCAACATTTTTTTGTATTCAATATTAGCAGTGTCGCAGATTTCCTTTAACTTCTCAACTCTAATAGTATAAATGTAAAAATGGGAATATACGAGGGCGGGTCAATAAGTCCGTGACTTTTGGAATAAAACACAGATTTTTTGATAAAAAAATAATTTTATTTGTCAACGTAGTCTCCCTTGAGCTCTATACACTTTGTCCAATACTTCTCCAATTTTTTTATCCCTTCCAAAAAAAATGATTTGTCGAGGTCCTCAAAATAGGCCTTTGTTTGCGAGATGACTTCATCATTGGAGTCAAATCTTTTTCCACCAAGCCATTTCTTCAGGTTTGGGAACAAGAAGTAGTCGCTCGGAGCCAAATCTGGAGAATAGGGTGGATGAGGGAGCAATTCATAGCCCAATTCATGGATTTTTGCCATGGCAACTGCACATGTGTGCACCCTTGCATTGTCTTGGTGGAAAAGAACTTTTTTCTTGGCCAAATGAGGTCGGTTTTTTTTCAAATCGTCATTGAATCAGTCCAATAAGTTGGCATAATATTCCCCATTGATTGTTCTTCCCTTTTGAAGGTAGTCAATGTGGATTATCCCGCGTGCATCCCAAAAAACAGTCGCCATAACTTTATTGGCTGACAAACCCACCTTGGCTTTCTTTGGCGCCGATTCACCCTTAGAAACCTGTTTGTTCTCTGGTGTGTTGTGATTAATCCATGTTTCGTCCACGGTTACAAAACGGCGCAAAAACTCCTCCTCCATATTGCGATTAAACAACGCCAAACCTTCCTGTGAAGTGAAGCACACGAAATTCACTTTTTTCCATTTTCTCCTCAAATTAGTGAGTAGTCTGATAAAAATAGCTGTCAAACACAAACTAACTGACGCAGCAAGTTTAAATTTTGACAGGAGTCAACTGACAGATGCCTGTTGAGGAGCAACAGGAGCAGTGTTGCTGTTTCAGTAAAGAGGTCAGAAATTTTTACGACAACCACTTCCACATCAATTGGTAAGCAATCGGATCCAGTTTTAATAGCATTATGCCAAATATGTGCGGCGCAGCGAATTCCAACTATATTACTCCCCAACGAAGATTGAAGTTTCTTGAAAACGTTGTTAGTACCGTGACGAGCTGCACGCACCTCCAAATTTAGTATTTGTATTATCTCCGCAGAAAGATACTAACTTATCCGATAAACTCAGCTGCACAATTTTTTTCTATTATAAACGTTAGAAGTAGGGATGTAACGATTCCGCCGATTATTTAACAGCCGATATCAGACAGTTGACGTTTCGCCATCTCACTCTCACTCGTTCCTAAACAAAAATTCTATTCGATATTAAACAGTTCGAAAAACGCGCGAAACTACATGGCAATACGGCAGTGTTTCCTGAGCATTGTATTTGTTCGCACCTGGTTCACCTCGCCTGTCGGTTTTGTCAGTATAAAGTAGGAAATCGTTGCCAGATTGACAACATAAATTCGCGCGTGCTATATTAAAAAATTCCGTTGGGTTATTTGTGATTCTCTTTATTTATACAAATTGCTTTATATACTTTAAGTAAAATGGCGACGCCTTTAAAACGTACAAGTTCCATTTGGAATCATTTTCAAATAAAACAGGATGATACACAAAGGCGACTTGTTTGTACGAGTACTGCAATGTCAGCATTTCTTGTGGCAGTAAAGCGGTTTCATCCAAGGGCTACACGACAGCAAACATGTGGACACACGTAAAGCGCTATAATAAAAAAGAGTTGGAAAAACTACGCTTCCTCTACCTCATAGACCGACAGTGGTCCGCCAATTAAAAAACAAGTAACTTTAGAACGCATTTTGGAAAAAAGTGTTATGTACGATACTGAAGACCCTAGAGCAAAAGCGGTCACACAAGCAATAGCTGGACAAATATGTATAGATATGGAGCCATTTGATTTAGTTAATAAGCAGCGATTTCAACGCACTATTAAATAGTTGTGCCCAAAATACAAAATGGTTTCCCGTCCCCATAATTCGGAAAATGTGATACCAGACATGTACTGCCGTGTAAAAAACAAAATAAAAGATCTATCGCAAGAACTTCCCCACATAATTGTCACGACTGATTTATGGTCGAGCGACGATGATTCATCCGTTAATGGTTTTATAAGTGTGACAGCTCACGGACTAGATAAGAATTTGGAACCGAGGTATAATTAGTGCTGAAGAATGCGATAATCGAGGAAGAGAAAATATGTTAGATGACATGATCGCTGCTGTTTAAGCTTCTTTACCTAATGTGAAATGTAGAACAGAATTGGCTACAAAAGAGTGGGTATTGCTGGAAAAAGTTGTGTCGACCTTGACATTTTTGAAGAAGCTACAAAATCTATGAGTGAAGAGTCTGCTTCCTTGTCTGACGCTATACCTCTAATTAACAGTTTGCTAAAAGTTTTAGAACAGATCAAGGATCAACAGATTGCGGATGACAGTGACAATTTTAGCCCAGAGTATTCTACTTTTTTGGGAAATTTGATAGCCGGAATCAATGACAGATTTCGTTATTCGGTGAGTGAGGAGTCATTTATTTTAGCAACAACATTAGATCCACCCACAAATTGCGTACATTCGCTCTGCAATCTACATGCATTCAAATTCACGCGATGAAATTCCGATGCATGACATGATTATTTTTTCCGATTGTCTCCGACGTCAAAACAAATGTGACAAAAGTTCCAAAAGAAGGGTACTCAGGAGAATCTTTGCTTAAACGAATTTTTTTTTTGAAGCTCTAAGTAAAAATTATGGAAGAATCATCTACGAGTACTTTCACAAAATGAAATAATTTGGCTTACGCTGCATCTGAAAGTTCAAAAATAATTGATACATTTTTCAAAAATCTTCTTTTTGATTTGCTTTCTGTTCATATCTTTCTGCATCCAAAAATATTGCGACAGTATACATGATTCTTTTACTATTTTGGAAATGTTTACAAAGTGAATGTCAATATATGCGTCGGTACGTGTCTATATTTCGTTTACGATTCGGATACCACGAAGCAAATAAATCCTCCGATCAGAGATTTCTAAAGTCGGTTACGATGATAGACCCCTTTATCAAACATGTCTACTCATCCTGAGCAAGAAGAGGTGGAATCTTATTTAAAAAAATCCCAAATTTAAAAAAGCTTGCCCAAAAGTATTTATCTTACCAACTGAACTCAGTTGCATGCATCAGAACGTCTTTTTTCAACCGCAGGCCTCATACAAAATGATTTGAGTAACAGATTATCTGCAAATAATTTAAAAAAACTTTGCTTTCTGAACAAAAATCTGCCAAAAGTGGACTTTAATTATTAACTTTCTCTAACGGTTTAATACTTTGTATGTGTAATGACAATTACTTGCTTAATAACTTAGCCTACTTGATAATAATTCTTATATTAATAAGCAATATTTTTTAATTCTTTAATTTCTATTTATTTATTTTTACACTGGAGGTTGACTTACTTATAAGTATTGGTAAGTTACAAGCAAAATAAATATATACAAATGCCCGAGGAACATTCTTTACTATAAATATATGTATTTGATTAATTATCTATCGATACCAGTTAGAAAAACCAGATATTCAGAGCGCTTAGTTGACTAGTAGGAGGCCGGGCCTGAGACCCTTCTATACAAATGTGCACGTATACAAGTATAGACAAGGTTAGACATGTATAGAATGACTTGGTCACTTGTTTTGTCAAACGTCGAATCACAGATTGATGGTAAGTTAAGATTTTCATGGTTTTAACAGTACTTGAAACTTTAAATGCGTTTCTCTCAAAACTATGTTTTTAAAATTTTCCTCCATCATATCTCGAAAACGGTTTGACTGATTTACTTGAAATTTAAAGCACATGTAGACGCACAGAGTGACCTAGAATCATCCAAAAATTCCGAGTATTTCTATTTTTTTCGTAACCAAAATCTAAGAAAAAATCATGAAATTTTTTTCAGAAGTTTGCAAAAAACGCGATTTTCAATATTTTCAAATGGTTCTAGTTCACTCGATGCATTTAGGCTTATAGATTAAAACACTGTTCGGCAATCAGCCGAAGCCGTAACAGTTAGATTTAGTGTCTTCCTTTATTTCTAAAGAAGTAACGAAAAGGTAATTTTTATCAAACATTTTCTTTTTTCTTCCTCTAGTTTCTTTAAACTTTTCAGGTTTTAGTCATTCTTTATCATATTCTCTGAGCAGCACAACGTTTCCGCAAAGAATTTATATATTTTTCCCTTAGAGCGGAGCTTCTGAATAAAACGTCTCTCTTCATCGAAACAAGGCTGGTCACGGCCCATTACTGGATTTCGAGTTTTACAATTATTATTAATTATATCAATATTGAATTTTGTTAATGCACTGTTTAGTAGTGTTGCAAGGGCATAACAACTACAATGATTTGATTCGGTGAACTAACATCAGAATTTCCATTTCGCAGACTTGGTGTTTGTGGCTCTTTTTGTATTTTTTTTAATATTCGTGGGCTAAAAAGTAATCACCATTCTGCGTACATCCACGTCTGTAAATACAGCCAGCCATTTTGGCACTTAGTGAAACACAGGCCGGTCTCCGCCCACACATCTCAGATCACTCTGATCTGAAGCTACCTGCCTACGAACGAGTGTCATTATTCTTCTCTCAACGCGGTCTCACCATTTACGTAAGTAGTGATGTAGCTTACCAAAGCCCACCACAATGTAACCACTGTTCCAATCCGGAATTCAATTTCAAATGGTTAAAACTTCATCTCCGTAAGCAAATTACATTGCTTTATTTACAGAAGCCGCAAATTGACCTTTAACGAGTTTGATGCTCTGTCTGACACCATTCCAAGAATTGTATCCTTGTATCCTTCATACATGGAATAGTTATTTATGCAATTTCAATATACACAACTCTGGTTGGCTTCGACATTCTGAACGGACAACACCCGAAGAACGGTGTGTTGAGATCTTCGCTATAAAAGACAACTTAGCCCGGCTAATAAATGAGCCCTCGCGAATACCAGACGTTGATAGTTATACCGCCAATACCTTGGAATTTCTTTTAACCTCTCACTCTGATAAGTACATTGTTAATGTACTTTCCTTCCCTCCTCTAGGCTCTTCGGACCATTGTGTCATATCAGCTAATTTTTCGAACACTCACCACATAGTTAGAGAAAAGATACCTAAAAGAACCGTATGGCAATAAGAGAAAGCCAATTGGAGCGGATTTAACAGTTTCTTTAGGAATATTAACTGGTCGTTATGCTTCCTCGATAACGGCGTGGATGCCGCTGCTGATATGATCACAGCCACTATTCTCTTTGGAATGAGATGCTTTTTCCCTCATCGGCTGAAGAGTATCAAATTAAAAGAAAAGGCGTGTTACGGCTCGAGCTGTAAAGAGGCTGTCAGGGTTAGAAATATGTACGTTTTTTTGGGTCCTTCAAGACCAACCCGACAGAGGATCCCCAAAGAAAGTTCAACGAGCTAGGAATGGCTGCAACGCCTTTCTTAAGCGTATGAAATTTCAATACGACCAAAAACTGAGGCAAAAAATACTACAATGTCCCAAAGGTAGTAAAAATTGGTCGTTCCTAAAGAATATTAGAAATTCTGCCTCATTCTCCATCCCAAAGCGCATTTATAATGACATTCCAGCAGTCAGCTCTTTGGACAAGGCCAATCTGTCAATCAATGAATCAACTTCCAGATAGTGATTTGTCTCCGCCTACATTTGAGTGCGTCGAATCTTCAATGGAACGAATCCACTTTCGCACTCGTCTAATAGCAGTACTTAAAGATCTTAATATACACAAATCCGCTGACCCAGATAGTATATCTCCCCTTCTTCTGAAGAGGTGTTCTTCGTTGCTGGTAAAACCACTGCGTAAGCTTTTTCATCAATCCTACTCTTTAGGACTCTTTCCGAGCAGATGGAAAACAGCATTTACCAGCCCGTCCCTAAAAAAGGCGAATCTTCTTCTCTCTCCTCCTACAGGCCCATTGCACTCACGTCTCAACTTTCCAAGATCATCTTCTTGTTCTTATAGTTCTACTCCATTTCGGAGGTTAGAAGTCATCGACTGAACTGTTTGTTTGTACTCCTCTAAATGCCTATTTTTGACAAATTAAGTCATTCTCTTAAGTTTGACACCCATGTCGATCTCTGTTTTCCAACACTTCTTCCTTCGAACTTTCCTTGTAGAATTAATTGGAGAAATTGATATTTATTGTACTATTCCTCATTATATGCCCTAAGTACTCAATCGATATTTTCTTTGCTAAACGAAATATTTCTGTTTTCATTCCTAATCATCTTGAGACTTCATCGTTTGTTATTCTGTCAACCCAAGGGATTCGCAGAATTCTTCTATACACTCACATTTCTACTGCAACAGTTTTTATCTTAACCTCATTATTTCGACGTTGGCTTTTTTCAAACACTATGAATTTTGTTTTACTTGCATTTATTTTTAACGAAAACCTGTTACTTTCGGCGCTAAGCTTGTTAATGATGTGTAATTCGTTTATGCTGCTTGCGATTATTACTGCGTCATCTGCGTATCTGATGTTATTGAATATAACTCCATTTATTTTAATTCCTCCTTCTGGGTGTACTAAAAGGTTTTTGAAAATTTCTTCGGAATACATATACTCGTATATTTGTGCGACAAGAGTCTGAATATTGCGTCATATGTATAGTTACTTATTCTTTACTCAACAGCTCAATTCAAAAAGTGCAAATATTTTCAAAAAGTAAAATTCAGTTACCTTGTCGGCCATTTAAACTATGTACATACATATATGCATCAAAATTACCTTTGAACGCGTTTTGTATAAACTTACGTCAGCTTTCAAATATTTAAGAAAGTCTGTAATAGCCATCAAATTCAGTCCTAGTCCTAAAAAGTCCTAGTCCTAGTCACAAAACTCCGGTAACTCATCATCCTCGCATTTAAAATTGCCAATGCTTTTACCAAGTCCGTACCATTATCTGTTATTGTGGTTACAACACTTAAATGGTTAAAACCGAACTCAACATTGATTTCTGAAATGAGGTCCACAATTTTTCTGAAGAATGAACTCCTGGGAATCTTCTACACGCTGGTCCACTGAATATCTCGTCAAATTCTGGTCTAGCCAGTGGCAAGTATATCCAAAGATATTACGACGAATAGCAGAGCAAATATCAGCAGTAGTGTAATAATAATTAGCAAATTTGCCAGCCTTATGGTGTTTATCATATTTTTATATTGTTTATTTAACATTACTTTGAGTCTGCTACACACATCAAGACCGGTCACTTCGAATAATTTGACACAGTACATTGTGGTAAAATTGAATCAACAATAAACTCAAATAATTGCTTGTCGGTTTCCAGTTATGTGACGAGCTTTACCGGAGGTCTTACATTGTTTCAAAGCCGTATATACCTTAAAACTGTTGGGATGAACTCTTCTGAGATGTTTGGTAAAGATGGATGTGACACCAAATGATCCCTTGATTTGCTTATTGCATATTTGACAAAGATAAGGACAAATAAGTATAAAACTGCGCTTCACATAACTGAAATGTATAACACAAACAACGGGAAACAGATAACGAAATACCTTCTGTACTTCACCGAAGAAATTCCCGCTCAATATGAAACTTTTGATTTCTGATGTATTCCGCTTAATTTTATGTGGCGATCAAATTAAACCATTTCTTTTTTGTCTTTCTTGAATTAGACAGTGGTGTAAAGAAAGAAAAGGTAGGGTCCTTATCAGAGTCATCAGAGTCTAAATCCAAATCCATATCAATTCATGCAATGTCTACAACCGCTATTGTATTGTACTGGTCTGAAATTCCCATAGTTCTTACATATGTATATAAAGAAACCGAATTGTACTTGAGAAGCACTTAAAAATGTACTCCGAAGAAAGTATTTGAAAAAGTACTTGTAGTTGGTGATTTTCAAGCACCAAAGATATATGCTCAAGAAGATATTTTTTATCGCTTCAGCTCCCATAGACACGATTATGGACAACGAATCAGAAACTTCCAAGCGATTTCGGAGTGGGCGTCCAGAAAAGTCATTTGACGAATGCTGCCATCGAATCAAAAGATATAAGGTCATACATTTTTGCAACAACGCCTTTGAGAAATTAATATCCATGGCTACCAACCAAATTTAAAACCCATCAGAGAAATGTGCAGAAAAGGCATTTGCCTTATTACTATATGCTTGTATGAAGTCATGTGACATTTTTCCAGTCTACCATAAACTATTGGATAGTAAAAAGCAGTGAAACACATCTGATATCAAGGTTACCGGAAGGTTATGCTAATGTAAGCCTTTAAAAACTATTAGATCACACCAAGAGGATTTGAAAACAAAAGCAAGAAAATCAGTTAACTCTTATTGCTAAATGGAGCTGTGATGGTTTCCCTGGTCATACGAGTAGTGAGTATAAGCAGGCTTTCGGTGACAACAACACCACTGACGCTAATACTCGTATGTTTTTCACATTCCTGGTTCCTCTTAAATTGCTTGAAAATTGCGATAACTCTGTGGTTTAGAAGAACACAAGCCTTCTTCTATGTTACTAGGTTATGTAGACCTATTCAATTCCAATTTGTTAAGGAAAGCACTAAGGCCGTAGTCGCAAGAAATTTAAAATCTTATTTAATCTACTGTGGCATAACATAGACAAACCTATAAAGTGAACAACGATTTATTGTTTAATGATTGATGGTAAATTGCACAAAAAATTGCCGATACACCATGAATGGCAGTCTGGTTTATATGCAAAGCAAAACTATTGGAAATGAATAATTTGAATTCCTTAAGACATAAACCAGAGGCCACAAATACTTTAAATATGGGCTTGTCACCCCTCCATGCAAATATAAAGTTCATGAAATGCATTCTCCATATTGCATAAAAATGAAGGACAAACGCAGATATGAAAAAGCAGAAAAGGAAAAGAAAAAAAAAAGAATATACGAAGCGCTTTTTTTTTTAGAAGAATTGGACTCAAAGTTGATGTTGTTAAACAAGGCATGGGAACAAGTAATGATGCAAACACTAAAAGAAGATTTTTTAATATCCTACTTTGACAGCTGAACTAACTGGAATAGATGAGAATTTGATTTATCGCTTCTCTGTTATACTGAAAGCTCTAAACTTTGATGGTGCGATCGATTCAGAAAACTTTGATAAATATTGTATTGAGAACTGCGGAACTATACATTACGATGTATAGCTGGTACAATATGCCGAAAGCGATAGTATAATGATAACATCCGCCAAGTTACCAATAGGTACGTTGGCAAAGGAAGGACAAGAGTCTCAAAGCAAAGATTACGGACGATATCGGCCTATTCATTCAAGAAAGTATTCATGTGTATTGCATCAACAAACGCTGACGTCATGTATATGCTACTTGCTTCTTCTCAACCGCTTATAAATAAACTAAAACAAGAAACGAAATAGAAAAATTAGAATTAAGTGACAATGTTAAGGCGTTACATAATTCTGATAAATAAGTACAAAAATTAATATTTAATGTTAACTTTGCTTGTTTTTTTTTTAACTACATGTTTAATATTGTGATAACCACCTAAATGTGAGCAGCGACATCTAGCAGAAAATGTCGATACTCGAAGACCAGAAGATTTCGATACTGGAATAACAAAGTCTCGACTGGAGAGTGGAATCGAATTTTCTAGCAAATTGGAAACTGTATGGCACGCTGGATGGCGAGGATTGTTCACGAAGTATGTCATTCGAGTATAAATACCAGCATCCCCAAGGTATGCAAATGAGTTCTAAAGTGTGATTTGAAGTGTTAATTAGGAGAAGTGATTAAGTGGTTTAAGTAAAAGATAAGAAAAGTATAAGTGGTTGAGAAATTGGATTGTACTGAGAGAAAGAATTAAATAGTGAATTGTAACTGTACTGAATAAAGGGATTTGTATTGAAAAGAATAAGTTCTATCATTTGTACCCACACAAACATTTTACAATATGTTTTCTTCTCAGTAGTTTATTTTTTTTAATTTTTAATTAGTTTTAACTGTTAGAATCTAAATTTAAATAACAAATAACATAATTGTTTTAAGAAATGTACGTACTTTGGAGAAAATTTCATAAAAATCCGTCCTTACTTTTAGTGATAATGAATTATTTTCATATAACCTGAACCACTGCGCGCTCTTGCTATTCCTCTTCCCTTCTTCCAATTTATAATACTGACTATCTTTTTTACTATTTATTTTATTTTAAATTGGAAAAAAGGTAAAGTAAGTTTACGGCTTTGGATCGAAAATCGAGCCACAGTTCCTAGACACCAGTACTATTTATTTTCATTTCATTTTGTTCACATTCTTACAACAATTAATTCATTAAAACGTAAAAGGTAGTAAATTATAAAAATTAACGTAAATATTCTTTGTCATCTTAATAGCTTATTGGTCATATTCGGGCTCCCTTAGCCTTAGGTAGGGGAGACCGGGGCTGATTCTAACAATTTTGAAACTAACTTCCTTAACTACCCAACCGAATGCGTTAGAGACATGATTTTAGGCCATGTAATTCGTAATTTATAGGAATTTAAATAAAGCATATCAAAATTATTGCTAACTTATTACTTTCTGAATAATAATGGTTTTTCCAAAGAAATTCTCATGTTAAAACTTAACCCAGCGTGGGGGCTTGTTCTAACAACCCTGGAGTACGTTTTAACAGGAAGGGTAATTATAAAATTATAACTTTTTGCCAAATAATGAAACACCAGTTAATTTAAATAAATCAACCTTTATTTTTCTTTATCCACTCTCATATTATTTGCATACAATGAATTGTTCAGTCTCACCATATTCAGTACTGAGTGACATTTTAACGCTAAGTAATAATTAAGTCAACCATTGCTTTTATAGCAACTCCTTTTAACTCAAGAAGTTGAATAAACATCTTCAACGGTAATTAATAAAAACGAAAATAGGAACTCTAGCCAAAATATCCTAACACAGGAATTCTACCCTTTGTAATCGTCGTCCGAATCGCAGTTCGCACATATATATCTCAATAAATCGCCTTTGATGCAATTTGCATGCAACCCAAAATTGGAGTACAACTCCCACATCTGGTCAGGTGCTCCTAAAACATCTCTGCACCTGCTAGATAGGATTCAAAACCGTGCGATAAAACTTATTGATGATACTAATATGAGTCAGTCAATGGACACCCTCGAACACCGACGAAATGTCTCGTGTCTCACTTTGTTTTATCGCTATTTCCACCACCAGTGCTCCACTGAAATCGCCAGTAGCATTCCGCCCATTCAAACTTTCAACCGTAACACCCATCTCGATATGAATGCTCATCAGTATACCCTCAAGCCCATTTTCGGACGTACTCTAAAATATCTTGATTCGTTCCTAAGCCGTACAACTCGCTTATGGAATGCCCTGTCGATCTCTGTATTTCCTGGTCGTTATAAATTGCAAACATTTAAAAACAATGTACATCGGTACCTCTCTTTTCTTCCTCCCTAAATTTCCTTTGGCCGCGTTGTGTACAATCACCTTAAGGGTACTCAAATCCCTTGAACGCGCGCTCATTATAAAAAAAAAAAAACAACTTTTACATATGATGCATTCAGTCGACTCCAGAAGTGTCCTCACTGTAAACTATGCCACAAGCTAAGCAGATAGTGTCATCTTCGTCTGAGCTCTCTTCCTGAAGAACATTTTTTTTACGGAATCTATTCTATTGTGATAACCATTTAAATATGAGCAGCGTCACTAGGTTTAAATAGCAGGTTTAAATCGCTTTATTCAATACAGTCACAATTCACTATCTAATCCTTTATTTCAATACAATCCAATTTCTCAACAGCTTGTACTTTTTACTTAAGAAACTCAATCACTTCTCCTAATTAACATTTCAAATTCAACTGATGAATTAACTTGCATACCTTTGTCGCCATCCAGCGTCCAATACAATTCCCAATTTGCTAGAAAATTCGATTCCACTCTCCAGTCATCAGTGATCGAGACTTTGTTAATCAAGTATCGAAATCTTCTGGTCTTCGAGTATCGACATAATCTGCTATGTAAATCTGGCTATCGCTGCTCACATTTAAATGGTTATCACACTGCTCGTCCCGAACAACTTCGTCATTCATCATTCCGTTGAAATGATACATTCTATCCAAACGGACCACTTTCAATTTTCATCGATCCCCACGCTGGATTCGGTAGACAACGTCATTAATGCAGGTTATCACCTTGTATGGACCGAATTCGAAGGGGATCCGAATTTTGCTTCACTTGGCAACCGAACTGTTTGACCGAATAAGATCTCCGATGGTGTGTGTCCTGTTGAACTATGGACTGCGTTTCGGTAGAAGAGGGGCAAGTGTCAATCCCAATCCCGCTGGCAGTTGCTGAGGACCTTAGGTAGATGCTCATTCAAGGTCCGATGGAATCGTTCGACCGTTCCATCAGATTGTGGGTCGTTCCTTATTCCTACATATGTTATTGGCACACTTCCCAGAAGACTTTTGATTCAAAGTTTCATCCCTGATCAGGGTGGGATGGCAAATACTTCCGGCCACTTACTGAAGTAATCCATGATCACGAGGGTGTATCGGTTTCCATTGAAGGTTTCGGGAAACGGCCTAGCGATGTCGATGGCTATTCGTTCGAATGGTGCTCCTCCATTGTATTGCTGCATTTGTCCGTGTGGCTTTGCTTTTGGACCCTTGGTAGCCGCACACCTTATGCACTTTTTGCACCAATTCTCGATATCTTGTTTAACGCTCAGCCAATAGAATCGTTCCCTTATCTTTTCCAACGTCTTGTTTATTCCCAACAGACCTCCTGAAATTCCGTCATGTATTTCCTGAAGTACTTGGCTGACTCTGGACCGTGGCACTATTAGCTGCATACGAGATGTTGTCCCATCTGCACTTTCCCATTTTCTCTTCAGCAAACCATCTTGCACACAAAGCGAGTTCCAATGTGCCCAGAATGCCTTCAGAGTTTGGCTCCGGTCTGATATCTGCTGCCAGCTTGGTCTTTCCTCGTGTTCCTTCAATGTCAAAATGGTTGCAGTGTTCGCATTTTACTCCACACGGTCGACAAGAGAGAGCATCTGCATTTGAGTGGAGTGTTACCTTGCGGTGTTGAACTTCAAAGTCCGTAGCCCTGCAACTGCTCGATCCACCTTGCAACTTGGCCTTCAGTGTTCTTAAATTGGAGTAACCATTTCAGAGCTGCGTGATCTGTCCGGAGAATGAACTTTTGTCCGTAGAGGTACTTACGGAAATGCTTCGTAGCCAAAATTAAAGCCAGAGGCTCGCGCCGAATTACACAGTAGTTCCATTCAGGTGTGGAGAGTCCTTTGCTGTAATATGAGACCACTTTCTCTTGACCCTCATGAACTTGGGGGATAACAGCTCCGACCCCAACATTGCTAGCGTCTGCGTCCACGATGAACATTTTTCCGGGCGTGGGGTAACCCAAGATGGGGGTATTGCAGAGCTGTCTTTTCAGTTCTTGAAATGCTTTTTCACATTCTCCAGACCACCTGAACTGTCGGCCTTTTTCCGTAAGTTAATGCAGTCTCTTTGCAACACCAGAAAAATCTTTTACGAACCTTCTGTAGTACGTGGCGAGTCCAAAGAAGCTTCTCAGTTGGTGTTTATCTTTTGGAGAAGGCCAACTTTTCACGGCTTCGATTTTGTCAGGATCCACCCTTACGCCTTCCGCTGATATAATGTGACCCAGATATTTTACTTCCGGATGGAACGAGGCGCACTTTTCCGGGTTGAGCTTTAAATGAGCACTTCGCAGCCTCTCAAACACTTCTTTTAGATTTTCGCGGTGCTCCTCGAACATCTTACCTATGACGATAACGGCGTCCAAATATACTAGGCAGGTTTTCCAGGTGAGTCCTTGCAATGTTCGTTCCATTAGTCGCTCGAAGGTGGCCGGAGCGTTGCACAGTCCAAACGACATCACTGCAAACTTCCAAAGACCTCTTCCTGTAGTGAAGGCAGGTTTCTCACTATCCGCACGATTTATCTCTACCTGCCAGTAACCGCTCTTCAAGTCAAGTGTTAAAAACCGGTTTGCTCCAGAAAGCATATCCCAAGTGTCATCGATTCTCGGAAGTGAATAGCTGTCCTTTTGATTGACATCATTGAGACGTCGGTAGTCTACACAATCTCGTGCAGCCATCTTTCTTATTCACGGGGACCACTGGAGATGCCCACGGACTTAGCGATTCTTCAATCAACTCTCTCAGCTTTCATCTTCGACATCATTTCGGCAACTTCTGTTTGCTTTGCCAATAGAAGACGCATTGCAGGTTGACGGATTGGTCGAGCGTCTACGGTGTCAATGTGGTGTTGAACAATATGAGTACGTGCATATTCTCTGTCTTGTGTAGCAAATCTATCAGCGTACTCACCGATTAGTTGTTCTGCCAGGATTCGCTGATCTTCGTCCAGATTACAGAGGCTGAGAATTTTGTTCTTGATTTTTATGCTCTGAACTGTTGTGACCGATGTTGCACCCTTTTTTTTCCGTTGTGCCATATACGAGTAGCTTCTACAGGTACGCATTTTCCCACAATCTCCCCCTTTTTCACCTTTACACTGAATGTCTTTGGATTTAGAATCCTTACAGGGACCATGTTGTTCTTTGGCTGCACTAAGGTCTTTCCCACCATGAAGTCTCTTCTATTTTCTGGCTCCATCAAAAAGAATCGGTGGCTACCAGGACCACCTTCCACTTTTGCCCACAAAATAGCTTCTGTCGAAGGCTCTAGACTCTGATTGCTGCAGATGACGACATTTGAGACTGAGGTATTGGCGTTTCCGTATATCATTGGTATCTCCATGTTTCCGTATTTCAGGGTTTGTGCTCCCAAGTCGACTACAAGTCCATGTTCTCTCATGAAGTCTGTACCAATGATGCACTCGTCACATATGTCAGCTACCAGGAACGCCTGAGAGAATGTTATTTCGTCCAGTTGGATTTTTATGCGGACTTCACCATATACATTAATCCTTGCTCCTGTAGCTGATCGCAAGCTGCAACGGCTAGTGTTATGCAGCCAAGACTTCTGCACAAGATCCCTCCTGATGATTGAGGCCGTGGCACCGTTGTCTATTGTTGCCATCCATTTTTCTTTTCCACTGACTACTTCTACTAGAAGGGTTTCGTTGCATCGTTTTGCCAGCGAGACTTGGATGATGGTCCTGGGGCCGTCGACTCCTGTTACCAACTTCTGCCCCGCGAAGTTGGTGCTTAAGAATTTCCCGATTGATTGGGTCTGGAAAGTGCATCTGCAACCACGTTCATTTTTCCGGGCTTATATCTAAGCTCATGGTTGTATTATTCAAGTATGGCCTTCCATCTTTTTAATTTGGTATTTTTATTTTTATCACTTAAAGAGTACGTCAGGGGTTGGTGGTCTGTATGAATGATGACTTTCGCTGAACCGTAAAGGTAATTTCTGAGGCTGTTGAGTGCCCATATTATAGCGAGCATCTCCTTTTCGTCGGCTGAGTAGCTCTCTTCAGTCTTAGTCAATGTCCTTGAAATAAACGTAATAGGCTTGTCGTTTTGGGATAATACAGCGCCTATAGCATAGTTTGAGGCGTCTGTCACTAGCTCATAATCTTTTTGGAAATCCGGATACATTAGTATAATCTCTTCTGAGGTCAAAGAATTCTTGATTTTCTGGAATACTTCCTTAGCTGAATCGTCCAGGTGAATAGTCTTTTTATTCGAAAGATTTTTGGACAAACGGCCATCCTCCACTCTTTGAAGGGCTGTTAGTGATTTTGCCAATTTGGCGTAGTGCCTTACAAAGCGGCGATAATACCCTGACAGACCAAGGAAAGAGCGAAGTTCCTTTAGGGTTTGAGGGTATGGAACGGTTTGGATTGCCTTAACTTTTTCCGGATTGGTTTTTATTCCTTCGGATGAAATAACAAAGAAAATAAATTCTACATCTTGCTTGTAGAATTCACACTTATCTAACTGCACTTTCATATTTGCAGCCTGTAATATGTGGGCAATCGTTCAGACATTATGCTCGTAAGTGGCCTCATCTCGACTAAAGATGATGATATCATCTATGTAAACGTAGCATATTTTTCCTATATGCTCGCGAAGAATATCGTCGAGTGCTCTCTGGAAGATTGAGGGAGCATTTTTGAGTCCAAATGGCAATCTCGTGAACTCGTACTTGTCATTGTTGACCGAGAAGGCCGTTTTTTCAATATCAGATGCTTATACGGGGATCTGATGAAACCCATTTTTAAAGTCAACTACAGTGAACCATTTGTTTCAGCCAAGTTGTGAGAGGACCTCATTTATCTGTGGGATCGAATATCGGTCAGCCACAGTTATGCTGTTTAATTTAAGCAGCCAATCAGGTTTCTAAAGGAATACATTTCGGCAGGGAAATAGCATCTGGTGAATGCTATTGTTCAAGACTAACTAAAATGCAAGGAAATATTCTGCGGTTGAGGCGAAGGATGCGATGCTGGAACTGCTATAAAGTAGGACATCTGCAAAGAACCGGTACGACGAAAAGGCTGCCTGCACTGGGTTTCTAGGCAAACAGAAGGAAAAATCGGCAGGAACAACTACGAAGAAGCCGGTCAAACTTCCCGAAGCCATCAGTTGGGAAATGCTTACTTCGCGGGGCAGAAGTATGTAACAGGAGTCAGCGACTCCATGGTAATTACCTCAGTCTCACAGGTAAAACAATGCAATGAACGCCTCCCAGCAGAAGTAGTCTGTGGTAAGAAAGCGAAAGAACAGGCCACTATCCAAATGATCAGGATTGAGCCAATAGAGGGTTGCAACACGAGGAAAGACCAAGCTGGCATCAGATATCAGATCAGAGCCAAACTCTGAAGGCATACTGGGCACAGTGAGACTCGCTTTGTGTGCAAGATGGATTGCTGAAGAGAAAATGGGAAAGTGCAGATAGGACAACATCTCGTATGCAGCTAATAGTGCCACGGTCCAGAATCAGCCAAGTACTCCGTGAAATACATGACGGAATCTCAGGAGGCCATTTGGGAATAAACAAGACGTTGGAAAAGGTAAGGGAACGTTTCTATTGGCTAAGCGCTAAACAAGATGTCGAGAATTGGTGCAAAAAGTGCATAAGATGTGCGGCTACCAAGGGTCCAAAAGTAAAGCCACATGGACAAATGCAACAATACAATGTCGGAGCACCTTTCGAACGAATAGCCATCGACATCGCTGGGCCGTTTCCCGAAACCTTTAATGGAAACCGATATACCCTCGTGGTCATGGATTATTTCAGTTAGTGGCCGGAAGTGTTTGCTATCGCAAGTCAATAGGCTAAGACCGTAGCCGCACAGATAGTCAACAACTGGATGATCAGCTTTGGGGTCCCAATGGAGCTACACTCTGATCAAGGGCGAAACATTGAATCAAAAGTATTCCAGGAAATATGACAATATTTCGGAATAAGAAAGACAAGGACAACGCCACTGCACCCTTAATCTGATGGAATGGTCGAGCGATTCAATCGGACCTTGAATGAGAATCTATCTAAGGTCGTCAGCAACTGCCAGCGGGAGTGGGATCGACATATACCCCTCTTCTTCATGGCCTACCGAAACGCGGTCCATATCTCAACAGGACACACACCATCCGAGATCTTATTTGGTCAAACAATTCGGTTGATAAGTGAAGCAAAATTCGGATCCCCACCGACGGAGCCCAAAGAGGTGAACGACTACGTGAAGGACTTGTGCAGCAGGATTCGTAAATTGCATGAAGAGACCAGAGAAAAGATGAAGCTAGCAAGCAGCCGCATGAAGACTCGCGAAATCGTCCGGCTTCAACGAATGAGATCTGGTCTGGTTGTATAATCCTCAGCGTAAGAAAGGCAAATCACCAAAATTGCAAGAGGACTGGGAAGGTCCATACAAGGTGATAACCCGCATTAATGACGTTGTCTACCGGATCCAGCGTGGTGAACGAGGAAAATTGAAAGTGGTCCATTGGGATAAAATGTGTCATTTCAACGGGATGATGAATGACGAAGTTGTTCGGGACGAACAACTGTAGGAAGGGAGCAATGTGATAACCACTTAAATGTGAGCAGCGACATCTATATTTGCAGAGCAGAACATGTCGATACTTGAATAACAAAGTCTCGACCCTTGATGACTGGAGAGTGGAATCGAATTGGAAATTGTATGGGACGCGGGATTTACAATAGGAAAGGCTTTCATAGTATAAATACAATGCTGGTAAATTAAAGTGTGATTTTTGTGTTAAAATTGAAATAACTAAATTTTTTTTTGAAGGTTCGTGGATTCAAAATGCTGGTTTTTAGGTTGCTAGGTAAAAAAAAACATTTGTATTTCATGAAAATTTGCTAAAATGATTTAATTTAGGATTCGGCCTATCCTTCGGAACCGTTTTTAATTACACCATTCCGATGTACATCAGCAGGCAGCAAAGAAGCCGCCTTTAACACTGTGCATTCAAAAGCGCGCAACATCATGGAAAGGACAGTTGGTGTTCTAAAAAATAGGTTTCGGTGTATTTTAGGAGCAAGAGAAATGCATTATAAGCCAGAGAAAGCTAGAGAAATCATAAATTCTTGTAGCGCTCTACACAATATATGCCTTCATTTTAAAGCGCAGGGAAACCTTCTTGATGCAGAAAATGAGAATTTCAGTAGGGAAGAAAATTATGCGGATGCTGCTGAAGATGTTGAAAGTGTTGTTGGAATAAGTAATAATATTATGAATTCTATTATTTCTAATTGAGAAAAAAATATAATAAACATGCAAAACAGAATTATATAAAAAAAACGTGGTTTTATTTATGATAAATCTGTTCTAAGTCTAACATTTTAGCTTTTAATTAATTTTTTTTATTAAGCTTCGATTTTCCTCCTTTTCATTTCTATTAATTCGTTTCTAAAGAGTTGTTTATTCTTTACGTCTTGTTTAAGCAGACTTAATTTTTCCTTAATTTTTTTAAATTTTCAGAAGGTGCCTGTTTGTGTCTTCTTGTGCCTTTAAAACGTTTTTTTGGATACCAGTCTGTTCTTTTAGAAGAGCCATCCTTTCTTCTTCTTTATGTAATGGCTGGCTTGCTTCTCAAGGATTCAACCACATTCGCATCAGGAGGATTATTCTCCTTATCAACTGCGACCGAATTTTCGTTGTTTTTTTTCAGTAAGAGGCACTGTAGGTGTACCAAAGGCAGTTCCACTAGGACTAATAAGTGAATCTAGATGGAGAATTCGTACTATACTTTCTTCGAATCTATTTAAAGAAATTGATTTGTTTGGGCCAGTCCCTTTTAATTCTTTCTTATTACACTTCAATTTATGTTTCACGATGTACTCGTAGTTCTGGTCGTTCCACACCTAAAAATAAATAAAAGATTTATAAATTTTACACGAACGTATATACGAGGGGCGTTCAACATATTCTCGGTATCGGGGTGTAGCTGTGGTTGTACTCGTATATATAAATTGACTTATTTATCAAGTAATACTATTATTTTAGTGCATTCATGTAAGATTTCATATAAATGTGATTATTAATTCGCGTTTTATCTCTAGTTAAACAGAATCATAATGGCAACTGAGACGATGATGGTGAAAATTGAGCATCGCGCTGTAATTAAATTTCTCACTAAGCAAGGAAAAAGTCAAAAAACTATTCATGAAGAGATGGTGGTTGTTTACCAGGGTTCCGCACCTTCATTATCAACTGTGCAAAAGTGGTCAAGTGAGTTCAAGAGAGGCAGAGAGAGCATTGAAGACGACCCCCGCTCCGGCGCCCCGGCTACTGCTTGTACGGGAGAAAGCATCAAAGAAGTCGAAAAACTTGTTCTTGAGGATGCCCGAATAAAGGTGAAAATGATGGCAGAGATCACCAAGCTTTCAATTGGTATCATTCACACCATTCTTCATGACCATCTTAACCTTTCAAAGGTCAGTGCAAGGTGGGTGCCACGAATGCTCACAGCGCCTCAGAAAAAAGTGAGAATGTGTAGTGTAGTGAGAACGCGGACGGTGTTATGGATCGAATTGTTACTGGGGACGAAACATGGGTCCACCACTATGACCCTGAAAGCAAACAAGAGTCCATGCAGTGGCATAAAAAAGGAACAGACCCCCCGAAGAAGTTCAAAGTCACTCCGTCTGTCGGGAAGCTCATGGCCACAGTTTTTTGGGACTCAAAGGGAATCTTGCTCATTGAGTACAAAAAAAAAGGTGAAACCATCAACGCCACATCCTACACTTCCACTTTGCATAATTTGCGGGAGGAAATTAAAAAGAAAAGACGGGGTAAACTCGCAGCGGGTGTGTTGCTTCTTCATGACAACGCTCCTGTTCACACGGCGCGAGTTTCCAAGGCTGCTGCGCGAGATTGTGGTTTCGAAGAAATCCAACACCCACCCTATAGTCCAGACCTTGCCCCTAGTGATTATTTCCTGTTTCCGGATTTGAAAAAATGTTTTCGTGGAAAAAGATTTTCGGATGATGAAGAACTCAAGTCGGCAATAAATGGGTATTTTGCAGAGAAAGAGGAAATTTATTTTCTTGAGGGTTTAAAAAAGCTTATCTCAAGATGTAACAAATGCATTGATGTTAGGGGAGATTATATTGAAAAATAAAAACAATTTAAATTGAATTCGCATTTTCCTTCATATCGATACCGAGAATATATTGAACGCCCCTCGTATATACACGAAATCGTACCTTGATCCAGCCAGGACCGTCTCGACTAGGTGGTCCCAGACTGTTTAGTTTTATGGCAAGAGTACTCCAAAAAGTTTTAATGTCCACTTTATGAATGCCACTCTTGCTATGAACCCTTGCTACATCAACATTTTCCTCCATAGCTGATATTAACGCTTCAAATTGATTACGATTCGTGATCTTCCTTTAAAATAAATAAAAATATACCCAAATAACAACAAAAAACTATATTTTTTATAGAAAAAAAATACTTACATGTTTTTTTTTTTTTCTCCATTGCACTTCTGTTTTCCATCAAGTCGTAAACAAATATGTGTACGAGAGAAAAACGACCCAAATACGACACAAATACGAAACAAAGACGACACCGTAATAGCAGAAAACGACTTCAGTCGTAAGCGTTGCTAGGCATTCGAAACATGTCAAAAATTAAAAACGACAATGTTCGAAAATTCGACTTTGGGAATAACAAAGTACGACTATTGTCGACTGTCGTATTTGACTTGCGGAATAGAGGTAAATGTCGGCTGGGTAAATTGCCGTATTCGTGTTCGAAAAGCCCTCACCAAATGCTTCAGGTGTCTGGAGTTTGGCCATACGGCGCACCAATGCAAGAGCGAGCATGACCGATCCAAGCAGTGCTGAAACTGTGGAGAAGAGGGTCACATAGCCAAAGAATGCAAAGGGGACGCATATGTAAGATGGTTAAGCCAGAAAACGCTGTACACGTGGCTGGTAGCAGCAAGTACCCCGTACTCAAGAAGGCACTGGCCAAATTAATATGATGAATGTTGTCCAGATAAATCTAAACCACTGCGCAGCCGTGCAGGACCTTCTGGCACAAACAGTAAGGGAGAAAAGAATCGACGTATGCCTAATAAGCGAACCATATAAACCCAGAGACGGAAACAGCTGGGCAGATGACAACACAAAAAAGGCTGCGATATGGACCTGTGGGAACAATGCAATCAGTCGGCCATCGGGGAGACCACTTCGTATTTGCTAAGATAAATGGTGTACATTTTTATAATTGGCATGCGCCCCCGGTCTATCACGGATACGTTCCGAAATGCAGGCAGAGGGTCAGTCATCGACGTCACATACATGAGCAACTCACTCCTGCGGAAAACCAAATGACGAGTCACTGAAGAATATACCCATAGTGATCACCAGGCTATCTTTTTTAATGTCGGCAAATAGAAACGAAGACTGTGTCACACCCTAAAAAGGCCAAAGTGGAATACACGCTGCTTGACAAAGATATGTTCACGGAAAGCGCCACAACGAACAATGCTAAGGACTGTATTAGAGCGTCTATTCCCGCATAGACCAACTACTATGGTCACCATCACAAGTGAGATCAATATGGAAGATATCCCGGCCATCACGTCGGAAGAACTTTTTGCTGCACGCAAAAAAATTGTAGACACCAAAGCACCTGGACCGGATGGCATCCCGAATAAGGCATCAAAGATGGCTATTAAGACGAGACCGGATATCTTCTTAGCGGCGATGCAACCCGGAGAACCATCATCGTATCGCCCAATATGTCTGCTTGATACTCTAGGTAAGTTCCTAGAGCGTATTATATACAACAGACTGCTTGCGGCGGCGGAGGATAATGGAGCGCTGTCAGATCACCAGTACGGCTTCAGAAAATCTCGTTCTACCATCGATGCAATAAAGGCGGTAGTAGATACAGCAACTGAAACAATGGAATTGAAAAGATGGAAATGCGGGACAAAAAGATACCGCGCAGTAGTTCAACTCGGCGAGCTGGTCGTTTATTAGGAGATCCTTGGCCAGGATGTATACACCATACTGTCTCCTGAGGATAGTCACGGACTACTTTAGTAACAGGAGGTTAAGGTATCATACGGACGATAGTGCTAAGCACTACAGTGTCAGTGTTTCCGCGGGAGTCCCGCTAGAGTTGGTCCTTGGGCCTCTCCTGTAGAACAATATGTACGACGGAGTTCTGCGACTAACCCTGCCTGAGGGAGTCAAGGTTATTGGCTTCGCTGACGACATAGCAGTGGTTACAGTAGCCAAGTACATTCACGAGGTGGAGTCTGCCAACAGACAAGGCAGTTGTAAAGATAAAGGAATGGATGGAGTCAACGGGTCTGGAACTAGCTGCACACAAGACTGAAGCTGTCCTTCATAAACTCATATCGAGTACGCTAGCAAGAAAGCATCGCTGATGCAGGCGGCACTCTCCCGAATGCTACTGAACATCGGCGGACCTGGATACGCCCGAAGGATCTTGCTGACCAGAGTGGTCAGCTCAGTACTTCTATACGCTGCTCCTATATGGGCGGGTGCACTGGCGACAAATGAGTGTAGGAGAGAGTTATTATCAGCTCACAGGCTCTGTGAGTAATCAGAGTAATCAGTGGATTCTGTACAATCTCCTATGATGCAGCCTGCGTTTTAGCTGGAATGACCCCAATAGCATCCTCGCGGATGTGATGAAGAGGGTGTACCTTAGGCGACCATCGAACCGGCAAGAGGCAAAGGGGGTTAAGGAAGAAGACAAGGCAGCATCCGCAATGCTGTGGCAAACCAGGTGGGACCGCTCCACAAAAGGCAGGTGGACCTACAAGCTCATTCCCATCATAGAAACAAGGACAAAAAGACCATGGGGGAACTGTAGCTACCATATCACACAGTTCCTGTTTGGGGATGGCGGCTACCGGAAATACCTCCATAGATTTGGACACGATAATTCACCCCAGTGTCCAGAATGTCAAAATGAGGAAGACGATGCGTTGCATGCAGTGTTCTACTGCAAACGATTTGGAGAAGAGAGAGTAAGTCTGTCAAGTTCAGAAAACCTCATAAGTCACATGACGCAGCCAGAGGACAAGGAGATCTGCTCATTTATAGTACGAGTGCAGTACCGCGCTGCGAAGAGCAGAAGCCCTAAGAAGAGCTCAAGAGGCGGCCTCGGAGAATAGAGCATAATTGTGAAGCAGCCCCGCGAAGTAATACCTACGGCAGTCCCGAGGGGAGAGTGGTTGAAAGACGTAGTGGTGTGGATTAGTACGTAGGCGCACTTCTGGCATCGAATATTCGGGTGTTGCGAATCGTGTATGTTGGTGGCACGGGCTACCGCATCTGCTATCCTCCACCAGTAGTAAGTATTATACAATGCCATCAGAAGACACACAACCGAGATCCGTTCGGACCGTTAAGAGGCCACGTACAGCCAAGCAATTAGCAGATATCATCGTCATCTAGGGGGTCCTCATTTGCATGAGGGTCTGTCATATGCAGCAGACAAAGAAAAGAAGAATGAGCGTCCGATAATAATCAAGGCTAATTTCGCTCATACCACTAGAGAAGACATGGACGACGGCACTAAAGAAAGTTTTTAAGAGTTCCTCGACACGGCATACTCGTATGATAAATATCCGAAGTATTTTTTTTTTATAATTTACGCGCGCCCAAGGGGTTAGATACCCTTTTACTGTTGCCAGGGCGCGGGCGGAAAGGTAGAAGGAGGAGAAAGGAAAATTGTTTTGTAGTGGTTTGAAACTCAGGTGTATTTGGTTTCTATATTAGCTCTCCAGGGGTGGGAGTCCGAATAGGACGGAGAGTTCTTTCTTCACTCAGAGTGATTCGAAGTTATAATTCGCACCAGTTTTTTTGTGGTTGAAACTCTACAACAGCCGAATCTACGTGTCAGTGTTATGCCTTCACACGCAGAATTTTTCTGTCTGAGTTCCCATTACACAAATGAAAAACTGACTTTCCATGGGCAGGATTCGAACCTTGGACCCTCAGAGTGAGAAGCGATTGCTAGTACCACTACACCACGCCCATAATGGTAAAACCATACTAGGAGGACATCTTTGGTAGATCAGTTGGTAATCATAGCCAACTCGATACAACGTCTGACAAGGCGCTAAGCTAATTAACTTTGCAGCGGGACGAAAACAAGTACACGGTTTCCTCATATCAATATACTCGTACACAAGGAGAGCTGGCGGTATCCGGATCATGAAACGATAATTCAAATATCGACGTAAGATATGCCCCTCAAGTATTCTGGACGTTCGAACCAGATATTGGCATGCGATCATATTTTTGTGACTTAAAATCTACTAACAAAAAAAGCAGTGCTAGTGTATACGGCAGAGATTGGCATGCGACCATAGTTTTGGAACTTAAAATCTACTTACAAAAAAGGCGATGCAAGTGTGTACGACCACCGCTACCTAGGCGATTTTTGTGTTTGCCATACGTTCTACAATGAACTCGATTGGGTATGTTTCTCATATAAACTCGAGTGCTACGTTTTTGAGTCAATGCAACCTGCACTACCAGATGTTCATATTTACTTAGCCGAAGCGTTGGTATGTGCGACCGCTTATGAATAACAAAAACACCGCAACTACGCTCAATCACAACAAAAGCAATAAGCGTGGGTAGGTTCACCGAAAGATAAATTTATTTTTTTTGTAAGAGGAAAGTAATGGGATAGCAATGCGAATGTCTGTGGTCTGTAATGATCTTGGTAAAGTATTCCAAATTAGTGCTGTGCGCTTGATGCGAATAGACGTGAGAGAAAAACTTAAATTTTATTCATTGAGAATATTGTGATAACCACTTAAATGTGAGCAGCGACATCTAGATTTACAGAGCAGAAGATGTCGATACTTGAAAACCAGAAGATTTCGATACTTGATGACTGGAGAGTGGAATCGAATCTTCTAGCAAATTGGAAAATTGTATGGGACGCTGGATGGCGAGGATTGTTCTCGAAGTAGGTCATTCGAGTATAAATACCAGAATCCCAAAGGTATTCAAATCAGTTCATCAGTTGAATTTGAAGTGTTAATTAGAAGAAGTGATTAAGTGGTTTAAGTAAAAGATAAGAAGAGTATAAGCGGTTGAGAAATTGGATTGTACTGAGAGAAACAATTAAATAGTGAATTGTAACTGTACTAAATAAAGGGATTTGTATTGAAAAGAATAAGTTCTATCATTTGTACCCACACAAACATTTTACATTGGTGTCAGAAGTGGGATAGGACTTATTGTGTGAAAAAAAGTGTTTTCTAACTATTTGAAAAAGCTAGAATGGGTCGAAAACTATTGCAGTTGACCCTCGTTCAACTCAAATCCGAGTTGAACAAGAGAAGCCTCAGCGCCAGTGGAGGAAAAATTACCTGGTGCTGCGACTTCAGGAGGCTTTAAACAACGAGGGACATGATCCTGATGCATATTCCTTTGATGTTGACGAGGATGAACAGACAAGTACCGGCAATGACATGACTGCAATGATGCAACTCCTCTTATTAAAAATGGACGAACAAAAGAAAAATATGGAAGAACAGAAGAACAGTCTGGAACAAAAAATGGACGAACAGAAGAACAGTCTCGAACAAAAAATGGGCAAACAAAAGAAAAATCTGGAAGAATAAAAGAATAGCCTCGAACAAAAGAAAAATATGGAAGAACAAAAGAATAGCCTCGAACAAAAGCTTGATGAACAAAAGAAAAGTCTAGACGAGCAGAAGAGCAGCATTGAACAAAAATTCAACGAACAAACCAACAATCTGCACGGTCTTCAACAGAAAATGGATGAACAAAAGAATAATCTGAAAGAACAAAAGAACATTCTCCAGCAAAAATTCGAAGAAATCGATGACAAATTTGAAAGAATAGAGAAGAACGTTGATGACAAATTTGATAGAATAGAGAAGAATGTTGGCGAAAAATTCGAAGAAACGGACAGCAAAGTTCAGCAGCTGGCAAAAGAGCTCGACAGAGTGCGAAAACAGAAACTGCGAGAATGTTCTTTAAGCGGTCCAAGGAGAAAAGAGCTGAAGCCTCCCTCATTCGACGGCCAGACCTCATGGTCTACTTATAAGAAGAAGTTTGAAATGGCTGCCTGTGCAAACGACTGGGACAATGAGGAAAAGTGCTTTGGCCTAACAATGGCCTTACGCGGTTCTGCGGCAGAATTGTTACAAACAATCGATATCGAAAAGCATAAAGATTATGTGACTTTAGTACAGGCTATCGAGAAACGGTTTTTGGATAGCCACATGAAGGACGTCTACAAGGTCCAATTGCAAAGCCGAACGCAGCAACGAGGAGAAACACTGCAGCAGCTCCAGGCAGACGTGAGTAGACTGGCACATTTGTCATATCCCACCGCAGGCCAAGAAATAATCGACGAAATGGCAAAGGAAGCATTCATCAGGGGAATTGCAGATTTGAAGCTACAATCAGCAGTAAGAATGGCCGGGAAAAGAACCCTTGCTGAAGCACTTGCCTTCGCCCAGGCGATAGAAGCATCCGATCAGGATTCCAAAGGAATGCATTTCGTCAGAGAAATAGTATCTGGTGAATGCTCCTGCTCAAGACTAACTACCGTGCAACGAAATGTCCTGCGGGAGAGACGAAGGATGCGCTGCTGGAACTGCGATAAATTAGGACATCTGCAAGGGCATTGTAAAGAACCGGTACGACGAGAAGGCTGCCTGTACTGGGGTTACAGGCAAATAGAAAGAAAAACCGGCAGAAATGGCTACAAAGAAACCGATCAAATTTCCCGAAGCCATTAGTTAGGAAATGCTTACTTCGCGGGGCAGAAGTCTTTAGCAGGAGTCGACTCCAGGGTAATTATCCCAGTCTCACAGGTAAAACAATGCAACGAAAGCCTCCCAGCAGAAGTAGTCAGTGGTAAAAAAGCGAAAGAACAGGCAACTATCCAAACGATCAGGACTGAGCCAATAGAGGGTTGGAGTATAGACGAAATCCGTTCCTCCCAACAGGCAGACAATGACATCGAACCAATATTGGCCTGGAAGGAACACGAGGAAAGACCAAGTTGGCAGCAGATATCAGATCGGAGTCAAACTCTAAAGGCATACTGGGCACAGTGGGACTCGCTTTTTGTGCAAGACGGATTGCTGAAGAGAAAATGGAAAAGTGCAGATGGGACAACATCTCGTATGCAGCTAATAGTGCCACGGTCCAGAGTCAGCCAAGTACTCCGTGAAATACATGACGGAATCTCAGGAGGCCATTTGGGAATAAACAAGACGTTGGAAAAGGTAAGGGAACGTTTTTATTGGCTAAGCGCTAAACAAGATGTCGATAATTGGTGCAAAAAGTGCATAAGATGTGTGGCTACCAAGGGTCCAAAAATAAAGCCACATGGACAAATGCAACAATACAATGTCGGAGCACCTTTCGAACGAATAGCCATCGACATCGCTGGGCCGTTTCCCGAAACCTTTAATGGTAACCGATATACCCTCGTGGTCATGGATTACTTCAGTAAGTGGCCGGAAGTGTTTGCTATCCCAAGTCAAGAAGCTAAGACCGTAGCCGCACAGATAGTCAACAACTGGATGATCAGCTTTGGGGTCCCAATGGAGCTACACTCAGATCAAGGGCGAAACATTGAATCAAAAGTATTCCAGGGAATAAGAAAGACAAGGACAACGCCACTACACCCTTAATCTGATGGAATGGTCGAGCGATTCAATCGGACCTTGAATGAGAATCTATCTAAGGTCGTCAGCAACTGCCAGCGGGAGTGGGAGCGACATATACCCCTCTTCTCAATGGCCTACCGAAACGCGGTCCATATCTCAACAGGACACACACCATCCGAGATCTTATTTGGTCAAACAATTCGGTTGCCAAGTAAAGCAAAACTCGGATCCCCACCGACGGAGCCCGAAGAGGTGAACGACTACGTGAATGACTTGCGCAGCAGGATTCATAAATTGCATGAAGACACCAGAGAAAAGATGAAGCTAGCAAGCAGCCGCATGAAAACTAGGTACGATATCAAGGCGAAATCTTCCGGTTTCAACGAAGGAGATCTGGTCTGGCTGTATAATCCTCAGCGTAAGAAAGGCAAGTCACCAAAATTGCAACAGGACTGGGAAGGTCCATACAGGGTGATAACCCGCATTAATGACGTTGCCTACCGGATCCAGCGTGGGGATCGAGGAAAATTTAAATTGGTCCATTTGGATAGAATGTGTCATTTCAACGGGATGCTGAATGACGAAGTTGTTCGGGACGAACAACTGTAGAGAGGGAGCAATGTGATAATAACTTAAATGTGAGCAGCGACATCTAGATTCACAGAGCAGAAAATGTCGATACTGTTCGTCCCGAACAACTGTAGGGAGGGAGCAATGTGATAACCACTTAAATGTGAGCAGCGACATCTAGATTTAGAGATCAGAGGATGTCGATACTCGAAGACCAGAAGATTTCGATACTTGAATAACAAAGTCTCGACATTGATGACTGGAGAGTGGAATCGAATTTTCTAGCAAATTGGAAATTGTATGGGATTGTATTCAGAGAAACATTTAAATAGTGAGTTGCAACTGTACTGAATAAAGGGATTTGTATTGAAAAGAATAAGTTCTATCATTTGTACATACACAAACGTTTTACATTGGTGTCAGAAGTGGGATAGGTCTTCTTGTGTGTACAAAAAACAAAAAAAAAAAATAGTGTTTTCTGACTATTTGAAAAAGCTATTGCAGTTGACCCTCGTCCAACTCAAATCCGAGTTGAACAAGAGAACCCTCAGCGCCAGTGGAGGAAAAAGTGACTTGGTACTCCGATTTCAGGAGGCTTTGAACACCGAGGGACATGATCCTGATGCATATTCCTTTGATGTTGACGAGGATGAACAGACAAGTACCGGCAGTGACATGGCTGCGATGATGCAACTCCTCTTGTTAAAAATGGACGAACAGAAGAACAGTCTCGACCAACAAAAGAAAAATCTGGAAGAACAAAAGAATAGCCTCGAACAAAAGCTGGATGAACAAAAGAAAAATCTAGACGAGCAGAAAGCAGCATTGAACAAAAATTCGGCGAACAAACCAACAATCTGCACGGTCTTCAACAGAAAATGGATGAACAAACGAACATTCTAAAGCAAAAATTCGAAGAAATCGATGACAAATTTGAAAGAATAGAGAAGAACGTTGATGACAAATTTGATAGAATAGAGAAGAATGTTGGCGAAAAATTCGAACAAATGGACAGCAAAGTTGAGCAACTGGCAAAAGAGCTCGACACAGTGAGAAAACAGAAACAGCGAGAATGTTCCTTAAGCGGTCCAAGGAGAAAAGAGTTGAAGCCTCCCTCATTCGATGGCCAGACCTCATGGTCTACTTATAAGAAGCAGTTTGAAATGGCTGCCTGTGCGAAATACTGGGACAATGAAGAAAAGTGCTTTGCCCAAACAATGGCCTTGCACGGTCCTGCCGCAGAATTGTTACAAACAGTAGACATCGAAAAGCATAAAGATTATGTGACTTTAGTACAGGCTATCGAGAAACGGTTTGGGGATAGCCACATGCAGGAGGTCTACAAGGTCCAATTGCAAAGCCGAACGCAGCAACGAGGAAAAACACTGCAGAAGCTCCGAACAGACTAGCACATCTGTCACACCAAACCGCAGTCCAGGAAATTATAGAAGTAGTCAGTGGAAAAGAAAAATGGATGGCAGCAATAGACAGCGGTGTCACGGCCTCAATCATCAGGAGGAAACCTGTGCAGAAGTCTTGTCTGCTTAACACTAGCAGTTGCAGCTTGCGAACAGCTAAACAGCAACGATTAAGGTATATGGTGAAGTCCACATAAAAATCCAACTGGACGGAATAACATTCACTCACGCGTTTCTGGTAGCTGACATATGTGACGAGTGCATCATTGGTACAGACTTCATGAGAGAACATGGACTTGTAGTCGACTTGGGAGCACAAACCCTGAAATACGGAAACATGGAGATACCAATGATATACGGAAACGCCAATGCCTCAGTCTCAAATGTCGTCATCTGCAGCAATCAGAGTCTAGAGCCTTCGACAGAAGCTATTTTGTGGGCAAAAGTGGTCCTGGTAGCCACCGATTCTATTTGATGGAGCCAGAAAATAGAAGAGACTTCATGGTGGGAAAGACCTTAGTGCAGCCAAAGAACAACATGCTCCCTGTAAGGATTCTATATCCAAAAAAAATCAGTGTAAAGGTGAAAAAGGAGGAGATAGTGGGGAAATGCGTACCTGTTGAGGCTATATCCACCACAACGGAAAAAAAGGGTGCAACAACGGTCACAACAATTCAGAGCATAAAAATCAAGAACAAAATTCTCAGCCTCTGTAATCTGGACGAAGATCAGCGAATCCTGGCAGAAAAACTAATCGGTGAGTACTCTGATAGATTTGCTACACAAGACAGAGAATATGGACGTACTCATATTGTTCAACACCACATTGACACCGGAGACGCTCGACCAATCCGTCAACCTGCAATGCGTCTTCCATTGGCAAAGCAAACAGAAGTTGCCGAAATGATGTCGAAGATGAAAGCTGAGAGAGTTGATTGAAGAATCGCAAAGTCCGTGGGCATCTCCAGTGGTCCCCGTGAATAAGAAAGATGGCTGCACGAGGTTGTGTAGACTACCGACGTCTCAATGATGTCAATCAAAAGGACAGCTATCCACTTCCGAGAATCGATGACACTTTGGATATGCTTTCTGGAGCGAACCGGTTTTCAACACTTGACTTGAAGAGCGGTTACTGGCAGGTAGAGATAAATCGTACGGATCGTGAGAAAACTGCCTTCACTACAGGAAGAGGTCTTTGGCAGTTTGCAGTGATGCCGTTTGGACTGTGCAACGCTCCGGCCACCTTCGAGCGACTAATGGAACGAACATTGCAAGGACTCACCGTATTTGGACGACGTTATCGTCATAGGTAAGACGTTCGAGGAGCACCGCGAAAATCTAAAAGAAGTGTCTGAGAGGCTGCGAAGTGCTCACTTAAAGCTCAACCCAGAAAAGTGCCTCTTGTTCCGTCCGGAAGTAAAATATCTGGGTCATTATATCAGCGGAGGGAGTAAGGAAGGATCCTGACAAAATCGAAGCCGTGAAAAGTTGGCCTTCTCCAAAAGATAAACACCAACTGACTCGCCACGTAATACAGAAGGTTCGTAACCGATTTTGCTGGTATTGCAAAGAGCCTGCATCAACTTACGGAAAAAGACCGACAATTCAGGTAGTCTGGAGAATGTGAAAAAGCATTTCACGAACTGAAGCGACAGCTGTGCAATGCCCCCATCTTGGGTTACCCCACAGTGGGACTCGCTTTTTGTGCAAGATGGATTGCTGAAGAGAAAATGGGAAAGTGCAGATGGGACAACATCTCGTATGCAGCTAATAGTGCCACGGTCCAGAGTCAGCCAAGTACTTCATGAAATACATGATGGAATCTCAGGAGGCCATTTGGGAATAAACAAGACGTTGGAAAAGGTAAGGGAACGTTTTTATTGGCTAAGCGCTAAACAAGATGTCGATAATTGGTGCAAAAAGTGCATAAGATGTGTGGCTACCAAGGGTCCAAAAATAAAGCCACATGGACAAATGCAACAATACAATGTCGGAGCACCTTTCGAACGAATAGCCATCGACATCGCTGGCACGTTTCCCGAAACCTTAAATGGTAACCGATATACTCTCGTGGTCATGGATTACTTCAGTAAGTGGCCGGAAGTGTATGCCATCCCAAATCAAGAGGCTAAGACCGTAGCCGAACAGATAGTCAACAACTGGGTGAGCAGATTTGGGGTCCCAATGGAGCTACACTCTGATCAAGGGCGAAACTTTGAATCAAAAGTCTTCCAGGAAATATGCCAATATTTGGGAATAAGAAAGACAAGGACAACACCGTTACACCCTCAATCTGATGGAATGGTTGAGCCTTGAATGAGCATCTATCTAAGGTCGTCAGCAACTGCCAGCGGGATTAGGATCGACATATACCCCTCTTCTTAATGGCCTACCGGAACGCGGTCCATAGCTCAACAGGACACACACCATCCGAGATCTTATTTGGTCAAACAATTCAGTTGCCAAGTGAAGCAAAATTCGGACCCACACCAACGGAGCCCAAAGAGGTGAACGGCTACGTGAATGACTTGCGCAGCAGGATTCGTAAATTGCATGAAGAGACCAGAGAAAAGATGAGCAAGCAGCCGCATGAAGACTAGGTACGATATCAAGGCGAAATCTTCCGGCTTCGACGAAGGAGATCTGGTCTGGTTGTATAATCCTCAGCGTAAGAAAGGCAAATCAACAAAATGGCAACAGGACTGGGAAAGTCTATACAAGGTGATAACCCGCATTAATGACGTTGTCTGCCGGATCCAGCGTGGGGATCGAGGAAAATTTAAAGTGGTCCATTTGGATAGAATGTGTCATTTCAACGGGATGCTGAATGACGAAGTTGTTCGGGACGAACAACTGTAGGGAGGGAGCAATGTGATAACCACTCAAATGTGAGCAGCGACATCTAGCAGAAAATGTCGATACTTCAATAACAAAGTCTCGACTGGAGAGTGGAATCGAATTTTCTAGCAAATTGGAAATTGTATGGGACGCTGGATGGCGAGGATTGTTCTCGAAGTATGTCATTCGAGTATAAATACCAGCATCCCAAAGGTATGCAAGGCCAGTTCTAAAGTGAAATCTGAAGTATTAATTAGGAGAAGTGATTAAGTGGTTTAAGTAAAAGATAAGAAAAGTATAAGTGTTTGGGAAATTGGATTGTATTGAGAGAAACATTTAAATAGTGAATTGCAACTGTACTGAATAAAGGCATTTGTATTGAAAAGAATAAGTTCTATCATTTGTACCCACACAAACATTTTACAATAGGAAGAATTGTGCGGAACTCACAAACGTACACTATGTTAAAGGCACAATCTTTCAAAAGTCTGTGCAACTAGTAGCGGACGCCGATGATATCAACATAATTGCAAGAACTCAGCGGTGCGGTCGCTAGTTTTAAAGCGGAAGCTGTCAAAATGTGTCTAGCGGTAAAACCAAGTATATGCTGCCAGTTCAGTTTAAAACATCACGGTCTTCAGTCGTATTAGTACTTTGTTCCACCATTTTTAATTCTTACGTCGCATTTTCCCTCTCCATCAACAAATAACCCAATTTCTCGCTCAAAAAATTAGTATCGCGCTCTTTTTATAGTTGACCTACTTTAATTTTTAGATTACTAATTTTAGGACAGTGCATAAAATAAATTATTTTTATATATTTTCTCCTCGATTATTTTTATGACGATTTTTCTTTACTTGGTATATGTCATATCTTGCGGAATAACCAACTGTTCTATGAATGACAACATTGCTGACTTTGTTGCTAGTGTTCTTTTGTGAAGAATGTGTAAATATCTCTCTCACATGTGCTCCTTACAATTAAATGCTTCAGTGGCTCAAATGATTCCAACCAAAACTCACTCATCAATCTAATAACGGACAAACTTACAACCTTCGAACATAGTCTAAGATATTGTAAAATGCTTGTGTGGGTACAAATGATAGAACTTATTCTTTTCAATACAAATCCCTTTATTCAGTACAGTTACAATTCACTATTTAATTCTTTCTCTCAGTACAATTCAATTTCTCAACCACATATACTTTTCTTATCTTTTACTTAAACCACTTAATCACTTCAAATTTCATTTTAGAACTGATTTGCATACCTTTGGGATGCTGGTATTTATACTCGAATGACATACTTCGAGAACAATCCTCGCCATCCAGCGTCCCATACAATTTCCAATTTGCTAGAAAATTCGATTCCACTCTCCAGTCGAGACTTTGTTATTGAAGTATCGACATTTTCTGCTAGATGTCGCTGCTCACATTTGAGTGGTTATCACATTGCTCCCTCCCTACAGTTGTTCGTCCCGAACAACTTCGTCATTCAGCATCCCGTTGAAATGACACATTCTATCCAAATGGACCACTTTAAATTTTCCTCGATCCCCACGCTGGATCCGGTAGACAACGTCATTAATGCGGGTTATCACCTTGTATGGACCTTCCCAGTCCTGTTGCAATTTTGGTGATTTGCCTTTCTTACGCTGAGGATTATACAGCCAAACCAGATCTCCTTCGTTGAAACCGGAAGATTTCGCCTTGATATCGTACCTAGTTTTCATGCGGCTGCTTGCTAGCTTCATCTTTTCTCTGGTGTCTTCATGCAATTTACGAATCCTGCTGCGTAAGTCATTCACGTACTCGTTCACCTCTTTGGGCTCCGTCGGTGGGGATCCGAATTTTGCTTCACTTGGCAACCGAATTGTTTGACCAAATAAGATCTCGGATGGTGTGTGCCCTGTTGAGCTATGGACCGCGTTTCGGTAGGCCATTAAGAAGAGGGGTATGTGTCGATCCCAATCCCGCTGGCAGTTGCTGACAACCTTAGATAGATGCTCATTCAAGGTCCGATTGAATCGCTCGACCATTCCATCAGATTGAGGGTGTAGCGGCGTTGTCCTTGTCTTTCTTATTCCCAAATATTGGCATATTTCCTGGAAGACTTTTGATTCAAAGTTTCGCCCTTGATCAGAGTGCAGCTCCATTGGGACACCAAATCTGCTCACCCAGTTGTTGACTATCTGTTCGGCTACGGTCTTAGCCTCTTGATTTGGGATGGCAAACACTTCCGGCCACTTACTGAAGTAATCCATGACTACGAGAGTATATCGGTTTCCATTAAAGGTTTCGGGAAACGGCCCAGCGATGTCGATGGCTATTCGTTCGAAAGGTGCTCCGACATTGTATTGTTGCATTTGTCCATGTGGCTTTACTTTTGGGCCCTTGGTAGCCGCACATCTTATGCACTTTTTGCACCAATTCTCGACATCTTGTTTAGCGCTTAGCCAATAGAAACGTTCCGTTACCTTTTCCAACGTCTTATTTATTCCCAAATGGCCTCCTGAGATTCCGTCATGTATTTCATGGAGCACTTGGTTGAATCTGGACCGTGGCACAATTAGCTGCATACGAGATGTTGTCCCATCTGCACTTTCCCATTTTCTCTTCAGCAATCCATCTTGCACAAAAAGCGAGTCCCACTGTGCCCAGTATGCCTTCAGAGTTTGGCTCCGATCTGATATCTGCTACCAGCTTGGTCTTTCCTCGTGTTCTTTCCAGGCCAATATTGGTTCGATGTCATTGTCTGCCTGTTGGGAGGAACGGATTTCGTCTATACTCCAACCCTCTATTGGCTCAGTCCTGATCATTTGGATAGCTGCCTGTTCTTTTGCTTCTTTACGATTGCAGTGTTCGCATTTTACTCCGCATGGTCGACGAGAGAGAGCATCAGCATTTGAGTGGAGTGTTCCCTTGCGGTGTTGCACTTCAAAGTCGTAACCCTGCAACTGCTCGATCCATCTTGCAACTTGGCCTTCAGGGTTCTTAAATTGGAGTAGCCATTTCAGAGCTGCGTGGTCTGTCCGGAGAATGAACTTTTGTCCGTAGAGGTACTTATGGAAATGCTTCGGAGCCAGAATTAAAGCCAGAAGCTCGCGCCGGGTTACACAGTAGTTCCGTTCAGGTCTGGAGAGTACTTTGCTGTAATATGCGACCACTTTCTCTTGACCATCATGAAGCTGGGAAATCACAGCTCCGACCCCAACATTGCTAGCGTCTGCGTCCACGACGAACATTTTTCCGGGCGTCGGGTAACCCAAGATGGGGGCATTGCACAGCTGTCGCTTCAGTTCTTGAAATGCTTTTTCGCATTCTCCAGACCACCTGAACTGTCGGCCTTTCTCTGTAAGTTGATGCAGGCTCTTTGCAACGCCAGCAAAATCCTTTACGAACCTTCTGTAATACGTGGCGAGTCCCAAGAAGCTTCTCAGTTGGTGTTTATCTTTTGGAGAAGGCCAACTTTTCACGGCTTCGATTTTGTCAGGATCCGTTCTTACTCCTTCCGCTGATATAATGTGACCCAGATATTTTACTTCCGGACGAAACAAGGCGCACTTTTCCGGGTTGAGCTTTAAATGAGCACTTCGTAGCCTCTCAAACACTTCTTTTAGATTTTCGCGGTGCTCCTCGTACGTCTTACCTATGACGATAACGTCGTCCAAATATACTAGGCAGGTTTTCCAGGTGAGTCCTTGCAATGTTCGTTCCATTAGTCGCTCGAAGGTGGCCGGAGCGTTGCACAGTCCAAACGGCATCACTGCAAACTGCCAAAGACCGCTTCCTGTAGTGAAGGCAGTTTTCTCACGGTCCGTACGATTTATCTCTACCTGCCAGTAACCGCTCTTCAAGTCAAGTGTTGAAAACCATTTCGCTCCAGAAAGCATATCCAAAGTGTCATCGATTCTCGGAAGTGGGTAGCTGTCCTTTTTAGTGACATCATTGAGACGTCGGTAGTCTACACAAAATCTCGTGCTGCCATCTTTCTTCTTCACGAGGACCACTGGAGATGCCCACGGACTTTGCGATTCTTCAATCACTCCCTCAGCTTTCATCTTCGACATCATTTCCGCAACTTCTGTTTGCTTTGCCAATGGAAGACGCCTTGCAGGTTGACGGATTGGTCGAGCGTCTCCGGTGTCAATGTGGTGTTGAACAATATGCGTACGTCCATATTCTCCGTCTTGTGTAGCAAATATATCAGCGTACTCACCGATTAGTTTTTCTGCCAGGATTCGCTGATCTTCGTCCAGATTACAGAGGCTGAGAATTTTGTTCTTGATTTTTATGCTCTGAACTGTTGTGACCGGTTTTGCACACTTTTTTTCCGTTGTGGTCGATATAGCCTCAACAGGTACGCATTTTCCCACTATCTCCCCCTTTTTCACCTTTACACTGAATGTCTTTGGATTTAGAATCCTTACAGGGACCATGTTGTTCTTTGGCTCCACTAAGGTCTTTCCCACCATGAAGTCTCTTTTCTTTTCTGGCTCCATCAAATAGAATCGGTGGCTACCAGGACCACCTTCCACTTCTGCCCACAAAATTGCTTCTGACGAAGGCTCTAGACTCTGATTGCTGCAGATAACGACATTTGAGACTGTGGTATTGGCGTTTCCGTATATCATTGGTATCTCCATGTTTCCGTATTTCAGGGTTTGTGCCCCCAAGTCGACTACAAGTCCATGTTCTCTCATGAAGTCTGTACCAATGATGCACTCGTCACATATGTCAGCTACCAGAAACGCGTGAGTGAATGTTATTCCGGCCAATTGGATTTTTATGCGGACTTCACCATATACCTTAATCGTTGCTCCTGTAGCTGTTCGCAAGCTGCAACTGCTAGTGTTATGCAGCCAAGACTTCTGCACAAGATTCCTCCTGATGATTGAGGCCGTGGCACCGGTGTCTATTGTTGCCATCCATTTTTCTTTTCCACTGACTACTTCTACTAGAAGGCTTTCGCTGCATCGTTTTGCCAGCGAGACTTGGGTGATGGTCCTGGGGCCGTCGACTCCTGCTACCAACTTCTGCCCCGCGAAGTTGGTGCTTAAGCATTTCCCGACTGATGATTTCGGGAAGGTTGACCGGCTTCTTGATAGCTGTTTCTGCGGGTTTCTTCCTCTATTTGCTTGTCACCACAGTGAGGGCAGTCTTTTCGTCGCACCGGTTCGTTACACTGCCTTTGAAGGTGTCCTATTTTATTGCAATTCCAGCAGCGCATTATTCGTCTATCCCGTCGAGTATCTCGTTCCTCGGCACTAATTCTTGTGCAGGAGCATTCGACAGATGCTACTTCCCTGACGAAATGTGTTCCCCTGGAAGCCTGATTGGCTGCTTCCATCGCCAGAGCGAAGGCAAGTGCTTCAGCAAGGGTTCTTTTCCCGGCCATCCTTACTGCTGACTGTAGCTTCGAATCTGCAATTCCCCTGATAAATGCATCTTTTGCCATTTCGTCGATAATTTCCTGGCCTGCGGTGGGGTATGACAGATGTGCCAGTCTACTCACGTCTGCTTGGAGCTGCTGAAGTGTTTCTCCTCGTTGCTGCGTTCGGCTTTGCAATTGGACCTTGTAGACCTCCTGCATGTGGCTATCCCCAAACCGTTTCTCGATAGCCTGTACTAAAGTCACATAATCTTTATGCTTTTCGATGTCTACTGTTTGCAACAATTCTGCTGCAGGACCGTGCAAGGCCATCGTTAGGGCAAAGCACTTTTCCTCATTGTCCCAGTCGTTTGCACAGGCAGCCATTTCAAACTGCTTCTTATAAGTAGACCATGAGGTCTGGCCATCGAATGAGGGAGGCTTCAAATCTTTTCTCCTTGGACCGCTTAAAGAACATTCTCGCAGTTTCTGTTTTCGCACTGTGTCGAGCTCTTTTGCCAGTTGGTGAACTTTGCTGTCCATTTCTTCGAATTTTTCGCCAACATTCTTCTCTATTGTATCAAATTTGTCATCAATGTTCTTCTCTATTCTATCAAATTTGTCATCAACGTTCTTCTCTATTCTTTCAAATTTGTCATCGATTTCTTCGAATTTTTGCTGGAGAGTGTTATTTTGTTCTTCCAGTTTTTGTTCTAGACTATTCTTTTGTTCGTCGAATTTTTGTTCAATGCTGCTCTTCTGCTCGTCTAGATTTTTCTTTTGTTCATCCAACTTTTGTTCGAGACTATTCTTTTGTTCATCCAGCTTTTGCTCGAGGCTATCCAGATTTTTCTTTTGTTGGTCGAGACTGTTCTTCTGTTCGTCCATTTTTAACAAGAGGAGTTGCATCATCGCAGCCATATCACTGCCGGTACTTGTCTGTTCATCCTCGTCAACATCAAAGGAGTATGCATCAGGATCATGTCCCTCGTTGTTCAAAGCCTCCTGAAGTCGGAGCACCAGGTCACTTTTTCCTCCACTGGCGCTGAGGCTTCTCTTGTTCAACTCGGATTTGAGTTGGACGAGGGTCAACTGCAATAGTTTTCGACCCATTCTAGCTTTTTCAAATAGTCAGAAAACACTTTTTTTCACACAATAAGTCCTATCCCACTTCTGACACCAATGTAAAATGCTTGTGTGGGTACAAATGATAGAACTTATTCTTTTCAATACAAATCCCTTTATTCAGTACAGTTACAATTCACTATTTAATTCTTTCTCTCAGTACAATTCAATTTCTCAACCACATATACTTTTCTTATCTTTTACTTAAACCACTTAATCACTTCTTCTAATTAACACTTCAAATTCAACTTTGGAACTGATTTGCATACCTTTGGGATGCTGGTATTTATACTCGAATGACATACTTCGAGAACAATCCTCGCCATCCAGCGTCCCATACAATTTCCAATTTGCTAGAAAATTCGATTCTACTCTCCAGTTGCTAATCCAGTATCGAAACCTTCTAATCTTCGAGTTTCGACATTTTCTGCAAGATGTCGCTGCTCACATTTAAGTGGTTATCACAATATTGTGATGTCGATACTCGAAGACCAGAAGATTTCGATACTGGAATAACAAAGTCTCGACTGGAGAGTGGAACCGAATTTTCTAGTAAATTGGAAATTGTATGGGACGCTGGATGGCGAGGATTGTTCTCGAAGTATGTCATTCGAGTATAAATACCAGCATCCCCAAGGTATGCAAATCAGTTCTAAAGTGTAATTTGAAGTGTTAATTAGGAGAAGTGATTAAGTGGTTTAAATAAAAGATAAGAAAAGTATAAGTGGTTGAGAAATTCGATTGTACTGAGAGAAACAATTAAATAGTGAATTGTAACTGTACTGAATAAAGGGATTTGTATTGAATAAGTTCTATTATTTGTACCCACACAAACATTTTACAGTATTTAATTTCTTATAAGTTTCTTTATTCTGTACGTAATAAAATGCATATCATATAAAAAAAAACAATGGCTTCTTCTTTTTCCTATTTTATAGTTATCAATAATCGTTCTTCAACACAAATGAGATTTTGGAAGCCTGTAATTTTACGTCGATAATTACCACATACTCGTATATTTTTGTTGCGAAACATTGATTTAATTTATATTTGTAATGTAATTTGTAATAATTCAACTGCACGCTCACCGTCTCTTTCAGAGGAAGCATATAATTTCACACACATACATGTACTCTGGATTTTAAAGTTTCTATTGTAAAAAATCTCTCAAACCGATCGGCTGTAATCTGCTACAGATTATGGCCCCAGGCACATATAGTAATCGAAAATAGCACAAGTAATAAAAAAAACATAAAGGTGTAGTTTTGGTGCAATTTCGGGTTAGTCGAATCGAGTTTGAGAAAATGGAAGCCACAGAATCTGAAATTGAAAAGTTGCAGACAGTGGAAATTTCAAGTTAAAGTCAGAAGATGTCGATACTCGAAGACCAGAAGATTTGAATAACAAAGTCTCGACCATTGATGACTGGAGAGTGGAATCGAATTTTCTAGCAAATTGGAAAATGTATGGGACGCTGGATGGCGAGGATTGTTCTCGAAGTATGTCATTCGAGTATAAATACCAGCACCCCCAAGGTATGCAAATCAGTTCTAAAGTGAAATCTGAAGTGTTAATTAGGAGAAGTGATTAAGTGGTTTAAGTAAAAGATAAGAAAAGTATAAGCGGTTAAGAAATTGGATTGTACTGAGAGAAACAATTAAATAGTGAATTGTAACTGTACTGAATAAAGGGATTTGTATTGAAAAGAATAAGTTCTATCATTTGTACTCACACAAACATTTTACAATATATTTCAAAGTTTGAAACAGTTGTGCAGCAATTACGGGATCTTGGTGAAAATATCTCAGAAAGCATGCTCATAACGAAGATTCTTATGACGCTGCCCGATACATACAAACATTTCAATATTGCCTGGGAGTCAACAGCAGCAGCTGAGCGCACAGTTACAAATTTAACATATCGCCTTATCATGGAATATACACGTTATTCGCTTCAACCAGGAACATCAGAGCAGAATGCTTTCGTTACACATCAGACGCGAACAGTCGAACACAAACAGTAAGAATAGGAATAGCGGCAAACGTTTTTTTTTTTTTCTGTAAGAAGCCTGGCCACTGGAAGAGGGGTCCTCCCAGATCAAAAACGACGAAGGGGACAGTGATGCTCTAATTCCCACTCTTCTGTGTTGCGACGGTGATAGTAACGACAGTAAATGGTTTATGGACTCAGAACAATGACGAACAAACAAAATTGTTTTTCATCGTACACCAAATTTGTTTGTCCCAAGAATGTGCGTGTAGGAAACGGGCAATTGATTAAAGCGTTCGGTCGCGGGAACAATTTTGTCATACAACGGTAGTGCGTAGATAGACAAATATTTAAAAGACATTTTATTCGTGCCGATTTTTTTGAGATAGCATCTATTACATGCCCTCTGTCGATGACCAAGTTATGTTCCTACAGCAACATGTGTTACAGCTATATGAGAAAAACATCCCTCTAAAAGCAATAGTACGCACATCTAAGTCCCCTCAATGGTTTAGCTCTTACATTAAAAAACTTATTGTCCAACGTGACACTGCTTATCGAAAGTGGAGGAGGTTTCGTCTTGATGAATTCCGAAATGAATATCGTTTATTGCGCAACAAAGTTGTCCTGAAAATCAGATCTGCCAAAAAAGCTTTTTATAATCATAAGTTCAACCTGTCTACCCCGGGAAACTCTAGGAACATGTGGAAGAATCTTCGCGAACTAGGCATCGGCAGGAAAAATATGGTAGTCCCCACTGATGTTAACTGTGACCAGCTGAACCTGAACTTCATCTCCTCATGTGGTAATCCTTCTTGCAGCCCTGCTTCCCCAGAGCATAGCACTGAAAATGACACTGAAGGGGCTTTTTGCTTCAATAGAGTCACCGAAGTAGATGTTGTTGAAGCACTCCTCTCGGTAAAATCCAATGCTACTGGTCTAGACTGTCTTAGCCCAAAGTTTATAAAACTGCTTTTGCCTTATTTACTTCCTCACTTTACTCACCTCTTTAATACTATATTCACTACTTCTACCTTTCCCTCTGAATGGAAAAAAGTAAAAATAGTCCCGGTCCCCAAGAAAAGAATGAGGAATACGGTTGAATACAGGCCAATCGCTATTCTACCTTACTTGTCGAAGGCCTTCGAAAAGTTAGCACTAAAACAAATTCGTTGCTACTTAAGAAACGAAGATCTCCTAACTATACATCAGTCTGGTTTTCGGCCTAAAAGGAGCTGCAACACTGCCCTGATATTAATGGTAGAAGAGATTCGTAACGCATTGGATAAGAATCATCCAACGCTTTTATCATTGCTCGACTTTTCGAAGGCATTTAACACAGTCAACCACGCGGTCATTTGTAGTAAACTTAAAGACCTTTTCGCTTTTTCTTCTTTGTCCGTAGCTCTTATCAAGTCTTATTTAAGTGGAAGAAAACAGTGTGTTTGCATTGGTGAGAATAGTTCGAATTTCTTAAGTGTACATAATGGAGTGCCACAAGGATCAATCCTGGGACCCACTCTTTTCTCCTTATACGTGAACGATCTACCAAACATTGTTAAACACTGCAAAATTCATATGTACGCTGATGATGTACAACTTATGATAAGCTGCCCCACTGATGAAACAAACTCTGCTATAGACCTCCTAAACGAAGATCTTGCCAGAATTTATGACTGGTCAATTAAACACGACCTTCGACTTAATGCTGATAAGTCTAAAGTAATTTTCATACACCGTAGAGCTCCTGATCTTCTCTCAGGCCTACAGCTTGTTCACATCAATCAAGTGCCCATAGAGTGGGCTGTCTCCGCTAAAAACCTTGGTGTGATTTTTAATTCGAATCTCTCTTGGGATACACACATTAATTCTATCATCGGCAAGGTTTATAGTGGGGTTCGTACTTTATGGGCTACTCAACATCTTCTACCAACGAAAACTAAATTAATTTTAGCAAAAACTCTTCTATTACCTACTTTACTTTTCGGATGCGAGATCTTTTGCAAGCCTGACCACAATAGTCTCAGAAAACTTAACATTGTCTTCAACAATATCGCAAGATACATTTTCAACATCCGGCAGCGCGATCATATCTCACACTTCTCTAAACAAATAACTGGTTGCTCCTTCTCTAGCCTACTAAAATACAAATCGCTATGTTTTTTGCATAACCTTATAAAAACTCGAGAGCCAGATTACCTATTTAATAAACTTCAGTTCTTGCAATCGCATAGATCGTTCTCGCTAGTTCAACCAAGATACCATTGTCTTACTTCTGAGCGTCAATTCTTTGTTCAAGTTGTCCGGCTCTGGAACTCTCTTCCTATTGACCTGAGAAGAATGACAAGCACGAATAAATTTAAGTCGTCCTTACTCGCACTACTGGCTACAACCTAATATGCAGAAAATAATATGAACATGTTTTTCAACTCTCTAACTACTTTTTCTGTTTTATAATATTTAATTCTTACTTTATTTACTTATTTTTTTTATTTTTAATATTAACTTTGCCATCTCTCTCTGTAATTTTTTTTTTCCTTTTTTAATCTAAAGGCTTACAAATTATTGTATAAGATTATTTAGTCTTCCTTTGTAAGTAATATATAAGTTGAATAAATGAAAAATGAAATGAAAATGAAAATGAAACATCGGTACCATATTCTCCATATTCACACTGCGTGTGAAGGCATAATACTGACACGTAGATTTGGCTGTTGTAGTGTTTCAAGCACAAAAAAATACTGCGAATTATAAACTTCGAATCACTCTGGGTGAAGAAAAAACTCTCCGTGCTATTCGGACTCCCACCTCTGGAGAGCGAATATCGAAACCAAACACACCTGAGTTTCAAACCACTACAAAAAAAAAAAAAAAATCCTTTCTCCTCCTTCTAGTTTTCCGCCCGCGTCCTGGCAACAGTAAAAGGGTATCTAACAACTTAGGCGCGCGTTTATTATAAAAAAAAAATTAATGCGAGCGGCCAATCTTCTCTAGAAATGCGGACAGGAAATTCCTTTGAGGGTGATGAAGATATTTTCCAGTCTGCCGAAGAGAATGATGTGGTAGATTTGCCAAAGTAACAGAAGTCTTGCTGAAGAAACGCTTACGAAGCACAGCAAAGATACCCAATAGTTCCATTTCAGCCATGATAGCAGGCTGTGCTTTTGTTGCTGAGCTTAGAGCTTGTAAGTTTCGAACAGGCGTTATCTTCGAAGGATTCGATTAAGTCGCAGCAAGCAATAACTAAAGAAATGGAAGCACATGAATTAAATGGTACTTGAGAACTTGTAAGACCACCAGAAATACGCAAAATCATCAAAAATAAGTGGGTTTTTAAGGTAAAAAACTCCAGCTCCAATGAGCCATCAAAGTTTAATGCAAGGCTTGTTATAAAGGGGTTTTTTTCAAATTAAAGGCATCGATTATGAGGAAACATTCAGCCCAGTGGCCAGATTCAGTTCCATAGGGAAGATTTTACGATTGACAGCACTGAGAAAGTATAAGCTGAAACAGTTCGTTTTTTGAACGGGATCTTCGGGAAGAAATTTTTATGAGCCAACCAAAGGTATTCAACAACAGGTCTGCCGGCTTCGTGGCAGGAATCAAAATTTTAAATCGTTCCTTCATTCTTTCCAACTAAAGGCATCTCGGGCGGATCCATGTGTGTTCATCGGTAATCAAGTTATTTTGGCGATATACATCAATGACGGCATAATAGCAGCGGCTCACGATGAACAAATTAATGGACTTATCAACCACTTAAAGAAGGAATTTGCGCTTAAGGTTTTAGAAGCGAAATTCTTCTTGGGTTTGGAAATTCATCAAACAGCTGACGGCTCTATTCAACTCAGCCAAAGTAACATCCCTGCAAAAATCATCGCTAAGTTTGGTATGATGGATGCAAACTCTGTTGGAACTCCTGGTGATGCAACTCTTTATGACTTCAAGTACTTCAAGCGTGAGTGGGTGGCCGTGACTCAAGTGGTAGTGAACTGGCTTCCAAATCGAAAGGTTCGGTGTTCGAATCCTAGCCGTGTCCAAAAGACATATTCATTTTTCCAATTAACGAAAATCAAGTAAGATGAGTAGTTGACTAGAAATCAACGTCAAGCTAACCTCCACTAAGAATTTAGTCTCCCCATTAAATGTTGGATGTCATCCATGGAGCGAAATAACCACTGAGTCCAAACATACCACCGATCAAAAGGTTCCCGGAATTTATTCAGAAAATTAAAAATACATTCATTTATTCATCTAGCAAAGTAATCCCCATCGACTGCAACACACTTATACCAGCGCTTGATCCAATCCTCGAAATATTTTTTATATTCGGTTTTCGGTACGTCCATCAGTGCTTCTTGCGATTTTTCCATCTTTCTCTCGGCTGCTGAAACGTGTTCTCCGTAGTAGTTTTATAACTCGATTGAACAGAAAGAAGTCACAGGAAGCCAAATCAGGTAAATTCGGTGGCTGTTGGATGGTATTTGTTGCATTTTTCGTCAAAAAATTACGAATAATGATGGCACTGTGCGACGGTGCGTTATCATGGTGCAAAATCCACGATTTTTGCGCCCACAATTCTGGTCTCTTTGGACAAATTGCTTCACGCAAACGTCTCATAACGACCAAATAATACTCTTTGTTTACTGTCTGGCCTTCTGGCATTCGAGGAAGAGGAGGAGACAATAGTCCACCTACTCTGTGCACGTCCAGCTCTCTCTGATCTAAAAAATATACACGTAAAAAGTCTCTTACGCTTCATCATAAGCTCAAACTGGTTCCACTTATAAGAGAATGATAGATCCACGTGGCATCACAATGGACGAATAGGCCTAAGTGGTTTGGTACTTCCAACAGCCACTCTTACCTACCTACCTACACTTTGAGACTCTTTCCGAGTAGATGGAAAACAGCATTTTTCCAGCCCGTCTCTAAAAAAAACAAAAAGCGAATCTTCCTTGCTCTCCTCCTACAGGCCCATTATACTTACGTCTAATCTTTTCAAGGACAAGGAAACGCTGATACGAGTAAACCATCAGCTCATGAAATATCTCGAAACACGAAACCTTCTCTATACCGACAGAACCGTTTTCGTAGCAAAAGGTCCACTGGTGATTTGATGGCATGTCTGACCGAAAAGTACCACAGTTTACATTAATCTGGCGAAAGTAAGACAGTTGCGTTTGATACTTCTAAGGCATTTGACGAAGTCTAGCATCAGGCTCTTTTGTCGAAAATGCGTGCATTTGGGATCGATGAATCTCTCCTTCAATGGATTAGAAAGTAGCTTTCGGAGTGTTCAATTCAAGTAGTCTTGGATGGTTTCAAGTCTGATATCAACAAAATAAATGCTAGTGTGCCTTAGGGCTCCGCTCTGTCTCCGACACTCTTTAATTTTCATCAATGATCTCTTGTCTGCTACTTCAAATCCAATATATTAATTTACTAACGGCAGTACTCTCTGCTTTTCATATTCGTTCCCCGGTCTTCGGCTGTAGAACCATCAACAGACTAGAAATTAATAAGAAATAATTCACCCCCTCTGATCTGGACACAATATACACAAGATGGGTCACAATGTATGACCCTATTTTCCTAGGCTATAGCTTTGGAATAGAATAAGAAAAAATAATGATGGAATTTTTTTAAATGCTTATTTGAGCATTCATTCACCTAACTGACATTCGCCAAAAATGTATGCACTTTACGTTAGGGTTATACATTGCATTGCTTCGTAATGATAATAAAAATATTATGTAATATTATTCAATATCATTCAATATTCATAATATTAATATAATAATAATGAAATATAATATGTAAGTTTTGTTATCATTATGTAATATTATGCAATATCATTCGATATTCATAATAAGAATGAATTATATGTATTTTTTATATATATATAAATAATTCAATGTTTATGTAAATGCTATAATATTATAATTTCCTAAGCATAGAGTAAACGGTCAGGTGACTTAAAAACTCTCTATTTTCTTGTGATATAATTTGATGAAATTGGCTCTTTGTTTCCGATTATTGGAGGCAAGTCCTCAGAAAATGATTTATGAGGCAATGCTATTTCTGATTCATTGGACAATGAATCAGAAAGATTAAAACTGGGTTGGTTATTAGATTTTCGAATGTGAAGACTTCCTACGACATACATTATTGTTTTCAGATTTTACGAGAAAAGACCTTGGCATGTCACGGCGGTCTACAACTTTGCCTGGAATCCACTCGTCTCCTCTTCGTATTAGAAATTATCGAACCACTTAAATTATTTTCCTTTCATGATAAATTTTGTTGGTAAGCTGTATTTTTTTTCAACTACTGATTGAAAACTTGGCCTAAGAAGCTCTCCTTTTATTGGAACCTTCGCTCGCAAAATCGTTACCATTAGAAGCTGCGATGCTGGATAGCCTAAGGCTGAGACAGGAGTTGTTCGATATGCCAGTAACCAACTTTGGATATCATTGTTTGTGTTTGCACACTTCTTAATTAATTCCTACAGCTCTTTTAGCTAACCCATTTGATTTAGAATAATTTGGGCTAGAATTGACAAGTTTTATATTTTTATTTTTTATTAGTTTTATATTTATATTTCTCATCAAAAGGTTGATTACCACTCATTAAATTTTTTGGTATTCTATGAGATGCAAAAATCTCTTTCAAAATTTCAATTGCTTATATTGTCGTTTAAGTATTTGTTTGTTTCAGTCCCATTTAGAAAAATAATTTATTAATACCAAGTAGGAATTATCTTTATATTCGAAAAAACCACATACCACTTTGAAAAAGGGAATATTAGGGGTATCTTGTGGGATAAGAAGTGAATGAGTTTTCGTTGCCTGAAATTTTTCACACCATTTACAACTTTTGATAAGGTTTTCAATATCTAACTCTTTCTCTAGCCAATTTTTTAAATTTTTGTTATGCACATATGTGACTCGTGAAGTCTTTCAAGTGCATCTGTTCTTAATGAACTTGGTATAATTAGTAAATTTCATTTTTAATATGCCAGTATATTTTAAATTACCTTTACATTTTCGAATTTCAATCGGTCAACCATCGAAACAGTAAGTTACTAAAGCCCTGAGCGATCCTAAAGATAAAGATGTATATTCATAATAAATTTTCAAAATAGCTCAACACGTCAACTGAATGAACAACCTCATTGAGTGAGTCACCCTGATTACAAAGGCTTGTGATCTTTCATCACAATTATTTTACGTCCATAAACATAACCATTCAATTTTGTGCATGCGAACAGAAGCGCAAGCATCTCTTTCCCAATTCGTGCGTTTCGTTTTTGGCACTCAGAGACTATTCGAGGCATAGCATACTTGGTTTTGCCATTCTGTAAGATGCAACTCCCTAAACCATCTCTTGATGCATCAGTTTGTATATAACATATATTTCAAAATCTAGATTAAAGTTTTGGAGTACTGGAGACTTATAATATCTTTTAACAAATTAAATGTATTTGTGTGGCCTGAAAGTGCGCGCTCAAGGGTTTTGTGTACCCTTAAGGTGATTGTTCACAGCGTGGGCAAAGGAAATTTATGGAGGAAGGAAAGAGAGGTACCGATGTACAATGTTTTTAAATGTTTGCAAGTTATAACGACCAGGAAATACAGAGATCGGCAGGACATTCCATAAGCGAGTTGGACGGCTTGGAAACGATATTTTAGAGTACGTCCGAAAATGGGCTTGAGGGTATATTGATGAGCATTCATAGCGAGACGGGTGTTACCGTTGAAAGTTTGAATGGGCGGAATGCTACTGGCGATTTCTGTGGAGCACTGGTGGTGGAAATAGTGATAAAACAAAGTGAGACAGGAGACATTACGTCGGTGTTCGAGAGTGTCAATTGATTGATACTCCAATTTTGGGCGGATGAATATTATATATATTAAGGCCAGATCAGAGGGGGTAAAATATTTCTTACAACATTCTTAAATGCTATACATTTCGCAGCATTTTTGGCGACATCAAATATGTGGTCGTTCCAACGTAAGTTGTCATTTACACACATACCGAGAATGGAAAGTTTTTCGGTTTCGACGATGCAAGTGCCATTCATGGATAATGGCTGGGTGTTTAAATTTCGCATTAACAACAGCATTGTGTTTTGGAAGCATTAAATTCCACTCTGTTGATAGTTCCCCAATTGGTTATGCTGTTGATATCAGAACTTAATGAGCTTAGCATACGCTGCCGTTCTCGTTCTATAACCGAAGAGCAGGGTCGTGAGTCCGGGAACGAATATGAAAAGCAGAGAGTACTGTCATCAGCAAAAGAATATATTGGATTAGAAGTAACAGACAAAAGATCATTGATGAAAATTAAAAAGTGTCGGAGACATAACGGAGTCCTAATGCACATCAGCATTTATTTTGTGAATATCAAACTTGAAACCGTCCAAAACAACTTGAACTGAATGTTCCGAAAGGTAATTTCTAATCCATTGAAGAAGAGAGTCGTCGATCCCAAATGTACGCATTTTCGACAAACGAGCCTGATGCCAAACTCTGTCAAATGCCTTAGAAATATCAAGTGCAACTATCTAGCTTTCGCCAGATTGATGTACACTTTGGTTAGACTTTTCGGTGAGACATGCCATCAAATCACCTGTGGACCTGTTGCTACGAAAACCGTACTGCCGGTCATTGAGAAGTTTTCGTGTTTCGAGATATTTCATGAGCTGACGATTTATCAGCGTTGCCATGACCTTGGAAAGAAGGGACGTAAGTGCAATAGGTCTGTAGGAGGAAAGAGAAGATGATTCGCCTTTTTTAGGTACGGGCTGGGCAAATGCTGTTTTCCGTCTGCTCGGGAAGTGTCCTAAAGAGTGGAATTGATGAAAAAGCTTACGCAGTGGCGTGAAAGAACACCTCTTCAGAAGAAGTAGAGATATATCATCTGGACCAGCGAATTTATGTATGTTCAGATCTTAAAGTACACTTGCTACTACACGAGTGCGAAAGTAGATTCGTCCCACACAAGTGTACGCGGAGACAAAGCACAATCTGGGAGTGTTGAACTGGCTGCAAAGTGTGCAGCAAGCAGATTGGCCTTGTCTAAAGAGCTGACAGCTAGAATGTCATTGTGAATGAGCGTTGGGATTGAGGATGCGGCAGAATTTGTGATGTTTTTGACAAACGACCAAACATTTTTACTACCATTGGGGCAATGTAGTATTTTTGGTTGTATTGGAATTTCACACGCTTAAGAAATGCGTTACAGTCATTCCTTGCTCGTTTGAACTTTTTTCGGTTTTCCTCCCATAGGACCGAATAAAACATTTCTCTAACCCTGACAGCCTCTTTACAGTTCGAGTCGTACCATTTTTTCTTTCAGTTTGATACTCTTCATCCGATGAGGAATAAAGGATGTCATTCCAAAGAGAATGGTGTCTGTGTAATCATATCAGCAGCGGCATCCACGTCGTTATCGAGGAAGCACAACGACCAGTTAAAATTCCTAAAGAAGCTGTTAAGACCGCTCCAATTGGCTTTCTCGTATTGCCATACGGTCGTTTAGGAATCTTTCCTGTAACTGAGTGGTCGGTGTACGAGAAATTAGCTGATATGACACAATGGTCCGACGAGCCTAGAGGGGAGAGCACATCAACGGTGTACTTATCAGGGTCAGAAGTTAAAAACAAGTCTAGGGTGTTGGCAGTATGACTATCAACGTCTGGTATTAGCGTGGGCTCATTTACAAGCTGCGTTAAGTTGTTTTCCGCACCGAAGATCTCAACACGCCGTCCTTCGGGTGTTGTCTGTCCAGAATGTCGAAGCCACCCAGAATTGTGTATATTGAAGTCGATTTCAGTATGAGGATACAGGGATACAATTCTTTGAATGGAGTCAGACAGCGTATCAAACTCGTTAAAAATCGAATTGCTGTCCAGTTTGGGGCTTCTGTAAATAAAACAGTAGTGGATAATTTGCTTACGGAGATGGAATTTTAACCACATGAAGTTGAATTCCGGATTGGAACATGGATCACACTGTGGTGGAGTTTGGTAAGCTATATCACTACGCACGTAAATTGCGAGACCGCCATTGAGAGAAGAAAAATGGAACTAGTTCGTAGGGAGATAGCTTCAGATAAAAGTGATCTGAGAGATCTACCTGTGTTTGACTAAGTGCCAAAACAGTTGTCTGTATTGACAGAAGTGGACGTACGCAGAGAAGTGATTACAATCGACTCCCTCTAAGTCGAATTTTCACGGGATATCAAAATTAGTTCGAGTTAGAGAGAGTTTTGGAAAAATTCGAGTTAGAGGGATTAATATTGTTTTTGTTTAAAACCCTTTATTTTGTTCAAAAATATATACATGTAAGTTATAAATATATAAAATTACTTAAAGAAACTTGTAATTTTAGATTAAAAAAAAAAATTTAATTCCCTTACATGTAGAACGCATTACCTACCTAAGCAATAAAGTCCTTTAAAAGTTAAGTTTTTTGTTAAAAAAATGTTCTTGTCCAACTTAACGTATAAAGCAATACAGCTTAAAAAACTCCTGACCACACCGTTTATTTCGTGTTTATTTCCTTTCATGTAACTTAAACAGAGTTTCTAATTGATATACCATATGATGACAACAAACCTGCTAAGAATAACACGCGCGTTAGCAAATGTTTACAATTGGAATCTCACTATTAGACGTCTGCATGGTACTCTTTTTAAAGTACGCAATGCACGCACTAAATGAAGCAAAAAAACATCTCAGATACCTAACCGTTTTCAAAATAAAGCAGATTGTTTGGAGCCCAACCAACAACACAATGAATAAGCAGCGCAGTTGTTAATACAGAGTCACACGGTTGTGTACGCGATGTGACTGAGAGAGTCAGAGAATGCAGTGTGCGTGCTTGATACAAGTGCGAGAGGACATTTTTTGTTTATTTTTCTGCAAAAGAAAAAAATTCGACTTAGAGGTATTGAAAATAGACCAAGAGTCGAAAGAATGTATTCGAGTTAGAGGGAATTTCGACTTAGAGGGAGTTCGACTTAGAGGTTGGTTTTTTGTATGGAAAATTGAGGGGAATGCCAAAATATGGCGAAAAAATTCGAGTTAGAGGGAAATTCGACTTAGAGGGAGTCGACTGTACTTTTTAGCCCACTTATATTGGCTACGTCTACCCTTTATTCCATGAGATTCAAAAGCATGCCAGCTTTGACTTCAGATTCTACTTTTGTGGATTTATTATTAATGACTATGATGTAAACCTCAAAATTTTTCTTTAACATCTCCCACGTGCAGCTTATATTCCCTTCGAATGACATCGGGGCTGGTGGTCTAAACTGCACCATTTTGCAAAGTTTATTTTATTGTATTTATTTTAAATTTGCAAATTTTATTTTATTTAATTTATATTATGATTTTACAGTAGCCATGTTGTAGATAACCAAAAATTATGAAAGACGCAGGTATACTGGAGTATGCCTTTATGCGTTCAATGTCTTATGTGAACTGTCAAAGATATTATAGAATTATGTGAGAGAGCTAGACTATACTTCAAACGTAACTAAACTCAACAACACCTAAGGCGTAGAACTCACTTATGGAATGCCCTGCCGAGCTTGCATCATAACTTGCAAACATTTAAGATCAAAGTACATCGGTATCTTTCTTTCTTTCCTCCCTAACTTTCCTTCGCCCGCGCGGGGTGCAAACATTTTAAGGGCACTCAAAATTCCTAGTTATCTGTATCTGTTTAACACAAGCATTCAAATTTGCATAAAATCGGATATTTTCCAATAACTAATAATAGGTGTGTTTTTTGGTATTCTATATAGGCTTAAAAAAGTACTTGCCAATAAAACGTCTATCCAGGATAAGCAATTTCAGCACATTAGTTTGAAATTCAATTTTCTTAAAAATTAACAAATAATAATTAACATAAGTCTTAATTCTTCCAAAATGTTGTATAACTCCATGTATCTACTTTTGCACGTTTTGGTAATAGTCCATTTTTATTCATTTTAATATTTGGTCCATAAACCTTTATTCTTGATGACACTTTTATTCGCTTTGGCATACTTTCAACCAATTTTTCAATGATATTGTGATAACCAGTCAAATGTGAGCAGCGACATCTAGCAGAAAATGTCGAAACTCGAAGGTTTCGATACTGGATTAGCAACTGGAGAGTAGAATCGAATTTTCTAGCAAATTGGAAATTGTATGGGACGCTGGATGGCGAGGATTGTTCTCGAAGTATGTCATTCGAGTATAAATACCAGCATCCCAAAGGTATGCAAATCAGTTCCAAAGTTGAATTTGAAGTGTTAATTAGAAGAAGTGATTAAGTGGTTTAAGTAAAAGATAAGAAAAGTATATGTGGTTGAGAAATTGAATTGTACTGAGAGAAAGAATTAAATAGTGAATTGTAACTGTACTGAATAAAGGGATTTGTATTGAAAAGAATAAGTTCTATTATTTGTACCCACACAAACATTTTACATTGGTGTCAGAAGTGGGATAGGACTTATTGTGTGTAAAAAAAAAAAAAAAAAGTGTTTTCTGACTATTTGAAAAAGCTAGAATGGGTCGAAAACTATTGCAGTTGACCCTCGTCCAACTCAAATCCGAGTTGAACAAGAGAAGCCTCAGCGCCAGTGGAGGAAAAAGTGACCTGGTGCTCCGACTTCAGGAGGCTTTGAACAACGAAGGCCATGATCCTGATGCATATTCCTTTGATGTTGACGAGGATGAACAGACAAATACCGGCAATGACATGGCTGCGATGATGCAACTCCTCTTGTTAAATCTGGAAGAACAGAAGAACAGTCTCGAACAGAAAATGGACGGTCTTCAACAGAAAATGGATGAACAAAAGAATAATCTGGAAGAACAAAAGAATAGTCTCGAGCAAAAGCTGGATGAACAAAAGAATAGTCTCGAACAAAAGTTGGATGAACAAAAGAATAGTCTAGAACAAAAACTGGAGGAACAAAATAACACTCTCCAGCAAAAATTCGAAGAAATGGACAGCAAAGTTCAGCAACGATTAAGGTATATGGTGAAGTCCGCATAAAAATCCAACTGGCCGGAATAACATTCACTCACGCGTTTCTGGTAGCTGACATATGTGACGAGTGCATCATTGGTACAGACTTCATGAGAGAACATGGACTTGTAGTCGACTTGGGGGCACAAACCCTGAAATACGGAAACATGGAGATACCAATGATATACGGAAACGCCAATACCACAGTCTCAAATGTCGTCATCTGCAGCAATCAGAGTCTAGAGCCTTCGTCAGAAGCAATTTTGTGGGCAAAAGTGGAAGGTGGTCCTGGTAGCCACCGATTCTATTTGATGGAGCCAGAAAAGAAAAGAGACTTCATGGTGGGAAAGACCTTAGTGGAGCCAAAGAACAACATGGTCCCTGTAAGGATTCTAAATCCAAAGACATTCAGTGTAAAGGTGAAAAAGGGGGAGATAGTGGGAAAATGCGTACCTGTTGAGGCTATATCGACCACAACGGAAAAACAGGGTGCAAAACCGATCACAACAGTTCAGAGCATAAAAATCAAGAACAAAATTCTCAGCCTCTGTAATCTGGACGAAGATCAGCGAATCCTGGCAGAAAAACTAATCGGTGAGTACGCTGATATATTTGCTACACAAGACGGAGAATATGGACGTACGCATATTGTTCAACACCATATTGACACCGGAGACGCTCGACCAATCCGTCAACCTGCAAGGCGTCTTCCATTGGCAAAGCAAACAGAAGTTGCCGAAATGATGTCGAAGATGAAAGCTGAGGGAGTGATTGAAGAATCGCAAAGTCCGTGGGCATCTCCAGTGGTCCTGGTGAAGAAGAAAGATGGCAGTACGAGATTTTGTGTAGACTACCGACGTCTCAATGATGTCACTAAAAAGGACAGCTACCCGCAACATTCTTCTCTATTGTATCAAATTTGTCATCAACGTTCTTCTCTATTTAATTCTTTCTCTCAGTACAATTCAATTTCTCAACCACATATACTTTTCTTATCTTTTACTTAAACCACTTAATCACTTCTTCTAATTAACACTTCAAATTCAACTTTGGAACTGATTTGCATACCTTTGGGATGCTGGTATTTATACTCGAATGACATACTTCGAGAACAATCCTCGCCATCCAGCGTCCCATACAATTTCCAATTTGCTAGAAAATTCGATTCTACTCTCCAGTTGCTAATCCAGTATCGAAACCTTCGAGTTTCGACATTTTCTGCTAGATGTCGCTGCTCACATTTGACTGGTTATCACATTGCTGGAAGTGGGAAGAAAACTGCCTTCACTACAGGAAGCGGTCTTTGGCAGTTTGCAGTGATGCCGTTTGGACTGTGCAACGCTCCGGCCACCTTCGAGCGACTAATGGAACGAACATTGCAAGGACTCACCTGGAAAACCTGCCTAGTATATTTGGACGACGTTATCGTCATAGGTAAGACGTACGAGGAGCACCGCGAAAATCTAAAAGAAGTGTTTGAGAGGCTACGAAGTGCTCATTTAAAGCTCAACCCAGAAAAGTGTGCCTTGTTTCGTCCGGAAGTAAAATATCTGGGTCACATTATATCAGCGGAAGGTGTAAGAACGGATCCTGACAAAATCGAAGCCGTGATAAGTTGGCCTTCTCCAAAAGATAAACACCAACTGAGAAGCTTCTTGGGACTAGCCACGTATTACAGAAGGTTCGTAAAGGGTTTTGCTGGCATTGCGAAGAGCCTGCATCAACTTACAGAAAAAGGCCGACAGTTCAGGTGGTCTGGAGAATGCGAAAAAGCATTTCAAGAACTGAAGCGACAGCTGTGCAATGCCCCCATCTTGGGTTACCCGACGCCCGGAAAAATGTTCATCGTGGACGCAGACGCTAGCAATGTTGGGGTCGGAGCTGTGATTTCCCAGGTTCATGATGGTCAAGAGAAAGTGGTCGCATATTACAGTAAAGTACTCTCCAGACCTGAACGGAACTACTGTGTAACCCGGCGCGAGCTTCTGGCTTTAATTCTGGCTACGAAGCATTTCCATAAGTACCTCTACGGACAAAAGTTCATTCTCCGGACAGACCACGCAGCTCTGAAATGGCTACTCCAATTTAAGAACCCTGAAGGCCAAGTTGCAAGATGGATCGAGCAGTTGCAGGGCTACGACTTTGAAGTGCAACACCGCAAGGGAACACTCCACTCAAATGCTGATGCTCTCTCTCGTCGACCGTGCGGAGTAAAATGCGAACACTGCAACCGTAAAGAAGCGAAAGAACAGGCAACTATCCAAATGATCAGGACTGAGCCAATAGAGGGTTGGAGTATAGACGAAATCCGTTCCTCCCAACAGGCAGACAATGACATCGAACCAATATTGGCCTGGAAGGAACACGAGGAAAGACCAAGCTGGCAGGAGATATCAGATCGGAGCCAAACTCTGAAGGCATACTGGGCACAGTGGGACTCGCTTTTTGTGCAAGATGGATTGCTGAAGAGAAAATGGGAAAGTGCAGATGGGACAACATCTCGTATGCAGCTAATTGTGCCACGGTCCAGAGTCAACCAAGTGCTCCATGAAATACATGACGGAATCTCAGGAGGCCATTTGGGAATAAACAAGACGTTGGAAAAGGTAAGGGAACGTTTCTATTGGCTAAGCGCTAAACAAGATGTCGAGAATTGGTGCAAAAAGTGTATAAGATGTGCGGCTACCAAGGGCCCAAAAGTAAAGCCACATGGACAAATGCAACAATACAATGTCGGAGCACCTTTCGAACGAATAGCCATCGACATCGCTGGGCCGTTTCCCGAAACCTTTAATGGAAACCGATATACTCTCGTAGTCATGGATTACTTCAGTAAGTGGCCGGAAGTGTTTGCCATCCCAAATCAAGAGGCTAAGACCGTAGCCGAACAGATAGTCAACAACTGGGTGAGCAGATTTGGGGTCCCAATGGAGCTGCACTCTGATCAAGGGCGAAACTTTGAATCAAAAGTCTTCCAGGAAATATGCCAATATTTGGGAATAAGAAAGACAAGGACAACGCCACTACACCCTCAATCTGATGGAATGGTCGAGCGATTCAATCGGACCTTGAATGAGCATCTATCTAAGGTTGTCAGCAACTGCCAGCGGGATTGGGATCGACACATACCCCTCTTCTTAATGGCCTACCGAAACGCGGTCCATAGCTCAACAGGGCACACACCATCCGAGATCTTATTTGGTCAAACAATTCGGTTGCCAAGTGAAGCAAAATTCGGATCCCCACCGACGGAGCCCAAAGAGGTGAACGAGTACGTGAATGACTTACGCAGCAGGATTCGTAAATTGCATGAAGACACCAGAGAAAAGATGAAGCTAGCAAGCAGCCGCATGAAAACTAGGTACGATATCAAGGCGAAATCTTCCGGTTTCAACGAAGGAGATCTGGTTTGGCTGTATAATCCTCAGCGTAAGAAAGGCAAATCACCAAAATTGCAACAGGACTGGGAAGGTCCATACAAGGTGATAACCCGCATTAATGACGTTGTCTACCGGATCCAGCGTGGGGATCGAGGAAAATTGAAAGTGGTCCATTTGGATAGAATGTGTCATTTCAACGGGATGCTGAATGACGAAGTTGTTCGGGACGAACAACTGTAGGGAGGGAGCAATGTGATAACCAGTCAAATGTGAGCAGCGACATCTAGCAGAAAATGTCGAAACTCGAAGGTTTCGATACTGGATTAGCAACTGGAGAGTAGAATCGAATTTTCTAGCAAATTGGAAATTGTATGGGACGCTGGATGGCGAGGATTGTTCTCGAAGTATGTCATTCGAGTATAAATACCAGCATCCCAAAGGTATGCAAATCAGTTCCAAAGTTGAATTTGAAGTGTTAATTAGAAGAAGTGATTAAGTGGTTTAAGTAAAAGATAAGAAAAGTATATGTGGTTGAGAAATTGAATTGTACTGAGAGAAAGAATTAAATAGTGAATTGTAACTGTACTGAATAAAGGGATTTGTATTGAAAAGAATAAGTTCTATTATTTGTACCCACACAAACATTTTACAATATCATTAGGAATATTTGCTCCTTCGGTCTCTACTCTGACCCACAGCTAAGAAAAATTGAATATTAACGGTAAATTAGAAGAAAAACAAACTTAAGTACAAACGGGCAAAAGTGGATACATGGAGTTATACAACATTTTGGAAGAATTAAGACTTATGTTAATTATTATTTGTTAATTTTTAAGAAAATTGAATTTCAAACTCTTCAAGTATTTGATTTCGAAGAAAATGTTTTATTCGTTAAAAATTATGAAATGACCAATTGTGAATCTAGTTTTTTTGCTCGCCACTGTAATTAGCAAAATGATTTTTCTTGTGACTGACGTCTCTCAGTTGTGTCATTTTTGACATATTCGATAACATTTTTCGATAACAATCGGGGAAAAATGGTTTGGTAGCACAGTTTCTATCGAGGCTAAGGAAATAAGGATTTCGTTATTCTATATAGGCTAAGTTGTTACTGTAATTTACATGGAAAATATTTGTTAAGCCTATATAGATTACCAAAAAACACGCCTAATATAACTAAAGAAACATTGAATACACTGAATATGTATTTTTAATTCATTAAGACCCGCCAAAGCCGAATTCTGTCACTCCTCCGTAAGTTTTGAGACATGGCAATACAGGTGTACATATTTGGGGAACTTCATGCACCACAATGCCATCTATTGGTAAAAAAAGAACAAGAAATCTTCCTCTGCGCCACCAAACAATTTCAAACACACATTCGAGATTAGAAAAAATCATCTCCACACTGAGCCAGCAAATCCTCACTACCACTCCACAAATGTAAAAATCCTTGCCCACAAAATTCTTATCATGAAATCCTACATAAACAAAACCATTGATAGCAAATTCCTTTTCACAATATCGATCATGAAATCCTAAATATGTAAACAAAACCCTTGCAAACAAATTCCTTTTACAAAATCCTTTGTTTCCATAGTTTAGATTTTAAATCCAAATTACAAATTTCAGACAGTGTTTTTAGACTTAACATATTTAGTATTACAATAGTTTAACTATTCTTGTTTAGTCGTTCATTTGGGTGTAAATAAATACAATAATAATCTATAAATATACTACTTGTGCGATTGTCATTATTTTAATCAGATACATACCCAGTTTATCCGACAGCTCAATTTGCGTTGAAGCACTCCGAATTGGTTCAATACGGTCGAATAAACATCACTTCAAACCGCATTGAAATATTCAACACGCATACATTCATTCCTGCTTATAAAACGCATTGAAAATTTGTAACCTCTTTGAAATGTCGTATAAACATTTTCAAATCGCATAGAAACATTTTACTCTCTCGCGCTCTCATCATTCTTTCATCATCGGGCAGGTATCAGTTGTGTATTTAAAATGTTGGTTTGCAACCAAAACTTAGTTGCTGCAGACCGAAGACAAATTTGTCATTGCGTCTTTTTATTTTCCCTATGATTCGTTATTACCACTACTACCAAGGGCGGTAGCAGAACTCATTGAATACTGTGATTCCAGGAAGATGGGACTTATCATTTGCTGCGATGCCAATGCTACTTCTTGGGGCAATAATCTTCTGGATTTCATACTATCGTCTTCCCATAGGTATGCTAAGGAAATTACTGGCTGGAAAGTACTACCACTACTACTACTACTCCATGCCAGAACATAAGTATATTTTTGAAGAGGAGGAATCCGCAATCCACAGAAAACCAACAAGATTTAAGGCACTCGGCAAGTCCAATAATGCTCACTTAAGCTCAGGACAAAAGAAAAGCTAGAGGAAGCTGTTCAGGACCTGAACTGAGGGTACCGTTAAAAGTTTTGAAATGGCCAGCTAGAAAGCAATATGCAGCGTTTTCGTAAATAAACCGGAAAACTTCTAAACAGGTCATTAATTTGGAGGAAAAATGGGATCTTTACAGATCGAATCAAAAATAATATAAGAAGCTTATTCCGATTTCGAAGACTGCATTTTACAAAGACTTTTGTGAAAACATCGAAACTGTCGGTGAAACCAGTAGGCTGGTCAAATTCCTCAAAATGGGAAGATGAAGCAGGCTGGAATCACTCAGAAAATCTGATGGCACTTTCACTGAGTGGAAAGTTGCGACTCTCCATCTCTTGCTTGAGGCTCACTTCCCAGGTAACCTAATCAGAACCAGTTCACTAGCAGCTTCGTTAATTGGAGGTGACACAAACACAAGCACAATACACCGTAGCTGCTATATCTCATCGGTTGTGGTGAGGGATGAGGCCGTTAAACACGCTGTTGCTTCCATTCATAGCTTCAAGTCGCCTGGCACCGATGGCATAACCCCGTTTTGTTACAAAAAAAGTATAGACCAGCTGCTGGTAACTCTGAAGAGAATCTTCACTGCTAGCCTGGCACTGGTATACATACCGAAATCCTTGCGAGTAGTGAGGTATAGCCTGTATACAGAAAATAGGACTACACGCTCGCTAAGAGTTTCAGACTTATAAGTCTGACTTGTGAATGCATCTTCTGTCTGCGATGCAACACGCTTAACAACGCGGAAGATCTTGCGAGAGTGCGCTCCAAAATCATGGTAGGCAGAATTGAAGACGTACTCGACAAAGTACATGCGCTGGGCATTTTCATCGACACTGGGCGTGCGACAACATAACTTTTGACGGCATGTGTAACTCGGCCAGACAACACTAAGTAGACGAATAACTAGTTTTGTGTATAAAAGCAATGCTGGTGAATAGGACGCTGACGGCGGGTGCTGACTGTGGCCAATATGTGATGGTGGGGGTAGACAGGAATTCTACTACAAGGCGGAGTTCTGTCATTCAAAATGGGTCGCAGCCCTTAGAAATTTCGAAAAGAACTATCAAAAATTGGAAAATTGTCTCCATAGTGAAACTGAAAGAACAGAAGTAACGTGTGATTTACTAAGTACGAGGTGCGTTCAAAAAGCAAGGCGACTTTATATTTTTATAAAAAAATATTTATTTATTCATCAATATTAATGTTGTTCTCTTTAAAGTAATCCCGCTCAGATATATTGTAATACACTTGTGCCAACGCTTTTTCCAATCCTCCAAGCACTTTTTGATACAGCCTTGAGCTCTTCTAGTGATGCCGTTTTTATTTCCTCATGGGGCCAAATCCGTCACCAGTTATGACCCTTTTGAGCAAGTCAGGATCATCATTGACGTCGTTCAAGAGCTCCTGAGCGATGCTCACGCGACGGTTCTTCTGATCAAAATTAAGAAGTTTCGGAACAAACTTCACAGACACATGTCTCATGCCCAAAACATCTGAAGAAATTGAGCAGACTCACCGTATGCCACTGTCAACATTTCAAGTGTTTTAGAGCACTTGATTCCATTTTTTACACAAAATTTGATGCGAATTCTTTGCTCCATTTTTTATAATAATTGATAATCGTCGAACACACCAAAACAGAAAATTGTAGACCATCCATGTTTCATTTTCTTAAACTTCTCACCCTTTTTACCTACAATTTTAAGAAATGCCCACAAAAAACTAAGCAGTATGAATCGGGACTCAGTGTTTTCATTCTTTTGTTTGCTTTTAGGTTTAATGTAAATTGACTGTTACCTTTGAGTGGATCAAAAGCTTAAGTAAATAATTATGTATATAGGTATATACTTACTATTGTCAAGAATTTATATAACTTATGCTACTTACTTAAGAATTATAGAATACTCTTTTCTAGTAATTTTTTTTCGTTTGTAGGTGCCCTGTGAAGCAATGTCTATGTAATATGCCGGGAGCAGGCGTATACTTCAGAATTATATAAACCTATTTTTATATTCTAAACCCGATTTAATTGTTTATAAAATCATTCTTTTACTTTTAAGCCAGGCACAACCATACAGGGCCCATACACTACGCAGACACGTCTGCACAGATCAAGAAAATTTCAAAATATTTTGTATTTGCTTAGACGACATGGATACACATTTTTGCAACAACAAAATATATATTTCTGCAGCGACAGTTTGTGTAGTGTATGGGCCCTATTAGGACCGAATCACGATTTTAGATTACGCCCGAAAGCGGGCTTGAGGATATACTGATGAGCATTCATAGCGAAACGGATGTTACGGTTAGATTTTTGAAGGGGTGGAATGCTACTAGCGATTTCTATAGAGCACTGGTAGTAGAAATAGCGAAAAATCAGAGTGACACACAAGACATTAAGTCGGTGTTCGAGGGTGTCTATTGTTTGAGTGATATTAGTATCACCTATGAGTTTGTCACACGATTTTGAAGCCTATCTAGCAGGTGCTGCAGAGATGTTTTGGGTGCATTCGACAAGATGTGTACTCCAATTTCTGGCGGGTAAACGCCTTAAGGGGATAGTCTCATATTCGATCTTCAAAAAATCGATTTTTCAGAGAATATACTCTGAAAATTTTAAACCTGTACCCTGCAGCTTCAAACGTGTTTTTCTCAAAACTACTTCTTATCTATTGGACTATTGGACCGATTCGGCTGAAATTCGAACACTGTATTTAACACATGAATGGTTCTGTCCGGTACCAGAGATAGATTTTTTATCTATTTTTTTTATCTCGATTTTAAACCGAAAAAACAGTCGATTTTTGAAAAAAAAAATTTACAAAGCTGCCATTTTGTTATTTTTGGCTCAAATCTTTTAAATCTCCTACGGGGCTACGGGACAATAACAACCCTACTGAATAATAATCTTTTCGGAATTTTGATTTCAAAAGGAGCAATCAGGAGGGCCAACCACCTACTTTTTTTTTGTTGAAGAGACCTACTTTACCTCACCAAAATGACGTTAAAATATATGTATTTTTTTTAACAATTTTTTTTTTGTATCATTCAGTAACTAAATAATAACATATAATTATCATAAGATTGTATTTCATTTGCCGCAAAAAAAAAATCCTTAAAACCTTCAAAATTTAACCTCGGGCATAAGACTACCCCTTTAAAAATATCTCTTAGCTCTTAAGAAACAAATGCTTTCCACAAACAAATGTATTAATTCGAAAATAAATCCCAATAAAACATAATTACAATTGTAATTGTAAATTGCCAGTTTCAACTGATCAGTATAATTCATTCTAACACTTTCGTTCTTCTTCGTTGTACCCATTTATTTTACACCTATCTGACTGCAATTTGTTATTTCGCTTGTATTATTTGCAATCAATTGGTTTGCTATTACCATCGTCTTCATGATATTTGAACGGTTCAGAGAGTTCATTCATTAATTACTTGTACTTCTTTCGCATCCCTCTTGAGCCTTTATTATATGTATATTCCAGCCGGTCGTTATAGAATATATTCCCAAAAATGACGATAGTCTACCAAACTACGGGAAATGATTCAAAGTTCCTTACAGGGATTTTTTTTTTAAAAAGTGTATACCTTATTTAAATCAACTCGTTAGCCACAGACGATATTGGTGGCTTCCGTTACAATTATTCCACTAAGTTATATAGTTAAATAGTTAAATTTTACTTCAGTGGCATCCAAATATAAGGTTCAGTTTGAAGTTGTGTTTCTTGCTATCCCGAAATTTCAAAACAAAAAAACCATTTAAAGAACACGGAAAAGTTGAAGATTTGCATGAAAAGGGAATAGAATAAAATAAAAAAAAAATACAAGGATAGCCCCATAATTAGAAAGAAGAACTCACCGTTACACAACACAGATATGGGCTGGACCAAAATTATTTTCACTGACAGGTTTTTTTCTTTTTTTAACAATCTCTTGAAGGGTGGACTGTGTATGATAAAGCTGTCGTCTAGCCTAGCTAATAGTGAAACATCCTGCAAAAGTGCATATTTATGGCTGTTTCTGTGCGCCGGTGTTTAAAAAAGGATGGATGCTGCTTGACGTGGAAACCGGGTATGGCTCCCAAAAAGTCATAGCAATTTCTCAGTAGAAAAGTTAATTCCTGTTCGAAAATACCCAATTTTAATTTTCAACGATTTAAAAATGGGAAGGGGCAACTAATAAAAGGGAAGTTTTTGTAAATAAAATCATGCATTATTAATTGAAATGATTTATGTGTTATATACTTTGTAATAAGTACATATAACTAGTGTATTATTCTATACAAACTTGTTATATCGTAGGATAATAAAAAGAAGTTAAAAAACCGATTAAAAGAAATAACAGGTTAACCAATTTAGAATGGAGTTTACACGAGATATTATGATATTGTTTAACTAAGCAAGAACACCTTCGTTAACTTACTATGATAATCAAATTCTCTACATCTGCTTTGATTTGTAAGGAACCTGTTACATTCAATATTATTGCATATATCAGCAAGAAGCGTCATACATATATACATATGTCCTGTTTTAGCTCTTAAAACTAAAGTATTATTTGTAGATCTAACTGAATTAGGTAGGGACCTGTGTGGCGATGGATCGGGAAACTGCTGACTGTTTTATAACTTGAATTGGCTCAGCCTTTCGTCTCAGTGGTGGTCGACGGTAACTGTATGAGTAAACCCTTAGTCATACAGGCTAAAATGGAAAGGGCATGCTCGGCCAGTATCATAAGCCAGGCCTAAGCCGTCATAGGCTTCGCAGCCCTAGTGATTACAAAGAAGTGACGAACCAAGTAATTGCCCCGGATAAAAATTTATTCACCCTACCAAGCATATTACGTGGAATGTTCGGACCCTTAAAAGGCCACGTGTAGCCCAGCAATTAGCATAAATGTGTGACTCTATCACACATATATTACAGCCATCCAGGAAGTGCGATGGGATAGGCCCGACATAAGAAAAATAAAAAATTGTGATATACATATACATACTAGGTGGGGTAAAAAGTAACCTCCTTGGGAATGACAAAAATTTTCTTTTTTATTTTACTCAATATAATCCCCTTTTAGCTTGATACACTTATTTCAGCGATTTTTCAACTTCTTGATCCCGTCCGAAAAGCAATTTTCCGGAAGGTCTGCAATTTCCTCGCGTGAGCTGAATTTTTTATTGATGAGGTTTGGGAAGAGATAATAGTCCGAGGGAGCCAAATCGGGCGAATACGGTGGATGCGACAGCGCATTGTCTTGCAAAAACAATTTTTTTTTCGCTTCATGTGAGGCCGTTTTGCAGCCATTTCGGCCTTCAATCGCTCCAGTAATGCACAGTAATACTCGCTGTTGATGGTTTTTCCTTTTTCGAAGTAGTCCACGAAGAGTATGCCATGAAAATCCCAGAAAACCGACGCCATAACCTTTCCGACCATCGAGCCTCCCTCGGCCGCTTTGGAGCTCAATTGCCGGCTTTAGTCCATTGCCGGGCACTCATTCTGTTCTCTGGTGTGTAATAGTGGATCCAAGTTTCATTAACAGTTACCAATCGACGCCAAAAGCCCGACCGATTCCGTATCAGCAGGTCCTAACACTCTTTCGAAGTGCTCTCGCGTTCGTGGTTTTGGTCAGGAGTGAGCATGCGCGGCACCCAGCGGCATGATAACTTTTTCATATGCAGAATATTGCCCAAAATATGGCGTGTGCGCTCAGTACTAATCTTTGTGGTATCTGCCCGCTCGCGCACCTTCACTTTCCGGTCAGCCAACACCATTTCTGCCGCTGCGGACTTGATCGGTAGTGGAGTTGCCACGAAACTCTCGAAACCAATATTTGACGGTATAATCTGATGGAGCATTAGCCCCATAATATTTATCCAACTTTTCAACCATAACCTTTTTTGCAGTAGAAGCGCATTCTGGCGGTCAAGGAGGTTACTTTTCACCCCACCTAGTATGATTGCTAAAGGGAAAATAAACAGCGCTTAGTCGGATGCGGATTTGTCATACGCGCAGACTAGCACAAGAAGTCTTTAGCTCTCGAAACATAAGCGACCGTCATACGACAATTCGCATCAAGCCTGAACCAGCTAACATAAGCCTAATATAAGCCTATACCCTTACGGAAGACAAGGACTACGTCACCAAAGACTGTAAAAGCAGCTTCTCGATTACACATATGAGCAATGTGGGAAATATGACGTTAAAGTCGTGCTAGACGATTTTAATGCTAGGATAGGAGAGGAGGACATCTTTGGTAGGACAGTTGGTAATAATAGGCCCCACCATATCATAGCAAGCACACGGTTACCTCATCTAAATATACACAAAGGAACGTGGCGATCTCTGGAACATCGAATGCTAAGTCAAATTGATTATTTTATTATGGATTATTTTGAGCTCCATGAGTAGAAGAGACGGGAAGGGCAACGGCCTTCCAGAGAAGCGCGATCGAAGATATTGAGAGGTTGTATCAAGAACAGGGATATCTAAACTAAAATCCAACAAGTCAATTGGATCTAACGGCTTACTGGCCTAGGTATTAAAAGCTTGTTTTTTTTTTGTTTAAAGAACTTAACACTCAAATGGGTCTGACTACACTTACACTTCACTCCATGGGTGGCATCCAACATTTAATGGGGAGACTAAATTATTAGTGTTAATTGACTTGATGTTGTATTTAGGCAACCATTCATTTCACTAAATTTTAGTTTTAGTCTTTCGGTCACGGCTGGTATTGAACCCCAAACCGTCCGATTGGGAAGCCAATACGCTACCACTTGAGCCACGGCCACCCATGTTGGAAATGAGTTTGTGGAAATCATGCACCAACTCATTTCTCGGATCTGTAGGCATGTTCTGTAACTCTCACAACGAGAAATTTGTCGACGGATCGCTGTGATTGAACGAAAATACTACACTTTCTATCATTCATCTGTTTCTGTATGCCTCGTCGAAAAATGTTGAAAAGGTTTTACATGAAATATTTTAGAAAGAAATAAAGATGCGAGAAAACTGTTACTGCAACTCTCAGATGCGAAAAATGCAGAATTGTCTAGAATAACCCAGAAAAAGTAAGCGAATGCGAAATTAATACGTGATATGTATTAAAATGTAATTTTTATTAATTTTTCATTCATATCAGAAATCATCCAGAGTTTCAAAGAACACAAAAAAAATTAGTAAATTACGAGGACAATTTTCGGGATAAGCCCATATATTTTTTCTCAATTTTTACAATTCACTTCAAGAACATGATGAGGCGGATGGTTTGAATACAAAACTACTGAATTAAATTTGATTTTACTTACTTTCTTTTGTTATGATAAATGATTTTCCACGATTTTTGCACAGAAATACGAACTCATTTTTTCAGGTTTTCGACTAAAGTTACAGAAACACTTTTTTTTTCAAAGGCGAGAAAGAGTGTTCTCGATATGAAAAGTTTTCGCGTAATTACAGAACATGGCGGCTACTGGTCAGAAGAGTGTATGCCTGATGAATGGAATCTCGGCACCGTATGCCAAATCCAAAACCAAGGAGGCCTACTCAACTGCGCCAATTATAGAGGTTTAAGTCTTCTCAACATCGGATACAAGACTTATCTCCCATCTTGTGTGAACATCTGAAACCCTTCGCCACATTCGACCAAACCTTCACACTCCGGCAGATCCAGAAAAAAAAAACTCAAGAAGTTCAAATCCACATACACGATCTTTTCATCGATTTTAAGGCCGCATATGACAGCATTTATAGACGCAAGTTTTGTAACATATACTCGTATATAGAGCCATGTCTAGTTTTGAAATAGCAGCCAAACTCGCCTGTTTGTGCAGTAAACGATTGAGAACGCTCGCTACTCCGTCATGGTCGGTGTCGACTTAACCGAGACCTTAGTTGCCAAAAAAAGACAAGGTTGTGACTTCCTTAATATTATACTTGAAAGAATTAGGCGGAACCCACAAACGAACACTAGAGACACAACCTTTCAAAAGTCTGTGCAACTACTACCGTATGCCGATGATATCAACATAATTGCGAGAACTTAGCGATTTACGGCAAAACCAAGTATATACTGTCAACCAGAAGGGACACACAACTTCGACGAATTGGACAAACGTCGTAATCGGCAGCTATAATTTCGAGCTAGTAAAGAACTTTGCCTACTTGGCTCTGCTATAAATTCTGCCAGCAACACCTCAGCAAAAATAAAACGAAGGATCATTCTTGGAAATCGCTGTTTTTTTGTGCTAAGAAAGGAATTGAGTAATAAGTCCCTATCCCGAAAAACTAAAGAGACTATATAAGACCTTGATCTTCCCAGTCCTACGTTATGGCGCAGAAGTATGAACTCTATCGAAAGCTGATGAAGATATCCTCAATCGTTTCGAGAGAAAAATCTTTAGAAAAATATTCGGTCTCGTTTTGCGTTGATGGGCTTTGGAAGAGAAGATTCAACGACGAGCTATACGAGCTGTACTGCTCGTACTGCGTATCAGTCGCCTGAGACGGCTGTGATATGTAGAGCGAATAGATACTAGTACTCCAGCCCGCAGAGGGTTCAAATCTAACCCGGAGGAACAACGGAGTAGACGAAGACCTCCGCTTAGGTGGCGCACACAGCGCAACCCGCGCTGTTTGCAAGCATTTTAACGTTACTCAAAAAATAACACGGATTTGGAGCGCGCAATTGAAGTCAGTTAGCTACATACCGGGCTAACAGGAAACGCTTATTAGTTGAGGCCCAGGTTCACCCCGAACTGTAGCGCCACCTAAGTAAGTAAGTAACTGAATTAGTTACATTATTTCCAGTTAAATTGTTATAACCACCTCGCAGATAGAACAGTCTCAATAATTTATAAACGTATGAGGTTGTAACATAAGTATTGCGCGATTTTAGAATGTCTGTTTAATGTTAATTAATTTGCACAAAATGCAAAAATTTAGTCGTCAATGTAATTTCATTCATTAGACAATATTTCTGCCCAACTATCAGGCAACTTCTTAAAAATTGTTTGGCTTTGACGAAAAATATAGCCTAAGAGTTTCTTGGACATCATCCCAAGATCTAAAATCCATTCCATCAAAGTATTGCAGCCTTCGGAATAAGCGGCTGCTCGCTAGCTTCATCTTTTCTCTGGTATCTTCATGCAATTTACGACCCCTGCTGCGCAAGTCATCCACGTAGTCATTCACCTCTTTGGGCTTCGTAGGTGGGGATCCGATTGTTGCTTCACTTGGCAACCGAACTGTTTGACCGAATAAGATCTCGGATGGTGTGTGTCCTGTTGAACTATGGTCCGCGACTTCTGCCCCGCGAAGTAACCACTTCCCAACTGATGGCTTCGGGAAATTTGACCGGCTTCTTGGTAGTCGTTCCTGCCGGTTTTTCCTTCTATTTGTCTGCAACTCCAGTGCAGGTAGCCTTTTCGTCGTACCGCTTTTTTACAATGCCCTTGCAGATGTCCTACTTTATCGCAGTTCCAGCACCGCATCCTTCGTCTCAACCGCAGAACATTTCGTTGCACTGTAGTTAGTCTTGAGCAGGAGCATTCACCAGATGCTATTTCCCTGACGAAATGTATTCCTTTGGAAGCCTGATTGCCTGCTTCCATCGCCAGAGCGAAGGCATTGAATGCGTTCTTTGCCATTTCGTCGATTATTTCTTGGCCTGCGGTGGGATATGACAAATGTGCCAGTCTACTCACGTCTGCTTAGAGCTGTTGCAGTGTTTCTCCTCGTTGTTGCATACGGCTTTGAAATTGAACCTTGTAAACCTCCTGCATGCGGCTATTCCCAAACCGTTTCTCTATAGCTTGCACTAAAGCAATCACCAAATGCTATTTCCCTGACGAAATGTATTCCTTTGGAAGCCTGATTGCCTGCTTCCATCGCCAGAGCGAAGGCATTGAATGCGTTCTTTGCCCTTTCGTCGATTATTTCTTGGCCTGCGGTGGATATGACAAATGTGCCAGTCTACTCACGTCTGCTTAGAGCTGTTGCAGTGTTTCTCCTCGTTGCTGCATACGGCTTTGAAATTGAACCTATATATATATATATATATATAGTCTCTATTCTTTTCGATATAGATTGGTTGTAACAATTCTGCTGCAGGACCATGCAAGACTTTTCCTCATTGTCCCATCCATTTCAAACTGCTTCTTATAAGTGGCCATGAGGTCTGGCCATCGAATGAGGGAGGCGTCAACTCTTTTCTCCTTGGACCGCTTAAAGAACATTCTCGCAGTTTCTGTTTTCGCACTTTGTCGAGCTCTTTTGCCAGTTGCTCAACTTTGCTGTCTATTTGTTCAAATTTTTCGTCAACATTCTTCTCTATTCTATCAAATTTGTCATCAACGTTCTTTTCTATTCTTTCAACGAATTTTTGCTGGAGAATGTTCTTTTGTTCTTCCAGATTATTCTTTTGTTCATCCATTTTCTGTTGAAGACCATCCGTTTCTATAATTTCGTCCATTTTTTGTTCGAGACTGTTCTTCTGTTTGTCCATTTTTAACAAGAGAAGTTGCATCATCGCACCCATGTTACTGCCGGTACTTATCTGTTCATCTTCGTCAGAGTCAAAGGAGTATGTATCAGGATCATGTCCCTCGTTGTTCAAAGCCTCCTGAAGTCGGACACTAAGTCACTTTTTCCTTTGTTTATATAAGATTCATCCCGATTTTGTTGAATGCTTTTTCAAAATCTAACGATAAAATGGTTACATGAAAACGGGCTGATAAAGCATTAGTTAAGTACTGGTCAATGTGAAGAAGATCGTCTTCACAACCTATTCCTGTATTGAAAGCAATTGGTTACCACTCATCAGATTTTTTCTCTCTGTGAACCATTGGAGTCGTTTTGCAATCATCTTTTCGAGTAATTTTGATGAACATGAGGAGAGAAATAGGTCGGTGGCCTATACTATACCCCTAAAACTAGTGGGAGCAAATGCCTTTTTTTGGTTTTGGAAGAAGGACTACACATGCGGTTTTCCAGCTAAGGGGTATGTTGTAGTTTTTATTTTTAAGGGCAAATTTTTGATCATGTGATATAAAATCCTATCCCTACTGGGATTCTTACCTTTCATTTTTGAAAGGCAGCTTTCGAGTTCATCAATAGTGAAGAGTTGCTCTCTTTTCCGGACTGCAGAGTTGGCTGCAAAATTTGTATTGTGTTGCTGTGAAACATGTATTACATTGTGCGGAATTTTTGGGAGTAAAATGGTATCTGTAGACTCGGCGGATCATTTTTTGGCAAATAGGTTGCAGATTTCCAATGGATTCGAGAGAGGGCCTTCAGAGGAGTTGATACATTTAATAGTTTTAGGGGTATAGGTACACGTCAAGTATCGGATGTTATTCCAGGTGAAGAGTTTCTGTTAATAGATGATATTAGTATTCTGAAGCACTCGGATTTGCAAATTTTTATCTGTCGTCGAAATCTAGCGTTGCATTACATAATTTATAATTTATTAGATTTGGGTCATTGGGAAACTTTTTGAAATCTTTCCAGGCCTTAACTTTTGTATTTATAAGCGATGCTAAATTGGGATTCCACCAAGGAACTTAATTGCTTAGTGTCTTAGGTAATGCTTGGGGTATAAATTGATTTGCGGCCCATCTAATTGCCTTTTGTAACAAGGCGGCTTCATGGTTTATGTTAGAACCTATATCTTTACCAAATAAATATGTTGAAGCAAGGTTTTGATGAGGAATTTTATTTTGGGAACTGTTGTTGTCTAAGACGATTGAGGTGATGATGGGGAAGGCGCTGTTGTGAAGAGAATCTAAGATAACCCAATTAATTTTTGGCAGAAGTTCTGGTGAGCAACATGTTACATCGATGTGGGTAAAAGTTTTATGGGTGGAAAAATGTGTAGAAAAATGTCGTTCAATATTGTAAGGCTGGTTTTTAGAAAGAAATCTTTAAGAATAGTTCCTCTGCGATTTGTGCGAGAAGATTTCCACAATACGCTCCAGGAGTTAACATCCCCAACAAGAGAAAGGAAGTATTGATTTGAATTGTGATGTTTTCCAAATCGTGTTTGGAAAAGGATTGGCCTGGTAAAATGTAAATAGACACGACAATGATTTTAAACGAAAGCTGTATCTCTAAGGCTATCGTCAATATATTGGAGGAAATAAAATACCTATCTTATGAGGAATATTAAGTGTTATTAGAATTCTAATACCTTGTTTCGAAGAAATATTGTTAGGGCAATTATAAAAATAGCTGGTATATGATTTGAGAAAAATTGTTTTTTTGCGGGGACATGTCTTTCTGGAAGAGATATTATGCATGGAGTTTCTTCTTTTATTAAAATATTAAGTTCATCGAAGTTGCTTCCATAACCATTAAAGTTCTACTATAAAGTTTTGAGAGTCAACAAATTTTGTTTAGCTGGGGAAACAGGCACATTCCTACTACTAAGACGTAGTGAGGAGATGCAAGGTGTGTGGTGATCGAACACCATAAGTTGGGTTGTGTTGAGGGAGATGGTTACAGAGGTTAGGTGGGTCAGAATTGCGGCTCCACCAACCCGAAACTGAGTCGTTTGGGTTCTGTGAGAAGTCCTGACTAGGCCAGCGCACACTGGGTACATTTTTCCCGGGTATTTTTTATTTCAACCGCACACTAGATGAATAATGAGGGGAAAGATTGAGTATACATGAACCGGTTTTGATTTTCTGATAATTTTTCTTACCCTTTAAAATTTTAAACTAACGTATGTATTAGTTTTCCATCGATGTTCAACCGATGTTCAATATTGATTGTATATTTAAACCGTTTCTTACTTTACACTTCAACTCCCTCTTCAATAAAATCAGTTTTACCCCCGGGGTAATTAGTCAAGCGTGTGCTGGCCCAATGAATAATACAGGGCAAAATTGTGTATATATGACCCGATTTTGTTTGTAGTGGTATTTCTGATAATTTTTCTTACCCTTTAAAATTGAAAACTTCTGTGTTTATTGGTTTTCCTCCGATGTTCAACCGCTTCAATACTGATTGAAGTTTTAACCCGTTTCTTGCTTTACACTTCATCTGCCTCTTCTATAAAGTCAGTTTTACCCCGGGGTAATTAGTCCATGGTGCGCTGTCCCTTACGGTATACTCGAACGGTTGTTATAGTCGTGTTTGGTTCGTATTTCACTCGCACAAAATTTCAGCTAGGACTTGACGCAGAATTCAAGGATAATGAAAAAAACAAAACAACACATGTAAGTATCGGGTTTTCCAATAAGGACTTGACAACTTTTTTTTTCAATAAAACGCAAACCATTTGATATATTTCAAAAACTTTATTATCGGCTTGAGGTACAATCGAAACATTTATGAATGAAACTCGACTTCGTCCATATGGCCATCGCGGGCACGTTTGCAGCGGTCGATTCGTTGGACCCATTTTCAACGACTCGGCCACACATTTCGGCCGAAACGGCCGCTATTTCGCGTTCAATGTTGGCTCTGAGCTCTTCCAACGTCGTCGGCGTGTTGGCATACACCAATGACTTAACGTAGCCCCACAGAAAATAGTCAAGCGGCGTTAAATCGCACGAACGAGGAGACCAATCGACTGGCCCATTTCTTGAGATAACACGCTCACCATATTTACTCTTCAATAAATCGATTGTAGCGTGTGCTGTGTGACTTGTGGCATCATCCTGTTGAAACCACATGTCGTCCAAGTCCATATCTTACAATTCGGGCTAAAAATAATCGGTGATCATGGCGCGATAACGCTGAACATTCACAGTAACGTGACGATCGTTATCACCGACGAAAAAATATGGTCCAATAACGCCGCCGGCATGCAAACCGTACCAAACAGTTATTTTTTGTGGATGAAGTGGTGATTCATGAAGCACATGTGGATTTTCACCCGACCAATAACGCATATTTTGCTTATTGACGAACCCATTGAGCCAAAAATGAACTTCGTCACTGAAGATGATTTTGCGATGAAATTCATCATCTTGGCGCATCTTCTCCAGAATCCAATCGGAGAACGTACGTCGCTTCAAATGGTCCATCGGTTTCAATTCTTGAGTCAGCTTGATCTTGTATGGGTGTAAACCAAGATCCTTACGCAAAATATGCCATAATGTGATCTGAGCGATGCCCAATTTTTGAGAACGCCGTGGAAATGACTGATTTGGATAGTTTGCTATGGACGCCTGAACGGCAGCGATATTTTTGACACTTCGACCAACCCGTTGTCTCATTGACACGGCAACATCACACAACGAATATGTAGACTCAAATTTTTGCACTAAACTTGTTATTGCCTGTCTACTAGGGTGAGAATTACGACCGAAAATTAAAGTTGCAATCACCGACTCCGAATTCCGGTAGAAACTTTTTATTATTTGCACACGTTGCTCGTTAGTGTACTTTACCATGATGAAAATGTTGAGTTTACTGAATAAATTGATAGTGACAGTTTGATGATTAGTGAAAGAGTGCGTTCACAAATTAAATTCAAAGTTGTCAAGCCCCTATTCGAAAACCCTTTATAATAATTCTCATCGAAAACGCCATGTTTGATGTATTTTTTTTTTTGTATAATTAGCGCGTGCTCAAGGGATTTGGGTACCCTAAAAATGTTTGTAAACAGCGCGGATGAAGGAAATTTAGGGAGGAAGAAAAGAGAGGTACCGATCTATACTGTTCTTAAATGTTTGCAAGTTATAATGACCAGGAAATAGAGACCTCGGCATTTTATAAGCGAGTTGTACGACTTAGGAACGAATCACGATATTCGTATTTTAGAATACGTCCGAAAGTGGGCTCGAGTATATATGTACTTATGAACATTCACAGCGAGACGGTTGTTACGGTTAGAAGTTCGAAGGGCTGAAATGCTACTAGCGATTTCAAAGGAGCATTGATGGCGTAAATAAAGATAAAAGAAAGTGAGACAGGAGACAGGAGACATTACGTCGGTGTCCGAGGGTGTCAATTGATCGACCTATATAGCAGATGCAGAGATGTTTTAGGAGCACCTGGCCAGATGTGAACAATGTACGCCAATTTTGGGCGGATGGAAGCTTATATATTGACGCCAGGTTAGAGGGGGTCAAATATTTCTTACATCGCTTGAGGGAAACTAGCATTTCGCAGCATTTTTGACAACAACGAATATGTGGTCATTATAACGTTGTCACCGACAAACATACCCAGAATGGAAAGTTTTTCGATTTCGACGATGTAAGTGCCATTCATGGATAATGACTGGGCATTTAAATTTCGCTTTAATGACAGCAAACAGTATTGAGTTTTGGAAGCATTAAATTCCGCTCTGTTGATGGTTCCCCAATTGGTTATGCTGTTGATTTCGGAATTTAATGAGCTTAACATACGCTGCCGTTCACGTTCACAGCCGAAGAGCAGAGACGTGAGTCGGGGAACGAATATGAAGAGCAGAAAATACTGTCATGAGCAAAGGAATTTATTGGATTAGAAGTGGTAGACAAGAGATCATTAATAAACATTAGAATGAGTGTCAGAGACAGAACGGAGCCGTAGGGCACACCAGTATTTATTTTGTGAATATCAGAGTTGAAACCATCCAATACAATTTCTAATCCATTGAAGAAGAAATACCATCGATCCCAAAAACACGTATTTTCGACAAAAGAGCCTGATGCAAGCTCTGCCAAATGCCTTAGAAATATCAAATGCAACTATCTTGCTTTCGGAAGATTGATGTACGATTTGGTTCCACTTTTCGGTGAGACTTGCCATCAAATTATTAGTGCACCTGTTGCTACGAAAACCATATTTCCAGTCATTGAGAAACTTTCCCGTTTCGAGATAATTCATGATCTGACAATTTACCAACGTTTCGATAAACTCGGAAAGAAGGGACGTAAGTGTAATGGTACAAAGGAGGAGAGAAAATAAGATTTTAAGGACGAGCTAAGAAATGCGTTACAGTCATTCCTTGCTCGTTTGACCTTTTTTCTGTTTTCCTCCCATAGGACCGAAAAAACCCTTTCTCTAACCCTGACAGCCTCTTTTCTTTTCTTTTCTTTCAGTTTGATACTCTTCATCCGATGAGAAATAAAGCATTTCATTTCAAAGAGAATGGTGTCTGTGACCATATCATCAGCGGCATCCACCTCGTTATCGAGAATAACGACCAGTTAAAATTCCTAAAGAAGCTGCTAAGTCCGGTCCAATTGGCTTTCTCGTATTGCCATACAGTTCTTTTAGAAACCTTTTTTCATTTAACTGAGTGGTCGATGTACGAGAAATTTGCTGATATGACACAATGGTCCGACGAGCCCAGAGGGGATAACACATTGATCTTGTATTTATCAGGGCGAGAAGTTAAAAACATAATAATATAATAGTAATAATAATAAAACATAATAACGATTTCAGTATGAGCGATACAATTCTTTGAATAGAGTCAGACAGCGCATCGAATTCGTTAAACGTCGAATTGCTTTCCAGTTTGGGGCTTCTGTAAATAAAGCAGTAGTGGATAATTGGCTTACGGAGATGGAATTTTAACCACGTGAAGTTGAATTCCGGATTGGAACATGGATCACACTGTGGTGGAGTTTGGTAAGCTATATCACTGCGCACGTAAATGGCGAGACCGCCATTGAGAGAAGAAAAATGGCACTAGATCGTAGGCAGATAGCTTCAGATAAAAGTGATCTAAGAGATCTACCTGTGTTTGACTAAGTGCCAAAACAGCTGTCTGTATTGACAGAAGTGGACGTATGCAGAGAAGTGATTACTTCTTAGCCCCCGGGTATTTAGTATGTCCACTCTAAATTCCCGAGCCATTATAAAAAAAAAACACAAACACCAACGATGCTAAGCAAGCCTGCTAAGTTGTTATAGGTGTTATGCCCTTACAACAAAATGAAAGTGTGCACCAACAAAATTCATACTTGGCTAGGCAAATAGCAAGACACAGGTTCCAGTGGGGAAATTACACGAGAAAATAAAAAAGAGGGAACCAATGATGCCTTCTCGACACCTTAGGACCATATTATGTATGTATTCATGTATGTATGTATGTTACATATGTATGTAACTTTGTGTGTACATATGTACATATGTATGTATTGATGTATAGATTTGTTTATATATATTTCAAAGGAAGTGTAATCGTAACCAATTTGAAACCCTGGTGAACAAAATATGATCAAAAATATGGTGTTAAGCAAAAATTTAAAGACAACAAACAGCAAGTAAGAGAGACTGGAGGTCACTCAAACAAGTGGGACATCTTCGCAATTTCATTTTCTTCCTCACTAAAAATAATTCTAGGGAATTCATGTTTTATCAAATATTTTTGTTTGTTTATATTTTTCTTTGTTCGCTTTGAGTTTGACATTAGCCTAGCTACGATGGTATGCTTTGCTTTTTTCAAACAGTCGGATACATCGCACACGAGTTGGGGAAACGAGATGTAAGTACGACAGACTTGTGGAATTGGGTGACTATATATTATATCAATAGATATTTTAAAAGTGTACAAGCAAAAGTTAAGTTATCAAAGAATCAACATTTATGCAATTGAAGATATCAATAGTTACTAATGCAAGTTACTATTACAAGGATTGAATAATTCATTATTGTGTATTGTGATAATATTGTATGCACTAAAAAAAAACCTTAATCATAAACGATTAACATCATCTACGTATCATTTTTTCATGCCTTATTCAGATAGATTCATACAATATTTGTGATAGCTAAATCTCGACAGTTAATTGTTGGTGTTATTTACTCACACTAATAAAATGAACTTACTTCTTCATAAGAACTTAGCAAATTGAGGTTTTTGCCACATATAAATAACAAAACTAAACTGTCTTAAAATAAGTCTTAACTTATTTAAACAATCTTACGTAATTAAAAAATGTTTAGCACAGTACTCATCCACACAACTTAAATTTACTTTATTGCTACCTAGACTATGGATTAGATGCCATGGCTTAAAAATAACCGACATACCCGCTTTGCCCCCGAACGGAGCTACAACGAGATTAAATGAAACGACAACGGAGATTCTTTCAATTCGTTAAACCAACATAATATTTTCTGATGCCCAGCGAACTCTGTAGCGCCCTATTGGCCGGAGACGATGTGAATTGCTGTGTATTATAGTTGAGTCGATCCCCGGAGCCGTTCAAACGACGTAAGAAATTAACGGCATCAGCCTTTTATGATCAAAATCGAGGACCGCATCTGGGCGAACGAAGCCGTTACAGCATACACTCTCGTGATATGCCCAGCTCAGATTGTTTGTTAAGGTCACTGCTCCACCTAATGACGTCTTATAATGGGAAAAGCTTACTATATCCTACGATCATAGAATTCTTATAATGAAAGTCAAATCTATCATGATCGACAAAATGAAAAAACTATATGACCAGTGAATCCAGATGTATGTAGATACATACCATCCCATAGTATGCCCATTATATATTTCAAAAAAATTATTAAATGTTCACAGTTAAAAGTTTGTATGCACACTTTGCCTGCTAAAAAAATAACAGTAACAATAAAACAATGATAATAATTAAAACAATGATAATAATAAAAATAATAATATTAAAATAAAAATAATAATATACAATAAGAATAATGAAGTAATAACAAAATAAAAATAATACTATAAAAATAACATAAAAATAATAATAATAATAATGTATGCAATTTGTCTACTAAACAATAATAATAATAAAATAATAACAATAAAAAAATAATAGTAAAATAATAACAATAATATAATAATAATAAAATAATATGAATAATAATAAAATCATAAAATAATAATAATAATAATAATAATAATAATAATAATAATAATAATAATAATAATAATAATAATAATAATAATAATAATAATAATAATAATAATAGTAATAATAATAATAATAATAATAATAATAATAATAATAATAATAATAATAATAATAATAATAATAATAATAATAATAATAATAATAATAATAATAATAATAATAATAATAATAATAATAATAATAATAATAATAATAATAATAATAATAATAATAATAATAATAATAATAATAATAATAATAATAATAATAATAATAATAATAATAATAATAATAATAATAATAATAATAATAATAATAATAATAATAATAATAATAATAATAATAATAATAATAATAATAATAATAATAATAATAATAATAATAATAATAATAATAATAATAATAATAATAATAATAATAATAACAAGCTCTCCACAATGATATTGATCTTCTTCCTACTTCTTTATCAGCTAACAACGAAAACCGCAGACTAGAAAGACTGAATGTTACAAGAACAAATGCAGAAACTGAAAATGAAGATGTTTTGCTTCAAAGTATTTTATGCAACTTCTGATCGGCGCAAGAAGAGGTGGAAAATACATGCCCTAGTCGAAGAAAAAGGGTTTACCAAAACTAAAAATAGCCCCAGAAGTTAATAAGATTCTTTCAATGTTAAATGAACAAATCTTGCCAACGTGCCTTGAAAATGTTAAAGATTTAAACCAAATCAACAATCGTATTATGTTTCTGAGTTGATAATAAGAACACTTGGGTTGAGAACATCAGGTCCTCATGAAACTCGGAGAAAAGTAGCACACCACCCGCAAACAATAACAGCGTGGGAAAAGCGACTTCATAAAAAAATTAAACACCTTCGGAAACAAATGGGTCAACAACTGGCAGCGATTAGTAAGAGATTGGCAAGGTACAAAAAAAACCGAACTACGAAACAAGATAACAGCTCATCCAAATCCAACCAAAGAAAGTTCTACCGGAAATTAAAAGAAAACCCGATACAACAAACAACAACCATGCCAATTGAACTGGCTTCAACCTATTGGTCGAGTACATTGTCCGAAACCAGAAACTTCCGAGAAAATTCAAATTGGGTAGCGGAAGAGCAGACAGAAGCAAGCAACGTTGCACCAATGTGTCATGACGAGGTTACCATGGAGGAGATTAAGAAAGCTGTACGCCAAATAGAGAACTGGAAGGCACCAGGACCAGATAAAATACACAACTTCTGGATCTTTCAAATCTGCATGCTCTCATTGCGAGGTGCTGCTCCAATATATTTCTTCAACCAGAGACCATACCTAGCTACCTAGCAGTAGGAAATACATATCTTTTGCCTAAAGGTGGAGATGGAGGAGACCCTGCCCAGTATCGACCAATAAGATGCTGTTAACAAAAGTAATAGCAAACAGAGTGTATAGAAACTGCAGCAGGAACAACATCATAACTCAAAAGCTGTAGTCGCAATTCAAAAGGATGTAAAGATCAGCTAATAATAGATTCGGTCATAGTGCAACAAGCTGTAAAAAAGAAGAAAAACTTGAGCATGTGTTTTATAGACTACAAAAAAGCGTTCGACTCTCTGCCTCATACATACCTGATACAAATATTAAAACTTTGTGGAATAAATAGTAACATCATAGCCACATGTCCATATGGAATGTTAAATTATGTTTAGGGGGACAAAGTAGTGACCTAATCAACATTAAAAATGGCTTACTCCAAGGTGATGCATTCAGTCCATTATGGTTCTGCCTGGCACTCAACCCACTAGGCAAATTAATTAGTAGATCTAAACTCGGATACCAATTGCTAGCCAAAACAAAGGCGTTAACCACTTGCTTTTTGTTGATGACCTGAAACTCTATGCCTCAAACAAAGATGCATCGATTAATCAGCATGGTGAAGGCATTTAGCGATGACATCAGTATGGTGTTTGGCTTAGAAAAATGCAAAGTCGTCAACCTATTTTGAGGAAAGGTCCAAGCCACAACGGATGGATATCCAATAAATGAAAACCATGTTATTAGCGAACTGGCCGATGGCGACAGCTATAAGCACCTAGGCATGTTTCAGCTGAAAGGGTTGTGCTTAACAGAAATAAAAGAACACCTCAAAAAGGAATTCAACAGACTTCAATTAATATTAAAGACTGATCTGAACGCTGGAAACAAATTGACAGCGATAAACACATGGGCGGTACCGGTTCTAACGTACTCTTTTGGAGTGCTTAAATGGTCTGACACTGATCTTGATCAGATTGCCATGTCGGTCAGAACGCATACGTCAAGAGCGCAGTCACCCAAAAAGTGTTATAGAAAGAATGACTCTACCACGAACCCAAGGCGGGAGAGATAGTAGACATCATTGCACTGCACCACCAGCAAAAGAGCAGACTAAGAAATTATTTAATGTTGCTATCACCCGAGGAATTAATAAGAGTCGTCATCGAGGCAGACTACAGTTTTACACCGCTGAACCTAAGCGCAAACAACCTTTCATTGCCAGATAATGTAAAAACAAATGCGGAACTAATCGAATCGTGGAAATCAAAAGCCTTGCACGGAATCCACCCGAAGGAACCATATAGATGCCGAAGGCTCAACCAGGTGACTGAAAAAGGGCATGTTTATGCAGAAACTGGTGGATTTGTCATTGCCATTCAGGATAAAGTTATACCAACCAGGAACTACAGGAAATATATTCTGAGAGAAAGCATATTTAGTGATAGCTGTTGGAGCGCTACGAAAATCCTTGATTAAGGATGGCGCTACGCTACAAACTGATATCGAAATATACGAAATATTATAAATATGAACCCCCTCCTGTTCTGGAAAACTTGAACGCCGTGCTATACTGTTCGAACGATCATAACAGGTAGGTCTATTTTTGCAAATAGACCCGATATAGTTTTATTCGACAAAATGGAAATGGAATCCCAATCGAATCCCACTGAACCATAACATCCAAACAACCATCAGCACAAAGATATACAAGTACACGGACTTAGCAAATGAGCTTCAAAAAATGTATACAACCAAGAGCGTTAAAATAATAATAATAATAATAATAATAAAATAATGGTAATAATAATAAAATAATGGTAATAATAATAAAATAATGGTAATGATAATAAAATAATAACTGATTTGATTTGGGGCCCGGTTCAACCCCGGATAGTTTACTGAAATGTTTAATACAAACATATAACTTAGCAAACTAAACTTAAAACTATGATTTATAACTACTATTTTTACTTAAACTAAGGTCTAATTACGGGAAAAATGGTTGTTCAGGGAATTTCGAAGGGCTGAACTATTGCAGTGCAAATCGAACAGTTGGCCTATCCGATTGGTTTCACATAGAATTCGACACAGTAGCTCGTTAGTTGTTCTGTGATTATTCGGACGAAAAAGGTGCAGAGATCTTAAATGACACGGGTTGGTATTGAATGGGATTTGGGATAGTATTGTGGGACAATCGATGACGCCGGTTAACAGTTTGTGGGTGAAGAGGATATCGGCGGACTCTGATGTTTTTCCAAAAACAGGAGACCGAGTAGTTTGAGTCGATTAACATAGGGGGGTAGAATGTTGTGGTCAGCCCATGGTAGCCCGCGTAATGCGAATCGTAGATATCTCCGTTGGACAGCAGAATATGTAAATCATAGTAAGGGGACCATATTTATTTTTTTCTTTAAAGAACTTAACACTCAAGTGGGTATGAATACACTTATAATTCCTCAGCATGTCAAGTTTTTTGGAAAATGGGATAGAGAGAAAGAAAGAAAGATGTTTGGGCTCAGTGGTTATTTCGCTCACTGGGTGGCATCCAACTGGGGAGACTAAATTCTTAGTGGCAGTTGGCTTTTGTTGATTTCGAGCAACTACTCATCTTACTTGATTTTCGTTAACTGAAAAAATGAATGTCTTTCGGGCGAAGTTGGGATTGGAACACCGAACCTTTGGATTTGGAAGCCAGTCCACTACCACTTGAGGGAACTCGAGAAGTGAACGAGCAAAGGTTATATACAGGGATTTGTTGGCATATGGGTCGGAGAATTGTTTAAACCATCGTTTGATAAATCTGAGAGCGGAGTTAGTTTTTCTAATTTCAGAATCAATATGGTTGCAAAAATTGAGCTATGTATTAGATATGACACCCAAGTCCAAAATTGAAGTAACTGCTGCTACTCTTTGATTTGATAAATAATAGGTGCGGGTTGGAAGTGTCAAACGCCTCCGGGAATAAGAAACGGCTTGGCATTTTTCTATTGTATGTTGAGCTGGAGACAGTTTGGAGACAGGCACCATACCGAGAACCTATTAAGATCATCTTGTAAAGGTTGAGAGATAGAGAGGCTTGAAAGCTGTTACAGATTTTCATATCATCGGCATAGATAGATATGTGGTAGTGCTTTATAACGTTAACAACATCGTTAATAGCCAAGATAAAAACTAGTGGACCAAGATGACTTCCTTGTGGAACACCCGAAGTGGCGAGAATTGGGTCGGAAACAAGGGAACGAAAATAGACAAGATAGTAGCGTGTTTTAATATAGGAATTAATCCAAGATGTCAGTCTAGGTTCGAAATCAAGACCTTTGAGTTTGAATAGAATTAATTTGTGCGGGATTTTATCAAAGACCTTACTGAAGAGGCTGAGTAGGGTCAATGAATCTCGAGAAGAAATTCTCCAGACGAGTCCTGAAACCAAAGGATGCTCCTCCGCTCCACCTCCCACCCAACTCTTGGGTGGGATCAAGGTGTCATACGACCCGTGCCGAAGATCAACCTGGCTGAGGGCCCAGCATCTCCAAAAATAGCTCGCAAACGGAGTATCCGAATCATCAAAACCTTCGGATCTATTCCGGAGGTTGAGAAAAGTGCGGACGTAAAGAGCAAGATTGAGTGGGCTAACAACATCCTAAAAGACGGATTACCCACTGTTTACACTGCTCCCAAAATTCCAAAAGACTCCTCCAAGCGCCAGAGATCGTTGGAGGAAACCGTGCCGAGAGGTTCCCAAGAGGCCCAAATCTCACAGTACCAAAACCCTTGGGCTATCCAACAGCACATCTCTGAGGTCTTTCAGTGGAGTCCTAAAGGACGCAATAGTGATCGCGATAATCGATAGGAACGATACCGACGTTTCTATAACACCTGAACGGTGGCAGCTGGTCAAGCTGAAGCTTTCGAGCAACTTCTTGGCCATCACGCAGGAAAACCCCAGACCACCTCCCATCACAAGCGACGCTGACTGGCACCAAGGCTACTTCAAGCTCATCGCGGGTACCAATCAGAGATCTCTTGATCTCTTCACTGACCATAGGTGATTTAGGAGAGATTTGGACGGGTGCAAAACTCGAGGACGTGTCTAAGGCTGCGGCCACGCAGTGAGCGACAAGCGACGAGTCTGAGCGACGGGTGGCCATTTACTGAGCGACATCGCTGAGCGAATTATTTGCGAAAATGCCATTGCCAAGTGCAGTTCGTCATAAGCCGTGTTTTATTGGGAAGTGGCTACGCAGCTCAGTAAAATATCCCTTGGCAAACAACAACAAAAACGAAAAGTGGCGATAATTAAATTAGGTCAGTAAATAAGTGAGTATAAAAGTGAATATAAAGCTTAGGAATTCCGAAATCCAGGGAGCGCTGACAGGGGTTGTAAAAAATTTTATTTCATGAAGGTTGTCTGACTTTGTATATTTAAGGATGTGTTCGTTGACTATGTATTTTATATAATTTGTATAAAGATGCATTTGAGTTGAAAAAAAAAACAAAAAAAAAAAACAGATTTGGATGAAAGTCGTGGAGAAAAGTGAGGGATGAACGAACGTGGTTCATTTTCCTTTATTACAAAAGAGCTGCAAATTGGTGACAAGAAATCTAGTATCTAGTTATTTAAGGATGAATAAGGAAGGTTTCCAGTAGCTCCTTTTGCTAATACAAGACGGTCTGCGGAAGAAATAAAAAGCAGTAAACTGCTGAAAGTATCTACACGACATGCAGATACATTGGTACATGGATATGTCTTATAGGCACACAACGAAAAAACCTTAATTGTTTTATGAGTGAAGATAAATGGAATATAGGATGGTTGTGCAAAAAAGAAATGGTTTAAAGTTTTACCCCGGTGTAAAAAAAAACAAAAGTTCACAAATTATGTACATATTGTGATAACCACTTAAATGTGAGCAGCGACATCTAGATTTACAGAGCAGAAAATGTCGATACTCGAAGATAAGAAGATTTCGATACTTGAATAATAAAGCGGAATCGAATTTTCTAGCAAATTGGAAATTGTATGGGACGCTGGATGGCGAGAATTGTTCTCGAAGTATGTCATTCGAGTATAAATACCAGCATCCCCAATGTATGCAAGTCAGTTCATCAGTTGAATTTGAAGTGTTAATTAGGAGAAGTGATTAAGTGGTTTAAGTAAAAGATAAGAAAAGTATAAGTGGTTGGGAAATTGGATTGCATTGAGAGAAACATTTAAATAGTGAATTGTAACTGTACTGAATAAAGCGATTTGTATTGAAAAGAATAAGTTCTATCATTTGTACCCACACAAACATTTTACAATATATACTTATGGTATTACCTGTATGAAAAAAAATCAAAAATCAAATGCTAAGTACTATAACAATAAAAGGAAACAAATATGCACAAAGGATGAAACGTATATTTGTAACACACACAAAACATCGAGAAACAGAGCGACGACGATTCATGTGTCCATATACAGATTGTTCTCCAATATCCCATTCCTTTGCACAGTTGATTAGTTGTGAAGCACACAAACCCAACAACACCAAATACGCCACGGAGTACGATCACTGAACAGTAGAAGGAAAGCAAAAACTGGGTCACATTTTTTCAGAAAGACAAGTGGTTAGACATATCCATGTCAAAACACATTATGAGATCCGTAATTACCCTCGCAACTTTGAATTTCCTGATTTCGACATACCTCTCGAACATATCCGTAAGCATATTCAAATGTTAACAAGTGATTTTTTAGACTCGTACGGGTACCAACTTTGAAATATAGAGTGAAAGTGAGTGTTTGAGTGAGTAAAGCGTTTTATTGGGGTTCGTTGCTGAGCTGCGTAGCCACTTAACAATAAAACACGGCTATAGTCATTTACTTGAAAGTCGCGTTCATATTTATAGAACAGATCTGCGAAGATTTGGCGTACACCCCATAAATCAAGAAAGGGCAAATTATGGCGAATTTCATCACTTGTATCAAAATCTTCGCAAATATCCAGACCGATTTTAGCAATACTGTTGTATGTCAGTACCATCTTTTGATTTGTTGTTGGAAAAGGTACGACCAAGATTAGAACTGGGCTGCTTTGGACAGCGGAGATCAAACTTTCCGGGCTTATTTTCTCCATGTTTTTACTTCGTAGCTCAGCAATGAACTAAAAAATAATAATAGTAATAAAATAACAATAATAATAAAATAATAATAATAATAATAAAATAATGGTAATAATAAAATAATAATAATAATAATAATAAAATTATAATAATAATAATAGTAATAATAAAATTATAATAATAATAATAATAATAATAATAAAATAATAACAATAATAATAATAATAATAATAATAATAATAATAATAAAATAAACTCTTTTTTAGTCATAGTAAACTGTAGTTACAATCTTAATTCCATATGATTTGCTAGGACAACAACTAAAGAACATTTAATTTTTTACCTACGAATTTTTAACTTTTACCATGTACTCTTTTATTCAGTTTAATCATTGTTATGTTATTCTCTTAAATTTCCTTTCTTTTTGGTATCTTTATTTGTAAAATCCCATCTACATTACCATTAGCTTGAGCCTTTTTCTGTCCTTCAGTGGTGTAAATTTCCGCCCGTATGAAAGGGGGATTTTGAAATTGAATGGATGCACAAAGTCCTAAATGACATCAGTGTTATTGGGTATCAATTGTAAATATAGCTCTTTTTAAAACCCACACCTTTGGTGTCTGTAGGAGAAGATAAGTTTTCATATGAAGCTTCATCGACTTGCTGGCTCCAGGGAATATCATCGGACTCTTCCATAAGTTGTTCTGCAAGGAAAAAGTTGTTCATGTGAAAATTGATTTAATTTAAGATAGATAATCCATAATCATTTATAGCTTTTTTAATAAAAATAAAACCTTTTGTAATGAAATAAGAAAGCACGTCTTTTGTGAAATTGGCAATAAGTATTAAATACGGCCTGCCTTTTAAATGCTTATATTCTGTGAAAAAAGAAACATACAATAAGTCTTAAATAAGATTTTATATATTGCTTATAAGGTATGTTAAAAGTGTCTTAACGTATACCTGATTCCGTATGGCATGTATGTATTAGAACAACGCTATATATTCACTATTCCTTATGAATAACAACCCTTACGTGCTAAGTAATAAACTTCATTGCACTAAGCCTTATATAAAGCTTAGGTTATTTGGTGGGAGGGGACAGCAACAGACATATCTAATCTTCTCACATGCTCCCATTCACCCATCGCATGCGAAATATTGCGAACTTGTTTGAATTATTTAATTTGCTTCGCCTATTCTCTCGCTGTTATACCATATGTATTGTAGCCAATGTTAGAGACAAATATTTTTTTTTTTTTTTGTGAAAATTTGCTTATTATTTAGGTAGAGTGAGTTGTACAACACTACTTCGCTGGATTGAACAAAGAGGATGATCTAAAAAAAAATTAGGAAACGACACTAAGTGAGGATTTTGAAAATATCTGGCGAAAACCTATCTAAAGTGTCCTGTAGACGCTAAAACCTGGTACTAGTAAACATGGTACCACTAAAACCCGCAGACGCTGAGACCAATTCACTCCAACAAAATAGAACACATCTCTCCACAAAGATGGTAGGCTGTGAAAACACTCGAAAAATTCTTTCCAAACATCAGAATTTGGAATATTCGCCATTTTTTCCCGATTATTTTGTGTGTTCACACGACGAAATTCACTGATAAAATAGCTTGCTCGAGTAAATGTTGGCAGATAAGAGCGCAGACACTCAAACATAGTATCAGCAACACAAAACTCCGCCCACAAACATCGACAAAAATCAAACCAGTTTTGATTTTAGTGAGACCAAATTCTGATGTTGGTGAGACCAAAAACTTGGTACGCGTACCAGCCCCCAGACGATCAACATCAGCTAAAACTTGGTTGGTGGTACCATGTTTACTAGTACCATGTTTTAGCGTCTACAGGGCGCTTAATGCTACCAATCAAGTTACCCCTTTCTTCCTGGAATTTCAACAAAAAATTAAAGACATGGGTCAAACGAAACACCTGATCTAGAATGCGGCCGAAACTGGTTTGAACTGACCCGTACTATAATAGATGTGTTCATCCAAAAAAACATGCTTCTGGAAGAGAGGTTAGCAACGAAACCATTTGAGGTTGCTGCCTGCAATGAATGAGGAGTCCGCAAAATTCGACCATTAGTCAGCAAATCCAAAGGTTTTCGAAAACTTTAATAATCCCCTTATATATAAGGCTACTAAGAACGCGAGTTACATCCCCACTCTTCACAAAACCAAAGCTTGAAGGAAATCATATTCATTCGATACATCAGAAAACCTGCCCCAGAGCTGAAGTCATCAATTTCGTTGAAAATCTAAACCGATCGCGACTCAGTCTGCTCGACGAAATTAACTCAGTGTGGGAAATACCTGAGTAAGCAAAATTAACTCAATGTGGGAAACAACTGGGTAAGCAATTACTATTTCCACTTTGGCAAAGAAAAAAATAAGGAGAATCAAAAAACGGTTTTACTTCAAGCTTCGGACGGAACAGACTTCTCCAAAGAGAAGATTAAGAATAAGTAATAATAAATATTCCCAAAGAAATTAATTGAGTTTTTCTGGGTTTGAAAAAGAAAACCAAAAGTTAAAAAAAATAGGTAACTGGCGCAGTCGGTAATTTTATTTTCAAAAGAAAAGAAAAATAGTTATACGAACCCTACGTGAACTCATATGAAAAATAAGCTAAATAAAGTATTCGATTCTAACCGTAATCTAAACTTAATAGTGTTTATAGTAGTGATATTGACAGTAAAATAATGGGAAATGAACAAAAACTAGCATTATTGATGCAATCAATGCAAGAGCAACTTGCAGTTGCAACTGAACCAACCTTTGCGACAGCCAAATTTGGCACGAGAACATAGAAATGACATCTTCGAATTGTCACTGGAACAGGCTCTCACCCATTTCCGCAACTTGAAGCCCTTTAACGTCAAAGACGACTTCAAATTGATGGAATTCATCATCACTCAAACAGTACGCCATCAGCATAGAATTGAATGAAAAAATCCAGGGTGCCTCGCCAACGTTGCGTTCAACGACTTGGAGAAAAATTAGACAATTTAGTCGTGGAAATGTAAGCAAAAACGATTCACTTATACAAATGTACAATAGGTTTGCTGAGTTAAAATTGCTAGATGACGAAAGAGCAATAGATATTGCTCACCGAAAACGCAACACTTATAGAGATTTTAGCCGACACTATAAGTATATACAAAACGATAACAGTAACTTACAGACCGTAGAATAGTCCGCCAAGAATAAAGGTAATCAATTAAGTTTAAGAAATAATATTGAGAAAAATAATTTCAGTCGTAGAAATATAAATAATGATCAAGGACAACCCCGAGAAAATAATCAGTTGAGAAGTAATAATTACTTAACTAATTCTGGCAGATCCCGTAATAACAACATAATCACTCTAGGTTTACGAGAACCGGTCAAAATTTCAATGACAACGATGAACCAATGGAGATAGGAAACATAAGAGAGAGTCGAAATTTTTCAAGAGGGCCTCACACACGAAATAGTAACACTAGATATACGAGGAGCGTTCAATATATTCTCGGTATCGATATGAAGGAAAATGCGAATTCAATTTAAATTGTTTTTATTTTTCAATATAATCTCCCCTAACATCAATGCATTTGTTACATCTTGAGATAAGCTTTTTTAAACTCAAAAATATAAATTTCCTCTTTCTCTGCAAAATACCCATTTATTGCCGACTTGAGTTCTTCATAATCCGAAAATCTTTTTCCACGAAGACATTTTTTCAAATCCGGAAACAGGAAATAATCACTGGGGGCAAGGTCTGGACTATAGGGTGGGTGTTGGATTTCTTCGAAACCACAATCTCGCGCAGCAGCCTTGGAAACTCGCGCCGTGTGAACAGGAGCGTTGTCATGAAGAAGCAACACACCCGCTGCGAGTTTACCCCGTCTTCTCCAGCAAATTATGCAAAGTGGAAGCGTAGGATGTGGCGTTGATGGTTTCACCTTTTTTTTGTACTCAATGAGCTAGATTCCCTTTGAGTCCCAAAAAACTGTGGCCATGAGCTTCCCGGCAGACGGAGTGACTTTGAACTTCTTCGGGGGGTCTGTTCCTTTTTTATGCCACTGCATGGACTCTTGTTTGCTTTCAGGGTCATAGTGGTGGACCCATGTTTCGTCCCCAGTAACAATTCGATCCATAACACCGTCCGCGTTCTCACTACACATCTCCAAAAGCTCTCTACAGCATGCGATTCTCACTTTTTTCTGAGGCGCTGTGAGCATTCGTGGCACCCACCTTGCACTGACCTTTGAAAGGTTAAGATGGTCATGAAGAATGGTGTGAATGGTACCAATTGAAAGCTTGGTGATCTCTGCCATCATTTTCACCTTTATTCGGGCATGCTCAAGAACAAGTTTTTCGACTTCTTTGATGCTTTCTCCCGTACAAGCAGTAGCCGGGGCGCCGGAGCGGGGGTCGTCTTCAATGCTCTCTGCCTCTCTTGAACTCACTTGACCACTTTTGCACAGTTGATAATGAAGGTGCGGAACCCTGGTAAACAGCCACCATCTCTTCATGAATAGTTTTTTGACTTTTTCCTTGCTTAGTGAGAAATTTAATTGCAGCGCGATGCTCAATTTTCACCATCATCGTCTCAGTTGCCATTATGATTCTGTTTAACTAGAGATAAAACGCGAATTAATAATCACATTTATATGAAATTTTACATGAATGCACTAAAATAATAGTAATACTTGATAAATAAGTCAATTTATATATACAACCACAGCTTCACCCCGATACCGAGAATATGTTGAACGCCCCTCGTAAGAGCGTTAACTCCAATTTTCGGTCGTAATTCTCGCCCTAGTAGACAGGCAATAACAAGTTTAGTGCAAAAATTTTAGTCTACATATTCGTTGTGTGATGTTGCCATGTCAGTGAGACAGGTTGGTCGAAGTGTCGAAAATATCGCTGCCGTTCAGGCGTCCGTAGCAAACGATCCAAATCAGTCAATTCCACGGCGTTCTCAAGAATTGGGCATCGCTCAGACCGCTTCGGACTTGCCATACTTTTAGAGGCAATCTGTAAGAAATGTGTAATAAACATTCGAAAGTTTTTATAAGTGCGTGAAATGGAGACAATGCATAAACATAATTTTGTGTCTTTTGACTGGGCTTAGCACCACAAATATAACAATTCTGATTCCCCTTTGTACCCAATAATATGTAGCATATTTTTCCATCAACCATTGTTGAGAGAAGGACATGTTTGACGAGAAGATTTGAAGATTCACTTGGGTTTAGTTTTTCGATTTGACTTTTTATATTTTCTGCTTCTTGATGCACTAAAGCCGAAGTCTCTTTTCTTTAAATAAATTTAATTGCACGACAATAACGCGTAGATGACGGTTTGACGTTTACCCAAAGCGTGGTACTAAAATTATCATCCAAAACTAATTTCAAAGGCACGAAACAAACTAAAAATAGGTATTCGTCAATAGCAGTTTTGTCGTCGAATTTCTGCTTGTACTGGCTATGCCCTGAACTCCCATCGAATCCCCATTTACTTATCAACGTTGCTGATTGTGTTTTGTCAGTCCCTGAAAAGTGCAATGCTTCTAAAATCCGCTGGGTAGTTATATCTAGCAAGGACTATAGTGTAAAACTAGCAGAAACCTCATCAACTTAAATACATTCTTCAGGTGGAAAGCATTTTTTCTTGGCTTTCGTCAAACAGTAAAATGAAGGAACCAGGTCGTGGCCTACACCAAGATCTACATTCCTCAATAGTCTGCAACTATTGGTGGTCAATTTTGCATCAAGATAAAGGCCTAGTGCCTCATCAAAAAAAAAAGAAATGGAGGACGACCAAAATATTGAGGTGTTTGGGGAGCCTGATCATCGGCAAGATAAAGATCTTCGGAATCACGCGTTAATAAAATAATATCATCTCCATTCAGCCATTCTTCATACTGTAATATGTTTGTGTGGGTACAAATGATAGAACTTATTCTTTTCAATACAAATCCCTTTATTCAGTACAGTTACAATTCACTATTTAATTCTTTCTCTCAGTACAATTCAATTTCTCAACCACTTATACTTTTCTTATCTTTTACTTAAACCACTTAATCACTTCTTCTAATTAACTCTTCAAATTCAACTTTGGAACTGATTTACATACCTTTGGGATGCTGGTATTTATACCCGAATGACATACTTCGAGAACAATCCTCGCCACCCAGCGTCCCATACAATTTCCAATTTGCTAGAAAATTCGATTCTACTCTCCAGTCGAGACTGCTAATCCAGTATCGAAACCTTTTAGTCTTCGAGTTTCGACATTTTCTGCTAGATGTCGCTGCTCACATTTGACTGGTTATCACATTGCTCCCTCCCTACAGTTGTTCGTCCAACAACTTCGTCATTCAGCATCCCGTTGAAATGACACATTCTATCCAAATGGACCACTTTAAATTTTCCTCGATCCCCACGCTGGATCCGGTAGACAACGTCATTAATGCGGGTTATCACCTTGTATGGACCTTCCCAGTCCTGTTGCAATTTTGGTGATTTGCCTTTCTTACGCTGAGGATTATACAGCCAAACCAGATCTCCTTCGTTGAAACCGGAAGATTTCGCCTTGATATCGTACCTAGCTTTCATGCGGCTGCTTGCTAGCTTCATCTTTTCTCTGGTGTCTTCATGCAATTTACGAATCCTGCTGCGTAAGTCATTCACGTACTCGTTCACCTCTTTGGGCTCCGTCGGTGGGGATCCGAATTTTGCTTCACTTGGCAACCGAATTGTTTGACCAAATAAGATCTCGGATGGTGTGTGCCCTGTTGAGCTATGGACCGCGTTTCGGTAGGCCATTAAGAAGAGGGGTATGTGTCGATCCCAATCCCGCTGGCAGTTGCTGACAACCTTAGATAGATGCTCATTCAAGGTCCGATTGAATCGCTCGACCATTCCATCAGATTGAGGGTGTAGTGGCGTTGTCCTTGTCTTTCTTATTCCCAAATATCGGCATATTTCCTGGAAGACTTTTGATTCAAAGTTTCGCCCTTGATCAGAGTGCAGCTCCATTGGGACCCCAACCCTGCTCACCCAGTTGTTGACTATCTGTTCGGCTACGGTCTTAGCCTCTTGATTTGGGATGGCAAACACTTCCGGCCACTTACTGAAGTAATCCATGACTACGAGAGTATATCGGTTTCCATTAAAGGTTTCGGGAAACGGCCAAGCGATGTCGATGGCTATTCGTTCGAAAGGTGCTCCGACATTGTATTGTTGCATTTGTCCATGTGGCTTTACTTTTGGGCCCTTGGTAGCCGCACATCTTATGCACTTTTTGCACCAATTCTCGACATCTTGTTTAGCGCTTAGCCAATAGAAACGTTCCCTTACCTTTTCCAACGTCTTATTTATTCCCAAATGGCCTCCTGAGATTCCGTCATGTATTTCATGGAACACTTGGTTGACTCTGGACCGTGGCACAATTAGCTGCATACGAGATGTTGTCCCATCTGCACTTTCCCATTTTCTCTTCAGCAATCCATCTTGCACAAAAAGCGAGTCCCACTGTGCCCAGTATGCCTTCAGAGTTTGGCTCCGATCTGATATCTGCTGCCAGCTTGGTCTTTCCTCGTGTTCTTTCCAGGCCAATATTGGTTCGATGTCATTGTCTGCCTGTTGGGAGGAACGGATTTCGTCTATACTCCAACCCTCTATTGGCTCAGTCCTGATCATTTGGATAGCTGCCTGTTCTTTTGCTTCTTTACGATTGCAGTGTTCGCATTTTACTCCGCATGGTCGACGAGAGAGAGCATCAGCATTTGAGTGGAGTGTTCCCTTGCGGTGTTGCACTTCAAAGTCGTAACCCTGCAACTGCTCGATCCATCTTGCAACTTGGCCTTCAGGGTTCTTAAATTGGAGTAGCCATTTCAGAGCTGCGTGGTCTGTCCGGAGAATGAACTTTTGTCCGTAGAGGTACTTATGGAAATGCTTCGTAGCCAGAATTAAAGCCAGAAGCTCGCGCCGGGTTACACAGTAGTTCCGTTCAGGTCTGGAGAGTACTTTGCTGTAATATGCGACCACTTTCTCTTGACCGTCATGAACTTGGGAGATCACAGCTCCGACCCCAACATTGCTAGCGTCTGCGTCCACGATGAACATTTTTCCGGGCGTCGGATAACCCAAGATGGGGGCATTGCACAGCTGTCGCTTCAGTTCTTGAAATGCTTTTTCGCATTCTCCAGACCACCTGAACTGTCGGCCTTTTTCCGTAAGTTGATGCAGGCTCTTTGCAATGCCAGCAAAATCCTTTACGAACCTTCTGTAATACGTGGCGAGGCCCAAGAAGCTTCTCAGTTGGTGTTTATCTTTTGGAGAAGGCCAACTTTTCACGGATTCGATTTTGTCAGGATCCGTTCTTACTCCTTCCGCTGATATAATGTGACCCAGATATTTTACTTCCGGACGAAACAAGGCACACTTTTCTGGGTTGAGCTTTAAATGAGCACTTCGTAGCCTCTCAAACACTTCTTTTAGATTTTCGCGGTGCTCCTCGTACGTCTTACCTATGACGATAACGTCGTCCAAATATACTAGGCAGGTTTTCCAGGTGAGTCCTTGCAATGTTCGTTCCATTAGTCGCTCGAAGGTGGCCGGACCGTTGCACAGTCCAAACGGCATCACTGCAAACTGCCAAAGACCGCTTCCTGTAGTGAAGGCAGTTTTCTCACGATCCGCACGATTTATCTCTACCTGCCAGTAACCGCTCTTCAAGTCAAGTGTTGAAAACCATTTCGCTCCAGAAAGCATATCCAAAGTGTCATCGATTCTCGGAAGTGGGTAGCTGTCCTTTTTAGTGACATCATTGAGACGGCGGTAGTCTACACAAAATCTCGTGCTGCCATCTTTCTTCTTCACGAGGACCACTGGAGATGCCCACGGACTTTGCGATTCTTCAATCACTCCCTCAGCTTTCATCTTCGACATCATTTCGGCAACTTCTGTTTGCTTTGCCAATGGAAGACGCCTTGCAGGTTGACGGATTGGTCGAGCGTCTCCGGTGTCAATGTGGTGTTGAACAATATGCGTACGTCCATATTCTCCGTCTTGTGTAGCAAATATATCAGCGTACTCACCGATTAGTTTTTCTGCCAGGATTCGCTGATCTTCGTCGAGATTACAGAGGCTGAGAATTTTGTTCTTGATTTTTATGCTCTGAACTGTTGTGACCGGTTTTGCACCCTTTTTTTCCGTTGTAGTCGATATAGCCTCAACAGGTACACATTTTCCCACTATCTCCCCCTTTTTCACCTTTACACTGAATGTCTTTGGATTTAGAATCCTTACAGGGACCATGTTGTTCTTTGGCTCCACTAAGGTCTTTCCCACCATGAAGTCTCTTTTCTTTTCTGGCTCCATCAAATAGAATCGGTGGCTACCAGGACCACCTTCCACTTCTGCCCACAAAATTGCTTCTGACGAAGGCTCTAGACTCTGGTTGTTGCAGATAACGACATTTGAGACTGTGGTATTGGCGTTTCCGTATATCATTGGTATCTCCATGTTTCCGTATTTCAGGGTTTGTGCCCCCAAGTCGACTACAAGTCCATGTTCTCTCATGAAGTCTGTACCAATGATGCACTCGTCACATATGTCAGCTACCAGAAACGCGTGAGTGAATGTTATTCCGGCCAGTTGGATTTTTATGCGGACTTCACCATATACCTTAATCGTTGCTCCTGTAGCTGTTCGCAAGCTGCAGCTGCTAGTGTTATGCAGCCAAGACTTCTGCACAAGATTCCTCCTGATGATTGAGGCCGTGGCACCGGTGTCTATTGTTGCCATCCATTTTTCTTTTCCACTGACTACTTCTACTAGAAGGCTCTCGCTGCATCGTTTTGCCAGCGAGACTTGGGTGATGGTCCTGGGGCCGTCGACTCCTGCTACCAACTTCTGCCCCGCGAAGTTGGTGCTTAAGCATTTCCCGACTGATGATTTCGGGAAGGTTGACCGGCTTCTTGATAGCTGTTTCTGCGGGTTTCTTCCTCTATTTGCTTGTCACCACAGTGAGGGCAGTCTTTTCGTCGCACCGGTTCTTTACACTGCCTTTGAAGGTGTCCTATTTTATTGCAATTCCAGCAGCGCATTATTCGTCTATCCCGTCGAGTATCTCGTTCCTCGGCACTAATTCTTGTGCAGGAGCATTCGACAGATGCTACTTCCCTGACGAAATGTGTTCCCCTGGAAGCCTGATTGGCTGCTTCCATCGCCAGAGCGAAGGCAAGTGCTTCAGCAAGGGTTCTTTTCCCGGCCATCCTTACTGCTGACTGTAGCTTCGAATCTGCAATTCCCCTGATAAATGCATCTTTTGCCATTTCGTCGATAATTTCCTGGCCTGCGGTGGGGTATGACTGATGTGCCAGTCTACTCACGTCTGCTTGGAGCTGCTGAAGTGTTTCTCCTCGTTGCTGCGTTCGGCTTTGCAATTGGACCTTGTAGACCTCCTGCATGTGGCTATCCCCAAACCGTTTCTCGATAGCCTGTACTAAAGTCACATAATCTTTGTGCTTTTCGATATCTACTGTTTGCAACAATTCTGCTGCAGGACCGTGCAAGGCCATTGTTAGGGCAAAGCACTTTTCCTCATTGTCCCAGTCGTTTGCACAGGCAGCCATTTCAAACTGCTTCTTATAAGTAGACCATGAGGTCTGGCCGTCGAATGAGGGAGGCTTCAAATCTTTTCTCCTTGGACCGCTTAAAGAACATTCTCGCAGTTTCTGTTTTCGCACTGTGTCGAGCTCTTTTGCCAGTTGCTGAACTTTGCTGTCCATTTCCTCGAATTCTTCGCCAACATTCTTCTCTATTCTATCAAATTTGTTATCGATTTCTTCGAACTTTTGGTCTAGAACGTTATTTTGTTCTTCCAGTTTTTGTTCTAGACTATTCTTTTGTTCGTCGATTTTTTGTTCAATGCTGCTCTTCTGCTCGTCTAGATTTTTCTTTTGTTCATCCAGCTTTTGTTCGAGACTATTCTTTTGCTCTTCCAGATTTTTCTTTTGTTCATCCAGCTTTTGTTCGAGGCTATTCTTTTGTTCTTCCAGATTTTTCTTTTGTTCATCCAGCTTTTGTTCGAGGCTATTCTTTTGTTCTTCCAGATTTTTCTTTTGTTGGTCGAGACTGTTCTTCTGTTCGTCCATTTTTAACAAGAGGAGTTGCATCATCGCAGCCATGTCATTGCCGGTACTTGTCTGTTCATCCTCGTCAACATCAAAGGAATATGCATCAGGATCATGTCCCTCGTTGTTCAAAGCCTCCTGAAGTCGAAGCACCAGGTCACTTTTTCCTCCACTGGCGCTGAGGCTTCTCTTGTTCAACTCGGATTTGAGTTGGACTAGGGTCAACTGCAATAGTTTTCGACCCATTCTAGCTTTTTCAAATAGTCAGAAAACACTTTTTTTTTTTTTTTTTTTTTTTTTTTTTTTTACACACAATAAGTCCTATCCCACTTCTGACACCAATGTAATATGTTTGTGTGGGTACAAATGATAGAACTTATTCTTTTCAATACAAATCCCTTTATTCAGTACAGTTACAATTCACTATTTAATTCTTTCTCTCAGTACAATTCAATTTCTCAACCACTTATACTTTTCTTATCTTTTACTTAAACCACTTAATCACTTCTTCTAATTAACACTTCAAATTCAACTTTGGAACTGATTTGCATACCTTTGGGATGCTGGTATTTATACCCGAATGACATACTTCGAGAACAATCCTCGCCACCCAGCGTCCCATACAATTTCCAATTTGCTAGAAAATTCGATTCTACTCTCCAGTCGAGACTGCTAATCCAGTATCGAAACCTTTTAGTCTTCGAGTTTCGACATTTTCTGCTAGATGTCGCTGCTCACATTTGACTGGTTATCACAATACGTACAAAAAAAATCGCTCAACTCGACGGCCTGCTTTACCCCACTTATAAAAAATCTTTTCCGACCACAACCTAATACTGTTTTTTAGCCTCTGTTTTTCATTATTAGAAACAAGAAGATTGTGCTTCAAAACTATGTAGCTGTAAATTTTTCCATTCCTCACTTTTTTGGGATATTTTAACCATTGCTAAAAAAATTCTGTTCGCGAAATCACGCAAAGTGAATCCGAAAATATTTGCAAAGTCGTGCGCAAAATTCAGTTTGAATTTTCGGAAAGAGAATTCAATTCTCTAAAAGATGCATATAATTTTAAGTCCTGATAAACTGGTACTCATGCCTTTTTTTACTAATGATTTAAATTAAAACTGATAAATTCAAAACAATTGTTTTTCTATAGCATGTTTTGTTATGAAAAAGAGAAAAATTACGAAGTAAACCATAAATACCTTCAGAAGAAATGTCCATGATACAGGAACAATTGATTAAAGTTGAAAAAAATTAGACTCAATATTACAACGCCAACTACAAATGCTACGTGTCAAATGAGGCATCGGTAATCAAAATGCTACTGCTTCATTCGAAATGTACCTGTAGTTTAGACAAAGAGCGAGAAAACCATGGAAATATTATAGATTTGAGATCTTTGCCTTCTTCTCTGCAAGCTCAATAACCGGTTTTTACTAGTCTGTGGCATGACTTTTTCCACCTAAATCCATATAGTCGAAACACTGTGCGCCGCAAGGCAGAGCCCTTTCTCACGTCTCTGGAACTTAGTGGTCAGTGAACTGCTGATATACTTGGAAGCGGGTGGTAGCAGAGTGGTTGCCTATGCGGATGACCTTGCTATAGCAGTCTCAGATAAGCGTCTTAACACCATTTAAGAATTCCTACTTAACAATTTAACCCGTTGAATCGCTATGGATTGGAAGTGAACCCCCATAAAACTGATCTCGTTCTCTTTTCTAAGAAAAATAAAAATCCAATCGTAAGCCCCCCTTAATTAACGCTATAATCTTTTCCGATACAGCGAAATATCTGGACTTATTTTCGCAGGAAACCTAATGTTCAAGAAATAGTGGCCATTACTCAAGTGGTGGTGCATTGGCTTCCAAATCGGACGGTTCGGCATTCAATCCCAACTGCGCCCGAAAGACATACTTTTTTCAGGCAACTAAAATCCCGTGAGATGAAAGGTTGTCTCAAATACAAAAAGTCAATTTACACTAGTAACTTAGTCTCCCCATTAAATGTGGGATGCCACCATGGAGCCCACACATCTCTCTCTCGCTATACAATTTTCCGTAAAAGTTAATACTGTGATTACCACTCAAATGTGAGCAGCGACATCTAGCAGAAAATGTCGAAACTCGAAGACTAGAAGGTTTCGATACTGGATTAGCAAAGTCTCGAACTGGAGAGTAGAATCGAATTTTCTAGCAAATTGGAAATTGTATGGAACGCTGGATGACGTGGATTGTTCTCGAAGTATGTCATTCGAGTATAAATACCAGCATCCCAAAGGTATGCAAATCAGTTCCAAAGTTGAATTTGAAGTGTTAATTAGAAGAAGTGATTAAGTGGTTTAAGTAAAAGATAAGAAAAGTATAAGTGGTTGAGAAATTGAATTGTACTGAGAGAAAGAATTAAATAGTGAATTGTAACTGTACTAAATAAAGGGATTTGTATTGAAAAGAATAAGTTCTATCATTTGTACCCACACTAACATTTTACAATACATTCTCCCTCATTTTAAGAGTAGTCATACCCTCTTGAGATTTAAGTTCTTTTTTTTTAATAAAAAAAGAGTAAAGAATGCTACAGTAGTTAATTTCTCTTACAAAAAATCCGTTGGGAACAAATGCAGCCTTCAACCTCGCATTACCCACTGGCTATACGTCTCGGTTATAAAACCAACACTCACCAACGGGGTGGGTGCTGGTGGACGGCCTTGGACAATGCAGTCAACCAAAGGCCAGCATGTTTGTGTACGTACGCACTACTCCATGCGCTGCACTGGATATTCTTTTTCACTTGATACCTATCGATATACACTATGACCTAACATTGGTTTGATAAAGACTTTCAAGTAAGCAACCCCTCTAGATCCTTCTGAAGGAAGATGCTTTCATGGATGACAAATCAATCCATTTCTATACGGATGGATCCAATAGCGGGTTTGGAGGTTGTGTTTTCTCAGATAAGCTTAATTTAAGCCTCTCCTTCCGCCTTTCAAATCACAGTAGAGTATTCCAGGTGGAAATTTTGGCGATTGAAGAAGTACTGGCTGAAGAAAAACTTGATATCTAGATCGTATCGTATCGTGATAGATCGTATACGGCAAAACTCGTTTATGAAAACCGGTTTGCATTAGCAGATAAAAAACTACTACTGCTAAGATGCTTTGAATAAAAAAATTTAAAGAGTGTTCAATTTTTGTCAGAGACGGAAGTATTTTAAAATGAGTGTCGCGTTTACATCACGTTATGAAGCAGTATTCTTGTGCACGCATCTAAAAGGACCGAAAATGTCATACGCAGCAGGTGCTAAATACATGAAAAAGTCAAAAGCATTTGTTAGCAAGTTATTCCCAAGTTAAAAATATGGATGATTTGCCAGATCATGGGTCTACGCCAAAAACAACAAAAAAGCAGGACAAAATGATTCTACGCGTGTTTGAAAAAAATCCTCTTCTATCGTTACGTGGGGGACAAAGGATTTTACGAAAAAGGGGTCTAAATGTGTGTTGTGATACGATACGAAGGCGTTTACTAGCCAATAATGTACAATTTCGAAGCACAACAAAGAAACCACTACTGTCAAAAAACACGTAGAAAAACGACTCAGTTGGGCCAAGGAGAATTTGGACAGAGATTGGAACAACGTTATTGAAAAGCATTCAAGTAAATAAACAAAATAAACCAGTACAATTGATTTTTTTTATTATTATTAGTTCTTCTTTAATTTTTGTCGTGTACGATGTTATCAAACAGACTGTATATCCGCATCTTTTCGGATAGTCAAGCTCCTATCAACACACTGGATTCAGTCTCACAAAATTCTAAAACGGCCCTTAACTACTATTTCTAATATTGAAAATTTAACTGCTCAACTTTCATCAACGTTGAATGCCGGGACATAGAGACATTCCAGAGAATTGTATGACCAACGAACTCGCCAAAATTCGTGCCACTCTATCTATCCTACCTGAAAAAGGCAACAGATCGCTACGAGCAAACTAATACTAAAGCTGGATGCTATTAAAAGAATAAACCCTAGGTGGACTGCTGGGTCAACATGTCTGATGACCAAACAAATCTGGCCAAAGATGGATCTGAACCGCTCTAAGAGTTTGATATTTCATAATAGGAAACATCTCAGAACTATCATAAGTGTCAACTCTCATATTCCAAAAAACTGAACACCTTATAGGCACTCATGCAAGAAGGTTTGACCTTTTTACAAATGACTTCTTTAGAAGCTGCACGCACGAGGAGGAGGAGGCGGGGACAATTCTCCACCCGCTCTGTACCTGGAGCTTTCTTTTATAATGACTTAAACGATCTAAATAATATAGACGTTAACAGTCTCCTACGTTTTGTCAGAAGCTGAAGTTGATTCCAAGATCAGGAAAATCGCAGATCCACGTGACATCACAATGGGCCAATATTCCTTACTGGTTTGGTTTTTTCAACAGCCACTCTTACCTAACCTAACCTAACCTACGATAACTTGCGTTAAAAGCAAGAATCCGAAATGTCGCTTCAGGGTTGAGATAGCAGATAAGTATTGTTTCCTCAAATTTCTAATATATTGTAAAATGTTTGTGTGGGTACAAATGATAGAACTTATTCTTTTCAATACAAATCCCTTTATTCAGTACAGTTACAATTCACTATTTAATTCTTTTTCTCAGTACAATTCAATTTCTCAACCACATATACTTTTCTTATCTTTTACTTAAACCACTTAATCACTTCTTCAAATTCAACTTTGGAACTCATTTGCATACCTTTGGGATGCTGGTATTTATACTCGAATGACATACTTCGAGAACAATCCACGTCATCCAGCGTTCCATACAAGTTCCAATTTGCTAGAAAATTCGATTCTACTCTCCTCGACTGTCTTTGCTAATCCAGTATCGAAACCTTCTGGTCTCCGAGTTTCGACATTTTCTGCTAAATGTCGCTGCTCACATTTGAGTGGTTATCACATTGCTCCCTCCCTACAGTTGTTCGTCCCGAACAACTTCGTCATTCAGCATCCCGTTGAAATGACACATTCTATCCAAATGGACCACTTTAAATTTTCCTCGATCCCCACGCTGGATCCGGTAGACAACGTCATTAATGCGGGTTATCACCTTGTATGGACCTTCCCAGTCCTGTTGCAATTTTGGTGATTTGCCTTTCTTACGCTGAGGATTATACAGCCAAACAAGATCTCCTTCGTTGAAACCGGAAGATTTCGCCTTGATATCGTACCTAGTTTTCATGCGGCTGCTTGCTAGCTTCATCTTTTCTCTGGTGTCTTCATGCAATTTACGAATCCTGCTGCGTAAGTCATTCACGTACTCGTTCACCTCTTTGGGCTCCGTCGGTGGGGATCCGAATTTTGCTTCACTTGGCAACCGAATTGTTTGACCAAATAAGATCTCGGATGGTGTGTGCCCTGTTGAGCTATGGACCGCGTTTCGGTAGGCCATTAAGAAGAGGGGTATGTGTCGATCCCAATCCCGCTGGCAGTTGCTGACAACCTTAGATAGATGCTCATTCAAGGTCCGATTGAATCGCTCGACCATTCCATCAGATTGAGGGTGTAGTGGCGTTGTCCTTGTCTTTCTTATTCCCAAATATTGGCATATTTCCTGGAAGACTTTTGATTCAAAGTTTCTCCCTTGATCAGAGTGTAGCTCCATTGGGACCCCAAATCTGCTCACCCAGTTGTTGACTATCTGTTCGGCTACGGTCTTAGCCTCTTGATTTGGGATGGCAAACACTTCCGGCCACTTACTGAAGTAATCCATGACTACGAGAGTATATCGGTTTCCATTAAAGGTTTCGGGAAACGGCCCAGCGATGTCGATGGCTATTCGTTCGAAAGGTGCTCCGACATTGTATTGTTGCATTTGTCCATGTGGCTTTACTTTTGGGCCCTTGGTAGCCGCACATCTTATGCACTTTTTGCACCAATTCTCGACATCTTGTTTAGCGCTTAGCCAATAGAAACGTTCCCTTACCTTTTCCAACGTCTTGTTTATTCCCAAATGGCCTCCTGAGATTCCGTCATGTATTTCATGGAGCACTTGGTTGACTCTGGACCGTGGCACAATTAGCTGCATACGAGATGTTGTCCCATCTGCACTTTCCCATTTTCTCTTCAGCAATCCATCTTGCACAAAAAGCGAGTCCCACTGTGCCCAGTATGCCTTCAGAGTTTGGCTCCGATCTGATATCTGCTGCCAGCTTGGTCTTTCCTCGTGTTCCTTCCAGGCCAATATTGGTTCGATGTCATTGTCTGCCTGTTGGGAGGAACGGATTTCGTCTATACTCCAACCCTCTATTGGCTCAGTCCTGATCGTTTGGATAGTTGCCTGTTGTTTCGCTTCTTTACCACTGACTACTTCTGCTGGGAGACTTTGGTTGCATTGTTTTACCTGTGAGACTGGGATAATTACGCTGGAGTCAACTTCTGCTACAGACTTCTGCCCCGCGAAGTAAACATTTCCCAACTGATGGCTTCTGGAAATTTGACCGGTTTCTTGGTAGCCGTTTCTGCCGGTTTTACTTTCTATTTGCCTGTAACCCCAGTGCAGACAGCCTTCTCGTCGTACCGGTTCTTTACAATGCCCTTGCAAATGTCCTACTTTATCGCAGTTCCAGCAGCGCATTCTTCGGCTCTCCCGCGGGATATTTCGTTGCATAGTAGTTGGTCTTGAGCAGGAGCATTCACCAGATACTATTTCCCTTACGAAATGCATTCCTTTGGAAGCCTGATTGGATGTTTCCATCGCCAGAGCGAAGGCAAGTGCTTCAGCAAGGGTTCTTTTCCCGGCCATCCTTACTGCTGATTGTAGCTTCAAATCTGCAATTCCCCTGATGAATGCGTCCTTTGCCATTTCGTCGATTATTTCTTGGCCTGCGGTGGGATATGACAAATGTGCCAGTCTACTCACGTCTGCTTGGAGCTGTTGCAGTGTTTCTCCCCGTTGCTGCATACGGCCTTGCAATTGAACCTTGTAAACTTCCCGCATGTGGCTATCCCCAAACCGTTTCTCGATAGCCTGCACTAAAACCATATAGTCTCTATTCTTTTCGATATTGATTGTTTGTAACAATTCTGCCGCAGGACCACGTAAGGCCATCGCTAGGGCAAAGCACTTCTCCTTATTGTCCCAGTCGTTTGCACAGGCAGCCATTTCAAACTGCTTCTTATAAGTAGACCATGAGGTCTGGCCATCGAATGAAGGAGGCTTCAAATCTTTTCTCCTTGGACCGCTTAAAGAACATTCTCGCAGTTTCTGTTTTCGCACTGTGTCGAGCTCTTTTGCCAGTTGCTGAACTTTGCTGTCCATTTCCTCGAATTTTTCGCCAACATTCTTCTCTATTCTATCAAATTTGTCATCAACGTTCTTCTCTATTCTTTCAAATTTGTCATCGATTTCTTCGAATTTTTGCTGGAGAATGTTCTTTTGTTCTTCCAGATTATTCTTTTGTTCATCCATTTTCTGTTGAAGACCGTGCAGATTGTTGGTTTGTTCGTTGAATTTTTGTTCCAGACTGTTCTGGAGAATGTTCTTCTGTTCTTCCATATTTTTCTTTTGTTCGTCCAGCTTTTGTTCGAGGCTATTCTTTTGTTCTTCCATTTTTTGGTTTTGTTCGTCCATTTTTAATAAGAGGAGTTGCATCATTGCAGCCATGTCATTGCCGGTACTTGTCTGTTCATCCTTATCAACATCAAAGGAATATGCATCAGGATCATGTCCCTCGTTGTTCAAAGCCTCCTGAAGTCGGAGCACCAGGTCACTTTTTCCTCCACTGGCGCTGAGGCTTCTCTTGTTCAACTCGGATTTGAGTTGGACGAGGGTCAACTGCAATAGTTTTCGACCCATTCTAGCTTTTTCAAATAGTCAGAAAACACTTTTTTTTTTTTTTTTTACACACAATAAGTCCTATCCCACTTCTGACACCAATGTAAAATGTTTGTGTGGGTACAAATGATAGAACTTATTCTTTTCAATACAAATCCCTTTATTCAGTACAGTTACAATTCACTATTTAATTCTTTTTCTCAGTACAATTCAATTTCTCAACCACATATACTTTTCTTATCTTTTACTTAAACCACTTAATCACTTCTTCTAATTAACACTTCAAATTCAACTTTGGAACTCATTTGCATACCTTTGGGATGCTGGTATTTATACTCGAATGACATACTTCGAGAACAATCCACGTCATCCAGCGTTCCATACAAGTTCCAATTTGCTAGCAAATTCGATTCTACTCTCCTCGACTGTCTTTGCTAATCCAGTATCGAAACCTTCTGGTCTCCGAGTTTCGACATTTTCTGCTAGATGTCGCTGCTCACATTTGAGTGGTTATCACAATATGAATTCGTTGCACGAGATAGAATAGAATTTTACTCTTTTCATTTTTATTAAAATTTAATTAGAAGAAATAACTTTCACAAACAATGTATTTATTTTAATAAATAAATTAAACAAATACCAACATATATGTACACAGTTCAAAACTGCAATTTTGTGCAAGAAAACCATAATATGATAATCGTAAAATGCCATATATGTTATTAGAGGTTACCCATTTAGAGTAAATATTTACCTTACACCATAACCTTTAGCTTCAAATTTAGTTGCGAGTTGCGTTTACGATATTTACGATACAAAGCTGGCACTAAGCTTGAGGTAGCATTATGAATTCCTACATATGTTTGCTTTGGTTCTACTCGAAGCAAGCATTAAAGAACTAACAAATTATTTTATATAACCGAGCCAATTTAACTAATTGTGTCCAAGACCGGTAGGTAAGCTACAAATATTTGAGAAATGTATACACATAGGAAATAAATAGAACGAAAAGTGAATTTATCAAAAGAAAAGGGAACAGTGCTGTCGATCAAAAATCTATGTGGAATTTACTTAAAGAAAGAAGTGGAAAAAGTTGAAAGAAAAACGTAGTGAAATAAAATAATTTGGTCTTCGAGAATGTATCAATACCACAATACTCATAACGTGAATCTATCCCCCATAGTCCATATGTTAACCTAATCCAAAGAAACTACTCATTATTTATTTTTAGAGAAGTTGATTTGAATGAAATCTCAAAAAAGTGATCGATGTCATGAAAAATAAAAGAGACTCGAATTTCTTAAGCCCTATACTATTAAATTGATATAATTGGTGAGCCTTTAAAAAAAAAAATTTAATCACTCCTTCAAAGAAGGTATATTTCCCGATAGCTGGAAAGAATCAGAGGTAATCCCACTTAGTAAAATGACAAATTCAAATAAATGTGAATATTTTCGACCTGTTAATGTCCGCCTTCTTAATGAAAAGGTTTTAGACAACTTGGAACAAGTCCAACTGGCACCATTTTTTAACCATCACAAGTTAATAGTTGAAAACCAGTCTGGCTTTAAAAAACAGCATTCTTGTGAAGGTGCACTTAATACTGTGGTCGGAATCTGGAAACGGGAAATAGATTTAAAAAAAAAGTGTTACATGTGTTTTCTTTGTTTTCCTTGATTTTAAAAGAGCTTTTGCGATAATAGATAGAACAAAAGGTAATAGTGATGCATCAGTTATTAATATAGATGAGAATGATACTAGAGGCTGTATTAGAAATTCACTACAATGCTTAGGTGTAATAATAAGCAATAAATTGATTTTTATAAAACTGATATTAAGATATCGTTAGAATATTTAACCCTTTTAGTGCCAAGGAGCGCCGTCACGCTGCTCTCGCTAGTTGTGAAAAATGCCAGCGTCGCGATATCGCTCCTTTTGACAGTTCACTTTTATGCAAGTTCAGTAGTATTCAAATTCTGTGTTTTTTTTATCATAGTATAAAATTTTCTGAAGACAATGTTGAAAAAATTATGAATATTGGTGTATTGTAACGGAAATGGTGAATATTTCTCTTGTTCATATAAATTATCTGTTAAAAAAACGTGCGGTTACGCCAGTAATCAAAAGACAAGTGTCAAATTTTATTTGATATGACTTCAATGTAACAAGTGTATACTTAAAGTAGGATGTACTAGATTGCTCACAAGAGTACTAGTATTTTGAAGAATGTTGTTCATATTGTAGAATGTTTGTGTGGGTACAAATGATAGAACTTATTCTTTTCAATACAAATCCCTTTATTCAGTACAGTTACAATTCACAATTTAATTCTTTCTCTCAGTACAATTCAATTTCTCAACCACTTATACTTTTCTTATCTTTTACTTAAACCACTTAATCACTTCTTCTAATTAACACTTCAAATTCAACTTTGGAACTGACTTGCATACCTTTGGGATGCTGGTATTTATACTCGAATGACATACTTCGAGAACAATCCTCGCCATCCAGCGTCCCATACAATTTCCAATTTGCTAGAAAATTCGATTCCACTCTCCAGTCGAGACTTTGTTATTCCAGTATCTTCGAGTATCAACATTTTCTGTTAGTAGTCGCTGCTCACATTTAAGTGGTTATCACATTGCTCCCTCCCTACAGTTGTTCGTCCCGAACAACTTCGTCATTCAGCATCCCGTTGAAATGACACATTCTATCCAAATGGACCACTTTCAATTTTCCTCGATTCCCACGCTGGATCCGGTAGACAACGTCATTAATGCGGGTTATCACCTTGTATGGACCTTCCCAGTCCTGTTGCAATTTTGGTGATTTGCCTTTCTTACGCTGAGGATTATACAGCCAAACCAGATCTCCTTCGTTGAAACCGGAAGATTTCGCCTTGATATCGTACCTAGTTTTCATGCGGCTGCTTGCTAGCTTCATCTTTTCTCTGGTGTCTTCATGCAAGGGTTCTTTTCCCGGCCATCCTTACTGCTGACTGTAGCTTCGAATCTGCAATTCCCCTGATAAATGCATCTTTTGCCATTTCGTCGATAATTTCCTGGCCTGCGGTGGGGTATGACAGATGTGCAAGTCTACTCACGTCTGCTTGGAGCTGCTGCAGTGTTTCTCCTCTTTGCTGCGTTCGGCTTTGCAATTGGACCTTGTAGACCTCCTGCATGTGGCTGTCCCCAAACCGTTTCTCGATAGCCTGCATTAAAGTCACATAATCTTTATGCTTTTCGATGTCTACTGTTTGCAACAATTCTGCTGCAGGACCGTGCAAGGCCATTGTTAGTGCAAAGCACTTTTCCTCATTGTCCCAGGCGTTTGCACAGGCAGCCATTTCAAACTGCTTCTTATAAGTAGACCATGAGGTCTGACCATCGAATGAGGGAGGTTTCAAATCTTTTCTCATTGGACCACTTAAAGAACATTCTCGCTGTTTCTGTTTTCGCACTGTGTCGAGCTCTTTTGCCAGTTGCTCAACTTTGTTGTCCATTTGTTCCAATTTTTCGCCAACATTCTTCTCTATTCTTTCAAATTTGTTATCGATTTCTTCGAACTTTTGGTGTAGAACGTTATTTTGTTCTTCCAGTTTTTGTTCTAGACTATTCTTTTGGTCGTCGAATTTTTGTTCAATGCTGCTCTTCTGTTCGTCCATTTTTTGTTCCAGACTGTTCTTCTGTTCTTCCAGATTTTTCTTTTGTTGGTCGAGACTGTTCCTCTGTTCGTCCATTTTTTGTTCCAGACTGTTCTTCTGTTCGTCCATTTTTTTGTTTTGTTCGTCCATTTTTAATAAGAGGAGTTGCATCATTTCAGCCATGTCATTGCCGGTACTTGTCTGTTCATCCTCGTCAACATCAAAGGAATATGCATCAGGATCATGTCCCTCGTTGTTCAAAGCCTCCTGAAGACGGAGCACCAGGTCACTTTTTCCTCCACTGGCGCTGATGCTTCTCTTGTTCAACTCGGATTTGAGTTGGACGAGGGTCAACTGCAATAGTTTTCGACCCATTCTAGCTTTTTCAAATAGTCAAAAAAAAAACACTTTTTTTTTATTTCCTATCCCACTTCTGACACCAATGTAAAATGTTTGTGTGGGTACAAATGATAGAACTTATTCTTTTCAATACAAATCCCTTTATTCAGTACAGTTACAATTCACTATTTAATTCTTTCTCTCAGTACAATTCAATTTCTCAACCACTTATACTTTTCTTATCTTTTACTTAAACCACTTAATCACTTCTTCTAATTAACACTTCAAATTCAACTTTGGAACTGACTTGCATACCTTTGGGATGCTGGTATTTATACTCGAATGACATACTTCGAGAACAATCCTCGCCATCCAGCGTCCCATACAATTTCCAATTTGCTAGAAAATTCGATTCCACTCTCCAGTCGAGACTTTGTTATTCCAGTATCTTCGAGTATCAACATTTTCTGTTAGATGTCGCTGCTCACATTTAAGTGGTTATCACAATATTGTTTTAGTTTTATCCGTTAATTAGTTTTAAGAGCTATATAATGGTTACATAGTACATATTTACACCACTCCTCCTTAAACATAATTTCAGTTTTATTTTAAAATAATAAAAAATCAATAATTTATGTAGTCAAATTCATAAAGTTAAAAGTAAATGAATCCATTAAACTATTTAGTCCATTCATTTAACAAAATTATTTAATTAATTCGGTTCATACCTATCATTTCAATACATTTATGATGTCTTAAGATTGGTAGGCACTTAGTCAGTACATAAGCTGGCATTTCTTCTGAGGCTAAATATGTCAATGTAATATCTCGTGAATTGATTGCATCCCTTACATAGTGGTGTCGCAAATCTATATGTTTAGTCCTTGAATTTGAGATTGGGTAGCTTGCAATACCTTGAGCACTTCTGTTGTCTAATTAACCGTTGGTAACGTAGTTTATCAATATCAAGTTTCTCTTCACTTCCTTCCTTCCTCCAGAACCGCCTTCATCAATTTTACTCCGGCTTCAATTGGAGTTCGAGCTGGTCTTGCGTCTTTCATGCCAAAACGTCCGAGAATTGACTCCACGTATTTTCTTTGCACCATATAAACACTCGAATCCGGATTCTGATGAAATTGTATCCCAAGGCACTGATTCAATGGTCCCAAATCTTTAACTTTGAATGATTTTTCGATTTCCGAGACAAAATCCGATCTAGCCTTATCACATTTGCTGGCGTAGATGATGTCGTCAACATAAACTGCAAATAATTCAACTACCTTAGCGTTATGTCGTTGGTAGAAGCATGGGGCTCTGACTTGAGTGCTTGAAAACCCAATTCGGTTAGCCTATCATGCAGTTTTCTGTACCATAGCAATCCTGATTGTCGTAAGCCACAGATACTTTTCCTCAGCAAACACACTGTTCTCTGTTTTCTTTTCATGCATTAATTCATAAAACATCTCAGGAATATGCATATATATTTCTTCATCGATTTCGCTGTTAAGGTATGCGGTTACTACGTGAAACTGACTGAGTTTTAATTTCCACTCCGCCGCTATTGCCATCAAAATTCTGATCGATTTCTGCTAAGCCACCGGTGCGTATGTTTCGGTGTAATCAATTCCAAAACGCTGTGAGCATCCTTTTGCCACCAGCCGCGCCTTTTGTCTGAAAGTAGCATCATTAGTTGGCTTTGTAATAAACACCCACCTACATTGGACAATAGTTTTGTTTAATGGCTTGTCTACTAGTTGCCATGTTGAATTCTCTATATGAGCATCAAGTTCCGCCTTCATCGCTGCTTTCCATTCCTTTACGTTAGGGCTTTTTAAGGCGTTTCAGTTCCGTTTCAGTTTATATGCATTTTTATTATGTTGAATTACTTAACACTTACAAGCTATACAAAAAAACGCTTAACTTAAAATTATCTTATTCTAACTGGCCCCATGCGGGCACTCTAAGTTAAACCTAACACTTAAACTATGTCTTTCGACATTTTAACAGGTATTGTTCTTATTCGTATAGTTAGGACAATACAGCTTAAACTAAGAAAACATTTTTAAATAGAAAAAACTTAGTATATGGGCTATTTTGATTTTAATTTTATTATAAAACTTAAAACTAAAAACTTACAGACTACCTAAAAATAAATCTTAATCTACTTACATCTAACACAAACATAGAAATACATAAATATATATATACATAATATATAAATACATGTATATATAAATATATATATACGAGGGGCGTTCAATATATTCTCGGTATCGATATGAAGGAAAATGCGAATTCAATTTAAATTGTTTTTATTTTTCAATATAATCTCCCCTAACATCAATGCATTTGTTACATCTTGAGATAAGCTTTTTTTAAACTCAAAAATATAAATTTCCTCTTTCTCTGCAAAATACCCATTTATTGCCGACTTGAGTTCTTCATCATCCGAAAATCTTTTTCCACGAAGACATTTTTTCAAATCCGGAAACAGGAAATAATCACTAGGGGCAAGGCCTGGACTATAGGGTGGGTGTTGGATTTCTTCGAAACCACAATCTCGCGCAGCAGCCTTGGAAACTCGCGCCGTGTGAACAGGAGCGTTGTCATGAAGAAGCAACAACCGTCTTTTCTTTTTAATTTCCTCCCGCAAATTATGCAAAGTGGAAGCGTAGGATGTGGCGTTGATGGTTTCACCTTTTTTTTGTACTCAATGAGCAAGATTCCCTTTGAGTCCCAAAAAACTGTGGCCATGAGCTTCCCGGCAGACGGAGTGACTTTGAACTTCTTCGGGGGGTCTGTTCCTTTTTTATGCCACTGCATGGACTCTTGTTTGCTTTCAGGGTCATAGTGGTGGACCCATGTTTCGTCCCCAGTAACAATTCGATCCATAACACCGTCCGCGTTCTCACTACACATCTCCAAAAGCTCTCTACAGCATGCGATTCTCACTTTTTTCTGAGGCGCTGTGAGCATTCGTGGCACCCACCTTGCACTGACCTTTGAAAGGTTAAGATGGTCATGAAGAATGGTGTGAATGGTACCAATTGAAAGCTTGGTGATCTCTGCCATCATTTTCACCTTTATTCGGGCATGCTTAAGAACAAGTTTTTCGACATCTTTGATGCTTTCTCCCGTACAAGCAGTAGCCGGGGCGCCGGAGCGGGGGTCGTCTTCAATGCTCTCTCTGCCTCTCTTGAACTCACTTGACCACTTTTGCACAGTTGATAATGAAGGTGCGGAACCCTGTTAAACAGCCACCATCTCTTCATGAATAGTTTTTTGACTTTTTCCTTGCTTAGTGAGAAATTTAGTTACAGCGCGATGCTCAATTTTCACCATCATCGTCTCAGTTGCCATTATGATTCTGTTTAACTAGAGATAAAACGCGAATTAATAATCACATTTATATGAAATTTTACATGAATGGACTAAAATTACTTGATAAATAAGTCAATTTATATATACAACCACAGCTTCACCCCGATACCGAGAATATGTTGAACGCGCCTCGTATTTTTTTTTTTTTTTTTTTTTTTTTTTTTTTCTTAAAATTAACTTAATCCCACCTAAAACTATGTAAGCCGGCCAAGGCTAATGAAATAGTCAGACGACCGATTTTGCTTCCTATGGAGCTACCTAGTACTGGAGGAATTCGACGACGAAACTTCCCCTCCTTCAACCAGCCACCAAAATTGTTGGTGCTGCCGAGCAACATCCCTCATGTCGCGACTCCCTGCCGCCCTACTGAACCGGAGACGCTCCGCACTGCCGTGTGCGGCGTCTCTGTCGTAGTTGAGTCGCCTGTCCGCAGCTGTTCGAGCGACGTGGAAAATTAGCGGCATCGCCAATCTGTCCTGGATCAGACCTTTACTATCTAGATAGAGGAACGCTTCTGGAGGAATAAAGCCGTCAAAGCGAACTCTCTCGTGATACATATAATTGGGGTAGAAAGCCCCGAAGATCAGGTTGTTCGATGAGGTCATTGCTCTTGCAATGTGCCTTCGAGTCAACTTAATGACGAAATTGTCCACTCTTATTAGATTCGCCCTATTGTACAAGACCTCATTGGGATAGAATGTTATGCACTGAGACTCTGGTGTTCTGTATAAGCGAACACAAGTCCTAAGACAAGCCCTCTCAAACACCCGATATTTTCTAATAAACTTGCTCTCACGTTGAACAACACGGAACATCCAAATACAAGCATGGGCCTGATAAAGGCCATGTAGCAGATTACCTTCACCCTCGCATCGAGTTGACTGTTGTAGAACAGTCTCTTTGTAAGGGCAAAAGCACCTCTGGCTCCGGCCAGAACAACATCCATATGTTTGTTAAAATACAGATATTGATCTAGCCAGATCCCAAGGTGTCTGATTACATATCGACAAGCAAGTGGCTGCCCATGCTGCCCCTCGATCGAGTACTTTCGCCAATTCTTTCTGGTATCCCTAGAGGCCCCAGACAAAGGCGTCCTAAACAGAATGGTTTCCGACTTCTGAAAGTTGATTTTCAACTTCCAGTCATCGCAATATCGCTAAATTTTGTCGAAGTCACGTTGCAAAAGCATATTAATGACCCTCAATCTTTGGACCTGATCTGTACGCGATTAAGTCGTCTGTGTACGCTATGGCATGGTGAAGTGAACCTATCAGATCACTTGTGTAAATGTTGAATAGGATCGGCCAATTTACCGCACCCTGTTGCAGACCGTTTTTAATGTTAAATGTTCCAGCAGAAGTCACATCGCCATTTTTCACGATGAACTGTGTACTGGAGAGCATATTGTGATAACCACTCAAATGTGAGCAGCGGCATCTAGCAGAAAATGTCGAAACTCGAAGACTAGAAGATTTCGGTACTGGATTAGCAAAGTCTCGACTCGAGAGTGGAATCGAATTTTCTAGCAAATTGGAAATTGTATGGGACGCTGGGTGGCGAGGATTGTTCTCGAAGTATGTCATTCGAGTATAAATACCAGCATCCCAAAGGTATGCAAATCAGTTCTAAAGTGTAATTTGAAGTGTTAATTAGGAGAAGTGATTAAGTGGTTTAAGTAAAAGATAAGAAAAGTATAAGTGGTTGAGAAATTGAATTGTACTGAGAGAAAGAATTAAATAGTGAATTGTAACTGTACTGAATAAAGGGATTTGTATTGAAAAGAATAAGTTCTATCATTTGTACCCACACAAACATTTTACATTGGTGTCAGAAGTGGGATAGGACTTATTGTGTGTAAAAAAAAAAAAAAAAAAAAGAAGTGTTTTCTGACTATTTGAAAAAGCTAGAATGGGTCGAAAACTATTGCAGTTGACCCTCGTCCAACTCAAATCCGAGTTGAACAAGAGAAGCCTCAGCGCCAGTGGAGGAAAAAGTGACCTGGTGCTCCGACTTCAGGAGGCTTTGAACAACGAGGGACATGATCCTGATGCATATTCCTTTGATGTTGACGAGGATGAACAGACAAGTACCGGCAATGACATGGCTGCAATGATGCAACTCCTCTTGTTAAATCTGGAAGAACAAAAGAATAGCCTCGAACAAAAAATGGACGGTCTTCAACAGAAAATGGATGAACAAAAGAATAATCTGGAAGAACAAAAGAATAGTCTCAAGCAAAAGCTGGATGAACAAAAGAATAGTCTCGAACAAAAACTGGAAGAACAAAATAACACTCTCCAGCAAAAATTCGAAGAAATCGATGACAAATTTGAAAGAATAGAGAAGAACGTTGATGACAAATTTGATAGAATAGAGAAGAACGTTGATGACAAATTTGATACAATAGAGAAGAATGTTGGCGAAAAATTCGAAGAAATGGACAGCAAAGTTCACCAACTGGCAAAAGAGCTCGACACAGTGCGAAAACAGAAACTGCGAGAATGTTCTTTAAGCGGTCCAAGGAGAAAAGAGTTGAAGCCTCCCTCATTCGATGGCCAGACCTCATGGTCTACTTATAAGAAGCAGTTTGAAATGGCTGCCTGTGCAAACGAATGGGACAATAAGGAGAAGTGCTTTGCCCTAGCGATGGCCTTACGTGGTCCTGCGGCAGAATTGTTACAAACAATCGATATCGAAAAGAATAGAGACTATATGGCTTTAGTGCAGGCTATCGAGAAACGGTTTGGGGATAGCCACATGCGGAAAGTTTACAAGGTTCAATTGCAAGGCCGTATGCAGCAACGAGGAGAAACACTGCAACAGCTCCAAGCAGATGTGAGTAGACTGGCACATTTGGCATATCCCACCGCAGGCCAAGAAATAATCGACGAAATGGCAAAGGACGCATTCATCAGGGGAATTGCAGATTTGAAGCTACAATCAGCAGTAAGGATGGCCGGGAAAAAAACCCTTGCTGAAGCACTTGCCTTCGCTCTGGCGATGGAAGCATACAATCAGGCTTCCAAAGGAATGCATTTCGTAAGGGAAATAGTATCTGGTGAATGCTCCTGCTCAAGACCAACTACCATGCAACGAAATATCCCACGGGAGAGACGAAGGATGCGCTGCTGGAACTGCGATAAAGTAGGACATTTGCAAGGGCATTGTAAAGAACCGGTACGACGAGAAGGCTGCCTGCACTGGGGCTACAGGCAAATAGAAAGTAAAACCGGCAGAAACGGCTACCAAGAAACCGGTCAAATTTCCAGAAGCCATCAGTTAGGAAATGCTTACTTCGCGGGGCAGAAGTCTGTAGCAGGAGTCGACGACTCCAGGGTAATTATACCAGTCTCACAGGTAAAACAATGCAACCAAAGCCTCCCAGCAGAAGTAGTCAGTGGTAAAGAAGCGAAACAACAGGCAACTATCCAAACGATCAGGACTGAGCCAATAGAGGGTTGGAGTATAGACGAAATCCGTTCCTCCCAACAGGCAGACAATGACATCGAACCAATATTGGCCTGGAAAGAACACGAGGAAAGACCAAGCTGGCAGCAGATATCAGATCGGAGCCAAACTCTGAAGGCATACTGGGCACAGTGGGACTCGCTTTTTGTGCAAGATGGATTGCTGAAGAGAAAATGGGAAAGTACAGATGGGACAACATCTCGTATGCAGCTAATTGTGCCACGGTCCAGAGTCAACCAAGTGCTCCATGAAATACATGACGGAATCTCAGGAGGCCATTTGGGAATAAACAAGACGTTGGAAAAGGTAAGGGAACGTTTCTATTGGCTAAGCGCTAAACAAGATGTCGAGAATTGGGGCAAAAAGTGCATAAGATGTGCGGCTACCAAGGGGCCAAAAGTAAAGCCACATGGACAAATGCAACAATACAATGTCGGAGCACCTTTCGAACGAATAGCCATCGACATCGCTGGGCCGTTTCCTGAAACCTTTAATGGAAACCGATATACTCTCGTAGTCATGGATTACTTCAGTAAGTGGCCAGAAGTATTTGCCATCCCAAATCAAGAGGCTAAGACCGTAGCCGAACAGATAGTCAACAACTGGGTGAGCAGATTTGGGGTCCCAATGGAGCTGCACTCTGATCAAGGGCAAAACTTTGAATCAAAAGTCTTCCAGGAAATATGCCAATATTTGGGAATAGGAAAGACAAGGACAACGCCACTACACCCCCAATCTGATGGAATGGTCGAGCGATTCAATCGGACCTTGAATGAGCATCTATCTAAGGTTGTCAGCAACTGCCAGCGGGATTGGGATCGACACATACCCCTCTTCTTAATGGCCTACCGAAACGCGGTCCATAGCTCAACAGGGCACACACCATCCGAGATCTTATTTGGTCAAACAATTCGGTTGCCAAGTGAAGCAAAATTCGGATCCCCACCGACCGAGCCCAAAGAGGTGAACGAGTACGTGAATGACTTACGCAGCAGGATTCGTAAATTGCATGAAGACACCAGAGAAAAGATGAAGCTAGCAAGCAGCCGCATGAAAACTAGGTACGATATCAAGGCGAAATCTTCCGGTTTCAACGAAGGAGATCTGGTTTGGCTGTATAATCCTCAGCGTAAGAAAGGCAAATCACCAAAATTGCAACAGGACTGGGAAGGTCCATACAAGGTGATAACCCGCATTAATGACGTTGTCTACCGGATCCAGCGTGGGGATCGAGGAAAATTGAAAGTGGTCCATTTGGATAGAATGTGTCATTTCAACGGGATGCTGAATGACGAAGTTGTTCGGGACGAACAACTGTAGGGAGGGAGCAATGTGATAACCACTCAAATGTGAGCAGCGACATCTAGCAGAAAATGTCGAAACTCGAAGACTAGAAGATTTCGGTACTGGATTAGCAAAGTCTCGACTCGAGAGTGGAATCGAATTTTCTAGCAAATTGGAAATTGTATGGGACGCTGGGTGGCGAGGATTGTTCTCGAAGTATGTCATTCGAGTATAAATACCAGCATCCCAAAGGTATGCAAATCAGTTCTAAAGTGTAATTTGAAGTGTTAATTAGGAGAAGTGATTAAGTGGTTTAAGTAAAAGATAAGAAAAGTATAAGTGGTTGAGAAATTGAATTGTACTGAGAGAAAGAATTAAATAGTGAATTGTAACTGTACTGAATAAAGGGATTTGTATTGAAAAGAATAAGTTCTATCATTTGTACCCACACAAACATTTTACAATATCAAAAAGAATATACAGCAGTGGTTTACTAATGCAAAACCTCGGTCCAGCTTGAAAAAGAGTCCTTCTAACCATATGGTATCGAAGGCCTTCTCCAAGTCAATCAGGCAGGCACCAGTGCATTGTTTCTTGCCTTTGTTCCATTGAATATCAGAAACCAGTTTAGACGCAGCATGAATGATATCATGCCCCGCCTTGAAACCGAATTGATTATCCGGAACTATATGTTTGTCATCAACCCACTTAGTCAGGACTCTATTGATCACCTTCTCGAAAACCTTACTGATGTTAGGAAGAAGACTAATCGAGCGGAGATTCGCCGGATTGGAAGTGTCTTTATCCCTTTTGGGGATGGGATGTATCACCGCAGTTTGTGCATTATTCATTGCATTATTAAACAGGGTGGTATAAATGTTCACTGCTTCTAGAGTCAGATGTCGAAGCACAATGTTCGGTATTTCATCGGTTCGCACTGATTTCTTACTTCTAAGTGATTCGAAGATCGTTTGGAGCTCTTCCTTCGAAATGAACGGTGGTAGTACCCTATCGTTGGTGATGACATTATTTGCCAATTTCATTTCGAAGGTAGAAAGGTGCGAAAGAAAGGTTTCGAAGGTGCGTAAACAGACACCATGTATAACTGCTTCCCGCTACGGAGAGGGATATACACAACGCATGCCTCTAGCACCCGAAACCCACATACTACACGACTGTATATTCTTTTAAAACGCAGACCTTTTCTTACAAAGATCACAAGCAATGAATTAACATTCACTGCAAGGACCTTCAGGTTTTGCTCCGCCATGTATGTACCCATTACGGCTGTAGGTGCGTTAGGCCCGGCAGCAGCGCGTATATTTGATCTACCCGCGTAGCCTGTTTTGTTATCTGACGTTGAAGCTGAGCCATCTGCCCCTGAATTGAGAGTAAGATAGCTAGCATGTCAGGTACCGATTCAGCTACTCTAGGCGCTGGGGCCTGAAAAGCTACCTTTGTTTTTTGTGCCGTATTACCCCTACCTGCCGCCATTTTTGCGTAGGTAATGTGGGGAGTAAGGAGCTCCTCCGGATCAGTCGACGGTTCTAACCCCCTCAGCAGCATTGTTTGCAGCTTGTCCCCCTTCGGGGTGTAGGAGAAGAACTCCGTCGTCGATTCCTTCAGAAAGTTTTTTATTTTAGTGTAGCGCTCCACTGTGTTACAGTGGATCGCATGCCTATTAATACTTAAACGCTTTATAAAAAAATTATTTCCTATAGCCGACTTACATAGCTCAATGGTGTCTTTTAATTCCATGTTGAAGGTGTTGATTGGTGGCACCCTTTGCTTGACTGTTTTCTGCTGATGTTGTTGTTGTTTTTGCTGCTGTTGTTGTTTTTGCTGTTTCTGCTGTAATTGCTTTTGTTGTTGTCGGTTTTCTTGTAGTTGCTGTTTAGCTAGTTTTTTTGTTGTTTGCTTTACTTGTTGTTGCTGCTCTGTGGCTCTTGCTGTTCCCTCGCCCTTCTCGCTATTTGCTTAGCTTTTATGTCTAGAACTTTTTGCTGCAGCTGCTGTATGTTGTTGTTTATATTCTCTACCTCTTCTTCTTCGTCGTCTGATTCGGAGGCAGCTAGACAGGCGAAATTATTATGGGCACCCATGTAATGGCCTTCACCACCGTCGGAGACGCAAGGGTATTCAGCGACCACAGGTGTGTCCTTCTTCCTAGCTGCTGTAGTTGCTGTTTTCGCTCTCTCCGTTCGGTTTTTGCGCTCAGCCATTCCGTTTTGTTGTGGGGTATATTCGACGTTCAACTGGTGTGTTATTCCATTTTGTTGTAAGTACTCGTCAAAGATATTATTGCAGTATTCTTTGCCATTGTCTGAACGTATGGCTTTTATTTTATTTCCAGTAAATTTTTCTGCATGCTTTTAGAATTCAATAAATTTTTTAAAAACCTCACCTTTTTCTTTTATAATATAAACACTGCACCATCGAGTTGCGTCGTCGATGAACGTTACAAAATAGCGTCCACCTCCATTCGACCTTATATTCATTGGCCCACAAACGTCCGAATGCACCAGCTCCAATGGCCTTTTTTTTCTAATGCCGCTTTCCCTTGGAAAGGGTGTTCTCGCCTGTTTTCCCCTAATGCAGTAAGTACACATCTCCGTACTAGTGTACTTCAAAATCTCTGGACCTTTCAGCGTTTGCTTTCGGATAGCATCCCTTACGCTTGCAAAATTTAGATGACCAAGTCGATAGTGCCAATCCATGAGTTTGTTAACAGGTTGTGCTATGAAAGTCCTTTCATTGTTCTCAGTAACATAATACAGGCCATTTATTTTGTTGGCTTTAATAACATCTATATCGTCATTATTTTTTATTATAGCATGAGAACGATTAAAGACTACGGTATAACCATTGCCCACTATTTTCGGGACTGAGAGCAAATTAGTACGTAAATCCGGCACAAACAAAGTTTCTTTTAAAGTTATGTTTTTTCCATATTTTACATTAAGTCTCACTTGACCTAAACCGTGGATTGCAGTTGTCGCATTGCTGGCAAGGCTTAGCGATCGTTCGTTACAGGTTTTAATATCACTGAACTTGCCTTGGTTGCTACTCATGTGCGAAGTAGCACCGCTGTCCAGACAATATTTTACTGGTGATTTTACCTCAGCTTCAGATATCCAAAATGATTCTTCCATCAGGGCACTATTTTCAATTTTTGTTCTGCACTGATTAGCTTTATGCCCCACCTTCTTGCATTTATAGCACTTGTACTTGCCTTTATTTTTCACATCGCTGGAATTTGCATACTTAGTATAATTTTCTTTTAGCTTCGTGCTACTATAATTGAATGTCCCTTTTATGCCTCTTGCATAAAAGGCACCAGAGTTTTGCTGTCGTTCCTTATCATTTCTTGACTCGTATTCTTCTAGTATTTTTACCTTAAGTGTTTCAAGGATTGGTAGCAAGTCTCTTGTTTCGATCGCCACTCTAAAATTCTCATAGTCACCAGGAAGGCTATTAATTAATAGTAGCTATTAATTAATTAGCTGGTCCTTTAGACTGATGCTATGTAATTTTTCCCAAACCTGACTCGAACAAAAATAATGCTTAATTTCTTTCAAAATGACAGGGCTTACCGCGAGAATAATGTCAGCACGTGCTTTATTGTCTTGTGTTTTCCACTTATCGTACAGGATTTGATCCTCTGCATTTTCCGCTTCAATCTTCGGCGCTCGTTTTAGTCCGGAAACAAATTCCCACAAATCATTCCTTATTAACAGAGCCTCCATTTGAATTTTCCAGGTGTCAAAATTCTCGCTTGTGAAGGCTTCAATTCTTAATAGCTGATGATTTGCCATATTTACATAAATATTCGTTCAGGTAGTTTTGCGATTACTAAAATAATTAATTTCGACAAAGAACAACCTTATTTTTATACCGATTACTTTTAATAGTAGGGATTTAATTAACTGGTAACCGCCAGTAATCAAAAGACAAGTGTCAAATTTTATTTGATATGACTTCAATGTAACAGGTGCATACTTAAAGTAATATGTACTAAATTGCTCACAAGAGTACTAGTATTGTGAAGAATGTTGTTCATATTGTTTTAGTTTTATCCGTTAATTAGTTTTAAGAGCTAAATAATGTTTACATAGTACATATTTACATCATTATCTATAAAAATGCACTATTTTACCGGCATTTTTAGCATATATTGGTAAAATATGTATGGCACTAAAAGGGTTAATTAGAACACCACTCTATAATTTATATGATATAAAAATAGACGATTCCTTTTTAAATTCTGATTCGACTGCTCCAATTCCTCAAAACGACATCAGTGAAGAAATACCAATCGAAGAGGGTGTGACTGTACATCATACTCTACTATGGAACGACGATAAATATTTGCGAATAGCACCAGGAGAACAAAATATTCCGAAAAGCTCGCTATTTGACGAACATGCTGAAGAATTATCTTTCCCCAGTATTTATCTTGGTCAACTTAGAAGCTTCAAAGAAGAACTAAATGTTACACCATATATGATGACTTTAAGCGAACTCCGACGATCTGATCGGCGCGGAGTAACTCCTTATCACCTTCTCATGCTACAATGATACTCACACCGATGCCAAAGACAGAATCTGGATTCGTGAAATATGCAGAGCGGTATAAAAATATGAGGCTTGATTTGGAAGAGTACGATTACCTGGATATAGATGCATTCTTTGAAAAAAATCAAATATCAGATCAACATTACATTGATGTCCTCGTGCTGGAATTACTCGTCCTAAAGTCTTTCTCAAGCGAACGCCTTTTGAGAAATGGCATAATCCATTTAATCCGTTTATTTTTAATACTTTGATGTCCAATACTGACATCCAGTTCATTACAGAAGAATATTCCTGCGCAGCTTATGTCGTAGAGTATATCAATAAAACCAATAGAGGAGTCAGCAATTTACAACGACAAATAGTTACAATCATGAACGAACATCTTGAATTTGACATAGTTGAAGTTACCAGGAAGATGAGTGTTGACATGTTAAATGCTGTCGAAATTCCAAGCCAAGAAGCTGCTTGGTATTTATTGCGTGAACCGATGTCTAAAAGTTCAACAGTCATAGTATATATTCCGACCTGGCCTGTCGAACGTCAGCGGATTCGAAAAACATTGAAAGAACTCAATCAAATGGATGCCGACGATGACTGTACGTATATATGGAAAGCAAATTGGTTCGACAAATATGAAAAAAGACCAGATGATTTGGAAAACGTTACTTTGGCCCAATTCGTCGCACATTATACCTTGAATTCACAATATGTTTATGCGCGTAGACGCAATTCGCGGATCATACGTTATCGAAACTATGACATGACTGAGAATCTTAATGATTACAAACGCGAAATGGTGACATTATATTTGCCATTCCGGAATAAAGAATTGGATATACTGTCTGAAATGAAGTTTATTGGCATATATGATGAAAATGAGGAAGTGATTTTACAACGTCGTAAGGAATTCGAGTCTGATTTGGATATCCGTAAAACAATTGAAATTTGTAAAGAACTGTGCCGCAAATAGAGTACCAGAAGCTGATCCCTTTCAACAACTGTATCGAAACGAAAACTCTGATATGAACGACGACCTGAAGCTGGCAACAACTGAATGATCAATTTTACCAATTAATGCTCCAAGCAAACCATCAACAGCGTAACTTACTGATACATGTGATCAATAATCTCTTATCACAAGACCGACAACCACAAATACAGATGTTCATTGTAATGCATACATAACATGTGCATGAAAAACAGCAGTTGATGGTACTACAGTTCCCACAGCGTTAAAAATTACATTATCAAAACTGCTTCCCCTTTCTTGAGAAGTAGCTCAGCAGTATCGTGCACTTTTTCAGCATGATAGGAGCAGAATTATTGGCTCAAATTGATAGCAGACTCAAACAAATAACTGGACAATATGACATTAACTTTGGCGGAATAGATATAATACTTATTGGTGATTTGCTGCAACTATCTCCAGTTCGAACCACGCCCATTTACAGGCAAGTAAAAACACGAATCGCAGGACCTGCTCTTTGGCGTGGACTCAAATTTTATGAATTAAATGAAATCATGCGTCAAACTGACATTGTATTTTCTTCCATGTTGACAAAAATTGGCAATGGCGATGAGTTGGACGAGAATGAATTATTATTAATAGAATCTCGATTTTTCTTGAAAGAAGAAATTAATCAGATCTGTCCAAACGGTATACGACTTTTTCTTACAAATCCATCAGTGAATTATTATAACCAAGCAATTCTAAACTCGGACCCTGACAAAATTATATCAATAGCGACGGGCATCTATATTGGCTGTCACAATGCTGAAAAAAGTGCATTTGTTCGTCAAAAATTTCGGTCATTGATACAGGTGGTTTACCGTACGAAATTATTGTTGCGTTAAATAAATCGTACATGTTGACCTTTAATATAGACGTCACTGATGGTTTAGCTAACGGCGCTTTGGGTAAATTATCATCACTAAATGAAATGGAATTTCATTTTTGTCGTTTAATTGTAATTGTCAAAGTCGAACTATCTGCTTTTATCGGAAACATGGCTAAACAACGACGAAAGTGTAAATGTACCAAATTTTAATTGTGTCGTTAAATTCAAATCTCAACAATACTTTAGTATGTTTACCAAATATTGATGTTTATTCACGTCAAGTTAATACTATTTCTGTATATTCTGATTTGGCAGTGGGAGAAATATGTTCTTCACAGTTAACTCTAATTAACAGCAAATTGTAATGATAGCTATATACATCTCTCCCAATCAAGCATTGAAAAAATAATGGAGTTTATTTTCCAATTTCTTCTACTTTATAGTAATAAAGTTCCCGATAGCGAGTATATAAATAAAGATATTTCTCAGCTCCCCATTATTTAATAAGTGGAGATTTTAATATCAATTTCGTTTTAGAGGAGGCACAAACATTGATAGACTTTTTAGATCGCGAATTTAATCTAAAAATCAATAATGTAATACATCCACTAAAAATCTGGTTGTACAATTGATGCAGTGTTTGTTAGATATTTAGATAAATTACGATCGAAAATTTATATTTCATATTTTAGTTATCATAAGTCTATTGTTTCATGCTTGGAGAATGATACAGACGATAATGATAATGTTTAATGATAATAAATTGAAAAAAAATTGATAAAATTTCAATTCATAGTGTACTCGTATAAATAATATCATTTAACAAATTTCCTAGCCCTTTCCTGGTATACTTGTAGATTGATGAAAAATTAAAATATTACAATTGATAGTGTGCAAGTAATATCCTCAATCAAATTTTCGAACCTCTTGCCCAGTATGTCTGTGAGTTCGGCGAAGTTTCACTTCATTAGCGTGCTTTATGACACGTTTTCTTTTAATTATGTTAAGAATCTTGAATTATTTGTTCTTTTTGAAACTCATGTCTTAGAAGGCGAGATAGGGAAATTCAAAAGAACATTTAGGGACGATGAATTGCAATGGATTCCAGCAGTCAAAACAAATGCAAGAGGAAGAGGTAGCGGGGGAGAACTGTTAGGCTATCGAAAATGTCTTGAAGGAGTTGTGATGAATTGTAAGCCAGTTGGATGTCTTGGAAGTAAAAGTCATGGTCCTCTTTACTGTACCAATCTAACTGAACTATAATCACTGGAATAGAGATCATGATAAATTTTGCGACACTCTTCAGGACTTAGGGTCAATGGATATATTACTTGTTAGCGATTTTAATGCAAGGATTGGATTGTCGCAAAATAATTTTGTAAGTGGATCTCTTCCAAAATGATCAACCCGTAGATCAAAAGACTACGTGTGTGATAGGAAATATGTTAAAATGCTGGAGGTTGGTGACGCTTTAGATGCAAAGACTCTAAATGGAAGCTGTAAAGGGGATCCGTATGGTGAATTTACGTTTACTCGAGGAACGGCGTGCTCTGTCATTGACTACTGCCTTGTGGCCGGGAAATGGAACTCTATTCTGAGTAACTTCAAGATAGCTGCACAAACTTTCTCTGACCATATGCCTTTGGAAATTTCATGTACAATTTCGGGAACTGAATAAACGCTCAACACAAAGCAAATGGGGCTACTGCCAAAGTTGATATGGAGAGATAGATTTCAACCTATATACCAAAATAATTTAGATCAGGAACTTGCCAAACGAAGGTTGTTGAATAATCCGCTGCACATGGATGACCTCCAACAACAAGTACCACAGGTAGGGCACTCCAAAACAGATCTGGTTTGATGCAGATTGTCATAAAGCCAGAAAAAAATCTTTTTCGCTTCTAAGGCTCTTAAGGACTTACAATACTTCATTTTTCAAAAATATGTATGCAGTAGCCAATATGGATTTTAAACTTCTCTGTTCGGCCAAAAAGAAACATCTGGAGCAACTTTAAATTCATCGAGATCCTCAGCAGAATTTTGGAAAGCGGCCAAAACTATCAACGGGAGAAATAACATAATTGCATCATCCTTACAAGCATCTGAACTTCGCGACTATTTTCACCTCCGCCACAGTATGCGGCACCATTTTGTGAAGATGAAGTTTTTAGATGCTCCATTTACAGTTTTTGAAGTGCAAAATATTCTCAAAAAATCTAAAGTTGGTAAAGCACCAGGAGACGACCGAGTACCAGCAGAATTCTATAAAAATTGTTCAGTTCAATTTCTGTCCGCCTTAACCAGCGAATACAATAGAATACTTGAAACAGCGAGTGTTCCAGAAAGCTTTAAAATGACAATAATTTTTCCTCTACCTAAGAAAGGATCGTACGACAACCCGGAAAATTATCGTGGCATTTCTTTATTGAATACGTCAATTAAGCTGTTTAGTACCTTAATCTTCAATAAACTTATGCAATGGATCGAAAACAAGAAAATACTGAACGAATTTCAAGCTGGATTTAGGAGAAACTATTCGATCTTAGACCAAATATTCACCCTGACGAATATTGCGGAAAGCTTGAAAAGAAGGAGCAAGAAGTTATACGCTTTCTTCCTTGACTTTCGTACTGCCTTTGATTCTATTGCAGGTAAAGCACTTTTTTACAAGCTGTATAAGATGGGAATCTCTAGCAAAATTGTTATTTTAATGAAAGCGATGTACGAAAGCAACGTCGCGTACGTATGGGATGGTGAACTTATATCTGAGGTCTTTGAAACGCAAATGCGAGTCAAACAAGGTTGTGTTCTGAGCACACGCTACTTTTTATATTATTCATAAATGATATTGTAGAGACAATTCGAGGAGGAATTCAGTTTGGAAATATGCATATACCAGGAATAGTTTCCGCCGACGATATGGTTTTTCTTTCGGATTCAGCGAATGATTAAGCGACTGGAGAGTTATTGTGAACTTTGGAATCTGTCTGTTAACTTAGAGAAATCCAAAATTATGATATTCAGAGCTGGTGGCGGTAGATATGATCGTAATGAAAAATGGACCTACAAAGGAGAGATTGTTTCAATAGCTCGGGAATATAAGTATCTAGGCGTATTAATTACAGCGAATCTTAGTCTGAAAAAGCATTTCCAACTTAAACTGGCTGAGACGATAAGAGCTGTTTCTTCAGTATGGGGCCGATGCATCAATAATAAATATATTGAGCACAACTCTAAGATTAAATTATTACGTGCGACTGCTGCTTCTATATTACTATATGGTGCTCAAGTTTGGGGTTACTGCCAGTTGAAGAGGTTGAAAGATTCCTAAGATATTTTCTGAATCTAATTTTCCGGTTACCAAAGTCCACTCCAAATTACATGCTTCATTTGGAAACAACAGTGCCACCCCTATTTTTAGATACGCTTAAACTGCACTTTGAATATGTTATAAAAGTACTGGAGATGAAAGAAGAACGGCTTCCTAGACTAATGCTCAGGAGAGCTATTTCGACAAGGGGAAATCTTATCAAAAAGTGGGAGGAGTTGGGGGATAACATCGGTGAAAATGTGCGCATTGCCACAGACATTAGTATTGCTGATTTAAGGAAGATTTTTACAAAACTATTAAAGAGAGCAAACTCCACTTTGTACGATAAATGTAAAACGGAAGGCAGTAACGTCACAACATAGAAAACTTTACAGTCAACTGAATTATAATCAAGAGCACACGTACTTCCTCAATCGCTTTCGGCTGAAGATGATTAATTTAATCTTTAAAGTAAGAGATGAAATAATCAATTTAAATTACATCCCACATCGTCCTGACCTGCCAATTCTATGTGATCTGTGTAACCTACAAGAAATGGAGGATGTATACCATTTTATTGCCAGATGTCCTATCTTAAGCGAATTTCGTGTGAGATACTTTGGTGTAAACAAAATGGATATGAATGATGTTCTGAACATTTTAAACGGTGAACTTGGTTAGGAAGCTTTGTATAAATACACTTCAATCGCACTTGATTACAGAACACATATTATTGAAGGAGACTTCTAAATAAAGATATGTATTAAATTTTATTTAACGAATTGTCAATCTGATAGACGGCCTTGGGCCAAACCATAGTAAACTTAAGTTTATCAAATTGTAATAGTTACTTTAAGTACTTTTTCTTTTAAATAAAGTTTTCAATACTACTTATGCAATAGGATCGGACCATGCCTATTTGCCAACGCAGGTTGCTTTTCGCAATATTTGACTGCATTTATCGTTTCCCCTGGTTGGAGAAATGAGAAGTGGGTTGGGGTCAAAATACTGTTTTCAAAATACTTTAAGGGCAAAATTCTGTATGAGCAAAATTCTGATTCTGATTGTTATCAAAACCATTTTTTACCCAACTGTGCGATGTGAAAGGAAGGGTAATGTGTTTATCAGACTATATATGTATGATTTTTCCTTTGTGGCACTCTAGAGACCAAACGCGTGGGCCGATTTTGATGGTTCTTACATCTATAGATTTGTTTTAATCTTGCGAGTGTCACTGAAGACATGATATTAATCGAAATTCAATATGGCCACTACCAGCCGCCATTTTGTGAAACTATATATGTATGATTGTTCCTTTGTGGCACTCTAGAGACCAAACGCAAGGGCCGATTTTGATGGTTCTTACATCTATCGATTTGTCGTAATCTTGCGAGTGTCACTGAAGACATGATATTAATTAATAACAAAATTCAGTATGGCGACTACCAGCCGTCATATTGTGGAAAAAAATAAAACTAAAAAGTGTGAAATAAAAAAATTCATTTAAAAAATTGAAAAACCCGACTCAGTAAAAAATGGATTTTACATATGAACTAAAAAGAAAAAAACAAGTCCAGTAGTCTAGAATTCTGTTAAGAAATATTAAATAACCACACCATTGAAATAATTTCATGGTGGAAACACACATAACACAAATAATAAATTCTAATGCGGAACTTAGCAACTTAAACAGTCGGGACCCGTTAAATATCTCGACCAGCTCAAATCTTCCCAATAATAGTCCCTATTATCATCCCAGCACTTGTAATTGAAATTGGCAGTTGTTCAGCAATTGCCCCTACTTGCTGGGCAAAAAGACCTGCCTCACCCTTAAAGCTTTGTTGCCCAAATCTGCTACCTAAACGTACCACTTTCAGTTACGCTTTTTTAAATTAAATTTTTTATTTCAAGTACAGAATTCTTACATAATACAATATTTTTTTATTTTTAACTGTCTTCCTGAATAACTACATACATTTATAAAAACCAAGTGCGAAGAATACCTGAAGAATCTTGCTTCCGCAATCAAACCTATACCTTTAGCTTACTTTAAAAAAAAAACAGAATTTTTCTTCTACAATCCAAATCAATATTTGTAATCTTTGCATCAATTTAGAATTGATCATTATTTATATATACACATAAAAATGCAATAGGAAAGAGTCTATAATCTCTTTTCTCATTTCTTACATAGGATAATACATTCGTATTCATTTAGGTTTTCGTTAAATGAATGGCAATTTTTTCCCAAAAAATAGCAGCATTTCGGAAAACAGAAATTTGCACTTACAGCATTTTGAAATACAGAATTTTTTTCATACAGTATTTAAAAAAAATATATATACAGAATTTTGTCGAGACATTATTTGAAATCCAGAATTATGTCCCGCTCCCATGAAAAGTAAATTGGTTCTTTCGATGTCCACCAGATTGTCACCATAACCTTTTGGGGTGTGTGTGTGCACTGCCCAGATCTTTTACGGTTGTCAAACAAAATGCACTTTTCATCACACGTGATTATACGGTCCAAAAACGGTTCATTTTGATGCCTTAAGCTTAGCGATGCACAGATTTCTGAGCGGCATAGGTTTTGTGCCTCGTTCAGTTCATGGGGCACCCACTTTTCGAGCTGTTTTATTTTTCCTATTAGAGATAGGTGTCGACTTATAGTCATGCTATATACTCCTATGTTCTGTGCAATGTCCCGCACTGTTTTCGTTGGGTTTGCATCTACCGTTGCTTTTAAAACATTGTCGTAAATTACCGTTTGTGGTTTCCCATTTGGTTCGTTTTCGAGGATAAGAACTCCCGAACGGAGCTTAGGAAACCTACATCGAATGTTGCGTTCATTTACCGCTACATCTTTAAATGCGTCATTAATGTTTTTCAATGTCAGAGTGCGTCTCATACTGCGTGTATGTCCCAGTTTAAATTCATAAAAGAAGATAGTCCGAGTTTGAGCTGTCAACAGTATGATAAATAATCCTAGACAAAAATTACTGCAGATGCAAAGAACTCTGAAAACCTCACACGTCAAACAATTTGCACTTTCCGCTACAAATGTTTACTCGAGAGCTTCTTATTGCGAAGTGAGTGCAAATCGGACATTTCATATGGTACAACCTAATAAAAGGTTTCCTCCTTATCTACGGGTGTATGGGTCTTCTTTCCTTGATACGTTTTCTTATCTGTAGGCAAAATTTCCGTGCCGTATTCCTGGAATACAAACATTCAATATCTTCGGTCGTGCGCTTTCTCGTGCTTTTTTTCTTATGCATATGCTTGTCGGTGTTCTCGATACGCTTTCGGCGAAGATAAAATGCTTTCAAAGGTACAAAATTCCTGTTATATAGTTGCAATACAAATTCTAATAGGACGGCTTTTACACATCACATGAATTTGATGCTCATGTTTTGGTTATCTTCTTTTGAACCGTCCTTCTGTACATTTTTGGACGAAGCCTTTTTGTCATTCTTTGGTTTTTTATATTATTTGACAGCTCTCTTTCATTTCATCTTTTGTGCTGTTGCGTTGAAAGAATGAAAATTTATAGTGAGATTAATTGTAAAAATAAAAAATGACATTTCAAAACCTATACAATTTATTGGACTCTGCGGAAATGATTATTGATTGCATGGATATAAAATTGGATACATTTCATAATTGAAAATGAGCTCGGTTGTTAGTTCTTTGAAGCCATGATGACGCCCTACCTCGAAATTCACGTTGCGTATTTATAGCTGAGCTGCAATTTTCGATAATATTTTTTAATAATTTCCGCACGTTCGGCAAGCGTAAAACGATGCAGATAAATGGCAAACCTTACTGAATATTTTGACAGCTGGATGTCATTGGTAACTATGACAGCTGCCGAAACATAACAATTGGAAAAATAATGCTGTCTGGTCACCCTTTATATTTCACCTATTTTAATACATTCGGCTGCATTTAAAAAAACAACAGGTTTGAGTATCTGTCATGTTTATTTGATGAAAATACCGTGTTTATGTGTGAAAAGAACACCCAGCATTCTCCATGAATGCCACTTGCATTGTCGAAACGGAAGAGCTTTTCATTCTAAGTATGTGTGTCAATGACGCGCTATGATGGAATGACTACATAATCGATGTCGCCAAAAATGCTGCGAAATGTCAAGGTTTCCTGAAGCGATGTAAGAAATACTTCACCGCATGTGGTCTGGCCTCAATATAAAAGGCACGTGCTGTGTACTAACCTTTTAAGGGTACAAAATCCCTTGCGCGCGCTAATTATAAAAAATGTGGTGAAATGACACAAACTGAAATCCCTGAACTGGCTGGTGCGCAGGAAGCAGATTGTCATTTTCCAAAACGAGCGTTGGGGTGAGGATAAGGCTGAATTCCTAATGATTTTAACGACTGATCAACAATTTGTACTACTTTTGGGACAATGTAATATTTTCGGAACAGTTATTGGTTGTACTGAAAAGGCGAAAGGCTCATTTGAATTTTTTTTCCGCTTTCCTCTGTTGAGTTAGTTGGACTTGTTTTACCGAAAAAGTGGTACACTGAAAGCCTCTTTTCCGCTCGAGTCGTACGCCTTTTCTTTTGACTTGATACTCTTCATCCGATGAGAAATATTATTATTAGTATTATAATTGATTAATTACATATAAAAATTAATATGCTAACTACAAATATGATAGAAGCTAACAATTTTCTTATACTAAAAAGTACAGTAAACTGTACATATACAGTTTAAATATCTGTTTAGAAACTTTGTATTATTCGTGTTCTTAAAACACAGGTTGGGCAATATCTTATACCTAGAATTTGTGAGTTGCAGAACTGACATATTCACACAAGTTTTGCATTCCGAGTGAAAGTGAATTAATAACAAATTTTAATTTCACCCGAAATGAAATTCCATGTTCTACATTCCGAGTGAATTCAAATTTTCCATATTCACTTCGAATTCATCTTCGAAATGTCAAAATCAGCTATTCGTTGTGTTTTTTTGTTTTTGTGAAAAAATGAAATGCATATCTTTTGAATATTGACGTTATAATGTTATCAAAAATAAGAGAAAGAAGGGTGGAAAATCGAAGACAAAGAGTTCTTAGGCAAGTTTTACGAAAAAGCTAATATTTTGGATCTTCCAGAAACAATGTAAGTGGAAATGTGGCGTGGACTAAATAAATATAAATGAATAATTTGCAGTTTCAAAAGCAGCTTTAGGCTAAGCAAAGAAGCGTTTGTGTACATTTTGGAGAAATAGAATCCGTAATGAAGTCATCTTCAATTTCTTTAACCCATAAACATGCAACAAATGCAGTCAAATTTAAAAAAAAGCACTGAACAGTTAGAAATGTTGTCGAAAGGACTATTGGCAATTTAAAAACGCGATTCAGATGTCTGCTTATTACTTTAGACTACATTTTAATTAAAATTTTTAATATTTTCTAAGCTCTTCACAATATTTGTAAAGAATATAATTTAAAAGTAATCCCCATTTCGATAATGAGATTCTGTTGCCCAAAGTATTACGGAATAAAAAGATGAACTTTTTTTTTTTAAAATAACTTAATACTCAAGATGATATGACTATGACTACTCTTAAAATGCAACAGCACGTGTTAAGCGTTTTGGAAAATTGGGTAGAGAGAAAGAAAGATGTTTAGGCCAAGTGGTTATTCTTATTTCGGTCCATGTCACACTGGACGATTTAGTACAACACTAGCTAGCTGGTCATAAGTGAAAAAAAATGTTATTACTGTTACTCGCAATAAATACTGATGTGCTCCATACCATGTTGATATCTTCTGAATCAAAGATAAGCGAATTGCGACATCTACCAAGCCGACAACACAAGATACCCCCTGAAGTCATGGAAATGTTTTTAAATTGATTTAAAAATATAAAACACATTTCAAATCAAACATAATAGAAAAATTAAATTCGAATTAAGTCCAGTTTTTTTTTTATTATTATTTTTATTTCATTATTTCATTTTACAACTATTTTTACACATATATCATTAAATATAGAACAAAGATAATGTAGGTAAGGTATTGATGAATGAAATAAAGTTTGTGACATTTTATATTTTTTATATATAAGTAATGAAAATAGTATTAAATGCCACTTCAACGGGCTTTTCTACTAAACTAAACATTACAAATGTGGGTGGTGTGACTCAAAACATAGATTTAAGGAAAAGAGAAAGAAAGATTACATTATTCAAATATTATACAAATAATCCAATAGATGAAACAGAACAGGAAAATGAGATACTAAGTGATATATTATGTTAATTTTTCGTTTATAAGATAACTTACATCAGAATATCAGAAAAGTAAAATTCTAAGCTGAAATAATTTAAATCAAAAATCCAAATTTTCGCATGCTTTTCAAACTCTCGAGAATGCGTTATAGATCTAATAAATAATGGGAGTTTGTTGAACAAACGGCATGATGAAACCAAATAAAAATTACGGAATACGGAATTTCTGTACAGAAACAACAAATGGATAGTCATTTCGTAGACTATAGTTAGAAATTAACCTGAAATTGCGGTGACCAGATTTCGAGAAAAAAACTTTTAGTACTTTAAATCTATCTATGTCTAACTGACAAAATTTTAAAATCACGAAACAATGCAAAACAGGGATGACGATAGTGTTTATTTAAAATTTATTTCAATACCCTTTTTTGTAAGATTAATAAAGGCAGTATTTTGTTCGCAAAAGTTCCTCCCCGACATGCAATGCTATATTGAAATCTTGAATGGAATATTCCGAAGTAATTTATTTTAAGAAACTGTACAGAAACCTTTTGATGTAATGGTAAAACATCCGCGCATTTGAGAGCTACCGGAAAAACTCCTGTAAAAACACTAAGATTGAATATATTTACTAATACATCAACAACAAAGCAGAAATATGTTTTAAGGTTTTATTCGAAATACCGCCGAACCCACAAGCGTTTTCTTTTAACAATTCTAGAGGTGTAATATGTTCAAATGCAAAACTGTTTTCTTGAAATTGTCCACTTATATCATCAACATTATTGCAGAAACTGCAATTACTTGTATTAAACTCATTAGCAGCATCTATATCACCAGAAACTTTAAAATTATCCACAGTAATGAAGGTTTATTTAACTATTAACTAATAGTCATTAACTATTTGCCATTCTTTAAATCTCCTTTTGCGGTAATAAACTTTCTACGGTAGTACATATCACGACAAATAGGAATTTCCTTCTTTAGCTGACTACACATCATATTATAAACGTTTTTTAAGATACGAGTAGTATTAGATGGATTCTTAATGCATTTAATACGTAATCTATTTTTTTTTTTGGATTTTTTTTTTGAAGAGATGTTCAGAAATCCATGGCTTTAGTCCTTTTCTAATTTTCTTTTGTTGTACAGTGTAGGTTGAAAGTGACCCAGTAAAAATATTATAAGCCAAAGAAGCATTATCTTCTAAAAAAACATTTTTCCATGATTCCATTGAGAATCAACAAATTTTAACCTTTAGGGGGGTTGGGGGTAACTTGTTACCCAGCGTAAAATAGGCTCCTTTTTGAAGCCTTAAATCTAAGTAAATCATACTTATAACGTCATCTACAATATTATTACTCAAGAGATGTAATTTTCCACAGGTTCACGTGGCGAGGTCTTATACGGGATACAGGCCGATCATACTTATACTTGCGTTACTTACGCTATTAAATGGATATTCAATTTATGAATTTTCATTATTTTGCCAACAGTAATTTCTCTAAATATGTACTCGTAAATAAATTTTTTTTTTCAAAGTTTTCATCAAATTACCTCTTACTTCCTAATATGTTAAACCGAGGTACTTTTTTTTTTAAATAATTTTTAGTGTTTTTTTTAAATTTACAACTAATATAAATTCTTTTAATTTTTATTATAATTTAATAATTTTACTGAAAAAAATGATCTTAGTTCATAAACTACATGTAATACAATACTTTCCAACTTTGTTCAACACTTCATATGCCATTATTTTGTTTCAAGAACGTTTTTTCCGTTGGGGTAACGAGTTACCCCATGCACCCGCTAAGTTACGGGAGCAAAGTGGCCACGGGTTAGTTGGAATTTAAAAGTTACAAATCATACTAAAATAACTTAAAATTGTAATATTGTTATTGTTAATTAATTGTAGAAAATTCAAACATTTTTCACAAAATTAATAACTGGATAAATAATAACCGGATGAATATTCAATTCTTCCTTAATGGCGCCCAAGAGGCCGGCGCACACAGACTTTACTTTTTCCTTCATGTCCGCCTTCTGCAGGTAGGTGAACTACTACATTCGTCTCCAAACTTTTTCTGCAGCAGTTTATCCCTTTGATATTCCAAAATGTTGTTTCGCCGTTCAAGTTGAATAACTCTAGCAGAGATTTCGTCGTGCTTCCCTTTTAAGCCGGTAAGTTCTGCGCGAGGTACATGGAAGTCGGCCTTAGAGCGAAGTTCTTTGACGAGTTTTTCTGTGTTAGCATGCAGGATTTCTTTCAAGATTTCGACAGTTATTGTTGAGGGTGGTTCCATAGGAGGCTTGGCTTGTTCAGATGGTGTTATATATGTTGAAGCTAGAATAGTCCTACGCTTTCCCTCTCTTGTTTGGACGGGTGAGGTTTCTAGCAGTACCCTCTTGTTCATTTATTGATGTTAGCTTATTGAATTAATACAATCAAATCACTTAGCTGCTAGGACTTACATGGAATTTATATTGTACAGATGTTGTCCTCAATTGTGAAGCTTATTGACTCAATTTTATTATTTTGCAGCACTTTTTATAGGTTTTTAACAATATTTTGTAGGAGCTCTTTACTAAACTTGTAACCATTTTGACAGTTCAATTGTCCTATTGCATAAGAATGCAATAGATGGTCTACTATACCACGCGTAACGGTACAAAAACTGCTACAGTCGGGATTTGAAATTCTTCCGCATCCACCGTACTCCAACGTGTTTCTCCAACGGACTATCACCTTTTCCGCAGCCTGGAGTCATTTTGTCATCAGAAGGTATTCCGAAACTGAACAGAGGTCATAAAAGCCTTTGAAGAAATAATGAATCCTTTTTTATTTAAGAATTTAACACTTAAGTGGGTCTGAATACACATATCTATAACGCCCCAGCATGTGTTAAGTTTTTTGGAAAATAGAATAGAGAGAGAAGCATTTAATGGGGAGAATAAATTCTTAGTGGAAGTTTGTTTGTTGATTTCTACTAAACTTACTTAATTTTCGTTAACTGAAAAAAATTATTGTCTTGCCAGTCAACTACCACTTGAGCCACGCACAATGGTTTCTCCCATAGGCCAAAGTTCAAAATTTCAAGGTTAAACAAATTAGTTTTCTTTTAATGCAGTTATTATCTATGATAACGGGAGACCAAAGTGGCCGTAAGGTTTCTCCTCTAAAATCAGTTGTTGGTAGTCTGTCGCGTCACGAAGTTGAGTGCTTTTCGCAGTTTTATAGAAAAACGTTAATCTGAAAATACGACATTGCGGTTTAACCATTTTTGGTCTGTTTTTTAAAGTTTATTTTGGAAAAAAGGTAATTTGAATTATAAAATAATGTATAACAATAGCTTTTAAATAATTTTCTTTAAAAAAAATGTTGTTTTTTTTTATTTTGACCTCTATTTAAAATGGTACATAATTTGTGTGTTTTTTTTTTCATATTTCATGTTTTTCTGAAGAGCCGAAACATCAAGTGCCCATAAAATCCCACGATGATTTATATACAATAATTTAGAGTTATTTATCCTCTTTAGGAACATATACGACTTTTTTTGCGCAAATCGTAAAATTTTGTAAAACACTATTTTCCTCTTTTTTTAGATTCGAACAAAATGATCAAGCGCATACATATTTTTAATATTTGGCATAAGGCGAAGAAAAGTTGCAGTGTTGCCAAAATTAATAAAACATGGGCAATTTTTAAGGAAACTTACCAAATTGAAAGTCTAGACGTAAAGAAAAAGATAAATACGCATTGTAAGTCCTTTCATAGAAGATGGGAGGCTTCTTCGCGAAAAAAAAAACGAATTTTTATCTGCAAATAGTGTTTTGCTTGCTTGCATCGAAGATTTCAGGTCTGCACAGGACCAAAGGGAAGAAAAATATTCGCCAAATAATCAAGGTAGACCAAAAAAGACATTTTTAGAAAGCTCGTCTCGAACTTAGAGGAGACGAATTGCTAAGATCGTTAAAATATCGTTGAAATGATTAGTATTTGAAGCACGAGGTGTTAAGGGCTAATATAGGTTATGGGGTTGAAGATATACTCATGTACGCAAGAGCAATTTCCGGATTTAGATTTTTGTCAAATTTTGTGCTCAGGACATTAACCCTTTGTTCCAGGAGGTGTCAATTTTTTAAAATATTTTTGTAAAACTTAGGTAAATTTAGGTAAACTCTGTTTTATTAATAATGAATTTAAATAAAAAAAAATTGTTTAACTTTTTTAAATATTTCAGTAATATTTTTAGAAGTGGTTTGGCCACGTAACTAGTAGGAAACTAAGAAAAAAAAACAAAGAAAAAAGGTTACAATATAATAACAATTCGCAGCAAGAACAGGACCACCTTGTACGGTGAGGCTGTGAGGTGTTTCAAAATCTGCAGGAATAGCGCGACCCGTTTCTTCTTGTAACTCTTTTTTGGTACAAATATTGCAAATACACTGCAAAAAAAAAAAAAAAAAACACTTTAAATGACACGAACCATCAAACTAATGCACAAAAAATCACTTACAACGCACTGCAAATTTCCCGAAAATTTTTTTTACAGAAAATGAATAACAGTTCATAGAAATACACTTGGTTTTACCATGAAACCACTAGGAATATAGAGAAAAAATATTAAGTGCGTGGTTTCACTACGAAACCACTAGGAAGAAGCAAAGGGTTAAATACCTACAAAATTAAATTTTTTTTGCTCACTTTTCTTTGAAGTTATGTAAAAGGGAGTTTCTAAAACTATACGCAAAATATTTGTACATAAATATCGAAAATCTTCAATTCCGTGACTCGGGGACAACGCAGTAAGGGACGGCCGAATATATGTTACTGTGAACAAGTAGAATAGGATGTCAACCAACTTGGAGTGCAGCACCGCCGGAAACAGCTGGCGAAAGATCATGCCAGGTGGAGAGGCTTGTTGGTTGAGGTCCTGGTCCACCCTGGACTGTAGCACCACCTAAGTAAGTAAGTATATTGGAAATATTTTTCCCACAGCCATGAATGAACCATATTTTAACTAGCAAAATCCATACTACATAGAGTATGATTTTGTTCCTTGGAGTAGGGACTTTGGATCCAATTTGTTAAACCAGACTGAAGTAGCACCGGTTGCCTAGGCTTATTCTTGTGGTAATCTTCGACAAGGTGTCATTTGTGGAGTTTGCATTAACCTAGAGGAAGAGGAATTCCTCTAAAGTAATGAGTGGTTACAGTGACAAATTGTACGATTTGGTAGACGACGGGGTTATCTTTGCTCGACAAAATGCTGTCATAAGCATGGGTGGTAGGTATTGACCTGGAACTGGGTAGTTCTTTCCAAAATTTTCCAGGCTGGAAGTCACACTTTCGGTAAATTTTTGTGGACCGAAGAGGTTTTACACGTTCAGCAACGTTCATTATCCACCGTCATCCTGCACAAACGGACGAGTTTGGCAGGGATGACAAGACTAGACATCGATCTATATAGCTCGTTTCTATGAATGCTGTCAGAGGCAGCCCTAAAATCGATTAGCAGGTGGTGGGTATCGATCTGGACTCTTTCAGTAAACAAAGCGAGGAAGAGAGAAAATAATAAAACTTTATATTGCTCTGAAAGCTCGTGTCGGTTAGTCGAACAAAAATGAACCATTTTTTTCTACATGGATGAGACATCTGTATCGATTTATTATCTGTGGTAAAAGGAATCGGGAAAACATTAATCATGAACTAAAAGACACTGACATCAGAGACACATATAAAATCATAACAAAAAATCCAGATCAGTCAACGATAATTGTTTCTTTCACCTCAAACGTCGACAAAACTAATTTTGTGAAAAAAGCTCGTACCGCCCGTCCCATTAAACTGACTTCAATAATGCAAAACAGCAATGTAAATACAAGTGCAATGAAGACTGACAACACGATCTACGTCAATAATCAGCTGACAAAACAAAACAAACATTTGCTGTGGATAACAAAGGAAAAGGCAAAAAAAGGAAATTGGAAGTTTGTGTGGGAGAGTGCGGGAAGAATATTAGCACAAAGAGCACAATCAATAATAATACTCGTAAGTACCGCTAATGACGTAAACAAAATTACACGCATTCAGTAACTGTTGCACTGCGTGAAAAAATAATTTGAACAAATAACTTTTTTTTTTGACAAGATGAATAACACATATAGAAGTAGTATTAACAAATATTAAATGTAGTGTATTATATAATTAAAAAATAGTAAAAGTATTTTATTTATATACAATAATTTAGAGTTATCTATCCCCTTTAAGAATATATACGAATTTTTTTGCGCAAATCGTAAAATTTTGACCCGAAGTAAAACACTATTTTCCTCTTTTTTTAGATTCTAGCAATATAATCAAGCGTCGCCAAATAATGAAGGTAGACCAAAAAAGCCATTTTTAGAAAGCTCATCTCGAGCTAAGAGGAGACGAATTGCTCAGATCGTTGAATTAGATGAAGATATTGCTTGTGTTTTGAAGCATTGTAAGTCAAAAAACAATATTCAAGCCAAACAACTTGATTCAAATGATGCTTTGAAACTCTTGGTTGAGGCCAAATTGTCAAAACATCAGTACCAAGTTATCAGGAACTGGGTAAACCAAAAAACTGAAGCTGATATTTTTCCAAGCTATGCTAAGGTTCTTAAAGCGAAACAAGATTGTGACCCAAAGCTTGAAACAATAGAAATTTCCGATTCATCGGCAGAAGTTACCCTTCAAGAACTCCTTAATCATACTGCCCAACGCATTGTAGAATCCCAACGAGAAATTTTTGAAAATTTGGAGACTAATTTCGGTAATAATATAAATATTTTACTAACTAGGTTTCTAGTCTGAATTTAACCACAGGAGGTAAACGTGTACGTCTTTTGTAAAAAAAAAAAATTGATTTCAGTGTGGACTCGATACTGCCGACCTATACGTTTTCAATTAAAAAAAAGAAACGGCAGAATTGTCTAGAGCTGAGCAGGAATATATGCAGAACCAGATTAATGATTTAACTGACACAATAATAAAAATAACTGACCGTTTTATCAATGTAAAACATATCCGTAAATTGACAATGTTTGACGGTAAGGTATACAATGCCTTGTCACATACTGCTTCGCAACAGGTGTGCTATATTTGCGGAGCAAAGCCAACTAATATAAATGATATTCAAAGTTCCTTACAAAGAACCATTAACGAAGATTTCCTAGATTTTGGCATATCACCACTGCTTGCGTGGATAAGATTCTTTGAATTCTTCACTCATCTAGCATATATATTAGATTTTTAAAAATGGCGGATTAATAATTGACAATCCAAAACAAGGTGGTAGAAATTCAAACGATGGAAATACTGCACGTAGATTTTTTGCGAACCCATCTATATCTTCTCAGGTAACTGGTGTTAAACAATGAATAATTGAAAGATGTGATGTGATTTTAAAAACTTTGGCAAGTTGTTTTGCAATTAATGCAGAATCTTTCGAGAAATATGCGCAAGACACGGCTCGTTAAATAGTTGCAGAATACCCTTGGTACCCATTGTCAGCTTCAGTACACAAATTTCTTATTCACGGAAGACAAATTGTGAAACACGCCATATTAAGAGGCGGTAGGAGCGATAAACAAAAATGTTAAATTTTTCCGATCGAAGAATACACGAATAATATCTAGACTATCAACAAACACAGATTTATTCAATAGACTTCTTCTTACCTCAGACCCTTTGCTTTCCAACGACAGATATTTGAAAAATACAAAACTTGACATTGTCTAAGAATATTTTGAATTTATTACTTTAATCCTTAATTAAATTAAATAGTATATAAAATTAATCACTTTTTTAACAATTTGTTTTATTTTCTGTCATTTAAAATGAAATTTTGAGTTTTGACCGCCCTTACCATACAAATTAAACAACTGTGCCACGGCTCGCACCACGTTGGAAAAAAGTTATAGATGCTAACGGTTCATATTTCGACTAAATAAAAAATTATAAAAAAAAATATTGGCTTTTAAATTTTTACCTCAATATCGGACAACGACGAGGTCCAACACCCCGCCATCAGGTAGGATAGAACAGTCAACTTAGACGATGAGGGCCAACATTTCCGTCCGCCTGACCAAAACGAAGTAATGATAGCAATATCTAAGCTTAAATCCAATAAAGTTGCTGTACCTGACAGCTTACCGGCTAAAAGCATACACCTGATGAATGGAATCTCAACATACGAGTATTTTGCCCGACCAAAAAAGAGACATTTTCAAAATAGCCAACTATAGAGGTATAAGAGTCCTCAACATTGCATGCATCTTATCTGCCATATTGCGATTGAAATCCTTCGTCAAGATCCTGATTAATGCCGGTTCAGACCAGGAAAGTTAACAATCGGTCAATTTTCACACACCGCCAGATAATGGAAAAAACTCAAGACGTCCAAATAGATACCCACCAGCCTATCATCGATTTTAGGGCCGCATATAACAGCATTTATAGAGGCGAGCTACATAGAGCCATGTCTACTTTTTAAGTCCCTGCCAAGCTCGCCCCTCTGTGCAGAATAACGATCGAAAACTCAATGTCGGTAACGACTTAACCGAGACTTTTGATGCCAATAAAGGTTTGTCTTTAACATCAAACTTGTAAAAAATTTGCGGAACTCACAAGCTAACACTAGAGCCACAATCTTTCAAAAGTTTGTGCAACTACCATAATATCGACATAATTAAGAGAACAAAGCGGACTACCACCGCTGGTTTTGATACGGAAGCTGCAAAAATGTGTTTAGCTGGCGAACCAAGTATATGCTGTCATTAAGAAGAGACACACAACATTGACGAATTGTGCTAACAACACCTCAGCAGAAATAAGACAAAAATCACTCTTGCTGTTACTCTGGGCTAAAACGGCAATTGAGTAGTAAGGCCCTATATTGAAAAACTAAAGCGACTTTATACAAAACCTTGAACATCTTAGTCCTACATTATGACGCTGGGATGGACTCTATTGAAAGTGTATGAAGATATCCCTCAGTCGTATCGAGAGCAATGGGGGACCCCACCGACATGGAGTGCGCAACTGGAGGCAATTAGAACGGAGATACGTTTTGTAGGATATGTTATTGAAAAATTGTTTCACCCGCTAAGGGTTAAGTTTAAAACAACAAAGAATTATGTTTAATATAAAACCATCTTTTAGATCAAAAGCGAATTTCTTTTTTTTTTAATGTATTGTGATAACCACTCAAATGTGAGCAGCGACATCTAGCAGAAAATGTCGAAACTCGAAGACTAGAAGGTTTCGATACTGGATTAGCAAAGTCTCGGCTGGAGAGTAGAATCGAATTTTCTAGCAAATTGGAAATTGTATGGGACGCTGGATGGCGAGGATTGTTCTCGAAGTATGTCATTCGAGTATAAATACCAGCATCCCAAAGGTATGCAAATCAGTTCCAAAGTTGAATTTGAAGTGTTAATTAGAAGAAGTGATTAAGTGGTTTAAGTAAAAGATAAGAAAAGTATAAGTGGTTGAGGAATTGAATTGTACTGAGATAAAGAATTAAATAGTGAATTGTAACTGTACTGAATAAAGGGATTTGTATAGAAAAGAATAAGTTCTATTATTTGTACCCACACAAACATATTACATTGGTGTCAGAAGTGGGATTGGACTTATTGTGTGTAAAAAAAAAAAAGTGTTTTTTTTGACTATTTGAAAAAGCTAGAATGGGTCGAAAACTATTGCAGTTGACCCTCGTCCAACTCAAATCCGAGTTGAACAAGAGAAGCCTCAGCGCCAGTGGAGGAAAAAGTGACCTGGTGCTTCGACTTCAGGAGGCTTTGAACAACGAGGGACAAGATCCTGATGCATATTCCTTTGATGTTGACGAGGATGAACAGACAAGTACCGGCAATGACATGGCTGCAATGATGCAACTCCTCTTATTAAAAATGGACGAACAAAACAAAAAAATGGACGAACAGAAGAACAGTCTCGACCAACAAAAGAAAAATCTGGAAGAACAAAAGAATAGCCTCGAACAAAAGCTGGATGAACAAAAGAAAAATCTGGAAGAACAAAAGAATAGTCTCGAACAAAAGCTGGATGAACAAAAGAAAAATCTAGACGAGCAGAAGAGCAGCATTGAACAAAAAATCGACGAACAAAAGAATAGTCTAGAACAAAAACTGGAAGAACAAAATAACGTTCTACACCAAAAGTTCGAAGAAATCGATAACAAATTTGATAGAATAGAGAAGAATGTTGGCGAAAAATTCGAGGAAATGGACAGCAAAGTTCAGCAACTGGCAAAAGAGCTCGACACAGTGCGAAAACAGAAACTGCGAGAATGTTCTTTAAGCGGTCCAAGGAGAAAAGATTTGAAACCTCCCTCATTCGATGGCCAGACCTCATGGTCTACTTATAAGAAGCAGTTTGAAATGGCTGCCTGTGCAAACGACTGGGACAATGAGGAAAAGTGCTTTGCCCTAACAATGGCCTTGCACGGTCCTGCAGCAGAATTGTTGCAAACAGTAGAGATCGAAAAGCATAAAGATTATGTGACTTTAGTGCAGGCTATCGAGAAACGGTTTGGGGACAGCCACATGCAGGAGGTCTACAAGGTCCAATTGCAAAGCCGAACGCAGCAAAGAGGAGAAACACTGCAGCAGCTCCAAGCAGACGTGAGTAGACTTGCACATCTGTCATACCCCACCGCAGGCCAGGAAATTATCGACGAAATGGCAAAAGATGCATTTATCAGGGGAATTGCAGATTCGAAGCTACAGTCAGCAGTAAGGATGGCCGGGAAAAGAACCCTTGCTGAAGCACTTGCCTTCGCTCTGGCGATGGAAGCAGCCAATCAGGCTTCCAGGGGAACACATTTCGTCAGGGAAGTAGCATCTGTCGAATGCTCCTGCACAAGAATTAGTGCCGAGGAACGAGATACTCGACGGGATAGACGAATAATGCGCTGCTGGAATTGCAATAAAATAGGACACCTTCAAAGGCAGTGTAAAGAACCGGTGCGACGAAAAGACTGCCCTCACTGTGGTGACAAGCAAATAGAGGAAGAAACCCGCAGAAACAGCTATCAAGAAGCCGGTCAACCTTCCCGAAATCATCAGTCGGGAAATGCTTAAGCACCAACTTCGCGGGGCAGAAGTTGGTAGCAGGAGTCGACGGCCCCAGGACCATCACCCAAGTCTCGCTGGCAAAACGATGCAGCGAAAGCCTTCTAGTAAAAGTAGTCAGTGGAAAAGAAAAATGGATGGCAACAATAGACACCGGTGCCACGGCCTCAATCATCAGGAGGAATCTTGTGCAGAAGTCTTGGCTGCATAACACTAGCAGTTGCAGCTTGCGAACAGCTACAGGAGCAACGATTAAGGTATATGGTGAAGTCCGCATAAAAATCCAACTGGCCGGAATAACATTCACTCACGCGTTTCTGGTAGCTGACATATGTAACGAGTGCATCATTGGTACAGACTTCATGAGAAAACATGGACTTGTAGTCGACTTGGGGGCACAAACCCTGAAATACGGAAACATGGAGATACCAATGATATACGGAAACGCCAATACCACAGTCTCAAATGTCGTTATCTGCAGCAACCAGAGTCTAGAGCCTTCGTCAGAAGCAATTTTGTGGGCAGAAGTGGAAGGTGGTCCTGGTAGCCACCGATTCTATTTGATGGAGCCAGAAAAGAAAAGAGACTTCATGGTGGGAAAGTGGTCGCATATTACAGCAAAGTACTCTCCAGACCTGAACGGAACTACTGTGTAACCCGGCGCGAGCTTCTGGCTTTAATTCTGGCTACGAAGCATTTCCATAAGTACCTCTACGGACAAAAGTTCATTTTCCGGACATACCACGCAGCTCTGAAATGGCTACTCCAATTTAAGAACCCGGAAGGCCAAGTTGCAAGATGGATCGAGCAGTTGCAGGGCTACGACTTTGAAGTGCAACACCGCAAGGGAACACTCCACTCAAATGCTGATGCTCTCTCTCGTCGACCGTGCGGGGTAAAATGCGAACACTGCAACCGTAAAGAAGCGAAAGAACAGGCAACTATCCAAATGATCAGGACTGAGCCAATAGAGGGTTGGAGTATAGACGAAATCCGTTCCTCCCAACAGGCAGACAATGACATCGAACCAATATTGGCCTGGAAGGAACACGAGGAAAGACCAAGCTGGCAGCAGATATCAGATCGGAGCCAAACTCTGAAGGCATACTGGGCACAGTGGGACTCGCTTTTTGTGCAAGATGGATTGCTGAAGAGAAAATGGGAAAGTGCAGATGGGACATCTCGTATGCAGCTAATTGTGCCACGGTCCAGAGTCAAGCAAGTGCTCCATGAAATACATGACGGAATCTCAGGAGGCCATTTGGGAATAAACAAGACGTTGGAAAAGGTAAGGGAACGTTTCTATTGGCTAAGCGCTAAACAAGATGTCGAGAATTGGTGCAAAAAGTGCATAAGGTGTGCGGCTACCAAGGGTCCAAAAGTAAAGCCACATGGACAAATGCAACAATACAATGTCGGAGCACCTTTCGAACGAATAGCTATCGACATCGCTGGGCCGTTTCCCGAAACCTTTAATGGAAACCGATATACTCTCGTAGTCATGGATTACTTCAGTAAGTGGCCGGAAGTGTTTGCCATCCCAAATCAAGAGGCTAAGACCGTAGCCGAACAGATAGTCAACAACTGGGTGAGCAGATTTGGGGTCCCAATGGAGCTGCACTCTGATCAAGGGCGAAACTTTGAATCAAAGTCTTCCAGGAAATATGCCAATATTTGGGAATAAGAAAGACAAGGACAACGCCACTACACCCTCAATCTGATGGAATGGTCGAGCGATTCAATCGGACCTTGAATGAGCATCTATCTAAGGTTGTCAGCAACTGCCAGCGGGATTGGGATCGACACATACCCCTCTTCTTAATGGCCTACCGAAACGCGGTCCATAGCTCAACAGGGCACACACCATCCGAGATCTTATTTGGTCAAACAATTCGGTTGCCAAGTGAAGCAAAATTCGGATCCCCACCGACCGAGCCCAAAGAGGTGAACGAGTACGTGAATGACTTACGCAGCAGGATTCGTAAATTGCATGAAGACACCAGAGAAAAGATGAAGCTAGCAAGCAGCCGCATGAAAACTAGGTACGATATCAAGGCGAAATCTTCCGGTTTCAACGAAGGAGATCTGGTTTGGCTGTATAATCCTCAGCAAATCACCAAAATTGCAACAGGACTGGGAAGGTCCATACAAGGTGATAACCCGCATTAATGACGTTGTCTACCGGATCCAGCGTGGGGATCGAGGAAAATTTAAAGTGGTCCATTTGGATAGAATGTGTCATTTCAACGGGATGCTGAATGACGAAGTTGTTCGGGACGAACAACTGTAGGGAGGGAGCAATGTGATAACCACTCAAATGTGAGCAGCGACATCTAGCAGAAAATGTCGAAACTCGAAGACTAGAAGGTTTCGATACTGGATTAGCAAAGTCTCGGCTGGAGAGTAGAATCGAATTTTCTAGCAAATTGGAAATTGTATGGGACGCTGGATGGCGAGGATTGTTCTCGAAGTATGTCATTCGAGTATAAATACCAGCATCCCAAAGGTATGCAAATCAGTTCCAAAGTTGAATTTGAAGTGTTAATTAGAAGAAGTGATTAAGTGGTTTAAGTAAAAGATAAGAAAAGTATAAGTGGTTGAGGAATTGAATTGTACTGAGAGAAAGAATTAAATAGTGAATTGTAACTGTACTGAATAAAGGGATTTGTATAGAAAAGAATAAGTTCTATTATTTGTACCCACACAAACATATTACAGTATTTAATAATTACTAGGCCAATTGTATCCAATTTGTTTGTTACAGGACATGTGTAAGCTCGATAAACCCTTTGACCAATGGATAGAAAACATTCAAAAGTAAGACTGCTAAAGGTCGATGTACCTCACGCGGCATGTATTTCCCATATACCCCTTTCACCCGTACAATTAATTTTTCTTCCAAAAATCAGCAACACTTAATTTGGAACACCTAATATAGGCTGCTGTAGATATTTTGGACAAAACATAAAACGAATTTTTTCTAGTGTGAAAAAAAAAATAAATTTAAAAAAATGTTTTGAATTTTGAATTTTTTAAGGCAAAACATTTATTGAAAAACTAATACATAGAGCTACGAGGGCGGATCAATAAGTACCTGCGATACAAATGAAAACGCAAGTTGATATCATTTTCTTTTATTTTTTTATAGTAATTCTCGCTTAGGATGGCACACTTTTCCCACCATACCTGGTGCTGGTGTTCTTGTCGTGGTGGAACAACACTTCTTTCATTGCATTTAGAACTTGTCTATTGGTTTTTACTATATCTAACTAAAACAAGGAACTTATTCGTTTTGTGTAATTGCTTTGTCACATTTTATATCTATCAAGATTGTTTCGTAGTCACACCTATTTTTTAGGTTACTTTTTATACGCGCTGTTATTGACTTATTACTTGTTACAACGAAATCGATTAGCGTACTTGAAAGTTGAGTAATTTTTGTCGGTTCTATTATCATTTGATAATGTACATTGTCTGTTACTATGTTTTCCAGGTCTATTTTAAAAATGTTATCGGAGCGTGTCCAATCAATATTGAAATCACCGAAGATCAGTACATATTTATCGAAATCATAAAGTTCATCCATCAATTTAGCAAACTCATCACTAAATGCTCTACTGCTTGCACTTGGAGATCTATACATGCCAACTATTATGCACGAATAGTTCTGAAGATTAAAAGTATTAACTGACCACGGGTGGCCGCGCCTCACCTGGTAGTGCATTGGCTTCCAAATCCCATTTTCCTAAAAACTTAACACGTGCTCAGGCATTTTAAGTATAATAATACCCACTTGAGTGTTAAGTTCTTAAAAAAAAAACAACCATTTTTAGCATATATACTTTACATTTGTAGCTTCAAGTTCCCGTCTTTTGATTCGGTATCGCATCTGTCGACTATGATCGGTTCACTATTAATAAGTATGTATGACACAGTTGAATACTAAAAATGAGGTTTAATCATAACTTTATAAATAATACTACGTGACAAGTTTCGACTTTTTTGTGTAACATTAGTACAATATTGTATTCCTTTACCAATTGGGAATTATATTTAAGAATATAGCAATGATTATCTTGTAACGTACCGTTTCCGTATTATGGATACGAGAATTAATATCAAAATACATTAAAAGTTGAAACTTAAAAATTCAAAAAGGTAAACTCATTTAAATCATTCTAAAACATAAATATTTGTAAGTCCTATTTATTATAAAACATGTATTCTATGATTCAGCTTTTACGTTTGTGACTTGTTAAATCTTCTCCTATTAAAGACCAACAGTAATCCCCCAACATGGCTGCATCCCACCGACCTCTATAACGTTCTTCGATCTTCTTTATTTTGTGGTGAAAGCGTTCTCCTTGTTTGTCACTCACCGCTCCAAGGTTTTTTGAAAAAAAAAAATTAAAATTTGAATGAAAGAAATGTATTTCCACTGACATTCTGCAACCTAAATACCTTTAAGTTTTTAACAACTTTGCGACTAACATTTCAGAATTGTCGGCTCGATGATTTTCTAAAAACCCGTTTATTACAGCTTTCAACGATGTCCAAGGTCAAAATTGACATCGTTCAAAAGTCTTCGTATTTGCAATCCAACAAATATACCTTCTTTAAGTTTAGCATCACTTAATTTGGGGAATACAGTTTCTCTGTTGCTCGACCGTTCCATATACACAAAAAGCAGCCACCCTGTAAGTCAGCACAAACGTCCCAAATTGAGTCTCTATACTTTATTAAGTTTAATATAAATCGCATAGTATCGTATGTTTCTTTTAAAGTGATGGAATATGCTACATGTATGGAGGGTATTTGCTATCAGAAGAGCTGCTTTTCAACACGGCTTAGATCCATCAATAAAGAGACGCCATTCATTTATTTGTTTTGTAAGGGACCAGTAATTCATTCAGCAATCCGTTAATGTCGTTACAGTGGTTCTTATAATGAACTTCTAGGAGGTACATATTCGGATATTTCCTTCTCTAGGTGCATAAATTTCTTCACGCTACGCCTCCTGTAGCGGAAGGTATTTACAGCCAAGTAGTATAAAACATCCCAGCCTTGTTGTCCGTTCAAAACATTAATTACTTCGCCAGCAAACAGGACCTCAGATCTGGTTACAAAGACTGCACAAAATTGGAAGTTCGGATTGGTGCGGGATGAAATTTAAATTCTATTTCGACAGTTTCTCCTTAATACGTCCACTCTTCATTTCGAGAATATCTGCCTCCCCCACCTTTTTGACTTCTCCAAGTTAACACTTAAGTTCCAACGTATAGCTCTTCATCATAAGCTGCATTTGTCGACTCTGAGAAGAAAACAATGTCGTCTGCATACAGCAGATGGGCATTCTAGTGCTTCCGATATCGATGCCACCTCTATGAACTCAGTTATATCATCGATGAACAGAATAAACAGCAAAGTACTGATGATACAACCTTGTTTCACACACATTGTTGTCAGAAATTCTTCGGATACTGTATCACGAGCACATACGCATGCAACATTAATATCATACAGCGCTCGCAATATGTTAACGATTTTACTTGAGATTCCCATCTGATATATCCATTATTATTTTAGGTAAATGTAAAGAAACAGTTACACATGTCGTCACTCATGTTAATAAAACCTTGTCACGCTGTGTAATAATTGCACACATAATTGATATTTTGTTCCTTATTCTCTTAGCAATTTTATTGACGATATACAATAGTTTAAATCACTGTTAAATTTGAGATTCGCGGCTACGATAACACCTAAATACTTAATCTCTTGAACTTGTTATGTTGTCTCATTATCTATTTTTAAAATATTGACAGAATTACATTTAGCCTTACTCACATTTAATTTTATTTTATTACATTCATCGATTGCTTTTCTGCTAATATAAATAAGTGTGTCATCGACAAAAAATTCAAGCTGTGAATGTTTAATTTCGTTTTTCATATCATTTATGTATATGATAAATAATAATGCATCCAAAATTAATTCTTGCGAGACACCGATGTAAGTTTGAATTATTTTTGGCATTTCGTTAATAAATTTTGTTCTCTGAAACCTTTCATTAAGGAATGATTGAAACTATTTCTGTTCATTATTTCGAATGCCCTATTTATGCAGCATGGCAAGTAAATGTTTCTATTAATAACTAATTAATTCACTGTAGTATTGCCATGGATCGTGCTTTCTTTCTTCAAAAAGTAGTCGAGGCTTATTCCATTTAAATCCCAAGCAAGAAATCGTAGCCATGATCTTTCCAGCCGAATCTTCGTCTTTTTAGGGGCGGATTCACCTGGTCGCTTCCTCTCTGACACTTAATTATAATTCCAAATTTTATCAACAGTGACGACTTCACGCAATAGCAAAGGACCAGACGGATTTAGCTTAAAGAGCTACAAACACTGTTTCGAAGTTGACAGCTGTGTATCCGCTTGTTATCCACATTAAGCAATCTCGCATTCGTATGCTTAAATTTTCATGTAAAATGTTTAAATTCGTTGAACCAATATCTCGTTTGGCAGACGGTGATATTGACAGCAACCAACTTGTCTTTTATTTTTTCGTACATTCTTCCATCCAAAAATAAAAATCGATATTGCTTTTTTCCCATTTTTCCGATAAATAATACAAACACTTGAAAGACAATAGTAATGCTAACTTCCCTTAACAAAACTTGCGGTCTTTAAAAACGGGACTTATTGATCCATTCCCAAAAATAATTTTTTTCTTAGTATCTTGAAAAATTGCAAGGCGATAATAACGATAAAGCCAACACCATTAGTTTAAAATAGAACCAAGAGATGCCATCTAAATTTGTTTTAAGGTCAATTCGTACAAAAAAAAGCCTTGTTTTTGTGAATTTTTTGTGACGACACAGTTAAAATGTCTTTATTAAAACCAATAGTACATTAAAGTATGACATTCGAAGAATATTATATAAAATTTTAACGAAGAAATATTAAAAATACGGAAATGGCAGCAATTATTCGGACGTGACTCGGAAAAAGGTAGAATTGCGGTGCCCCTCATAACTTGGTGCTGGATCATCCGAAATCAAAAAATCAAAGTTTAAATTCGTTAGATAATAGTTTTCCCCCATGTAACGCTGGGAGGGTTTTTCGAAATTTCAATTTTTCACTTTTTTGGAACACTTTGAAGGGAAAAACCCGATTTTTTTTCGAAAAAATAGGCTATTTTTATTGTAAAATAAAAATTATTAACAAATTTGAAAAAACTCCCCAGCGTTACCTCGTAAATTATGTACAGAAATATTGTTCAAAATGTCAAAAGCATCAAAGCAATAGTTTCGAAGTTATTAGGGGCACCGACTTTGAATACGTGAGTTGTGGGAAAAACGCTTTAAAGTTTTGAACACTAAAAAATCTGGTATAAAACGTTCATAAGCGAATTTTATCGGCTTACCTCACACTGAATCATCAATGCAAAGTCCATAAATATTTTGAAACAATATTCTTAAGATATTATACATTCAATTAAAAAAAATATAAAGAAAATTGAGTGTTTGGTATTTGAATGGTATTCACGGTTGAAAAACGGTCGCTAGTCGTTGCTGTGATAGTCAATTCATATTTGACAGTAATAGAAAAACAAATCACGCAATCTGCCAATATAACTTTTTTGGACTACTCTCCACGACACTAAAATGAAACCTGATCAAATTTATAATGACGAATACAAGTATTAACGTTTATTGCTGGTAAATTTAACATAAGCCACGCTGTTATTTATTAGTCGATAGTATTGGTATAACCCAAAACTACCAACTATGAAGTTGGGAGCATCTTAAAGACATCTTCAAAATGAACTAGGTCTAGACATCTTCAACAGAACAATCCGGCGAAGAGCAGTTCATGGTGAATTGCATGCAGGCACAAATAAACTGGAATACAATGATGTGGAAAATAGTGTTCCTTTCCGATAAATAAAAGATATATTTAAAGTGGTCTGTCGGATTTTGCTTTTATCAGAGCCTAAAGGCAAGACACTAAATCCACAGTTCACAAAGTGAATAATTATGCATTGGTAAACAAAATAACGGTTACTTCAACAAATATTAGCATTAAACCCTAGAATTTTTATCAATTGAACATTTGCCTTAAATCTGTCCAAATAGTTAATAATTTATAACTTTTTTTTATTAAGTTAACATTAAATACAAAATTCCTGATTGTGAATAAATTTTAAAAAAAATATAAAAAGACATATTTTCAAGATTTAGTTATTTTTTCCAAACCACGATTTGTGTGCTTTACTTTTGAGCATATATACATATAATATATATAATTTATATATATATATATATAATAGCACCGTTAATTTACCTTTGTTATATCATATTTGCTTGCCAGAACAATATCAAATCAATTTACATTAAAGCTAATACAATTTAGAACTTCGATTTAAGATGTGCAACACGCAATAATGAATATACCGAAAATAAATAATGGCTCGTGTTCTATCCATTCTCCAACAATAAAAACTGTTTTCAGATGTCTAAAGGATTAAACAAATATACCTTTTGTTTTAACCTGGAAGAAAAATAATGTAAGACTTGAAAAAAACTTTATTTAACACTCAGGAAAATTTAACAAAATTTCTTTACAAAACAAACTTCTTTTTTAACATAGTTTTACTATATACATATGTATATAAGTTTGCAAGTTTCTAAGTTTGCTCAATCCACATTTTTGTATATAACAATTACCCATTAAACAATAACATACCTTGTTTAATTCGCCTAGTGACAATTCAATCCCCTAAGTAAAAATAAAGTATTCTATCTTGAAAAAAAAAACAAACAAAAAAAACAAACAAAAAAACAAGCCACAACAAAGCAAAGACGGTTAATTTCAGGCAATAAAAGCACGTTCGCGAATTACACCTAATTTTGCTGGACAATCGCATTGAACGCCACACCAATATTGTAAGATTGTCAGACACTAATTTCTTCAGTTATTTGTCTTATTTAAATGGTTTGATTTTATTAAAACTTTAAGCTGTTTCGTATATGGCGTGACTCACTTAAGAATAGCGCTAGGAATCGTATTTCAAAAAGAGGAACGGATTGCTTTGTGCCTGATAACATTGGCGACGGGATGTAAATCCTCACATTGAACGTCGTGTTTACATTTTCATGGGGTTGAAAATCTTTTTTACAAGTGGAACACTTAAATCGGAGTGTTTTTAATTTTTAGATTTGAGCAGTTGGCCTCAAACATACCTTTTTTCCTATTCTTCGCACTTCCTTTCTCATCAACGAACAAAACTAAAATGAAAAAATATGTCGGAAATAAAAAACCCGAAAATCCACTTTAGAAACCCTTATTCTTCTCATTTCAATAAAAAGCGTTCCCTCTCTTTCAGACAATCATCCTGCCGCGCCAATGTGAAAAGGCACTTTGATGGATATGTTTAGAATTAATTAAAGGGTCCGCCATCTAAGGCTTTTTTTTTTCAACTAGTGCTTATTTTGTGAATGTAACATCTAGCTCATGTCCGATTTGACATATAATTAGTTTTATCCTTCCACTGAACGAATATGGTTGTGTATACGCTTGAACAACGCTGGGAAATATTGCCTGCAATCGATTTAGAGAAGATGCCGATTTTGCCAAAAAAAATCATCTTTTCAGATGAAGCTCATTTTGATCTTGGCGGGTATGTAAACAAGCAAAATTGTAGCAATTTGAGGCACAGAAAACCCGCACGCATGCATTGAAAAGCCGATACACCCAAAACGAGTCACTGTTTGGTGCGCATTTTGGTTCAGAGCCATTTTCCCTCGAAAATGACCAAGGAGTGACCGTTACAGTCAATGGCGATCGTTATCGGGCCATGTTGAACGAATTTTTGTTCACAAAAATTGAAGAAGAGGATATTGGCAACATTTGGTTTCAATAGGACGGCGCTACGTGCCACACAGCCGAAGATACACTCGATGTTTTGCGCCCTGTTTTTGAAGACCGCATTATCAGCCGCAGAGCTGATGTCGTTTGGCCACCTCGAAGCTGCGATTTGACACCGTTGGACTATTATTTGTGGGGTGTCGTAAAAGATAAGTGTTACGCCGACAAGCCAGAGACAATTGACGCTTTAAAGGACAATATTCGTGAAGCCATTGGTGAAATACAGCTACACACAATCGATAATGTGCTTAAAAATTGGGCCGATCGTGTAGGCTACTGCATGGCTAGCCGAGGCAGCCATTTGAATGAAATTATTTTCCATTATTAACCGGAAGGATAAAACTAATTATCTGTCAAATCACACATGAGCTAAGTGTTACCATTCACGACATAGGCTTTAGTCAAAAAAAAAAACGTTAGATGGCGGACCCTTTATAAAAGATTTGAAAGCATTTCTTTAAGGAAATGCTTCTTAGTGCCTGTTCACACTGACGCGACCTGGAAGATTGTGCGAAAGAGAGGGATCGCTTTTTATTGAAGTGGGAAGAATGGGTACTTCCACTTTAGAAATGGATTTTCGGGTGAAGCACGTCGTTTTTTTCCATATCCTCCCACTTCGGACATATTTTTTCATTTTAGTTTTGAACGTTGATGAGAAAGCAAGTGTGAAGAATAAGTAAAAAGATATCTTTCAGGACAACTGCTTAAATTTCAAAATTAAAAATGCTCCGATTCAAGTGTTCCACTTGTCTAAAAGTCTTTCAACACCATGTTGTACTCACACAACAAATGGTGGAATTTATTCTTTTCAATGCAAATCGCTTTATTCAATACAGTTCCAATTCACAATTTAATCGTTCATCTCAATACAATCCAATTTATCAACCGCTAATAATTTTCTTATCTTTTACTTAAACCACTTAATCACTTCTCCTAATTAACACTTCAAATTCAACTGATGAACTGACCTTGGGGATGCTGGTATTTATACGCGAATGACATACTTCGAGAACAACCCTCGCCATCCAGCGTCCCGTACAATTTACAATTTGCTAGAAAATTCGATTCCACTCTCCAGTCATCAATGGTCGAGTCTTTACTATTCAAGTATCGAAATCTTCTGGTATTCGAGTATCGACATCTTCTGCTCTGTAAATCTAGATGACGCTGCTCACATTTAAGTGGTTATCACATTGCTCCCTCCCTACAGTTGTTCGTCCCGAACAAATTCGTCATTCAGCATCCCGTTGAAATGACGCATTCTATCCAAATGGTACACTTTCAATTTTCCTCGATCCCCACGCTGGATCCGGTAGACAACGTCATTAATGCGGTTTATCACCTTTTATGGACCTTCCCAGTCCTGTTGCAATTTTGGTGATTTGCCTTTCTTACGCTGAGGATTATACCACCAGACCATATCTCCTTCGTTGAAGCCGTACCTTGAAGCCTTAATGTTGTACCTAGTCTTCATGCGGCTACTTGCTAGCTTCATCTTTTCTCTGGTGTCCTCATGCAATTTACGAATCCTGTTGAGCAAGTCATTCACGTAGTCATTCACCTCTTTGGGCCCCGTAGGTGGGGATTCGAATTTTGCTTCACTTGGCAACCGAACTGTTTGACCAAGTAAGATCAAGGATGGTGTATGTCCTGTTGAACTATGGACCGCGTTTCGGTGGGCCATTAAGAAGAGGGGTATGTGTCGATCCTAATCCCGCTGGCAGTTGCGGACGACCTTAGATAGATGCTCATTCAAGGTCCGATTGAATCGCTCGACCATTCCATCATATTGAGAGTGTAGTGGTGTTGTTTTTGTCTTCCTTATTTCCAAATATGTTCACACTTCCTGTAAGACTTTTCAAAGTTTGACTTTTCAGACTGTATTTCCGCTGGGACCCCAAATCTGCTCACCCAGTGGTTGACTATCTGTTCGGCTACGGTCTTAGTCTCTTGATTGGAGATAGTAAACACTTCTGGCCACTTACGGAAGTAATCCATGATCACGAGGGTGTGTCGGTTGCAATTAATGGTTTCGGGAAAAGGCCCAGCGTTGTCGATGGCTATTCGTTCGAATGGTGCTCCGACATGGTACTGTAGCATTTTTCCGTGGCTTTACTTTTGGACCCTTGGTAGCCACACACCTTATGCACTTTTTGCACCAATTCTCGACATCTTGTTTAGCCCCTGGCCGATAGACACGTTCCCCTACCTTTTCCAACGTCTTGTTGGGAATAAACATAACATAAAATGGCCTGCCGAGATTTCGTCATGTATTTCATGGAGTATTTGGCTGACTCAGAACCATGGTACGATTAGCTGCATACGAGACGTTGTTCCATCCGCAATTTCCCATTTCCTCGTCAGCAAACCATCTAGCATGCAAAGTGAGTCCATTGTGCCCAGTATGCCTTCAAAGTTTAGCTCCGGTCTGATATCTGCTGCCAACTTAGTCTTTATGTCCTTTAGTCCAGGCCAATATTGGTTCAATGTCATTATCTGCCTGTAGGAAGGAATGGATTTCGTCTGTACTCCAACGTTCTATTGGCCCAGTCCTGATCATTTTTATAGTAGCCTGGTATTTCGATTCCTTACAGTTGTAATGTTCACATTCGACTCCACAAGGTCGACGAGAGAGAGCATCATGAGTGGAGTTACCCTTTCGGTGTTGAACTTCAGAGTTGTAGCCCTGAAACTGCTCGATCCATCTTGCAACTTGGCCTACAGGGTACCTAAATTGGTGCAGCCATTTCATACATGCGTGGTCGGTCCGAAGAATGAACTTTTGTCCATAAGGGTACTTATGGAAATGCTTCGTAGCCAGAGTTAAAGCCAGAAGCTCGCGCAGAGTTACGCAGTAGTTCCTTTCAGGCCAGGATCTTAACTATCATAAACATGAGAAAGTTTTTCCGGGTAACCTTTCCGGAGGGAATAAGGCACACTTTTCTGTTTTCTGCTTCAAGTAAGAGCCTTGTAGCCTCTCAAGCACTTCTTTCAGATTTTGGTGATGCTCCTCGAACGGCTTGCCTACGACGGTAACATTGTTCGGATACACTAGGCACGTTTTCCACGTGAGGGCATCATTGCGAACTGCCAATGACCGCTTCCTGTAGTGAACGCCTTTTTCTCACGACCTTTCTTCTTCACGAGGACTACTGGAGATGCCCAATTTCTCTGCTATTCTTCTATCAACCCCTCAACTTTCATCTTCGACACCATTTCGGCAATGTCTGTTTGCTTTGCCAACGGAAGGCGCCTTGCAGGTTGAGGATTGGTCGGGCGTCTCCGGTTTTTAATGTGGTGTTGAACAAGTTTTTGAAAAAGTTTCGTACAAATTACAGAGCTTGAGGATTTTATTCTTGATTTTCATACTCTGAATAATTGCGACCGGTGTTACGAAACTAGTTTCCGTTTTGGCCGTTATATGGCCACAATAGGAGCACATTATCCCCCTATCTCTCCCTTTTTCACCTTTACACTGAATGTTTGGATTTAGAATCCTAAGAGGAACCGTGTTGTTCTTTGGTTCCACTAAGGTCTTTCGCACCATGAAGTTTCTCATATTTTCTGCCTCCATAATATAGAATCGTTGGCTACCGTGACCACCTTTTACTTTTGCCCAAACAATTACTTCCGACGAAGGCTCTAGAATCTGATTTCGGCAGATGAAGATGTCGACATAAACGGATACGACAGGACGCAAGCCCAGTGATTATGGCAAAAACGGCTTACACTCCTCCACCCAGCTAGAGAGCGAATCCACATAGGCAGAAAAACGATAAATACCGCTTTTTCAAATTAGATTTGTGTATTTAACCATATTTAGAGTAAGAACCACGACCATAAGTCCTCTCTGCCCGTTTGTGTTTTGAAACCGTTCGTGAGACGGCTATTTTCTAGAACTGTGCGACTGGTTAACCCTTCCGTTTTGACAACTCGGAACTGTGGCCCTTCAGTTGGCCGACCCATTAACATGGAGGGAAATCATAATTCTGGCTTTTTTTTCTTCGTTCATCTGTTTTCCCAATTTTTGCATTAAAAATTGTGAGGCGCCTACCTTTTATGTGTGCTACTCCTTTCCTGAGTAGCAGGTGTGTGCAGCTAACCCACAGCTTGCAGTCAGCAGCAGCATCTTGTTGCAGTCGGTCGACGAAAGAGAGCGTCAGCGTTTGAGTTGAGGTTGCCCTCGCGGTGCTGCACTTCAAAGTCGCGGCCCTGCAACCCCTGCGGGGTTCTTAAACTGAAGTAGCAATTTCAGAGCTGCGTGGGAGGTCCGAAGAATGAACTTTTGTCCATAGACAAAATGCTTCGTAGCCAGACTTAAAGCCGGAAGCTTGGGCTGAGTTCCGCAGTAGTTCCTTTCCGGTAATATGCAACCACTTTCTCGTGACCATCATGAACTTGAGAGATCTTGGATCCGACCCCATCATTGCTATCATCGGCGTCCACGATGAACATTTTTCCAGTTGTGGGGTGACCCAATATGGTGGCATTGCACATCTGCCGAAAAATAATAGACTGAACAAATCTTATGACGCTGAATACAAGTTACTGCAAAATAAAGAAATCTTTATACAAAAGTCGTCGTTTTACAAGAATCGTTTCGACCAAGCGAATTATAACCCAAAGGAAACTTGGGAAATAATAAATGAATTGTTGGGAAGAAGAAAAACCAATTTGGACGACTTAATTATAAAACATTGTGGCTCAAATAAAAATGTCAATATATTAATTAATGAGTGTGCTAACGGGTTTAGCAAACAAGCTTCTAAAATTATTCACGACTGCAGCATTAAAACTTCGAATCATATATGTACGACTACTCCCAACTCGATATTTGTGGAGGAAACTAATGAAATGTATATGATCCTGCAATCTATCAAAACCAAAAAATTTCCAGGTGCAGATGGCATAAGGGTATCCGATCTAAAATATAATGCAAACATTTTCGCCCCGGTTTTAAGCAAAATCGTTAATAGGTGTCTATATGAGCGACAAATTCCGACTATTCTTAAGACGGCAATTATAAGACCAATATTCAAAGGTGGTGAAAAGAGGGCTTTAGAGAACTATAGGCCGATCTCTTTATTACCAATAGTTGAAAAATGTGTTGAAGAAGTTGCGACGAGACGACTTTGGGAGTTTCTAGAAAGGAGAAAACCATAGCGAAGTACCAGTTCGGGTTTCAAAAGAATAAAAGCACAGGAAAACTACTTGGTGAACTTGCAAATTTAGTCAATCAGAGTCTGAATTTAAATCATCACGTAATGGTAATGTTCATCGACTTTAGCAAGGCATTCGAAACTTTGAATCACGGTAAACTAATGGAGATCCTGAATCGCGCTGGAATAAGATAAGACCCCCCCCCCCCCCCCCCCACCCCAGATTGGTTATGCAATTATTTAAATAACAGAGGTTTTAAAGTGAAAATAGCTGTCGAATTGAGTGAGTGGAAGGAAGTCAAATATGGGATTCCACAAGGCTTGAACTAGGGCCCGTGTTATTTATCCTGTACATGAACGAACTTCTTAAAATCTTCAAGAGTAGTATTTCATTCGCATATGCCAATGATATGGCAATTGTATTTAGTTGCTTCGAAACAGCTATGGGGATAATGCAAGAGGATTTCGGGGAAATTATAAAGTGGTGTCATGAGATGGGACTTGTAATAAACGCAAACTAAACTAAGCTCATGCACATTAGGGGAACACGCGGTAGACCAACAAACTCTACTATTCGTTTTCGGAACCCCTAGTGTCCGCATGCGAAAACTGAGCAAATAGAAGATGTGGAAAAATACAAATATCTTGGAATTGTAATCGACAGTCACTTTCGTTGGGAAAACCATATTCAGAGGCTTAGGTCAGATAGGAAAAAAGCACTTTTCGCGATGGTATATCTGAAGAAATGCTCAACTATTACAGTGCTTAAAAAGGTATATTACGCATTAGTGGAATCCAAACTAAGCTATGGAATATTGAGCTGGGGAAGTGCAGCAAAATATCATTTAGATAAACTGCAAAAGCTGCAAGCAAATATACTAAAAGTAATACAGCGAGGTGTGAGGCGGCACGAGGATGATTTCAAAGTTCTGACTGTAGAGTAAATCTTCAAGATGGTGACCGTAATGGAGTATGGCAGAGATGAAAGATTCCTGAAACCAATTTCACAATTTGAAAAACAAAAATTTTTCTTGGAATGATTTTTCACACTCTCCAGATCACCTGAACTCTCGGCCTCGAAGAGCTGGTATTTTGCTCTTCGCAATACCAGCAAAATCCTTTACGAATCTTCTGTAGTACGTGGCAAATCCCAGAAAGCTTCTCAGTTTGTGTTTACCTTTGGAACAGGCCAACTTTTCACGGCTTCGATTTTATCAGGATCCATCCTTTCTCCTTCCGCTGGTACAATGTGACCCAAATATTTTACTTCCGGACGGGATAAGGCACACTTTTCCGGATTCTGCTTCAAATGAGCAATCCGCAGCCTCTCAAACATTTCTTTTAGATTTTCGGGATGCTCCTCAAACGTTTTGACTATGACGATAACGTCGTCCAAATACACTAGGCAGGTTTTCCATTTCAGTACTTGCAATGAACGTTCCATTAGCCACTAGAAGGTAGCCTAAGCGTTGAACAGTCCCAACGGTATTACCGCGAACTGCCAAAGACCGCTTCCTGTAGTGAAAGCCGTTTTCTCACCATCTTTTCTTAGTCAAAATGTCGTTAATTCTCGGTAGTGGGTAGCTTTCCTTTTTAGTGACATCGTTGAGTCGTCGGTAATCTATACAAGATTTCGTCTTTTTTTGTAGAGGACTTAACATTTATTTATTTATTTATTTTATTTATTATTATATTCATTGTACATATAAGATATAAATTATACATCTTTTAAGGTGCACATGCTTATATTACATTTCAGAGTTAACATATTGTGATAACCACTTAAATGTGAGCAGCGACATCTAGCAGAAAATGTCGAAACTCGAAGACTAGATGATTTCGATACTGGATTAGCAAAATCTTGCCTGGAGAGTGGAATCGAATTTTCTAGCAAATTGGAAATTGTATGGAAAGCTGGATGGCGAGGATTGTTCTCGAAGTATGTCATTCGAGTATAAATACCAGCATCCCAAAGGTATGCAAATCAGTTCTAAAGTGTAATTTGAAGTGTTAATTAGGAGAATTGATTAAGTGGTTTAAGTAAAAGATAATAAAAGTATAAGTGGTTGAGAAATTGAATTGTACTGAGAGAAAGAATTAAATAGTGAATTGTAACTGTACTGAATAAAGGGATTTGTAGTGAAAAGAATAAGTTCTATCATTTGTACCCACACAAACATTTTACAATATTGTGATAACCACTTAAATGTGAGCAGCGACATCTAGCAGAAAATGTCGATACTCGAAGACCAGAAGATTTCGATACTGGAATAACAAAGTCTCGACTGGAGAGTGGAATCGAATTTTCTAGAAAATTGGAAATTGTATGGGACGCTGGATGGCGAGAATTGTTCTCGAAGTATGTCATTCGAGTATAAATACCAGCATCCCAAAGTGTAAACTGTTCGAAAGTGTAATTTGAAGTGTTAATTAGGAGAAGTGATTAAGTGGTTTAAGTAAAAGATAAGAAAAGTATAAGTGGTTGAGAAATTGGATTGTACTGAGAGAAAGAATTAAATAGTGAATTGTAACTGTACTGAATAAAGGGAATTGTATTGAAAATAATAAGTTCTATTATTTTTACCCACACAAACATTTTAAATTGGTGTCAGAAGTGGGATAATACTTATTGTGTGTAAAAAAAAAACAGTGTTTTCTGACTATTTGAAAAAGCTAGAATGGGTCGAAAACTATTGCAGTTGACCCTCGTCCAACTCAAATCCGAGTTGAACAAGAGAAGCCTCAGCGCCAGTGGAGGAAAAAGTGACCTGGTGCTCCGACTTCAGGAGGCTTTGAACAACGAGGGACATGATCCTGATGCATATTCCTTTGATGTTGACGAGGATGAACAGACGAGTACCGGCAATGACATGGCTGCAATGATGCAACTCCTCTTATTAAAAATGGACGAACAAAACAAAAAAATGGACGAACAGAAGAACAGTCTAGAACAAAAAATGGACGAACAAAAGAAAAATTTGGAAGAACAAAAGAATAGTCTGGAACAAAAAAATGGACGAACAAAAGAAAAATCTGGAAGAACAAAAGAATAGCCTCGAACAAAAGCTGGATGAACAAAAGAATAGTCTCGAACAAAAGTTGGATGAACAAAAGAAAAATCTAGACGAGCAGAAGAGCAGCATTGAACAAAAATTCGACGAACAAAAGAATAGTCTAGAACAGAAACTGGAAGAACAAAATAACACTCTACAGCAAAAATTCGAAGAAATCGATGACAAATTTGAAAGAATAGAGAAGAACGTTGATAACAAATTTGATAGAATAGAGAAGAACGTTGATTACAAATTTGATACAATAGAGAAGAATGTTGGCGAAAAAATCGAAGAAATGGACAGCAAAGTTGAACAACTGGCAAAAGAGCTCAACACAGTGCGGAAACAGAAACTGCGAGAATGTTCTTTAAGCGGTCCAAGGAGAAAAGAGTTGAAGCCTCCCTCATTCGATGGCCAGACCTCATGGTCTACTTATAAGAAGCAGTTTGAAATGGCTGACTGTGCAAACAACTGGGACAATGAGGAAAAGTGCTTTGCCCTAACAATGGCCTTGCACGGTTCTGCAGCAGAATTGTTGCAAACAGTAGACATCGAAAAGCATAAAGATTATGTGACTTTAGTACAGGCTATAGAGAAACGGTTTGGGGACAGCCACATGCAGGAGGTCTACAAGGTCCAATTGCAAAGCCGAACGAAGCAAAGAGGAGAAACACTGCAGCAGCTCCAAGCAGACGTGAGTAGACTTGCACATTTGTCATACCCCACCGCAGGCCAGGAAATTATCGACGAAATGGCAAAAGATGCATTTATCAGGGGAATTGCAGATTCGAAGATACAGTCAGCAGTAAGGATGGCCGGGAAAAGAACCCTTGCCTTCGCTCTGGCGATGGAAGCAGCCAATCAGGCATCCAGGGGAACACATTTCGTCAGGGAAGTAGCATCTGTCGAATGCTCCTGCACAAGAATTAGTGCCGAGGAACGAGATACTCGACGGGATAGACGGATAATGCGCTGCTGGAATTGCAATAAAATAGGACACTTTCAAAGGCAGTGTAAAGAACCGGTGCGACGAAAAGACTGCCCTCACTGTGGTGGCAAGCCAATAGAGGAAGAAACTAGCAGAAACAGCTATCAAGAAGCCGGTCAACCTTCCCGAAGCCATCAGTCGGGAAATGCTTAAGCACCAACTTCGCGGGGCAGAAGTTGGTAGCAGGAGTCGACGCCCCCAGGATCATCATCCAAGTCTCGCTGGCAAAACGATGCAACGAAAGCCTTCTAGTAGAAGTAGTCAGTGGAAAAGAAAAATGGATGGCAACAGTAGACACCGGTGCCACGGCCTCAATCATCAGGAGAAATCTTGTGCAGAAGTCTTGGCTGCATAACACCAGCAGCTGCAGCTTGCGAACAGCTACAGGAGCAACGATTAAGGTATATGGTGAAGTCCGCATAAAAATCCAACTGGCCGGAATAACATTCACTCACGCGTTTCTGGTAGCTGACATATGTGACGAGTGCATCATTGGTACAGACTTCATGAGAGAACATGGACTTGTAGTCGACTTGGGGGCACAAACCCTGAAATACGGAAACATGGAGATACCAATGATATACGGAATTGGTAGCAACATGGTCCCTGTAAAGATTCTAAATCCAAAGACATTCAGTGTAAAGGTGAAAAAGGGGGAGATAGTGGGAAAATGCGTACCTGTTGAGGCTATATCGACCACAACGGAAAAAAAGAGTGCAAAACCGGTCACAACAGTTCAGAGCATAAAAATCAAGAACAAAATTCTCAGCCTCTGTAATCTGGACGAAGATCAGCGAATCCTGGCAGAAAAACTAATCGGTGAGTACGCTGATATATTTGCTACACAAGACGGAGAATATGGACGTACGCATATTGTTCAACACCACATTGACACCGGAGACGCTCGACCAATCCGTCAACCTGCAAGGCGTCTTCCATTGGCAAAGCAAACAGAAGTTGCCGAAATGATGTCGAAGATGAAAGCTGAGGGAGTGATTGAAGAATCGCAAAGTCCGTGGGCATCTCCAGTGGTCCTCGTGAAGAAGAAAGATGGCAGCACGAGATTTTGTGTAGACTACCGACGTCTGAATGATGTCACTAAAAAGGACAGCTACCCACTTCCGAGAATCGATGACAATTTGGATATGCTTTCTGGAGCGAAATGGTTTTCAACACTTGACTTGAAGAGCGGTTACTGGCAGGTAGAGATAAATCGTGCGGATCGTGAGAAAACTGCCTTCACTACAGGAAGCGGTCTTTGGCAGTTTGCAGTGATGCCGTTTGGACTGTGCAACGCTCCGGCCACCTTCGAGCGACTAATGGAACGAACATTGCAAGGACTCACCTGGAAAACCTGCCTAGTATATTTGGACGACGTTATCGTCATAGGTAAGACGTACGAGGAGCACCGCGAAAATCTAAAAGAAGTGTTTGAGAGGCTACGAAGTGCTCATTTAAGGCTCAACCCGGAAAAGTGCGCCTTGTTTCGTCCGGAAGTAAAATATCTGGGTCACATTATATCAGCAGAAGGAGTAAGAACGGATCCTGACAAAATCGAAGCCGTGAAAAGTTGGCCTTCTCCAAAAGATAAACACCAACTGAGAAGCTTCTTGGGACTCGCCACGTATTACAGAAGGTTTATAAAGGATTTTGCTGGCATTGCAAAGAGCCTGCATCAACTTACAGAAAAAGGCCGACAGTTCAGGTGGTCTGGAGAATGCGAAAAACATTTCAAGAACTGAAGCGACAGCTGTGCAAAGCCCCCATCTTGGGTTACCCCACGCCCGGAAAAATGTTCATCGTGGACGCAGACGCTAGCAATGTTGGGGTCGGAGCTGTGATCTCCCAAGTTCATGACGGTCAAGAGAAAGTGGTCGCATATTACAGCAAAGTACTCTCCAGACCTGAACGGAACTACTGTGTAACCCGGCGCGAGCTTCTGGCTTTAATTCTGGCTACGAAGCATTTCCATAAGTACCTCTACGGACAAAAGTTCATTCTCCGGACAGACCACGCAGCTCTGAAATGGCTACTCCAATTTAAGAACCCTGAAGGCCAAGTTGCAAGATGGATCGAGCAGTTGCAGGGCTACGACTTTGAAGTGCAACACCGCAAGGGAACACTCCACTCAAATGCTGATGCTCTCTCTCGTCGACCGTGCGGAGTAAAATGCGAACACTGCAATCGTAAAGAAGCAAAAGAACAGGCAACTATCCAAATGATCAGGACTGAGCCAATAGAGGGTTGGAGTATAGACGAAATCCGTTCCTTCCAACAGGCAGACAATGACATCGAACCAATATTGGCCTGGAAGGAACACGAGGAAAGACCAAGCTGGCAGCAGATATCAGATCGGAGCCAAACTCTGAAGGCATACTGGGCACAGTGGGACTCGCTTTTTGTGCAAGATGGATTGCTGAAGAGAAAATGGGAAAGTGCAGATGGGACAACATCTCGTATGCAGCTAATTGTGCCACGGTCCAGAGTCAACCAAGTGCTCCATGAAATACATGACGGAATCTCAGGAGGCCATTTGGGAATAAACAAGACGTTGGAAAAGGTAAGGGAACGTTTCTATTGGCTAAGCGCTAAACAAGATGTCGAGAATTGGTGCAAAAAGTGCATAAGATGTGCAGCTACCAAGGGTCCAAAAGTAAAGCCACATGGACAAATGCAACAATACAATGTCGGAGCACCTTTCGAACGAATAGCCATCGACATCGCTGGGCCGTTTCCCGAAACCTCTAATGGAAACCGATATATTTTCGTAGTCATGGATTACTTCAGTAAGTGGCCGGAAGTGTTTGCCATCCCAAATCAAGAGGCTAAGACCGTAGCCGAACAGATAGTCAACAACTGGGTGAGCAGATTTGGGGTCCCAATGGAGCTGCACTCTGATCAAGGGCGAAACTTTGAATCAAAAGTCTTCCAGGAAATATGCCAATATTTGGGAATAAGAAAGACAAGGACAACGCCACTACACCCTCAATCTGATGGAATGGTCGAGCGATTCAATCGGACCTTGAATGAGCATCTATCTAAGGTTGTCAGCAACTGCCAGCGGGATTGGGATCGACACATACCCCTCTTCTTAATGGCCTACCGAAACGCGGTCCATAGCTCAACAGGGCACACACCATCCGAGATCTTATTTGGTCAAACAATTCGGTTGCCAAGTGAAGCAAAATTCGGATCCCCACCGACGGAGCCCAAAGAGGTGAACGAGTACGTGAATGACTTACGCAGCAGGATTCGTAAATTGCATGATGACACCAGAGAAAAGATGAAGCTAGCAAGCAGCCGCATGAAAACTAGGTACGATATCAAGGCGAAATCTTCCGGTTTCAACGAAGGAGATCTGGTTTGGCTGTATAATCCTCAGCGTAAGAAAGGCAAATCACCAAAATTGCAACAGGACTGGGAAGGTCCATACAAGGTGATAACCCGCATTAATGACGTTGTCTACCGGATCCAGCGTGGGGATCGAGGAAAATTGAAAGTGGTCCATTTGGATAGAATGTGTCATTTCAACGGGATGCTGAATGACGAAGTTGTTCGGGACGAACAACTGTAGGGAGGGAGCAATGTGATAACAACTTAAATGTGAGCAGCGACATCTAGATTTACAGAGCAGAAGATGTCGATACTCGAAGACCAGGAGATTTCGATACTTGAATAACAAAGTCTCGACCATTGATGACTGGAGAGTGGAATCGAATTTTCTAGCAAACTGGAAATCACATGGGACGCTGGATGGCGAAGATTGTTCTCGAAGTATGTCATTCGAGTATAAATACCAGCATCCCCAAGGTATGCAAGTTGAGTTCTAAAGTGAAATTTGAAGTGTTAATTAGGAGAAGTGATTAAGTGGTTTAAGTAAAAGATAAGAAAATTATTAGCGGTTGAGAAATTGGATTGTACTGAAAGAAACAATTAAATAGTGAATTGTAGCTGTACTAAATAAAGCGATTTCTATTGAAATCAATAAGTTCTATCATTTGTACCCACACAAACATTTTACAATATAAAGGGTTTTCTAATAGGGACTTGACAACTTTGAATTTAATTTGTGAACGCATTCTTTCACTAATCATCAAACTGTCACTGTCAATCCATTCAGTAAACTCAGCATTTTCATTATGGTAAAGTACACGAACGAGCAACGTCTGCAAATTATAAAAATTTTCTACCGAAATTCGCAGTCGGTGACTGCAACTTTAAGAGCGTTAACTCCAATTTTCGGTCGTAATTCTCGCCCTAGTAAACAGGCAATAACAAGTTTAGTGAAAAAATTTGAGTCTACATATTCGTTGTGTGATGCTGCCGTGTCAGTGAGATAATGGGTTGGGCAAAGTGTTTCGACACTATCGACTATATCGCTGCCGTTCAGGCGTCCGTAGCAAACGATCCAAATCAGTCAATTCCACGGCGTTCTCAAGAATTGGGCATCGCTCAGTCCACATTATGGCGGATTTTGCGTAAGGATCTTGATTTGCACCCATACAAAATCACGCTGACTCAAGAATTGAAGCCGATGGACCATTTAAAGCGACGTACGTTCTCCGATTGGGTTCTGGAGAAGATGCACCAAGATGATGAATTTCATCGCAAAATCATCTTCAGTGACGAAGGTCACTTTTTTTTCAATGGGTTCGTCAATAAGCAAAATATGCGTTATTGGTCGGATGAAAATCCACACGTGCTTCATGAATCACCACTTCATCCACAAAAAATAACTGTTTGGTGCGGTTTGCATGCCGGCGGCGTTATTGGGCCATATTTTTTCATCGACGATACCGATCGTCACGTTACTGTGAATGGTCAGCGTTATCGCACTATGATCACCGATTATTTTTGGCCCAAGTTGGAAGACATGGACTTGGACGACATGTTGTTTCAACAGGATGATGCCACAAGCCACGCTACAATCGATTTATTGAAGAGTAAGTATGGTGAGCGTGTTATCTCAAGAAATGGCCAGTCGATTGGCCGCCTCGTTCGTGCGATTTAACGCCGCTTGACATTTTTTTTCTGGGGCTAAGTTATGTCATTGGTTTATGCCAACACGCCGACGACGTTGGAAGAGCTCAGAGCCAACATTTAACGCGAAATAGCGGCCATTTCGGCCAAAATGTGTGGCCGAATCGACCGCTGCTAAGGTGCCTGCGGTGGCCATATGAACGAAGTCTATATCATAAATGTTTTGATTGTACTACAAACCGATAATAAAGTTTTTGAAATATCTCAAATGGTTTGCGTTTTATTTAAAAAGAAAGTCCTTATTGGAAAACCCTATACTTACGTAAATGTCGGAAGCCCAGGCCGTTGCAATGATTCTCAAATGTTTGATAACTCCAATCTAAAATGGGGGCACAAAAAACCAATTTTAAAGGAGCTGTCCAAAAACATATGCGGTGTTGACGTTCCAGTTCTTCTTATTGGAGACTCTGCTTTTCGCTTTTGCTATGTGATAATGAAACCCTATACGTAAACAGTAGTGCAACTCAAGAAGGAAAAAACTTCAACTACGCTTTATCAAAATACCGAAGAGTGAATGAGAATGCCTTTGAACATTTGAAAATCAGATTTAGATGAATTGGGAAAGGACTGGATAACCACATAGATAACGCAAACCTTATATATAATTAAATCTTCCTGTGTCTTACATAATTTTTTAAATAAGCACAATGATACACTTAACTCACATTAGATGCAACATCAGGACGAAAGCAGAAGAAGAGATCAACCATGGCAAGTCAGTTTTTCATTTGTGTAATTGGAACTCAGACAGAAAAATTCTGCGTGTGAAGGCATAACACTGACACGTAGATTTGGCTGTTGTAGAGTTTCAACCACAAAAAGCTAGTGCGAATTATAACTTCGAATCACTCTGAGTAAAGAAAAAACTCTCCGTCCTATTCGGACTCCCACCCCTGGAGAGCTAATATCGAAACCAAATACACCTGAGTTTCAAACCACTACAAAACAATTTTCCTTTCTCCTCCTTCTGCCTTTCAGCCAGCGCCCTGGCAACAGTAAAAGGGTATCTAACCCCTTAGGCGCGCGTAAATTATAAAAAAAAAAAAAAAAAACCAGAGCACACATCCCACATCGTTGATTTGACGACATCCGCTCAAAGTATTAGACATGCCATCAGCAGATATATAAATAAAAACAACTATGGTTTCTTTTTAGTTTTTTTAATACTTTCAAAATTTCCAACTTTTCAAGAAGTTTGTTTCTCTCTCTTTCAATTTCCATCATTTCCATATAATTTTTTTTATATCTTTCAATTCCCTACAAATAGCTGATATACTAATCTGTCCACATCTGTCCTTTGTTTTTTAACAGCTCTTCCTCTGGGTGTTGATGAACCTACTGACGCTGGCGCTGTTGTTGAACCTGTTGCGGAAAATTTTCCCGCAACAAGTTTGACTCTCTCTTCCCTTATAAGTCCCTTCGGTCCCTCTTTTCTTTGAGTGGGAACATCGAGGTCTGGCGGAGGTGGAGGGCAGCCATGGTCCCATCAGCCAGTGGCCCACCAATCCCAGACCTCGAAAAACAACCCACATAGGTTCACTGGAAGAACCCCAGGGTGCGACAGGAGGTCCACCAGAAACACTGTTCTGAAATGGGAAACTTTGGCACATCACCCTAATTCATCACCCGAAAGCTTGTATGAAAAAGAACTAATAAATTTAGAACACATGCTATAGCTTTTAGTACTAAATTTCACATTCCGCCACTTTTCGCTGGGCGACTAGCAATTCAACCGGCAACGAGTAAAGACGGATTCTGTAAATCTACCTAAAGTTCACATTGTTGTATAATTAAAGTATTAGATTGTAAATTAATCCTTGAAGTATAAATTCTATCATATTAAAATAAATTGTTATCACACATTGGAGTAGTCTTTGTCAATACCACAAATACCCTACCCATAGACAAAACCAACTTAACCAGACACCAGACAGCATTACACATTACACAAGAACCCCACCATCGCATTCAACATTGGTCCTTCTCATCCGGATTCACCAGATTCATCACGGCTTCATGAGACTGTTTTCATAGATGCATAATTATAAAACATTCTGACTCAAAAATTGGTAAATTAAACAAACAACGTGACCACCGTAAGTACAGTATCGCATGTTACATAATAACACATAAATCGCATGTTTATCCAGTTACATACATATATCTAACGGCACCTACATATATACATTCTACACACATACCACATATTACCCAGATCACACGAGGGGTTCGGTGTAACGGAAGTGATTATTGATTCAGATTTTTATAGCATCTCCAATTAAAAGCCTTTTATCGCGCTCGTTGCAAATAAATTAAATTCTTGCCAATTCATAACTTATTTCTACTAAAAATGAATACCATCAAAGCGAAACGTGGTCGCGCTAAGGGGTGTCTTACTCGTGCGTTAATCTTTACGGAATCTATTAATCTCGAAACTACTGTATCTATGCTAAAAATCCGATTAGCAAAACTAGACGAAGTATGGTCCGATTTCGTATCTTTACAAGATCAGATGTATGAATTCATTGAGGATCCAGATTACGTGCATTTAGATTCGGAATTTTCCGAGTATGAGGCAAAATACTTTCAAACTTACTCAGTCCTATCAAACGCGATATCGGAAAGGACCATAGTGGCTGCTAATACCGATAAAACTGATCATGTGAACAACGAAGCTTCGAAACAATCTGCCCCATTAAATACTACAGAAATCGTACCCCCTCAATCATCTGTTCATTTACCGAAAATCTCAATACCAACATTTGGGGGAGATTATAAGGATTGGCCTGCCTTTAGAGACTTGTTTACTGGAACAGTTGATTCAAACGCATCACTCACATGCACCCAAAAATTCCAGTATCTAAAATCATTTCTTCGCGGGGAGGCAGCAAATTTAGTTAAGCACATAACGTGCTCAGAAAGTAATTACGTTGAGGCATGGGACAGATTAGAAAGACGCTTTGACTAAAGCCATCTCATCACACAGTCGTTTTACAGTCATTTTTATCGTTGCCCCTTTGTACAACTCTAAACCCACAACTTCTTCGAAAAATATCAGATGGTGCAGATGAAGCTATAAGAGGATTAAAGGCTTTAGGTTCTACCAGTCGAGATCCTTGGTTAATTTATATATTAATTCAAAAGTTGGATCACGAGACGAGACGAGCTTGGGCAGAAGAGGTAGGTTCAAGGAACGACTGTACCATCATCGAACTGTTAGATTTTTTGCAAACCCGTTGTAGTTGCTTAGAGACCTGTTATACAACCACTCGTTCCAAACAAAATCAAGGTAGCGGTTCTAATGTGCTTCGATCTCATTTTGTCAAACCGCAATGTTGCGTTAAGTGCAAGTCAGATCACATTCTGCCTCACTGTAAGGATTTCATGGCCCTAAACATAGAATCACGCCGCGATTTCGTTAAAGCAAATTCTTTGTGCTTTAATTGTTTACAACAGGGGCACGCTTCTAATAAGTGCCGTTCCAAATTCCGCTGCCGACTATGTAACTCACGACATCACTCGCTGGTCCATCTTTCACAGACGCAAAATTCAACGCCTACTCAACACTTATCGGACTCGAACCTAATCTCCAACATATCAATTCCATTACCATTGCAAGGCTCCAAGTCCACTATCACAGTCAATCATTCACTTGAAGACAATCATCGCATCTCGACTATTCTTCCTACAGCTATTGGTCAGGTTCAAGATAAACAAGGAGTAAACCAACTTGTTCGCATATTATTCGACTCAGGATCCCAGGTGTCTTTCATTTCCGAAAAAGCTGTTCAAGGGTTAGGCCTACCTCGTAAGCGTTCTCGACTCCCTATTATAGGTATCGCATCTACCTCCGCTGGGATCACTAATGGATTAGTGTCTCTGACCTTGTTTTCTCGTTTTAATGCAGAATTTATCAACATCGACTGCCATGTTCTACCAAATGTCACATCTTCGCTACCACAATTTCAGTTAGACAATATACCCGAAACCATTCTATCCATGGAGCTTGCCGATCCGAATTTTTATGTGCCTGCTCCCATTGATATTTTAATCGGTGTTGACAAATTTTTCAACGTGATTCAAGGAAAGGCTCGGTTGGACTCAAAAACTAGCTTTACCTTATTCCCGACTATATTTGGGTGGGTGGTTGCTGGAGCTAACACACAGTTGCCAACAAATGGAAGAGATGTAAGAGCCTTTTGCACCCGCTTGGACTATAGTCAGCAATTTGATCTCGAGCGTTTTTGGAAAATGGAAGAAATAGCTGCTGAACTGCCGCTATCTTTGGAAGAAGAACTAGCAGAGGAAATCTTTGTTAAAGGCCACATCCGTCGCATATCGACCTATAGTTGACGCTTCGTCTTCAGCTTCACTCGCTTGGTATTGTAAATAGTTGGATGTGATAAGTTTGGAGGAAATTTTAAGCAAATAGGGATCAAAGGGGAAGAAAGTGTCCAAAGTTTCCTCTGGAGTTGCTTTGTCATTAGCATATACCGTCGCCAGTTTACGACGAGCATTACGCTCTAAAATCGCATGGCAATATGCCAACTGGTAGGCTCTTGTAACACCAGCAAACGCAGTAGCAACTGCAGGCAAGCACACGCGCAGTGGATTAAAGTTGCAAGTTACCAAAGCGGAGAGTTGTAGAGATTGTAAAAAGAGAAGACCCTTCTTGTCACCGGTCAAATCTCTGCTGCGGAAGGCTATCACATAAAATATCGCCTGACATACGGAGAAGAATACAAGATTTGCTTTGAGAGAACCATTCGAGCGATAGTGATCACTACGCTGAATATACTGATGTGCCCAATCGCACAGTTCTTTAAGATAATTCTTCAATACCATCAAAGGAAGTGACCTAGATCTAGCCAAAAAGCTAGCGATATAACCTACAGCTGCCTGCCGAATCACAGCCGATTCGTTGGGATCCTTGATCTTATTTCAAAGAAATTCCAGAAATTTCTCTCCCAGCGCATTCTTAAAACTACAAAAGTAAAAAACTAAAAATTGTACATGATGAGTATTGTGACTGGGTAGTATCACATTACTGAAAGCTTGTTGCAGAATTTTCAAAAACTGCAAGGTCTGCGAGAGTGTTGCCTGTTTCTCTGCGTCTTCATTTCCGGGTGCGTTTGGATTGAAACGATCAAAATATGCCAATATCTTTTCCATGCAAATGTCTAGTGTGTGTTCGATGGGATGGTTCATTGCGAGTAGTTCTTTTGGTGGCTCTGTATTCTTGGCTTCGCCCATTTTAAACATTTCTTCGTCGTCATCCATTTCATCTTCTTCGAATTCAGCTTCTTCAATTTCATTACGGGGAGCATTCACATCTAAGATTACCAACTTTTGCAGCAGTATCTGCATGATGTACTCTGTGAACATTGGCTTGTAGTCCAGCAACCACAAAATGTTATGTATAAAACCAGCAACTACGTGTGCAGGTTTTTTAAAGTATGGAAACGTGCATTCCACTTGATCTAGAATCACATCGAATGTGATGGGGATAATGGATAGAATCCTCTCGAGAAGTGTATGAATTGCCTGCAATTCAGTGTGTAGACGTTCATTGGGTGTACCGTCTAGCCATAGACCCGCGTCTGTGTCCTTTGGAATCCATAGAACGATCAACTTGGATATGGCGAAATTAACATATTTGATTTGGGCTACGAGAAGATCCACAAAGAAATCCATGTACAATTGTACCGCCTCGAGACAGCGGCTGGTCCATCTCAGCGAGAGCAGACTTTCAGCGATGATTGTGAACTTTGGACTGAGAAGATGAACCAGAGAGTGAGCTTCTTTTATTATGCGAATAAATTCAGCATCCTCCAAAGGACACTCTCTCAAGTAGGCCGCATACTCGGTCAATGGTGCAAAATTGTTCTGCCCCTCAACTGCTTTCACTGCATCGCTCAGGCCCCTTCCTCGGGGCTCCTGAAATCGAACTTTATTGATTGCGGCATTCTTTGCCTTGTCCCTTTCTGCTGGGGAGTAGCACTTTAAAATCGACGATAGTCCTGTCTTTGCACTATATACAGACATGCTGAGAGATTTGTTTTTTTCTATTTTCTTGTCAACTTTTACTTTTTCTCCGGGAAAAATGTATTACGTTGCAGAGGAAATCTTTGTTAAAGGCCACATCCGTCGCACAGATGGCCGATATGAGGTGGAGCTTCCATTTAAACCATCCGCAACTCTTAACTTTGGCGATTCATTTAATGTGGCACTAAAACGTTTCGATGCAATTGAAAGAAGATTTCAGTTCAATAATGAGTTGAAGTCGCAATATTCTGCATTTATTAAGGAATATTTATCATTGGGCCATATGGAAGAGATTCCTTCCAATAAGATATTTGAATCCAAAAATGTATACTATCTTCCACATCATGCCGTTTTTAAAGCAGATAGCAGTACAACCAAAATTAGAGTTGTATTTGACGCATCGGCTAAAGTGAATAATTCCAGTTCTTTGAATGAAGTTCTCCTCGTTGGGCCCAAAATACAGCGTGATATATTTTCAATTTGCCTTAGGTATCGTCGCCATTTGTATGTCATTTCGGGCGATATCGAGAAAATGTATAGACAAATTTGGATTACACCTAAACATACGGACTTCCAAAGAATAATTTGGCGCAAATGATCCTTTAAAACATTACCGATTATTGACAGTAACGTATGGTACATCAGCGGCACCATTTTTGGCAGTGCGTACACTCAAGCAGTTAGTCCTCGACTCGGCTAAAACATACCCTTTAACATCTCAAATACTTCAAGAAGACTTCTACGTTGACGATGTCATAACTGGGGCAGATTCCGTGGAAAATCTTATGGCCCTTCAAACTGAGCTAGGGGAAATGCTAAAATCTGCAGGATTTAATTTAGGTAAGTGGACCACTAACTTTTGGCCACTCCTTATATCATTGCCAGAGGAACATCGCGAACTCACCCCAGTAGAATTTGAAGATTCTAACTCGATCAAGATTCTCGGTCTACAATGGTGTCCATCTCAGGATTCATTTTCATTCAAAGTTAAATTAAATAATTCAAAGGAGTGTACAAAACGTCGCATATTATCGGACGCATCGCGCATTTTTGACCCCCTAGGCTTCCTATCTCCTGTTGTTATTTCAATTAAAATATTATTTCAGGAGCTTTGGCGTAAAAACTTGGCATGGGATGACGAGGTTCCAGATTGTCTAACACATCGATGGATCAACATCAGAGATGAGCTCCCGTATATTGAGTCATTATCGGTTCCAAGAATCATGATCACAAACAAATCGAAATGGGAATTGCATGCGTTTTCTGATGCATCTCTGGATGCATATGCGGCAGTAGTATATTGCCGAAGTATAAATCACGACGAGTCAGTAACTGTTAGGATTGTTGCAGCCAAAACAAGAGTTGCGCCAATTAAGGTTCTTTCGCTTCCGCGTCTTGAGTTATGTGGAGCTGTATTATTAGTTCGCCTGGTAAACAAAATTAAAGGTTGCTTTCAAGAATTTAACGTCAACATTTTTGCCTGGACTGATTCATCTATTGTCTTGCATTGACTGTCAGTCCCGCCAAAAAAATGGTCCGTTTTTATAGGCAATCGTACATCGGAAATTTTATCAAGCATTCCCTTTAAATCATGGAACCATGTTCGGTCCGCCTCCAACCCAGCTGACATTGCAACTCGCGGAATATCTCCATTTTCTTTGCCCTCATTGGAACTATGGTGGAATGGCCCAAAATGGCTAAGCAAAGATAAAAATCAATGGCCAATATCCAAGTTCAATATGGACGAGATTAACCCTGATCAACTGGAAGAAAGAAAGGTAGTGTCAGCAAGGACTTTCGCATCTAAGATCTATTCATTTAATGTATTGGAAACTATATTAATGGATTTGTCCAATTGGCTTAAATCAGTACGGGTCGTAGCATATCTTATACGTTTTATCTCTAACTGTCGCCTTAATTGCAATTCTCGTAACATACACCCTCTCTCATCGAATGAGCTTTCATCTGCAGAGACAAGGCTAATAAGGTGTGCTCAGACATTATCATTTGGTAAGGAAATCCATGATCTTAAGAGCAGTAAAGGACTACATTCGAAAAGTAAACTATTACCTCTCTGCCCGTTTATTGATTCGTGTGACGTACTTCGAGTTGGCGGCCGTCTAGAAAACTCGGACTTAACATACTCAGAGAAACATCCTATCATATTGTGCAAATCTCATCCAATTTCCAAGCTAATAGCGGAATACATACATAAGAAATATCTACATCCGGGAGTGTCACTTATGTTTGCGATAATAAGACAAAAATATACTTGGATGCAGAAACCTTGCTCGTAAAATTGTGCATGATTGTGTTACGTGCTTTCGGGAACGCTTAGTTACTGTCAAACAGCTTATGGGAAATCTCCCAGCTGAACGTATACGATACGCGCGACCATTTAGTAATGCTGGATGTGATTATATTGGTCCAATAACCCTACGGTTATCTCGGGGAAGAAACCCTAAGTTCGTAAAGGCGTATATCGCACTCTTTGTTTGTATGGTTACGAAGGCCATACACCTCGAATTGGTGGAGGACTTAACATCTGCGGCATTTTTACTCGCGTTAGATCGGTTTGTTTCGCGTCGCGGTAAACCGTACCAAATATGGAGTGATAATGGCACTAATTTGTGCTAGGCGCATATTGAATGAGATGTACGAGCTCCTGTGTAGTCAACAACATAATACCATTGTGATGGACCACCTATCGAAGGATAACATCCATTGGAAGTTCATCCCACCCTCCTCTCCACACTTTGGTGGATTGTGGGAGGCGGGTGTTAAGTCCACAAAACGTCATCTGAAACGCGTTATAGGAGAAATCAAACTAACATTCGAGGAGATGTATATGTTGCTGAGAAAAATAGAGTCGATACTTAATTCCAGTCCTATGTGGCAAACATCAGATCCCGATATTCTTGCTCTAAGTCCTTCCCATTTCTTAATAGGCGAACCTCTATCAGCCGTTCCTCAACCAATTGTTCCCGACAAAGCTATTTCTATAAGTACTAATTGGTCTTTATTACAGGCAATGCTACAAGGCTTCTGGGTACGTTGGCACAAGGAATATCTCACATCATTGCAACAACGAGCAAAGTGGCAACGGGCACAGCCAAATTTAAATACTGGTGATGTTGTTTTAGTCAAGGAACCTAATTTACCACCATGCAAATGGATCATTGGGCGAATAACAAAAACTCATCTGGACACCGACAACAAATGTAGAGTTGTAACCATCCGAACAAAATTTGGTGAATTCGTTCGACCAGCAGTAAAGGTTGCTCTGCTGCCTTTTACTGAAAGATAAAATTCTTTCAGGGGGGGCTGTATGTTCTGAAATGGGAATCTTTGGCACATCACCCTAATTCATCACCCGAAAGCTTGTATGAAAAAGAACTAATAAACACATGCTATAGCTTTTAGTACTAAATTTCACATTCCGCCACTTTTTGGATTTCGCTGGGCGACTAGCAATTCAACCGGCAACGAGTAAAGACAGATTCTGTAAATCTACCTAAAGTTCACATTGTTGTATAATTAAAGTATTAGATTGTAAATTAATCCTTGAAGTATAAATTCTATCATATTAAAATAAATTGTTATCACACATTGGAGTAGTCTTTGTCAATATCACAAATACCCAACGCATAGACAAAACCAACTTAACCAGACACCAGACAGCATTACACATTACACAAGAACCCCACCATCGCATTCAACAAACACCGTTGTCGGAGCCCATAAATAGACGGGAGACTCGCAACGGGCAGCATCAGACAGGACGTCTGAAAGTCGCCGAGGGGTGGGGACGGACGGTCCTTTCAATCCAGACACCCCAACACGATGATGACGGGTGGGGGAGGACGATCCCTGGAACAAACACCCCAACGAAAGCCAACTACATGAGGCTTGAATAACACCCCATCCTGCTACCAATGGGGTGCGGATACAGGCATCACATCACACAACCGATGTGGATGCAGCTAGCTCGAGCTGGCACCAAACCAAGTGATCGATGGGTGAAGAGACGACGATTTCTTTATAGCCACACCCCAACGAGGGAGCAACAAAGGAGCAACAGTGGTGTGCAGGCGGACGGCCAGTATAATCGGGCACACCCCAACGACGCCCCAGCTTTAAAAGTTAGGTTCGATGGGTGAAGGGATGACGACCCAGCACCCCACCAATAGAGCACCGAAGGAGCAGCAGAGGCGTGTAGGCGGACGGCCAAGTAATAAGACCGCCTCCACCGAGGGAACAAGAAAACATAAATACAAAACCCAAACCATCACCAACCCAACAACGATGGTACAAAAGTACAAACTGGCAGAGAGGCCAGAGGGCAGAAGGGCCCAATGACAAAAAAAAAAAAAATAATTGTAAGGAGTGACATGCTATTTGTCAGTCCCCCCCCCCAAATCTGAACGCCGATCCACCAGAGTAGGTAGGGACCCGGGAAAAAAAAAATATAAAAATTTTAATTTTCACATGCACTATACTTTTCTTTTGTGAGGGGCGGCGATCCAACGGATGGTTGGATCGAGATACAATCCCTTCTGGATTCCTTCTGAATTGTATCTACATTCTTTTCCTTTCGCCCCAACACTCCAGCTACCATTCATCGCATTTCCTTTCTCCTTCGCGAGCGTTTAATTTCAACAAACATTTTATTAGTGTAATCCGATGGGGGGAAAATGCCCGGGTATCAGAAATGAAAGAAACTCTGCTTTTCGCATTTTAATTGTATGTAATTGCTGTAGAACCTAAGAGTAGGCAATAGCTAGGATCCACAGCTTCCACAAACTCGCTCAGTGGAGTTCCCAGTCATTACTGGAAGTGGGAGCGAACTCCGAGACTGAGGAGTTTAGTATGAATGTGCAAAATGGGATGTGTGAGAGGCCTAGTCGGACACGGGGGCACACACTAGCAAAGCTTGCTAGTGTGGTTGCTAGAAATCCCGTCGTTGGGTCCACTACGGCTGAATGGATGTGAGAGAGAATGTGCGTGTGAATGTGTGTGTGTGTGTGTCTGGCTGGAGCTGTGGATCGTAGAAGATCTGAAAGTCACTTTTGATAAGACCAGCGATTAAAGAGGGTCAGCCTAAAGTTTTTTTTATTGGCAAATTTTTTTTTGTCGTTTCTTTTGGTTTTTCGTAGAGTAAGTTTTTGGTTGTTTTAAAGTAGAAGCGCGAGTTAAAAAAAAATAGTAAATAAAAATATTAAAGAGGAACTAAAGGGAAACCGGAGAAAGGATACGGACAAGGAGAAAGGACAGGATTTTAGTAGCGGGAGTAGCGGGACAAAGGGATTAAGGAACGGTGCCAGAAAAGGGGCACAATCCGCTAGGACACAACAAAGATAAGTATAGTGTAGTGAAGTGTAGTGCAGAAAAAAAAATTAGAAAAAAAAAAATAATAATAATAAATTCGTTTTTTAATTTTTTTTTTTGCAAATTGAGACTCCGGTGGGCCGCGCGTACGAAAATTCCCGAGAAAAGACGGGACACGCGACCCGTTGTTTAACGTTTTTCTTTGTTGTTTCGGGACGGTGGAAATACCGGGTCACTCTATTGACGAGTGTACCGCTAAATTAAATAAGAATAAACCGTCAAGCCCCAAAGGGGCCTTTATAACGTGGTGAAATTTTTGGCTTTTTTATTTCTGTTGCTTATTTTTTTTCTGTTCGGTTTTTCTTCTTCGGGGAAGTTTTTTTTCTTCTTTTCTTTTTTTAAAGGTTTCGTGATTCCAACAAAAAAATCACGTGGCGCCCATTTTTTTTTATTTCGCCCAGGTTTAGCTGCCGTTAACGCGCTACCTGGTAGAACCCACAGCTGGGATAGCGGGATCCCAGAGAACTTGTTATCGTTTGGTTCGGGGCATCGCCGTATATCGGTGCCGGGAATCAAACATAGCAAACCCGATGTTGACGGTAACGATTCTTCATTAATTGGAGTCAGTGGAGTGGATGTGGATGTACAGTGGATGGAACAGCTTGGAACTTCTTCAACTTGAAACGTACAGACATGTTAAACAAAATAAATGTATGTAAATGTAAACTAACCTTCCAAAATGCTATCTTCTATTATGGACTTGAGGTTGTTTATTTTATTCCGCCCCAGAATAGCATTAATTTTGGAATAAAGAGGCCATTCTGAGGGAGATGCTCCTGAAATCCCAATTGACTGTTTTCTTTTTCCTGTCGGTTTTCAAAATAAATAGAACGTCCGATCAGATTGGTAATTTTCGTTTTTATTTCCTCCGGTGAAAAATCCAACACTTTTCTTTTTAACAGGAGGGACAATTCTTTATATAGTATATACCCGTTAGTCATTGTAAATTGTAAATATTGGAACATCTGACTTCTTTCAACGTTGGTTTTGTAAGCGCTATAACGTGCGCTGAATGACTTTCGAAATAATTAAAAAGGTTAATTCGATTTGACAACCTTCTAAATGCAGAGACAAAATGCAGCATTTCGCTGAAATTCAACATTTAGAAATGCTGGAAATTGATTGTTCATATTGGCTCGGGCAGTAAGATTGACCGAAAGAGAGGGAACGCTTTTTATTGAAGTGGGAAGAAGAAGGGTTACTTCCACCGGGAATTCATTTCTAAAGAGGATTCTCGGATGCAACACATCCTTTTTTCCATATCGTTCCATTTCTGACATATTTCTACATTTTTGGAAGTATGAAGAATAGGAAAAAAGGTATGTTTCAGGCCAACTGCCCAAATTTAAAAATTACATTTTTAATTAATTAGCACCGATTTAGGTGCTCCACTTGTCAAAAAGTCTTTCAACCCCATGACAATGTGAACACGACGTTCATGGTGAGGACTTTCATCCCGTCGCCAATGTAAACAGGCACAATGTAAACTAAGGAACATTTCGGCTGAAATGTTGAATTTGTCCGAAATACTGAATCTCGGGTCGGTGTAAGCGCACTATAAGCTAAGCTAAACTTGGAATTATTCCCCAAGTAAAGTTGTCTCGGGGCCAAAACCGAAAACAAAAAAATGTACCACTATGCAGCAAAATTTAAAGACAGTAGGTCTTTTTTTACAACTTCGTTGTAAATTACTTCTTTATTAAGTGTAAATAGTTCAACTGTTAACAGACTAGTGTGGTATAAATTCCACCTAGTTACCATGAACCTTCGCTTTTAGCTGCTACTATAAAATTAACATTGCATCATGATTATACATTATTATTTTTTATTTAAAGGGAATGTGTGTAGGTTTACCTGCATTGTGTTTCATAAATGTCATACCATACAATTATTGCCCCCTATTAGCCATGGGTGTAGAGAACGAATGCAACCTTTATTTAAATCAGCCATGATCAATTTGTTGCCCACTTTCACTGCTGACCACATATGGATTTTGAACCATATGTCAGCGGGAGACGATGCCTTGCGAGGATGTTGACATTTGTTGACATTTGCCTTCGTGTTCTCCAGTGGTGGTCGGTGCCTCAAAATGGTTTTTGAAATTTATAAAATGTATTGGGAAATGGGATACAGAGAGAAAGAAAGATTTTTGGGCTCAGTGGTTATTTCGTTCCATGGGTGGCATCCAAAATTGAATGGGGAGACTAAATTCTTAGTGAGTTGGCTGGACTTTGATTTCTAGTCAACTACTCATCTTACTTGATTTTCGTTAACAAAAAAAATGAATACGTCTTTCGGGTGAAGCTGGGATTCGAACACCGAAACTTCCGATTTGGAAACAACCACTTGATCTACGGCCACCCACTGTAAATAATGTGATACGAGTATTTATCCATTCATTTATTCTAAATTGAATATATACCATAATGTATCTAACTACTCTCATACACCTCTCATACATTTGAAACCATTTGTATATATATATTGGATTTTAAGAATAAAGAATTTAATAAAACAAAAAAAAATGTCAGAAATTTGAAGATATGGGAAAAAACGTCATACTTCATCCGGAGATCCAGTTGAGGAATGAATTTTCGATGGAAATAACCCTTCTTCTTCCCACTTAAATAAAAAAAAATATTGTTCAAAGGATAAATTAAAATATATGTTTAGAGAGCTGGAAATAGTTGTCAGCCGAGAGATAAAATAAAAAGAGCTGCCAAATTAGAATTATGGAAAGGAGTCAACTAGTATTCGTATTAGCACGAGACTGTGCCATTTGCGCGCTCGTGCTTTTGCATGCTTTATATACGTTTTATGTCGAACTTACGATAACTTGCGTCAAAAGCACGAACTTGAAATTTGCAATCCGGAATGTCGCTTCGGCGTTGAGATGACAGATAAAGCATTGTTTCAATTTCATTGTTCAAATTTCTAATATGTGAATTCGTTGCACGTAGAGTAGAAATGTACTCTTTTTATTTATTTGGAGAAATAACTTCACAAACAATATATTTTAATAAATAAATTTAAAAAAAAACAACAAATACATGGTACATGTGCAAGAAAACCATAATAAAGTAATCGCAAAAGGCAATAAATTGGAGGTTACCCATTCGGAGTCATTACATTACACTATAACCTACCCTGTAGCTACAAATCGAACAAATCAACGTACAGTCTAAGCGAGCAGTTCCAATTTTTTTTTTTTACAAAAATGTCAGTAGAGCTGATCTGATAGCCGATAGCTATCAAACGCGCGACGTATTAGAAAGTAGCTCTACTAGGGCTTTGATGCCGGGCTTACGATATTTACGACCAAAAGTTTGAGATACGCCTGAGGTTACATTTCGGATTGCTCCATAATACCCCATTGTTTCTACTTCATATTTCAAAGCTTCAAATTTCAAACTTCATATTTGGCCATTACACTTGCATTTATTAGGAAAATAAAGGACGCCCCAAATGATATTCAGTGCCATCAAAAATCTTGTTGAATTTTCTTTTGTTCGGCAGTAGAATACAATCGATTCTAATATTTCTTACTAAGCTGACTGAATGCTACAACTTCTAACATATATTGTTGTCCTTTTCTAAGCACAATGTGGGTGTGTGTAGTTTTGACAAGATTCAAACTAATCATTTCTAAATTCAAAAACAATTTGTGTACTAAATGAGTTAACAGGTTCGAATTAGTTTTTGTTGCCTCTAATTACTGATAATAATCACTTCTTCGTGTTCCTTTTATTTTTCATTAAAAGTGCTAGAGTTGCAGTTGTGGTTGTATTTAAAAAAAACGCATTGCGTGCTTTAATTTGAGGTAATTGACTTAAGGGCGTGCCTCAATTTTGCACTAGAATTTATGTTTATATATTTTTGCAGATGGCTGTTTTAAGTTCTTGCTGGTCGCCTTGCATTTGGTCGAATAACGTCAGGACAGGCAGTTACGCCGTAGCTGTGTACACTGCTGCACTTTCTGTCGTCTTAATAACATTAGTAAATTATATATATTTACATAGCGGTTGCAAACTTCTGATTTCAAATGTTCAATTTAGATTTGCTACATGCTCGCAGGCGGAGAATCTTCTCAATTGTACTCTCCACTTTTTGAAACAGATATTAGGAGTTCAATGCCTATTGTTGGAGGGTTTTTCATTTTATATTTTATATTGCTTATTATTGCTTCATATTTGGTTTACGTTGCCATAAAAATTAAGTAAAACTTAATCTATAATTTGCGGAAAGATTTTGATATTCTTGATTTCTTGCAGTACTCGTGGTTGGCTATTGCCCTGGTTATTTCTCAGTGGACTTGGAATTCTATTTCAATTTGTATTTGGACTGTGGCTTATTGGAGGTTACTATATTTACGTAAGTAAATACGTAGCTAAAGATAAAAAAGTAAATTATTTTTAATAATTGTTTGTTTTATTTTTCTGCTTTACAGCTTGAACAAACGTTTTCGGCATTGTTGGACTTTGTTTGGATGGCATATAATGTAGTGTTTTAATTTTTCATATACAAACGCCCGCGAAAAAGTTAAAAGGTGTTAAAGACATTGCATTTGTGCAATCATTTTAACATACTGTCAGTATTATTTATTTTGTCCACGGTTTGCTTTAATTTCTGATTTTTACTTAAGTAATATCACTATTGTCTCATAAATGCAGACATTGCTGTGATCTATTTTCCTCATAATTTATATAATTATTTTGCATTAACACTAAAACGCTTCTATATGCAAATTTATTTGTAACTTGGAGCTCTATTTTCATCTGAAGAAAACAGAATTTTTTTGATTATGGATCAAAATTTTGGGAAATGTTTAGTATATGTGCCTTTTATCATGTCACTAAAGTTATTTACAATTTAATTTTTTTCCTGGCTCTAAGCTACTTTTTTCAAATTACTTTAAAAAGAATTGTCCGGCTACATAATTTATTGAAAATACAATCTTTGTCTTATCTGGCAGACATTTACTTGCCCCCAAGATACCTCGGACCTATGTATTTGTAAATAAGAGATCTTTATTAGACACAAGTTAATGGTAATGGTTACAACTTTCGCTTCCTTTTGGAAAAGAAAAACGCATTACCAACCAGTAACTCGGTTAGAATTATTTTATTCCAGACGATTAGTTCTATGCTTGTCTCTACCGTAGTTTTAAATTTATGTACGTGTCAGTTTCCTTTCAAACTCAAAATTTACTGCGGGCGTTTGGGCTATTCTACGATAGAACTGATTGAGAAATTTAATTTTTATTATTTTTTCTTTCTAGGTCTACTGTTGGTTGTGTATATTTTCTCAATACCAGGTTTTTCTCAAGTACCAGAATCCAAACATAGAACTTTTAATGCCTTAATTGCACTCATCGGTCACTGTCTTTTTAGTATAATTTACATATAAACAGACATAATTATTTTCCGTCCATTTTTAAGTATTACTTTATTTTCAAACTATATTTGATATACGATATATGAATACAAGTCTTTTTTTTTATTTCTCTGACGTGTTTTAATTTATTTAGCAGTTAGATGCATAAAATCCAATTACACAGATTTGTATAACAGAAAGCGGTGTAGTAATCACCGTTGATTTATAAATCCATAAGATTCAACATTAATTTCGATATACAATCATTGTTTTTACTTCTGGGTATAGAAAATCGAAAATGTAAAAATTTAAAAGTTTGCGTTTCAAAATGAAGATGCAAAATCTTTCCAGATTTCGAACCTTCTCAAAGACTCCTCTGAATCCTACAAATTGTGCCATCGATAAACTTAGTTTATCTTTGTGATTGGCTATAAATGCATTTAGGACATAGACTAACTATACCTAGTTATCAAACTCTACTAATACTTTTGCAAACGTTTAACTTTCGCACAGACACACTGTAAGTGAATCACCAACACATTCTCAATCTCTATAACCTGTCAGAATGGCTAAAATGACAACAAATTTCACGTAATGTTCGCTAAGTATATATAATAAAGGCAAAAATAAAAGGAAAACTATTTTTCGCTGGTGAATATTTAATTCAACGTGGTGAAAAAGTGAAGATAATAGAATATATTTAAAAAAAAACCTTTTTTTTGTTTCAATTGAACAAAAACGGGATCGTTTCAGAATAAAATTAAAAAAGGACCTAAGGATTATATTTTGAAAGTTTCATTTGAAGATATAAATGAATTAAAACTATTACAATTCTGAAATCAAGCTTAAGCTTGTATTGAGAGTCAATTGTATAAGCATTTTTTATGTTTAGGCACAAACTCTGTACTCTGGACATCAATGAAAAGGATTATTAATTAATGGCAACTTTTAAAATTAATTTCCTTGCTGTTCTTTTAGTTTGAATGTGTTGAGTAAATAAATTAATTAAATAATACTGATAAGTACAATTAACATTTTTGATAATTTTTTAGTTTTTTAAGGAAAATATTTGTTTTTCTATTTGAATTTAAAGCTTTTTCAAAATATTTCGAGAATCTTTTTTTTCACACATTATAAAGTACAAAAGCGGTGGTATTTTAATTGTTTATTTTTTAAAAATAATTTCCAGAATTTAACAAACAATGTGAAATGATATCCCAACTTAATTTGGTTTTGTCGAAGGGAATTTTTGTTTATAATTGTTTTCAACAGATTTTGCTACTACTTTGTTGAGTATTCTTTAATGCTGTTAACATCTTTAAGCCGGTCTGGCATAGAATGCGTCAACTTTTCCATAAATTCACATATTATTTCTTGCCATTCCGCTAAAAATTAAAATTTTTAACTGAGGCTTCGATGTGATGACATGTTTTCGTAATGTTTTCATCATTTAATGATTCCAAAGGCGTTCCAAAGAGAACGGGTTAAGATCGGGGCTATGTGGTGGCGTTACTAGCAAGTGAGGGGCTTTATGAGGATATGGACTTATGCTTGAAATCGTTGTCCTGTTGGGAGTAAAAAATGTTTCGCAATAAGCATTGTTTGTGTCCTTTGAAGCAAATTTTCGCTCTAAATATTTTAGTATACTTCTTTTTCTGAATTACTGTGACTAAATTACCGATCTCAACAGTGGATATTTAGCTCCATATTACACAACCACCATTTCCGTGCTTTACTTTTTGCCTTGTGTATTTGGACTGTAAGTTTCATTTGGTTGTCTTCATGCTTTCGAAGGCCTATTTGATTCATAAATGCTAAATTTTGACTCTTCTGAAAAAATCCTAGAAGACAAATCCTTTGTTTTTTTATTTATTAGCAAAGTCCTTTTCTTTTTTTTTTATTTGCTTCGCTGACGAAAGGTTTCTTTCTAACGGTATAAGATTTATACGCCGATTTGATGTCGTTGACATTCACGAAAATCCAGCCAAATTTTAGAATTACAACGTGATATTTGTGAAACGTACAGCGTTGTGTTTACATCGATTTTCTTCTTCTCGGAAATTTTTTGATGCAAAAATTGAGCAAAGTATATGGAAATGTTGCGTTAGTAATGGAATTAGTAATACAAAAGCATTAAATATGAGCTAAATTGTCCAGTCACATCCATATTTTTTCAAAAAATAATTGGTCAATACGCTGTCGTACTAAATGGACCTATAAAGCACTAATTTTCTATTTATTGTTCTATTTTCACAAATAAAAACAGTCAAAATAATCATTAATTATTATTTATTACTTCGTATGAAAAGTTAATACAATATTTTCCATTTAATCTAATAATACAATTTATTCATGAATTGTAATTTACATTTTTTCGGAACATGCTCTCCTGATGAAAACATTCATGGTGAAGCGAAAAACTTACCCACACCGTGGTGAAATGAACAAATGTCAATAATTTATTGAAGAAGCAGCAAATTTGTAAGTGACAAAAATTTCTATTGTTTTAATTTAATAAAACTAATTACTTTTTATCTTATAGATAAAAATTTTATATAGATAAAATGGAAAAAACTAAGAAGTGTCTCTTAGGATGCAAGGATTACATCCACTTGTATCGGCCAGGATACGAGGAAGCCAGGTAAGTTTGTATTATGCATGGAAAAAATATTTTTTTTTGCATGCCATTGTATTACGGGGGTGGATTACAAAGTTAAACGACATAAAAAGTTAAATAACTTTTTAATCTACTTGCGAGGTATAATAAAGTATGCACTTATTAATTATTTCCTCTCATTGATAGAAGTTCACGATGCTTCCACACTGGGAACGCTTTTCTTGAAACCATTGCACTTCAAATGTTGGATCTGCAAGGAAAAAGGCATTATATGTATAGTTATACGAAAATGTATTCTTTTTACTTACATGTAATTACGAGTAGTTAGCACCACTCATCCATATTTCTTAAAGCTCTTGAATGGTGCATTTAGATTCATTGTTCTTACTGTAAAAAAGAAGTAAAATAAATTATTTTGAAATTAAAATGTTTGTAGTTACTCACAAGAAAATGTAAACAAACTTTTCCAACTGCTTTTGCCACCTCCAATCCAAGGCAATCTGTTCGTGGCCGCAGTATTCTGTGGAAAATGTTTTCTTGCTCCAAATGTGTAAATTGTTCTTCTTTTGTTGTCCTAGAAAATATAATAAACAAAATTATTGTTCAACATAAAATTTTTTTGCAACTTACACGAAATTAGATTTGTAAATATGAGAAATATCAAAATCGAAATTCACCGCGTCATTTTTATATGGGTGACGTCACTCGTAAAACTTTTCGAATTTTGACATGGTTGACAATTCTCACGTATTCACGGACAGGTTCACACGGATAGTCCGCTTTCATACGTCGCATGTTTCGAAAGATTCTAGTGAGTGCAAAAGGGAGGGATAATGAAACAAATAATACCCAACTAACCAAATTCCCACTGCCTGTGGGTAGCATCTTCATTGCAAGTTTTTGACATTTCTTTTTCTCCTTCTTCTTTCTTTTTCGCATTTGCTTCATTATTTCTTTGGCTGTTGTTACGAGCACAACATTTCAGTATGGTGGATGAACTCAAATGGACCAAAGAATTAACAAGCGGGCTCATTTTCAATTATGAAATACTGAGCGCCAAAGATGAAATGAAAGAGAACTGTCAAATAACATGCAAAATCAAAGAAGGGGAAAGTCTTCATGTAGAGTTGCTCGCATCACTGAATGACAATTCAAAAGAAAATAACCAGAACTTGCGCTAAACACACTTGCGACGTATGAAAGCGGACATAGGGACGATCAGTACAAAACCGGTTTTGATTTTCCAATATCTGGAAAGTTTGATATCTAGGTATAGTTAGTCTATAGTTTAGGATGTCACCAAAACCCCAACGCCATAAACATAGTCGCAAAACTTTCCAGATGTTAGTCGTTCCAAATACCGTCTTCCACTGATTGTCTGGACCATGTAACTCTGTTGTGAAGCATGTTGTAGATGGCAAACTTTCCAGATATTGGAAAACCAAAACCAGCTTTTCACTGATCGCCTCTAACCATCACGTAACGAATTCTGGTACGTTAAAAAGGATTAGTAGTTAGTTCTTCTATGCTGTGAATACGTCATAGTTCAACTAACATAGATTGCAAACTCTACTAAAATAAGTTCATCTAGCTTTGAGTACATTTCACAGATGAACTAACAGATTTGCCATACTAAACTTGCAAAAATGAAAATTTAACCCCGTTTTCGTACTTTACACTTCATCTCCCTCTTCGACAAAACCAGTTAAACCGGTTTGTACCCCGGGGTTACTAGTCCAGTGTGCGCTGGCCCGAGCGGATGAAAATTTAGGCAAAATCAATACACACTTAATTTACCATTTCCGAGGGCAAAAAAAAGTGTGTCATGCACATTTCATTCGTAGTTTGGCAGCCGAAGAGTAAACACAAAAAAAAAGGCAAATGTTTGGACGAGAGTAGAAACACTAAAGTTGATCGAGGAACACAAAAAGGATTAAAAGTTTTCACGAAGAGGTGTTTGCAAGCTGTCAAATTATTAAAAAACTAAAACCCAGGATTGCTCATCCAGTATACCATTGATGTAAAATCAGTTAACCCGGTTTGTACCCCGTAAATTACAAGAAAAGTTAATATGATGAGAGCAATTTGCATGTAAAGTTCACTATGTGAAACGCCCATAGAAGCAACATTTTCCAGATATTGGAAAACCAAAACCCACTGATTGCCCCCATCCATGTGAACCTGTCCATGAATTAGCGTGAATTGTCAACAACGTCAAAATTCGAAAAGTTTAGGAATGACGTCGCCCATATAAAAATGACGATTTGAATTTCTGTTTGGACATTTCTCATGTTGACAACTATAATTTCGTGTAAATTGCAAAAGTAATGGTACTTTCGTTGGGTTGTCAGAAAGCTTTTTTCTTGTGTACTTCTTCGGACTTTTATATTTTAAATATATTTGCTTGCGAATTAATTCGAACATTTAGAATAATAAATTGGCCAAACACAGCCGATTGCACGAAAACAGAAATCCAGTTGTACACACAATACTATTTTTCGTTTATACATATTTATATGTGTTCGTACATTTTGACATAAAATTCAGGAGAGCAATTTCGATTCTGAAAAAATAAAGGGAGATTGTTTTATGTCACTTTTGTGTTCGGGGCACGAAACAAGTCCAAATGAAAACGCCATAAGGCATCGAAAGAAGAAAAATAAAGGCATCATAGCCAGAAGAAACAATTTCCTACCAAATACTGTTGCCACCAACAGGTTGATTTTCTGTGGATTTGGCAAAAGCAGCAGGATTTGTTTGCTTACATATTCTTGTGAGTAAGCAAAAATCTCAAATTACTAAATAAATTAATTATAAATGTGGATAATTAAAAACATGTGAGTAAAAAAGTATACATTTTAGTTTAGCCATACATTTAATGCCTTTTTCTCTCCAGATTCAACATTTGGAGTTCAACCGTCCTGCCAAAAGTATTTTAAGTGTGGAATCATCGAATGTTGACTAAAGACATACATATGAGTTAAACGTGTACATATTAGTTTAGCCATACATTTAATGCCCTTTTCTTTGCTGATTCAACATGCATATTAACTATATATTTAATATGAATATTGAGGGGCTTTTTGTTGATTTTTTGCTTGATTTTCTGAAAAATTAATAAAAAAGAAAACGTGTCATAAAACATGCTACTGAAGTGAAACTTCGCCGAACTCACAGACATACTAGGCAAGAGGTTAGAAAATTTGATTGAGGATATTACTTGCACACTATTAATTGTAATATTTTAATGTTTCATCATTCTATAAGTATACCAGGAAAGGATTAGGAAATTTGTTAAATGATATTATTTTTACACTATGAATAGATATTTTATCACTTTTTTTTCAATTTATTATCATTATCGTCTGAATCATTCTCCAAGCATGAAACAATAGGCTTATGATAACTAAAATATTGTGATAACCAGTCAAATGTGAGCAGCGACATCTAGCAGAAAATGTCGCCACTCGGCGACTAGAAGGTTTCGATACTGGATTAGCAAAGACAGTCGAGGAGAGTAGAATCGAATTTTCTAGCAAATTGGAACTTGTATGGAACGCTGGATGACGTGGATTGTTCTCGAAGTATGTCATTCGAGTATAAATACCAGCATCCCAAAGGTATGCAAATCAGTTCCAAAGTTGAATTTGAAGTGTTAATTAGAAGAAGTGATTAAGTGGTTTAAGTAAAAGATAAGAAAAGTATAAGTGGTTGAGAAATTGAATTGTACTGAGAAAAAGAATTAAATAGTGAATTGTAACTGTACTGAATAAAGGGATTTGTATTGAAAAGAATAAGTTCTATCATTTGTACCCACACAAACATTCTACATTGGTGTCAGAAGTGGGATAGGACTTATTGTGTATTGAAAAAAAAAAAAAAAAAAAAAAAAAAAAAAAGTGTTTTCTGACTATTTGAAAAAGCTAGAATGGGTCGAAAACTATTGCAGTTGACCCTCGTCCAACTCAAATCCGAGTTGAACAAGAGATGCCTCAGCGCCAGTGGAGGAAAAAGTGACCTGGTGCTCCGACTTCAGGAGGCTTTGAACAACGAGGGACATGATCCTGATGTATACTCCTTTGATGTTGACGAGGATGAACAGACAAGTACCGGCAATGACATGGCTGCAATGATGCAACTCCTCTTATTAAAAATGGACGAACAAAACAAAAAAATGGACGAACAGAAGAACAGTCTCGACCAACAAAAGAAAAATCTGGAAGAACAGAAGAACAGTCTGGAACAAAAAATGGACGAACAGAAGAACAGTCTGGAACAAAAAATGGACGAACAGAAGAACAGTCTCGACCAACAAAAGAAAAATCTGGAAGAACAGAAGAACAGTCTGGAACAAAAAATGGACGAACAGAAGAGCAGCATTGAACAAAAATTCGACGACCAAAAGAATAGTCTACAACAAAAACTGGAAGAACAAAATAACGTTCTACACCAAAAGTTCGAAGAAATAGATAACAAATTTGAAAGAATAGAGAAGAATGTTGGCGAAAAATTGGAACAAATGGACAACAAAGTTGAGCAACTGGCAAAAGAGCTCGACACAGTGCGAAAACAGAAACAGCGAGAATGTTCTTTAAGCGGTCCAAGGAGAAAAGAGTTGAAGCCTCCCTCATTCGATGGCCAGACCTCATGGTCTACCTATAAGAAGCAGTTTGAAATGGCTGCCTGTGCAAACGACTGGGACAATGAGGAAAAGTGCTTTGCCCTAGCGATGGCCTTACGTGGTCCTGCGGCAGAATTGTTACAAACAATCGATATCGAAAAGAATAGAGACTATATGGTTTTAGTGCAGGCTATCGAGAAACGGTTTGGGGATAGCCACATACGGGAAGTTTACAAGGTTCAATTGCAAGGCCGTATGCAGCAACGAGGAGAAACACTGCAACAGCTCCAAGCAGACGTGAGTAGACTGGCACATTTGTCATATCCCACCGCAGGCCAAGAAATAATCGACGAAATGGCAAAGGACGCATTCATCAGGGGAATTGCAGATTTGAAGCTACAATCAGCAGTCAGGATGGCCGGGAAAAGAACCCTTGCTGAAGCACTTGCCTTCGCTCTGGCGATGGAAGCATCCAATCAGGCTTCCAAAGGAGTGCATTTCGTAAGGGAAATAGTATCTGGTGAATGCTCCTGCTCAAGACCAACTACTATGCAACGAAATATCCCGCGGGAGAGCCGAAGAATGCGCTGCTGGAACTGCGATAAAGTAGGACATTTGCAAGGGCATTGTAAAGAACCGGTACGACGAGAAGGCTGTCTGCACTGGGGTTACAGGCAAATAGAAAGAAAAACCGGCAGAAACGGCTACCAAGAAACCGGTCAAATTTCCAGAAGCCATCAGTTAGGAAATGTTTACTTCGCGGGGCAGAAGTCTGTAGCAGAAGTTGACTCCAGGGTAATTATCCCAGTCTCACAGGTAAAACAATGCAACGAAAGCCTCCCAGCAGAAGTAGTCAGTGGTAAAGAAGCGAAAGAACAGGCAACTATCCAAACGATCAGGACTGAGCCAATAGAGGGTTGGAGTATAGACGAAATCCGTTCCTCCCAACAGGCAGACAATGACATCGAACCAATATTGGCCTGGAAGGAACACGAGGAAAGACCAAGCTGGCAGCAGATATCAGATCGGAGCCAAACTCTGAAGGCATACTGGGCACAGTGGGACTCGCTTTTTGTGCAAGATGGATTGCTGAAGAGAAAATGGGAAACTGCAGATGGGACAACATCTCGTATGCAGCTAATTGTGCCACGGTCCAGAGTCAACCAAGTGCTCCATGAAATAGACGACGGAGTCTCAGGAGGCCATTTGGGAATAAACAAGACGTTGGAAAAGGTAAGGGAACGTTTCTATTGGCTAAGCGCTAAACAAGATGTCGAGAATTGGTGCAAAAAGTGCATAAGGTGTGCGGCTACCAAGGGCCCAAAAGTAAAGCCACATGGACAAATGCAACAATACAATGTCGGAGCACCTTTCGAACGAATAGCCATCGACATCGCTGGGCCGTTTCCCGAAACCTTTAATGGAAACCGATATACTCTCGTAGTCATGGATTACTTCAGTAAGTGGCCGGAAGTGTTTGCCATCCCAAATCAGGAGGCTAAGACCATAGCCGAACAGATAGTCAACAACTGGGTGAGCAGATTTGGGGTCCCAATGGAGCTGCACTCTGATCAAGGGCGAAACTTTGAATCAAAAGTCTTCCAGGAAATATGCCAATATTTGGGAATAAGAAAGACAAGGACAACGCCACTACACCCTCAATCTGATGGAATGGTCGAGCGATTCAATCGGACCTTGAATGAGCATCTATCTAAGGTTGTCAGCAACTGCCAGCGGGATTGGGATCGACACATACCCCTCTTCTTAATGGCCTACCGAAACGCGGTCCATAGCTCAACAGGGCACACACCATCCGAGATCTTATTTGGTCAAACAATTCGGTTGCCAAGTGAAGCAAAATTCGGATCCCCACCGACGGAGCCCAAAGAGGTGAACGAGTACGTGAATGACTTACGCAGCAGGATTCGTAAATTGCATGAAGACACCAGAGAAAAGATGAAGCTAGCAAGCAGCCGCATGAAAGCTAGGTACGATATCAAGGCGAAATCTTCCGGTTTCAACGAAGGAGATCTGGTTTGGCTGTATAATCCTCAGCGTAAGAAAGGCAAATCACCAAAATTGCAATAGGACTGGGAAGGTCCATACAAGGTGATAACCCGCATTAATGACGTTGTCTACCGGATCCAGCGTGGGGATCGAGGAAAATTTAAAGTGGTCCATTTGGATAGAATGTGTCATTTCAACGGGATGCTGAATGACGAAGTTGTTCGGGACGAACAACTGTAGGGAGGGAGCAATGTGATAACCAGTCAAATGTGAGCAGCGACATCTAGCAGAAAATGTCGCCACTCGGCGACTAGAAGGTTTCGATACTGGATTAGCAAAGACAGTCGAGGAGAGTAGAATCGAATTTTCTAGCAAATTGGAACTTGTATGGAACGCTGGATGACGTGGATTGTTCTCGAAGTATGTCATTCGAGTATAAATACCAGCATCCCAAAGGTATGCAAATCAGTTCCAAAGTTGAATTTGAAGTGTTAATTAGAAGAAGTGATTAAGTGGTTTAAGTAAAAGATAAGAGAAGTATAAGTGGTTGAGAAATTGAATTGTACTGAGAAAAAGAATTAAATAGTGAATTGTAACTGTACTGAATAAAGGGATTTGTATTGAAAAGAATAAGTTCTATCATTTGTACCCACACAAACATTCTACAATATGAAATATAAATTTTCGATCGTAATTTATCTAAATATCTAACAAACACTGCATCAACTGTACTACTAGATTTCGTAGTGGATGTATTACGATCATTATTCATTTTTAGATTCAATTAGCACTCCAAAAAGTCTATCAATGTTGTGCCTCCTCGAAAGCTAAATTGATATTAAAATCTCCACTTAAAATAATGGGTAGTTGAGAAATATCTTTATTTATATACTCGCTATCGGGAACTTTATTACTCTAAAGTAGAAGAGATTGGAAAATAAACTCCATTATTTTTTTCAATGTTTGATTGGGAGAGATATATATAGCTATCATTACAATTTGCTGTTAATTAGAGTTAACTGTGAAGAACGTATTTCTCCCACTGCCAAATCAGAATATACAGAAATAGTATTAACTTGACGTGAATAAACATCCATATTTGGTACACATACTAAAGTATTGTTGAGATTTTCGTAAATTGCAACACCACCGGCTCTCACCGAAGTACATTTGAATTTAACAACACAATTAAAATTTGGTACATTTACGCTTTCGTCGTTGTTTAGCCATGTTTCCGATAAAAGCAGATAGTTCGACTTTGTCAATTACAATTAAACGACAAAAATGAAATTCCATTTCATTTAGTGATGAAGTCTTTGCTCCTATTTTCCGAGAATCTGTGAATCCTACCCACACTCTAGTCACTTCATTCTTCTCGTCACGCTCAATGTGGACTAATTTACCAACAGCGCCGTTAGCTAAACCATCAGTGACGTCTGTATTAGTGGTCAACATTTACGATTTATTTAACACAAAAATAATTTCGTACGGTAAACCACCTGTATCAATGACCGACATTTTTGACGAACAAATGCACTTTTTTCAGCATTGTGACAGCCAATATAGATGTCCGTCGCTATTGATATAATTTTGTCAGGGACCGAGTTTAGAATTGATTGGTTATAATAATACGCTGATGGATTTGTAAGAAAAAGTCGTATACCGTTTGGACAGATCTGATCAATTTCTACTTTCAAGAAAAACCGAGATTCTATTGTGATAACCACTTAAATGTGAGCAGTGACATCTAGATTCACAGAGCAGAAAATGTCGATACTCGAAGACCAGAAGATTTCGATACTGGAATAACAAAGTCTCGACTTGAGAGCGGAATCGAATTTTCCAGCAAATTGGATATTGTATGGGACGCTGGATGGCGAGGATTGTTCTCGAAGTATGTCATTCGAGTATAAATACCAGCATCCCAAAGGTACTCGTATGCAAATCAGTTCTAAAGTGAAATTTGAAGTGTTAATTAGGAGAAGTGATTAAGTGGTTTAAGTAAAAGATAAGAAAAGTATAAGCGGTTGAGAAATTGGATTGTACTGAGAGAAACAATTAAATAGTGAATTGTAACTGTACTGAATAAAGCGATTTCTATTGAAAAGAATAAGTTCTATCATTTGTACCCACACAAACATTTTACATTGGTGTCAGAAGTGGGATAGGACTTATTGTGTGTAAAAAAAAGAAGTGTTTTCTGAGTGTTTGAAAAAGCTAGAATGGGTCGAAAACTATTGCAGTTGACCCTCGTCCAACTCAAATCCGAGTTGAACAAGAGAAGCCTCAGCGCCAGTGGAGGAAAAAGTGACCTGGTGCTCCGACTTCAGGAGGCTTTGAACAACGAGGGACATGATCCTGATGCATATTCCTTTGATGTTGACGAGGATGAACAGACAAGTACCGGCAGTGACATGTCTGCGATGATGCAACTCCTCTTGTTAAAAATGGACGAACAGAAGAACAGTCTCGAACAAAAAATGGACGAACAGAAGAAAAATTTGGACGGTCTTCAACAGAAAATGGATGAACAAAAGAATAATCTGGAAGAACAAAAGAATAGCCGAACAAAAGCTGGATGAACAAAAGAAACATCTAGACGAGCAGAAGAGCAGCATTGAACAAAAATTCCAAGAACAAAAGAATAGTCTAGAACAAAAACTGGAAGAACAAAATAACGTTCTACACCAAAAGTTCGAAGAAATCGATAACAAATTTGAAAGAATAGATAAGAATGTTGGCGAAACTGGCAAAAGAGCTCGACACAGTGCGAAAACAGAAACTGCGAGAATGTTCTTTAAGCGGTCCAAGGAGAAAAGAGTTGAAACCTCCCTCATTCGATGGCCAGACTTCATGGTCTACTTATAAGAAGCAGTTTGAAATGGCTGCCTGTGCAAACGACTGGGACAATGAGGAAAAGTGCTTTGCCCTAACAATGGCCTTGCATGGTCCTGCAGCAGAATTGTTGCAAACAGTAGACATCGAAAAGCATAAAGATTATGTGACTTTAGTACAGGCTATCGAGAAACGGTTTGGGCATAGCCACATGCAGGAGGTCTACAAGGTCCAATTGCAAAGCCGAACGCAGCAACGAGGAGAAAAACTTCAGCAGCTCCAAGCAGACGTGAGTAGACTGGCACATCTGTCATACCCCACTGCAGGCCAGGAAATTATCGACGAAATGGCAAAAGATGCATTTATCAGGGGAATTGCAGATTCGAAGCTACAGTTAGCAGTAAGGATGGCCGGGAAAAGAACCCGCCTTCGCTCTGGCGATGGAAGCAGCCAATCAGGCTTCCAGGGGAACACATTTCGTCAGGAAAGTAGCATCTATCGAATGCTCCTGCACAAGTATTAGTGCCGAGGAATGAGATACTCGACGGGATAGACGAATAATGCGTTGCTGGAATTGCAATAAAATAGGACACCTTCAAAGACAGTGTAAAGAACCGGTGCGACGAAAAGACTGCCCTCACTGTGGTGACAAGCAAATAGAGGAAGAAACCCGCAGAAACAGCTATCAAGAAGCCGGTCAACATTCCCGAAGCCATCAGTCGGGAAATGCTTAAGCACCAACTTCGCGGGGCAGAAGTTGGTAGCAGGAGTCGACGGCCCCAGGACCATCATCCAAGTCTCGCTGGCAAAACGTTGCAGCGAAAGCCTTCTAGTAGAAGTAGTCAGTGGAAAAGAAAAATGGATGGCAACAATAGACACCGGTGCCACGGCCTCAATCATCAGGAGGAATCTTGTGCAGAAGTCTTGGCTGCATAACACTAGCAGTTGCAGCTTGCGAACAGCTATAGGAGCAACGATTAAGGTATATGGTGAAGTCCGCATAAAAATCCAACTGGCCGGAATAACATTCACTCACGCGTTTCTGGTAGCTGACATATGTGACGAGTGCATCATTGGTACAGACTTCATGAGAGAACATGGGCTTGTAGTCGACTTGGGGGCACAAACCCTGAAATACGGAAACATGGAGGTACCAATGATATACGGAAACGCCAATACCACAGTCTCAAATGTCGTCATCTGCAGCAATCAGAGTCTAGAGCCTTCGTCAGAAGCAATTTTGTGGGCAAAAGTGGAAGGTGGTCCTGGTAGCCACCGATTCTATTTGATGGAGCCAGAAAAGAGAAGAGACTTAATGGTGGGAAAGACCTTAGTGGAGCCAAAGAACAACATGGTCCCTGTAAGGATTCTAAATCCAAAGACATTCAGTGTAAAGGTGAAAAAGGGAGAGATAGTGGGAAAATGCGTACCTGTTGAGGCTATATCGACCACAACGGAAAAAAAGGGTGCAACACTGGTCACAACAGTTCAGAGCATAAAAATCAAGAACAAAATTCTCAGCCTCTGTAATCTGGACGAAGATCAGCGAATCCTGGCAGAAAAACTAATCGGTGAGTACGCTGATATATTTGCTGCACAAGACGGAGAATATGGACGTACGCATATTGGTCAACACCATATTGACACCGGAGACGCTCGACCAATCCGTCAACTTGCAATGCGTCTTCCATTGGCAAAGCAAACAGAAGTTGCCAAAATGATGTCGAAGATGAAAGCTGAGGGAGTGATTGAAGAATCGCAAAGTCCGTGGGCATCTCCAGTGGTCCTCGTGAAGATGGCAGCACGAGATTTTGTGTAGACTACCGACGTCTCAATGATGTCACTAAAAAGGACAGCTACCCACTTCCGAGAATCGATGACACATTGGATATGCTTTCTGGAGCGAAATGGTTTTCAACACTTGACTTGAAGAGCGGTTACTGGCAGGTAGATAAATCGTGCGGATCGTGAGAAAACTGCCTTCACTACAGGAAGCGGTCTTTGGCAGTTTGCAGTGATGCCGTTTGGACTGTGCAACGCTCCGGCCACCTTCGAGCGACTAATGGAACGAACATTGCAAGGACTCACCTGGAAAACATGCCTAGTATATTTGGACGACGTTATCGTCATAGGTAAGACGTACGAGGAGCAACGCGAAAATCTAAAAGAAGTGTTTGAGAGGTTACGAAGTGCTCATTTAAAGCTCAACCCAGAAAAGTGTGCCTTGTTTTGTCCGGAAGTAAAATATCTGGGTCACATTATATCAGCGGAAGGAGTAGGAACGGATCCTGACAAAATCGAAGGCGTGAAAAGTTGGCCTTCTCCAAAAGATAAACACCAACTGAGAAGCTTCTTGGGCCTCGCCACGTATTACAGAAGGTTCGTAAAGGATTTTGCTGGCATTGCAAAGAGCCTGCATCAACTTACGGAAAAAGGCCGACAGTTCAGGTGGTGTGGAGAATGCGAAAAAGCATTTAAAGGACTGAAGCGACAGCTGTGCAATGCCCCCATCTTGGGTTACCCCACGCCCGGAAAAATGTTCATCGTGGACGCAGACGCTAGCAATGTTGGGGTCGGAGCTGTGATCTCCCAAGTTCATGACGGTCAAGAGAAAGTGGTCGCATATTACAGCAAAGTACTCTCCAGACCTGAACGGAACTACTGTGTAACCCGGCGCGAGCTTCTGGCTTTAATTCTGGCTACGAAGCATTTCCATAAGTACCTCTACGGACAAAAGTTCATTCTCCGGACAGACCACGCAGCTCTGAAATGGCAACTCCAATTTAAGAACCCTGAAGGCCAAGTTGCAAGATGGATCGAGCAGTTGCAGGGCTACGACTTTGAAGTGCAACACCGCAAGGGAACACTCCACTCAAATGCTGATGCTCTCTCTCGTCGACCGTGCGGAGTAAAATGCGAACACTGCAATCGTAAAGAAGCAAAAGAACAGGCAACTATCCATATGATCAGGACTGTGCCAATAGAGGGTTGGAGTATAGACGAAATCCGTTCCTCCCAACAGGCAGACAATTTTTTTTTTTTTTTTTTTTATAATTTACGCGCGCCTAAGGGGTTGATACCCTTTTACTGTTGCCAGGGCGCGGGCGGAAAGATAGAAGGAGGAGAAAGGAAAATTGTTTTTGTAGTGGTTTGAAACTCAGGTGTGTTTGGTTTCTATGTTTGCTCTCCAGGGGTGGGAGTCCGAATAGGACGGAGAGTTTTTCTTCACTCAGAGTGATTCGAGATATAATTCCCAGTATTTTTTTCATTGCTTGAAACTCTTATAACAGCCAAATCTACGTGTCAGTGTTATGCCTTCACACGCAGAATTTTTTTGTCTGAGTTCCAATTATACAATGAAAAACTGATTTTGCCATGGTCAAGATTCGAACCTGGACCCTCCGAGTTGAGAAGCGTTTGCTGCTACCACTACACCACGGCCACCCCACCCCACATCGAACCAATATTGGCCTGGAAAGAACAAGAGGAAAGACCAAGCTGGCAGCAGATATCAGATCGGAGCCAAACTCTGAAGGCATACTGGACACAGTGGGACTCGCTTTTTGTGCAAGATGGATTGCTGAAGAGAAAATGGGAAAGTGCAGATGGGACAACAACTCGTATGCAGCTATTAGTGCCACGGTCCAGAGTCAGCCAAGTACTCCATGAAATACATGACGGAATCTCAGGAGGCCATTTGGAAAAGGTAAGGGAAATTTTCTATTGGCTAAGCGCTAAACAAGATGTCGAGAATTGGTGCAAAAAGTGCATAAGGTGTGCGGCTACCAAGGGTCCAAAAGTAAAGCCACATGGACAAATGCAACAATACAATGTCGGAGCACCTTTCGAACGAATAGCCATCGACATCGCTGGGCCGTTTCCCGAAACCTTTAATGGTAACCGATATACCCTCGTGGTCATGGATTACTTCAGTAAGTGGCCGGAAGTGTTTGCCATCCCAAATCAAGAGGCTAAGACCGTAGCCGAACAGATAGTCAACAACTGAGTGAGCAGATTTGGGGTCCCAATGGAGCTGCACTCTGATCAAGGGCGAAACTTTGAATCAAAAGTCTTCCAGGAAATATGCCAATATTTGGGAATAAGAAAGACAAGGTTCTATGCCTTTTTCCACTGGTTTTGTGTCTCTGTGCCACTTGGAGCGTCTTGTTATTTCCGGAAGTTACCCCAAATACCACCGCTTGGTAAACTGACTCATTAAGTGCTGCGATCGTAGACTGTAGAGACTACTGTTGACATCGCTTTCGTAAAAAATTCCGGGGCCGTAACTTCTTTATCATCTTCTCCAAAGAGCATAGAGTTTGGAGGAAGTAGTTTCCGGTCTTCAGGATCCACTGGTACATGAGTGAGAGGACGACGATTAATTTGACCTTGGTCTTCAATAAGCGTATTCCGTAGAACATCTTCTCGCGGTACCATGCCTCTAAGAATAAATTCTATAGTACGTTTAATTGACTGGATAAGTCTCTCCCAAGCTTCGCCCATTCACGGTGAATACGCAGGAATACATTGCCAGACTATGCCTTCATACTTTGCTGGGTACTCACTTAAGGCCTTTTCCATCTCCTTTATGTCTTTTTAAAGGAGATTTTTCGTCCCAACGAAGTTAAGGCCATTGTCGCTATATAAAACTTTGTAACGACTCGAGTTATCACAAATCGGCGGAGCGCCATTGTATATTGATCTAAAGAAAGATCGTTGAGTAGGTCAATATGCACGGCAAGTGAAAATCATCCCATATCTTTTAACTGTTCCCCTCCCAAATTTGGCTAGAAACGGTCCAAACAGTCTACCCCAACGTGGGTAAGGGTTTCGACTCGAAAGATAAGCGAGATATGGCGAGTTGCCCCATATAGAAGCAGTACCCACACGAAAATTCTGTTCGTGATGTTGTTGCACGAATATGTAAATTAAAGGGTGACTCTTAGGCAAAATCGCAGGATTACGAGATGCGTACAGGATTGAAGTTTTCTGTGCTCGTGAGCTCATACGAATAGTTCCTTCTTCATCCAAAAACGGTGTTAAGGTGTAAATAGAGCTGGAGAACTCCACCCATTTTGCTACTTAACAAAGATTTGTATTCCGCCGGATCTTACTGAATTTTCCTAAACACCCAATTTTCTGCTCGTTTGTTTTCAAGGGGAGTGATGAAAGGTTCTTTCCGAATCGCCTTCTTGAAAAAATAATCTTTACATCGGAGAAGAAAAGCAATTACCCTTGCTGAAGAAGCCCATTTAGCGCGAAATCTTGGCAGCAGTTCATCGTAGACATTGAAGGAAACTATTGGACTAGTCGTATGCAGTAAAATGCTGGATGCTGCTTCATCTGCTTCAGTGATCCCATCGAGCTTAATTGGTAAGATGGGCCAATCTACAATTGGCTTCGAAGAAAATCAGGGCCTTTAAACCAGCTATTATCATGGTTCAGCATCGAGGAATCCATTTTGTGCCATCGTCAGCCACATTTTCCGCAGACTTTATATACTATAAAACCATTGACGAGAAGTGGTTGAGTCCAAAATTTCACCGATCCTCATAGCATAGAAAGAAGGAAATTTGTGATTCGTAGAGTTGATCCAGGACAACACTGTTTTCGAGTCCAACAGGAAGGTCACTTTCTGGCTTGGGATGGTATGCGATGCCATTATAATCAATGCCAATCGAACGCCGGAATCGAATTTTTTAGCAAAATGGAAATCGTATGGGACGCAGGATGGCGAGGATTGTTCTCGAAATATGTCATTCGAGTATAAATATCTGCATCCAAAAGGTATGCAGGTGAGATCATCAATTGAATTTGAAGTGTTAATTAGGAGAACTAATTAAGTGGTTTAAATAAAAGATACGAAAAGTATAAGCGGTTGATAAATTGGATTGTATTGAGATAAGCTATGGAATAAAGCGATTTGTATTGAAAAGAATAAGTTCTATCATTTGTACCCACACAAACATTTTACAGTATAGTAATTCTACGGTACCTGAAGCTGGTTTCAGTGTAGCTAGCGTAAAATGATTTAAATTTAGAAAGTTTCTTCGAATCGTGTTAAATCAATTTCAATTCTGATAGCCTATATTTTCAACTCGACTCAGTTGAAGGAGAGATTAACTAGGCCATGAATACTTACCAAAGTAAAAAACCTGCGGTAAATTACTTCTTTGTGCCTGTTCACATTGGACGTATGAAAGTCCTGCCCATGAGCGTCGTATTCACATTTTCATGGGGATGAAAGACTTTAATCGGACCATTTTTAATTGTTATATTTGAGCAGTTAGCCTGAAACACACACTTTTGCCCGTTTTTACACTTCCTTGCTCACTTGCGATCAAAACTAAAAGGAAAAAATATGTCAAAAATGGAACGATATGGGAAAAAACGTCATTCTTCACAAAAATCAATATGTGAACAGGCACTTTTACTTTTCTCACACACATATGTTTGCATCCAAATTATTTTCTGGATTTGATTGCCGATCGCGCATTGTTTTCGTTTCCTCAGTATATATATTTCCATACTTTGGTTGTAGTGGCAAACTTTCCAAACTGAATTACATTTTTTCACCAACCGAAATATAAACTGCCATTAAACGGGAAATATATATTCGCCCTAACAAGCTTTTATGAGAACTCTTAAGCGGAGTTGAGTAATTTTTTGTGACGATCACTAAGTCGTCTTTTACAGGGTACGAGACGACTCGGCCCGATTTTTGTTATTCTCCTTTGGGCCCGTGTCGAACTTCTACACTTTACCATTGCCTACAGCCGATTCTTACTTTTTCTGTTTCTCCCTTCATTCGCAATTTACTACGTTCAGAAGAAGTAGGTTGTTCTTTCAGATTTTATAAAAACAAAAAAAAGTGCTCGTCTTGATAATGGATGTGGAAAATATGGAATTTTTGAATAATTTAATGGAGTGCGTTAATGGTTTTATTGAAATTATTGATGTGGATGACACCAATGATTAACAAATACTTAGGGTTCAATGCTGCGAAAAACCAGTAGTTTTGTCTAGAAAAGGAAGAATAGATTATGTATAAAGCCTTGAAGGAAAGAAGGAAAGAGAAAATATTAATATTCCTTATTAGAGAATTAAGAATTAATGATCAGGATCCTTTAATAATTATTTGAGATTGACAAACAAAGTTTAAAATGCTACTGTCCTTGGTTGAAGAAGATTTGCGGCGAGAAAATATGTTAATGAGGGATGCAATTACTCCTGCGGAAAATCTCTCTGCAACATTAAGGATTCTGGCAACTGCTTAATCGTATATGAGTACTAATTACCAGACAAGGCTATCCACATCTTTTCAGAGTAAAGCAGAACCAGACGTGTATAAAAAATTAAAAGCAAAATATTTAAAATTAAGTAAATTATACATTTTCTTTTATTCATTTAATTCTAGATCTACATAGTAAGGAAAAACTTAATACTAAAAATCGCTGTCGTCAAATATTCCCTGCATGGCCTCTTCCAACAGGTCTGGCGTCCTTTGGGGTGCATTTCATTGCGACGCTGACTCACTCGTATGATCTATTAAAATTCGAAAATTTCGTAGAGTGGAGCTTTGTCGGCTTTCGAAATTTAAAGGTGACGATGGGATTGAAATAACCCGTAGTCCTGGAGAATTTCTTTAAGTAGATGTACTGCTCCTTGATGTTAGTGCAGTCGAAGGTGACCCTGAGTATTTTTTTGTTGGCGCAACAATTTATTTTTGCATATATTTTCCTTTAGTATGGATTGTATAGCCCAAGAAGTCATACTTCATTTCGGATCTATTTGCCAAAAGATACCTAACGCCAGAAATTTGCGTATTCAAGAGGTTTTGTGTTTTCCCAACCTAAAAGTAAAAAGAAAATTGTAAAATTAATTTAAACCATTTATCTATATATCTTGTTGTCGCAATTCGGCAGCAACCATACTAATTTCCGTATCAACTTTTCAAACAGCTACAAAACCTTTATTTTAAATTGTATCAATTAATTACATAGGACTTTCATATAGTTTAATTACTTAAAATTTAGTCTTCTTTTGTAAACTTTTAATTCACAATTTGTATTCTTATTTGGATTAATTATTACACTTTTGTAACATCCTAAACTTATTTCTAATATCTTATTTCATTGTAAACATTTGTAATTTTTTATTTTTCTTTCTTTTTCAACAATATCTCATTATTATTGCCTCTGAATTCTTAACAACTTTATTATTTTTATTATATTTAATGCAAGACAAACCAATGTGTACCCTATGTTAAAGAAAAATTATAAAAAGCTCTGAGCCAAAAGCTTTCCCTAGAAAAAGCTTACCTCTTCACTTGGAAGGAAAGTATAAAAGCCGAGCTCATGCATACGAATGCTCACTCAGGTTTGGTATTTCGCTGGCACAGTCGGGTAATCCACTGCACAGAAAAATAACACACTTCAGCTGGCTCAGTACAACGGTCAGGTCATTTTCTACCGTCTGAACTACAATTTTGGGGACTAAATATACGAATTATCGTATTAAATATAGAGTAATAAATTTTTGTATTAAATATAGAGTAATAAATTTTTTGTATTAAATATAGAATGCTAAATTCTGTTTAAAAAAGTTGGTTTCCTTTCTTCGGAATTTTTTTTATAACAAACTACCTTTGTAGGGTTGCCTGTTCAGCGATTGCTGCGGTTTTCGAATAGCACAATACGCGGCAGAGAATTCACCAAAGCTGCGAGCATTGGGTTTCCACCGAAATTGTTGGTGGTGGGAATTACGTCACTGACCTCCGACCCCTCGTCCCGACAAGAGCAGTAGTCTCACGCTACACTTTTATACTTAGTCAATTTACAAGACTATTAGGTACATTCATAATATATATGCAAATGGTAAAAGGTAAGTGGAAATTTGACAAGTGGGAAATTAAAGATGGGAAATAACGATCTTAAGCATAGGGTTTGTCTACATATATCTGAAGTGCGTTTACACTCCGCCCTGGTAGTTTCACCCGTGAGCTTATGTATTTGTGTAGCTTGGACATCTAGGACTGCCAATTTAACTGCAGGTTTTCATACACTCCGCTCCGCGTTTGGACAAATCCGCTTCGAACTTGGCCGTCTTTGGATATCTTTGCCTGAAAGACTTTACCCTTTAACCAACAGTTTCTGGGGCTGTTTGGATCTACAATGACAACTATGTCACAAACCTCAATGGGCTTCACAGGAGCAAGCCATTTTATACGGCGTGTTACCATAGGAAGCTACACACCTACCCACCGTTTCCAAAAGTGACCCACAAACTGCTTCGAAGAAGGCCAATTTCTTTTGACTACCTTTATTTCATCATTAAGCACTGCAGGTGGTTTTTCTCAATTCGATGAACCTAAGACGAAGTGATTGGGAGTAAGAGCTTCATCATTCTCATGGTCGATGTGTATATACGTCAATTGGCATGAGTTGACAATATTCTCCGCTTCCGCCAACATGCTTCTGAGTAGCTCATCCGAAGTGTTTCGACTACGCATTATTTCACGGAAGTCACTTACTCATTTGCAGTCATTGATTCTTACGTTGACTCGGATCAAACAGTTGCTGTCCAAAAATGGGCATAACTTAAGCAGGGGACTACATTTTTCAACTGCTTGTTTGGTTGATAAATCAGCGATCTCTTCCTGGTAGGCACTCGCTTGTGCTTCCCGGACTAATACGTTTTCGGCCATCTCAAGTCCGGTTTGTGATAAGATCTTGAAACTTTTTCGGCCTCTCTGATGTTCGTGATTTCTTGCGTTAGCAATAATCCGAAGGACGAAAGCAGTAGTTCTCAGCAAACGATTTCAGCTTGAAATATCGAATGTCTTCCCGACTGTGGATGTGGAGGTTAACGAAGTGCGTTTTCAGCTCCTATGCAGTGAAGTACTCGGAGCGTTCTTCTTGTGGCCAGCCATCCGTAGGTAGTTTTTTCTTAAACTACCAGGTCAAATGTCCTATAAAAGTATTTGTATATACATGAGAAAGTGTGCTAACCAAAATCCAAAATGGTCATTAGGACTCTTAGGACCTCTCGCCTCTCGTCCCACAAGGACGACGGGTGCCAAAGGGAATCTCACCTTGATTCGAACTAGTGGTAATATTATAAGTAAAACAGTTGGAAGATTCACACCACCACATTCCTAATACCTTTTCTGGGCCAAGATTTACTTCTAGATTTAAATCTATGTTATCAGAGCCTTTGGCACTTCCTTCGAATTAGATATCCAGTTCCTAATGTGGAAACCCCCCTTGTTGATGGGTGTATCGAATATCTTTGGCCAACTTAATGGCATCCGCCACTGTAGCTACGCTGTCCATAAGGTCGTCAACGTAGTGGTTGTGTCTAATGGAACGGACTGCTCGTGGGAATTCTCTTCAAAGTCCTCAGTGTTTCTGTTTTTAATAAACTGAGCGTTGCAAGGGGTGTATATAGCTCAAAAGGTCATGACCGTCATGTCATAAATATCTGGGGCACGAACAGCTTTATCGCTCCACAGGAATCTTTGAAAGTGTTGATCTTCTTTCCGAATTAAGATCTAATGGAACATTTCCTGGATGTCCCCGCATATAGCTATTTCTTCCTCCCTAAATTTATAAATTACAGATGATAGTGATGTGAGTTGATCCGGCCCCCTCAGTAAATTCAGAGAGATACCTTGGACTTTGCCTGCGGCATCCCAAACGATTCTTAACTTTCCCGGCTTATTTTTATTGTATACAGGAAAAATCGGCAAATATCAAGAACGATTACTTCTTCCACAAATTTCTTTGGATGAGAGTTTACGTGCATAGCACTTGACGACGTACTCCTCTATTTTTGTTGGTTTTTCACGTAAGTTCGGCTCTTTCAGCATTCGTCTATGCAGACACGCCAGCCGTTTTTTGGCCACCGAGAAACTATCCGGAAGATTAAACTCGTCGAACTTCCAAAGCAGCGAAGTTTCAAAACGGCCATTCTTACGAACAGTGTGAGTAACTATTAGATCTAAGGCACGCTTGTCATCTAGAGGCATTAAAACCTTATCGGAAGAGGATGTTCTGAAGTTGTCGCAGTTTATGAACTCTTTCACCAATTGTACAAGTTCACCTTCATTACATTCACACATATGAGAGCTGTGTTGCTAGTCCATTCCTTGAAACTCCCTTGAGGCAGCTGCCATGGATGTCCCATCCTAGGCGCGTTTTTGTGGCGACAGGTTCATTCACACTACCCTTTTTAAATTTAAGAGGCAGTCCTAGTTTGGTGTTGGGTAAACAAGGCATCGCGTTGGAATAGGTTTAGATTGCCAGACCTTTAAGGTGCTCGTATCGTTTTCGCAATACCTTTGAGTTAATTGACTGCAGAGGTAATTGTAAATTGTCAACGGTGTGAACATCTGTTAGGGAATATTTGTCAGCATTTGGTGAAACGCCCGAAATTTCCAGTGTCATAACTTCGAATTCATACCTATGGGTGCTTTTTTAAGCAGATTGGCTGTGATTTCCCTTTAATATCAAGTTGTCGTGCGATATCTTCATCCAGTAGCGTCAAGGAAGAACCTTGAGTTGGGTGTTGTTTCCATATAAAGCCACAGGAACTACGCGGAACAGAGTGGTTTTGAAGTCGTTTCGGTGGCTATTGCAGTTGCTGATATTTCATTTTCATTCTCTATTCCACAGTTGTGAAGTAATCTGTGATGTTTGAATGTGCAGATATTTACCCCGCAAACCGACGTCGATGCACATTTGCTATTGATATTGTAAAATGTTTATGTGGGTAGAAATGATAGAACTTATTCTTTTCAATACAAATCCCTTTATTCAGTACAGTTACAATTCACTATTTAAATGTTTCTCTCAATAAAATCCAATTTCCCAACCACTTATACTTTTATTTAACCACTTCTCCTAATTAACACTTAAAATTCATCTGATAAACTGCCTTGCATACCTTGGGGACGCTGGTATTTATACTCGAATGACATACTTCGAGAACAAACCTCGCCATCCAGCGTCCCATACAATTTCCAATTTGCTAGAAAATTCGATTCCACTCTCCAGTCATCAATGGTCGAGACTTTGTTATTCAAGTATAGCAATCTTCTGGTCTTCGAGTATCGACATCTTCTGCTCTGTAAATCTAGATGTTGCTGCTCACATTTAAGTGGTTATCACATTGCTCCCTCTCTACAGTTGTTCGTCCCGGACAACTTCGTCATTCAGCATCCCGTTGAAATGACACATTCTATCAAAATGGACCACTTTCAATTTTCCTCGATCCCCACCTGGATCCCGTAGACAACGTCATTAATGCGGGTTATCACCTTGTATGGACCTTCTCAGTCCTGTTGCAATTTTGGTGATTTGCCTTTCTTACGCTGAGGATTATACAGCCAGACCAGATCTGCTTCGTAGAAACCGGAAGATTTCGCCTTGATATCGTACCTAGTCTTCATACGGCTGCTTGCTAGCTTCATCTTTTCTCTGGTGTCTTCATGCAATTTACGAATCCTGCTGCGCAAGTCATTCACGTAGTCATTCACCTCTTTGGGCTCCGTCGGTGGGGATCCGAATTTTGCTTCACTTAGCAACCGAATTGTTTGACCAAATAAGATCTCGGATGGTGTGTGTCCTGTTGAGCTATGGACCGCGTTTCGGTAGGCCATTAAGAAGAGGGGTATGTGTCGATCCCAATCCTGCTGGCAGTTGCTCACAACCTTAGATAGATGCTCATTCAAGGTCCGATTGAATCGCTCGACCATTCCATCAGATTGAGGGTGTAGCGGCGTTGTCCTTGTCTTTCTTATTCCCAAATATTGACATATTTCCTGGAAGACTTTTGATTCAAAGTTTCGCCCTTGATCAGAGTGTAGCTCCATTGGGACCCCAAATCTGCTCAGCCCCTTGTTGACTATCTGTTCGGCTACGGTCTTAGCCTCTTGATTTGGGATGGCAAACACTTCCGGCAACTTACTGAAGTAATCCATGACCAAGAGGGTATATATATTACCATTAAAGGCTTCAGGAAACGGCCCAGCGATGTCGATGGCTATTCGTTCGAAAGGTGCTCCGACATTGTATTGCTGCATTTGTCCATGTGGCTTTACTTTTGGATCCTTTGTAGCCGCACACCTTATGCACTTTTTACACCAATTCTCGACGTCTTGTTTAGCCCTTAGCCAATAGAAACGTTCCCTTACCTTTTCCAACGTCTTGTAATTAACACTTCAAATTCAACTGATGAACTTGGGGATGCTGGTTTTTACACTCGAATGACATACTTCGAGAACAAACTTCGCCATCCAGCGTCCTATACGATTTCCAGTTTGCTAGAAAATTCGATTCCACTCTCCATTCATCAATGGTCGAGACTTTACTATTCAAGTATCGAAATCTTCTGGTCCTCGAGTATCGACATCTTCTGCTCTGTAAATCTAGATGTCACTGCTCACATTTAAGTGGTTATCACAATATGTTTGCTCAAACACCGGCGGCATAGCTGATGCTCTCTCACTGCTGGCCATTTCGATGTTCGGCTAGATTACTGAAAGTGTTTGCATCCAGCGATGGATATATAACTGCAGCTGCAAATACAGAATTTTCTCTTCACGGAGGATAGGTCTCTCTTGTTCGCATCAAGTTCAGCAGCGTACGGATTAACAAATCCTCTAACTCTCTGCTTTTCCTGTAGCTCTTGCTGGTTGAAGTTGATGGGATATTAATCGTAGTAGTGACCCCGTTAGCAGCTTCGGCAAGACGATACATCCATCCACTGAAATGAGAGACACTGCACTCTGAAAGCGCTTGCTTGTAAATTGCCGAGCTGGGACGAATATCGTGGGGCAACTTACTCTCAAGTTCTTGTAATAGCGTTGGGTTGTTTAAATGATAAACCGATCCAGACGCTTCTATCGTCGCACAAAGATTTTAAACTGCCAGCGCAAAGCAAACAATTTGGTCGAACCTGTCAGCTTCTGGTTGTGGCGTTTTCCCTTCAATGCCTTCTGTAAACGCACCAGATTTTTCTGATCTGAAAATCCACACAGCTCGGTACCTCGTTTAAAATTTGAAATAAAAAGCGGCCATTCTTCAGGATTACCTGCAAAAAGGTAGGATTTTTCGATTTCGTGGAATCGGAGGCAGGCTTCTGATGTCATTTTCGTTGATTGTGGCTCCAACCAATTACTTAATTTTGCCCTTGACACTACAGAATCCCCATCCTCATTCCCTGAGGATTGATCAGCCAACTGAGCTTGGAGTTGATATTTTTTAGCAAGGTACTCACTATCTTCCTTTACTTTGCGTTTCTGTTGTTCTTTTTCACGTTTTTATTTTAATGTTCTTTCTTCCTCCAATATATGTAGCTCTATTTGTAGATGTTTAGCGACAGACTTCTTGGAAGATCGGAAACCTGTTGAGCACCTAGTAGTTCTGCCTTGGTTTGTGGCCAGTTTATCGGAGGCGAATACTCTAGCTGAAGACGTTGCGGCGTTAGCAGCAGTTGTAGCAAACAATGAAGTTGTTCGGGCGGTACATACAGCTGGAAATGATATAACAGATGCAGTTGTTACTTTGGACGTGCATGTGACATTACAAATGGTAGATGGCAAGGAGCGTATTTCTACAGTGGTTGTGGTATGTGCACTGGCAGTGGTTTGAGCGGCGTTCACAGTCGCAATCTCTGCACTAATATTATGGACGCTAGCAGATTTAGCAGGTGACGCTGGTGTCCTGAAAACCATGAATAGGGAACATTCTTACCTGCCGAACATTCTGCAATTCTATTTTTCTTCTCGGATGAAGCTATCTACTCCAGCACTGACGAAGTGGCTCCAGGCGTCACACTGGTCACACAGAACCATATTTCCCGCGGAAAAATATGTGAAAAAATATTGTGAAAACCTGTGGAACAGATATCCTCTTGGGCGGCATTTTCTTCCAGTAAGATCAAAATGCTCCTTAAATTGTTTTGAAGATTGTTGTCGCAATTCGGTGGCAACCATACTAATTGTTTTATTTAAATTGTTAATTTTAATTCGCAATTTGTATTCTTATTTGGATTAATTATTATACTTTTATGCTTAGTCATAAGGCACTAGGTACATAATATGCAAATGGTAAAAAGCAAGTGGAAAATTGACAAGTGGGAAATGACAGGTGGGAAATAACGATCTTAAGCTTAGGGTGTGTCTACATATATCTGAAGTGCGTTTACACTCAGGAATAACACCAAGTTCTATTAACTTATCTATTTCTAGTTTCCTAGTACTGCGGAGGAATGGGAAAGGATTGCGGACGAATTTTCTGTAAAATGGCAGTTTCCTAACTGTTTGGGGACACTTCAACTTCAGATCTCTTCGTAAATACGGGGCCTTCTGTTACAACTATAAGGCAACAAACAGCATAATTTTGCTTGGGATTGTTGATGCAAATTGCCGATTCATCTTTATAGATGTAGAATGCAATGGGTGTACAAATGATGCAAGTACTCTACGACAAAGTTCTTTGAGTAATATAATAGAAAATGCAGACACAATCTTTCCACCGAATAAAATAATTGGACAAGGAAGAAATCTACCGTTTGTTATAGTGGGGGATGCTTTTCCTTTGGAGAAACACATTTAAAAGCCTTATCCCTTATCTTTAACATTCGCCTTACCAGTGCCAGACAAATATAAACCTACGAGTAGAAACAGTTGAGATATTGACTCTTGCTTCCTATGCTCTCCACAAGTTTTTAGTGGAAGAAGACAATTCTGGAATGAATTTTCAACTACCAAGCACATCGGGTACAAGTCATACATATTCTACGTACATTGCAGAGTGTTGACAATCCTCACAAAGGAGAAGCAGAAAACGTTCGCCAAGGTTTCATGTTATATTTCAGTAAGTCCGCTTTCATACGTCGCAAGTGTGTAATGCGCATGTTCTGGTTATTTTCTTTTGAATTGTCATTCAGTGATGCGAGCAACTCTACATGAAGACTTTCCCCTTCTTTGAGTTTGCATGTTATTTGACAGTTCTCTTTCATTTCATCTTTGGCGCTCAGTCTTTCATAATTGAAAATGAGCCCCCTTGTTAATTCTTTGGTCCATTTCAGTTCATCCGCCATACTGAAATGTTGTGCTCGTAACACAGCGAAAGAAGTAATGAAGCAAATGCGAAAAAGAAAGAAGAAGGAGAAAAAGAAATGTCAAAAACTTGCAATGAAATTGCTACCCACATGCAGTGGGAATTTGGTTAGTTGGGTATTTTTTGTTTCATTATTTCTCTCTTTTGCACTCGTTTGAATCTTTCGAAACTTGCGAAGTATGAAAGCGGACTAAGGAAGGAAGAGTGGATTGGCAAGATGCACAGTTATAAAAATACTTACTTTTCGTCTCTTCGAAGCAGGAGCAGCATTTTCGTTTGAAGAGCCGCCAAGTTCATAGTCGTCCACAAAGGTTTCTTCGAAGCTGGTGCAAGTAACATCCTAAAATACTGTGATAACCACTTAAATGTGAGCAGCGACATCTAGCAGAAAATGTCGATATTCGAAGACCAGAAGATTTCGATACTGGAATAACAAAGCCTCGACCATTGATGACTGGAGAGTGGAATCGAAGTTTCTAGCAAATTGGAAATTGTATGGATGGCGAGGATTGTTCTCGAAGTATGTCATTCGAGTATAAATACCAGCATCCCAAAGGTATGCAAATCAGTTCCAAAGTTGAATTTGAAGTGTTAATTAGAAGAAGTGATTAAGTGGTTTAAGTAAAAGATAAGAAAAGTATAAGTGGTTGAGGAATTGAATTGTACTGAGAGAAAGAATTAAATAGTGAATTATAACTGTACTGAATAAAGGGATTTGTATTGAAAAGAATAAGTTCTATCATTTGTACCCACACAAACATTTTACATTGGTGTCAGAAGTGCGATAGGACTTATTGTGTGTAAAAAAAAAAAACAAAAGTGTTTTCTAACTATTTGAAAAAGCTAGAATGGGTCGAAAACTATTGCAGTTGACCCTCGTCCAACTCAAATCCGAGTTGAACAAGAGAAGCCTCAGCGCCAGTGGAGGAAAAAGTGACCTGGTGCTCCGTCTTCAGGAGGCTTTGAACAACGAGGAACATGATCCTGATGCATATTCCTTTGATGTTGACGAGGATGAACAGACAAGTACCGGTAATGACATGACTGCAATGATGCAACTCCTCTTATTAAAAATGGACGAACAAAAGAAAAATCTGGAAGAACAAAAGAATAGCCTCGAACAGAAGCTGGATGAACAAAAGAAAAATATAGACGAGCAGAAGAGCAGCATTGAACAAAAATTCAACGAACAAACCAACAATCTGCACGGTCTTCAACAGAAAATGGATGAACAAAAGAATAATCTGGAAGAACAAAAGAACATTCTCCAGCAAAAATTCGAAGAAATCGATGACAAATTTGAAAGAATAGAGAAGAACGTTGATGACAAATTTGATAGAATACAGAAGAATTTTGGCGAAAAATTCGAGGAAATGGACAGCAAAGTTGAGCAACTGGCAAAAGAGCTCGACACAGTGCGAAAACAGAAACTGCGAGAATGTTCTTTAAGCGGTCCAATGAGAAAAGAGTTGAAGCCTCCCTCATTCGATGGCCAGACCTCATGGTCTACTTATAAGAAGCAGTTTGAAATGGCTGCCTGTGCAAACGACTGGAACAATAAGGAGAAGTGCTTTGCCCTAGCGATGGCCTTACGTGGTCCTGCGGCAGAATTGTTACAAACAATCGATATCGAAAAGAATAGAGACTATATGGTTTTAGTGCAGGCTATAGAGAAACGGTTTGGGGATAGCCACATGCGAGAAGCTTACAAGGTTCAATTTCAAGGCCGTATGCAGCAACGAGGAGAAACACTGCAACAGCTCCAAGCAGACGTGAGTAGACTGGCACATTTGTCATATCCTACAGCAGGCCAAGAAATAATCGACGAAATGGCAAAGGACGCGTTCATCAGGGGAATTGCAGATTTGAAGCTACAATCAGCAGTAAGGATGGCCGGGAAAAGAACCCTTGCTGAAGCACTTGCCTTCGCTCTGGCGATGGAAGCATCCAATCAGGCTTCCAAAGGAATGCATTTCGTAAGGGAAATAGTATCTGGTGAATGCTCCTGCTCAAGACCAACTACCATGCAATGAAATATCCCGCGGGAGAGACGAAGGATGCGCTGCTGGAACTGCGATAAAGTGGGACATTTGCAAGGGCATTGTAAAGAACCGGTACGACGAGAAGGCTGCCTGCACTGGGGTAACAAGCAAATAGAAAGAAAAACCGGCAGAAACGAATACAAAGAAACCGATCAAACCTCCCGAAGCCATAAGTTGGGAAATGCTTACTTCGCGGGGCAGAAGCCTGTAGCAGGAGTCGACTCCAGGGTAATTATCCCAGTCTCACAGGTAAAACAATGCAATGAAGTAGTCAGTGGTAAGGAAGCGAAAGAACAGGCAACTATCCAAATGATCAGGACTGAGCCAATAGAGGGTTGGAGTATAGACGAAATCCGTTCCTCCCAACAGGCAGACAATGACATCGAACCAATATTGGCCTGGAAAGAACACGAGGAAAGACCAAGCTGGCAGCAGATATCAGATCGGAGCCAAACTCTGAAGGCATACTGGGAACAGTGGGACTCGCTTTTTGTGCAAGATGGATTGCTGAAGAGAAAATGGGAAAGTGCAGATGGGACAACATCTCGTATGCAGCTAATTGTGCCACGGTCCAGAGTCAACCAAGTACTCCATGAAATACATGACGGAATCTCAGGAGGCCATTTGGGAATAAACAAGACGTTGGAAAAGGTAAGGGAACGTTTCTATTGGCTAAACGCTAAACAAGATGTCGAGAATTGGTGCAAAAAGTGCATAAGATGTGCAGCTACCAAGGGTCCAAAAGTAAAGCCACATGGACAAATGCAACAATACAATGTCGGAGCACCTTTCGAACGAATAGCCATCGACATCGCTGGGCCGTTTCCCGAAACCTTTAATGGAAACCGATATACTCTTGTAGTCATGGATTACTTCAGTAAGTGGCCGGAAGTGTTTCCCATCCCAAATCAAGAGGCTAAGACCGTAGCCGAACAGATAGTCAACAACTGGGTGAGCAGATTTGGGGTCCCAATGGAGCTGCACTCTGATCAAGGGCGAAACTTTGAATCAAAAGTCTTCCAGGAAATATGCCAATATTTGGGAATAAGAAAGACAAGGACAACGCCACTACACCCTCAATCTGATGGAATGGTCGAGCGATTCAATCGGACCTTGAATGAGCATCTATCTAAGGTTGTCAGCAACTGCCAGCGGGATTGGGATCGACACATACCCCTCTTCTTAATGGCCTACCGAAACGCGGTCCATAGTTCAACAGGGCACACACCATCCGAGATATTATTTGGTCAAACAATTCGGGTGCCAAGTGAAGCAAAATTCGGATCCCCACCGACGGAGCCCAAAGAGGTGAACGACTACGTGAATGACTTGCGCAGCAGGATTCATAAATTGCATGAAGACACCAGAGAAAAGATGAAGCTAGCAAGCAGCCGCATGAAGACTAGGTACGATATCAAGGCAAAATCTTCCGGTTTCAACGAAGGAGATCTGGTCTGGCTGTATAATCCTCAGCGTAAGAAAGGCAAGTCACCAAAATTGCAACGGGACTGGGAAGGTCCATACAAGGTGATAACCCGCATTAATGACGTTGTCTACCGGATCCAGCGTGGGGATCGAGGAAAATTGAAAGTGGTCCATTTGGATAGAATGTGTCATTTCAATGGGATGCTGAATGACGAAGTTGTTCGGGACGAACAACTGTAGGGAGGGAGCAATGTGATAACCACTTAAATGTGAGCAGCGACATCTAGCAGAAAATGTCGATATTCGAAGACCAGAAGATTTCGATACTGGAATAACAAAGTCTCGACTGGAGAGTGGAATCGAATTTTCTAGCAAATTGGAAATTGTATGGGACGCTGGATGGCGAAGATTGTTCTCGAAGTATGTCATTCGAGTATAAATACCAGCATCCCAAAGGTATGCAAATCAGTTCCAAAGTTGAATTTGAAGTGTTAATTAGAAGAAGTGATTAAGTGGTTTAAGTAAAAGATAAGAAAAGTATAAGTGGTTGAGGAATTGAATTGTACTGAGAGAAAGAATTAAATAGTGAATTATAACTGTACTGAATAAAGGGATTTGTATTGAAAAGAATAAGTTCTATCATTTGTACCCACACAAACATTTTACAATACAAAGAAAAAACTGTTTGTTATATTTAAACGATGTAATTAAAAAGCAATTAAATTACCTCATCAATATTTGAAACTGAGTTTCTAATTTTGCAATGACTTCCTAAGAAGCTCAATTGCTCATAGCACCACGATTTTGGAATTTAAATTTCTTCTGCAGCCACTCGGCTTTTTTTTTAGAATTTTCGACCTTCCTGTATCCTTTAAGATATTGAGTACGAAGACTGTTTAATTTCGTTTTTATATTTTCTGTGGTTATACCACTAGTTATCACATTTAATTCAATTAAAATTGAAATTGCCCGTTTTATTCTATTTACATAGTCGGTTTGACTGACATTATACAAATTTTCATGCATTTTAAAATGCATAATCAAATGTTCAATCAGATCCCGAGCCCATTTAAAATTTTCCATGGTAAAAACTGATAACACACACTGAGCACGCTCCCTTCAAAAATTCATCCGCACGACACGAGCCCTACGGCGAACACAAGAATAAAACAAATGGATGCAATTACGAAACGAGATACAATAGAACACACAAAAATCGGTCCGATTCTGCTTACCCATCTGAGTCACCCCCTTTCCATAACATTTCAGAATCGGGCCGAGTCGTCTCGTACCATGTAAAAGACGACTAACATGCGTCTGGGAGAGAGACCAAAACAAGCACATCCAGTAATGGCATTAAAATAATTTGTGAATTGTTTCGGAAAAGCCCCACAATTGGTCTGAGAAATACAGAAGATAGATTGTTCAGAAAAGGAATTAATATGTCCATCAATACAATACAACGCCATTTGACAGAATCTGGCACCAAAAGCTAAACCGCTACTGACCCAAAAACATTAAAAAGAGTCTAAGTTGGATAACGCAGAATTTAGACCGGTATTGGAACAACATCATATTTACAGATTAACCATCTTTTTTTGGTTATAATTATTGGAAGAAAGTCTGAACAAAAAGATGAAACGTTTCTGCGGCGCACCGTAAAACATTCAGCAAAGGATTCGAAAAATTAATATTATTCACACAAAACCTCGATGCACAATTCATGTTAAAATTATACCAGAAGCGTTTGCCAAAGTTTGCTGAATCTCCGTATAGACCAAACAATTACGACTGGATTTTGCAAAAGCGTAACGATCCAGAATATGTGGCTCAAGTGGTAGTGTATTAACTTCCCAATCGGATGGTTCGGGGTTTAATACCACCCGTTTTCGAAAAATTTATTTTTAGGCAACTAAAATCTCGTGAGGTGAATCTTTGCCTAAATATAACATCAAGTCAATTTACACTAGTAATTTATTCTCAAAGGGGGAAAAAATGGCCACGAAAAAACAACAATAGCAGGTCTTAAAGTGCCTGTTTACATTGGCGACGGGATGAAAGTCCTTGAAAGACTTTTTGACAAGGGAACACTTGAATCGGAGCATTTTTTAATTTTTAAATTTGAGCAGTTGGCCTGAGACATACCTTTTTTCCTATTCTTCACACTTCCTTCCTCATCAACGATCAAAACTAAAATGAAAAAATAAGTCCGTGACTTTTTGAATTTCTGACCTCTTTACTGAAACAGCAACACTGCTCCTGTCAACAGGCATCTGTCAGTTGACTCCTGTCAAAATTTAAACTTGCTGCGTCAGTTAGTTTGTGTTTGACAGCTATTTTTATCAGACTACTCACTAATTTGAGGAGAAAATGGAAAAAAGTGAATTTCGTGTGCTTCACTTCACAGGAAGGTTTGGCGTTGTTTAATCGCAATATGGAGGAGTTTTTGCGCCGTTTTGTAACCGTTGACGAAACATGGATCCATCACAACACACCAGAGAACAAACAACAGTCAAAACAGTGGGTTTCTAAGGGTGAATCGGCGCCAAAGAAGGCCAAGGTGGGTTTGTCAGCCAATAAAGTTATGGCGACTGTTTCTTGGGATGCACGCGGGATAATCCACATTGACTACCTTCAAAAGGGAAGAACAATCAATGGGGAATATTATGCCAACTTATTGGACCGATTCAATGACGATTTGAAAAAAAACCGACCTCATTTGGCCAAGAAAAAAGTTCTTTTCCACCAAGACAATGCAAGGGTGCACACATGTGCAGTTGCCATGGCAAAAATCCATGAATTGGGCTATGAATTGCTCCCTCATCCACCCTATTCTCCAGATTTGGCTCCGAGCGACTACTTCTTGTTCCCAAACCTGAAGAAATGGCTTGGTGGAAAAAGATTTGACTCCAATGATGAAGTCATCTCGCAAACAAAGGCCTATTTTGAGGACCTCGACAAATCATTTTTTTTTGGAAGGGATAAAAAAATTGGAGAAGCGTTGGACAAAGTGTATAGAGCTCAAGGGAGACTACGTTGAAAAATAAAATTATTTTTTTATCAAAAAATCTGTTTTATTCCAAAAGTCACGGACTTATTGACCCGCCCTCGTATGTCAGAAATGGAACGATATGGAAAAAACGATGTGTTGCACCCGAGAATACACTTTAGAAATGGATTCTCGGTGGAAGTAACCCTTCTTCTTCCCACTTCAACAAAAAGCGTTCCCTCTCTTTCGGACAATCTTCCTGCCCGAGCCAATGTGAACAGGCACAAAGCAAATTTAGAGATTCCTAAGTTTGGAATATGCGCAAAAATAAGTGAGAGTTGCACTAGACGATCCCAAACAATTATAATAATATTGACTGGACTCCCTACTAATATAATTGGGCAATTCGATTAGATATATACTTAAATAAAAAAAATTATATAGTAAATATTTACATTTTTCATTGGTTTCAGCATTGCTGACGTAAAATAATTTAAATTTAGAAAGTTGTTTCGGATCGGATTAAATCAATTTCAGCTCTGATCTCGTATATTTTTAACTCGACTCAGTTTAAAGAGAGATTAAACTAGGGCATGTATACGTACCAAAGTCTATTCTTTCCAACTCACTTTAAATACAAATGTTTCTTTCTCTCTATTAAACATTGAGATAACTCGATACAAAATCTTTTTCTTTTGTCTGTTTATGCATCTGTCGTCCTTGTCTCTCTTTGGATGACAAAAGAAAAAAAATTATTTCGTTACGGAGTTTTGTGAGAAGTTTATTTGAGTAAAAATTATTATTTTTCGTAGTCAAGAATGTCCACACCTGCTCGAAGACGTTTAATGAGAGATTTTAAAAGGTAAAGTATTAAAAATTCAACTTCAAATTAGGTTACCTTAGACTAGTAACAAGAATTTCCCAAAATTTTTTCAAGGCAAATTGCTGCATATATATAGATATGTAGGTAAACGATTTTGTGATTCAGTAATATCTGACGCAGCAAACTAATAAGATTTGAAAAAAAACTACACAATTAAAATGCTGGCTGGTTCCAAAATCAAAATTTTCGATAATTTAGCTTGAAATGCTAAGTTGTCCCTCTATCATTCATCAATATGTGTAAGGGGCTAGATAAATTTTAAGAAAAGAAGTACCTAACTTGAAAATTTCAAATGCGTGTTAAATTAACATGTACATATAGGTTCGTGCACCAAATTGTATGTAACTATTATGGAATTTTGGCAAAAAATCAAAAATATATATTTTTTTTCAAAATTTTAATATTTCATTAGCCTGTTCGAATATCGGAAATCACTGTCTAGAACTGATTTGCTTGACCAGCAATTTACCTGTTTTCCTACATAGTTATATTTATATCTTTTAATAGTAAGCAGAAATTTAATTTTTGACACTATTTAGATAAGACAAAAAAAAAAACTTGTGAGTTACAGAATTTTTTTCATGAATTGATTTTTATTATAATCTATAATAGATAACTTTATATTATTTCGAAGGTGTAAGTAAGTACAGCAAACTCTGAAAGAGACGTGTCCTCATTTGTAAAGTTTTAGTAGCAGAAATTTAAATTAAATTAAATAATAATTCTCTTTAAAAGTTCAATATTATAATACAAGATTACTAAATACATCTCGGTAACGATTAAGATAAATTAATATATATATGCGCAAATAATAAATACATATGCATGCCTATATCATTAATTTTTCGAGTGTTTTTTGATTTTTATTCATAAAAACAAGTTAATAGGGTTTATATATTAAATTATAAATCAAGAAATTTTATTTTCTTCATGAATCTTTCTTCCAAAAGTAATAAAACATACATAAACAGAATTGGTACGAAGAGCCAAATGTTTTCGGTAATCATATCTTTTGACCGAGTTGGTCAATTCAAAATATCAACATATTTATCTAAAAAGTTTTTCACAATCACTGCAGCATTATCTTACTGAATAATTAGCGGCTGCTTGGTATTTTGGGGGTCTGGTTGTTACTTTACTGCCAATTAAATTTAGACTGTTGTCTCTATTTATATTTTGTGGTACAATCTTCATGTCAGTTTAATCGTAGTGTCCTATTCGTGCCCATAAAGGCTCATCCTTTCATAAATCATTGTAGTAATGATAAACGTTGGCGAAGATGCGTTGCAGCTTTTCAAAGGAGTTGTGAAATTTGCAGTTAAGCAACATATCTTGCTGCAATGAAACAATAAGGATTTACGACGACGCTCTGGCAGTTCGGTCAGGAATTCCATAGTTTTAGGCCATCTTGAGAAATTTTCTAACAAGAATGGTGACCCGTGCTTCCAAAGTTCAGAGTGCAGCAGCCATTCGCAGAGCATCCTCTTGAAAGAATATCTCCGGGTTTAATGAGGTTGGTACATGATGCCATGTCATACCAACGGTGAGCGTTTGTATTTCATTAACTCTATTTGGAACGAATACGTTAAAATTTGATGGCATGACATGAATGACAAAACTTGATGACAACTCTAATTTAGGAAGGGTCAACATTTTTAAGGGAGCCACCCTTGACTTTGCGCACAATAATGTTGATATTATGGTTCCTTTACACTGAGATCTGATATACACACAAGGCCTACAAACATGCGTCATAGAATGCGTGTGTCTCCCAAGTAGATTGCGATTTAACTACGAAGCGAGGAAATTCAAAATGCTTACAAGTGCGAACTATGCGCATATATCAATTGAGTGTGGCTGCAATGATTGGGGTAAGAAATACGTTAATGTATTTGTGTGGGATTCTGCTAATGACATATAACCAAACGTTTCGTAGTCATGTATAGACGATGTGTATGTATTTTTCACATCTTGATTATTTTGAAACTTTTTCCAAGATCTACGAATAGCACGATTAAATAAGTCGCCTAAAGCATTGAAATTTGCCTTTGTTTTCAATTGAACAGAATTGGATCCAGGACCAAGACGAGTAAAGTTTTGTTGGAAGTCTTGCTCACACCAGAGATCTTCTTCAGACACAGACGAAGTTGAATTAGAACAATTCGTTACTTCCCAGAACCCTGTACAAATTCATTTAATGAGACATCATCAGTTGGATGAGCTAAGTTTTTGCTAAAAGCTACTAAGGTCGATGATCTCTTGTCGGTAGGTTGTTTGCTAAACGAATTGATCAACGCATATCCGATCAAAAAATAAACCAGCGCCTATCGATAGGTCAATGCGTTGGGGTTCGAAGAATTGAGGATGGGCTAATGTAAGATTTTGTGGAATATTCCAGTCGGAAGTGTTCAAGTTAAAATTGGGTTAATAATCTGTTTTGTTTGGTGTCACAACGGCTGTGAATGAAGTGCTATAGTCGCCATTCTGCGACTGCGAAAATGTTTATCGGTCTATCAGCTACAAAATTGGAATCCTTCATGCCGGAGATTGATATTTAGGATTGTTTTGTTTGAATTGTAGTTGTAACTGATTTGCCAATTGAGTGGTTACGAAGTTAATTTGAGAAGCTGAGTTTAGAATGGCTGGGCAAAGAACGAAGCTACCTGAGCGATTTTTGACGAAAAGTATGGCTGTAGATAGTAACACATAGATTGAGGCGTAGGTGTAGGGCTTGTTGATGTAGATGATACAAGTACTGATTGCGAAGTATTTATTGGGACGTTTAACGATTCCTTAACAGATTCAGAAGAATTCAAAAGGGACGATGATGGAACATCTGGAGGAGTAGGGTTCATATAAAGCACTGAATGGTGTTTTGCAGGTTAGAGGCGAAAATTACTAGATTTCCACCGCTGTAAGTTGTGACCCTTGCGTAGACAATTCAAAAAAATATGCAGCCTCTTGGCTTCTTTAAAACGTAAATCTGGAGACAAATTTATAAAAAGTGAACGGCTACTGATATAACGTTCATTTAAATCGCAAAAAACAAGTCCATTTGAGGATGATACTAAAACGTTTCTATTGTATTTTTTTTTTGTATAATTTGAATGTTTTCCCACCTGGTTGCTAGATGTTTGTATTACCATAGCGCTTTCTAAATTCACCAACGAAATTCTGACATGACAATCCATGTTGTCAGTTTATGAACAGGCATATCCTCCTCCCATTTCTTTTGTGTTCTCGGATCGAGTTTGTGAACGATGAGGCTTATGAGTAGTCCACCAGAAATTTCTCCAGGGGACGCCAATGTATGTAGGGCATAAATATGTGAGTTAAATTTGTTATTTAGTTCATGTAAACCACTCACGGAGCCCTTTACAACACCTTTTCCTCATTAGTTTCAAGTGAGCAAATGGTGTCCAGTGCGGCTCCATATTCGAACTTTACAATCTTACGACACTGTTAAACATAGCTAGGACATTAGGCCATTTTGAATAGCCTCCAAAAATGTTGGTATTTTCAGCTCGGGTAGACGGGATTTTCATTGGGATGATGCAGATGTAGATTAGGTTTCCTCCAAAGTAAAACGAAGAGTCGAGGAATGCGAAGTTCACGAGATAATTTTGCTCTTACATCAAAGTAAATCGAGAAGAAATCAGCTCGACCTTTTCTAGTTAGTTCACGAGGATCGGCCTCTTCAATAATTGATTGAACTTTATCGAAATCACTATGCGCGCGGTCGAATAACTATTCGAACGGAAAGTTCAGCTTCATCGACTTCAGTTAGCCGCTCAACTGTAACTAATTTATTAAGTTCCACTAGTTATTGTTTTAATGACCCGCTCTTTTGTTCAATAAAGGAATTAGGCTCGTCACAGTTATCCTCAGCATCATTCAAACCGGAATATACTCTTGCATCGTGTTTGCAAAAGAATTGCGCGATCGAATTCAGAGTGAAGACGAAGTCCTCGAGTCGGAAGAAGATGAACAAGTTAGCGATCATGGGTGTCATGTAGAAATACCTGAAACAGATGAAAACAGCGAATTTGTTTCCGAAGATGGTATGCCATTGTCTAGTTTGGCTGTAAAAAGTGATAAGGGAAAGAAGAATCTTTTTCCGGGTGAATTGTTCGACATGATTGTCGAAGAATCAAATAGAAAAGCCTTACAGGAAAATATTAATAGGCCAGGAAACATATCACGTAATGAAGTGGAACAATTTGTTGACATTTTTTTATTTATGTCTCTTATCAAATTACCATCAACTAGACGCTACTGGAACTCACAACTAGAACAGTCCTTTGTATATGAAAGAATGACATGCAGGCGATGGGAAAAAATTAAACAGTTTCTGCACTTTGCTTACAATGATAAATTTGTGAGGTTCGGGCTACCTGGACATGACAAGCTATTCAAAGTTAGACCTTTTTTAAACAAAGTAAGAGATCGGCCTCTTCTAATATAAAAGGAAGAACACCTAGCAGCGGACGAGCAAACAATACCCATTAAGTGCCAACATCATCTAAAACAATATAACCAGAAAAATTCACATAATTGGGGTTACAAAAATCTGGTTCTTAGCGGTATTTCTGGATTCAGCTACGACTTTGAATTGTTTGCAGGTGATCAAAGTAATGTTATACCAGATGGTGCACCTGATTTGGGTGTTAGTGGAAATGTTGTGTCGCGTTTGGTGTCAAGAGTTCCACGGCATTTGAACCACAAATTATTTTTTGACAACTGGTTTAACAGCCCGACCCTTCCAAGTTTATTTAACCAAATTAGGTCTTCTTCCAATGGGAACGGTGAGACTGAATAGGATTCCTAATATTATTGTTCCAGTAGAAAAAGAGTGGACGAGGGAACATAATTGAAAAACAATAATGTTGTCTATATGCTTTCTACATTCGTGGTAAGCGATCCTATTTCTAAGAAAAGGAGGTATTCTAGAAAGGAAAAGAAACACATAGAGGTTAACTGCCCTAATATAATAGAGGAGTACAACGAATATATGGGGGGACTGACCTTTTGAATTCCATGCTTGGTCTGTATCAAAAAAGTGGTATCTAAAAATTGTTTCCACATTTTGGATATGTGTGTGGTCAATATGCCTGGATCTTGTGGCGTCGTAAGGGCGACGCATACATGCCTCTTTTTGCCTTCAAACTGGCAGTAGCAGAACACCTAAACAAAAGTGGGAAGAGTTTTAAAAGAGGACGTCCTGCTTTACACTACAGCACTCCAAAATGCCAAAAAAACAAGTGCTAATTCCCCACATTTGACCCCAGTATGCTTAAAGAGTCTAACAAAGAAAACGATAGGGCAGCGTCCAGATTTCCCTCTGCATTCCGTCCGTTTGGATTTAACTCACCACATTCCGGAATGGCAAAAAACGAGACAACAATGCCAAAATGCGATATGCCATCTATAATTTTTGCATATGTCAGTCCATATGTATGTTTACGAGTATATTAGTTGTTGATTAATAAAATATAAAAAAAACATTTTTTATTGTGGTATATCTTTACCACACTTCACAACTTTTTTCGTTCGAAAAAGGGCTGACTGCACAAGCAGCCATATATGGCGAAGGTACGTGTTTTTTTAATTAAATCAAATTAAGTATTTTTGTTTTACTTTGCTTTGCTTTTCTAAATTGGAAAAGGAAAACAGCAAAATTTTTTTTTTCATTTTATCACCAGGTATGCGTGCAGTAGAGGGTTAAAAACATTGTTTCTCTTATTCCAAGCCTTTTAAACCCAAAATAAATTTAATTTTGTAAAAATTATAGAAATTAAAAAAGGGTAGCTTATTTTTATCAATTTTTTTAAACAATTTATTTAATTTGCATTGGAACTCATGATGTTTTAAAGGATAGTATAGCTAAATAGCTATAGCTGAGTTATGTTGAATGCCGTTATGAAAAATGCAGTTTCGAGAAAAAGCTATTTAAAGTTTTCGGAGCAAAAAAACAACAATTTTTCGACCATTAATCAGCCATTCCAGGCGCATACAAAATTCCTTCTGATTCTTCGTAAAACTCATCTTAAGCTGCTCTTCCTTGTTTACGAAGTGTACGGGCTTCTTTTGAGGCTAAAGATTCCCCTTTATTCTGTTAAGAAAAGGAGCAGGCGGAGCGTCCCCTCTTTTCTATCATTCTTCTTGAATTTTGAAGCCCGCCAATGAATCGAATTGTTCCCCGTTTTTATAAACCTGTGTGGTGAGATGCCTCACAGATTCTCCATCGGATTCCAATCTGGACTCACAACAGGTTTTGTAAGATATATTATTATTAATATTAGAATATTAGAATGAATCCAAAATCAGCCCAAACGATGAGGAACTTACTTCAAAATTAGGAGAGTGTCACGTTTCATGTAGTTTCTTCAAATCTCGGCAGCACTTATGGAAAATCTTGCTGCCGTGTGCATAAAGATTGGTTTATCTTATAGATATACATATGTCTTGGTATGCCACTCGTGTCCCTGTCCGCTTTTTGGCAAAAAGTGGATGTAAGATTGTAAACACTCCAATTAAAATTACTTTATGTTACACATAATTCATTTCTATATTTGACAATGTTTAATGAAACAGCGGAAATAAAAACAATAATTTTTAATTTAAGACTTCAAGAGGATCCACCAACTGGAGTTTCTGGAGCGCCAACGGATAATAATATAATGATCTGGAATGCTGTGATTTTTGGTCCACACGATACTCCATTTGAGGATGGAACATTTAAATTAACAATAGAATTTACAGAAGAATATCCGAATAAGCCTCCAACAGTCAGATTTGTTTCGAAAGTTTTTCATCCAAATGTGTATGCAGATGGCGGAATATGTTTGGATATTTTGCAGAACAGATGGAGTCCCACATATGATGTATCTGCTATTCTTACATCTATACAAGTAACTTAAGAATACCAATAAAATGTTTTTACAATAAATCATTATTTTTTAATTAATTTGTGTATTGCTCTTTTCAGTCTTTATTAAGTGATCCAAATCCGAATTCTCCAGCTAACTCTACAGCAGCTCAACTATATAAAGAAAATCGCCGCGAATATGAGAAAAGAGTGAAAGCTTGTGTTGAACAAAGTTTTATTGATTAGCCATCCGCCACATTTTATAAAGTTCTTTTATCTGTCATTAATAATAAATACACATAAAGAAAAACTATTAACTTAACAGAAATAAATAGCCAGAATTTAAATGTAAAATAACATTAAGTGAAGCAGGAACAAATGTGAAAAGATGGGGCAAATAAAAATTCTATGCTCTAGAACATTGTTTTCTCATAAGTAGAAATATGTTGACATTAAAATTTGATTTGCTTCATTAAAATTGCAAAAACATGTAAAAAAGTTATTTTTGTTAAATAAAAGTTTAATTTAATTATGTAATTGAAATGTGACTTCGTGAACAATATTATAAGCGGTACGGTTGAACAAGTGCTGATCGAAACAAAATTATATTTTCTATATTAAAATTTAAACAAATATAACAAACAGTGAATATTGCCTCGCTTATTAGTCGCGGTGTACATGGTAATAATCAAAAAAATAATATTTAGAGTATAAACTTTGCTGTCGGTTACGAAAATAGGTATCTACAATTTTTCGTTTTCATATTTAAGCACTTCCATATCGACTTTGACTGGAAATTTTGTATCTATTATGTGACATTTATTTAATTTTGGCAATAATTATTAAATTCTACTAAAAAAAAAATAAATATGATTTTGTTTAAACAAGTGACATAAATAAATATATGGTCTACCTAAAATTAAATATTTCTATAATTAAAATCTTTTGTAGCATATTCAAAACTTCGGTAACAAATTTACACCCAAACTCTATGTGAAAGTCGCAAAAATAGGAAAACGATTTCTTTTTGCGTAACCCCGTTTTACGGATTGCTATAACTAACAACTTAATGATATTGTAGATGCAAGTATTGAGTTCCTTAATTTTTCAAAAATACTCTACGATTAGTTAGACGATTCTGTTTGTCTTACATATATATTAACAAATAAATTCGTAGGTATCGTAATTTTTAATTTTGCAAACGATGTTTTAATTTTGTCCCCGCAAATGAAAACAAAAAATACGAATTTTAACTGCTTCTAATTTTGTTGCCAATTTGCTAGAGAAATTAAGTTATTCAGACTGATTTGAATTTTTTTTTTAGTTTTGTGACCTTAAGTGTCACCCCAATTTCAACAAGAAATTATAATTATATTTATTAAAATTATTATGACACTGATAGAATTCAATGTAAAGCGAATTGTTATTTTCTTGAGTCTTAGGTTCTTGCTTGTTAAAATCCCAAAATTAATTAAAATTAAATTTAAAGTAAAATTTCCATCTTGGAGTTATTAAAATGAATAAATAATTTCGAACTTATAGTTTTAATTTTATATTTCATATAATTATACATGTAATTCCTAAGATTTTTAGATTTTTTTTCTGGTACTAGGTATATTGATTCGTTTTGTAAATATTTTTGTGTTTTTAGTTATAGAATTACAAACAAACAAAATTTTATTGAAATATTTTTTTTTCGTTTAAAAGTACTTTAATATACCCAATTGTGTTCTAATAACTGCGAAAAGGCAAATAATTCTCGTTTTGGCCAGATAATTAAAAAAAATAATATTGTTAGTTTCTTTAAATTAAAGCACGAAATCAAACAGTTGGATAAATTTATTTGCGGGAATCACCTTTCCAGAGAACGGTGGGCGCTTGGGCCTCCAAAACTTTTACCGTTTATATATCTGATTCAATTCTGATTTTCGATTTTTTTTTATTAAGTTGAATTAACTCAGATCTTTTATGTACATATATTAGGGGTATGCAACCCAACTTGAAACGTTCACAGTATTAATTTTTATTTGTGCGTGCCACCCTACCTGCCCTATACCTCTATAATAAAAAATGTTTATCAATAGAATAATCTTAATCTTAAATGATCCCGTTGCATCTCGCTTTACGTCCCGTTCCATTGCTTTGTATTCGACTATGGTTTGGTTTCCATAAATAAGAACATTGAAAATATTTAATAAAATTACTTAATAATTACTCACATTTTGTGAATAAATAAAATTCGATCGCATTTGTTTGCGCAGTAAAATCTGTTCGAAATGCATTTCGGGACTTTTTTTTATAATTTGCGCACGCTCAAGGGATTTAAGTACCCTAAAAATGTTTGCACACAGCGCGAGCGAAGGAAAATCAGGAACGATGGAAAGAAAGGTACCGCTGAACGCTGTTTTTAAATGTTTGAAGGTTATAATGACTAGGGAATAAAGAGCTAGGTAGGCAGTGCATTTCATAAGTGAGTTGTACGGCTTGGGAACGAATCACGATATTTTAGAGTACGTCTGGAAGTATGCTTGAGGGTATACTGATGAGCATTCATAGCTAGACCTTTGTTACGGTTAAAATTTTGAAGGGGCGGAAATGCTATGGAGCACTGATGGTGGAAATAGCGATAAAACACAGTGAGACACAAGGCATTATGTCGGTGTTTGATGGTGTCCATTGTTTGATATTAGTATCACCTATGAGTTTTATCGCACGGTTTTGAATCCTATATAAGGTGCATCACAACAATGTTTTCCTTTCTCCTCCTATCTTTCTGCCCGCGCCATGGCAACAATAAAAGGGTATATTAACCCCTTAGGCGCGCGTAAATTATAAAAAAAAATTGATGTTTTGGGAGCACCCGACCAGATACGGGCTCCAATTTCGAGCTGATGAATGCTTTATATATTGTGGCTGGATCAGAGGGGGTGAAGTATGGGTGAATTCGTAGTGCGAAAGTCCAACCACATGTCTGCTTTGCTATTGCAAATCGAAAATGTTTTTCGCCTGCGCGCAGATGACAAGCAGGCTGCAGTAATTTTACTACAGTTGTGTTCATTATTGTCATGGCAGCGAAGTGGGTTTTAAATATTATTCTAAGAGAATTGCGCCGAAAGGAAAGTGAAAATGTAAGCTAAGGAAAGCTAATAATTAACATTTTATTAAACTATGCTTAGCCGTTTAGTGCCCAAAGTCATGAACGTAATGATCACTATAGAAAAATATCCAGATGATATATTTCGAAGCCATTTTAGAATGACAAAAACGACATTTAAGGTAATTTTGCGTTTCATAAACGTATAATAAATAAACGGCAACAAAATTTGTCAACAGTTTATAGAGAATGAACTTAGATACTTGTGGCAAAAGAAAGCAACAGGGAGACCTAAGCTGCAGCTGAAGTTGGCGTTGTACTTAACACTATGGAAGTTAGCGAACGGATCGACGTTTCGGGAAATATCGAATCTCTTTAATATTGCCAAAGGAACTGCGTTTAAGTATTTTCTAATAGTCATCAAGCTACTTTTTCGTTTAAAGAACAAGTTCATAAAATGACCTATAGATGAAAGCGAGCGTAAAAGACAAATGGAGGGTTTCATGAATTTGCGTCAAAATCCAGTACCATTTGTCATAAGTTGTGTAGATGGCAGTCATATTCCTATTCTCCCACCTTCAAATGACAAAATCAGTTATTTTAACAGAAAAGGGACCTGTTCTAGTAACCTTTAGGTAATAAAAACGTTCCTATCCAGTTCATCTTTACAGGCAATTTGTGATAGCAGGCAACTGTTTATTGATGTCTTCTTCGGTTTTCCTGGAAACTACTATTATGCTCTTGTATGGGAAAGCAGTCTTATTGGAAACAAATTTGCAACAAACTCAGCCGATGTAGTAGGTTCTGGTTTTATTCTTAGCTATTCTGCGTACCCTTTGAAAAACCATCTTCTAGTTCCATACCAGGACAATGGATTTCTTACTCCCACGCAAAAGAGGTTCGATTTTATACACAGCTCTACTAGAGTGTGTATTGAGCAAGCATTCGGAACGCTCAAAGGCTAATTTCGTATCTTAAAATACCTATGTTGACATAAAACAACTAATGCATTGTTATAGCTTGTGTTCTACACAATGTAATCATTCAGCAAGAAGGATTAATTAATGATGAATCCGAATTAACTTCCAACAAAAATTGGATTCAATCGGAAAACAATAGTGGCGCTGAAAATACCAATAACGAAGCAAGACTAAAGAGGGATGAAATAGCAATGTTTTCTGCGCATAACAAATTTCTCTAAGATTTAAAAACATATACAGATATATTAAAATAAAGGGTTTCATCACAATTCATTAACTTATTTGGTACTTCATTAGACAGTCTTATACAAACAAAAAATAAAGAAATACTGAATTCAGGATATCTTATATCAAAAATAGAGATTATTCAATTTTATCTAAAACATTTAGAAGATCGCGCAATAGCTGAAGCCTTTCACGGTCAATTTCCATTTTCTCCCTCTCTATTTCAATCATTTCTTCATGCCTTTCTGTCCTTCTCAGCTTCTCCCTATAGAAAATCACAATCCAAAGTAGCTACCAGTAATTCCTGCGGCGGGGATGTTTTTTTTTTCCCCGTAAATGTTATCAAAAGTTTCGAGAATTCCCACGTCGTAGCGTCCCTTCCTGATTTCTCCTTATTCTTTTATAAGTTGTTATTAAATTATCCAATTTTTTTTTACTTCATCCCTTTCAAATGAAAAAGGTAGATTTATTGCTTTTATTTGTAACAAAACATTTCTCCACAAAATTTGTCGTTTTTTTTTTCCTTCCGAAAACTCACCCTCCATGGGTAATCTCGTTGAGATTAGTAACTTAGTATCCCGCAAACTCCACTTTTTATCATCCTCCCTAAAATAAATATACATTAATCAATTTTACCAAGAAAATTTAATATTTTAAATCACATTACTTACATTTTACTTCTCGTAGAATCAATTTGCCTGCTTAGCGCAGTTGTTTTATTTTGTCTGCGCAATCTGCCCGATGTCAACATGTTTACTGCACATTTTTGACGTTTATAAACGGACTAGATTTCTGTCGCCTGCGTAAATCCGATTTGTAATTCGCTTTATGAACGCAAGTTATGCAGATCTTTGTTAGTGAGACGTTTACGAACTCACCCTATTTCTTACATCGCTTGAGGAAACCTAGACATCTCGCAGCATTTTTGACGACATCGAATATGTGGTCATTCCACCGTAAGTTGTCACTGACACATATACCGAGAATGTAAAGTTTATTGGAATGGCAAGTGATATTCATGGATAATGGCTGAGTATTTCAATTTCGCTTTAATGACAGCAGACATCACTGTGTTTTGGAAGCATTAAATTATACTCTGTTAATGGTGCTAGTTATGCTTTTAACGTCAAAATTTATTGAGCTTAACATACGCTGTCGTTCCCGTTCTACAGCCTAAGAGCAGGAACGTGAGTCAGGGAGCGAATATGAAAAGCAGAGAGAACTGTGGTCAGCAAAGGAATATATTGGATTAGAAGTAGCAAACAAGAGATCGTTGACGAAAATTAAAAAGAGTGTCGGAGACAGAACGGAGCCCTAGGGCACACCAGCATTTATTTCGTGTATATCAGATTTGAAACCATGCAAGACAACTTGTATTGATCGTTCCGAAATTGATCATCCCAAAAGCACGCATTTCCGACAAAAGAGCAGGATGCCAAACTCTGTCAAATGCATTAGAAATATCTTTCAACTATCTTGCTTTCGCAGACAAGAGATCAATGATAAAAATTGAAAAGAGTGTCGGAGGCAGAACGAGGCCCTGGGCACACTAGCATCTATTTTGTGAATATTAGACTTGATAATATTCGAGACAACTTTAATTGAACGATCCGAAAGGTAATTTCTAATTAATTGAAGAAGAAAAGTACCCATTTTCGGCAAAAAGGCCTGATGCCAAACTCTGTCAGGTGCGTTAGAAATATCAAGTGCAACTATCTGCCTTTCGCTAGATTGATATACGCTGCGGTTACACTTTTCGGTGAGATATGCCATCAAATCACCAGTGGACCTGCTGCTACGGAAACCGTAGTCAATGAGAATTTTTCATGTTTCGAGATATTTCATGAACTGGCGATTTATCAGCGTTTCCATGACCTTGGAAAGAAGGAACGTAAGTGCAATGGGTCTGTAGGAGGAGAGAGAAGAAGATCCGCCTTTTTTAGGGACGGGCTGGACAAGTGCTGTTTTCCATTTGCTCGGAAAGAGTCCTAAAGAGTAGGATTGATTAAAAAGCTTACGCAGCGGTTTTGCTAGAGTGGAAGAACACCTCTTCAGAAGCAAATGTGCAGCAAGCAGATTGGCCTTGTCCAAAGGGCTGACAGCTGGATTGTCATTCATCTCGATCACGAAAGTCGTTTTATTAAAACGACACAAGGCATTTTGAGTGTCGCTTTAAGCGTCGGTATCACTAACCATTATCGATTCGACTGTATGTTCCACACACATTCCACAACTGCAGCTGGCTGTCAATTTGAGAGTTCAAATTGTTAAATGCTATTTTTTCCTGAATTCTATCGGAATTAAAAATTCTACATTGAAATTTTATGTGAAATTGGTAGTGATCTAACAACTTTTTTAAGAAAATATGGATCGCATTGCTGTGGTTAAGGATTGGAGTAGTGATGAGGACGAAGATCAGGATCTTTATAAAAGAGAACTAATTAAAATATGAAGAAGTATTAGATCAAAATGCAATCCATTTGATTTATCATATGCTAAGTATAAAAAAGCATGCGTTTTATTATTATAAGTATAATTTTTTACAGGTTTATTAAATATTTTAGACTAAACAAGACGGCGTTTGCTTATTTGATGGACGAAATTACAAATAAGATTTCGAACAGTGTCAATAGTTGTAAGACTTGCTGAAAGGAGTTACCAAGCAGGTATTGGGAATGACATTGGTTTGGGCTTAATCCATGATAAGCAAAATCGTTACAGAAATGATCGACGTAGTGGAGAAGTTCATTTTTCCGATATGGTTAAAATTCGATAATGGTACGGAAGAACAGAAGCACACAAAATTGTACTTCTACCAAAAATATAGCATTCCGGGTGTTATTGGATATTGATTAAAATTCAAGCTCCCAAAAAACAGATCATCACAAGTACTATAACATAAAAGGATTTTACAGTCTTAACGCTATGATTGCAAGCACAAGAATTAAAAATAAATAAAATGAATATTTTCATGATTCCAATTACAGATCTGTGATCATAAGATATGTTAATGCCAGGCATTCCGGTTCCAACCATGACTCGCGTGTCTGGAATTCAAGTGCTGTCCGGAGAATACTCCAACGCAATTTTATTAGAGGTGAACGAAACACTTGGCTACTAGGTTAGTACGCATTTGCTTTAAATTTCATAACCCATTCAACTGTAAATTTACAGGTGATGCTGGCTATCCTCTTGAGCCATTTTTAGTGACTCCCTATAGACCCGCGGAGGAGAATACCATCGAAAGTCGTTTCAACACGGTGCATTCGAAAGCCAGAAGCATAATCGAGAGAACAATTATTGGTGTCCTGAAAAACAGATTTAGATGTCTACTCGGTGCGAGACCGTTGCACTATATACCTGAAAAGGCCACGCAAATTGTGACTGTCTGTGCTTTATACAACATATGCGTTCATTACAATTCCGACCCAGAAAGTTTTCATGATGTAAACTCTGAGAACCAAATGGACACAGCAGAAGCTGTGAAAACACATATGAAAACTTTACCAACAATGAAATCTGTAACTTTAAGGAACAACTTAAGTAACTCGATATGTCAATAATCTGAGATGTATAGTGCAACTGCCTCGCACCGAGGAGACATCTGAATCTGTTTTTCAGGGCACCAATAATTGTTCTCTCGATTATGTTTCTGGCTTTCGAATGCATCTTTGTGAAACGACTTTTCATATATTCAAAAGTATCGTTTCTACGAGTATGTACATGTGTGTAAATGTTTCCACAAAGTGTAAATACATTAATTACTATATAGTTAATCTTAATTCAATTTAAATTTTCTTTGGAACATTTATCAAGCTGCACTTCTTTTTCTTCTATGTCTAATTTCCTCTTCCCAATTTCTAGTTCCATAATTTTTAATTTATTTTCTTGGATTCTTTGTTTTTCCATACGTTCCATTTCTGATTCAAATAGCTGTAACTTTTTTTTCTTCCAGGTTCTTCTACCGCGAGCATCGAACTTGTCGAGTTGTAGAGGCTGAGTAGGGTCAATGAATCTCGAGAAGAAATTCTCCAGACGAGTCCTGAAACCAAAGGATGCTCCCCCCCCCTCCCCAACTCCCAAAGCACTCCATCATTCCCCTGGGCTGGATCAAGGTGTTATACGACCCGTGCCGAAGATCAACCTGGCTGAGGGCCCAGTATCTCCAAAAATAGCTCAGTCGCAAACGGAGCCTTATCTGTATACGGCGGATCTCTGTACAGATGGACACTCCTTTCTCCGCTACTCGTGGGACCATTAATGGATAACAACCAAAAAACAAAAACCGAGGCCGGTACTCCTTCCTTACCGGGCGGTGGAACGGTGACTACACCGACTACCGGCAAGGCTTCTACATTGCCGAGAGGAGGCAAAACTGTGGCAGGCCATGGTGCGCCATCCTCTAAAGGCAAAAGGAATGAGCCAAAAAATAAGAATTCAGGAAGTGTTTGGACTGTGGTAAGCCATGGTCCTATCACCTCCTCCACCCCTAGCAGCAGCAAGTTTGTGGCAGGCCACGGACTTGTCGCGGCTACCAAAACTCCTTCGGGGAGCGTTAAGACTGTGGCAAGCCATGGTCCTATCACTTCCCCCGCCCCCAGCAGCAAGTTTGTGGCAGGCCACGGACTTGTTGCTGCTACCAAAACTCCTCCCTCCAAGGAGGAATCTGGAGCTCAGCCGCATCGGCAAGCTCCATCTAAGGCGCTCTACATAAGACGCCGAAATGCTTCACGCATCATCAAAACCTTCGGATCCATTCCGGAAGTTGAGAGAAGTGCGGAAATAAAGAGCAAGGTTGAGTGGGCTAAAAACATCCTAAAAGACGGATTTCCCACTGCTTCCACTGCTCCCAAAACGTCAAAAGACTCCTTTAAGCGTCAGAGATCGTTGGAGGAAACCGTACCGGTTTCCAAGAGGCCCAAAACACACAGTTCTACAACCCCTGGGCCATCCAACAGCAGATCTCTGAGGTCTTATAATGAAGGCCTAAAGGACGCAGTGGTGATCGCGGTGATCGACAGGAGCGATACCGACGGTTCCATTACACCGGAACGGTGGCAATTGGTCAAGTTGAAGCTCTCGAGCAACTTCTTGGCCATCATGCGGGAAAACCCAGGACCATCTCCTATCACAAGCGACGCTGGCTGGCACAAAGGCCATATCAAGCTCATCGCTTGCTCCAACCAGAGATCTCTCGATCTCTTCACCAAGGCCATCGATGGTTTAGGAGAGGTTTGGCCAGGTGCAAAACTCGAGGTCGTATCTAAGGAAGACATTCCTAGTAGACCTCGAGTTTGTTTTTAGTTTTAAATGCATTTTATTTTCTTAACACTAACTCTTACATTCTAACAAAAAATGCTTAAATGCTAGCTTACAATTACTTAACAAACTTATACTAACTTACTGGCCCCACACAGGCACTCTAAGCTACTCTGAATACTTATATCTATGTCTTTCGACTGCAGTTACATTTTATTTATAAATACTTATTTTGTATACTTAAAGCTAAAAAAAAAATTTGTTAACAAAACTTAGCCGAACCCTCCTCTCCAGAAAGTATCCTGGAAATCATCCGGCTCAGCAACCCGACTCTTCCAACTAATAACTAGAAAGTCGCGAAACTGGAGGAACTAAGGGGTTCTTATAGATGCGCGTTAATTGTGATCAATAAGGAATCCCTTAATCCTCTGGCGCAGACGAAAGGCATGATTCGGTTCGGATTCGAGTCAATTCACTTAAGGGTGTACAAAAAGGATGAGCTGGATGCTGATAAGCAACCTCCTCCTCCTTTAACACCCGATATCACAACCTTGGATCTTGGAGCGTCGATATCCTTTCCAGAATTGGATAGCGACGACTGCAATCTGTCCGAGGTGACTACCAAGCCGTCGGTCTCCTCTTCTGACACATTGTCGGAAATGGAAACCGATGACGAAGCAATTGGAGGTTCTACACGATCAGAGATAGAAGATGAGCTCTTGGGCACATCTTCAGAATCGGAGGACCTCAACAACACCGTGGTGGAGGCGACTCTGGAAGACTGTAGCAATGATACGGTTTCTCCAGATTAATCTCCACCACTCAAAAAAGGCTTCGGCCGCACTCATTCTGCGTCTTTCCAAAAGCGCAGAAGACATAATTCTAATCCAGGAACCATGGATTGCAGAAGGCGTGGTTCGTGGACTTAGGACACCCTCATACGTTCCGCTCTATACAAGAGACAAAGGTAAGATTAGAACTTATATATTAGTGAAACGTAGCCTTAATGTATTTCTACTTCCCAACCTCAGTGACCCCGACCTAACCGTTGCCAGATTAGAGACTGCCAAAGGCTCTTACTGGCTGGCATCGGCTTACCTTGGCCACGACCAAGTGGGCTCTCTCCCTGGTGATAACCTAGAAAGGGTGGTACTGGAAGCGGGAAGGCAAAAAACTGGCCTCATAATCGGATGCGACGCTAACGCACATCATACGGTATGGGGCAGTACCGACATCAATAATAGAGGTGAGTCACTTTTAGACTATATCTTAAGTACTAACCTCTTAATTTGCAATATTGGCAATGAGAAATATTGAAGACTTATATTGAGAATATAAGAAAAAACCGACAAGAAGTATTAGATATTACTCTTGTCTCCGACAGCATCACCCAAAGGCTAACAAACTGGATGGTATCGTCTGAACACTCCTTTTCAGACCATAGATACATCCAATTCAGTCTGAGTGATGCTCCCCCCCGCCAACCAGCTCTCCGGAACTACCGGAAAACTGATTGGACAAAATATAGAGGAATACTGTCGGAAACGATATCCTCTAAACTATCAAGTCCCCCGCGTGACACCAATGAGCTCGACATGAAAGTCAGGGAATTTACTCTGACTCTCAATAAGGCTATGGCCGCTTCCTGCCCTCTTATTCAACCAAGAGGCAAGAAAAAGCCATATTGGTGGACATCGGCACTGGGACTGCTCAGAAACACCTGCAGAAAACTTTTCAACGCAGCAAAAAGCACAACAAAAGTGACCGACTGGGACTCATATAAAGAATCCCTCAAATTATACAAAAAAGAACTGAGGAAGGCAAAGCGACAATCCTGTAGGTCATTCTGCGACAAAATTACAGAAACCTCTGAGGCATCGCGGCTAAGAAAAATCCTCTCCACAAATCCTATGATGCCCAGCTGTTTGAAAAAAACCGATGGCTCTTGGACAACCTCAAGTGATGAATCACTCAACCTGCTTCTGGACACCCACTTTCCACGTAGCTCCCATGTTCTCATGTAGTCCCAAAGGACCTCAGACCTATAAGTCTATCATCATTCCTTCTGAAAACTTTAGAACGACTGATTGATATCCATATTCGAGCTAAAGTTGATCCAAGACTTCTGTCTACGGCTCAACATGCCTACTGTAAAGGAAAGTCGGTGGAAACGGCTTTGCACTCTCTGACTAGCCACATCGAACGATCCCTACAATATAAGGAGTACACAATGACATAGAGGGCGCCTTTAACAACGTCAACACATCCGCAATCACGACTGCGCTGTCAACTCTGCAGGTAGACGGCTCACTTGGGGAGCTGATTAATCTAATGCTAACAAGCAGGATAATCAACTCCAAACTGGGTGAGACTTCTGATAAAAGATATGTCAGTAAGGGTACGCCGCAAGGCGGTGTCCTCTCTCCCCTTCTCTGGAACTTAGTAGTTAACGAACTACTGATATACCTGGAAGCGGGTGGTAGCAGAGTGATTGCCTATGCGGATGACGTTGCCATAGCCGTCTCAGGAAAACATCTAAATATCATTAAAGAACTCCTCCAAGTAAATCTTAACAGATTAACCCGCTGGGCAGATCGCTGTGGATTGGGAATAAACCCCCATAAAACTGATCTTGTCCTCTTTTCTAGGAAATATAAAATTCCAATCATAGACCCTCCTTCAATAAACGGTACCAGTTTAGCTGTCTCCGATACAGCAAAATATCTGGGTCTCATTTTTGACAGGAAACTAAACTGGAAACATTCAAGAAAGAGTCAATACAGCTACAATAGCTTTATTCTCTTGCAAGAAAGCCATTGGGAACAAATGGGGCCTTCAACCTCGCATAACCCACTGGCTATACATCTCGGTCATAAGACCGATACTTACTTACGGGGTGGTTGTCTGGTGGACGGCCTTGGAAAATGCATTAAATTAAGCAGAGTCCAAAGAACAGCATGTCTATGCACAAGCGGAGCCTTGCGGTCTACCCCCTCTGCGGCATTAGATATTCTGCTTCACTTGACACCCCTCGACATTTTTAGCAAGCAAGTAGCTGCGACTGCAGCTATTCGCCTCAAAGCGACTAAACAGTGGACAAATAATTCATTTGGCCACGCCAACATTCTTAATACATTAGGAATCCTCACAGAGAACACCGATTACACCATACCTGAACTTTGGTTTGACAAAAACTTCCGTGTAAGTTTCCCCTCTAGATCATTCTAGGAGGAGGATGCTTTCATGGAGGACAAGTCAATCCATCTCTACACAGATGGATCTAAAACCGACAGCGGAGTTGGTGGCGTTGTTTTCTCAGATAAGCTAAATCTAAGCGTCTCTTTCCGCCTTCCAAATCAAAATTCCAGGCGGAAATTTTGGCGATTAAAGAAGCTCTGTCCTGGCTGAAGAAAAACGTGATATCTGCAAAGGATATCCGCATATTTTCGGATGGTCAGGCCGCCATCAAGTCCCTGGACTCGGTCTCATTGTGTTCTAAAACTGCCCTTGAATGCCGATCATCTCTCATGGAGATGGCAGAGCAGTTCAACATTCACCTCTGTTGGGTGCCGGGCCACAGAGACCATTCCAGGGAACTGCAGAGCCGATGAACTCGCCAAAATTGGAACCATTCTACCTATCCTACCAGACAAAGGTAGTATAGGTATACCAATCGCTACGTGCAAACTAACACTAAAGCTAGATGCCAATAAAAGAACGGACCTTAGGTGGACTGCTGGACAAACATGTCTAGCGACCAAACAGATCTGGCCAAGGCTGGATCTGAGTCGATCTAAGTGTCTGATCCTTTTAGATAGGAAACATCTCAGCGCCAAAATAGGTGTCATTACCGGACACTGCCTCATAGGCAAGCACGCAAGAAGGCTTGGCGCTTTTACTAGCGATTTCTGTAGAAGTTGCATGGACGTGGAAGAGGAGGAGACAATCCCCCACCTACTTTGCACATGCCCAGCTCTCTCTCAGAGAAGGAAGCTTCATCTAGGAGCTTTCTTCTACAACGACCTAAACGATCTAGAATAGACGTTAACAGTCTCCTACGCTTTATTATAAGTTCTAACTGGTTCCAGTAGTAAGAAGATCATAGATCCACGTGGCATCACAATGGGCCAATAGGCCTAAGTGGGTTGGTATTTCCAACAGCCACTCTTACCTAACCTAACCTTTCTTCCAGGTAAAACATTTTCCATTAGTATCGGCAGGTCTGTCTAGTGACTGCTTCAATTACTTGCATAGACTTTCTTGAATATCTATTTGTTTTTGCAGTAAATTTAACATTTTGCTTCTCTAATCTATATTTTTGACATTTTTTCTTTCACTATGTAAATCAAACTCGGAAGCTCTATCTGGAGGCGGTGAAAATATTACAGCGCGAGAAAAGGAAGTTTCTATTTTATTTGGACACGACTTGCGATCGAAGGTGACGGAATTGTCTGACGATAGGTCCGATGATGGTGTTGCGGTAAATTTTCCCGTAACAAGTTTGGCCCTCTTTTTCCTTGCAAGCACTTCGGTCCCTCTTTTCGTTGAGTGGGAACACCAAGCTCTGGTGGAGGTGGTGGGCAGCCATGGTCCCATCAGCCAGTAGCTCACCAATCCCATACCTCGGAAAACAACCCACATAGGTTTCACGGCCAGTTTTCCCTGCAGAGGAGAACAAGGAGGCTCGGTCGGTGAAGCCCTAAGGACAGTAAGGGAAACTCACGACGAACCAGGAACCTCAGGGTGCGGCAGGAGGTCCACCAGGAACACCGTTGTCGGAGCCCATGGATAGACGGGAGACTCGCAACGGGCTGCATCAGTCTGAGAGTCGCCAACGGGTGGGGACGGATAGTCCTTTCAATCCACACACCCCAACACGTTGATGACGGGTGGGGGAAAACGATCCCTGGAACCTGGGTACGAGCACCGGCATCACACCCCACAACCGAGGCCAGAGCTAGCCCCGAGAAAAGCGATCGATGGGTGAAGAGACGACGATCTCTTTGATAGCAACACCCCAACAAGGAAGCAACAAAGGAGCAACAGTGGTGTGCAGGCGGACGGTCAAACCAATCGAGCACACCCGAACGACGCACCCGCTATAAAAGTCAGGTTCGATGGGTGAAGGGATGATGACCCCTTTTAAGCCAGCACCACAGCGATGGAGCACCGAAGACGGAAGGCTAAGTAACAAGACACCCTCCAACGAGTGAACATGCAAACACACAAACATACAAGCAGCATCGAACAACACGAACCAACAGCCAGCAACAAATAACGACCACCAACGATTGTACAAAGAAAAAAACGTACAAACTACAAAACCGGCCGTGGCTCGAGGGCAGAAGGGCCCAATTACAAAAAAAAAAATAGTAATTGTAAGCACGCTATTGGTCAGTCCTTTCTGGATTGTATCTACACTTTTTTCTTTCGTCACAACACTCCAGCTACCGTTCCATCGCATTTCCTTTGTTCCTTTGTAATAAATTTTATTGTTGTAATTCGATGGGGGAAAAATATCCGGCCAGCAGAAAGAAAAGAAACATTGCTTTTCGCAATTTCTTTGTAGAATCTAATGGTAGGGGAAATAGTTAGGCATAGTTAGGAACCACAGCTTCCGTAAACTCTCCCAGTGGAGTTCCCAGTCATTACTGGAAGCGGGAGCGAACTCCGAGACTCAGGAAAATTGTAGGTGTAAGAGGCCTAGTCGGACACGGGGACACACACGAGCAAAGCTTGCTAGTGTTGTAGCTAGAAATCCCGTCGTTGGGTCCACTAGTGCTGAATGAATGTGTGAGAGAGTGTGCGTATGAATGTGTGTGTGTGTCTGATAGGAGCTGCCAAACATAAAAGGTCTGGAAGTCACTTTGGTGACGACCAGCATTTCGTGAGGAAAGAAAAAATTAATTAGAAATTCGTTTGTTTTTCGTTTGGAAAAGTTGAGACTCCGGTGAGCCTCGCGTGTGGAAAGTCCCGAGAATAGACGGGATACGCGATCCGTTGTCTAACGTTTTATTTTGTTTCAGGATTGTGAAAATAGAGGGTCACTAGAGGCGAGTGTACCGCCAAAAACCACAAAAATAAATCGCCGAGCTCCAACGGAACTTTAGTTTTTTATTTTTTCTTTTTGTTCGTTTTTTAATCGGGGAAGATTTTCCTTCAGGGTTTTTGTTTTCCTGATTCCGGTGAAAAATCACCGGAAATCACGTGGCGTTCAACTCGGTGCCGGGGATCAAAGCTAACAATGGTACCATAAGTTCTGGTTTCGTAACAATTTGATGATATCCAGAAACACTCCCTGAGGGATCAATACTTTTTTTTAAGGACTTGCCACCGACTCATCGATGTCGTTTAAATTTTTTTGCTTGTATAGTTCCACTCATGTAGCCTCGCATTCTCTCTTGTTGTGTACAAATTTCTTCTTCACTTTAAACTTTAGGTCACACCAAACCTATAAATCATAATTACTTCTTTACTGATATTTAACTTGTGCCTCAAATCATACCTTTTGCCACTCTTTTTCATCCCTTACAGGTGGTCCCAAACTATTCAAACCTGTTGACACCTCCTTCCAAGCATTTTTGGTTGTCTCAGATTGAGGAACACCTCTTTTGAAATTCGTAGCCAAATTTACGTTAATTCAACCAGCCGCTTTATTTGTTTTGGGCTGGAAATTTTAAACATTACAAAATAAAATTGATATAAAATATATTTTCACACCATTCCAGTTAAAACAAAAAGAAAACTCAAATTTTTGCTTGATTATCCATTTAAGGCATTCACAAAATCTAAATCCACTCCTTTCGTCGTTTTACTTGACACTTTAGTATACATAACCCACTATCAGAATACCGGTACACGACAAATGTCACTCAAGAAATACGTTCCACATGAGGTTACTCGCCATATGTCGTTTTATGACGTAAAATGACTACTTCAACGACAATCATAATTCCAACTTCATAGAGTCTCTTTACGACAAGGCGTTAAACGACATTCGTGATAGGGGTGATTGTTAATGAGCGTTGGGATGGAGGATGAGGCAGAATTTCTAATATTTTTGACGAACGACCAAAAATTGTTACTACATTTGGGACATTGTAGTATCAACTTCTGGTCGTATTGGAACCATACATGCTTAAGAAAGACGTTGCAGTCATTCCTGGCTCGTTTAAATTTTTTTCGGTTTTCTTCTGTCGGGTTGGTCTCGAAGGACCGAAAAAAGCATTTCTCTAACCCTGACAGCCTCTTTACAGCTCGAGTTGCACCACGCCTTTTCTTTTGGTTTGATACTCTTCATCCGATCAGGGCTAAAGGATCTCATTCCAAAGAGAATGGTGGCTGTAATAATATCACCACGGGGTGGACGTGGTGTAGTGGTACTAGCAATCGCTTCTCACTCGGAAGGTCAAGGTTCGAATTGACAAGGCGTAACACTGACACGTAGATTTGGCTGTTGCTGAGTTTCAAGCACAAAAAAATAGTGTGAATTATAGCCTTCGAATCACTTTGAGTGAAGAAAAAACTCTTCGTCCTATTCGGACTCCCACCCCTGGAGAGCGAATATCGAAACCAAACACACCTGCGTTTCAAACCACTACAAAAAAACAATTTTCCTATTTTCCTTTCTCCTCCTTCTACCTTTCCGCCCGCGCCTTGGCAACAGTAAAAGGCACGCGTAAATTATAAAAATAAAATCCACAGAAACATAACGACAAGTTAAAATTCCTAAGACCGCTCCAGTTGGCTTTCTCGTATTGCCATACCGTTCTTTTAGGAATATTTTCTCTAATTGTGTGGTCGGTGTACAAAAAATTAGCTGACATGACAAAATGGTTCGACGAGCCTAGAGGGGAGAGCACATTAACGGTGCACTTACCAGGGTGAGAAGTTAAAAACAAGTCCAGGGTGTTGGCGGTATGACTATCAACGTCTGGTATTCGCGTGGGCTCATTTACAGGCTGCGTTAAGATGTTTTCCACTAAATTATTGTCTGTCCAGAATGTCGAAGCCACCCAGAATTGTGTATATTGAGATCGCCTGTAATCAGGATTTCAGTATGAGGATACAGGAATACAATTCTTTGAATGGAGTCAGACAGCGCATCAAACTCGTTAGAAGTTGAATTGCTGTCCAGTTTGGGGCTTCCGTAAAAAAAGCAGTAGTGAATAATTTGCTTACGGAGATGAAATTTTAATCACATGAAATTGAGTTCCGGATTGGAACAGGGACTACATTGTGGTGGAGTTTGGTAAGCTATATAACTACGTACGTAAATGGTGAGACCGCGGTGAGAGGAGAATAATGGCAGTAGTTGCTAGCCAAGTGGCTTCAGATCAGAGTGAACTGAGAGGCGTGGGCGGGGATCTACCTGTATTTCACTAAGTGCGAAAACAGCTGGTCTGTATTTACAGACGTGGACGTACGCAGAAAAGTGATTACTTCTTAGCCCGCTTGCAATATCCACTCTAAATACTCGAGTCATTATAAAGAAAGACAAACACACAAACACCGACGTTACTAAGCACAGCTGAGTAGTAAATATTCAGAGTTGGTTTACCGAATAAAATTGTTGTAGGTGTTATGCCCTTACAATAGGAATCAGCACGCCAACAAAATTCATACCCACAGCCGACTATCTATCGGTTGTTACATACACTCAGCCACTTCACGCGCTGTGTAACAATGTAATATAGCAATGGCAGTGATTGAGTGCAAGCAACAGTACGAGTAGGGGCAGGAAGGTTGGGATCCCCTCACTGTGAATATTTGTCTCACTTCTCTCGCGAGTTGATTTTTTTATTGTTTTTTTCGCCCGCACAAGTGGATTTGTTTTTTGGTTGTTCTGTGTTTTGTTGTAAACTCGCGCGCGGTCCTTTTTTTTCCTCCACGCAAGGAGCGAATTTCACCAGCCTCGCTGCATATTCTATACTTTCAACCTTCAACTAATGCTGGACAGTATCACGCTGTCCCTTTATTGTCGTTCCACATCGATCGCATTGCTGTCTCTCTCTCTCTGCCAATTTGCATATTGCTTCCTTTTTTGTAGTAAAAGTTTTTATTGCATCCGCTTTCATCTCTTTTACGTCTCCGGATAACAGTTTCTTACTTTTTCAGAAAGTTCCACAATCTTGCACATCTGAATAACCTCTTGAAAGATATCACGACTAATTTTCAGTAGCTTTGATCTCAATTTTTCTATTCTTCAGATCCAAAATGATTCTATCCCTTATCATTCGATTAAAGTAAGACTGTCATCATCTCTCAGTTTCACATATAAATTCACAGAATTTCGCTTGATATTTGTTTTCTCTTCAAAATTCCACAAATGGCTGATCTTGTTTTTACACGATTGATCCAAATTTGTAGGTCTCCATTACGATGTTGCGCCGTTGGATACAATAGTTTTCAACAACGTCGACAATTCTTTGTTCTTCAGACAACCCCAGTGCGTTATATATTTCGATACCCTTGGCTACAACGTAGTGAAGCAATAAGGCTATTTTTCGCGTTTCGCCCGCTTCGTTTTTATCTGCCACAGTTATAAAATTTTTGTTTCGACTTGAGTCAAACTCATCGAAATCCATTTTACCAGATCGGGAATAGCTTGTTCCGCCATTTGTGATTAAAATCTTAGTTTGTATAATTAACCACATTTTTTCCTTCGTTTTTCGTAGTCAATCCAACATAATGTAACAAGTTTGTGTTTTAAATACAATTCCGGCTGTTTATGGTTTAGCGTCTCTTTGTTTTCTGTTTTCAATATCATTTCTACTGCTCTCTCTCTATGTTTAAACCTTAGTTTTATTAATAAGTAATTTCTTTTAAGCCTCACTTAAATTTTCTCACTCATATATTCTTACAGACTTTCCCACCCTATTTACCGCCGCTTATGTCCACTCAAATATCCAACATTCGTCTCCTAGACGTGCACTGAATTCACTTGACACCTGCTGAAAGCCAGATGCAGCATCGCATTTCGTCTGGCTACGAGCACGCACTTTTTTGTTTCCCACATTCCCACGATTTACTATTTGTTATTTATTTTTATTTTAATTGTAAAATAGTATTTAAGCTAATGCATTTTTGAAAATAAAGTCACTTGTCACAAATCAGGCAAAGTCTTTCATTCAGATCAAAAGAGATCTGTTCACTCTACTTAACGACTGAGTATTTAGATTAAGATCTTTTTTTATTCAAACAGTCTAATATGACTTATAAATAGATCTACAACTAAAATTAATATGTCGACTCAACAACAATGGCACGACGTAGATATATCTAACGGCGAGCGATACATTGTCTCTACAATATTATAAAATGTTTGTGTGAGTACAAATGATAGAACTTATTCCTTTCGATACAATCGCTTTACTCAATATAATTACAATTTACAATTAAATCACTTTTCTCAACCACTTTTACTTTATCCCTAATCGTAATTCACATTTCAAATTCCACTTTAGAACTGGCTTGCACTTCTTCTGGAATGCTAATATTTATTCTCTCCTGGCATCTTTTGAGAACGTTCTGTACTATCCATCGTTCCATACAACTTTCCATTTTCTCAGACTATTTTATTGACACCCGGTAAAGTGCTTTAAGCGCCCCTTGGTGGCATTTTTTTTTCCTCCACGCCTGGACAGATTTTGGCTGGGAGCAAAATTATATGTAAAGTTTAATTTCGGTGTGGAACAAAATAAATAAATTAGTTAAAGAATTTATTTTTGTCTGATAAACATAAAGTTGAAATGTTCAGAAAAAATACGCGAGTTTCGAAATAAGTGCTTGTGAAGTGTTTAGATGGGTTAATTTAAATAGAATTTAAGTCTCAATTGAGACTCGGAACGAAAATTCTGTCGGAAATTGTTTGTACTATATCGCCTATATAAATTTCTGACAGATCGTTGACGGGAACAAATTCGTATGAAAAGTGAAAATTCGGTACGGGATAATATTATTAATTTTGTTAAAGAAATTTTTGTTTTCAAATACGTGTTGGGTGAAAATGTCGAGAAAAGATACGTGAGTTTCGAAAGAAGTGCCTATGAAGTGTTTAGATGGGATAGTTTAAATAGAAGTGCTTCGATTTCTTAGCTTAAATAGAATCGTGCTTTAAAAAATGTAAACAATGCACTTGTGAAACCCAAAGAAATAGAGAGTGGAAACTCTCTTGATTCATTCTGAATTCGCCATTCATGATTTATTCCTGATTTTCATACTCTAAACACCTGCGACCGGTGTTGCGGTTCCACTATGGTCTTTCCCACCATAAAGTATTTTCTATTTTCTGGCTCCATCAAAAAGGGTCGGTGGTTACCAGGACCACCTTCCACTTTTGGACGAAAAGTTGCTTCCGACGAACGATCTAGAATCTGATTTCTGCAGAGGTTTTTTTCTATATATATTGTGATAACCACTTAAATGTGAGCAGCGACATCTAGCAGAAAATGTCGAAGACCAGAAGATTTCGATACTGGAATAACAAAATCTTGACTGGAGAGTGGAATCGAATTTTCTAGCAAATTGGAAATTGTATGGGACGCTGGATGGCGAGGATTGTTCTCGAAGTATGTCATTCGAGTATAAATACCAGCATCCCCAAGGTATGCAAATCAGTTCTAAAGTGTAATTTGAAGTGTTAATTAGGAGAAGTGATTAAGTGGTTTAAGTAAAAGAACAGAAAAATATAAGTGGTTGAGAAATTGGATTGTACTGAGAGAAAAAATTAAATAGTGAATTGTAACTGTACTGAATAAAGGGATTTGTATTGAAAAGAATAAGTTCTATCATTTGTACCCACACAAACATTTTACATTGGTGTCAGAAGTGGGATAGGACTTATTGTGTGTATTGAAAAAAAAACAACAGTGTTTTCTGAGTATTTGAAAAAGCTAGAATGTGTCGAAAACTATTGCAGTTGACTCTCGTCCAACTCAAATCCGAGTTGAACAAGAGAAGCCTCAGCGCCAGTGGAGGAAAATGTGACCTGGTGCTCCGACTTCAGGAGGCTTTGAACAACGAGGGAAATGATCCTGATGCATATTCCTTTGATGTTGACGAGGATGAACAGACAAGTACCGGTAATGACATGACTGCAATGATGCAACTCCTCTTATTAAAAATGGACGAACAAAACAAAAAAATGGACGAAAAAAAGAAAAATATGGAAGAACAGAAGAACAGTCTGGAACAAAAAATGGACGAACAGAAGAACAGTCTCGACCAACAAAAGAAAAATCTGGAAGAACAGAAGAACAGTCTGGAACAAAAAATGGACGAGCAGAAGAGCAGCATTGAACAAAAATTCAACGAACAAACCAACAATCTGCACGGTCTTCAACAGAAAATGGATGAACAAAAGAATAATCTGGAAGAACAAAAGAACATTCTCCAGCAAAAATTCGAAGAAATCGATGACAAATTTGAAAGAATAGAAAAGAACGTTGATGACAAATTTGATAGAATAGAGAAAAACGTTGATGACAAATTTGATACAATAGAGAAGAATGTTGGCGGAAAATTCGAGGAAATGGACAGCAAAGTTCAGCAACTGGCAAAAGAGCTCGACACAGTGCGAAAACAGAAACTGCGAGAATGTTCTTTAAGCGGTCCATGGAGAAAAGAGTTGAAGCCTCCCTCATTCGATGGCCAGACTTCATGGTCTACTTATAAGAAGCAGTTTGAAATGGCTGTCTGTGCAAACGATTGGGAAAATGAGGAAAAGTGCTTTGCCCTAGCAATGGCCGGCCTTACGCGGTCCTGCGGCAGAATTGTTACAAACAATCGATATCGAAAAGAATAGAGATTATATGGCTTTAGTGCAGGCTGTCGAGAAACGTTTTGGGGATAGCCACATGCGCGAAGTATACAAGGTTCAATTGCAAGGCCGTATGCAGCAACGAGGAGAAACACTGTAACAGCACCAAGCAGACGTGAGTAGACTGGCGCATTTGTCATATCCCACCGCAGGCCAAGAAATAATTGACGAAATGGCAAAGGACGCATTCATCAGGGGAATTGCAGATTTGAAGCTACAATCAGCAGTAAGGATGGCCGGGAAAAGAACCCTTGCTGAAGCACTTGCCTTCGCTCTGGCGATGGAAGCATCCAATCAGGCTTCCAAAGGAATGCATTTCGTAAGGGAAATAGTATCTGGTGAATGCTCCTGCTCAAGACCAACTACCATGCAACGAAATATCCCACGGGAGAGACGAAGGATGCGTTGCTGGAACTGCGATAAACTAGGACATCTGCAAGGGCATTGTAAAGAACCGGTACGACGAGAAGGCTGCCTGTACTGGGGTTACAGGCAAATAGAAAGAAAAACCGGCAGAAATGGCTACCAAGAAACCGATCAAATTTCCCGAAGCCATAAGTTGGGAAATGCTTACTTCGCAGGGCAGAAGTCTGTAGCAGGAGTCGACTCCAGGGTAATTATCCCAGTCTCACAGGTAAAACAATGCAACGAAAGCCTCCCAGCAGAAGTAGTCAGTGGTAAAGAAGCGAAACATCAGGCAACTATCCAAACGATCAGGACTGAGCCAATAGAGGGTTGGAGTATAGACGAAATCCGTTCCTCCCAACAGGCAGACAATGACATCGAACCAATATTGGCCTGGAAGGAACACGAGGAAAGACCAAGCTGGCAGCAGATATCAGATCGGAGCCAAACTCTGAAGGCATACTGGGCACAGTGGGACTCGCTTTTTGTGCAAGATGGATTTCTGAAAAGAAAATGGGAAAGTGCAGATGGGACAGCATCTCGTATGCAGCTAATTGTGCCAGGTCCAGAGTCAACCAAGTGCTCCATGAAATACATGACGGAATCTCAGGAGGCTATTTGGGAATAAACAAGACGTTGGAAAATGTAAGGGAACGTTTCTATTGGCTAAGCGCTAAACAAGATGTCGAGAATTGGTGCAAAAAGTGCATAAGATGTGCGGCTACCAAGGGTCCAAAAGTAAAGCCACATGGACAAATGCAACAATACAATGTCGGAGCACCTTTCGAACGAATAGCCATCGACATCGCTGGGCCGTTTCCCGAAACCTTTAATGGAAACCGATATACTCTCGTAGTCATGGATTACTTCAGTAAGTGGCCGGAAGTGTTTGCCATCCCAAATCAAGAGGCTAAGACCGTAGCCGAACAGATAGTCAACAACTGGGTGAGCAGATTTGGGGTCCCAATGGAGTTGCACTCTGATCAAGGGCGAAACTTTGAATCAAAAGTCTTCCAGGAAATATGCCAATATTTGGGAATAAGAAAGACAAGGACAACGCCACTACACCCTCAATCTGATGGAATGGTCGAGCGATTCAATTGGACCTTGAATGAGCATCTATCTAAGGTTGTCAGCAACTGCCAGTGTGATTGGGATCGACACATACCCCTCTTCTTAATGGCCTACCGAAACGCGGTCCATAGCTCAACAGGGCACACACCATCCGAGATCTTATTTGGTCAAACAATTCGGTTGCCAAGTGAAGCAAAATTCGGATCCCCACCGACCGAGCCCAAAGAGGTGAACGACTACGTGAATGACTTACGCAGCAGGATTCGTAAATTGCATGAAGACACCAGAGAAAAGTTGAAGCTAGCAAGCAGCCGCATGAAAACTAGGTACGATATCAAGGCGAAATCTTCCGGTTTCAACGAAGGAGATCTGGTTTGGCTGTATAATCCTCAGCGTAAGAAAGGCAAATCACCAAAATTGCAACAGGACTGGGAAGGTCCATACAAGGTGATAACCCGCATTAATGACGTTGTCTACCGGATCCAGCGTGGAGATCGAGGAAAATTTAAAGTGGCCCATTTGGATAGAATGTGTCATTTCAACGGGATGCTGAATGACGAAGTTGTTCGGGACGAACAATTGTAGGGAGGGAGCAATGTGATAACCACTTAAATGTGAGCAGTGACATCTAGCAGAAAATGTCGAAGACCAGAAGATTTCAATACTGGAATAACAAAGTCTTGACTGGAGAGTGGAATCGAATTTTCTAGCAAATTGGAACTTGTATGGAACGCTGGATGACGTGGATTGTTCTCGAAGTATGTCATTCGAGTATAAATACCAGCGTCCCAAAGGTATGCAAATCAGTTCTAAAGTGTAATTTGAAGTGTTAATTAGGAGAAGTGATTAAGTGGTTTAAGTAAAAGATAAGAAAAGTATAAGTGGTTGAGAAATTGAATTGTACTGAGAGAAAGAATTAAATAGTGAATTGTAACTGTACTGAATAAAGGGATTTGTATTGGAAAGAATAAGTTCTATCATTTGTACCCACACAAACATTTTACAATATATAATTTGCGCGCGCTCGAGGGATTTAAGTACCATTAAAATGCGTGCGGGTGAAGGAAAATTAGGGATTATAGAAAGAGAGGTACCGTTGAACGTTGGTTTTAAATGTTTGAAGGTTATAATGATTGGAAAAAAAAGAGCTAAGAAGGGCATCCCATAAGCGAGTTGTACAGCTTAGGAACGAATCACGACATTTTATAGTACGTCAGAAAGTGAGCTTTTGATTATACTGATGAGCATTTATACCGAGACATTTGATACGGTTGAGGGTTTGAAGGGGTGGAATTCTATTGGCGATTTCAATTGAGCAGTGTTTGTGGAAATAGCAATAACACAAAGTGAGACAGGAGACATTACGTCGGTGTCCGAGTGTGTCAGTGACTGTTTTTACCTATCAGTTTCATCGCACGGTTTTGATTCCTAGGTGCAGAGGTGATTTTGGCGCACCTGACCAGATGTATGCATTGTACTCCAATTTTGGGCGGATAAATGCCTTAAAATGGATGTCCCCAAATTGGGAAAGTATATTTGGGTATATTCTAAGAAAACAATCGTTCTACAGTAAGGGTATATCTCCAATGATGACATCATTTTTCCTTTATTTAAGAAACGGCTTACTTTGGTGTACCCAGACCCATGCTAACGGAAATTGCTCTGTTAATACTTATGTTAAAAACTTCGTTAAGGGCCCTGATTTTAGTCTTTGTAACTGCGTTAAAATAAACTTGATATCTTGTTTGAGCAATGAGATATCCAATTTCTAAGCCTGTTCCATTTTTCTTGCTCACGTTTACGTTTAACCTATTATTTTTTCTTTTTACGAGCATAAAAATAAAAAAAATCATCAATAAGTCTGCAGAAAAACCCACAGATTTTATGATACTTGAGAAAATCTGCAGCATGAATAAAATATGAATAAAAAAATGTTTTTTTGTGGTTTTAGATAATTTTTATTTTATGTGTGTACTAAATAAGTTAAAAAAGGTGCACACAATATCCTCCTTAGTTTTGTATGCATGCTAGAGCCTGTTTTTTGATTTCACAGCGAATATTTATTGGTGCTAACTGCTGCCTCACTTTTGACGACTGTTCGAGAATACGCTCTTCCAATTCACTTAAAGTTGCTATTTTGGTTGAATAAACAAGTTCTTCCATTCTTACACATACAAAAAACTCCAATACTGTAAGGCCAGGCGATCTTGCAGGCCAGAGAATTGGTCCATTTCTTCCTACCCAATGATTACCGTACTCTTTATCTAGCCAATTCTTAACCTTAACGATTAGTGTGCTGGAGCACCGTCCTGTTGGAAATATGATGAAGCTAGTTGAGTCAGTGGAACTTTTAGTAGATATATTATGTCGGGAAATATTGAATTGCAAAGTTAAGCGTCTGATTCTGAATAATGGATCAGTTGTAACACCTCCCTGTATTCTTTCATCAGCCGAAATTCTACTTATCTGATCCTGGACTAAACTGATCCCGTTTCTTGAACCCTTCGATACGTATTTCCAAATACTCCTTTACTAGGAAGCCGTCGGTTAGGATAAAGTTCATGGTATCTTTGTCGTGCTCTACTTGAAACACTATTTCAAAGCATTATGTCAATAAAATCTGCGTATTTTCGATTTGTAAATGCAGAAATTTCAAATAGCGATTCTAAGTAACTGTTACCTTCGCGTAAAAAATTAAACTGATGAATTAATTTTTTTTCTAATCTTTCATACCATTTTCGTTATTTTTGGTAGATTTTCCAAATAGGCGAGAACTTTTAAAGAACAGGGTAAGGAAATGAGGCTTTTGTTAGGTAGTCAAATAAATGAGCACGCTTTAAAACTTTTTTTATACTAAACTCAAACAAGATATCAACTTTATTTAAGCTAAGTTATAAAGGCAAGACTTTTTTCTAAACAAAGTCTTAAACGAAGTTTCTACTATTAGTATTAACAGAGCAATTTCCGTTAACATGGGTCAGGGCACACCAAAGCAAGCCTTTTCTTAAATCTTCGATAAATGATGTGAACATTTGAGATAGAACCTTTATGTTTTTTTACATTGTATGAGGAAACCTATGCATTTCGTTGCATCTTCTGCGACATAGAATATGCTGGCATTCCAACGTATGTTTTCATTGACACACTTACCGAGAATGGAACATTTTTCGGTTTCGACGATCCAAGTGCCATTCATAGATAATAGCTGGGTATTTAACTTTCGCCTTAACGACAGCAGACAGCATTGTGTATCAGAATCATTAACTTCCATTCTGTTGATAACTCCTTAATTGATTATGGTGTTAATATCGAAATTTAATGAGCTTAATATCGCTGCCGTTGCCGTTCTACAGCCGAAGAGCAGGGACGACAATCCGGGAATGAATATGAAAAGCAGAGAGTACTGTTGTCGGCAAAGGAATATATTGGATTAGAAATAGTAGGTCATTAATGAAAATTGGAAAGAGTGTCAGAGACAGAACGGAACCCTGGGTGCACCAGCATTTATTATGGGAATATCAGACTTAAAAACATCCAAGACAAATTGAATTGAAAGTTCCGAAAGGTAATTTCGAATCCACTGAAAGAGAAAAGTACCCATTTTCGCACAAAAAGCCCTGACTCTGTCAGGTGCCTTAGAAATATCAAATGCAACTATCTGGCTTTCGCCATATTGATGTATGCTTTGGTTCCACTTTTCGGTGAGACATGCTACATGTTGCTACGAAAACAGAAGTTTTCGTGATTCGAGATATTTCATGAGCCGACGGTTTATTAGCGTTTCTATAACCCTGAAAAAAAGGGGCATAAGTGCAATGTAGGAGGAGTTAAAAGAAGATTATACGTTTTTAAGGACGGGCAGGATGAACGCTGTTTTCCATCTGCTCAGAAGACAGTAGGATCAATGAAAAAGCTTATGCAGTGGTTTTGCCAGCGAAGGACACTTTTTCAGAAGAAGGGGATGTGTACCGTCTGCACCAGCGGTTTTGTGTATACTAACATCTTTGAGTTGTCTTACTACTACATGAGTTCGAAAGTATTTTCGCGCCATTGAAGATTCGACGCACTCGAGTGTAGGCGGGGACTAAGCACAATCTGGAAGTGTTGAGCTGACAGCAAAGTGTGCAGCAAGCAAAATGGCCTTGTCCAATGTCGACAAAGAGGCAGCATTTCTAGTGTTTTAGACGAACGGCCGAAAATTGTTACTACCATTCAGACATTATAGTGTTTTTTACCTCAATTTTTGGTCGTATTGGAATTTAAAACGTGTTGCAATCATTCCTCGCTCGTTTGAATTTTTTTCAGTTTTGCCCTGTCGGGATGGTCGTGTAGGACCGAAAAATATTTCCCTAACCCTGACAGTCTCGAGCCGTACCACTCTTCATTCGATGAGGTGTAACGGATTTCATTCCAAAGAGAATGGTGTCTGTGATAATCGAGTGTCTTTGTCGAGGAAACAGAAAATTAAAACTACAAGTTTATTCATCTAAATCTATATTATCCCCTACAAAGTAATCCCCATCGACTGCAACACATCTGATCCAATCCTCGAAACATATTTTATATTCGGTTTTCGGTATGTCCATCAGTGAATCCTGCGATTTTTCCATTTCCTCTCGGCTGTTGGAAACGCGTTCCCCGTAGTGGTTTTATAACTCTATTGAACAGAAAGAAGTCACAGGGAGCCAAATCAGGTGAATTCAGTTGCTGTTGGATGTAATTTGTTGCATTTTTCGTCAAAAAATTGCGAATAATGATGGCACTGTTTTGCATGAAATTGAGCTCTCTTGGCACCAACTTTGCTGCTACACGACGGAAACCCAAATCATTAATCAAAATGTCTTGGACGGATCCATAGGCAATGTTTAAGTCCTCCGCTATCTCTTTTTTTACATTTCTTTTACTTCATCAATTTTTTCGTCGGTTTTCGATGTCGATGGTCTGCCCCTGCGTTTATCATCTTCGATTGATTCACGACCACTTTTGAACGGCTCGTGCCACTGGTAAACGACCGTTTTATTTAGAGAAACGTTGCCGTTTTTTACGCAAAATTTAATACAAGTTCGTTGTTGCATCCATTTCTAAAATTGTAAAAAATCGTCTACACACACAGATTTAGATGTACTCTCGTCTACGTGATTTTTGAAAGTGATCAGCTACGACGCTAAGATTTAGAGGGAATGTCAACAACAGATGTACCAACTTAACAAAGAAATCGGAACAATGGGAGCGACACACGGTGGTTATCCCGGTAACTTTTTGATTAAGATGATATGGTTATTTTGGGAATCTTTTCTCTAACTGTGTGGTCGATGTACGAGAAATTAGCTGATATGACACAATGGTGCGACGAGACTAAAGGAGATAGCACATATTTGAGAAGTTAAAAACAAGGTTAAGGTATTGGCGGTATGACTATCAACGTCTGGTATACGTCTGGGTCCATTTACAAGCTGGGTCAAGTTGTTTTCCGCAACGACGATCTTAACACATCGTCCAGAATGTCGAAGCCACCCATAATTTTGTATATTGAAATCGCCCGTAATAACGATTAGGGTATGAGGATATTGGGATACAATTCTTTGAATGGAGTCATACATCGCAGCAAACTCGTCAAAGGTCAAATTCCTGTCTAGTTCGGGGCTTCTGTAAATAGGGCAGTAGTGGATAACTTGCTTGGGGATGGAGTTTTAACCACTTGAAATTGAATTCCGGTTAGAACAGCGACTACATTGTGGTGGAGTTTAAATGGCGACACGGCGGTGAGAGAAAAATATTGGCACTAGTTCGTAGCCAGGTACCTTCAGATCAGAGTGATCTTACGGGTGTGGGCGGGCATCTACTTGTTTTTCACTAAGTGCCAAAACAACTGGACTGTATTTGCAAACGTGGACGTACGCCGAAAACGATTACGTTTTCCCCGCTTATATTAGTTACTTCAACTCTGAATTCCCGAGTCATAACTAGAGTCCGACCGAAGGTGTATTTTTTGGCCGAAGCCGAAGACGAACTTCGGTTTCTTCATCACCTTCGGCCGTAGCCGAATCTAATGGAAATTGTATTTCAAAATGTTAAAGAGCCTAAAATATAATGATCAGTTTGATAAAATTGATCGGTGGATATTTTCTTTTAGCCCTGATCAGCATAAATTTGTCCAGCAGCACTGAATTGCTCACTCGCTACACTAGTCGGAGGAGCTGATAAATATTTGTTAGCTACTTCTTTCAAGTAGGTATAAGGACTTGAGGCCCAATAATTAAAAATATCAGCATTCTTTGTAGCTACCTACTACAGAAACGAAACATACATGAAATGACTTGCTCGAAATCTCCTCCAAAACACGGTGTGTATGATAGTTCAATTTTTGCGGAAAAATGGTTCGGCTTCGGCCTTTTCTTGCGGAAGCCGAATGTTTTGCCGAAGGTGGAAATTTAAGCCGATTGTGGCCGAAGCCGAAGCAGAAGCTGAACGTTCGGTCGGACTCTAGTCATAACCTCAAACAAGATGATAAGCAAAGTTGCGAAGTGAAAATTCTGACGTTGGTTTACCGGATCAAATTGTTGACATTACTTGTAATGGGATGATTGGCAGAAAACTTACGGGCTAAAGCTTTTTTATTTCGGGGGGTTAAAAACAATACCTAGTTGTGATCCAGTTCGATCTAAAAATGTACTGGATCTTGATTAAATTTTGTATAAAGTCGGAAGCACATTGACCCCGCCATAAGATTGAACTTTTTTTGGGTACCGAAAGTTCAATACCACCTGGTCAATTTGAGATCGATTGTATACAAAAGTAACATCATCTATATCACCGATTTTTTGCCCAATAAAATGCTTAAATCTTTATATATGATGTTAAAATCTAGACTAATATTTTGAACAGGTGTTAAAAGAAGCCTGCACAGCACTGGTAATTGATCTGAACTAAGAGCATTAACAACCACGGGTTGGCTAAAATGTTCTGGCGTACTAGTCAAGAAAAGGTCTAATGTGGACGGGTTTGACCGATTATTACTTGGAAGAAATGTGGGATGAAGAGGAAAAATTATTTGAAACGAATAACTAGAGTTACGATCAGCAAGTATGTTACTCCGAGTTCTTTCTTTTTCTGTTGATTTACGTTGGTTTACCGGATCAAATTGTTGACATTACTTGTAGTAGTTCCGAATTTATACAAAACTTAACATATAATGTACAGCAAAACTCTTGATATCCCAACTTAATTTGGTTTTGTCGAAGGGAATCCTGTTTATAATTGTTTCCAACAGATCTATTTCTTTGCAACTAATAAATGTTTATTTGTATTTTCTTAGAGGCAAAACAATAATATTTCGTGCAGAAAAAAAAATAGAAATAAAAATGTTTCGCTGTTTGTGAAATGAGCACAGCTAAAGTTTTAGTTTAGTCTTAATAAAAAGTGTTAGTTTATTCTTTAATTTCGCGGAAAAAGGCTAAGCTACTACTTTGTTGAGTATCCTTTAATGCTGTTAACATCTTTAAGCCACACAACTTTTCCACATATTCACATGTTATTTCTTACCATTCCGCTAAAAATAAGACTTTTAACTGAGGTTTTGATGTAATGACATGTTTTCCTAAGCTCTTTTTTAAATGATACGAAAGGCGTTCCAAAGAGAACGAGTTAAATCGGTGGTGGTGTTACCAGCAAGTGAGGGACTTTATGTATCAACCACATCTTCACCATTTGTACGACATGCTTGGAATCGTTGTCCTGTTGGGAGTAAAAAATCTTTCGCGATAAGCATTGTTTGTGTACTTTGAAGCAAATTTTCGCGCAAAATCTTTTAGCATACTTCATTGCCATGACTGTGACTAAATTACCGATCTCAAAAGTGAACATTTAGCTCCATATCACACAACCACCATCTCCGTGCTTTACTTTTTGCCTTGTGTTTTTAGACTGAAAGCTTCATTTGGTTGTCTTCATGTATTAGAAGCCCTATTTGATTCATAAAAGCTAAATTTTGACTCTTCTGAAAAAATCCTAGAAGTCAAATCCTTTGTTTTTCTATTTATTAGCAAAGTCCTTCTTCTTTTTTTATTTGCTTCGCTGACGGAAGGTTTCTTTCTAGCGGTATAGGATTTGTCGCCGATTTGATGTCGTTGACATTCACGCCAATCCAGCCAAATTTAACATTACAACGTGATATTTGTGAAAGGTACAGCGTTGTGTTTACATCGATTTTCTTCTTCTCGGAAATTTTTTGATGCAAAAACTAAGCAACGAATTTGGAAATGTTGCGCTAGTAATGAAATTAGTAATAAAAAATCATTAAATATAAGCTAAATTGTCCGGTCACATCCATATTTTTCAAAAAATAATTGGTCAATTCGTTGTTGTACCAGATGATTTATAAAGCCCTAATTTTCTTTACTGTTTTGTTTGTTGCTATTACCAATATTTTAAATTCAATTTTGCAAAAGCAAAAGTGTAAAGTTATATTTTCACAAATAAAAACAGTCAAAATAATCATTAATCCTTATTTATTACTTCGTATGAAAAGTTAATACAATAATTGAATTATAATTCATATATGTATGTATTTTTCATCTAATCTAATAATCCAATTTATTCATGAATTGTAATTTACATTTTTTCGGCACATGCTCTCCTGATGAAAGCATATTTTATTGAAGAAGGAGCAAATATGTAAGTGGAAAAAATGTTTATTGTTTTAATTTTATAAAATTAATTACTTTTTATCTTATAGAGCGACAAAATGGAAAAAACAAAGAAATGTCTTTTAGGATGCAAGAACTACTTCCATGCAAGGAAGCCAGGTAAGTTTTTATTATGCATAGAAAAAATATTTTTTTTGCATGCCATTGTATTACGGGGGTGGATTACAAAGTTAAACAACATAAAAAGATAAATAACTTTTGGTATCTACTTGCGTAGTGTAATAAAGTATGCACTTTAGGGCTGACCAGAATGTGAATCTGAAGCTTGTATCTTGAATCGCTGTCAAACGCAGATACACGTCAATCTTGAAAAGCACCAACTTCGAGATACAGATTCACTCAGGTACGCATTGTGTTGGCGCTCACGGCTATACATGTATTCAACTTTTGACAGCTCGATATCAGATACAGATTCAAGCTTCAGATTCACATTCTGGTCAGCCCTTTATTAATTATTTCCTCTCATTGATAGAGGATAGATGATCAACACGCTTCTATAGCCTTTTTTTGGTTAATTTTTTTTGCGTTAACCTGAAAAAAGGCCTACAATTCGATTTTAATGTTTGTCAGACATTGAAGAAAAAAAGTTTACTTTACAGAGACACTTTGTGTTTTTAAAATTTGTTAAATTGTGGCTTAAGGTATAAATTAATTACCATAGGTTAATTACCTACGGTATGCAAAACTCATTCGCACACATTCACTCTAAGCAGGAAATCGGTTTTTAGTACATAATTAAAAAAAACAACTTATTTGTCTCTTAGTTTTGTACCGAAAATAGTTTTTTCTCTTAAAATGCGGATGTTTGAATATGAACTGTGCATACTGTATACTAAATGATATAAGTATAAGGTGTCCGATTAAAACAGCCTACTTTGAAATTTGAAACAAAACCCCAGCGTTTATTTGAAAAGTTCTTATGTTTTTATTTCAATAAAGAGTATAGACATGTAAGTTACGTACGGAACACAATATCAGGCCGTCTCGTTGCTGATGGTACACGTTCGTCTTTAGACGAAATTTTCGATAACCTGCATGGCGTCGGCTCAATTGTTCTTGAATTGAGCATCTCTACATCATACAATCCACACTCTTTATTTAAAGAAAAACAAGAACTGGGTTCTTATTGCAAATTTGAAAATATGAGGTTTTTGTATTTATTTTATAGAAACACATATACGAATAAGTATCTAGGGTAAACAATTTTCCAATTAAGACAGTTTGAAATAGAATTAAGATAAATCTACCTATGTAAATGTAATTAGTATTGTTAATATTAAGAAAGTTGGAATAAGTACACGCATGTAATAGTATCAAGAAAATGAGTGAGAGAGAGATAAGTTTTGTACACAACTTTTCCTTTATTAACAAATAAAAAAAGATTTAATTTATATCGTTTTTTTTTATTTTGTTTGCACGTATGCATGTTTTTTTTCAAATTGAGAACACAATTTTGAAGAAGTTTTTTTTCTAAATTTGATCCAATAATCTTTTTCTCCAATAGAGAAATTTAGCGGAAAATGTTGGATTTACCTAAATTCAACAAGTCGGATCAAATCTGCGAAAAGTACTTCGCTAATAATACTAGTATATTTGCCGGAGAAAAAAAAAATATTTGCATCGCTCGGCATTACCTATTAGTCGGCTTAACGAGGTAGCAATTCAAGAGCTATTCGTGTATGAAAGTGTGAAAGTTGAACTGGACTGTCCGGTGGCGTCGAACGAAGACGAATTGTTTTACGATGTCGATGAACCGCTAAGCTGTTGGGAAGTGAACTCCATGTTTCAAAAAAACTGCAGAGGAGAACTTTTGCCATAGGTTATCCGCCGAAATCCAAACAGTTCTGGAGAATGTGAAATCAAATTTGGATAGAAAAGCTAATGGTTATAGGTATACAAATGAATTGAAAATTTTGGCACTTTCGATTCATTTTACTTCTCCAATTAGTTATAGGTTGCTGCAGCCATTTTTCAACCTACCTTCGGTTGTCACTCTACTGTCCTTTATTTCATCGTGGCCAAGGACACCGGGTAACAATGAGTTCAATGTCAAAAGCTGAGAACTCAAGGTGAATCAGCTACCTAGTATCTTTAAATACTGCTCAATTTCGGCTAACGAAATGTCATTAAAAGCGCATTTGAACTACTGTAGAAAAAGTGATACCGTAATTGGTTTGGATGGCTTTGGTGATAGCGAGTATAGCTCAAAATGGCCTTCATGTTTTGGTTCCGATGGTTCAAGGCATTGCGAAGAAATGGTGCTAAGACAGCTAGAACAACTATTACTAAGGACCCCTTACCATTGGGGGGGGGGAGTCTATAATAAAGTAAAAGGTACTGTTTTTGCTGCCTGGTTTAAATGAACTTCCTCGTTTATTATTTCTTAATGTCTTACTAAAATAATGCTAAGTTTACAGTTTAGAAAATATACAACGCAAAAAAGTTTCGCACGCTCGGTCAGCAATATGATACTCCTGAGATATCATGCTGACTGAATAGTTACGATAGATAAAAAAAACTGTCTGATGTTATCATCATGACATGCTGGGGCCACCTTATGCAGAAGTTAGGCAGAAATCAGCATCGTTTAAGCTTATTTCCTCAGGCTGTGTAGCTGTGTTCTTACTGCTGGTTGTGGTGGTCGCCTTTGAGTACGTTGCTGCCGGATGAGGATAAGCACTGCAACTATTATCAGAACTATCGCCGCGGAGCTTAAGATGGTGTAGTGTTGAATTTTGTGTATCCTAACCTTTTTGAATTTTAATTGCATGCTCCAAATTTATCATCTTCTGAGTAAGATCTGCTTGCCAAACGGGAGACTCCTCTTGTATGTGTCGAAAATCAGTTAGCTGCTGAGAAATATTAGTTGTTGAATAATAGATGCGTCCCACCTGCTAGTTATGGCTTGCTTCCCGATGATTATGATTGTTTCTTGACGTATCAAACATCCTGATTGCAGTCGCAGGATTCCACTGCTGGCTAATGTACTTGTCTGCGTGTTGAAGTTGCAAATAATGTCGACAGTAGTCTCTCTAGGTATGGAGAATATTCATGTGTTTGGATGATTTATTTCCATCCAGTAAGTCTTTGCTGGAATATTGCGTGTTACGCATGATGATGATAAGTTCATGTTATGGTGCTATATACTCATCTCACAGGAACGTACCGATGAACTGGCGGTAAATAATGGACGTTGCAGATTGCACCAATATATGTTGGTTGACCTTTTATTACACCACGCAAACTCTGCCTTAGTCATGGGGTAATAGTGGTCTTTTTCCGGACTAACTAATAGATAGTCCGAGGATGGTACAATGAACGTAAAGTTTTCATTGTAGCTTGTTGGCACTGGTAGCACATTAAAAACCTTAAACTCCTTATTGTACAAAAGAGGTAGCGTTATTTCGATGATGATGTTGTTTCCCATAACTCTTCCCTTCGGATGCAACAAATCCTACAGTTGTAGGATAGATTCGTGATGCCGTTCTCCAGGTATCATCATCGTCCGAGGAATGTTGTTATTTATGCGCAACAGTTCATTGTTTAGTTGTTGAACACTTAGTATGTGCGGATGTATTTTTCCATTATGTGTAGACAGCAAAACATCTACTAAGATACTTTGTGTATTTTGATAATTTATCATTATAGTATATTTATCAGGTTAACCGTCGGAATGTATTGTACTTATCGGTTTGGTTCTTTAGATTACAATTCAGTAAGTAATTTCAGTTGTTTTTGGGTTGACTCATGCTCTTCCTTAAATACATTTAGCGTGGAATCAATAATTGTAGTCTGATTTTTCATGAGCTTCATTATGTGGTTTTCGTTATTGCGTACGTTTTGAATTCTTTCTTCATATTTATCGGCAAATCGCTGTTAGATACGCCGAATGGCTCATTGGCCACTTTACCAATAATATCGAATGGAGAGCGTTTGCTTCTTTGAACTGGACCACTGTTTGCACGTAATACTCGTAATATGTCATTACTAAGCTCGATTTGCTGAAGCTGCCGTTTGAATTGAGTGAGAGTGGTTTCGCATAACATGTCGCATAACTGTTTTCTGCCAATTCGTTGTTATTGAGTCATCTTTTGGATAATAGCCATCGGGAACGGAGACTTCTGCTTTGATCGATTATTGGTTCTGACAAAGCGTTGATTGAAGATTCAATGAGGAAGTGACCTGGTGTGATTATTGGATTGTCATCGATATCGTTTGTCACCGAGATGAGTGGGCGAGAGTTTAAACATGCTTCTATTTGCGTAAGCAGTATTTGTAGTTCTTCAAATGTAAGATTCGTGTCCCCGACTATCCTCTTTAGATGGTATTTTATAGATTTTACGCCTGCCTCCTAAAGCCCACCGAAGTGTGGTGAAGCTGGTGCAATGAAATGCCATTCTATGCCATCTAACGCAAGTCTAGCTGCAATTTCCTTTTCCGACTGCTTGAAGGTGATCTTCAGTAGTGATGTTATTGGCATACGAATACTGCTATGTACCCCTTTGACGTTTCCTCGCCCCTTAGATACAAGAATATGGATGGGACCAGCATAGTCGATTCCCGTATAAGTAAATGGTCTTGAAGGTGTTACTCTGGGTGTTGGTAAGATGCCCATTATTTGGCCCTTAGTAACTGCACTGAATCGGTGACATCGTACACACTTGTAAATTACTTGACGTACAATGTTTTTAGCTTGTAGATTGGCGTATGATTGGCGCAAAGTTGCCATGGTTACTTGAATTCCACCATGTAGCGTCCTCTTGTGTATCATTTCTACCAGTAATTTCGTGAAATGGACATTCCTTGGTAGTATGTACAGATGCTTTTCCGATTCTAGTAGCTTTGAATTCTCTAGTCGGCTTCCAATTATTAATATATTATCCTTGTCAAGGCGTGGAAATAATGATAGGAATTTGCTCTTTGTAGAAAGACCGGTTCCATGTTTCAAGCATGACAGTTCCTCAGGAAATGCTTCTTGTTGCACTGTGCGGATTGCTGCCTTTCTCGCATTTTCTAGTTCGATTTTGGTTAAAAATTCTGTTCGTTTTTCTGCCTTGCAGTTTAACATAAAACGTCTGCAATAGGCAATGACTCGAATTAATCTACTATATGAAGAAAATCGTTCGAAGTGATGTTAGTGCTACCTTCGACTCAGGTATGATGATGTCTGCAATATCTTCTGATGATCGAGAAATGGCAGAGTCCTTAAGCGATTCTGGACCATTCCACCACAATCGATGGTTTTTCAATTTATCTGGTGTGATGCCTCCAGATGCACAATCAGCAGGATTGTCAATGGAGTTTAAATGCCTCCAAGAATTTGGGACACTCTATTTGCCACAAATGTTTTCCATTTAGATGGGCATCCTTTTATCCATGCTAAGGCAATAGTGGAGTCTGTCCATGCAAATATGCTATCCACTTGTGACCCAAATATTCGCTTTAATTCCTTGAGTACCCTTGATAGTAAATGGGCTCCGCAGAGCTCTAGTTTCGGAAGCGGGTGTCACTTTAGTTTCCAATAACCACCAGAAGCACAGTATCAGCATGATATTAAGATAGATAAAGAAAGTCACAGTTTTATTGGATCATCCCAGTTGAAGTTAGATTTCCATAATTGCTGCATTAACAGTTTTGCACACATTGTAACAGGTGCTAGCCAACCCAAGGGGTCATAAAGTTTCACAATTTCTGACAGCGTGTTGCGCTTGGTTGGTAATATTTACTCATCATCACTGATTGTTACTTTGAATTGGAAGGTGTCAGCTGATGGACTCCAGTTGATGCCCAATGTATTGATCGTTTCTTCTTTATCTATCTTAATATCATGCTGATACTGTGCTTCTGGTGGTTATTGATAAGTAACTTGGTGTTGTTACTGGACCATTTTCTAAGGTTAAATCCAGCTTCCTTTAGCATGGCAATTGTTGAGATTGTGCCCGTCTACAATCGGTTAAAGTTCTATTCCCAGACATCACATCATTGACATAGAAATCATTTCTCACAATCTCTGATGCGATGGGAAATCGGTTATGCTCATCAATGGCTAGTTGTTGGAGTGTTCTGACAGCTAGGTATGGTGATGCTGTTGTGCCATATGTGACTGTTGTAAGCTTGTAACCTTTTATTTCACCGGTTGCAGAATTCTTATCTGACGGTACATGTTTTCGATATTCGTCGTAAAGACGTATTTATGTTGTCGCCATCGTAGTATAATCGTTGTTAGATCTTCTTGGAGCCTGGGTCTCACCATAATCAATTTGTTTAGACTTAGGCCGGTTGATGTCTTTGCAGATCCGTCAAAAACAACCCGTAACTACTATCTGGCTTGTACACAGCGTTGTGCGGCATATAATAACTTTGGTTTTGCAGTTTGTCACCTGGACCTACTTCAACCATGTGTCCAAGATCAATAAACTCCTTCATGAAGCTGAGGTATTCCCTTCGTAGTTTTTCATCGCCATTGAAATTTCTTGTCTTTCAAACAAATGCGTTGCTACTTAAATAAAGAAGATCTCCTAACTATACATCAGTCTGGTTTTCGGCCTAAAAGGAGCTGCAACACTGCCCTGATATTAATGGTAGAAGAGATTCGTAACGCATTGGATAAGAATCATCCAACGCTTTTATCATTGCTCGACATTTCAAAGGCATTTGACACAGTCAACCACGCTGTCATTTGTAGTAAACTTAAAGACGGTTTTGCTTCTTCTTTATCCGTAGCTCTTTTCAAGTCTTAATTAAATGGAAGAAAACAGTGTCTTTGCATTGGTGAGAATAGTTCGAGTTTCTTAAGTGTACAGAGTGGAGTGCCACAAGGATCAATCCTGGCACCCACTCTTTTCTTCTTATACGTGAACGATCTACCAAACATTGTTAAACACTGCAAAATACATATGTACGCTGAAGATGTACAACTTATGATAAGCTGTCCTACTAATGAAACAAACTCTGCTATAGGCCTCCTATACGAAGATCTTGCCAGAATTTATGACTGGTCAATTAAACACGACCTTCGAATTAATGCTGATAAGTCTAAAGTAATTTTAATACACCGTAGAGCTCCTGATCTTCTCTCAGGCCTTCAGCTTGTTCTCATCAATCAAGTGCCCATAGAGTGGGCTGTCTCCGCTAAAAACCTTGTTGTGATTTTTAATTCGAATCTCTCTTGGGATACTCACATTAATTCTATCATCATCAAAGTTTATAGTGGGGTTCGTACTCTATGGGTTACTCAACATCTTCTACCAACAAAAACTAAATTAATTTTAGCAAAAACTCTTCTTTTATCAACTTTACTTTACGGATGCGAGATCTTTTGCAAGCCTGACCATAATAGTCTCTGAAAACTTAATATTGTCTTCAACAATATCGTAAGATACATTTTCAACATCCGGTAGCGCGATCATATCTCACACTTTTCTAAACAAATAACAGGTTGCTCCTTCCCCAGCCTACTAAAATACAAATCGCTATGTTTTTTGCACAACCTTATAAAAACTCGAGAGCCAGATTACTTACTTAATAAGCTTCAATTCTTGCAGTCGCATAGATCGTTCTCGTTAGTTCAACCGAGATACCTTTGTCTTACTTCTGAGCGTCAATTCTTTGTTCAAGTTGTCCGGCTCTGGAACTCTCTTCCCATTAATCTCAGAAGAATGACAAGAACGAATAAATCTAAGTCGTCCTTACTCGCACTACTGGCTACAATTTAATATGCACAAAATTATATGAACCTGTTTTTCAACTCTCTAACTACTTTTTCTGTTTTATAATATTTAATTCTTACTTTATTTTTTTTATTTTTAATATTAACTTTGCCATCTCTCTCTGTAATTTTTTTCCTTTTTAATGTACCGTCAACTGGGGTAATTTTGACCGTTGGTATAACTTTGACCGAAAATTGGAAAGAAATGTTTAATAGATTTTATCGCCACCTTTTAGAAGATAAACTAACATTGACCATATATTCAGTACGTGCTACTCATTAATAGATGACAGAACAAAGTTAGAGGGATAAAAGTTCGTTTGAGTGCACTTAATTCGAATTTGTCAAAGGTACTACTTAGCGGTTTTTTGTGAATACTCCAAACTTTAAATATTTTGTGACTGTTAGCGAACTGATTTCCACAAAATTTTCGGACTGGTATGTAATTGAATCAATTATCTTTTGGAAAAGTACCTAACAGCTTACAAATTATTTTATTATTAAATTATTATAATGTCCTTAACGCTACGACGATTGAAAGGAAATTCAGTAGCAAGGAGAATGTAGCCCGTCTACGCAAGTCGTTTAAAGGTGAAGCGTACCAACTGGTGAGTGACAGGCTTAAATACTCATCCGACAACGCAGCTATTATGGATTCTCTACGGTGTGTTTTCGGGAGATCAGATGTTTTGGTGCACGGGCTGACGGCGGATCGTTTGAAACCAAACTCTTTGAAATCGGGGTGCGATTCGAACCTATACTTATAGGCGGTTGGAGTAATGAGTTTGTAACTGACATTCGGGCTATGAGAAAGGAAGAGGAGCTGTTCAACGGATACGTATTCACAGACCTTGCGGGAAAATTGAGCGCGGGTCTATACCAGAAATGGCGTATTATTATTGGAACGGGTCTACCCCGGACAACTTTATTAAGCTTATGAACAAGCAAAACTTAAAGCTAGACTTAAAAACTAACAAAGATATACTTAACCTAATGGGGCAAGGAGAAATGGTGGACGGGGGAGATGTTAAGGCAGTGGCATATTGAGTAGCCCTTTTTTTATTTCTTGTTTGCTGCTATTTAGGTCAAAGACTTCGGCGTAGTTGTTCGTTATACGCAACATTCTAGATATGGGTTCGTAGTTGGTGCGGTGAGTTCGGATCAGGAAGAGTGGGACAGTTCTAAGATTGCGGGGATTGGGAGTGAATGCAATATTTTGCGTTATTCTCGAGCAGTCGATATTTCCAGTCAATAACTGGTGGATAAAAAGTACATCAGCGACTTCACGACGTTTTTTAGGTTATTCATCCTAATTAGTTTTAGCCTATTTTCATAGGGGGGTAATAAATATGGATCGGCCCAAGGTAGACCACGAAGTGCAAAACGTATAAACCTGCGTTGGACTGCTTCTATTCTTTGAATGTGGGTTAGTTTATAGGGTGACCAAACTTGGCTGCAATATTCGAGAAGAGGCCTTACAAAAGTAATGTACAGGGACTTTGTAACGTAAGGGTTGGAAAATTCTTTTGACCAGCGTTTGATAAAGCCAAGTGCAGAGTTAGCTTTATTTATAATGCTGTCAATATGTGAGTCGAAATTCAATTCTCTATCACAAATCATTCCTAGATCCCGTACTTGGGTAGTGGAAGGAATAGGCTCATCGCAGATGAAGTAGTTTCTTGGAGGTGGAGGTAGACGTTTACGGGAATAGGTTATCGCTTGGCATTTGTTGACATTAAGCTCCTAAAAATTTTGCTTGCACCATACCGAAAACTTATTCAAGTCATTTTGCAGGCAATGGGAGTCAGAAGGCAATGAGATGACTTTGGAAATTCTCATGTCATCAGCGAAAATAGAAAGATTAGAGTTCGTTAAAATGAGATTTATATCATTAATTGTGAGGATAAAGATGATTGGACCAAGGTGACTACCCTAAGGGACACCAGATGTTGCTTTAATAGGTTCGGATATTGAAGATCTGAAGATGACCCTGTATTCTCGGTCTTCTAAATAGGATTTGGTCCATGCCACAAAATGAGGGGAAGAGCCAAGTTTTTTTAGTTTAAAGATGATAAGTTGGTGAGAAATTTTATCGAATGCCTTGCTGAAATCTGTGGAAATTGAATCGACTTCATCACCGTCTTCTAAAGCATGCAGCGTCCTAGAGACGAACTCTGTTAGGTTAGTGGTAAAAAGGGAATTATCAACTCAAAGTGCATCGTTGAATGATTTTGCCGATTTCCTTATGGAAAAGGTAATTGACCTGCCTCCGGAGTTGGTGCAGCCCCTTGAGACTACCACCTTGAAGAAACCAAGTATAATACATCCAAACCAACACGACGACTGCTTACCCACCAACCGGTTGTGGATTCGTCATCATCAGAGAGTTAATTGTAGCAGCAATCATGCGTTAGCGCAGTGCGAAAGCTTCAAGTCTATGTCACCAGACCAGAGGTACAAGTTTGCAAAGCAGAAGCAGCTCTGCTTCCGGTGTTGTGGAGTGAAGCATGATTGGCGATCATGCGCAAAGAAGATGTGTGGCCTTAATGGATGCACTAACCGACACCATCGGCTGCTGCACCCAGTAGTTTCCAGCAGCGAGGATAGTTTAAATGTAGCCTCTGTGCCATTTGAGCCGTCAACCAATTTCGTATCGGTGCACGCTAAAGCAGACCTTCCAGACATGTACAAGGTCGCCCCCATTAGGATTTTTGGGGAGAACGGGAAGTACAGCGACACCTTCGCTTTTCTCGATTACGGTTCGTGTCTGACGTTGATAGAGTGTGATCCTTTCGAAGCGTTGGACTTGCAAGGGTCCCCAGAGGACTTAACGGTACAGTGGACTAAAGGCGTTTCCTAGTCTGAGAAGACGATTCGGGTGGATCTGACTGTGGCTGGAGTCAACCATCGAAAGCGGCATTATTTGAAGAGCGTATACTCAGTTGAGGACTTAGGGTTGCCATCTCAATCAGTTGACGTTGGGAAGTTAAAGGAGCTTTAACCTCATCTGCGAGAGCTCCTACTGACAAGTCTAGTCGAAGCTAAGCCGAAGATTGGGTTAGATCAAGCCAAATTCATAATGGGCCATGGTCAGCGTCACGGGAAAGAGGAAGAACCCAGTGCAGTTAAAACACTTTTGAGGTGGATAGTGTACGAACAGTCAGCTCCTTCGGTTAGGAAACCGGAAATCAGCGATCAGCTAAACCAACAATGCGCCTTCTGTTCCACGAGGCTATCAAAGCAGAGGATGATCTGCACGAGATGGTAAGATGCCACTTCAGCACTGAGGAGTTTGAAGTTATGGCTCCGAAGGGTGAATTAGCCAGCAGGGATGATGCGTGTGCGCTGCGGGTCATGGAAGGGACTTTGAGGCCAGATGGTAGCCGGCATGAAATTGGGTTGCTCTGGTCTTCTGATCATGTTAGGCTTCCGGATAGCTACCCTATGGCTTTGAATCGGCTTATCGGACTGGAGAAGTCCTCAAAGAAGAAACCCGACTTGCTAACCTGGGTGAACAAGCACATGTCCAGTCTGCTGGGAAAGGGGTATGCCAGGATCGCATCGAGACAGGAGTTGCAGAAGGAGCGGGTTTGGTATGCGCCCACATTTATTGTGCATAATCCCAATAAGGTCCCCCCCAAGTCCCGACTGGTTGTTGACGTGGCCGCTAAGGTTAAGGGTGTGTCTTTCAACACCTTTCTGCTGAAAGGATCGGGTAATTTAGTCCCCCTCCATGCAGAACTCTTCAAGTTGCGGGAGCCAAAAGTTGCGGTGAATGCGGACGTAAAGGAGATATTCCACTAGATCAAGATCAGGGAAGAGGATCAGCAGTACCAACGCATCCTGTGGAGAAATGCTGACGTCTCGGCAGACCCCATGGTGTACATTTTCGAGATCATGATGTTTGGTCCTAGGTGTTCACCAACATGTTCCCAGTTTGTAAAGATCACGTGAATCGTTTCCAGTCCGACTGCCCCGAAGCAGTAGAGGGGTTGACGAAAAGAACTTACGTGGACGACTACTTGAACAGTCACGTCACCTTGGTGGAGGCAGTCAAATTAACTCGTGATGCAATCTAGATTTGCAAAAACATGGGTTTCAGTCTCGTTGGCGTGCAGTCAAACAGTCGAGAGTTTCTAGCGAGTATGCCGGAGAGTCATGTCAACCCCAAACTCGTGAGTATCGATCCAAGTGAGTCGGAAGTTTTTGTCACTAAGCTCTTAGGGATGTTTTGGCATACAGGGATGAATTATTTTACTTGCCATGTGCTACATGAAGAGCTGTTCGTTAAGGTAAAGTTACCAGATTTTAAGGTGGCCATAAGGGAGTTACTCAAGGCTGTTATGCGGATATTTGATCCACTTGGGCTCATGTCCATCTACGTCATCAGTGGTCGCATTGTTCTGCAAGGGGTCTGGAGGGAAGATTTTGACTAGAACGAACCAGTATCAAAGGATTTACGAGATAAGTGGATTTCGTTCGTGACGGAATTAAGGAACATTGACCGAATTCCATTAGAATAGCTCGGCGGTACATGCCATGGAACCCGGACGACTCTAAGAACAGGTTAGTCATCTTCGTCGATGCTTCGGAGAAAGCCTTTGCTGCTGCAGCTTATCTTCGTTTCGAGATGGAAGGACAGGTAGAAGTCATGTTGGTTATGGCTAAAGCTAAAGTCGCGCCTAAAAAAATTGTCAGTGCCACGGTTTGAGCTACAAGCTGTGGTCTTAGAAGTTCGATTGCTGACCACTATAAAGAGCTGGCACATGGTCCGATCCATGAGGTGATCTTCCTCTTAGATTCTAAAACGGTTTTCGCCTGGATTAATTCAACGAAGTTTATTTTCCCGTCGTTTGTGGCTACTAGAGTGTGAGAAATTTTAGATTCTTCGTCTCCTCGACAATGGTTCTATGTGGGGACAGTGGACAATGTAGCAGATGACGGAAAGAGGTGGACTGACGAGATGATCGGCGATCAGGAGGCGCGTTGGTTTAAGGGCTCTGCTTTTCTTCTAAGGCCAGTAGAGGAATGGCCAATCACGCCAGGTAGTGCGGATGAAGCGCTGGAGTTGGTAGAGGACGGGATAAGAATTCTTGTTCATGAGCATAGCAAGGGGGTAAGCTTTTCCGTTTTTGAGGAATTGTGGCCTCGGTTCAGGGGAAGGTGGACGTCGGCCGTTAGAGTTATGGGCTTCATTCTCCGTTTTATGGACATATGCCAAAGAAAGGAAGTCGAAAGAACAACGTTCGTGACGCCAAGGGAGTTTGATCGCACTGAGGCCTGGTTATTCAGAAAGATCCAACATGACGCATTTCGTGAAGAAGTGATTGGGTTACAATCGAAGAGGGAAGTTTCAAAGGCAAGCTCGATATTTGTTTTTTCTCCGTTCATGGATGCAGAGGGCACAATACGTATGAGTTCCAGAGCGCAGAAGGCGGTGGTGTCATATGCCGCCCGTAATCCGGCGATTCTTCCAAAAAATCATCATTTAGTCGACGCGTTCATTCAACATCACCACGATCGAAATTTTCATGTCGGGACAGAGCTAACAATTTCCGACATAAGAGAACGTGCTTGGATTATCAGCATTCGAGGAGCTGTCGCAAGGGTGAGGTCTAGGTGCAATATATGCAAGAGGATGAACGCGAAACCAGTCACTCCGTTAATGGGACAACTTCCTCGAGCTCGAATAGCTTTCGGCGACAGGCCGTTTACACACGTTGGGGTGGATTGTTTTGGGCCCATATTCGGGAGAAGTTTGGGAGAGGTACCGTAAAAAGGTACGGAATGTTTTTTACGTGCCTAACGTTTCGAGCCGTGCAAATCGAGCTGCTGAACGATCTGAGTCTGGACCAATGCACAATGGGACTTCGTCGCGTTTTGGTAAACCGGGTCGTTACTAAATTTTTATACAGCGACAATGGGCTTAATTTCGTCGGTTCGAAAAATCTTTTGGACAGAGATATCAAGGAGATGGAGGCAGCTCTGAGTGAATATTCGGCGAGATACGAGGGCATCTTGTGGCGGTTTATTCCTGCATACTCTCCGTGGATGGGTGGAGCCTGGGAGCGGCTGATTCAATTTATCAAAGGCAGCATCGATTTCATTATTCGGGGTGTGGTTCCACGAGAAGATGTCCTTCGCAATGCTCTGATTGAAGCTCAAGGTCAAATCAACCGCCGACCACTGACGCACATCCCTGTTGCCCCCGAGGACCCAGCACCTCTTAAGCCGAATTCGATGCTCTTTGCTGATGGAGATAGAGAAGTCACGGCCCCTGGATTGTTTTCCGAACAATAGACTGTATAGCCGTCGGGGGCAACATTTGATGGCGCAATTCACGCGACGCTGATATACAGAATATTTGCCAGAGATCACGAGAAGGTCAAAGTGGCATAAGAAGACGAAACCAGTAGCAGTGGACGACATCGTCATTCTCATTGAGCCCAATGAGATCCGCTCTGCCTGGCAGCTGGGCCTAGTAAGATTTATCCAGCTTCAGATGGTATTGTGCGGACCGCTGATGTACGGTTACCAAGTGGAGTAACGAAATTGAGAAGGGCAGTCGGAAGGCTCGCTGTCTTAGACTTAGAGTCTTCAAAATAGTTTCAGATGGCCCCTGGAGTGTCATCGAGCTAGTTATGTGAATTTAATTTTTTATTATTTTTATTTGTTATTTTTTGAATTTTTTTTAGTTTTAAAAGAAATTGTATTTGAATTACGTAGTATAAGATTAGAATCAAAATGCTGGCAACACCACTCCCTTTGATATTTACCAAGTTTAGTCAATTACTATTATCTTGTCTTTTTCCCGTAAACTAGGAGTTCACAGCTTTTTTTCCGTTTGTTTTTGCTTTTTTATGTTTAACTGTGTGGGGTTGCCTAATTACCTTTTTTTTAGTATTAAGAACAAAGGAATTAACAAGATATTTTTGAGAGTGAATTTTTATGTAAAAGTCGTTGCAAATTTGAATTTCAGAAGTTACATGCTCCCTAAAGCAATGTAAGTTAGTTTAAGTGTTGTGTATCTATATTATATTATAAATTAAATTGTTTCTTTTAGAAAATAAAATTGAACTGAATCCAACTTGGGCGTTGTGGATTATCGTGATAGTTCGATATTTGTTTTGAAGGAAGGAGTGTGGGAAATTGTCCGTGCAACGACAGTGTACTTATTTTGAATAATCGATTATTGAAACAGAAATGCCAGTACTGAAGAATATCAAAAATCGATCTTGCAACATATCACCTTGTATACGTTCATTACTGAACATGGGATCCATTGACCAATATAAACGGATTTGTGGTACCTTAACAACACCCATTATTAACAAAATGCCTATAAATATACGCATTTCATCTCGAGTTGTTGGTTTAAAGTTTCCTTAAAGAAACTGATGAATGTGTTGGTGACACACATTTTTCATAATATTTGTTGGTTTCGAATACCAAAAGGTCAATTATATCATCACTAAGAAATAACTTATAAATTGTAAAGGGATTCATAATCTATCTCTGGCAATATTTATCTTGATTGTATTTTTCAAAATTAGTACAATCTGTTATAAGAGGGCTCAAATCTTGCTGATCACACATAAACTACGACAATGTATTCTCGTCATGTTCCTTTCAATTTAGCAGTTCTGCGTCCGAAAACAAACCTTCCGAGTCTGATGAATATAAAATTCTAGGAATTTTTCTTCGTAAATTTAGCAGGAACTCAAAATCATCGCCTAACGCTATAATACTGAAGGGTAAATAATAAATTATTGAAAAACAAAAATTATAAAATAACTAACCAAAAGTAAGTAGAAATATTTTATTTACTCGTATATAGATATTTAAAAATTCGTGAATAGAATCTTATAAGTACTTTCTAACATTTTCACACAACTACTCCGACTCAAGCCACTGATAACGGAAAAACTACTGGACCAGACAAGCGCCGCCAGATGAACAAACAACTTATCATCTCGTGCACGTCGATCTTACAGACTTCGATGAAATGCGCCGGGTTGAAAATGTTAAGTTCTTATAAAAAAACTCATTTTTACGTCGTCCTCTTTCCGATGTCTTTGCTGGGCTAAGAGAAGAAATATTTTCAATGTCCACCAAGGAATTTCCAAGAGTTGACTTGATGCACTAACGAAATGTTTGCATTCATATATCAGTTACCCCTCTTCCAGTTTGCGAATTCCTTTTTTTTAAGACGTTTATAGGTCGTAAATAGATTTGTGAACTTTTTTATAATGTTGTCATAATTGAAGGGAAATCCTTGGTCTTGCGTTAGGATGTCTCGCTGAACATTATTCCATAACGTTCTCTCTGATTTTTTTCCATTTTCAAAATACGATTCACATCCCAGTGCTTTAACATAGCATTGCCTTCATGGTTTCATCAGCTCGACACTTACTTAGGTAAGAGTAAGTGATGGAGTTCTATAAGGATAATATTTAGGTAAAGCAAATAAACATAATCAGTAATTATGTGCTTACTGTTCACGAAATAGAAATTCGTTTGAGTTATGTTAGTGCATAGGACGTTATGAACAGCTGCGCTGCAAACACAGCATTATCGAACACGCTGCAAACGCAGTGTGATTATAATGTCGTTTCGAAAATTCACTTTCGCAGTTTGCGTTTAAGAACATTTTGCAAAACGAATTTGATGCGGATGACGTTTTCGAAAACGGCCAAACATAAGATATCGTTGAAGTAGTAGGTTGACACAGATAAAATTTTTTGTAGTTAAAAAAAAGAACGATACTAAACACGCTTCCTACTATAGATTTAATTCCGCTCGCAGTCTACTTTTCGAGTTCCTCAAACTATTCAGCCCGCGATAGTCAGCAAAAAATTAAGAAAATCTATGGATGGAAATGCTTTAGAAAGAGAATACTCTATACCTATACGGAGAATTATTTTTTTGCGTCGTCCGTACGGTGTAACCCTTCCGATGGTCGGAAAAACAAATGAAAAATGTGCCAGAAACGATGCGTTTGAATTCTTTTTATTGAAGTGGGAAGCAGAAGGGTTACTTCACCCAAAAATCCATTTCTAAAGTGGATTTTCGGGTGAAGCATATCGATCGATTTCTGAAATATTTTTTCATTTTAGTTTTGATAGTGAAAGTGCAAACAAGTGGAAAAAAGAGTTCGTAGACAAGAGAACACGCAAAGGAATTAATTACATTAATGGAAAACCATCCTAATTTGTATTAAATTACACATGTCACTCTCATTAAACACTCCTCTATCACTCGTTTGCCGCTACACCCAAAATAAATATAGGCAAATTTGTAGTGAGCATCACACAACGCCAAAAATACAATACTGTTGAAATCTTTGTAGTTATAGAGCACGGCGCCATCGCCCTAAATCCAATGCGGTTTCCATCCAGCGCCCCCAAACATAAGGGAAACTGCTGTCGATGTAAGAACTCAGCTGCTATCATTCCCCATTCGGCTACTGCTGTCGTTAATACAACAAAGATCTATGAAATAATATAACAATAAAATATATTAACATTTAAGTATTCTTTAATTTTGAATAGAGTACTCGTACAGCACAAGAATTAGGAATAGACTAAGATATGTATGCAAGTGCTATCCTGGTTTGATAATCCGGGCTACTAAAAGCGTCGCCTGAAGCTAAAAATCTTAGCACAAGAGCTAAACTCTCATCAGCTGGAATTGCATCTCTGAGTTGTATATTTTTTTCAATTGTCTATGGCTTCACAATGACTAGCAATTTCACAAAACAGTTTTCATCCATACTAAAGAAACGCCTGTATGCACTTACGTCCTCTAATCGCAGCTCCAAATGAAGCAGTTTAAAAGCATTTGTTTTGTGTTCTTCTTAATCTCCAGCACTTCACCCACACTTTGCTCCTTCTTCTACACACTTTTTTTTTTTTGATCCCTTTTTCGCCAATAATACAGCTACACATCCAAATATTATTGCTGCAACTTCCATCAAAGCGTTTCTATCCATTATCCAGAGTAAATCATGTTAACTGTTGGCATTAAAAACAATTACAAATGATCCGATTCAAGTGTCTTGTCAAAAATTCTTTCATTACCATGAAAATGTGAACACGACGTTCATGGGGAGGACTTTCATGCTCACGCCAATATGAACATGCATTTATTCAATGCCTCTAATTTGATAGCTCTCTTCTTTCTTTTTATTCTTTCTTTCGGCGGTAAATTGTTTAGAGCTGTCTAAATAAACATTTTAACTTATCTTTTGAACAATAGATTTCTTCCGTAATTTTTTGCCAACTGCCGTTCATGAGCAACGAAAAGAAATGAAGCGAAATAGAAAAATAACGAACAATAAGAAGGCGAAACGTTAAAAAAGAGGCACCGAAAGGCTATCCACCACTCATCAAGTTGCTTTTTCCGCTTTTGCACTTGTGAAACTTCAGAAGAGTCATGACTCCTTCGAAAAATTTCTCGATGTGAGAGTTACAGAACATAGCTACAGGATGGCAATGCTCATTTGACCCAAAAAAAAAAAACAGAAACGAAAACGACGGATCGAAGGTGGCAGTTGGTCAAGTTAACGCTTTCGGGCAACTCCTTGTCAATTATGCGGACCAACTCTCATCATCAATGATCTTTGAGCCAATCAAAGATCTCTTGATCTTGTTACCAAAGCCAGGCCAGGTGCAAAACTCGAAGTCCTGCTAAGGAGGATATTCCTAGCAGACCTAGAACCCGCACCTGCATCCCAGACGAACCCTCCTCTCCAGAAAGCATTCTGGACATAATGTGGCTCAGCAACCCGACCCTTCCGACCCATGACTGGAAAGTCGCGAAACTGGAAGAACTAAGGGGCACTTGTAGATGCGAGGTGATTGTGATCAATAAAGAATCCCTTAACCCTCTAGCGCAGACTAAAGAAATGATTCGGTTCGGTTTCGAGTCAATTCACCTAAGGGTTTATAAAAAGGATGAGCTAGATGCTGCTAAGCAACCTCCTCCTCCTTTAACTGAAACGTCAAATTTAACCTTAGATCTTAGAGTGTCGATATCCTTTCCAGAAATAAATAGCCACGACTCCAAATAATCCGAGGCGACAACTAAGCCGTCGGTCTACACTTCTGACACTCTGTCGGAAATGGAAACCGATACCGAATTAAAACGAGATCCTATACGATCAGAGGAAGAAGATGAGCTCTTGGATACATGTTCTGAATCGGAAGACGGTTTCTCCTGATTGATCTCTATCACATAAAAAAGGCCTTGGCCGCATTTATTCTGCGTCTTTCAAAAACCGCAGAAGACATCATCCTAATCCAGGAACCATTAATCGTAGAATGCGTGGTTCGTGGACCTAGGACACCTGTATGCGCTCCACTATATACAAGAGACAAAGGTAAGATTAGAACTTGTATATTAGTGAAACGTATCCTTAATGCATTTTTACTTCAGCGACTCCGACTTAACCGTTGCCAGACTAGAGACTGCCGAATGCACCTACGTGGCATCACAATAGGCCAATAGGCCTAAGTGGGTTCATCTTTCCAACAGCCACTTTTACCTACCTACCTACCTAAGTAAAAATATTAATTAAAAATACTAATAAGTAATAAATTAACATTTTTGATCATTTTTTAGTGTTTTAGGAAAATATTTGTTTTTCTATTGAATTTAAAGGTTTTCCAAAATATTTCGAGAATGTTTTTTTTCACACATTGTAAAGTACAAAAGCAGTGGTATTTTAATTGCTTATTTGTTTAAAAAAAACCCCAGAATAGCCAACATACGAGTACAATGTGCAGCAAAACTCGTGATATCCCAACTTAATTTGATTTTGTCGAAGAGAATTATGTTCATAATTTTTTTCAACAGATCTGTTTCTTTGTAAGTATTTGTACTATCTTAGAGGCAAAACAATAATATTTCGTTCAGGCAAAGAAATGTAGAAATAAAAATGTTCCGAAGCATGTAAAATGAGCACACCAAAAGTGTTGATACCTTTATAGAAATTGCGGAAATTACCTAATACTTTGTTGAGTACCCTTTAAGCCTTTTAACTTCCTTAAGCCGGTGAGACATGAAATGCGTCAACTTCAACACCAGATATTTACTTGTTATTTCTTACAATTTCGCTAAAAACAAGTCTTTTAACTAAGGATTTCGTAAGCTCTTCTCTTAATGATGCCAAAGACGTTCTTTTGGCTTTGTGGTGGTGTTACTAGCAAGGGAGGGACTTTTTATATCAACCTCGCAATTTGTGCGATACGCTTGGGATCATGGTCCTTTCGGAAGTAAAAATCTTTCGCGATAAACATATTTGTATATTTTGAAGCAAATTTTCCTGCTAAATTTTTGAGTATACATCTCAATGACTATGACTAAATTACCGATCCCAAAAGTGGACATTTAGCCCCACATCATAAAACCACCATATCCGTACTTTCCTTTTTTCCATGTGTTTTTGGATTCAAATCTTCATTTGGTTGTCTTCATGCTTTCGAAGGCCTATTCGATCCATAAATGTTAAATTTTGCTCTACTGAAAAAATTCTAGAAGTCAAATCCTTTGTTTTTATAATCGTCTTGTCTTTTTTGTATTTGCTTCGCTGACGAAAGTTTCCTGCTAGCGGTATAGCATTTATACTTAGTTCGTTGTGTCCATCTACGTACTGTGTACGCTGCTTTCGATAGTCCGATTTGATAACTTTGACAATCACGACAATCCTGCCAAATTTTGGCATTACAACGTGATATTTGTGAAAGGTACAGCGTTGTGTGTACATGGATTTTTTTCTTCAAAGAAATTTTTGGATGCCAAAACTGAGCAATGAATTTGGAAAACATGTGTTTTGCAATGCCCATGTGCTACTTTTCTCTGTAGGAAATTAAAGTTCCTCGACAATAGCCTCGCAGGGGCACGTTTTTTTTATGTGGATGGACTGCCAGAACGGTCGACGACTTCTGAAACGGGCATGCCAATCATACAGCATTCTTTACTTCAAAATCAGTCAAACGAAAGCGTCAGACAATTAAGTATTTTAAAATTGAAATTGTTGACCGTAGATATTTTTTTTGAAATTCAGAAATTCATGTAAGTTTTACCGTTCGCAGTGTAATTCAGATTTTTTTAAATAATTCTCAACTTTCTGTTGTACCTAGTGAACTTATAAAGCGCAAATTTTGTTTATTTTTTTTGATGCAATTACCAATATTTTAAATTAAATTTTGCAAAAGGCTTGTGTATAGTTATATTTTCACAAATAAAAACAGTCAAAATAATCATTAATCCTTTTTTATTACTTCTTATGAAAAGTTAACGCAATGATTGAATAACATGTATGTATTTTCCATCTAATCTAATAATCCAATATATTAAGGAATTGTAATTTACATTTTTTCGGAACATACTCTCCTGGCCTCCATGGTGAAGCGAAAAATTTGGCCACACTGTGGTGAAAGAAACAAACGTCAATATTTTATCGAAGAATGTGCAAAAATATATGTAAACATTTTTTTATTGTTTCAATTTAATAAAACTGATTCGTTTGATTTTATAGAGCGAGAAAATGGAAAAAGACAAGAGATACTATTTAAGATGTAAGACCCACATCCAATTGTACCGGCCAGGATGCGAGGAAGCCAGGTAAGTTTGTATTATTTTTTATTCTACTTTTTTCGTTATTCTATTTTTTTCGTCCGTGGGTCAAGTGGCAGTGTATTGGCTTCCAAATCGGATGGTTCGGGGATAATACCAGCCGAACCCGAAAGACATTCTTTTTTTTCCAATTACACTAACAATGCAATGTTGGATGCCACCTATGGAGCGAAATATCCACTGTCATTGGGCAATGACCTTTCTTTCTCTTTCTGTCCCATTTTCCGAAAAACTTAACACATGATTTTGCATCATAAGTGTAGTCATTTGGGAGTCAATTTGGGAGCATGAAAAGGGCAATCAACCATACCAATGTACTACAATCATCTAGAATAGATTGTGTATGCGTGCAATGAAGTTTTGTAAACCAATGCTTTTTTAACAGCTTGGAAGCACAGATCCTGACCCTAGTACACTACCACCAGAGCAATAAAAGAAAACGTGAATTCGCTGAAGCGTTTTTAAGTGATTTGGTACGTCTAATTCACGGCAATAGACACTCAAAAGTTGTTCTCATAAGGCGAAAGATTTATTCGACACTGAAGAGAAGCCAGGCCCAGATCCAAACGTGGAGGTGGTGTCGCGATCTGCACTAAAGAAGGTATAAAATTTCACAGAGTGTACAAGGGCGTGTTGCGCAGGTTCCGGGTGTTGGAGGCAGTCGTTATTTACATCCCGCTCCGCAGTGGAAAGCGGCTGTACTTGGCCTCTGTTTATGCACCTGAGGCTTCACAATCGACTCTATTCATTACAGCTCGACACGCTTTTTCGACTTCTGAGGCTGGAATCGGGGGAGAATTATTTTATAATCGGCGGTATTTCAACGCTAAATGCATAGATTGGGGAAATAATTTGCCAAATACTAGAGGGAACCTACTACTCGATTGGTGGGGTCAGCACGATGTCATGTACAGACTCGCTCTTAAGGCGACGGATAACCCGTCGCTTCCCAGAGGCGGATCTTATTTGGATCTACTGGTATACGACGAACGTATACGACTGACAGGTAAGAAATTTCAAACATTCAACTGTCTGCGCACATTCGTGTATGACAGCGACCAATGGGGTTTTAGCACCGAAATTACAGTTCCCAACGAAATTGCTGAATTGGAGGAGTTTGTCCAAAGATATTCTTACAACTACAGTAAGACTCGATGGACACGCTTCTCCTCGAACACGCTCCACCCACCGTCCAATAGGAATTTGTCAAACGGGGAGATCGACAATCACCTAAAATAAATGGACGAGACAATTAAACAAACTCTGGACACTACAATACAGCGGTATAGACGTACAACTAACGAAGACCTGCTCCACAATCCTACTGTTGACGCACTACACCGACAGAAAAGTAGACATCGGACAAGACTCAAAAACTTGTATAGACAGTTAACTGACAGACAAAACCAGGAGATTAGGACACTGAATCGTCGATTAAAAATGTGCAAACGTTAATAAAAGAGAATTACAGAATTCCTGTAAGTTTTATTGGAACAACAAAGTTCGGGCTGTAAACACCAGCAACCCGAATACGTTTCCGCAAATAAATAAACTATTTCGGAGAAAAAATCAAAATGACCTTCAGTGTCTTAAAATAGCCCGGACAACAGACAACGAACAGTTACTGACAATAGCAGGTATCGATCCAAATGAGGCTACTGATGATGACGACTTCTTTGTGATCGAGGATCCACAGGAGAAAGTTGAGGCCATAGGGGCGACTTTCCAGGAAGTTTACAAGGCCACTGACACCATTGGCCCTCCAGGACAATCGCATCTTTGTGCACGACTTCTACATTCGAAATGAAGTAGAGAACTAGCGATCCGAGGGCTCTGGTTTCACCCCGTTCAGCGACGTAAATATGGCAAATAATGTCATTATCAGAGAGGGTGACCTACCCCCGTTCATTTCGAAGGAAGAACTCCGTGAGATCTTCGACACAATCAGGGCTAAGAAATCAGTGGGGACCGATGGTATTCCGAATATCGTGCTTCGACATCTTCCCCTAGAAGCGGTGGACATTTACACCACACTGTTTAATAATGCACATTATCCAACGCATTCGAAAACGGCGGTGGTTCAACCTATCCGCAAAAAGGGAAAGGATATATCCATTCCGGCGAATCTCCGGTCGATAAGTCTCCTTCCGAATATTAGTAAGGTTTTTGAAAGAGTAATCAATAGAGCTCTGTCTAGGTGGGTTGAGGACAAACATATAGTTCCGGATAATCAATTCGGTTTTAAGGCGGGACATGATATCTCACAAGCCACATCTAAACTGGTGTCCGATATCCAATGAAATAAAGGAAAAAACCAATGTACTGGTGCCTGCCTTGTTGACTTGGAGAAGGCCTTCGACACCGTATGGTTAGAGGGTCTTTTCTATAATCGGACTGGGTTGGGGATCAGTAAGCCACTCTTGTACATTCTTTATAATATTGTGATAACCACTCAAATGTGAGCAGCGACATCTAGCAGAAAATGTCGAAACTCGAAGACTCGAAGGTTTCGATACTGGATTAGCAAAGACAGTCGAGGAGAGTAGAATCGAATTTTCTAGCAAATTGGAACTTGTATGGAACGCTGGATGACGTGGATTGTTCTCGAAGTATGTCATTCGAGTATAAATACCAGCATCCCAAAGGTATGCAAATCAGTTCCAAAGTTGAATTTGAAGTGTTAATTAGAAGAAGTGATTAAGTGGTTTAAGTAAAAGATAAGAAAAGTATAAGTGGTTGAGAAATTGAATTGTACTGAGAGAAAGTATTAAATGGTGAATTGTAACTGTACTGAATAAAGGGATTTGTATTGAAAATAATAAGTTCTATTATTTGTACCCACACAAACATTCTACATTGGTGTCAGAAGTGGGATAGGACTTATTGTGTGTAAAAAAAAAAAAAAAAAAAGTGTTTTCTGACTATTTGAAAAAGCTAGAATGGGTCGAAAACTATTGCAGTTGACCCTCGTCCAACTCAAATCCGAGTTGAACAAGAGAAGCCTCAGCGCCAGTGGAGGAAAAAGTGACCTGGTGCTCCGTCTTCAGGAGGCTTTGAACAACGAGGGACATGATCCTGATGCATATTCCTTTGATGTTGACGAGGATGAACAGACAAGTACCGGCAATGACATGGCTGCAATGATGCAACTCCTCTTATTAAAAATGGACGAACAAAACAAAAAAATGGACGAACAGAAGAACAGCATTGAACAAAAATTCAACGAACAAACCAACAATCTGCACGGTCTTCAACAGAAAATGGATGAACAAAAGAATAATCTGGAAGAACAAAAGAACATTCATCAGCAAAAATTCGAAGAAATCGATGACAAGTTTGAAAGAATAGAGAAGAACGTTGATGACAAATTTGATAGAATAGAGAAGAACGTTGATGACAAATTTGATACAATAGAGAAGAATGTTGGCGAAAAATTCGAAGAAATGGACAGCAAAGTTCAGCAACTGGCAAAAGAGCTCGACACAGTGCGAAAACAGAAACTGCGAGAATGTTCTTTAAGCGGTCCAAGGAGAAAAGAGTTGAAGCCTCCCTCATTCGATGGCCAGACCTCATGGTCTACCTATAAGAAGCAGTTTGAAATGGCTGCCTGTGCAAACGACTGGGACAATGAGGAAAAGTGCTTTGCCCTAACAATGGCCTTGCACGGTCCTGCAGCAGAATTGTTGCAAACAGTAGACATCGAAAAGCATAAAAATTATGAGACTTTAGTGCAGGCTATCGAGAAACGGTTTGGGGACAGCCACATGCAGGAGGTCTACAAGGTCCAATTGCAAAGCCGAACGCAGCAAAGAGGAGAAACACTGCAGCAGCTCCAAGCAGACGTGAGTAGACTTGCACATCTGTCATACCCCACCGCAGGCCAGGAAATTATCGACGAAATGGCAAAAGATGCATTTATCAGGGGAATTGCAGATTCGAAGCTACAGTCAGCAGTAAGGATGGCCGGGAAAAGAACCCTTGCTGAAGCACTTGCCTTCGCTCTGGCGATGGAAGCAGCCAATCAGGCTTCCAGGGGAACACATTTCGTCAGGGAAGTAGCATCTGTCGAATGTTCCTGCACAAGAATTAGTGCCGAGGAACGAGATACTCGACGGGATAGACGAATAATGCGCTGCTGGAATTGCAATAAAATAGGACACCTTCAAAGGCAGTGTAAAGAACCGTTGCGACGAAAAGACTGCCCTCACTGTGGTGACAAGCAAATAGAGGAAGAAACCCGCAGAAACAGCTATCAAGAAGCCGGTCAACCTTCCCGAAGCCATCAGTCGGGAAATGCTTAAGCACCAACTTCGCGGGGCAGAAGTTGGTAGCAGGAGTCGACGGCCCCAGGACCATCATCCAAGTCTCGCTGGCAAAACGTCGCAGCGAAAGCCTTCTAGTAGAAGTAGTCAGTGGAAAAGAAAAACGGATGGCAACAATAGACACCGGTGCCACGGCCTCAATCATCAGGAGGAATCTTGTGCAGAAGTCTTGGCTGCATAATACTAGCAACTGCAGCTTGCGAACAGCTACAGGAGCAACGATTAAGGTATATGGTGAAGTCCGCATAAAAATCCAACTGGCCGGAATAACATTCACTCACGCGTTTCTGGTAGCTGACATATGTGACGAGTGCATCATTGGTACAGACTTCATGAGAGAACATGGACTTGTAGTCGACTTGGGGGCACAAACCCTGAAATACGGAAACATGGAGATACCAATGATATACGGAAACGCCAATACCACAGTCTCAAATGTCGTCATCTGCAGCAATCAGAGTCTAGAGCCTTCGTCAGAAGCAATTTTGTGGGCAAAAGTGGAAGGTGGTCCTGGTAGCCACCGATTCTATTTGATGGAGCCAGAAAAGAAAAGAGACTTCATGGTGGGAAAGACCTTAGTGGAGCCAAAGAACAACATGGTCCCTGTAAGGATTCTAAATCCAAAGACATTCAGTGTAAAGGTGAAAAAGGGGGAGATAGTGGGAAAATGCGTACCTGTTGAGGCTATATCGACCACAACGGAAAAACAGGGTGCAAAACCGGTCACAACAGTTCAGAGCATAAAAATCAAGAACAAAATTCTCAGCCTCTGTAATCTGGACGAAGATCAGCGAATCCTGGCAGAAAAACTAATCGGTGAGTACGCTGATATATTTGCTACACAAGACGGAGAATATGGACGTACGCATATTGTTCAACACCACATTGACACCGGAGACGCTCGACCAATCCGTCAACCTGCAAGGCGTCTTCCATTGGCAAAGCAAACAGAAGTTGCCGAAATGATGTCGAAGATGAAAGCTGAGGGAGTGATTGAAGAATCGCAAAGTCCGTGGGCATCTCCAGTGGTCCTCGTGAAGAAGAAAGATGGCAGCACGAGATTTTGTGTAGACTACCGACGTCTCAATGATGTCACTAAAAAGGACAGCTACCCACTTCCGAGAATCGATGACACTTTGGATATGCTTTCTGGAGCGAAATGGTTTTCAACACTTGACTTGAAGAGCGGTTACTGGCAGGTAGAGATAAATCGTACGGACCGTGAGAAAACTGCCTTCACTACAGGAAGCGGTCTTTGGCAGTTTGCAGTGATGCCGTTTGGACTGTGCAACGCTCCGGCCACCTTCGAGCAACTAATGGAACGAACATTGCAAGGACTCACCTGGAAAACCTGCCTAGTATATTTGGACGACGTTATCGTCATAGGTAAGACGTACGAGGAGCACCGCGAAAATCTAAAAGAAGTGTTTGAGAGGCTACGAAGTGCTCATTTAAAGCTCAACCCGGAAAAGTGCGCCTTGTTTCGTCCGGAAGTAAAATATCTGGGTCACATTATATCAGCGGAAGGAGTAAGAACGGATCCTGACAAAATCGAAGCCGTGAAAAGTTGGCCTTCTCCAAAAGATAAACACCAACTGAGAAGCTTCTTGGGCCTCGCCACGTATTACAGAAGGTTCGTAAAGGATTTTGCTGGCATTGCGAAGAGCCTGCATCAACTTACAGAAAAAGGCCGACAGTTCAGGTGGTCTGGAGAATGCGAAAAAGCATTTCAAGAACTGAAGCGACAGCTGTGCAATGCCCCCATCTTGGGTTACCCGACGCCCGGAAAAATGTTCATCGTGGACGCAGACGCTAGCAATGTTGGGGTCGGAGCTGTGATTTCCCAGGTTCATGATGGTCAAGAGAAAGTGGTCGCATATTACAGTGAAGTACTCTCCAGACCTGAACGGAACTACTGTGTAACCCGGCGCGAGCTTCTGGCTTTAATTCTGGCTACGAAGCATTTCCATAAGTACCTCTACGGACAAAAGTTCATTCTCCGGACAGACCACGCAGCTCTGAAATGGCTACTCCAATTTAAGAACCCTGAAGGCCAAGTTGCAAGATGGATCGAGCAGTTGCAGGGCTACGACTTTGAAGTGCAACACCACAAGGCAACACTCCACTCAAATGCTGATGCTCTCTCTCGTCGACCGTGAGGGGTAAAATGCGAACACTGCAACCGTAAAGAAGCGAAAGAACAGGCAACTATCCAAATGATCAGGACTGAGCCAATAGAGGGTTGGAGTATAGACGAAGTCCGTTCCTCCCAACAGGCAGACAATGACATCGAACCAATATTGGCCTGGAAGGAACACGAGGAAAGACCAAGCTGGCAGCAGATATCAGATCGGAGCCAAACTCTGAAGGCATACTGGGCACAGTGGGACTCGCTTTTTGTGCAAGATGGATTGCTGAAGAGAAAATGGAAAACTGCAGATGGGACAACATCTCGTATGCAGCTAAATGTGCCACGGTCCAGAGTCAACCAAGTGCTCCATGAAATACATGACGGAATCTCAGGAGGCCATTTGGGAATAAACAAGACGTTGGAAAAGGTAAGGGAACGTTTCTATTGGCTAAGCGCTAAACAAGATGTCGAGAATTGGTGCAAAAAGTGCATAAGATGTGCGGCTACCAAGGGCCCAAAAGTAAAGCCACATGGACAAATGCAACAATACAATGTCGGAGCACCTTTCGAACGAATAGCCATCGACATCGCTGGGCCGTTTCCCGAAACCTTTAATGGAAACCGATATACTCTCGTAGTCATGGATTACTTCAGTAAGTGGCCGGAAGTGTTTGCCATCCCAAATCAAGAGGCTAAGACCGTAGCCGAACAGATAGTCAACAACTGGGTGAGCAGATTTGGGGTCCCCATGGAGCTGCACTCTGATCAAGGGAGGAACTTTGAATCAAAAGTCTTCCAGGAAATATGCCAATATTTGGGAATAAGAAAGACAAGGACAACGCCACTACACCCTCAATCTGATGGAATGGTCGAGCGATTCAATCGGACCTTGAATGAGCATCTATCTAAGGTTGTCAGCAACTGCCAGCGGGATTGGGATCGACACATACCCCTCTTCTTAATGGCCTACCGAAACGCGGTCCATAGCTCAACAGGGCACACACCATCCGAGATCTTATTTGGTCAAACGATTCGGTTGCCAAGTCGGATCCCCACCGACGGAGCCCAAAGAGGTGAACGAGTACGTGAATGACTTACGCAGCAGGATTCGTAAATTGCATGAAGACACCAGAGAAAAGATGAAGCTAGCAAGCAGCCGCATGAAAACTAGGTACGGTATCAAGGCGAAATCTTCCGGTTTCAACGAAGGAGATCTGGTTTGGCTGTATAATCCTCAGCGTAAGAAAGGCAAATCACCAAAATTGCAACAGGACTGGGAAGGTCCATACAAGGTGATAACCCGCATTAATGACGTTGTCTACCGGATCCAGCGTGGAGATCGAGGAAAATTTAAAGTGGCCCATTTGGATAGAATGTGTCATTTCAACGGGATGCTGAATGACGAAGTTGTTCGGGACGAACAACTGTAGGGAGGGAGCAATGTGATAACCACTCAAATGTGAGCAGCGACATCTAGCAGAAAATGTCGAAACTCGGAGACTAGAAGGTTTCGATACTGGATTAGCAAAGACAGTCGAGGAGAGTAGAATCGAATTTTCTAGCAAATTGGAACTTGTATGGAACGCTAGATGACGTGGATTGTTCTCGAAGTATGTTATTCGAGTATAAATACCAGCATCCCAAAGGTATGCAAATCAGTTCCAAAGTTGAATTTGAAGTGTTAATTAGAAGAAGTGATTAAGTGGTTTAAGTAAAAGATAAGAAAAGTATAAGTGGTTGAGAAATTGAATTGTACTGAGAGAAAGAATTAAATGGTGAATTGTAACTGTACTGAATAAAGGGATTTGTATTGAAAATAATAAGTTCTATTATTTGTACCCACACAAACATTCTACAATATGCTATCGAACAGACAGTTCATCGTGAAAAATGGCGATGTTACTTCTGATGGAATATTTCAAATTAAGAATGGTCTTCAGCAAGGCGCGGTGAATTCGCCGATCCTATTCAACATTTTTACAAGCGACTTGATAGGTTCACTTCCCCATACTATTGGGTACGTAGACGATTTGATAGCGTACAGAACAGGTCCAAAAATCGAGATCATTAATACTCTCTTGCAGCGTGACTGAAGATAATACGATGTTACGATGACTGGAAGTTGAAAATCAACTTTCAGAAGTCGGAAACCATTCTCTTTAAGACGCCATTGTCTGGAGCCTCTACGGATACCAGAAAAAATTGGCGTAAGTTCTCGATCATTGGACAACACCGGCAGCCTCTTGCCTGTCGAAATGTATTCAGATACCTTGGAATCTGGCTAGATCAGTTTCTGTATTTTGGCAAAAATGTAGATGCTTCTCTGGCCAGAGCTAAAGGCGCTTTTGCCCTTACAAAGAGATAACTCGATGCGAGGGTAAAGGTAATCTGCTACATGGCCCTTATCAGGCCCATGCTGAAAAGATTCGGGTGTTCGGGAGGACTTGCTTTGGGCTTGCCCTCGCTTGTACATAACACCAGAAACGGAGTACAAACAATTTTATCCTAATGAGGTCCTTTACAATAGGGCGAACCTGATACGAGTGGACAACTTCGTAATTAAGCTGACTCGAAGGCACATTGCAAGAGCAACGACCTCGACGAATAACCTGATATCTGGGGCTTACTACCCCAATTACCTTTACCACGAGAGTGTGCGCTCTGACGGCTTCGTTCCACCGGAAGCATTGCTCTACCTTGATCAGATAGGGTTGATCCAGGATAGATCAGCGGTCCCGTTAATCTTCCATATCGCTCGGACAGCTGGGGACAGGCGACTCAACTACAACAGAGACGTCGCAAACGGCAGTGTGGATCGCCTCAGGTTCAGTACGGCCGTGGGGAATTGCGATAAGAGGGATGTCGTTCGGCAGCACCAGCATTTCTGGTGGTTGAATGATGGGGAAGATGTTTCGTCGTCGTTTCCGTTAATTACGGACCAGCTTAATGAGGCAGAGCTGACCAATCTGTTTTCTCTGTGAATAGCGATGACCAGCTTACATAGGTTTAGGTTAGCATTTAAGAAATATATACATATATTAGTATATACAAAGGTATATACTAACATATGTATATAATTGTGTATAATGTCTATGTGTGTGTATGCGTGAATTGTGTATCTAGGTTAGGTAGGCTAAGGTTTATTTTAAGTTAGATATTAAGTTTTTATAAAAAATAAAAAATGATGTCCAAAAAATTATGATAAGTTTTTGTTAAAAAATATTTTTTCTTAGCCTTAAGTATTCAAAATAAATAGTTCTAAGTAAAATGTAAATAAAGTCGAAAGACATAGTTATAAGAATTTAGAGTAGCTTAGAGTGCCTGTGTGGGGCCAGTAAGTTAGTATAAGATTGTTAAGTAATTTTAAGCTAGCATTTAAGCATTTTTTGTTAGTATGTAAGAGTTAGTGATTAAGAAAATAAAATGCATTTAAAACTAAGCTAGTTGTTCTCATAAAAGAATAGAAATTATTCAGAATTTTGACCGTTTTTTTGTTTTGTATTTGTGTTATACTGTTATCTTTAGAATACGAATGTAGTTTTATTGGCTAAACATATGCATACATACATACGTATAGTACACATAATACCACTTAGCCTAGAAAAAAAAATTATTTTTTATATAAATCTTTTTTATTCGTTTTGGTAAAAGTATATTGAAAAAACTAAACAAACTATGTTTTTCTGCCGTATTAATGTGCCGACGGCTAAATAATTTGGAATCTAGACATCAAGTTCCTTTACAAAATGTAATATTCTCAATCTGCGGGTTTCAGAATGCCCTGCCGAGAAGTCCAATATGTCAAGTACTTATCTTAATATGTAGAAGAGCTCTACGCATATTAATTACAACAATTCTGCTCTACATCATCTTGGTTTTGGATTTCATTCCGTTGTTTGAGTTGTAAATTAAAAATATTGAATCCCAGTCAACAATTAAGCAAGGAAAACAGTAAAAAGTCTACATAACTATCTAAGGTGGTACGACAAACAAATTATCTGCTGAAAAATATATATGAAGTATCGGAATTTTGTATGTCACGCAACAGGTACCTTTAATTCCGAATCGAAAACAGTCTTGATGAAATGGAATCCGAAAAAAAACATCCTAGGGTTATGTTCCGTAAATTTAGAGAACACTGGTCAAAAATAATATATTGGGTTCGTGGCGATTTTCAGAAAAATTCAAACACATTTGTCTTATATTTTAAGCGAACATTATTAAACTACATATGTTCCGTTTTGATCGATAACCTTTGTCATTTTTCTGGCAAAAGCATTGTCATCATTGAATTGAATTTGTGGGCAAAAAACTGAACACCATTATTTTCACAGGGCTTTCTTGAATTCAGGTTTACACGGCTGAGATAGTTCTGCAGAGAGCGAAATAAATGGTAGTAGGGCGCGCTAAGCTGGTAAAGTGGATACATCTTCCCAACCAAGCCCTCCCAAATTTTTGCCGAGTCATTAAAAATGTGTGGTCTAGTATTATCTGATGGAAAACAGCGTCTTCCCTATTGTTCAATTCTTGTCGCTTTACCTTAATTACCCACTTTAATGGCATTAGTTCTTCACGTCATCAATGCAGGCTTCGACAAAGTTTGTGCAGCTTCAACCACTTTGGGCCTCGATCTTTTTCTTTTGCCGTATGTGACCCATCACCTGTTGTCAATCTTTGAATAGGGACATTAGCGTTCACTCTTTCAGGAGCAAGCTTCTTCCTGTATGGCATTTATAAAAAAAGTGCTGCCCATTTTAGTGCTACTATTTTTTTATTTTTTAATTTTTCAGAAAATCAAACAAAAAATCAAGAAAAAGACTTTAAATATTTATATTAAATATATAGTTAATATTTACGTTCATTATCCCTATCGAAAAAAATAATTAAAATAATTTTATTTGAAATTTAAGTTTTTTGCTTACTCGGAAGAATATGTAAACAAACAATTCCTACTGCTTCTGCAAAATCCACAAAAAATCAATCTGTTGGCGGCAGCAGTATTTGGTAGAAAATTTTTTCTTCGTGCTCCAGATGCGTTTATTTTTCTTCTTTCTTTATGGGTCACCAGCATGGGGAAAATGTGCCGCTAGTCATATTCGGAGACTTCAAATAGCTCAAAATAATGGGGTTTATATGATCCGGAATCTTCCATGGTCTTTTTCAACAGTTGAGCTACACGCCATTACAAATATCGAAATGATATCAACAAGAACTTCTAAGCTTAATGAACGTTATATTATGTCTTGCATTTCGTCGGATAACGCTTTAATATCAGACCTAGCTTTATAGTTTATTTCACCATTATTTAAAATATGACTGATTCAGTGATATTAATTTTACTAATTTATTTATTTATTTATTTTTTGTTTGATTTGTATTTATTCATTTTGTTTTCTGTTCTGTTTACTTGCTTATATATTGCTTGTTCTTATATATATATATATTTATTTATTTATTTATTATTATTTTTTTGTTTTGTTTTGGTTTACCTTTGTAATTATTTAATTATTTATTTATTTACTTATTCATTTTTTATACTTATTTATTTATTTATTATTTTCTTTTCATTTTCTGTTAATTTATTATTATTGAGTACTTTTGTTTATCCATTTATGTTTTCATTATTGATTTACTTAATTCATTATTGTAAAACTAAAAGTTTGGTTTGATAAATTTACTGCACCGCCCACCCTTCTTATCGTTACTGAATATTACATTTTTTGTTTTGTTTTAATGAAGGTATTTTTGTAGCTTTTCCTTCAAGATTTTGTTTGCGTTGTTCTTTTGCTTGTTTAAAACATTATAATTACGAGTATATCAGTAGTAAGGTAGATTCATACCATAACTCTGTAAATTGTGCAATTTAGTTAAGGAAATAATGTATAAATATTCTGCTACAATAAATAATAATAATAATAATAATTCTTTTTCTTCTTTCGTTGCCTTATGGCATTTTCGTTTGGGCTTTTTTTCGTGCTCCGAAAGACAAAAGTGACGTAAAACCAGCTCCCCTTATTTTTCCAGGATCAAAACTTCGCTACACGTTTTCATTTCAGAATCAAAATTACTCTCCTGGATTTTATGTCAAAATGTACGAACACATATAAATATTGAAAAATGTTTGTGTGGGTACAAATGATAGAACTTATTCTTTTCAATACAAATCCCTTTATTCAGTCCAGTTACAATTCACTATTTAATTGTTTCTCTCAATAGAATCCAATTTCTCAACCGCTTATGCTTTTCTTATCTTTTACTTAAACCACTTAATCACTTGTCCTAATTAACACTTCAAATTCAACTGATGAACTCACTTGCATACCTTGGGGATGCAAGTATTTATATTCGAATGACATACTTCGAGAACAATCCTCGCCATCCAGCATCCACTAATGGTCGAGACTTTGTTATTCAAGTGTCGAAATCTTCTGGTCTTTGAGTATCGACATCTTCTGCTCTGTAAATCTAGATGTCGCTGCTCACATTTAAGTGGTTATCACATTGCTCCCTCCCTACAGTTGTTCGTCCCGAACAACTTCGTCATTCAGCATCCCGTTGAAATGACACATTCTATCCAAATGGATCACTTTCAATTTACCTCGATTCCCACGCTGGATCCGGTAGACAACGTCATTAATCCGGGTTATCACCTTGTATGGACTTTCCCAGTCCTGTTGCAATTTTGGTGATTTGCCTTTCTTACGCTGAGGATTATACAGCCAGACCAGGCCTCCTTCGTTAAAACCGGAAGATTTCGCCTTGATATCGTACCTAGTCTTCATGCGGCTGCTTGCTAGCTTCATCTTTTCTCTGGTGTCTTCATGCAATTTACGAATCCTGCTGCGCAATTCATTCACGTAGTCGTTCACCTCTTTGGGCTCCGTCGGTGGAGATCCGAATTTTGCTTCACTTGGCAACCGAATTGTTTGATCAAATAAGATCTCGGATGGGGTGTGCCCTTTTGTGCTATGGACCGCGTTTCGGTAGGCTATTAAGAAGAGGGGTATGTGTCGATCCCAAACCCGCTGGCAGTTGCTGACAACCTTAGATAGATACTCATTCAAAGTCCGATTGAATCGCTCGACCATTCCATCAGATTGAGGGTGTAGTGGCGTCGTCCTTGTCTTTCTTATTCACAAATATTGTCATATTTCCTGGAATACTTTTGATTCAATGTTTCGCCCTTGATCAGAGTGTGGCTCCATTGGGACCCCAAATCTGCTCACCCAGTTGTTGACTATCTGTTCGGCTACGGTCTTAGCCTCTTGACTTGGAATAGCAAACACTTCCGGCCACTTACTGAAGTAATCCATGACCACGAGGGTATATCGGTTACCATGCGATGTCGATGGCTATTCGTTCGAAAGGTGCTCCGACATTGTATTGTTGCATTTGTCCATGTGGCTTTACTTTTGGACCTTTGGTAGCCACACACCTTATGCACTTTTTGCACAAATTCTCGACATCTTGTTTAGCGCTTAGCCAATAGAAACGTTCCCTTAGTTTTTCCAACGTCTTGTTTATTCCCAAATGGCCTTCTGAGATGCCGTCATGTATTTCATGGAGTACTTGGCTGACTCTGGACCGTGGCACTATTAGCTGTATACGAGATGTTGTCCCATCTGCACTTTCCCATTTTCTCTTCAGCAATCCATCAATCCATCTTGCTCAAAAAGCAAGCCCCACTGTGCCCAGTATGCCTTCAGAGTTTGGCTCCGATCTGATATCTGCTACCAACTTGGTCTTTCCTAGTGTTCCTTCCAGGCCAATATTGGTTCGATGTCATTGTCTGCCCGTTGGGAAGAACGGATTTCTTGTATACTCCAAGTCTCTACTGGCTCAGTTCTGATCTTTTGGATAGTGGCCTGTTCGTTCGCATTCTTACCACTGACTACTTCTGCTGGGAGGCTTTCGTTGCATCGTTTTGTCAGCGAGACTTGGATGATGGTCCTGGGGCCGTCGACTCTTGCTACCAACTTTTGTCCCGCGAAGTTGGTGCTTAAGCATTTCTTCCTCTATTTGCTTGTCACCACAGTGAGCGCAGTCTTTTCGTCGCACCGGTTCTTTACACTGCCTTTGAAAGTGTCCTATTTTATTGCAATTACAGCAGCGCATTATTCGTCTATCCCGTCGAGTATCTCGTTCCTTGGCACTAATTCTTGTGCAGGAGCATTCGATAGATGCTACTTCCCCGATGAAATGTGTTCCCCTGGAAGCCTGATTGGCTGCTTCCATCGCCAGAGCGAAGGCAAGTGCTTCAGCAGGCATTCTTTTCCCGGCCATCCTTACTGCTGTCTGTATCTTCGAATCTACAATTCCCCTGATGAATGCGTCCTTTGCCATTTCGTCGATTATTTCCTGATCTGCGGTGGGGTATGACAGATGTGCCAGTCTACTCACTTCTGCTTGGAGCTGCTGAAGTGTTTCTCCTCGTTGCTGCGTTCGGCTTTGCAATTGGACCTTGTAGACCTCCTGCATGTGGCTATCCCCAAACCGTTTCTCGATAGCCTGTACTAAAGTCACATAATCTTTATGCTTTTCGATGTCTAATGTTTGCAACAATTCTGCTGCACGACCGTGTAAGGCCATTATTAGGGCAAAGCACTTTTCCTCATTGTCCCAGTCGTTTGCACAGGCAGCCATTTCAAACTGCTTCTTATAAGTAGACCATGAGGTCTGGCCATCGAATAAGGGAGGCTTCAACTCTTTTCTCCTTGGACCGCTTAAAGAACATTCTCGCAGTTTCTGTTGTCGCACTGCGTCGAGCTCTTTGTTCGAATTTTTCGCCAACATTCTTCTCTATTCTATCAAATTTTTCGTCAACAGCGATGGCCTTACGCGGTCCTGCGGCAGAATTGTTACAAACAATCGATATCGAAAAGAATAGAGATTATATGACTTTAGTGCAGGCTATCGAGAAACGGTTTGGGGATAGCCACATGCAGGAGGTATACAAGGTCCAATTGCAAAGCCGAACGCAGCAACGAGGAGAAGCACTGCAGCAGCTCCAAGCCGACGTGAGTAGACTTGCACATCTGTCATACCCCACCGCAGGCCAGGAAATTATCGACGAAATGGCAAAAGATGCATTTATCAGGGGAATTGCAGATTCGAAGCTACAGTCAACTGTAAGGATGGCCGGAAAAAGAACCCTTGCTGAAGCACTTGCCTTCGCTCTGGCGATGGAAGCATCCAATCAGGCTTCCAAAGGAATGCATTTCGTCAGGGAAATAGTATCTGGTGAATGCTCCTGCTCAAGACCAGCTACTATGCAACGAAATATCCCGCGGGAGAGACGAAGGATGCGTTGCTGGAACTGCGATAAAGTAGGACATCTGCAAGGGCATTGTAAAGAACCGGTACGACGAGAAGGCTGCCTGTACTGGGGTTACAGGCAAATAGAAAGAAAAACCGGCAGAAATGGCTACCAAGAAACCGATCAAATTTCCCGAAGCCATAAGTGGGAAAATGCTTACTTTGCGGGGCAGAAGTCTGTAGCAGGAGTCGACTCCAGGGTAATTATCCCAGTCTCACAGATAAAACAATGCAATGAAAGCCTCCCAGCAGAAGTAGTCAGTGGTAAGGAAGCGAAAGAACAGGCAACTATCCAAATGATCAGGACTGAGCCAATAGAGGGTTGGAGTATAGACGAAATCCGTTCCTCCCAACAGGCAGACAATGACATCGAACCAATATTGGCCTGGAAGGAACACGATGAAAGACAGCAGATATCAGATCGGAGCCAAACTCTGAAGGCATACTGGGCACAGTGGGACTCGCTTTTTGTGCAAGATGGATTGCTGAAAAGAAAATGGGAAAGTGCAGATGGGACAACATCTCGTATGCAGCTAATTGTGCCACGGTCCAGAGTCAACCAAGTGCTCCATGAAATACATGACAGAATCTCAGGAGGCCATTTGGGAATAAACAAGACGTTGGAAAAGGTAAGGGAACGTTTCTATTGGTTAAGCGCTAAACAAGATGTTGAGAATTGGTGCAAAAAGTGCATAAGATGTGCGGCTACCAAGGGTCCAAAAGTAAAGCCACATGGACAAATGCAACAATACAATGTCGGAGCACCTTTCGAACGAATAGCCATCGACATCGCTGGGCCGTTTCCCGAAACCTTTAATGGAAACCGATATACCCTAGTAGTCATGGATTACTTCAGTAAGTGGCCGGAAGTGTTTGCTATCCCAAATCAAGAGGCTAAGACCGTAGCCGAACAGATAGTCAACAACTGGGTGAGCAGATTTGGGGTCCCAATGGAGCTGCACTCTGAGGTGAAACTTTGAATCAAAAGTCTTCCAGGAAATATGTCAATATTTGGGAAGGTCCATACAAGGTGACAACCCGCATTAATGACGTTGTCTACTGGATCCAGCGTGGGAATCGAGGAAAATTGAAAGTGGTACATTTGGATAGAATGTGTCATTTCAACGGAATGCTGAATGACGAAGTTGTTCGGGACGAACAACTGTAGAGAGGGAGCAATGTGATATCCACTTAAATGTGTGAGCAGCGACATCTAGATTCACAGAGCAGAAAATGTCGATACTCGAAGACCAGAAGATTTCGATACTTGAATAACAAAGTCTCGACTGGAGAGTGGAATCGAATTTTCTAGCAAATTGGAAATTGTATGGGACGCTGGATGGCGAGGATTGTTCTCGAAGTATGTCATTCGAGTATAAATACCAGCATCCCCAAGGTATGCAAATGAGTTCTAAAGTGAAATATGAAGTGTTAATTAGGAGAAGTGATTAAGTGGTTTAAGTAAAAGATAAGAAAAGTATAAGCGGTTGAGAAATTGGATTGTACTGAGAGGAATAATTAAATAGTGAATTGTAACTGTACTGAATAAAGCGATTTGTATTGAAAAGAATAAGTTCTATCACTTGTACAAACATTTTACAATATTTAAAATATAAAAATCCGAAAAAGTTTTTAGTCTACCATTTAAATAAGAATCGGAATACACAAGAGAAAAGCCTTCTGACAGCCCAAACGAAAACGACATTACTTTTGCAATTTACACGAAATTATAGTTGTCAACATGATAAGTATCAAAACAGGAATTCAAATCGTCATTTTTATATGCCCGATGTCATTTATAAACTTCTCGAATTTTGAGATTGTTGACAATTCTCACTTTTTCAAGAACAGGTTCACATGGATGGGGGCAATCAGTGGGTTTTGGTTTTCCAATATCTGGAAAGTTTGCATCTGTATGCCATGCACATAGTGAACTTCACGTGCAAATTACCATAGACCAACTACACCTAGTTATGAAACTCTACTAATCCTTTTGCAAACCCTTAACTTTCGCACAGATTCACTGTAAGTGAATTACCAACATATCCTCCATCTCTACAACCTGTCAGAATGGCTAAAATGACCTGCGAACAGGTACATATTTTCTCAACAGGAAGTCGTAAACTTAAAGGGTAAATAAGAAACGACCGTTGGAATTTCACAAGGTCAAACAATGAACTATTTGAAAACCGTATAAAAAGACGCGTCACTAGGATGAGGCCATTGCGATTTTGTTGCAGGAGTTACCATTAGCGTTTTTTTTTCAGATTTTTGTTAAGAATACTCGTATTTAAAAAAGCGTTGAAAAGAACTTTTTTATTTAGTTTAAGAAAAAGTTGGGTTCCGGAAAGTCTTTGACAGCGACAGAAAGAGGGAAAATAGATGCTTTCAATGTGTTAGGACTCTAATTTCGAGAAAATGCAAGGAGAGGAGGCTTAATAGAAGTAAGACTGTTGTAAACAGTTATCTTGTGGATCCACAACTCTATCGGAAAAATTAAAAAGGACGCATGGCAGAAGCAACAACATTGCAAGAAACTAAAATAAGGGCCAATAGCGGAGTATCAGCCAGAATATAAACAGTCTGATGGATAATGCGAAAAAGTGGTACTATACAGAGAAGAAAACTTAAAAAGAACCCTGTTTTGAGGCAAGTACATAAGGAACATCGAATGAATTTTGCAGGAGAACATGTCGCTTGGAGCAGTGAATGGAAACGCGTTGTCTTTCGGATGAGAAAAAGTTTAAGCTTGACGGCCCCGATGGTTACAACTTTTATTTCCATGATCTAAGAAAGGAGGAGCTTATTTTGGCAAGACATCACAGCCGTATATCAGGTGTAATGGTGTGGGGAGCTATTACCTACTATGGCACAATCGAGTTGAAGTTTTCGTCCACAACGGTCATTTCCAAGTGTGAAAAACGTTTTCGGAACCCTGCCTTGGATATTCCAACAAGACAATGCACCTATCCACACTTCCAGGGTTGTTAGAAGTCGGATTCAATCAGAAGACCGTGGCCGCCCTATTCACCGGACTTAAACGTAATTGAAAATGTTTGGGTAGGGTTATCTCGTAAAGTGTATGAAGGCGGCAGACAAGGACACATTAATCGAAGCTATTCGTGATGCCTGTTCCCAAATTTCTCTTTTAAGAAAACTGTATTTTCCCTTCAAATAATATTGCTTAAATGTTAATAGGATTCCATCTATGAAAATTTTAAATTTCATTTCACTGTCTTTATTGACTTCTTTAACAATATATTCAATGAACACTTTATATTATTCACTATGGACTTAATATTGAATAAAGAAATAACAAGAAAAACAATTTTTTCGCGTTTAACAAGTACTTTGTTTACATATTTTAAAGGGCGATTGTATGTAAACTAAGCCACTCAAGCATTTCACAAGCACTTATTTCGATATTTACGTATATTTTCTCGACATTTCAACTAAACACGTATTTGGAAACAAACATTCCTTTAACAAATTTATTAATCTTATTCCGTGCCCAATTTTCACATCTCATATGAATTTGCTCCCACCAACGAATTGTCAGAAACTGACATAGGGGTCTAAGTACAAAAAATATCACCCATATATATTTGGAACGTTTCATTTGAAGATATATGTAAATGAAGTGAAACTATTACAATTCTGAAATCAAGCTTAAGCTTGTATTGAAAATCGATTGTATAAGCATTTTGCATGTTTAGGCACAAACTCTATACTCTGGACACTAATGAAAAGGATTGCTAATTAAATGCGTCTTTTAAAATCAATTTCCTTCTTGTTCGTTTAGTTTGAGACATGTTAAGTAAATAAATTAAATAAATAATACTGATAAGTAAAATTAACTTGTTTGATAATTTTCTAGTCTTTTTAGACAAATATTTGTTTTCCGAATTGAATTTAAAGGTTTTCCAAAATATTTCGACAAGGTTTTTTTCACGTTTTTCATGTTTTTTTTTTGTTTGTTTTGTTTAAAAAAAAATTGTGTGGGCACAAATGATAGAACTTATTCTTTTCAATACAAATCGCTTTATTCAGTACAGTTTCAATTCACTATTTAATTGTTTCTCTCAATACAATCCCATTTCTCAACCGCTTATACTTTTCTTATCATGGTCTTGATGCGTAGCTTATACCTATCATCAAGCCTTACGTTGTAGTATCCGGAGTTGTCAAAAAATATTCTTAATACTTTATAGCAGTACAGATGTCTCAGAGGGAGAATATAAAAATATTTGAACAAATCAAAACTGGGTGTTCTACGATTTACTTTGGTCATAATCCTTATTGCATGCTTTTGCTTAATCAATAATGGTTTTATTTTATTATAGTAAGCACCACCCCAGCAAGATATACCATACTGTAATTTAGATTTAAGTAAACCATTGTACACCATTTTTAAAATTTGCGTATTGCAGTAAAGACTAAGGTGGTAAATCTGTCTAACGACCTTATTTAAATACTGTTTTATATAAGTTGTGTGATCTGTCCAAGATAGCTTATAGTCTAAAACAATACCTAGGTATTTAAAACTATCAACACACTCAATTCTAAGGCAATCCTTACTGCAACTTATATTTTCATTAAATGCCGGTAAACTAACTAAAAAAAAAAAAAAAAAAAATAAAAAATTACAAACTATACGTAAGGAATATTTAATAAAATGCTTAATAATGCCGGTAAGTGAATCAGCTAAACGGAACCGTTGACAATATGGTGAGTGATAATATAAGGGCAGATCTTTGCAGCTAAGACCCTTGATATTAAACATCATAAATTTAGTTTTATTACTGATTACCAAGCTACTTTTCTTGAACCATCTTCTTAAAATGTCTAAATCCCAATTTACATCTGATAACAAACTATGATAATTCACATTTGAATAGGAAATGGCTGTATCGTCAGCGAAATCTGTCATTTTGCCCCTAAAATGCTGAATGAATAAAGAATTCACATATGTAAGGAACAGTAATGGATCCAATACAGATCCTTGAGGAACACCTATATTGGAAGAACGTACGGAACTAAATACGTTTTTAATCTTTACCACTTGTTTACGATTCAATAGATACGAGGTAAACCACTCAAGAATGAAGCCCCTAAAACCTGCATTAAACAATTTATTTAACAGTATAGTGTGGTTAACCATGTCGAATGCCTTTGTAATATCAATAAAAAGACAGGACGGGATTTGTGAGTTATTCAAACTATCATATACTTCCCCAGTCAGCTTTAATAATGCACTTTCTGTAGACTTACCACCTCTGAAGCCAAACTGGCAGTCACTAAAAAAGTGGGTCTTGTCTAGAAAAGATAGCATTCTACGCTTTATACCCTTTTCAAAGATTTTTGAAAAAACTGACAAAAGTGAAATAGGGCGATAGTTATTCAGTTCTCTGTTATCACCCTTTTTGTGGAGAGGAATTACCACTGCTGTTTTAAGGCAATCCGGAAAGACTCCTTTACGAACACAATTATTAAAGATAAAACACAGAACGTCAGAAATCTGAAATGAAATAATTTTCAATATGTTGCTTGAGATATTATCATATGAATGTGAACTAGAAGCTTTAAGGGAATTTATAATTTTTTGAATTTCAAGTGAAGTAAATTCCTCAAAGAAAAACTTTCTGGTTGAAGGCTCGATTCCAGTATGGTATGCTCGCTAAAATACGGAGAATTGTCATTAGAGTTAATGTGATTATTATTTGAAAAGAAACTAATAAATAAATTGGCAACTTCCAAAGGCTCAGAAACCTCAAGGTCATCATTTAGCAAGACAATATCGACGCTGGATTTATTCTTATTAAGTATTTCGTTGACAAACTGCCATTCTCTTTTAGAGTTGCCAATATTATTAGCTAATTTACGGATAAAGTAATTATTTTTGCAAGTTAAAATGTCAGATTTAACTTCACGACAGATCCTCTTGTAATACCGTTTAAGTCTAGCATTATTAGGATGTTTCTGAATAAGTAAACAGATTTTCTTTTTCTTATTAATTTTTTTAAGAAGTGGGATGGACATCCAATTTTTAAAGGCTTTAACTTACTGTCCCTTATATTATTCTTCTGGCAATATAAAGAAATATAGTGCTTTAGTCTTGAAAGAAACAAATCAAAAGCGATATTAGAATCAGTAGCATTATAAACTTCATCCCAGAATTCAAAATTCTGATGTGTTCTTAAGGCAACAAAATCGATTTTATTAAATTCTCAGCTTGCAGATAAGTCTGGCAATCTCACAATTAAACTGTATACTGGATAAATTATGGTCAGTTATTTTCAGGTCATAAATTATTGTTTTATAGGCTACGCGGCTGTTTCTGTGTAGTCTTATAAACATATGGTCCAAACAAGAATTGGAACGGGTAGGATGGTTAATTAAAGATTTAAAACCAAATGAAGACATCAAAGACATATAGCTATCTACATCAGAAGAATCAGCGAGGATATTAATATTAAAGTCACCCAATAAGACTATATTTTTATTTTTCATACTTTCTAAAAATACTAAGAACTCATCTACAAATGTTTTTATAGTACACTTATGCAATCTGTAGATACAGATAAAACAGAAATGGATATCAGAAATCACGCAAGTAACACTAATAATATCTGCACTTGCTAATTTATACTTTCCAATTACACATTCTTTTATCTTATTACTATAAAATACTGCAACCCCGCCAACCGCATAATCATCATTACAGACAGCATCGAATGTGAAATTTGGAATTATATTAAAATCTGACATTTCTTCTTGAAATATCCAGATCTCAGAAAGAAAAATTAGATCTGGTAAGTGATTCAAAGGTGTGAGATGAGAGAGAAAAGTATTAAAATTAGCTCTTAGGCTGCGAATATTTTGGTGGACAATTGAAAACCCTGAAGACTGTTCATTATCGTGGTCAATGCAAAGACAATTACAACTATCAGAATTAAGTAAGGAAACATTTGAATTAATACTTAAATAATTAAATTCATTATGAGGATCGGCAATTAAATTATCATTTAAACTACTTTCGAACATGATTTGGAAAAAAAAAGTTATAAAAATAAAAAACTAATCAACTTCCAATTTGGAGAAGTCCTCAAAAGAATTCATTTTTATTGTTCTGTCGCCCTCCTTTTTTCTGATAAGAACAGATGATTCTCTTACCCAAACATATTTACATTTGTTTTTGCGTTTGAGATCATTAGCCTTTTTTAATAATGACCTCGTATAATTGGTGAGACTGTCATTGATGTAAATCTTGCTGCTGTTGTTATTGCTGCTGCCACTGCCATTGTTGTTGTTTGGTTGACTGCCGAAAATATGCGATGAAATTCTACGTTTGTTTTTACGCATCATTGTCATTACATCATTCTTACTCCTAACATTAGAAAATTTAACACAGACTATCGAAGATCCAACTGTGTTGTTGTTGTTGACAGGCTTGATGCTCTTTACGTAACAGGAGTCGATTTCATTGTCATTGAATTCTTCTCCCATAACAGCTGTTAGTAATTTATTTACATTCCCTTTCACATTTGAATTGTTGACGTCAGGAATTCCAATTATGTCAACTGAGCTCTGTTTCTCTTTTTGCTCCAAGAAATTAAGTCTCAACTCAAGTGCATTAACTCTCTTATTAAGAGAAGCATTGCTCTCTTCAAGAGATTTGATTTGACTTAGAGCCTCAGTATTTACTCGCTTAAGTTGAATAATCTCGCTGTACAGCATATGCAGGGTTATTCTACGCTCACCCGTATTGTTGTCGCCATGGGAAGTAAGCGTTGGAATTAATGATGCAGTCCTCGTAGTTGCAGAGATTTCACTTACTTTGGATTTATTATTGTTTAGATTACCACTAGTGAGGGCGTTGGGACTAGAGCTCCTAGAAGAGATTTGGTTGAAGGATGAATTTATGGGAGCATCTAACAGCGTTGATTTTCTCCGCTGAGTAACACAGCTAACACATATATAACCTTGGTTATTCTTCTCATAGAAATCAATTTCTCTTTTTCCCAGTTTCGCGCACTTTGCATGGTAATATTCTTTGCAAGAAGCACACTGAATTTTTAAATCTGATCTATCGATTTTTAAATGACATAAACCGCACTTCATTTTCTTTTTTCTTAACTTAAAGATTGTTTATTAAAACTCATTATTATTGAACTTTTATATTGCAATAAAGGAAAAATAAAGAATAAAATATGAAATTATGAAAGTACAATTCTCTCCGCGTGTGTCCCCATCAACTCAGTCGCACTTAATCGCTTCTCCTAATTAACACTTCAAATTCAACTGATGAACTGATTTACATACATTCGGTTACCATTGAAGGTTTCGGAAACGAACCAGCGATGTCGATGGCTATTCGTTCGAATGGTACTCCGACATTGTATTGTTGCATTTATCCATGTGGATTTACTTTTGGACCCGTAGTAGACGCACACCTTATGCACGTTTTGCACCACTCCTCGACATCTTGTTTAGCGCTTAGCCAATAGAAACGTTATTTTATCTTTTCCAACGTCTTGTTTATTTCCAAATGGCCCCCTGAGATTCCGTCATGTATTTCATGGAGTACTTGGCTGAATCTGGACCGTGACACTACCAGCTGCATACGAGATGTTGTCACATCTGCACTTTCCCATTTTCTCTTCAGCACTCCATCTTGCACACAAAGCGAGTCCCACTGTGCCCAGTATGCCTTCAGAGTTTGGCTCCGATCTGATATGTGCTGCCAGCTTGGTCTTTCCTCGTGTTCCTCCAGGCCAATATTGGTTCGATGTCATTGTCTGCCCGATTTTAAATTAAATTTTGAGAAAGATATATTTTCACAAATAAAAACAATCAAAATAATCATTAATCCTCTCCTATTACGTCTTATGAAAATTTAATGCAATAATTGAATAATACATACTGTGATAACCACTCAAATGTGAGCAGCGACATCTAGCAGAAAATGTCGAAACTCGAAGACTCGAAGGTTTCGATACTGGATTAGCAAAGTCATTGACTGGAGAGTAGAATCGAATTTTCTAGCAAATTGGAAATTGTATGGGACGCTGGGTGGCGAGGATTGTTCTCGAAGTATGTCATTCGAGTATAAATACCAGCATCCCAAAGGTATGCAAATCAGTTCCAAAGTTGAATTTGAAGTGTTAATTAGAAGAAGTGATTAAGTGGTTTAAGTAAAAGATAAGAAAAGTATATGTGGTTGAGAAATTGAATTGTACTGAGAGAAAGAATTAAATAGTGAATTGTAACTGTACTGAATAAAGGGATTTGTATTGAAAAGAATAAGTTCTATCATTTGTACCCACACAAACATTTTACAATACATACATGTATCTTCCATCTAATCTAATAATCCAATGTATTCATGAATTGTAATTTACATTTTTTCGGAACATACTCTCCTGATAAAAGCATTCATGGTGAAGCGAAGAATTTGCCCACACCGTGGTGGAAGGAACAAATGTCAATATTTTATCAACGAGAGAGAGCATAGGCATTTGAGTGGAGTTTTCCCTTACGGTGTTGAACTTCAAAGTCGTAGCCCATCCATCTAGTAATTTGGCCTTGAGGGTTTTTAAATTGGAGTAGCCATTTCAGAGCTGCGTGTTCGAGCAAAAATGTAAGTGAAAAAAGGTTATATGGTTTTAACTCAATAAAACTAATAATTTTTATTTTATAGAGCGATAAAAAGGAGAAGAACAAGAAATGGAGTTTAAGATATTGGGACCCACATCCATTTGTATCGCCCAAGATGCGACTAAACCAGGTAAGTTTGTATTATGCATAGTAAGAATATTAGTTAGAAAATTAAATTCAACTTCTTTCGTGAAAATCACTGGCCAACGTTTTACGGGACATGAAGATACTGTGCATGCATGCACTGTGATAACACCAAGAAGGCTGTTTTGCTACAAATAAGGTTTTTTCTTATTATTTATATTATACTTAGGTGGTCCTTATTTTCAAAAGTCGGAATTTTTTTTGAGCACCTAATTTCTGAGCTTAAAGTCTACACTCTCATGAAAGTTCATCTACTGTACTAGTACCTATTGTATGTAATGTATATAACTTTCTTTCACTCCCTTGTATAAATTTTTTTTTTATTTTAAGCAGGCGTATGTGATGGAATTTAAAATGCACTTCATTATTTCTGTCAATCGAATCTTTTCGTAGCCCACGATGAGTTAAGTTGTTAAAATATGCCACGTGAAAATTTATTTTTGGTCGGTGTTATGAAAAATCAAATTCTCGGTTCTAAATTACCTTCAAAACGAGATATACTTGGTGTTCTTTTTTATAATATGTGAAGAGTGAAGTTAAGTTTAGCAAATAATGTTAGTTTAGTAATAAATGAGTGTTTTATATTTTGGAAAAAAGCCAGAATTCCTACTCGTGATCGATGTCATTGCTTAAAACAATTGAAAAAAACTTTACGAAGTGCTACGAAACATTGAGAAAAGTAAAAAACAGAAACACTGAGACAACGAAAAAAAGAATATGATTTTGCGGAATCATTAAATGATTATTTAATATCGCGCATGCATCAGCCTGGATTTGATGAAGATTGAAGAGGATACAAAATTTTTGCTTTTACAAAGACAGAGAGGTTGACCTGGGTGTATGCTTGGAATGGACTACAAGCTTGCAGCTATGGAAAAAAGAAAAGAGGATCTTGAGAAGAGAACCAAACAACGAGTTGAAGATCAAAGTTCATTCAATTATCACGAAGGTAGAGAGTGGTTTTGTTATGTTTAAATATTTAAATGAATAAATTGTTTTGCAAGTAGTATTAGATACTACTTTTTCATCTGAAGAAGAGGAGCTTGAAGTTGAAAAAATTGTATCTCTGAATTCTAGCTCTGAATCGCCAGTGTCAGGGCCGTTACTGGCGTCACAAAGACCTGGAGTAGATATTTTAACTGCTATTGGCAGTGCTCGATAAAGGATGTAAAATATGTGACAGAGGTGCCGTTCACTTTTTGACACCCTATATTGAATCCATTTCCTTGGATCCTTTAAAATTTGTGATTAATCGCACCTCTATAAGGCTTTCTCGTCAATATTTTCCCGAACAAACAGCAAATAAAACAAAATTTGCCAACTGAGTTTAAATTTTAAAGTGTATTACGGACTGTCACTCAAACTCCTTCCCGATATAACTGGCCAAGCTAAAGTTGACAGACTTCCAGTTATTGTAACAGCTCCAAAAATTGAACAACTCCTTGGAATACCGGAACTTTCAGCCGGAACTGTATTGAAGTATCATCTGCAGTGTATAAAGTATTGGAAGATTGGTCATTGATTGATAAAGTGCAAGTTTTTGTTTTGTTACAACTCCATCTAACACCGGGCGTTGGAACGCAGCTTGTGTCCTGTTAGAAAATAAAATTGGTCGAGTCATACTCGTACTCTACCTAGCTTGCAGACATCACATTTTTGAAATTGTTCTTTAAGGAGTATTTAATGCATCTAAATTGGATCAATCTTCTGGACCTGATATTCTTTTGTTTCAAAGATTTAAAACTCTTTGGAAAACGATTGATAAGAGTAAAATTTTCATATGTGAACGTCCTTGCAGATGTAAGGGGAGAAATTTTGGTATTTGCTATGAAAAGGCTAGAAGATAATTTCCCTCGGCATGACTATAAGGAGTTTCTAGAGCTTCTGATAGTTATTTATTTGGGAGGAACTCCTCCAAGTGGAATTAAATTTCGGGCACCAGGAGCTTATCATTTGGCTCGATGGCTCGAAGGAATATATTGCCTTAAAATCATATTATTTCAGCAACAAATCAAGCTAAACGCGAAAGATAAAAGGGCTTTTTCAACTATTTGCTACTTTATTATCAAATTCTACACACAATCATGGTTTTTTGTGCCAGATGTCTTACAAGCACCATTAAATGACATTAATTTTCTAAAAAGACTCAATTCCTACAGAGAAGGTAATAAAGCTGTAGTTGAAATTGCAATAAATAAGTTCCTTAATCATTTATGGTACCTGAATGAGGAGTATGCAGCATTTTCGTTTTTCGATGATAGGCTGAATGTTGAAGAAAAGTGAAAAATGGTTTTAAAAGATTTAGAAGAAGATGACCAAAAGACGATGTAAAGAAGAAATTACATCTGAAACCAGTTGATTTTTCACACTTCATTACCAAAAGTCTTCCATCAGATCTAATATCAGCTAAGTCTATGAAAATTTTCGAAAGATTTAGCGTATCTGCAGAGTTTTTGCACATTGACCCGATAGTTTTGAATGGCTAACCAGATTATAGGCGAGCAAAGGAAATAGTCGGATCATTAAAAGTGGTCAATGATCTGAACGTGGAGTTAAACTAATGCAAGAATTCAATAATAAACTCACTAAAAACGAAGATCAGAAGCAATTCCTACTTCAAGTGAGTACCTTTTTCATTTGCTTAAAAGAACTTGTAAGGAGTCAGTTGGTCACGGAGGCATCCATGATGCAGGAGTAGTTGGCAGTGGCACGCTCGCGGTTGCTCGGCTCTAGCTCGTCGGGTTGGGCAGTTTCTTTCCACTACTCCGTGCATCGCAACTCAACTTACCTTTTTGTTTTCGTGCCGGGTTATAAAAAAAGAGAAAACAAAGATAGCCTGGAGAAAGCTACGTTATTTCACGGACGGACTTAAAAGATAGGAGGAGGGAAAGATGATAGAAAAAACAGAAGAAAAGAAACAGCAGGATCACATCTGTGTGCCATCACCACTGTGCAAGACCGGGACTAGCGCGATGTAGCTAACTAAACCTACTCTAACCTAATCCCTAACTACCGAACTTAATTAACGACTTATAACTAAACCTAAAACTAACTTAACCCTACGTACCCTACACCCAATAATGTGTCCCAGTATCATACAGCGATGTCAGCTCGTTACGACCTGAAATAAGCCAGGTGTTGTTGGCTGAGGATGGCAAACCCACCCTTATCGCACCTGGATGCGACCAATTGCTACCATTTTGGCCAGATCTGTGAATGGTAGCCCCTAGCGAAGTTCCTCCCAGTCGCCACCTGTAAGAAAAACTTCAGGAAAAGTCAGTCACGTCATATTCGTAACGTCGTCATCGTTTGTGCGTCACGTCCGGTCACAGTCGCCCATCCACACACCACTTGCGTCAACGGTTCACTCCATAATTTTAATAGAAAAAAACGTTCTTCAAATCATTACAAAATTCATTCTATATTTATTATAAAAATAAAAAGAAATTCACAAACAATTCATAAGTATATCCTAGGTTGAAATGTTGAATTTTATTTTATTTAATAATTGTTATTAAGGCTACTCTTATCCTAGCCGCAAAACTTATGATTATACAACTTATCATTATACATAGGACTTACCGGATTTCAGGTCCCTCGAAGTTCTGGCGCCAGCACTTTGAAGAATCGCTTTAATTAAATTCATAAAGAACAAATTTTTTTTTTTTTTCGCGCACATCCACAAAAAAAGATAATAAAATAAAATTCAAAAAAGCTTAAATTTACACCCTAACCTTACTCTACACATTAAATTAAAAAAAAAACTCAAATATATGGTCCTACAATCTATCTTAAACTAAATTCGACATACATATATGTATCTACTACACTAATAATAACTAATAACTTCAAAACTTTTTTTTTTGTCTGTCTGATTTTATCCTTCAATATCTTTTTTGTTGTTGTTGTTGTTGTTGTAGTGGTGGTGGTTATCCCGCGGAGCACCTCTTGCAGGCGTTGCAGCTTTTAGCGGTACGATTCGGGTATTTAACGAAGAGCCCAAAAAAAAAACAGGATTTTCACCCAACCAGCTCACAAGATGTCCTGGGTGTTCTTAACACACACATACACAAGGGTATAACAAAACTATTTCCCTTTAAGGGTTAGTAATACATTTTTATTTTCAGCACTTTTTTTTTGGGGGGGGGGGGGTTCCCGTGGGAAGATTTCCGCGCCCGGTGGGGGTTTTTAGTTGTCTCCCTTTTTTTTTGTACAAGAAAAAAAAACCTATGGTATACGACCTTTTTTTTTGTTTGGGCGAAGTTTCCGGATTTATTTATTTAATTTTTAGCTTTTAAATTGGACGCACACAGTAAGTCCGGTTTAACGTGCGAAAACCGTCGCGAACCGAGTCACTTCCGTTTTTTTTTTTCCGACACTAGCGAAATTTTCGCGCACCCAAATAATTTTTTTTTCTGTCTGGAGGACTTCTTCGCACACAACTCGCTTACTCAAAGGAAACTCGAGAGTCAAGAAAAAATAATCAAAATTCCACGACCGACACAATCGATCAGAAGTCTCGAAACCCAACTCGTAAAACAAATCCACGACCTTCTGCCTGACTATCACGAATCTGCCCACTCCCATTGAAAATCGCACGACCTTGCCGTTGTAATCTTCTGATACCCAAAACAAACGGCTGGTCAGCATCGAAAGATGATCAGCTGATTTTCTACTAAATGTCATTGACCTTCCTAACTAGTTCTCTTCTTAAAATCTCATTTCTTTGATTTCTTATTTGTCTATCTTTCTGCCTCTCAACTGTGGGTTCATGCCTAAACTTATACCTATAATAAACTACCTCCCACACGATCTACCTCCTTAGCTAGGTTTTCCACCACCTCCTCCTGAATTTAAGGTAGTCAACACAACTCTCTACGACAAAAGAGACATACCATATACACCATAGTAACAAGAACACAGGGAGAGAGTGAGCCTACGAAGAAAGTGGAATGAGGGAATTCGAAAATAGTGGGACGTTTGATAGAGTTAGGTTTTGTTGTAAGTTCGGAAAGAGAGATTAGTAGGACCAATTGATAGATTGGGAGGGGAAAAAGTCTGTTTTTAAAAAGGGGTACATTTATTGGATTTGGTACAGTGAGGAACACCACAATTAAACATATTTATTTATTTTTATTTTTCTTTTTTTGTTAAAAGGCTGACGCTACAGGCTCGAAAGCAGAGTGTGAGTGGTCGTGAACATTCTGAATTCGTAAAATAAACCAAGGTGGCCTTTTACAAGAATTGTTCAGACGAGCGTGCCTATTACTGTGATACGTGATGCAAGGACCACTCCCTGAGATACTCCTTTTCATTTAAATCCTATATCTACGAACATCACAATCTATGCTTAGTCCGCTTTCATACGTCGCAAGTGTGTAATGCGCATGTTCTGGTTATTTTCTTTTGAATTTTCATTCAGTGATGCGAGCAACTCTACATGAAGACTTTCCCCTTCTTTGAGTTTGCATGTTATTTGACAGTTCTCTTTCATTTCATCTTTGGCGCTCAGTCTTTCAGAATTGAAAATGAGCCCCCTTGTTAATTCTTTGGTCCATTTCAGTTCATCCGCCATACTGAAATGTTGTGCTCGTAACACAGCGAAAGAAGTAATGAAGCAAATGCGAAAAAGAAAGAAGAAGGAGAAAAAGAAATGTCAAAAACTTGCAATGAAATTGCTACCCACAGGCAGTGGGAATTTGGTTAATTGGGTATTTTTTGTTTCATTATCCCTCCCTTTTGCACTCTCTTGAATCTTACGAAACATGCGACGTATGAAAGCGGACTTACAGAAAACCTCTCACATTTACCTATCTAACTTATACTAATATCACAGCTAAATTCCTAACCTAATAAATAAATAAATAAGTAAAATAAAATATAATAAATAAGTTAATGTAAATGACTAGAAGGAAAGATAAATAAATAAATAAGTCTATGAATAAATAAAAATATAAATAAATAAAATATAAATAAGTAAAATCAATAAACAAATAAAATAAATAAATAAACAAAATAAAAATATGTATAAAATAAATAAATAAATAGAATAAATATGAGTATAAAATATATAAATAAATAAATAAACAGATAAATAAAAAACATCCAGCAACAGCAGTTAGAGTGCGTCAAGTTTTTATCAGGTTCCCCTTATGAAGCTAGGAATGGAGATCTTTTGCGTGGAAAATGCCCACGCTCTCTCCATTTTGGGTACCAACTTCATAGAGGGAATTGCCTATCACCCTTAGTATAACTGATTTTAAAAATTTGGGTCCTAATTTGGCGTTGTAACTATCAGCTAAACTATTTTGCTTAAAATTGCGTCTATATATTATTTGTCCTACCTTATATTTTATATCCTTACTCCTAGTATTATACGATCGCGTCGCCTTGTCATGTGCTAGCCTTAGATTGTCAAAGTTTTTCCTTCGTATCAGCTCTAATTTGTCATTCTTTTCTAATACTTCAGTGCTCAGATATTTCACCACGTCTAGTTTCCTTAGTATTTCATATGATTTGGCATGTTGAATCATATATGTCCCGAAAATGGCATAATACGGCTCAAACCCGGTCGAATCGTGCACCACGCTCCTCAAAGAAAATGCCGCGTCGCTCACATGGAGGTCCCAGTTCTTCTGGTCATCATGTATGTATGACCGTATTTTGGCGAGTACAGACCGGTTCACCCTCTCTGACGCATTAGCTTGAGGAGAGTAGAGCGCGGTTCGAACATGTTTGACGCCATATTTTCCTAGGAAACTGGCAAACAACTCGGAGATGAATTGTTTGCCATTATCCGAATGCACATACTCAGGCACACCAAACATATGAAATACTCTAAATATTTTATTACCTCTACTGCTGTTGCCTTCCTTACTGGTTTCAAAAACACATACTTAGAAAAATGGTCCAACACGATAAAAATATGGGTATTCCCGTTCTTAGTTCGCGGATAGGGTCCAAGAAAATCAATATAAAGCCTTTGGAAGGGCCGCTCCGTAACGACTTGTTGTCCCATCGGCGGTCTAGATACCGTATTGAGTGGCTTGCAGCACTTGCAGACCTCGCAAGACTTGACGAGATTCTGGACATCAGATACCATACCTGGCCAGAAGTACATCTGCCTCAGGAGAGCAAGAGTCTTGTGAATCCCGCCATGTCCAGCGGCCGGTGCAACATGTGCTGCAGCCACCAAGCTCTCACGCAACTCCCTCGGAATCCAGAGTTTCCAGGATAAGTCGTCCTGTACCGGGTCTTCTGTTCGTATGTCAGTTCGCTTATACACAAATCCGTCTGAGACGCATGTGTCGGGAAGTCGGTCTTGGTTTTCTGTTATGATTTTCTTCAACTCCTCATATTCCTCTGATGAAAAATATGGGGAGTTGAGATCAACCTGCAGAATGTCGGATTGGGTACTGATCTCTTCCATGTCGGCGCGTGAGAGAGTATCGGGCACTACGTTTAGGGTACCCTTTCTATGCTCGATCTCGAAGTCGAAGCCCTGAAGTTTCAGGCTCCACCTGGCCAAGCGACCAGACAGATCCTTCTGTGTCATCAGCCACTTCAGACTAGCGTGATCGGTTATAATAGTAAAGGGTAAGCCCTCAACATAGGCTCTAAACTTCTTCACTGACATGACGGCCGCATAGCATTCAAGCTCTGTGACGCTATAATTCCGTTGCGCAGAATTTAGCTTCTGAGACATGAATGCTATCGGTCGTTCGTTTTTCTCTGCGTCCACCTGGAATATCACACTACCCACTCCAGTCGTCGAAGCGTCGCACTGTATGTAGAAGCGTTTCTTAAAGTCCGGATTTGAGAGTATGGGTGCGGACACCAAAGTCGCCTTAAGCTTGCTGAACGTGTTCAGCGCGTCTTCTGTCAAAGTAAAAGTTTGTCCTTTCTTAAGGCAGTCCGTCATAGGCGCGGATAGTCCGGAGAAGTTTGGAATAAACCGCCTATACCACCCTGTCATTCCCAGAAACCGATGGAGTTGCTTAGGAGTCTTCGGTATTGGAAATTTTTCTACTGCCGACACCTTGTCTGGGTCTGTCTTAAGACTGCCATCGCCAACTATGTATCCCAGATACTTTATTTCGCGATAGCAAAATTTGCTTTTTTCGACGTTGATCGTCAATCCTGCTACCCTCAAACACCTGGCCACCTCGGATAGTAGTTTGGCATGAGATTCAAAATCTGGAGAACAAACCAAGAGGTCATCGAGGTAGACAAAGACATTCTCCTTCAACCGATGGGGAATGACTTTGTCCATTAGCTGACACATTCTCTGGGCAGCATTACACAGCCCGAACGGCATGACCGTGAACTGGTCAAGTGGCCGTCCCGGGACTGTGAAAGCTGTCTTCTCCCTTGATTTGACCTCCAGAGGAATCTGCCAAAACGCATCTTTCAAATCGATACCAGAGATGTACCTGGTATCGTGGAGGCGACTTAGTAAACCGTCGATGTGGGGAAGAGGGTAGGCATACTTTTTAGTCACGGCGTTGACCTTTCGTGAATCTAGGCATAGACGATTCTTCCCTGGTTTTCTCACCAAAACTACTGGCGAACTCCAAGCACTACTGCTTTCTTCAATTACCCCTAGTTCAACCATTCGATCCAGCTCGTCATATAAGAGTTTTTGTATCGCTGGCGAAATGGGGTAATGTCGTTGTTTGATAGGAGCTTGGTGGTCGTCTACCTCAATCACATGCTCTAGAAGCTTCGTCTTGCCTAACCCCAGGATTGCGAACGACGGAAAAAGTTGTTTTACCCTCTCCAACTGCTCGGTTTGTGATTGGGTGAGCGCTTGGATTGGGGAATCGTTTCCTGTCGGCGATGGCATGTCTAGTCCCGATATAATGTTAGGAGCGACCGCGAAGCTCTTCCAAAAGTCTACTCCTAAATATAATGGTTGTTGTAAATTCGGGACCACGAATATTTCCAAGTCCCTGGTTTTGCCATGCCATGAGACAGGAGAAGTAAACCGTCCAAGTATTTTCTGATGGTTGTCATCAGCTGTCCGTATATCGGTCGTCATGTTTGTCAGGGTAATGTTACGTCTCTTCAAAAAGTTAAGCGCTCCTTTTCCCAAGCAGGTTATGGATGCGCCACTGTCTAACAGACCGAAGACATCCTCTCCCGCGATATTCACTTGGGCGAACGGTCTGTTGTCATGTCGTGTTGTTATCACAGTTTCGAGTATTCTCTTTAGTCGTCGTCTTTTCATTGCACATTTCTCCCTTAGCCTTTGTATTTTTTTATATTTTCTAGTATCCTCCACAGGCACTGTCACTTCTTCTCCGAAAATACGCTTCCTCGCTTCGTTGTACTCCACTATTCGTTGGTGGAGAGTCTTCCGTTGAGGAGGATCGGGACACGTCTGTGCTCTAGGTGTCGTTGGGTCACGCTGCAGGATGCTTACTGGCTGGGTTTGTCGAGGTTCGCCGGGGTTGTGGTCGGTTTCGACGGATGACCCCCGGCATTCCCGCCGATCTGCAGGTTTCCCTGACACTTAGTACAGTGGAAATTAATGTTCCCTTGCCCACAACTGAAGCAAGTCAACGTATGGAATCCGGAAGGACAAGCCTGTGGATTCGTCAAATTTATCGTCGGCTCAGTTTTGTAGACGTTCGTTCTTTCTTTTGTTGGTCGGTCAGGTTTAGTGTAGTTGTTGGGTCTACTTGTCCGTTGATTTTGTAGAGCCGCTACCTTTAAGTCGTCGTTGTCAGAGCTGTCTTGTTGGTCATGTCTTGCTGGTCTTTTGCGTAAGGGTGGTTCGTCAATCTCGGTCACGTGGCGTTTATAACGTTGGTCTCTGGTCGACAAATACCTTTCCGCTCTTCTACACTCATCGCGGAGGTCCTGTATGCTCCGTATGGAGCAACCGAAGATAAGTGTCGCGACTCGGTCCTTAATGTTATGTGGCAGTATGTCTACCAGGTCTAGTTCGTGCAGTCGGTTGGTCATATGTATTGTCATCGACCGTATGTCGGCGTAAAAGTCGTCAAATGTCTCATGGGGCAACTGTTTTCTATCCATGATGGACCTAAGAATTTCGTGGTCCCGTCGTCCGTCTCTAAATTGTTTGATCAGCTCAGCTTTAAGATCGTGGTAGCTGAGCTACCCCCCGAATTCCTCTAGGTATTCCCAGTACCATCTTTCAGCCGGGCCTGAAACTAGGTGATGGAACTGGGCTAGCAGCTGATCAGAAGACACCCCATTCTTCTTTTTAAGAGTTTCGATGCGGAAGACGAAACTCTCTACCGGCATCGTTTTGGATGTGCCGTCAAATTTGATACCCCACTTGTGGATCGCCGTATCTGCCCTCCGAGCATCATCGCGACGGTAGTATCCAGGTGTGTCCTGGTACCTGTCCGTCCCTGTCGAGTGATTATTTCGTCGTGGTCTGTTGGTGTAAGTCATGTTATCGTGTGGAGGCGATTCCGGTCTGTGTTGTCGTTCCCTGGTTTCGTTTAAGCGTCTGTTAGTCGTCGTCATGTTACCCTTGGAAGATGAGGCAACTGAAAGCTCGAGACAGCTTATCTTTTCGCTCATGATGGCAATGCTCTTTTCGAACGTTGCCATCATTGCGGTCATCCTGTCGTCGAGCTTCGACATTACGTTGTCCTCTTCTCTTTCCATCTTCCTAAGGTAGGCGTTTTGTGGTCTGTATGTCCTTTGGCTGTCCTCTGTTTGTTTCTGTCTACGTACGGTGTAGTCTTCGTCTTCGTACATTATTCTGCGTCTCCCTCCTGGTCGTCTCTAACTATGTTCGTCGTATGCTTCGTACTGTCCAGTGTAAGTTTCGTAGGCGTCTTGGCGTTTCATCGGTACTCGTTTGCTTGTCGATGCTCGTGTTTGTCGATGCTCGTGTTTGTCGATGCTTGTCGTTCTCTTCTTCCGAGGGATGGGAGCCAGATTCGTCTCCGGAAATGTAAGAGTTAGTGTTAAGAAAATAAAATGCATATAAAACTTAAAAAAAGAAAAAAAAAAAAACAATTAAATATATTTATTTATTTTTCTTTTTTTGTTAAAAGGCTGACGCTACAAACTCACAGATTATCTTAATAATATGCTTTAAATTTTAAATAGCTTCTATTCAAATTTATAATTTTCAGACAGTCTCAAAACTCGTTATGATGACTGAGTTTCATTATTTATTTGTGTATAAATTATTTGTACATATATCATCTATAAATCTATTTATTGCAAAATCTTCATCTGCTTATTATTATTTATGAAAATATCACTTCAAAAATACATTTTTAAAATTATTTGGATATTTGTTTTTTTTTTGTCACCTAAAAGAGAATTCTTAAGATTTCAGGCTCATTGCGGCACGTGGTAATACGAGTACAAGCCGATTTTCTTTAATTTTTTTTGCACACTTTCTGAATATAGTAGAACAAAAAAAAGGGTGCTCAATAAAAAAATTTTTGTTTTCTTTCATACAAATAAAGACCACCCTAATGTATGCACTCATCGTTCTTTCTTTTTAATAGAAAGTGGAAGGAAGAGAAACCAGGCGCATAACTTAACTGAAGCGACGTTGAAATGACAAATCAGGGGACGATGATTAAGGAGTTGATAACGAATGGTTTGTAATATGGTAATGGTTATAAAGCATTAGTAGAGTTCGGCATCTAAGTTGGTTCATCTATGCTGTGAATACGTCACAGTTGAACTCCAATAGATGGCAAACTCTAGTAAAGTTAGTTCATATATGCTGTGAATACATGTTACAGATGAACTAGCATAGATGGCAAACTCTACTAAACTTGTAAAACCTTAAACTTCGCACATATACTAGTGTTAAGGATGGAACTCTTTGAAAATATTGTAAATAAATCTTCTCGATATTTTAAATCAATTCGCGTACTCGCAACTCTCGCATCAGCAGTGACTCTTAGCAAGAATAATAGTTAATCTCCGAGGACTTGTTAAATGCAAAACTAGACTTGTAAAATTGTACCAATTAATTAGTTGTTCTTCAGAGATTACGACCATTAAGAGGTGTGAAGCTTTGAAAAAATGAAATAGTCTGGCATCCCTTACTCCGTTTTTTAATGTTCAAAAAATGCTGCGCATCGGTGGTCAAAACAAATAAAACATCAAATTATTCTTGACAAAAATACTTAGTTCGCGGAAAATATACATAGAAGGTACAATACTTATACGCTTCCATATCTCAAATGTTTGCCATATTTTGTCAGGAATATTACATAATCGGTGTTCAAAATCTTTTACGTAAGGTTGTTTACAAATGTATGTCGTGCTTTCGTTATCGAAAGTTTGCTCAAGATAAACTTACAGGTAATCTGCCGGAAGGACGAGTCCACTTTGCGCGTCTTTTCTACGTCTGGCCAGGGGAGGAAATACAAAATTGTAGGAGACCTCTCTTCTCCCGCTTTTCTTGCCGTTCTTGATCGCTTTGCCGCGCTTCGGGATAAAGCAACAGAAATCTGGAGTGGAAATGCCACAAGTTTTCATGCGTCAAAATGCTGCCTTGATGAAATGTTCCAGCTTCTGCTAACTCAACAACACATCGATGTAGTCTTTGCTCATAATTCCAAAGATAAAGTCATCCAGCGGTTTATTTCTCCTTTAGCACCACACTTCGCCGGACTGTGGAAGGCGGGCATAAAATCCGTTAAGTATCAGATAAAGCGAGTAACCCAGACCGTAAACTGACGTACGAGGAGACGTATAAGCTGCTCACACAAATAGAGGCCTTACTAAACTCACGACCGATGTAGCCCACGTCAGATATGGACTCAATGATACTCAGTCCGGCTCGCTTCGAGATTGGTGAGCCTCTATTGTGTGTTAATCTGCCTTATATGTGTAATAAAACTATAAATGCGTACAGACAATGAAACAAGGATTCTATTGTACAAGCGGCGGCATGCAGAGTATTTAACTTCGTTGCAGCAGTGACTTAAGTGACAGAGTGAGAAGCATATACTTAAGGCTGGTGATGTCGTTCTGCTTAAGCAAATCAATCAACAGTGGTTGATACCACAATAGGTACGCAAACAGAAGAATATGACCGGGCGATTGTTAAACTAGCTCCTCTAACATTTTCTGAAAGACCAGAGTTTTTCACGGCGGACAGCAAGTTTGGAACTACTATATTCTAAAATGTTTGTGTGGGTACAAATGATAGAACTTATTCCTTTCAATAAAATCGCTTTATTCAATACAATTACAACTCGCAATTTAATGGCTTATTTCAACCACTTATACTTTACTTTTATTTCACTTAAACCACTTAATCACTTCTCTTAATTCACACTTAAAATTCAACTCATGAATTGACTAGCATATTTCGGAGATGTTTACATCTATTCTTTCCTGACTTATTTCGAGAACAATCTGTGTCATCCAGCGTTCCACACAATTTTCTACTTTGCTAGAAAATTCAATTCCATTCTCCATTCACCAATGGTTGATGCTTCTGTTGTCGAAATGTTCTACTAATCAAATATAGATGATGCTGTTCACATTCAGATATAACACTGCTTCCTCCTCAAAGTTGTTTCTCATGAACAACTTCGTCATTCATCGTTCCTTTGAAATGACACATTCTATCCATATGTACCACCTTTAATTTCCTCGATCTCCACTCTGGATATGGTAGACAATGTCATTAATGCGGGTTATCACCTTGTACGGATCTTCCCATCTTCCCAATCCTGTTGCAATTTTAATGGTTTGCCTTCCTTACACTGTGGATTATACAGCCACACCAGATATCCTTCGTTGAAGTCGGAAGATTTCACTTTGATGCCGTACATAGTCCTCATGCGGTGGCTCGCTAGCTTTATCTTTTCTCGGGAGTTTTCATGCAATCCTGCTGCGCAAGTCATCTGAATTTCGTTTCACTTGGCAACTGTACTCTTTGACCAAATAAGATCTCGGATGGTGTGTCTTGTTGAACTATGGTCCGTGTTTTGGTAAGCCATTAAGAAGAGGGGTATGTGTCGATCCCACTCCCGCTGGCAGTTGCTGACGACCTTAGACAGATGCTCATTCAAGGTCCGATTGAATCGCTCGACAATTTCATCAGATTGAGGGTGTAGTGGCGCTGTCCTTGTCTTCTTTATTCCCAAATATTGGCACAATTCGTGGAAGACTTTTGATTCAAAGTTTCGGCCTTGATCGAAATGTAGCTCCATTGGGACCCCATATCTGCTAACCCTGTTATTGACTATCGCTTCTTCCACGGTCTTAGCATCTTGATTTGGAATGGTAAACACTTCCGGCCACTTACTGAAGTAATCTATGACCACGAGGGTGTATCAATTGTCATTAAAGGTTTCGAGAAACAGCCCAGCAATCTCGATGGCTATTCGTTCGAATTGTGCTCCAACATTATATTGTTGCATTCGTTCCTGTGGCTTTACTTGTGGGCCCTTTGTAGCCGCACATCTTATGTACTTTTTGTACCAAGTCTTGATGTCTTCTTTAGCGCTTAGCCAACACATACACTCCCTTACCTTTTCCAACGTCTTGTTTATTCCCAAATGACCTCCAGAGATTCCATCATGTATTTCATGGAGTACTTGGCTGACTCTGGACCCTGGCACGAGATGTTCTTCTATCTGCAATTTCCCATTTTCTCCTCTGTGAATCATCTTGCACAGAAAGCGAGCCCCACTGTGCCCAAAATGCCTTCAGAGTTTGGCTCCGGCCCGATATCTCCTGCCAGCTTGGTCTTTCCTCATATTCCTTCCAGGACAATGTTTCTTTGCAGGTCTGGAAAGTACCTCGATGTAATATGAAATCCCTTTCTCTCGACCATCATTAACTTGAGAGATCGCAGCACCGATCCCAACTTTGCTAGCGTCTGCATCCACGATGAACATTTTTCGGGGTATGGGTCATTGCGCAGCTGCTGCTTGAGTTCTTGGAGTGCTCTCTCACACTCTCCAGACAACCTGAACTGTCGGCCTTTTTCCATAAGTTGGTGCAGGCTCTTTACAATACCATCAAAATCCTTTACGAACCTTCTGTAGTACCTGGCAAGTCCCAAGAAGGTTCTCAGTTGGTGTTTATTTTTGGGACCGTCCAAATTTTCACGACTTCGATTTTGTCAGGATCCGTGCCTACTCCTTCTGCTCCTGTAATGGCTCGAAGGTGGCCGGAACGTTGCACTGTCCAAACGGAATCACTGTATCGTCTATGTTCTCTCATGAAGTCTGTGCCAATGATGCACTCTTCGTATATGTCAACCACCAGAAAAACGTGGGAGAAGGCTATTCCGGCCAGGTGGATTTTTATGCGGAATTCGACAAATACCTTAGCCGCTTCTTCCGTAGCTGTTCTCAAGCTGTAACTGCTTGTGTTATGCAACTAAAGTTTCTGCACCACATCGCTCCTGATGATTTAGGCCGTGGCACCGGTGTCAATTGTTGGCATATATGTTTCCTTTCATCTGATTACTTCTACTAGAAGGCTTTCATTGCATCGTTTTGCTAGCGAGACTTGGATAAAGGCCCTGGGGCCGTCCAATCCTGCTACCAACTACCGCCCTGAGGAGTTGGTGCCTAAGTATTTCGCTACTGATGGGTTCGAGAAGTTAAACCGGCTTCTTGATACTCGTTTCTGCCGGTTTCTTCCTCTAATTCCTTGTTACCAGAGTGAGAGCAGCCTTTTCGTCGCGCCGGTTCTTTACACTGTCTTCGAAGATGGCCTATTTCATTGCAGTTCCAGTAGCGCATTCTTTGTCTATCCCGTTGAGGATCTCGTTCCTCGGCACTAAGTCTTGCGCAGAAGCATTCAACACTTGCTACTTCCCTGGCGAAATGTGTTCCTTGGGAAGCCTGATTGGCTGCTTCCATCGCCAGAGTGAAGGCATGTACTTCAGCAAGGCTTCGTTTCCCGGCCATCCTTACTGCTGACAGTAGTTTTGAATCTGCAATTCCCCCGATGAATGTGTCCTTTGCCATTTCGTCGATAATTTCCTGGCCGGCGGCGGGGTATGACAAATGTGCCAGTCTACTCTCGTCTGCTTGGAGCTGCTGCAGTGTTCCTCCTCGTTGCTATTTTCTGCATTGCGATTTCACCTTGATCTTCTGTCGCTCTGGCGATAGAAGCAGCCAATCAGGCTTCCAGAGGAACACATTTCGTTAGGAATGCGCAGGGCAGTAGTTGGTAGCAGGAGTCGACGGTCCCAGGACTATCATCCAAGTCTCGCTGGCAAAACGATGCAATGAAAGCCTTCTAGTAGAAGTTGTCAGCTGAAAGGAAAAATGGATGGCAACAATTGACACCAGAATTGTGTATACTACCGACGTCTCAACGGTGTCACCGAAAAGGACAGCTACCCACTTCCAAGAATCGATGACACTTTGGATACGCGTTCTGGAGCGAAATGGTTTTCAACTCTTGACTTGAAGAGCTTTTCCTAGCAGGTAGAGATTAATCATAAGGGAGAAAGCAGTCTTTGGCAGTTTACAATGATTCCGTTTGGACTGTGCAACGCTCCGACCACCTTGGGGCTAAAATGGAACGAAAATTGCAAGAACTCACGTGGAAAACCTCTCCAGTGTCAAGACGTTCATAGGCAAGTCGTTCGAGGAGAATAGCGACATCTGTGTAGCACTTAAAACAGCGAATGGTACATTAAAACCGCCAATAACAAAGATTCGTCACCTACCGTCGAATAATGCCAGCGACAACAACACGATTATTTAACTACGACCACAGATGCTATAGGTTACATGGATATTGCACGTCGAAGGAAAAAATCTAACCATTTTCCCATTCAATGGGACGTACCCGTACGTCCCAGTTCGATCGAACTAGAGTGAATCTTACTCAGACATGATGTTACTCTTAATTGGTTTGTATTATCAAGTCGCATGTTCTGTTTGTTTCTGTTTTCCGTTTTTCGCAAAGTAATTTTTTTAAGTCAAATTTGACTGATAATAAACATTATATTTGAGAACCGTAGGAAGGTCAAAGCAGAATGCGCTCTCTTTAATGTTGTGTTTATTGAATAGTTGTTTTACGTTTTTTCCAGATAAAATTTGAATTTTTTGATTTTTGGATGCTATGTTTTTTTCTATCTTCCACAAACAATGCTTCCGTAATAGAACGAGGGGAGCAAATATATACAAGGTCCTTGCGATGCTCATAGCAAGAACTTTTTTCATCAAACCATTTCGGATCTCTAGTATTTGTTATCCTTATGCATTCCAAGGCCATTGTCTCTCTTCTATTTCTTTCTTGTGGACGTTCTCTGAAAATTCTATTAAATACTTTGAAGTGAACTTTACAAACGGTAAAAATTTCATTAGTTGGTGCCTTCAGCCTTCCAAAGTCACTTCTTTGAGAATAATTTTTTACAAAGATGAAAAATTCCGAAGGACATGTTATTTTTTCATCAGTTTTTAAAAATAGTTTGGAACAATTTAAACAATTTAAACATTTAAAAGCAAGATATCCAGTAAAATATCGCATTGCTGTTTTTTCTAATGTTTTTTTTTTTTTTTTTTTTTATAATTTTACGCGCGCCTAAGGGGTTGATACCCTTTTACTGTTGCCAGGGCGCGGGCGGAAAGATAGAAGGAGGAGAAAGGAAAATTGTTTTTGTAGTGGTTTGAAACTCAGGTGTGTTTGGTTTCTATGTTTGATCTCCAGGGGTGGGAGTCCGAATAGGACGGAGAAAGTTTTTCTTCACTCAGAGTGATTCGAGATATAATTCCCAGTATTTTTTTCATTGCTTGAAACTCTTATAACAGCCAAATCTACGTGTCAGTGTTATGCCTTCACACGCAGAATTTTTTGTCTGAGTTCCAATTATACAATGAAAAACTGATTTTGCCATGGGCAGGATGTGATTTTAGTTTCGATTTCCATACCACAAAATACTTTTTTGTACAGAGTTTCATAGCATACGATCTTTAAGCAATGAAGAAGTTTTTGGAATATTAGTTTGAGTTGGGGATAAGTCTACGTTTAAAATTTCTACATCATCACAGTTACTGAAACGAGTGAAATTAATAAGATTTGACGAGAGAATTTTCGACATCAAAACATTAAATTCGTAAACAGGCGGATTTTTGTTGTAACCACCTTTGAACTTTTTACGGATTACTCAGATTTTTTTTACTTTTACTTAAACAAAATGTGCCAAGATCCCCTAGAATTTTTTTTCACATGTTCGTGACCGAGACGCAAATAAAAGAAGTCCTAATGTTTTCGAGTTTCAATAAATTATTGCCAAAATTATTTCACTCAATCTACTATTTACATCAAAACTCGCTAATTGTGAAAAAGACTCTGATGAACTACTTGACGTTGACTGGTCTGCAATTGTGAGTACAACAGCTGAAAAGTCACTTTCGAAGGTAGATACTTGTAAAGCAGCTACAATATCAAGCTCTTACTGCGACACGCCAGGTTTTGTCGAATTAGTTGAAGAGACATCTGTTTCAATGGCTGTCAAAAGTATGTCTATTCGATATTTCTCAGGATACTGCTGTTATAAGACTGTAAATATTCAGAATCTTCTTCTTGACAATTAGAAAATTTTGACTTATACAAAATTTTTAGAGCCAGTAATGAGCCAAATTCAGACGCGTCTGGATTATTTTTATTTTTTTTCCAAAAATTGCATTTCTTCCAATATTTGAGTCATTTTGAATAAGTACAGGTCTTCCATTCAATAAACCAAATATTTTATTGATTTTATTTATAAAATAAAACTGCTGTTGGTTGCGCAAATTGAGCTCTGGGAATTAATTCAAGCGCTGTAATACATTAATTGCGCAAGCCCCGGATCTGCTAAGTACTTGTGCCGCTAGTTTCACATTCTGTTTTTGAAATTCTGGGTATTTCTGTATATTTCTGACTTCGCATTGTTTGCATACAGATTCTATTTAATCTATAGATCTGTTGCAGTCTATAAGTGCTGAAACTTCATTTAGTTCATCAATGGATTTATTAGTACTCGTTTGCACTTTCAGAGTAGTTTATTTTGGTTTTCTTAGTATCAAAAGCAAGTTCATTGCCATTAGATTCCAAAAATACTTCACTCCTTATCATAAAAAGTGTAGGAACAGCGTTGTGTTTTAATTCTTTTTTGCAAAAAAAATCAATTCGAAATGTTTACTACAAATGTTGGCCGTTTATGATTTCCAATATTATCACTGGATTATTCTGCCTGTGCTAGCTAGTCATTATATTTCTTAGTTCGTTTTTTAGGAAACGTAAGCATTTTCCTTTCTGGAAATTGATCAGTTGTTGCATTGCAGCATACAATAGCGCCCTTTATTCGCCACGACATTTCCTCTAAGTCGATTTTTTTTCGCAACCTTTTTGTGTTTTAAGTACCAAGGTACCAAGGTATCAACCTGAAATAAACTTAAATTATATATTTAACCGTTTACCTTTTACCTAGAATAACTCTTCAAAATTTTTACTGGACACACACAGTAAAATATAACTTTTCACTTTAAACATTTTTATTTCAATTTAAATATTTTTTACCACACCACAGATCTACACAGATCGAAACTTCGGTCAATATAGCAAAATGAAAAGGGAAAATACGTACCTACATATGAATATATGTACATACGCATGTATGTTTAAATGAAATTGTGTCTCGCAGTCGCAGGTCGCAGACGGTACAAAGAGTAGCAAAAGAGAAAGCTTTTCGCACAGAAAATTTATTTTTGTTTTTTTTTCTTTGCGAAGCAGAAACCTTTCTGTTTGCCCATCGTTGTTTGCTCATCGCAAAAAAGATCAAAAATTTTTTTTTATGGGGATGCGACATCTGGGTAAGTTTAGTATCTGTGATACGAGGTACTGTGTGGTAGATGCTGGTTTTTGGATTTGTGTATGCTGGTTTCAAATTGTTTGTGAAATGTGTAACATGATTTTGCTCTACCATTCTATATCTGTATATTTCTTTTGTCTTTGATACAGTTCATTCATCCCACTTAAAATAAATCCACACATACCCCTCGAATCATTCCAATCTAATACATAACTAACACACACAGTCTATTCTTCCATTCAAAACATAAATCATACGTATGACTCAATCATAATAAATAAATTCACTTATTCAAAATGCTAATCGAAAAATAAAACCAAAATTCCGACGCGTAAATTAATCGTTCCGCAAAATAAATATATGCGCAATTCCAGTGCAAAAAATTTACACACTGTCCAAGGCCGGCAATAAAAATATAACACACACACAAGGTTAGATATGAATAACTTTTGGAATGCCTATGATATGGAGAGAGCTCCAGAGTCACACAGATTGTTACTTTTGTTGCACCAAAGCCACCTTCCGGACGCCTTTCGGACACAGAAATAAGTTCGTCATATTGTCCAGAAATCATGTATGATCCCGAATTTGAGCTCCCTACATCTTCTGATGCACCACATCTCATCAGTGAGATTGAGCTTAATGACCTCGTCAGAGACTTGGATTTGTCAAAACAAAAGTCTGAAATACTGAGCTCAAGGTTAAAGCAGTGGAATCTGCTCAAGCCTGAGGTAAAAATTACAGAGTACCGTACGCGATAAAGTGAATTTGTTCCATATTTTTCGAAAGCCGATAACTTAGTATATTGTAATGATATTAATGGCTTAATGCTGTCACTAGGTTATGAGCACAAAACCGAAGAATGGCGGCTATTCATCGACGCATCAAAGGTAGTTTGAAAGCTGTATTGCTTCATAATGGTAATAAGTTTTCTTCAATACCTCTAGCGCATAGTGTGAATTTAAAAGAAACCTACGATGTTATGAAATTTATATTGGAAAAAATTGAATATAAAAAATATAACTGGTCGATATGTTCGGATTTCAAAGTTGTTGCTCTAGATCTTGGACTACAACTAGGTTACACCAAATTTTGTTGTTTTTTATGTGAGTGGGATAGTAGAGCACGATCGGAGCACTTTGTGAGAGTAGATTGGCCTATAAGAACAAACTTTATTTGTGGAGAAAAAATATAAGGAATCCTTCATTGATCGAACCACAGCGTGTTATTCTACCACCATTACATATCAAGTTGGGTCTTATAAAAAACTTTGTAAAGGCGATGAAGAAAGACCAACCTGGTTTCAATTTTTTGAAAAAAAAGTTCCCATCACTAAGCGAAGCAAAAATTAAAGAAGGTATTTTTGTGGATCCAGACATTAGAAAGCTTATAAAAGAGCCAGCTTTCATTCCTACTCTGGATTCATTAGGAAAACAGGCCTGGTGTTCCTTTGTGAAAGTAGCAGAAAACTTCTTAGGTAACAATAAGACTCCAGGTTATGCAGATGATGTAAAGAAAATGCCGGATGCTTATCATAAAATGGGATGCAACATGTCGCTAAAACTTCATTTTTTGCATTCTTATCTCAATTTCTTTCCTGAAAATATGGATGATGTAAGCGATGAGCACGGCGAGAGATTCCACCAAGATATTGCTGCAATAGAGCAACGGTACCAAGGACAATGGGAGCCATCAATATTGGCAGATTACTGCTGATATTCATTTAGTACGTCTTACAGAAGCTTGGTCTGGTTTCACATCTCTTCGCAAAAAGTTATACAATCTTTGCGATGATGCAGATTTCGTAGATCCTGAGCTAGACTTTGCCGAGTACGAAGATAAGTACTGCCTGGCACACGCTTTAATCACCAGTGCACTTCGTGAACTTTCTAAATCGAACCCCACAACTGATCAAAAAATCCTAAATCCATACATTTACCAGAGTGTGTTATTCCTACCTTTCATGGTGATTACAAAGACTGGCCAGGTTTCAAAGATCTCTTTACGGGAACAATTGATCGCAATCCATCGTTAACTGCGACTCAAAAATTTCAATATTTGAAATCCTTTTTGTGTGGAGACGCTGCTAATCTAATAAAACACATCCCATGTTCCGAAAACAATTATACTGAAGCATGGGACAAACTCGAGGCGCACTTCGACAAAAAACACTTAATCATCCAGTCATTCGTACAATCTTTTCTTTTGTTACCATCGTGTAATTCACCAAACTAACGGATGGAGCAGACGAGACGTTACGAGGATTAAAGGCTCTGGGCTCTAATTCGAGAGACCTTTGGCTCATATATATTTTGCTTCAAAAGTTAGACCACGAGACCAAACAGGCCTGGGCGGAAGAGGTAGCATCAGATGGTAACCGTACCATCAACCAATTACTCGACTTTTTAGAAAACCGGTGTAGATGTCTAGAATCCTGCTTTACTTTAACTCGTGCTGCCAAAACAACCAACAAACTGCAAAGCAGTGTTCGTTCTCACATGGTGGAAACGAAAGTGGGGTGTCCAAAATACAAAGAAGACCATCTTCTTCCCTATTGCAAAACATTAATCGGTCACTGCCCGCAGTAGCTTCGTTACAGAGAAGACCTTATGCTTTAACTGCCTTCGACCTGGTCATTCGTCAAACAAATGTCGTTACAATTTTCGGTGTAAGACATGCAATTCTCGTGACCACACCCTTGTACATCCAACACAAAACAGAACAGCGTCGCCACAAAATCTCAGTTCAAGCCAGGTTCAACGTCATCATTCATCGCCTTCGCACACTTCGTCGCTTTCTTCTCATTCATCGTATTCGCCACAGGATTTGAACAACCCTACCGTATCGTTACATTCCCTCGAAACCCATAATAGTACTTCTATTCTTCCTACTGCGTGATAAACAAGGAGTTTATCGACATATTCGTATGCTTCTGCACACAGGGTCTCAAGTCTCTTTCGTAACGGAGCAATGTGTTCAACGCTTAGGACTCTCACGCAAAAACTCTTGATTTGACTCAAACAATATTAACGTCGAATGTTACGTCATCTCAAAGTTGACGTAATTACTTCCTTCAACTACAATAAATATCGTCGATCCTGCTGCCTTTCATTCGATGAATTTGGCGGATCCACATTTCCGTATACGTGGCCCAATTGACATTTTAATTGGGTCGGACAAGGTCTTCAGCATTATCGACGGGCCATCGAAATAAACCATCGGAGGTGCTCCTAATTTCATACCAACTATTTTCGGTTGGGTGATTGCTGGCAGCTTTCAACAGAATACACAAAGGTATATAGTCGTAAAGACACATTGTACTCAACTAGACTATTCGCAGGAGTTTGATCTTAAACGCTTTTGGCGTTTAGAAGAGATTCATCACGAACATTTTTTATCGGTTGAAGAAAAACAAGCTGAAGAGCATTTCGTTTCAAAAAACACTCGTCACCCAGATGGGAAATACAGCGTCCAACTACCATTCAAATCAACTGCAAAACTTACTGCAGGTAACTTGTTTCATCTTTCGTTAAATCTTTTCTACTCTATTGAGCGAAGTTTTCTGTCCAATCCTGACCTCACGTTTTATGAACGAATACATATCGCTGGGTCATATGGAAGAAATCCCATTGAATAACCTTCAAGAATAGACCAACAACTACTATTTACCACACCACGCCGTCTTCACGGGTGATAGTAGTACGACGAAGGTACGTCTGGTATTCGATGGGCCTGCTAAATCGAACAACGCTGATTTCTCGTCGTTAAATGAATCGCTTCTCGCTACAATTCAGCTAGACATCGTTTCCATATACCTTCGATGCCGTCGACATTTATACACTATTTCAGGAGACATTGAGAAGATGTACCGGCAGATATATCACACCGGCATATATCACCAAATCACACACATTTTCAGCGGATTATTTGGCGTGAAAACTCTCAGGACCCTATAAAACATTTTAAGCTTGTAACAGTTACGTATGGTGCATACACTTAATCAGCTTGCCTTACATGCTGCAGAAAAATATCCTCGGGCCTCTTCAGTTATAGATTTTTACGTCGATGACGTGATTACTGGTGCTGACTCTATTGAACATTTGATTTCGCTTCGAAATGAACTTGTTGGCGTGCTTAAATCTGCAGGCTTCAATCTTCGGAAGTGGACCACAAACTGCTGGCCTCTTTTATTATCCCTACCAGAAGATCAAAGAGAGATATCTCCGTTTGAGTTTGAAGATCCTTGCATGGTAAAGGTTCTTGTGTGTCCATCGAAGGATTGCTTTACCTATAAGGTAAATCTTCCCAACCAATTGGTTTCTACAAAACGTCGGATACTTTCCGACGCCTCGCGGATATTTGACCCTTTGGGATTTTTCACCCCAGTTGTCGTCGCTATTAAAATCGTCTTCCAAGACCTTTGGTGAGCTAAATTAGGTTGGGATGATGAGCTTCCAGAAGCATTTGCTATCGTTGGACTACTATTTGGGAGGAGCTTCACCTCGTTCAAACCATTTCCGTTCCTGGAGCTATATGGACTAACAAGCTCAACTGTGAGCTACATGCCTTTTGTGACGCGTCGTTGGATGCTTATGCAGCGGTCGTGTACTGTCGGAGTATAAGCGTAATTGGAGAAATATCTATATCGATGGTGGTATTCCCGTGGACCAATTGGAAGAACGCAAACCAAAACTGGTTCAGACTTTCAAAATTAAAATTAAAATCAAATAATATTCTTGAACAAATTATCGGCAATTCGTCAAATTGGATCAAATCTGTGCGCGTAGTTGCATATGTGTTTCGTTTTATCGCAAGCTATTTTAACTCATCAAATCGTAACAAATTCTATCTTCAACAGAAATCGCCGAATCAAAATTTCGTTTAATCAAAATTGCTCAGTTTTCCTCCTTTTCGAATTTGGAATCGAAATTCTTCGTAGCGGTAAGGAACTACCCTCGCGTAATAGATTGATATCCCTATCTCCGTTTCTTGATGATAAAGAAGTGCTTCGCGTTGGTGGCCGCTTAAACTACTCAGACTTATCATCGAACTCGTCGATGATTTATCATCGAACGCATTTCTTATGGTGACCAACTTCCATGGTGCTAAGAGACTTCTTGGGGAGCTTTACGACCTGCTCCTAGGTCAACGGCATAACAATATTGTAATAAACCATCTATCTAAAGAGCATATTAGTTGGAAATTTATACCCCCTTCTGCACCCCACATTGGAGGGTTGTGGGAGGCGGTTGTAAAATCTGTTAAAATGTACCTTAAACGCGTAATCGGGGAAAATAGACTTACATAGGAGGAGATGTATACGCTATTGACAAAAATCGAATGTCTTCTCAATTCGCGCCCTATGTGGCAAACATCTGACGAACCCACAGCATTATCTCATTCTCATTTCTTGATTGGATAGTCTTACTCTGCAGTCCCACATACAGATCTTTCAAATATAAATATTTCAAAAAGCACTAACTGGTATCTTTTACAGACTTTGATGCAAGGCTTCTGGAAGCGGTGGCACCAGGAGTATCTGACGTCTCTTCAAAATCGACCCAAATGGCAAAACATCAGCGTAACGTCCAGATAGATGAAATCGTTTTGCTCAAGGAACCAAATTTACCTCCATCGAAATGGATTCTTTGGCATATTGTCAACATCCATCCGGGAAAGGATAACAAATGCCGAGTCGTCACCGTGCATACTCAGTTTGGGGACTACAAGCGACCAATTGTGAAAATTGCCCCACTGCCTATATCTGAAAGACCGGAGTCTTCCAGGGGGGGCTGAATGTTCAGTACTAAATGCACAACTTGTCAAACAACGCGAAATATACCTTATTAATTGTTCCATACTTTGTCATTGTACTCGCTCTCTAATTTTTCTACCTAGTTGTTCCTTGCTACAAAATGCTAACGTAACTTTTTTTGCTATTTGCTTTGTACTGATATTTTTAATCGCTCACTTTGCTTACAACAAGTAGAAGTTCTGTCTCTTTCAATTGGACCACAAACCAGAGCACATCGGATAAGTAAATTGTAATATAAAATAATTAATCAAATTAAGTACATTTATATTAATTAAATTAACATTATACAATTGAATTAAAATCATACGCAAATAAACACATATTTAACACACTATACAAACAATTAATAGATTCGTTTTACACAACATTTAAACAGCAACATTATTATAAACAATTTCCATACAGTCCACTTACACAATTCAAATTACATACGAGTATACACCATGTCTTTTTTAACAGGCAATTTCGGGCAAATTTCATCAATTGAGGCGCGTTAAAGAAAAAAAATATCCTACTACTATTTACTATGAAGTAAAGCTTAGCTAAATCTACGTCTAGCAACCGTGCTAACCCTCTGAAATTTGATCCCTGATCACACACAAATTGCATCGGAATTAAGCCACTCTCTTGAAGTGCATAAATGGCTTCAAAAATATTTTTTTCGAATGGTGTGCAAATGCCATTTTGAGTGTGATACTCGCTACCGAAGTCTTCCAAACCAATGCGCTTTTAATGACATTTCGTCAGCCGAAATTGAGCAGTATTTATAGATACTGGGTAGCTGACTCAAATTGAGTTCTAAGCTTTTGAGATAGTACTCAATGTTATCCGGTGCCTTTGGCCACGATGAAATAAAGGACCGCACAGGGACAACAGAAGGTAGGTTGAAAAATGGTTGCAGCAACCTATAACAAATTGGAGATGTGAAATGAATCGAAAGTGCCAATATTTTCAATTCATTTGTATACCTACAACCCTTAGCTTTGCTATCAAAATCTGATTCTACGTTCTGCACAACAGTTTGGAATTCGGCGGGTAAGCTATGGGAAAAGTTCTCCTTCTCAGTTTTTTTTTGGAACATATTACCTCTTTTTCTTGCTCCTTTCAAGGAGCAAGCTTTTGGAGTTCACTTCCCAGCTGCTCAGCGGTTCATCGATACTGCAAAACAATTCGTCTTCATTCGATCCTATTATCGGAGCGAACGCTCCAAATTTGCTTCCTCGTTCTCCGGGCAGATCAGTTCAGCTTTCACACACCTCTGGAATTGCTACCTCGCTAACCCGACAATATGTTATGCCGAGCGATGCAAATATTTTTTTTTCTCCGCCAAACACATTGTCAGCGAAATGTTTTCCGCAGATTTGATTCAACATTTTCCGCCAAATTTCTCTATTTGAGAAAAAGATTATTGGATCAAAATTGTAAAAAACAATTCAAAATTGTGTTCATAAATTGAAAAAACATGCATACGTGCACACGAAAAAAAAACGATATAAATTAACTTTTTTTTTTATTTGTTAATAAAGAAAAAGTTGTGTATAAAACTTATCTCGCTCTCATTCGTTTTTTAAGGACTTTCTCAAGGTTAGCTATACTTATTACATTAACATACGTAGATTTATCTTAATTCTATTTCAAACTGCCTTAATTGGAAAACTGTTTAACCTAGATATACCTATGTATATTTCTATAAAATAAATACAAAAGCCTCATATTTTGAAATTTGAAAGAAAAACCCAGTGCATATTTGAAAAATTTCTTGTCTTTATTCAAATATGTGGGCTGTATGGTGTATACATGCACAACTCAAAAAAAATTCCTGAACTAAAAGGCGAGTCGACGGGCCATTGATGAAATTGAGCCGACGCTATGCAAGCCAAAGAAAATTTCGTCTAAAGGAATAACGTGTACCATCAGCGACGAGGCCGCCATTTATCGGGTATTGTGTTCCATACGTATATTCCATGACTACACTCTATATTGGAATGAAAACATAAGAACTTTTTAAATAAACGCTGGATTTTTCTTTCAAATTTCAAAATAGGCTGTCTTATTGGGACACCTTATACTTATTCTTATATAGTCTTATATTCAAAGTGCGTATCCACTTTTTCAAAAAAGCCACTAGCTTACTTTTATACTCACTTTTACATATAATTTCAAAGTTGGCAAACTCGATTTCAGTTTGACATTAAATCAGAAACTCTGGCGGCTATGTTCGCAGAGTTGGTTTCAAAGTTGCTTTGAGTGGCTTTCTATTGGGCGAATTCAATCGTACTTTACATTTCTTTTAGTGCATTTGCTTCAGTTTTATATGGAGATTTTAGTTTTAAAGCTTAAATTTTAAGCCATAGGGAAATTAATTATATTAAATTAACCCAACCCAGTTAACCCAATAGAAATCAAAAGCAAAAGCATTTAGTTGCTTTTTCCTTAATATTTTCTCCGATAAAAAATAAATACGTTCATATGAACGTTCATTATTGACTTGCTTTTTCAAAACATAAGTTGATCCACGAACACATCCCAGAATAGGGAGAAATGGCATGCTGCCATTTCCATCAGGAAACGAATAAATGCTCTCTAGTTCTATGTTGCGACATCTGTAATTCAAATCTTTCGTAAATCTATCCTCACTTCTGAAAGTGAACTAAATTATTCTCAATTTTGATTTTGTTTTTGTTTCGTGTGGAAAAGTGGCTAAGCACTTTTGAATAAAGCGCCCTGTAGACGCTAAAACATTGTACTAGTAAACATGGTACCACTAACCAAGTTTTAGCTGATGTTGATCGTCTGCGGGCTGGTACACGTACCAATTTTTTGGTCTCACCAACATCAGAATTTGGTCTCACTAAAATCAAAACTGGTTTGATTTTTGTCGATGTTTGTGGGCGGAGTTTTGTGTTGCTGATACTATGTTTGAGTGTCTGCGCTCTCATCTGCCAACATTTACTCGAGCAAGCTATTTTATCAGTCTATTTTCTCGTGTGAACACACAAAATAATCGGAAAAAAGGCGAACATTCCAAATACTGATGTTTGGAAACAATTTTTCGAGTGTTTTCACACCCTACTCGTACCATCTTTGTGGAGAGATGTGTTCTATTATATTGGAGTGAATTGGTCTCAGCGTCTGCGGGTTTTAGTGGTACCATGTTTACTAGTACCATGTTTTAGCGTCTACAGGGCGCTTAAAACACGACTTATATCATTTAGTATACAGTGTGCAAACTTCATATTCACACACCCCCATTTTAAGAGGAAAAACTGTTTTCGGTACAAAATTAAAAGGCAAATAAGTTTTTTTTTAAATTAATTTATACCTTAAGCCACAATTTAGCAAATTTGAAAAGCACACACACAAAAGTGTCTCTGCAAAGTACACTTTTTTCTTTTAATCACTGACAAATCGAATTCTAAGTTCTTCTTCAGGTTCCTGGCAAAAAAAATAAACAAAATAAAAGGCGATAGAATCGTGTTGATCATTTAGCTTCTATCAATGAGAGGAAATAATTAATAAGTACATACTGTATTATACCACGTAAGTAGATTAAAAAGTTATTTAACTTTTTATGTTGTTTGACTTTGTAACCCTACGGGGGTGGGAACAATGGCATGCAAAAAATGCCTAAAGGGCATTCGTTTTTTTTTTTCATTTTTATCAATCTATAAAGTAAAAACGAATTAGTTTTATTAAATTAAAACAATAGAAGTTTGTTTTACTTATATATTTGCTCCTTCTTAAATAAAATATTGACATTTGTTCATTTCACCTCGGTGTGGGTAAATTTTTCTCTTCATTATGAATGCTTTCATCAGGCGATTATGTTCCGAAAAAATGTAAATAAAAATTCATGCATACTTTACATTAGTAGATTAGATGGAAAATACATATATGTATTATAATTCAATTATTGTATTAACTTTTCATAAGAAGAAATAGATAAGGATTAATGATTATTTTGACTGTTTTTATTTGCGAAAATATAACTTTACACAAGCCTTTTGAAAAATTGAATTTAAAATATTGGTAATAGCAACAAAATAAAACAATAAATCAAGAATATAAAATTTATGTTTTATAAGTCCATTTGGTACAACAGAGAATTGACCAATTCTTTTTTTTTAATATGGGTGTGACTAGACACATTTAGCTAATATGCCATGTTTTTTTGCCACTAATTTCATTACTGACGCAACATTTCCAAATTCGTTGCTGTGAATGTCAACGAAATCAAATCAGCCTAGAAATCAAATCAAATCGAAAGCAGCGTACACAGTACGTAGATGTATACAACGAACTGAGTATAAATCCCATACCGCGAGAAAGAACCCTTTCGAAGCAAATAAAAAACAGAAGACTTTGTTGTTAAATACAAAAACAAACTGTTTGACTTCTAGGATTTTTTCAGAAGATTCAAAATTTAACATTTATGTATCAAATAGGCCTTCGATAGCATGAAGACAGCCAAATGAAGCTTTAAGTCCTAAAATGCAAGGAAGAAAGTAAAGCAGGAGTTGGTATTTTAATAAGGTGGACTAAATGTCCACTTTTGGGATGGGTAATTTAGTCATAGTCATTGAGATCATGACGAACATTTAGCAGGAAAATTAGCTTTAAATACACAGAAAATGGTTATCGTGAAAGCTTTTACTTCCAACAGGACAACGATTCCAAGCATGCCGCACAAATGGTGAAGATGTGGGTGATACATAAAGTCCCTCACTTGCTAGTAACACCACCACAAAGCCCCGATCTTAACCCAACAGAACGTCTTTGAAGAGCTTACGAAAACATATCATTAGATCAAAGCCTCAGTAGTAAGCCTTATTTTTAGCAAAATGTTAAGAAATAACAAGTGAATATCTGGAAAAGCTGACTCATTACATGCCAGACCGGCTTAAAGAATTTTAAAGGCTTAGAGGGTACTCAACAAAGTAGTAGGAACTTCTTTTTTCGGCAAAATTGAAGTATAAACTAGCACTTTTCATTAAGGATATCAACACTTTAACTGTGCTCATTTCACATGCAGCGGAACATTTTTGTTTCTACATTTGTTTTTTCTGAACTAAATATTATTGTTTTTGTTTTTGCCTCTAAGAAAGTACAAACAAAAATGCATTACTTGCAAGGAAACAGATACATATGTTGAAAACAATTATAAACATAATACAAAACCAATTTGGGGTATCAAGAGTTTTGCTGCACATTGTATGTTGGCTATTCTGGGAATTTTTTTAAACAAATAAACAATGAAAATACCACTCTTTTTGTATTTTATAATGTGTGAAGAAAAATCATTTTCCAAATATTTTGGAAAACCATTGAATTCATTCATCAAATTATCAAAAATGCTAATTTTTTTTATTATTTAATTAATTTATTTACTTAACAGATGTAAAACTAAAAGAACAATCCTTTTCATTGATGTTCAGAGTCTAGAATTTGTGCCTAAACATGGAAATTCCTTATACAATAGACTTACAATACAAGCTTAAGCTTGATTTCAGAATTGTAAAAGTTGCAGTTCATTTATAACTTCAAATGAAACGTACAAAATATAATGCTTATGTCCTTTTTTAATTTTATTCTGAAACTATCCCCTTTTTATGCACTTGAAAAAAGGAGGTTTTTTCTTATATTCTTTATATTCTATTATCTTCACTTTTTCACTAGTTGCACTTTTTCCAGGGTAGTTTATCTATGCAGATAGGTTACTTTAACTATGCGTCGAACTCGTAAGTGATTTTTTGTATTTTATTGTTTATTATTTTATATTATTTTACATTGTCTTGACTTATCTTCACGATTTTATTAGGTTTGTTCCCGTACTTTCTGCACCAAAATTCACAGATTCTTATTTTTTTAGAGAACTTAACATTCAAGTGGGTATGAATACACTTAAAGTGCCTGAGCACGTGTTAAGTTTCTAAGAAAAAACGTCAGAAACATATGTGGGAAAAAATAAAAGGTGTACTTTAATTTGTATTTGGAAAATGAATAAATTAAATAAATAATAGTTAAAAGTTTTGTGAAAGTACATAACCGACACAGATGACAGCGTGCTAAATGTCCTGCTTCAAGAATAGGATGATGAGGAAGAATTGTTGCTGCCTACTTTAACAAACAAAGAGCAGAGAAATTTCGTGAAAGATTATTTGGAATTAATCATACAGAAAAATCACTTATAATAGGAATTTAAAACAAAGACCTTCTACTTGTATACACGTTATAAACTTTATTGGACGAATGAAGAAAAAGAAAAACTATAACTCACTATTTATACCGTATGTTACGAACATTACTATACATACAAATGTGTTTAGCGCGATTTTTAGCCCACTTTGCAGATCGCTTCTATTTTTGTTTGAATTGTTAACTTGAACGCACTCATCTTATAAGCTGTTCGAAAATTAAATTGTAAAGCGCCCTGTACACGCTAAAACATAGTATCATGTAAACATGGTACCACTAACCAAGTTTAAGCTGATGTTGATCGTCTGCGTACCAATTTTTTGGTCTCACCAACATCAGAATTTGGTGTCACTAAAATCAAAACTGGTTTGATTTTTGTCGATGTTTGTGGGCGGAGTTTTATGTTGCTGATAATATGTTTGAGTGTCTGCGTTCTCATCAACAACATTTACTCGAGCAAGCTATTTTATCAGTGAATTTCGTCGTGTGAATTCACAAAATAATCGGGAAAAAAAGGCGAACATTCCAAATACTGATGTTTGGAAAGAATTTTTCGAGTGTTTTCACATCCTACCATCTTTGTGGAGAGATGTGTTCTATTATGTTGGAGTGAATTGGTCTCAGCGTCTGCGGGTGTTAGTGGTACCATGTTTTAGCGTCTACAGGGCGCTTAATAGAATAAATGCCACATGTTAAATAGAATATGAGGTTTATGACAACGATCTCCCATTTTCTTTTCCTTGGCATCCGCCTATTTCGTTTTTATCCTCCTGCCATGCAGACTACTTAATAAACTTCACCGATAGAATAATTTGTTTAATCTTTTTTTAGTACAAACAAGTAAAAGCCGTGCCTTTATATTGTACAACTGTCCAAAAACGCTTGAATTACAAACATTGGTGACCCCGACGTGATAACGTTTTGCCTTTTTCTTCATTTAAATCGTTTCACTTGGAATCACATTCTTGTTTCATCATGGCGCCGCTGCCAGAAAATGCAAGTCAAAAACTTGAAGTAAAAGTTTCAAGGACGTTGATTTGGCGCGAAATCGTTGTGTGGTTGTAATATCGCAAATTGAAAGAGCTGCGGAATTTGAACATCGTGTGTCTCCCGACGTTTCAATAACATAAAGAAATTCAGATCCGTATTGAAGCAATTGAGGAATCCTTCACATGCTTTAAAGCTGAGCAATCCAAAATTGAGGATTTGGATCCGGACGAAATCCAACAAATTGAAAGAGCTAAGTATTTTCAGACGTTATAATCTTTAAAAACCGTATATGCTGCTTTGAAATACCCAAAAGAATCATCTAATGATATTACACACAGCACCAAGTATGATCCTATTCGTCTCCCTGACATTGAATTACCTATATATTGAGGTGATGTAACCACGTGGGTTTTATGGTATCAAACATTCTGGTCCATAATTGACAGCAATCCTAATTTGTTAATATTTTCCAAATTTCATCACTAAATTGAGCCCACTTGCGAAAGCCCCCATCTCTGGATTAAAACTGAAGCTGAAAATTACAACGATGCGATTAAAATGCTGAAGGAGATGTACGAAAATAAGAAAGTCATAGCAAAGGAGCACATTTTTCTCATTTTCAACCAACCAAAGACCAGCCAGTCTTCCGCCCTGGAAATTCGAGCTCTCATGGAGAAGATCAACAGCCAGCTAAGTTGCTCCCGTAACCTTCAAAGACCGGTGAACCATTGGAATTATTTATTTATCACCATTATCGGAACTCTTTGACTTTCTCAAGAAAAAGTGTTTAAAAATTGAAGGTATTGTACCCAATTTTAATGAAATCAGTAGTAAAGTTCATTCAAAATCTCATTGCAAGAGTGTGGCGATAACAAAAGATAATTTAAAATCTCTGTTTTGTTCCCGAGATGGTCACTCCATATACAAATGTTTTAAATTCACAAACTTATCAATTGGTAATCGCAAACAGAGAGTACAATCATTAGAGCTTTGTTCTGTCTGAAAGGAAAGCATGAATTATCTCAATGTTTGTCAGTCACTTCAAGTCGCATTTGTAGACAAAAACACCACAGCCTTTTGCACGATGATAGCGCTACTACTGCGGCAGTAAATTTCGCAAATCATACTGATGTTGTGTTAGGTCAAGATAACAATGCTTCGAGTTTAAGCACCGTAAATAAGTCTTCTTATGTTCTGCAAGCTTCAGAAGCAAATTCCAATAAAAAAAATACACCGTTCTCAACACCGCTGTGGTATATGTTTTCAACAAACACAAGGTTCAAGTTCCTTGCAGAATTCTCCTCGACTCCGGCGCTCAGATAAACTTAATGACGGAGAGATTTTTTCACTCATTGGGGCTTAATCGGGGTCTAGTTCATCCTGTCTTTCTGGAATTGGGAACTCAAAGACTCTAAGCAGTGCTAAAACGTCGATTATTACAATTTCACAGTCCAACGACTTTTCTGCTTCGATTGAAGCTAATACGAGTATTATATCTGACATTACTGGATTATTACCAGATGAAAAAACTGACATTGGAAATTGGAGAATCCCAAAGAACATCAAGCTGTCTGATCCTCTCTTCAATCGTCCACAAAAAATATATCTACTATTAGGCGCTGAACATCATATGCGTTGGACAAATCAAGTTATCGGACACTCTTCTAACAATTATTAGGATGGATAGATTTTGGCACGTTTCTCTTTGGGATTGGAAAGTCATGTCCTAATTCATCACATTGTGTGTGCACCATTTGCAATAGTTGTAGTGAGAATCTCAATGCTACATTAAAAATGTTTTGGGATATTGAAAACCAAAAGAGTACTTCATCTTCATTATTGACAAAGGAAGAACAATTATGTGAAAACCACTTTATAAGTCGAATAGACTCAGGCAGATATCAAGTCAAATTACCGTTGATAGGTGAAACTAGTTTGCTATGTAAATCATATAAAACAGCTTTGCGTCGATTCTTAACTTTGGAGCGCAAACTTTTTCAAACATACAGGGATTTTTAATTCATCTACGAATATTTTAGATTATAGCACATCGAAGCTGTTGTTCATTTGGACCAATAAAAGACACACTAACATACTTTATGCCCCACCATTGCGTTCTTAAGCCAAGCAGTTTAACCACAAGCATAAGAGTGGTCTTTGATGCGTCCACAAAGACGAGTTCAGGTTATTCACCCAATGATTTGCTCATGGCAGGACCAGTTATCCAGCCTGACCTATTTGCGATGACATTAAAGTTTCGCGTTCACAACTTCGTTTTCACAACTGACATTACTAAAATGTACCGGCTAATATTGATTGCTCTTGAAGATCGCAATTACCAATGCATATTATGACGGTCTGAGCGCAATAAAAGGGTAATGGTTTATCGTCTCTGCACTGCCACATACGGAACCGCCTCAGCTTCCTTTTTGGCGAACGGGGTTTTAAATCAATTAGCATGATGACGCTAATCATTTTCCTCTTCCCGCAAAGTAGATTACATCAGCATTTTATGTAGACGATGTTCTGACAGGCGCTCAAACCATAGAGGAAGCTAAACAATTGCAAAGCGAACTTATATCATTGCTAATAAAGGGTGGTTTCGAATTAAGAAAATGGTGTGCAAATGATCCAGGTTTATTAGGAAATATCATATTATAAAATGTTTCAGTACAGTTACAATTCACTATTTAATTGTTTCTCTCAGTACGATCCAATTTCTCAACCGCTTACACTTTTCTTATCTTTTACTTAAACCACTTAATCACTTCTCCTAATTAACACTTCAAATTTCACTTTAGAACTGATTGGCATACCTTGGGGATGCTGGTATTTATACTCGAATGACATACTTCGAGAACAATCTTCGCCATCCAGCGTCCCATACGATTTCCATTTTGCTAGAAAATTCGATTCCACTCTCCAGTCATCAATGGTCGGGACTTTGTTATTCAAGTATCGAAATCTTCTGGTCTTCGAGTATCGACATCTTCTGCTCTGTAAATCTAGATGTCGCTGGTCACATTTAAGTGGTCATCACAATATAAAGAATATAAAGGCAGCGATGCTATAAAAACTCTAGGAATAACATGGATCCCTGAATATGACCAATTTCTCTACGAAGTCGTGCCACAAACTAATAACAGCGGTACAAAAAGAATAATTTTGTCAGAGATACCCAAATTATTTGAGGCACTTGTCTTTATAAATCCAATTATTGTTGTTGGAAAACTCTTCATGCAACACTTATGGCAACTGAAATTCGAATGGGATCAATCTCTTCCGTTGGAGTAACATAATCGTTAGCTTAGGTTTATAAAGGAACTTCAACATATTAATAATGTCGCTATTAACAGAAAGGCTTTCTTTGGGGACCCATCAGATTATCAGTTATACCTTTTCGATAGTTCTGAACGTGCATATGGAACTTGCTTGTATGTTCGCACCGTAGATGAATTCGGATTAATCAGGGTTAGACTTTTTTGTTCAAAATCAAAAGTTGCGAAAAGAGGGCTATCTTTACCCCGATTAGAGCTTTGCCCCGCCACACTGATGGTCCAGCTAGTACAGCGTATAATAAATTCGCTTGGTTTCAATATGAGTATGTTTTTCGGGACTAACTCGACCGTAGTCCTGAATTGGCTCTCAGAAGAACCTTCGGCTTGGCAAACGTGTGTTGCCCATAGAGTTACCACAATCCAGGAACTTTCTAAAAGGAGAATGTGGTTTCATATATCTTCAAGGTTAAATCTTGCCGAAATAATATCCCTTATTGAATCGGAACTGTGGTTTGAGGGTCCAAGGTCTTGCTGGAAACTGGCCAACAGAAATAGAAGCAACGAAAAAAGCAAGTGAGAGAACGAAGGTAAAGCTGGTGATGTCAACATTTGAAAATGAGGATATTTTAGCAAATGTAAAATATCATTTGAACTTTGATAGCCTCATTCGGATTGTTGCATATATTCACATGTGGAAAAACATATGGAATATTACTTATCCCAAACGAATTAATACAATCACGTAACATGATAGCAAGGATTATTCAACTGTCACCATTTCAGCAGGAATTGGAATCACTCATCAAAGGGAAGGCACTGAGTCCACGAAGTCATATACGATATCTATGCCCGTTTATTGCCCCGGAGGCACGGATTCGAGTTGGTGGACCTTTGACAAATGCAATGCTAGATTTTGACGCCAAGCATCCCATTCTGTTACCCAAAACAGGTTTTTTTACTGACTTGGTCTTACATTTCCATGAAAAACATTTTCACGCTGCCCCGCAAGCACTTTTAGATTTGGTTCATCAAACGTTTTGGATCGCTCATGGTAGAGCTATTGCTGGCAGGATATTTTGAACTTGCGTGCGCTGTTTTAAGGCCAGTCCAACTACGTGCGACCAGTTAATGGGCGACTTACCACTATTACGGATACAACAGCCTAGGCCATTCAACATAGTTAGAGTTAACTTTTGCGGGCCATTTATAGTTCACTTTCATCGAAGAGGCACATTTCCAGTCAAAGTATATATTTCTCTTTTCATCTGCTTCACAACTAAAACAGTCCACATGGAGCTGGTAGAAGATCTTACAAGCGCTGCATTTATAGCCACTCTAAGAAGGTTTGTTGGGCGTCGCGGTCTATGCTCAGCGAAAATGCTACGAATTTTACCGGTGCAAAAAATGACCTGCGGGAACTTCGTTACATGTTTGAAAAAAGGAAAGCAGGGAACATATAATTCGGGAGCTAGAATCAGATGGAATAACTTGGAAACCATTTCCAGCCAGATTGCCCCTCTTCGAAGGGTTGTGGAAAAATTCAAACTAAAAATGAACTCCAGTGTTTTACCAGGTCTTCAATTTTACACTAAGCTTAAAGACAGTGATACGGACGATTCTGTGAAGGCAATGCGAACCTCCAAATTTGAGGAAAAAGTTTTGGTATGGCAGGCTATTCCTAGCTGCGGACAAAAACCATCAAGTTTTTTCACAAAAGGTACAATAAATGGCGAAATTTATCGGAAGGAGTGCCCAAAAAAACCGCTTCTTAATACGGTAGCATATAGTCCCTACAATATTTTGGTCGGACTTGGCCATAGCACACTACGTTAGGGAAACAATTGAGTGGCTTAAACAAGACTGCATACAATTTGTTGAAAAATCCGAGAATCCGCTAAAAGCCCCAGAAATAAACCCAATTGAGCGGACTCTGTGCTCGACTCCCGTCAAGCGAAATCTAGAAAGGGAGGGGAAGGTGGCCACAAATCTTTTTGAATTTAAAAAAAATTGGATAAGGGCTTCAAAGAAAATAACTTTCAATATGGTGCAAAATTTGATGAATGGGGTTAAGGGAAAAATTCGAGAAAAAAACCAAAAATGTTTTTATTTTTCTTTTCGTTTTTTTAAGTATTTTTTAATGTTTACTTAATTTAAGTTGAAAACAGAAATAAAAAAAAATATTTACGTTCCAATACATTTGAATGAAAGTGTGTGCAGTTTGCCAGAAAAATCGATTCCAATCTCCACTCATCAATGGCTGAGACTTTGTTATTCAAGTATCGAAATCTTCTGCTCTTCAGTATCGAAGTCTTCTGCTATGCAAATCTAGACGGCGCTGCTTAATTTAAACGGTCATCACACTGCTCCCACCCTACAGTTGTTCGTACCGAACAACTTCGTCATTTATCATTCCGTTGAAATGACACATTCTATCCAAATGGACCACCTTCAGTTTTCCTCGATCCCCCGCTGGATCCGGTAGACAACGTCATTAGTGCGGGTTATCACCTTGTATGGACTTTCCCAGTTTTGTTGCAATTTTGGTGATTTGGCTTTCTTACGCTGAGGATTATACAACCAGATCTCCTTCGTTGAAGCCGGAAGATTTCGCCTTGGTATCGTACCTAGTCTTCATGCGGCTGCTTGCTAGCTTCATCATCTCTGCTGCGCAAGTCATCCACGTAGTCGTTCACCTCTTTGGGCTTCGTAGGTGGGGATCCGAATTTTGCTTCACTTGGCAACCGAACTGCTTGACCAAATAAGATCTCGGATGGTGTGTGTCCTGTTGAACTACGGACCGCGTTTCAGAAGGCCATTAAGAAGAGGGGTATGTGTCGATTCCAATCTCGCTGGCAGTTGCTGACGACGTGTTTTTGATGTCAAACACTTCCGGCCACTTAGTGAAGTAATCCATGACCACGAGGGTATATCAGTTACCATTAAGAGTTGCGGGAGACGGTCCAGCAATGTCGATGGCTATTCGTTCGAAAGATGCTCCGACATTGTATTGTTGCATTTGTCCATGTGGCTTTACTTTTGAACCCTTGGTAGCCGCACATCTTATGCACTTTTTGCACCAATTCTCGACACCTTGTTTAGCGCTTAGCCAATAGAAACGTTCCTTTACCTTTTCCAATGTCTTGTTTATTCCCAAATGGCCTCCTGAGATTCCCATTTTCTCAGGACAAAGCGAGTCCGACTGTGCCCAGTATGCCCAGTATGCTGTCAGCTTGGTCTTTCCTCGTGTTCCTTCCAGGCCAATATTGGTTTGATGTCATTGTCTGTCTGTTGCGAGGAACGGATTTCGTCTATACTAGAACCCTCCATTGGCTCAGTCTTGGTCATTTGGATAGTGGCCTCTTCTTTCGCTTCTTTACGGCTACAGTGTTCGCATTTTACTCCGTACGGTCGACGAGAGAGAGCATCAGCATTTGAGTGGAGTTTTCCTTTGCAGTATTGCACTTCAAATTCGTAGCCCTGCAACTCCTCGATTCATCTTGGTCTTCAGGGTTCTTTAATTGGAGTAGCCGTTTCAGAGCTGCGTGGTTTGTCCGAAGAATGAACTTTTGTCCATAGACTTACTTATGGAAATGTTTCGTAGACAGAATTAACGCCAGAAGCTCGCGCCGAGATACGCAGTAGATTCTTTCAGTATTTTGCTGTAATATGCGACCACTTTTTCTTGACCATCATGAACTTGGGAGATCACAGCTCCGACTCCAACATTGCTAGCGTCTGCGTCTACGATAAATATTTTTTCAGGCGTGGGGTTACCCAAGATGGGGGCATTGCACAGCTGTCGCTTCAGTTCTTGAAATGCTTTTTCACATTCTCCAGACCACCTGAAGTAAGTTTATGCAGGCTCTTTGCAATACCAGAAAAATCCTTTACGAACCTTCTGTAGTACGACTGGCAAGTCCCTAGAAGCTTCTCAGTTGGTGTTTATCTTTTGAGGCAGGCCAACTTTTCACGACTTCGATATTATCAGGATCCGTCCTTACTTCTTCCGCTGATATAATGAGATCCAGATATTTTACTTCCGGACGGAGCAAGGCGCTTTTCTGGGTTGAGCTTTAAATGAGCACTTCGCAGCCTCTCAAACACTTCCTTTAGATTTTCCAGGTGCTCCTCGAACGTCTTGCCTATGATGATGAGTCCAAATACACTACACGTGAGTCCTTGCAATGTTCGTTCTATTAGTCGCTCGAAGGTGGCCGGAGCGTTGCACATTCCGAACGGCATCACTGCAAACTGCCAAAGACCGTTCCAATACATTTGGTATGTGATACAGTCCTTACTATTGGTAAGCACATAAAAGATATGTATATTTATATATGAAAAACACTACAAATGTAGGCCAAACATTCTTTTTGAGAATATCCGGAATCATTTCATCTGTTTGAACATATTGTAAAATGTTTGTGTGGGCACAAATGATAGAACTTATTCTTTTCAATACAAATCGCTTTATTCAATACAGTAACAATTCACAACTTAATCGTTTATCTCAGTACAATCCAATTTCTCAACCGTTTATACTTTTCTCATCTTTTATTTAACCACTTAATCACTTCTCTTAACTCTCACTTCAAATTCAACTGATGAACTGCATCCTGATCCCAATCTCGCAGGCAGTTGCTGACGACCTTAGATAGATGCTCATTCAAGGTCCGATTGAATCGCTCAACCATTCCATCAGATTGAGGATGTAGTGGCGTTGTCCTTGTCGTCCTTATTCCCAAATATTGGCACACTTACTGGAAGACTTTTGTGTCAAAGTTTCGCCCTTGATCAGAGTGTAGCTTCATTAGGATCCCAAATCTGCTCACCCAGTTGTTGACTATCTGTTCGGCTACGGTCTTAGCCTCTTGCTTTGGGATGGCAAACACTTCCGGCCACTTACTGAATTAATCCACGACCACGAGAGTATATCGGTCACAATTAAGGGTTTCGGGAAACAACCCAGCAATGTCGATTTGGCTTTACTTTTGGACCCTTGGTAGCCGCACACTTTAGGCACTTTTTGCACCAATTCTCGACATCTTGTTTAGCGCATAGCCAATAGAAACGTTCCTTTACCTTTTCCAATGTCTTGTTTATTCCCAAATGGGCGCCTGAGATTCCGTCATGTATTTCATGGAGTACTTGGCTGACTCTGGACCGTGGCACGATTAGCTGCTGTCTGATAATGTGTTGGGTTGGGTTGGAATGTCCTTCGATTATTTAACGTAAGAGTTGTTCACTCTATAAAATATGTTTAAAATATGTAAGGAAATAATACCACTTGTTATCTGTTCGGTGTTGTGAGACGTTATAAATTTTGATTTTATTTTCAGTTTCTTACTGTTTGTATATCTGAACAAATGTTGCTTAAGTGTATATGTTGCTAAACATTTCTCCGAAACTTGACACTTGTGCTTAGTTACGTTTCCTTTTAAATCAAAGAGTTAACAATATTATATTAAGTTTTCTACAATTAAGTTTAATATAACAATATATAAACATTTGCTCAAACATTCTCCCCCTACGGTGAACAATGTTCACGATGATATACATAATTCACTTCTGATTTTGTGGGTTGACCTCAATTGTGCCGGATTTCTTCTCTACGATCGACCCTGATATGTAATCTCTTGAGTATATAGTGTCATCTCACGACATGTAAAGACATATGTTATTAGTGAAATGAATACAAAATATATGTAAGAGTGTGACAACATAAAAGAAATGGTATGCAAAATATACGCAAATTGCATTTTTTTTGTCGGTGTCGTTATTTTTGTATATTTAGTGGGTGAGTGTTTTTCCAATATGTATCCCTTTTCCGGCTAATTTCGTGTAATTTGGTCGGTTTTAATTGTTTTCACGATCGCTGGAGTGTGATTGATTTGTAGCTATTAATTTCATTTTTGTTGAATTTTTATCAATATTATCATTATTTCAATTTAGATCATTTTCTTCAATGTGTGTGTGTGTGTGTGTGTGTGTGTGAGGGTGGATCGTAGATGGATTGCTTTGATTTTGCTTCGCGTAATTAATTTTTAACTATTTTTCATATTTAATAAAAACAAATTGTATTAAATTGGGTTTTAAGTTTTGCTGTGTGCGAAAATGTAATCTATTGTATGATTTGGTGGTTTTGAATTTGAATTTTGTGAATGATTTTCTGGGGTATTTGAAAGATAAATTGTTTTGCAGACTTGTGGACTGATGCTTTATATCTTGAAAATTGTTGCTGCGTCTTGTTCCTTGACACAGTGACTTATTTAAAATGTATGTTTTTTGTTTTGTAAGCTAAATTAAATCAATTTAAAAATATAAGTGAATTTATTGATTATGAGTTGGATGTTATATTGAGTTCATATGTGGAGTGTTGGTATGAATGTTGAATTTATTTCATGCTTAAGTTAAGACTTTCATGTGTAGTGGTTTGTGTTGTTGATTCAATAACTGAATCCTTTTAGAAAGATTGCCTCCTCGAGCTCCTGCAGTGCCGATGGCATGAGGACGGTCGAGGAGCGGCCATTTGGCAGCACAATCGATTCCTTTCTAGATTAAGACTTAATTAGGTATGTGTGTTGATTTGTTTTTATTTATGATAAGTGTATTAAAGTAATGTTTTCCTTTACCTTTGGCGTTCATTGCAATCCTGTACTAAAGGAATTGCTCGGCAGTGGACATATTTTTGATATGGGCCGTTTTACTTGTGTTGTCTCGGTTTGTAGTGTTAACACTCGTACCAAATCATCAGATCCCTCGTGTAATTTAACTATTCGTCCTAGACTCCATTTCAATGGAGGCAGCCGTTCGTCTTTGATTAGTACTAGGTCGCCTTCCTTTATTTTGATGTCTGTTTCCCGAACCCATTTCGGACGTTGTTGAAGTCGTTACTCCATTGCTTTCAGAAAGATTGGGCCAGGGTCTGTACTCTCTTCCAGCGCTCTAGATTGGACATTTTTTCTAACTCGTACTCAGGTTGGGGCGGTGCGATTAGTGGTTCTCCCACGAGGAAGTGGCCGGGTGTCAAGTTGTTAAGGTCATCAACGTCGTTTGACTGTGGACATAATGGTCTAGAGTTCAGACTCGCTTCTACCTGTGCGAGAAGCGTGGTGAGTTCTTCAAAAATTTCATGAAATTTCACAGACTTCACCCCTTCCCACAGACCTCCAAAGTGCAGAGAAGCCGGGGGAATAAAATTCCACTTACTGCCTTCGTTGACCAACACATCTGCCACGTTTCTCCAATTCAACTTCGCTTGTTTGAGTTGACGTTGTAACTCATTGTTACTCCCTACGAAGTTTCTACCACAATCGCTGTACAGTTTCTTACGGTTTCCCCTCCGAACAACCAATCTTCTGAAAGCTGCCAGAAATGCTTGAGTCGTCATATCGCTGACTAGTTCGATGTGTATGGCTTTTGTTGCCATGCACAAATATCGCGAAGTAGCCCTTCAATGTCTTCGCGTTGTGTCCTCTCCAAGTTTTTACGTCGATGAGTCCCGCATAGTCCACTCCGATAGAGGTGAATGGCTTCGAAACCATTGTCCTAGCTTTAGGGAGATTGCCCATTAATTTCACCAACGGTTTGGCTCTGGTTTCTAAGAAGAATTGGGTGCTTTTTGTGAAAGGGTAGATTCCTTCCGCGTCTCGAAACGGATTGAGTGACGTGTATCCTTTGGTTTTGTCATTTTTCTCTTCATCAGCAAACATTTCCTTTTCCCCTAAACATATGACTCTTGTCAGCGTCTTTTCCGGTTCCAGCGGTGTTAGAATACCGGAGTACTGTTCTCGGTGTTTGCTTCTGTGTCGAAAACGTAAATAATAGGCATACGCAACACGCAATGACCTTTGAAGTATCGAAAATTTAGCTAAAATTTCATTAATAAGAACATTGTTTTTGTTTTCTAGACAGTGATGGACGGTCAAAGAACGGGCTTCTTGAGAAGTACTCAAGCAAGATGGTTGTACAGGGTGGATTTCGTCCCAATGATGCCGCAGAAAATCTGGCCCTTCTCACCATAGTTCCATGGAATGTGTTTCCATGTGGTATTGCTGGTCAATTTCTGAATCTGGGAAACACGATCCTCAATGAAAGTCTTTCATTTTGACGGAGAAGCTCTTAATCAGCATAAAGTGATGACTGAATCAGTCTACGCATAGACGAAGCAGCCGATGTCTTCAAGATTTTTGCCGTTTTATGAAGAAGTTTAGCCATCAGTACCGCTCCGCATAGCTCCAACCTGGGTAGTGTGATTGTCTGGGAGCCACTTTCGTTTTTAAAATTACCAGACGCATGTGGATTTCGTCGTTTCCATCCAGTACACGTAGGTATTTTTTCCGACGCGTCACTAAAGCCATGGGCCTCAAGCTTCTTGATGTTTTTGTCAGTGTTGATCCAACGGCGAATCTGTACTGGTTCAAGTACTGATAACTCGTTTCGAAAAGCTACCCATTCCTTTTCCAGTTCAAGCGGAATTGGCTTATCCTATTCTAATCCTCTACCCCAAAGTTGCTGCATAATTATTTTTGCTTTGATTGTGCAGCCAGCCAATTGGGTCATAGAGCTTAGCTATTGAGGATAAGATGGATCGTTTAGTGAGATTCGACTTCCTTCACCTGCATGAATTGGAAAGAAAAAACATCCGGAATGGGTATCCACTTGATGCCAAGCGTCTTCAATTCACCTTTTTTTTATAATTTACGCTCGCCTCAGGGGTTAGATACCCTTTTACTGTTGCCAGGGCGCGGGCGGAAAGGTAGAAGGAAGAGAATGGAAAATTGTTTTTTTGTAGTGGTTTGAAACTCATGTGTTTTTGGTTTCGATATTCGCTCTCCAGGGGTGGGAGTCCGAATAGGACGGGGAGTTTCAGAGTGATTCGAGGTATAATTCACAGTATTTTTTTCTGTGCTTGAAACTCTACAATAGCCAAATCTACGTGTCAGTGTTATGCCTTCCCACGCAGAATTTTTCTGTCTGAGTTCCAAATACAAATGAAAAAGTGACTTGCCAGGACTCGAACCTGGACCCTCCGAGTGAGAAGCGATAGCTAATACCACTACATCACGGCCACCCCACTTGTTTCAACAAACGGTAATGAGAAGTCCACTGCTCGCTGATCTGCTGAAATATTATGCAAAACCTCTTCCGAGTTGCTGACTTACTTGCGTAGTTGGAAACCTCCAGTTTGCAAAAGGTTTCTTACTTCATGGAGTTTGTTTTGAGTTTCAGCAATAGTATCAGCTCCACTGATTACATCGTCAACATAGGTTTCTTTACTGATGATGGTTGCAAAAGCACCCTGATTGCATGATATGGGGCTGATGCCGTACCCAAAGTTACCGTATTCAGTCGATAAATCCTTAAATCTTGGCTGGGATTTTCTCTCCATACAATCAGTTGGTAGTTTGCATCTGCTGTGTTGACACGGATTTGACGGTACATTTTTTCCACATCACCAGTGAAGGTAAACCTATATTTCCTCCACCTTAAAATAATGTCGATAACATTAGTTAGTATTTTAGGTCCAACCATCAACTTGTTATTCAAGGAAGAGCCAAAGATTGGTTTAAAGGTAGTAGTGGTACTGCATTCCTTTACGACGGCGTGATGGGGAATAAACCAATGAAATGTTGATTGAAGCACCTCATTGGGCTCATCAACTGGAGTCATGTGTCCCAGCTCGAGGTACTCAGCCATGCATTTGGCATATTATTTATATTGAGTTGTGTTGATTTGCAGTCGCCTCTCCAACTGCAAGAAACGCCTGATCACACCTTGTCGTGTTGGGACCGCACTTGGATACTCTTCACCCTTAAAAGGCAGGCGAATTTGGTAACGGCCATCAGGTAAACGTTTTGTATGCTGCTTAAAATGTTCTTCACACCTTTCATCTTCTTTTGTTTTATAGGTTCCACAGGGTTCTTCCTCGATCTCTCAAAACTTCTTCATGGTTGTGTTGAAATCAATGTGGTTCAAGAACGCACGGATTACCTGTGATTTGGATGACGAGACCTTACCTAATACGATACATCCCAACTGCGTCCGTTGTGCTATTGGACCTGTTCACTTACTACTCCTCTATATATCTGCATAGACGTCACTACCCAGCAATATATCAATCTTCGCTGGAACGTTAAAGGTCGGATCTGCCAACTGCAGTCCATTGAGGTAAGACCAATTTTCTGTATTAGTATATTGGGCCAGAAGCTGCCCAGTCAGTGTCTTTAATACGAGAGCTTGCACTCGACCTGTAAACTTCGATACTAGGGACACGATGTTTAGATCGACTATTTTGTTTGTTTTTTTGACTTTAATATTGAAAACAGTTTCTTTTCGTTGGCCTACATCCATTTCCAAAAATTTCCTACACTCCCTCAATGCATGTTGTCCGTTTTGACAAACCTTACAATTTATTGCACCTGCCAGGTGTGAAGAACCTGAGTTGTAGATTTCGGTTTTGTAACAGTCTTTGCTGTAGACTGCTGCTCAACTGCTTCCAGCGTTCTAAATCCACAATGTTAAAATTCTCATAAGTCTTTTATTTTCGCCAATTCCCTGTTGCTGCCTAATTTTTCTTCCCAAAGCTGTTGGGTTGTATTTGTTAACTTTTGAGGGATAACAAAAATTAAAATGGTATCCCAATAACACACTGGTACTCCTAAATTGTCTAACGAGTGTATAATTTCTTGCCAGGTATCTAAAATGTTCTTAATGTTGACTGCTGAGTCACTGCTCATGGTGACTTCCCCGAAAAATAATTTTAACTGTGTGTTAACTAACACCCTTTTGTGGTCGTAACGATCGGTTAGTATTTCCCAAGCACGGTTGTAATTGCCTTTGTCAATGGCCAGGTGTTGCAGCAGCCTGTCGGCCTCACCATGAACGTTGCACTTCAAATAATGTAACTTCTGGATTTCCGACAGAGTTGAGTTGGTATGTACTAGAGAAATGAACATATCGTGAAATGATCTCCACGATCTGATAACTACCCGAGAAACTTGGTAGGGTGATAACGGGCAACCTGATTTCGGTTGTTCTGCCATCACCATTTTCAGTTGCGGTTGATGGCGTTCCGCTAACTTTCGACACTTCCTCGGATTTTACTTTATCGATGATATCCAGTACCTCCATTTTCTAATCTGCATAGACCTCGCGAATATTATCGTATGCTGCGTCTAAATCCGCAACTTTTAGCTCAGCTTCAAACTTTCCTGTGCTAAGTATCTGCTGATGGTAGTGCTCCGCAGTCGTCATTTGCTTCTCCATCATTTCCAAACGCATCTTCAGGTAATTTATTTTTCCTAGCCTAACTTTATCTGCTTTACTAAAATTTGCCCTATCTTGTTTAATCGCAGCATGTATGTTTAATTGGAACTTGCCGTACGACATTGTATATGGTATATGTATGTGCAAATCAATTTGATTAAAAGAAGCTGAAAAAAATGCGCAGCACTCATCTGCGTTTTATGATAAACGATGAGGAAATTGGCAGCAATTTGAAAAATGTTGAACTCCTGTTTGAAGACATTTCTGGGATAAATCCTTGAATCCTCGACACTCTACACTCTCGGATACAGTATTCAAAATTGAAAAAATTGTCTTGAAGATTTTTTAAATTAACTTATTTTTTATTTCATTTTTTTTTTATTTCACAGATTCGATTCAAATGTTACGGATTTTATTATACACGGCTCGAATGGAACAAAAAATATCTGATAATGTGTTGGGTTGGGTTGGAATGTCCTTCGATTATTTAACGTAAGAGTTTTTCACTCTATAAAATATATTTAAAATATGTAAGGAAATAAAACCACTAGTTTTCTGTTCGGTGTTGTAAGGCGTTATAAATTTCGGTTTTATTTTCAGTTTCTTACTGTTTGTATATCTGTACAAATGTTGCTTAAGTGTATATGTTGCTAAACATTTCTTCGAAACAAGCACAAGCTTAGTTACGTTTCCCTTTAAATCAAAGAGTTAAAAAAAATTATAATAAGTTTTCTACAATTAAATTCAATATACAATATATAAACTTTTGCTCAAACAGCTGCATATGAAATATTTTCCTATTTGTACTTTCCCATTTTCTCTTTAGCAAACCATCTTGCACACAAAGCAAGTCCCACTGTGCCCAGTATGCCTTCAGAGTTTGGCTCCGGTCTAATATCTGCTGCCAGGTTGGTCTTTCCTCGTGTTCCTTCCAGACTAATATTGCTTCGATGTCATTGTCTGTCATCAGCATTTGAGTAAAGTTTTCGCTTGAGGTGTTGCACTTCAAAGTTGTAACTCTGCAACTACTCGATCTATTGCCCGTAGAGGTGCTTATGGAAATGCTTCCTAGCCAGAATTAAAGCCAGAAGCTCGCGCCAAGATACACAGTAGTTCCTTTCAGTTTGTTTCTTCCGTAATTTTCAATTCAAGAGATTCCTTACCGCTGGTGGGGGGAAATCTTTTAAGTGAAACTACTTCGTTGACTCTTAATAACAAAAAGCGATTTTATTTATTGAATAGCTTCAATTTATACAAAAATTTTGCTTACTTTAACAAAAAGAAATTTGTACAGAAAATTTGCTTATTTAACAAAAAAAGAATCAATATACAATTGACACTCGAGCGCGACAGGTAAACGTACTTTTTGTCTATTCGACACTTTACGTATTGTGCGGTTGCAACTTGAGTCATTAAATTGTTGTTGTCGCAACATGCTGGGGCCTCTCTCAAAGTGACGAAACACAAAAATCGGTGTCTGAAAAAGTTACTCCACCTTCAATCCGCTTCTCATCTTTAGACTGTTGAATGATTATTGATTGATTTGTCTTCCTTCTCAGTAAAATGACGCCAATTGTAACAGCTACTACCAGAAATACCGTTGACCCCAGAAGAGAATATTGATGTACCCTATGGGTTTTTATTTCCTTCAGAATATGTTCTTGACTTCGTTGTAGCTCGATCGAATGTTCTAATTTTGAGATCTCTAACGACATATCGGTTTTCAATACAATGGGACTTTGCTCTCTTTTATAGTTAAACGTAGTTAACTTTTTAGAAAGATTGAAAGATGGTAGAAAAGAAGATGTTATTTTTTGATCATTGTTTGTCTACCAATGATTGTCATCATTTGATCATGGATCATGCAATCTGCCGGCAATTTCAATATCCCACTACCCTTTAAGGTAGTGTGTGACGGATTGAAGTCACAGTCACTGTTGATTGTAGTTGTACCTGGAACACTATATATCCAAGAATTCGGATGATGCATTTCAATCCAATATGTTTTAATCGGAATGTGAATTAGTGGATGTACCTTTCCCGTTTGTGTTGACAAAATAATGTCTAATAAAATGTTCTGTGTTGACTGATAGTTAAACATTATCAGAATAGCGTTGATAGCAGTTGACGAAAATAGCTTCAAATTGTTGTATTTGTCTACATTATCCTTAATTTTGGCTACCACTTCATTCAGCGATTGAATCTGTTGTCTTGTGTCCAAATGTTCTCTTTTGAATATATTTATGGTAGAGTCAATTATGGTTGTTTGGTTTTTCATGAGTTGCAGCACATGGTTTTCGTTTCCTTGAATAGCTTCAATTGTTTCTTCATACTGTTTGGCGAACCGTTGATCAAGTATTCCAAATAACTCGTTCGTAATCGTTCCTACAAAGTCAAATGGAGAGCGCCGTTGTCTTCGCATAGAGTCATCATTCGCATGCAATAAAATATCGTTGTTTAGTTCAATTTGCTGAATCTGGCGCTTAAATTGGCTTAGTATACCTTCGCACATTATTGACTTGACTTCAGCTATGTCTGTGGATGAGCACATTGTTTCCATTTGATTAACACTTTCCTTATAGGTTTGGAACTCCAACCAATATGATGTCATGTTGAAAAATACGATGGTTTTCCAAGAGCTCGAAATAAGACTCGCTCGTCCTACATCCTCAAAGTATATTCCTGGCTGATTTTCAAATGGAGTGAATTCGACCTTATGTTGTTGATCAGTTGGAGTAGCTTTGACTGAGTTCATGATTCTTAACAGTATAAAAATCCAAAACAGTTAGCTAGGTTTCTTATTCGATGAGGTTTTAATAGCTGTTAACACTTGTGTTTTTCCTTTGCTTTCTCGAATATGTTTGATTGTTGAATCAGGTTGTCCTGACTCTATAGGTAAACGACACAATTTTGCTATGGGCCGTTTGATGTGTTTATTGCTGCTAAACACTGTTGCCGCTCGAACCTCATTATCCTTACCAGGGTGAACTTCAGAAATTCTACCCATTACCCACGTTGTTGGTGGTAATCGATCTTCCTTGATGAGAATAATGTCACCAACCTTGAAGTTCTCTTCCTTCTGTTTCCATTTCGTTCGCTGTTGAAGCTGAGATAAATATTCAGAAGACCAAGTTTTCCAGAAGTCTTGGGTAATTTTTTGTAGCAGCTGCCAACGGGAGCGGTATGTTTTAGTCTCATCGATAATTGGTTCGGGTGTTGCATTAAAAGCGCTTCCTATGAGAAAGTGGCCAGGAGTAAGAACGGTCAGATCACTTATATCGTTTTCGATTGCCGTTAATGGTCGGGAGTTAAGGCACGCTTCTATTTGAGTTAGCACAGTTGTCAATTCTTCAAATGTCAATGTTCTGTCTCCAATCACTCGCTTAAGGTGATATTTGGTTGATTTTACACTTGCTTCCCACAATCCACCAAAGTGAGGTGACGCTGGTGGTATAAAGTGCCATTGGGTTCCATACATTGCGAGTATGACCTATGTATCCCTTTCAGATTGTTTGATTGAAGCTCGTAGTTGCTGTTGGGTTTCTTTACTGGCTCCAACAAACGTTGTGCCATTGTCACTGTAAAAATGCGAACATATTCCCCTCCTCGAAGTAAATCGTCTTACTGCTGCTAAAAATGCTGCTGAAGTAAGATCACTAACCAGCTCAATGTGTACTGCTTTAGTTGTAAAGCAAACGAAAATGGCAATGTAGCCTTTTGTTAATCGGTTGCCTCTTCCTTTGTTGATAAGTATTTGAATGGGTCCTGCATAGTCAATTCCTGTGTGCGTGAAAGGTCTGCTGGGGTTACTCTAGCAGCTGGTAATACACCCATTTGTTGAGAGTTTGGTTGTGCAATGAAACGATAACATCTTATGCACTTGTGTATAACTTCTCGGATTGCTCTTTTTGCTTGTGTTATCCAATACTGTTGTCTCAGTTTTGCAAGTGTAAGTCGAACACCACCGTGTAGTGTGCTTGCATGTGCGTCTTCAATGAGCAATTTTGTAAGTTTTTCACCATGCGGTAAAATATATGGGTGTTTTTGTGAATTCGATAATTCTGAGTTTTGCAAACGACCACCAACTACCAAAATGTCGTCATCATTTAATTGGGGGCTCAATGATAGTATTTTACTTCGTTTATCCAACTGCTTTCTTGTCTTAATGCACCTTAGCTCTTCGGGAAAAACTCTTTGTTGTATAGCTCGTATGATCGCGTTGCGAGCATCTTTGAGTTCCTTAGCTGACAAAGTGGTTATTTCCTTAATAGCACATTTAATTCTAGTTTGAGAGTCCTTTACTTTTTTATACTGCTGCACTCTAGTTTGCTTTGGCTTGTGATCTTTGCAACTGGCAATAAATCTTCTGCAATAGGCCGCTACTCTTATTAACTTGTTGTAACAAGAATATCTTTCAGTTATATCATCAGTGATTTGTATCCTTACTGTCATAACCTTTCTTGTTTCGGGAACGTCGACAATTGCATATTGGTTTTGTGATGGCCAATTATCAGAATTTCCTTCTAGCCATTTTGGACCCTTCCACCATAGTTGATTGTTCACCATAAATTCAGGTAAGCAACCTCTAGAAGCACAGTCAGCTGGATTTTCTGATGATTGCACATGTTTCCATAGTTCGGGTTTGATTGCATGTTGTATCTCTGATACCCTGTTGGCAACAAACGTCTTCCAGGTCGATGGACATTTCTGAATCCAAGCTAAGGTTATTGTGGAATCAGTCCAGGCGTATACATTACCAACTTGTGTGCCATATGTCCGTAATGTGTCTGTCATTAATTTTGACAGTAAATGAGCTCCGCATAACTCCAATTTGGGAAGTTGAAGTTTCATGCGTATCGGCGCAACCTTTGTTTTTGCGCTTATAAGTCTGGTAACAAAGTGACCATTGGACAAGGAAACTCTGGAGTAAATTACCGCTGCATATGCTGCTTCTGAGGCATCACAGAAACCATGAAGCTCGATTTTCTTGCAATTGTCGGACTCTACCCATCTTGGAATTCTAATTTTTTCGACTTCAGTGATATTCTTCTTTAACTTGTTCCATTGTTTTTGTAACTCCACTGGAAGAGTTTCATCCCAATCGATTTCCGACTTCCAGATTTGCTGCATCAGAATTTTTGCTTTTACCGTTACTGGGGCTAACCAGCCAAGAGGGTCGTACAGCTTAGCTATTTCGGATAAAGTTTGACGTTTTGTCTGTGACATCTGCTTTGAAGTGATAGCGTCTAAGTGGGTCTTAAACTGGAATGTGTCACTTATTGGGCTCCAATGGATGCCTAATGTTTTGATGGTGTCATCAACGGCAAAATCGACTTTGTTTACATTTCTTGATTCGATTGGAATATCCTTAAGCAGTCATTTTGTCATTTGCAGCCCATTTTCGCAGGTGAAACCCAGCCTTCTCTAACATATCAATGAGTTGCCTTTGTGCTTCTTTGCATTTTGTGATTGTGTCTTGTCCGGACATTACGTCATCAACGTAAAAATCATTTTTCGCTATTTCCGAGGCGACTGGAAACTGCAGTTTTTCGTCTTCAGCTAGTTGTTGTAACGTTTTTATTGCCAAATATGGTACTGACGCTGTACCATAAGTAACTGTGGTAAGTTTATACTCCTTGATGGTTTGGTTTTTGGCACTTCGCCATAATATCCGCTGATAATCTTGATGATCCTTATGTAACTCAATTTGGCGGTACATTTTCTCTATGTCTGCACTAAAGACATATTTGTGTTTCCTCCATCGCATTAATATAGTAGCTATATCATCTTGGAGCCTTGGGCCTACTAGCATTAAATCGTTTAGGCTTACATCGGTTGATGTTTTACCTGATGAAGACGACTCGTAATTTTGTGGTTAAGCTGTCCGGTTTTATGACAGCATGATGAGGCATGTAGTATGGTTTTTTCTCCTGCGGATTGTTTGATTCCACTTCGATCATGCGACCGAGCCTTAAGAATTCGTTCACCTCATCAGTGTATTCTTGCTTGAGTTGTGGATTTCTATCGAACTGAGCTTCAAGTTGACAAAATCGTGCAAATGCTCTGTTTTTTGATTCTCCTAATTTGCTGGTATTAGTCTTTTCTTTATTAAAAGGGATTTTTACTACATATCTCCCATTGTTTTTCCGGTAGTGTGTTTCTTTATAGAACGCTTCACAGTCTATCTCCATTTGTGTTTGTTTTCTTGGTTGTGAAACTTCCTCCAACTCCCAAAATTGTTCTAGTTGTTTATCAACTGATTTTTGGGCTACCAGTCCAATGATTCCTTTACTCCAAGAAACTTCAGATTTTGCTCGTCCTGATATAAGCCATCCTAACCGTGAGTTTTGGGCTATTAGGGAAGTTGCGTCACCCCTTCTTATACCATCGAGAATAACATCTCCAAATATATCGGCTCCGATAATTAAGTCTATAGCTCCAGGAATATCGTAGGTTGGATCTGCCAGCTCTCTACCTTTAAGGTCTCCAAAGCTCGCGCGTTTTACTTGGTTTGATGGAAGTTGGCTTGTTAGTTTAGGCAGAACAAGGGCTTCAACCTGGAGGTTGAGCTTTGATGGAAACCATGAAGTTATAGTGAACTCGACTTTGTGTTTGGACGTGCCGGTTTTCATAGCGCCTAAGCCACTCACTTCAATGTTCACTTCTTGTTTCTTTAGCTTTAATACAACTGATTCCGTTATTAAAGTTGCTTGAGCACCTGGGTCAATAAGTGCTCGTATCTTGACACTGTGGCCATCACTGCTGCTTGCATAGACAATTGCTGTTGCTAGAACAACATTTTGATCTAGGTAACTATGGTGCACCTGTTGTTGTTGCATTTCCATGTGCAACATTGTATGATGCTTCTTGTTGCACTGTTTGCATGTACGTTTGCTTGGACATTGAGTTTGCTTAGCATGTTGCAAGCAGTTATAACAAAGTTCCGCCTGTTTTTTTTTTTTTTTTTTTTTTATAATTTACGCGCGCCTAAGGGGTTAGATACCCTTTTACTGTTGCCAGGGCGCGGGCGGAAAGATAGAAGGAGGAGAAAGGAAAATTGTTTTTGTAGTGGTTTGAAACTCAGGTGTGTTTGGTTTCTATGTTTGCTCTCCAGGGGTGGGAGTCCGAATAGGACGGAGAGTTTTTCTTCACTCAGAGTGATTCGAGATATAATTCCCAGTATTTTTTTCATTGCTTGAAACTCTTATAACAGTAAAATCTACGTGTCAGTGTGATGCCTTCACACGCAGAATTTTTTTGTCTGAGTTCCAATTATACAATGAATAACTGATTTTGCCATGGGCAGGATTCGAACCTGGACCCTCCGAGTGAGAAGCGTTTGCTACTACCACTACACCACGGCCACCCCATATTTGTTTACATCTTTCACTTGGCGTTAAGTTGTTGAATGTTGGGCATTTGTACATTATGTGATCGCCCTTGCATATGCGGCATTGTGTTACTGCCTTGGATCCGACGTGGAAATTACGTATCGCGTGCTTTGCTTCATCCCCACATTTTTGTTGCTTTTTTGCTGGATTCAGAACTTCTAAGGCTTGGTAACGTCTTTCCATGAACTCCAAAAGCGTTTTTAAATCGGGCATTTTATTGGGTTCTGTGAGGCTTTGCTCGAACAAATTTCTGGATTCTAGATCAATTGATTTTGTTATCAGGTGTACAATCATTGGGCCCCATGACGTGGTATTGAAGCCCATATTGTTTAGAGCAGCTAAGCCCTCCTTGATAGCATCCAGAGAATTTTTAATATTATTAGCTGATGTCGAATTTCCTTGATGCCCGGAACTGAGCATTTTGTCGATGTGAATTAACACAATTTTTCGTTCGTTATTATATCTAGACTTGAGCGTTTCCCAAGCACTCTCGTAGTTCTCACTCGAAAAGGTAAATTGCTGAATTAAATGAAGAGGTTCGCTCACTTAAGTCCTTAAATATTCCATTTTTTCTGTAGTACTTAGACTACTTTTGTTATGAATTATTGCAACAAACAGATCGTAGAATGATTGCCACTCCAAGTAATTTCCTTTAAACGTAGGAATTTTTATTGGAGGTAGTCTAGACTCTGTTTGCCTTGTTTCTTCTCCTCGGTTTTGTTTGTTAATTTCACCTAGCCTGGTCGCCATTTGATGAAGAAATCGATTTATATCTTGTTTCACACCTTTATAGTCATTGTTAGTGACATACTTCGAATTGAGATCAGCTTCCGTAGCATTTGTCATGAATTTTTCATGAAGGTTAGTAAGATTATTCAGTTGCTCTAGCAGCATTTTCTGCTGGTAGTCATGAATTTCTTTGGAATACTGCTCTAAAGTTTCTTCAAGTTCTTCAATATTTGATATCACTGCTTCAATTTTTAGTTGTAGTTTTCTTAGTATATGATTTTGGGTTGCTGAGTTTTCCGTTGAACTTGATGTACTAGATAACTGTGCTGGCTTAGTGACTGGAGGAATTATGGCCACCAAGTTGGTTTTTAGTATTTCATACATTTCCTTGACTCGTTCAAACGTATTTCTTCCCATATACGGAGTGTCGTGTGCAATTACATTCTTTACTTTTTCATGATTAAAAGAAAATTTTTCCCAAATTTCGTCAATTTTTTTGATTCGTTCGTCTTTGTACTTCTGAGTTTTTCGGGATGCGCTGTCTTTTCCAACGTTTATTTTTATTTTCTCTAGCTCCTCTGCTAACTTCTTCTGTTCTGCAATAATGATGAAGACTTCGGTTTCATCTATTTTGGAATCCATCGCTGATATTTTTTATTTAATTAATGTTCTGTTTGATTTGTTTAATTATGTTATACCAGTGTTTTAAGCCCTGGTATACGCTTGAAATTCGTGAGATAATGTTAATAATTTTTCTGTTTTCTCTAACCAGTGTTAGTTGCCCTGGTAACGCCTTATGTAGTATTTGTTTTATGTTTTTCGCTCGAAGGACCAATGTTTCTTCCGTAATTTTCAATTCAAGAGATTCCTTACCGCTGGTGGGGGGAAATCTTTTAAGTGAAACTACTTCGTTGACTCTTAATAACAAAAAGCGATTTTATTTATTGAATAGCTTCAATTTATACAGAAATTTTGCTTACTTTAACAAAAAGAAATTTGTACAGAAAATTTGCTTATTTAACAAAAAAAGAATCAATATACAATTGACACTTGGCGACAGGTAAACGTACTTTTTGTCTATTCGACACTTTACGTATTGTGCGGTTGCAACTTGAGTCATTAAATTGTTGTTGTCACAACACAGTTCTTTCAGGTACCATTTTCTCCTGACCATCATGAACTTGGAAGATCACAGCTCCGACCCCAACATTACTAGCGCCCGCGTCTACATCTACTTCAGACCACCTGAAGTAAGATAATGCAGGCTCTTTGCAATACCAGCAAAATCCTATACGAATCTTCTGTAGTACGTGTCGAGTCCCAAGAAGCTCCTCGGTTCGTGTTTATCTCTTGAGCAGGCCATCTTTTCACGGCTTCAATTTTGTCAGGATCCGTGTATATTCCTCCCGCTGATATAATGTGATCCAGGTATTTTACTTCCGGACAGAACAAGGTGCACTTTTCTGGGTTAAGCTATAAATGAGCACTTCGCAGCCTCTCAAACACTACTTTTAGATTTTCGCGGTGCTCCTCGAACGTCTTGGCTATGACGATAACGTCTTCCAAATAGACTAGCCAGCATTCCCAAGTTAGTTCTTGCAATCTTCGTTCCATTAGCCGCTCGAAGGTAGCCAAAGCGTTGCACAGTCTAAACGGCATCGCTGTAAACTGCCAAAGACCGTTTCCTGTAGTGAAGGCAGTTTTCGCACGACCCGTACTAATGTTCGCTCTTCAAGCTCACAGTTGAAAACAATTTCACTCCAGAAAGCATATCCAAAGTGTCATCGGTTCTCGGAAGTGGGTAGCTGTCCTTTTTAATAACATCGTTGAGACGTCGGTAGTCTACACAAAACCTCGTGCTGCCATCTTTCTTCTTCACGAGGACCACTAGAGATGCCCATGGACTTTGTGGTTCTTCAATCAGTCCCTCAGCTTCCATCTTACACACCATTTCGGCAACTTCTGTTTGCTTTGTCTTGCAGGTTGACGGATTGGTCGAGCGTATCCGGTGTCAATGTGGTGTTGAACAATATACATACGTCCATATTCTCCGTTTTGTGTAGCAAATATATTAGCGTACTCGCTGATTAGTTTTTCTGCCAGGATTCGCTGATCTTCGTCCAGATTACAGAAGCTGAGATCTAGTTCCTGATTTTTATGCTCTGAACTGTTGCGACTGGTGTTGCACCCTTTGTTTCCATTGTGGTCGATATAGCCTCAACAAGTACGCATTTTCCCACTATCTCCAACTTTTTCACATTTACACTGAATGTCTTTGCATTTAGAATCCTTATAGGGACCATGTTGTTCTTTGGCTCCACTAAGGTCTTTTCCACCATGAAGACTCTTCTATTTTCTGGCTCCATCAAATAGAATCGGTGGCTACCAGGGCCACCTTCCACTTTTGTCCACAAAATTGCCTCTGACGAAGGCTCTAGTTTCTGACGACATTGCTGGTATTATCCAACCAAGACCTCTGCACAAGATCCCTCTTGATGATTGAAGCCGTGGCACCGATGTCCATTGTTGCCATCCATTTCTCTTTACCACTGACTACTTCCACCAGAAACTTTGTACCGTCAACTCGTACTCCCGATGACTGATGGTATCGGGATGGTGGGCAGGCTTCCTGATAGCTGTTTCTGCTGGTTTCTTCCTCTATTAGTGTGTTACCACAGTAAGGGCAGCCTTTTCGTCACACTGGTCCTTTACACTGCCTTTGAAAATGTCCTTTTTTATTATACCGTAGAGAATCTCGTTCCTCGGCACTAATTCTTGCGCAGGAGCATTCAACAGATGCTAATTCCCTGACGAAATATGTTCCTTTGGAAACCTGATTGGTGAGTTGATGCTTCAACCCTTTCCTCCTTGGACCGCTTAAAGAACATTCTCGGAGTTTCTGTTTTCGCACCGTGTCGAGCCCTTTTGCTAGTTGCTCGACTTTGCTCTCCATTTGGTCGAATTTATCGTCAACATTCTCCTCTATTATTTCAAATTTGTTTTTTTTTGGTTTAGAACGTTATTTTGTTCTTCCAGTTTGTGTTCTACGCTATTCTTTTGTTCGTCGAATTTTTATTCAGTGCTGTTCTGCTGCTCGTCTAGGTTTTTCTTTTGTTTATCCAGCTTTTGTTCCAGGCCGTTTCCCGAAACCCTTAATGGTAACCGATATACCCTCGTGGTCATGGATTACTTCAGTAAGTGGCCGGATGTGTTTGCCATTCTAAATCTCCATCACAATGTAGTCCCTGTTCCAATCCGGAATTAAATTCTATGTGGTTAAAATTCCATCGTCTTAAGCAAATTATACACTATTGCTTTATTTACAGAAGCCCCAAACTGGACAGCAATTCGACCTTTAAAGAAATTGATGCGTTGCCTGACTCCATACAAAGAATTATATCCCTTTATCCTCATACTGAAATCGTTATTACGGGCGATTTCAATATACACAATTCTGAGCGGCTTCGACATTTTGGACAGACAACACCTGAATGACCGCGTGTTGAGAGCTTCGCTACGGAAAACAACTTAACCCAGCTTGTAAATGAGCCCACGAATATCAGACGTTGATAGTCATACCGCAACACGCTGGACTTGTCTTATCAGCTAATTTCTCGTATGTTATCCCCACAGTTAGAGAAGAAAATTCCTAAAAGAAGGCAATACGAGAAAGCCAATTGGAGCGGTCTTAACAGCTTCTTCAGGAAATTTAACTGGTCGTTATGTTTCCTCGATAACGACGTGGATGCCGCTGCTGATATGATCACAGACACTATCCTCTTTGGAATGAGATTATTTATACCCCATCGGAAGAAGAATATCAAACCAAAAGCAAAGGCGTAGTACGACTCAAGCTGTAAAGAGGCTGTCAGCGTCAGTGAAATTTCAGTACGACTAAAAGTTGAATACTAAATACTAAAATGTCCCAGAGGTAGTAAAAGCTTTTGGTAGTTTGTCAAAAACATAAGAAATTCTGTCTCATCCTCCATCCCAACGCTAATTCGAACGTTGTAGCAAGAGTTCTTAAGGATCTCAACATATATAAATACGCTGGTCCAGATGATATATCTCCCCTTCTTCTTAAGTGGTCTTCTTCCACGCTGGCAAAACCACTGCGTAAGATTTTGGATCAATCCAGCTCTTTCGGACACTTCCCGAGCAGATAGAAAACAGCATTTGTCTATCTCGTCCCTAAAAAGGCGAATCGCCTTCTCTCTTCTCCTACAGACCCATTGCACTTACGTCCCTTATTTCCAAAGTCATGGAAACGCTGATAAATCGTCAGTTCATGAAATACTCGTATCTCGAAACACGAAAACCAGTAATTTGGTTTTCGTAGCAACAGGTCCGCTGGTGATTTGGTGAAATGTCTCACCGAAAAGTGGAACCAAAGCGTACATCAATCAAGCAAGATAGTTACATTTTTTAATTTTTGTCTATGATCTCTTGTCTGCTACTTCTAATCCAATATATTCCTTTGCTGACGACAGTACTCTCTGCTTTTCATATTCGTTCCCGGACTCACGTCCCTGCTCTTCTGCTGTAGAACGGGAACGGCAATGTATGTTAAGCTCATTAAATTTCGATATTAACAGCATAACCAATTGGGGAACTATCAACAGAGTGGAATTTATTGCTTCCAAAACACAATGCTGTCTGCTGTCGTTAAAGAAAATTTAAGCACCCAGCCATTATCCATGACTTGCACTTGCATCGTCAAAACCGATAAACTTTCCATTCTAGGTGTGTGTGTCAGTGACAGTTTACGTTGGATTGACCACATACTCAATGTCGCCAAAAATGCTGCGAAATGTTTAATTTTCCTCAAGTCATGTAAGAAATATTTCACCTCCTCTGATCTAGCCTCATTATATAAGGCATTCATCAAAATTGGAGTACAATATTCAAATCTGGTCAAGTGCACCTAAAATATCTCTGCACCTGCTAGATAAGATTCAAAACCGTTCGATTAAACTCATAGGTGATGCTAACATCAGCCCACTTTCGGACGTACTTTGAAATATCGTGATTCGTTCCTAAGCCGAACAACTCGCTTGTGGAATGCCCTGCCGAGCTCTCTATTTCCTTGTCATTATAACATTTAGACATTTAAAACCAACGTACCTATCTTTCTTCTCTCCCTAATTTTCCTTCGCTCGCGCTGTGTGCAAACATTTTAAGGGTACATTAACCCCTTGAGCGCGCGCTACTTTATAAAAAAATTAACAGGCTAAGACAGTAGCCGAACAGATAGTCAACAACTGGGTGAGCAAATTTGAGTTCCCAGTGGAGATACATTCTGATCAAGGGAGAAACTTTGAATCAAAAGTCTTCCTGGAAGTGCGCCAATATTTGGGAATAAGGAAGACAAGGCCAACGCTTCAATCGGAGCTTGAATGAGCATCTATCTAAGACCGTTAGCAACTGCTAGCGGGATTAGGATCGACACATACACCTCTTCTTAATGGCGTACCGAAGCGCGGTCCATAGTTCAACAGGACACGCCAAATCCGAAATCTTATTTGGTCAAACAGTTCGGTTGCCAAGTGAAGTAAAATTTGGATTCCCACCTATGGAGCCCAAAGAGGTATACGACTACTTGGATGACTTGCGCATCAGGATTCGTAAATTGCATGAAAACACCAGATAAAAGATGAAGCTAGCAAGTGACCACATGAAGACTAGGTACATCATCAAGGTGAAATCTTCCGGCTTCAAAGAAGGAGATCTGGTCAGGTTGTATAATCCTCAGCGTAAGAAAGGCAAATCACCAAAATTGCAACACGACTGGGAAGGTCCATACAAGGTGATAACCCGCATTAACGACGTTGTCTACCGGATCCAGCGTGGGGATCGAGTAAATTTGAAGGTGGTCCATTTGGATAGAATGTGTCACTTCAACGGACGAACAACTTTAGGGAGGGGGCTGTATGATATCCGTTTAAATGTAAGAAACATCATCTATATTTCCATCGCTGAAGTTTTCGATACTTGAATAGCAAAGACTCAACCATGGGTGAATAGAGAATGGAATCGAATTTTCTAGCAAAATGGAAATTGTATGGGACGCATCCCCAAGTTATGCAAAGCAGTTCATCAGTTGAGTTTGAAGTGTGAATTAAGAGAGGTGATTAATTGGTTTAAGTAAAAGATAAAAAGTAAAGTAAAAAAGTATAAGCGGTTGATAAAAAGGATTGTATTGAGATAAGCGATTAGATTGTGAATTGTGAATTGTGGCTGTATTGAATAAAGCGATTTGCATTGAAAAGAATTTGTACCCACACAAACATTTTACAATATTTTAGTGTTGTTATATTTTGTTGAAAAATTTCTCGTACATAATGTACTCGAACATCAATATGTTTACTACGACTGTGATAAACAGGATTTTTTACTAGTTGCAGCGAGCTCAAATTGTCACCGTTCAACTCGATGGGTTCCTTCACTAACTCAGAAAAGCCTATATCCTTGATGAGAGACCGCAAGTAAACTGCTACTCTCGCTGCTGTTGATAAGGCCATATTTTCGACCTGGGTACTACTCAAAGTCACTGAAGGTTGCTTCCTGTATTCATAACTGATCGCCGCAGTTTCTTCACCAGTAAAGAAAGCATAACCGGTATACAATTTTCGGTCATCGCTGCCACAAGCCCAGATAGCATACGCAAAACCTTTAGCTTCCACCAGTCTTTCCGTAAATAAGTTTCAAATTAAGTGTATTGTCTAGGTACCTTAAGATGTGTTTGCACCTGTAAGATGCTCAACAAGCGGATTGACAGTAAAATGTGATAGTTTGTTCACTGAATGTAAAATATCCGGCCGAGTTGACACACCTACATAAAATAATGACCCAATTATTGATATTTTGTCTGCCGATTTTTCCACACCCGGAATGAATATCTCTGGCTGGTCCATATATACATCTTCTCTTAGTTCTTCATTTAAGTAGCTTGCTGTCACGACCATGTACCTCGAAATTAAATTCAGCAGCGAGCGCCAATATGAGCCTCAACTATGAAAAACGAACTACAGGTGAGAACGGCTCCGTGTAACCCACCCTGAACCTCTGGTTACAACCCTTTGCCACTATCCGACATTTGCAGCGATATACTTTTCCAGATTTGTCCCTTTTGATATTAAAAACCCATTTATATTTTATGACTTGCTGGGTGTCTGGTGGATCAACTAGGTCCCAGGTATCGTTAGCCAACAAAGAGTCATATTAACTTTTCATGGCTTCCAACCATATTTGACCATCTCTCCGATTTAATGCCTCTCTTGCTGCCAACGGGTTTGAACCAATTTGAATTTGATTTGATGTGCGGAGAACTTATCCGATTTTCCACCAACCCAGCACCGTCACCACCACCAGAGCTTTCAATCACTTAATCATCTTTTATTTCATCACCAGTATCAATCACGCAGTCAGCAACATTTTTAGCAGATTGTGTCCGTGTCCGTGGACTGGCAGTGCTATTAGTGGACTGGCTTCCAAATCGGAAGGTTCGGTATTCGAATCCCAGCCTCGCCCGAAAGACATATTTATTTTTTCAGTTAACGAAAATCAAGTAAGATGAGTAGTTGACTAGAAATCAACAACAAGCTAATCTCCACTAAGAATTCAGTCTCCCCATTAAATGTTTGTTGCCACCTATGGAGCGAAATAACCACTGAGCCCAAACATCTTTCTTTCTACCTCTATCCCATTTTCCAGAAAACTTAACACGTGCTCAGGTATTTTAAGTGTACCTGTTCATACCTACTTGAGTGTAAGATTCTTTTAAAAAAAATTGGTCTTCAAAACTCTTCTCAGACAAACTAATCATACTTCCACCTTTCATAACCTCGGACAGGAAGAACTTCCTCCCTTGGTAAGTCTATAATGGAATAATCATTAAAATCGGTTGATGAAATATTCTTACCGATGTTCTCCAAAAACTTAATATCCCGGCTCTTCAATATTTGTCTTGAATTTGTGTCATATAACCTGTATGCTTTTGATGCAGGCGAATAGCCCACCATGAAGCATTCAATTGCCTTGGCACTAAATTCCGACCTCCCAGGCCGCTTATCCAACATAACTGCCCTGGATCCAAATACTTTGAAATGCTCTACAGAAGGTTTTATGCTGTCCAAATATCTCGTATATTTCTATATATTTGATGCATGCATCTCCGGAAGACTTGATGGCAAGCACCTTGCACAATGGTCCTGTTTGCACGTTCAGCAACACAATTTTTCTGGGGTGTGTACTGCACTGTAAATTGGCGTTGAATACCTTCTGATTCGAGGAATTGTGAAAATTATTTACTGGGCCAGACAAACGAACGATACACTACACCCCAAATTTACTCAGAGACAATAATTATAGTAAGAAACGGATGACTTAAGGAAAAGACAGACATGAAACGAACGAACAAAAGAACGAAGGGACGGTTCGCGCCAACGACTGGAAGAATAAAGACATAATTGAATACTGAATAAGTGTGGGCTCGTCCGGGATTATTAATCCGTGGGAAAAAGAGGAAAGTGATTGAGATAATAAATAAGTGAAAACCAGTAACCCAACCCCAATAAAGACTACAAAAAAAAAGTGAAATGGCAGCAATACAAAGGCGATTGTGCGTGAAATATTCTCGTTCGTAAATCGCCAAATTAAGAACGAAGGAAAATGTTAACCCTATCGCTGTTGCATGTCCCATGACTGAAAAAAAACAATAACAAAGCAGTGTAAGTGCCGCGCTCAGCAGAGAAAAAACAACGACGACGAACGGGAAGTAACGGCAGTTCAGCAAGCAAACTGTGTGGGAGCGTGGTGTGACAAGCAAGAACCGGAATCCATACCTGGAAATAGGGCAAAATCGCTCATGTTGTTCTTTTTTTTTTAATTATATTTCAAATTAAGTTTATTCAAGAACAATTTAATCCTTTTTTTTTAATATTTCTGTATTGATTATTGAATTTTATTTATAATATTTTGCAAAAGAATTGAAACATAATTTTAAAATTTATGTAGATACGATACTAGTCCTAACAGTAGAAGGACTAAAAGAACAGTTAGGACAGTTAAATTAACGGGACTTAAGACAATTTTACAGGACAGGCTCATGGAAAACTTCGGTTTAAGACGGTTAGTAGAATAGGAAGAATCGGATGCATCATTGTATGAGGATGATTTAGGAGCAGCGGCGGCAGGTGGAAGAAGTGTTTTCATTCTCCGTGATGTGAATTCTTTGTAACCAAATTGGTATTAGCATCTGGATTTTACTAAGAGAAACATTGGTGCAAGAATTCGGAGATCGCATGTCGTCTGCCGGGGTGCATCGTATGTTGCTAAGCCGTCGTAATAAATCAACGGAAACGCTTACGGAATACCTGTACAGCTTAATAGAGAGAGGGAAGTCAATCGCTCTGGATGACGAAAGCCTGGTAACTTAAGGCGAGCAAGCGAAGTTTGGTGGGAATCGAGCAGGGCCGTGTGGCAACGCTAGGTTGTTTCGAGGCAGATATTGAAGTAGATGGATTACAGTTCCAGATAACCTTCCAAGTGGTGAAAGAACAAGTTATACAATATGAGGCAGTTATCGGGAACGATGTTCTCGACAAAATGAACGTGGTAATTTTCGTAGAAGTTGCTGAGTTTAGGTAGAAGAAGAGTGATCACAGCCAAGCCGACACTGAGGGGGGATCAACAACCATTACAGCAGGCGGCAGTGACCTCGGTGGATCAGAAGTGATCAAAGCAGAAGGCAGCGATCTCGGTGGATTAAAAGTGAACAGAGAAGAAGGCAGAAGTCTCGTAAGCACGGGGAGGGTTGATTCAGGGAGCGGAAATACAGTTTGGGCGGCGGAAGCAAGAAGAGAGTTATTTGGTCTATTGGAGGAATTTAACACACACTGCATTTCCGCAGAACAAGGCGAGTTTCGTGGCGAAATGGTCGACGTCAGTCACCTACACATAGCCAATAGAAGAGAAGTGCGGTAGATGGTAGAGGGATACACTCCCAGAAGAACTAAAGAGTCACCAGTGGAAATGAAAATTACATTAACAGATGAGATACCAGTATTTCAGAGACCAGGACGATTGTCATATGAGGACCGAAAGAGCGTCCAAGACTTGACCAACAAGTGGTTAGAGGAGAAAATTATTCAACTCAGTTCGTCTAAGTATGCAGCACCGATAGTCCTCGTGTCCAAGAAGGATGGAACAAAACGACTTTGCTGTGATTATAGGAGGCCCAACATGAAGGTAGTTAGGGATAATTTTCCATCAGTACTAATAGATGACAACTTGGATCACATGGAAAAGGCTTCACGGAAATACATAGCATTTGTCATTAATGATTCGAGTTTTTGTACATCCCATTTGAAATATGCAATTCTCCGGCGGTATTCGCGAGAATATCTCGAGAATATTCGGGCTATTTGCCGAGAGCTGATCAGTAAAGGTTTCCTAATTATATAGTTAGAAGATCTTGTAATACCAGCCAAGGATGAGGAAGAGGGCATTGCAAAGCTAGTGGACGTACTCGCGATTGCGGCTGAATACGGGATTCGCATCAATTGGACGAAGTGTCAACTGTTGAAGAGAAGAATCGAGTTTATAGGATAAATCATTGAGAAGAACACTATCTGCCCATCAACGGAGAAAACAAAGGCAGTTAGCACATACCCAGTGCCAAGAGACAGGAAAGAGCTCCAACGTTTCCTGGGTCTCACGTCATATTTCCGGCGGTTGATCGAGGGATACGCAGTGACAGCCAAGCCACTGTCAGACTTGCTTCGCAAGGACGTCGATTTCAGGATAGAAGAGGAACAAGTGATGGCCTTCCAGCAGCTTAAGGCAGCATTGGTAGGGGCACCCGTCCCCAAGTTATGTAACCCGAGAGCGGCAACGGAAATTCATGCTGATGCAAGCAAGTTCCGTTATGGGGCTGTACTTTTACAAAAGGACTGCGACGATCAACAGTTACACCCGATCCAGTACTTAAGCCGGAAGACGACTCCGACCGAAGAAAAGTATCATTCCTACGAATTAGAGGTGCTGGCAATAATCGAAGCCCTAAAATGCTGGAGGATCTACGTGATGGGGATTAAAATCAAGATTGTGACTGATTGCAACGCTTTCTCCATGACGATGAAAAAGGAGGAAGTTCCGCTAAAAGTATGCAGGTGGGCAATGTTTCTGCAAGAGTTCGACTACGACATTGAACACCGATCCGGATCCAATATGAAACATGTGGATGCTTTGAGTCGACTTTCATGTTTACTAGTGGAGGATTCGTTGAGTCACAAAATCAGAGAAGTTCAAGGAAGGATAACTGGATTAGGGCACTTGTCGAGATATTAGAAAAGGATTAATACGATGACTATTTTTTGAGGGCTGGGTTACTATATAAGGATCCCATTAAGGAACTTATAGTGATACCTACAGCGATGGAACGAGAGGTAATGGATACAGCACATCAACGGGGACACTTTTCCGCTAACAAAACACAAGATATACTAGAGAAAACTTTCTACATTCCAAACGGTGCGGCAAAAGTGGCGGACGCAGTCAAAAGCTGTCTGAAGTGCATAGTTAGCGGTGCCAAGACCGGAAAGAGGGAAGGCTACCTCAACCCAATAAGGAAGAGAAGCCTTTAGGTATGTTCCACCTCGACCACGTCGGACCAATGGAGTCATCGCAGAAACACTATAACCACATCCTCGTCATAGTAGATATAAATTCGTTTGGTTATATCCAACCAGAAGCACGGCGCACAGTGTGACAATTAGCACATTTAGCGGGATTTAATTCAAAAATCGACATGCAGAAATGTAAACAAAAAGGGTTTCTCTTAAAGCTTAAACCTCCCACTGGTAAGTTATTTTGGGATAAAAAGTGTCTTCGTAAAAATTAGGGGTGCTTGAGATTAAAAACTTAGTGATAAATTATGTGTTTTATGTGTTCATTAGACCAAAAGTGTAATTGTTCAGTGTTTTTCAAGGTTGAGACCATTTTTGTTTTAAAGCCTTATATATGTGGAATCAAAAAGTGTTTTGACTTTTTGCGCACAGGTGCAACACCCATACTAAATTTTTCGTATTTTAGGATGGCAACCGAAGTTACGAAAAAACAAATTTTTGATGTTTGGATTTCCAAAATCAAAATCAAGCGCTTCGATTTGCTGTATTTGCTTTCGTAATGGATTGTTTTAATAATTTTTCATTTTCTGAAGAGGCAATTAAGTCATTAAAGGCAACCTTGAAAAATGTATGGCCAAAAATGCTCACCATAGAGAACGCTTCGAAAGCAATAATTGTGCCTGGTTAAATGAAACTTTAACAGTATCACAAACTGCTTTAGATGAAATTCACTCTTCATCTCATGGCACCATGGTATTAGGAAGAAAAAGAAAAAGGTTCGAAGAGTGCTGTGAGAAGACCAAGAAAATAAAAGTACAAACACTTCTAGATTCATTTAGCGCTGAAGAAATCAGAACTGCGAATGAAATAAACCTTAGGAAAGCTGGAAAGAGAAATACTGCTGTTGCAGTTAAGTAATTATCAATATGTTCTCCAAAAAGAGGTTAGTTTTTTGCTTAAGTCAATTTTTTTCTTATAAATTTTATCATTTATACCTAAGGTTCAATTGTAAAGAAAACACTGGAAACAAATACATCTGACTTTTTGTCAATATCTGCAGATGATGCATTAGCAATGATAACAGACGCACAGCTATTCACTCATCAGTACGATATAATACGTCAAAGAATTAATATAAATGTTCCAAACCTACTACCTTCGTACCACAAAATTAAAGAGGCTAAGGCAAAATGCTATCCCGATAGCAGAACTGTGAGTGAGTCTTCTGCTGAATGCGGCTTACAGAGCTTGGTAAATCAACGTTTACCAATTGGGGAACTATCAACAGAGTGGAATTTATTGCTTCCAAAACACAATGCTGTCTGCTGTCGTTAAAGAAAATTTAAGCACCCAGCCATTATCCATGACTTGCACTTGCATCGTCAAAACCGATAAACTTTCCATTCTAGGTGTGTGTGTCAGTGACAGTTTACGTTGGATTGACCACATACTCAATGTCGCCAAAAATGCTGCGAAATGTTTAATTTTCCTCAAGTCATGTAAGAAATATTTCACCTCCTCTGATCTAGCCTCATTATATAAGGCATTCATCAAAATTGGAGTACAATATTCAAATCTGGTCAAGTGCACCTAAAATATCTCTGCACCTGCTAGATAAGATTCAAAACCGTTCGATTAAACTCATAGGTGATGCTAACATCAGCCCACTTTCGGACGTACTTTGAAATATCGTGATTCGTTCCTAAGCCGAACAACTCGCTTGTGGAATGCCCTGCCGAGCTCTCTATTTCCTTGTCATTATAACATTTAGACATTTAAAACCAACGTACCTATCTTTCTTCTCTCCCTAATTTTCCTTCGCTCGCGCTGTGTGCAAACATTTTAAGGGTACATTAACCCCTTGAGCGCGCGCTACTTTATAAAAAAATTAACAGGCTAAGACAGTAGCCGAACAGATAGTCAACAACTGGGTGAGCAAATTTGAGTTCCCAGTGGAGATACATTCTGATCAAGGGAGAAACTTTGAATCAAAAGTCTTCCTGGAAGTGCGCCAATATTTGGGAATAAGGAAGACAAGGCCAACGCTTCAATCGGAGCTTGAATGAGCATCTATCTAAGACCGTTAGCAACTGCTAGCGGGATTAGGATCGACACATACACCTCTTCTTAATGGCGTACCGAAGCGCGGTCCATAGTTCAACAGGACACGCCAAATCCGAAATCTTATTTGGTCAAACAGTTCGGTTGCCAAGTGAAGTAAAATTTGGATTCCCACCTATGGAGCCCAAAGAGGTATACGACTACTTGGATGACTTGCGCATCAGGATTCGTAAATTGCATGAAAACACCAGATAAAAGATGAAGCTAGCAAGTGACCACATGAAGACTAGGTACATCATCAAGGTGAAATCTTCCGGCTTCAAAGAAGGAGATCTGGTCAGGTTGTATAATCCTCAGCGTAAGAAAGGCAAATCACCAAAATTGCAACACGACTGGGAAGGTCCATACAAGGTGATAACCCGCATTAACGACGTTGTCTACCGGATCCAGCGTGGGGATCGAGTAAATTTGAAGGTGGTCCATTTGGATAGAATGTGTCACTTCAACGGACGAACAACTTTAGGGAGGGGGCTGTATGATATCCGTTTAAATGTAAGAAACATCATCTATATTTCCATCGCTGAAGTTTTCGATACTTGAATAGCAAAGACTCAACCATGGGTGAATAGAGAATGGAATCGAATTTTCTAGCAAAATGGAAATTGTATGGGACGCATCCCCAAGTTATGCAAAGCAGTTCATCAGTTGAGTTTGAAGTGTGAATTAAGAGAGGTGATTAATTGGTTTAAGTAAAAGATAAAAAGTAAAGTAAAAAAGTATAAGCGGTTGATAAAAAGGATTGTATTGAGATAAGCGATTAGATTGTGAATTGTGAATTGTGGCTGTATTGAATAAAGCGATTTGCATTGAAAAGAATTTGTACCCACACAAACATTTTACAATATTTTAGTGTTGTTATATTTTGTTGAAAAATTTCTCGTACATAATGTACTCGAACATCAATATGTTTACTACGACTGTGATAAACAGGATTTTTTACTAGTTGCAGCGAGCTCAAATTGTCACCGTTCAACTCGATGGGTTCCTTCACTAACTCAGAAAAGCCTATATCCTTGATGAGAGACCGCAAGTAAACTGCTACTCTCGCTGCTGTTGATAAGGCCATATTTTCGACCTGGGTACTACTCAAAGTCACTGAAGGTTGCTTCCTGTATTCATAACTGATCGCCGCAGTTTCTTCACCAGTAAAGAAAGCATAACCGGTATACAATTTTCGGTCATCGCTGCCACAAGCCCAGATAGCATACGCAAAACCTTTAGCTTCCACCAGTCTTTCCGTAAATAAGTTTCAAATTAAGTGTATTGTCTAGGTACCTTAAGATGTGTTTGCACCTGTAAGATGCTCAACAAGCGGATTGACAGTAAAATGTGATAGTTTGTTCACTGAATGTAAAATATCCGGCCGTGTTGACACACCTACATAAAATAATGACCCAATTATTGATATTTTGTCTGCCGATTTTTCCACACCCGGAATGAATATCTCTGGCTGGTCCATATATACATCTTCTCTTAGTTCTTCATTTAAGTAGCTTGCTGTCACGACCATGTACCTCGAAATTAAATTCAGCAGCGAGCGCCAATATGAGCCTCAACTATGAAAAACGAACTACAGGTGAGAACGGCTCCGTGTAACCCACCCTGAACCTCTGGTTACAACCCTTTGCCACTATCCGACATTTGCAGCGATATACTTTTCCAGATTTGTCCCTTTTGATATTAAAAACCCATTTATATTTTATGACTTGCTGGGTGTCTGGTGGATCAACTAGGTCCCAGGTATCGTTAGCCAACAAAGAGTCATATTAACTTTTCATGGCTTCCAACCATATTTGACCATCTCTCCGATTTAATGCCTCTCTTGCTGCCAACGGGTTTGAACCAATTTGAATTTGATTTGATGTGCGGAGAACTTATCCGATTTTCCACCAACCCAGCACCGTCACCACCACCAGAGCTTTCAATCACTTAATCATCTTTTATTTCATCACCAGTATCAATCACGCAGTCAGCAACATTTTTAGCAGATTGTGTCCGTGTCCGTGGACTGGCAGTGCTATTAGTGGACTGGCTTCCAAATCGGAAGGTTCGGTATTCGAATCCCAGCCTCGCCCGAAAGACATATTTATTTTTTCAGTTAACGAAAATCAAGTAAGATGAGTAGTTGACTAGAAATCAACAACAAGCTAATCTCCACTAAGAATTCAGTCTCCCCATTAAATGTTTGTTGCCACCTATGGAGCGAAATAACCACTGAGCTCAAACATCTTTCTTTCTACCTCTATCCCATTTTCCAGAAAACTTAACACGTGCTCAGGTACTTTAAGTGTACCTGTTCATACCTACTTGAGTGTAAGATTCTTTTAAAAAAAATTGGTCTTCAAAACTCTTCTCAGACAAACTAATCATACTTCCACCTTTCATAACCTCGGACAGGAAGAACTTCCTCCCTTGGTAAGTCTATAATGGAATAATCATTAAAATCGGTTGATGAAATATTCTTACCGATGTTCTCCAAAAACTTAATATCCCGGCTCTTCAATATTTGTCTTGAATTTGTGTCATATAACCTGTATGCTTTTGATGCAGGCGAATAGCCCACCATGAAGCATTCAATTGCCTTGGCACTAAATTCCGACCTCCCAGGCCGCTTATCCAACATAACTGCCCTGGATCCAAATACTTTGAAATGCTCTACAGAAGGTTTTATGCTGTCCAAATATCTCGTATATTTCTATATATTTGATGCATGCATCTCCGGAAGACTTGATGGCAAGCACCTTGCACAATGGTCCTGTTTGCACGTTCAGCAACACAATTTTTCTGGGGTGTGTACTGCACTGTAAATTGGCGTTGAATACCTTCTGATTCGAGGAATTGTGAAAATTATTTACTGGGCCAGACAAACGAACGATACACTACACCCCAAATTTACTCAGAGACAATAATTATAGTAAGAAACGGATGACTTAAGGAAAAGACAGACATGAAACGAACGAACAAAAGAACGAAGGGACGGTTCGCGCCAACGACTGGAAGAATAAAGACATAATTGAATACTGAATAAGTGTGGGCTCGTCCGGGATTATTAATCCGTGGGAAAAAGAGGAAAGTGATTGAGATAATAAATAAGTGAAAACCAGTAACCCAACCCCAATAAAGACTACAAAAAAAAAGTGAAATGGCAGCAATACAAAGGCGATTGTGCGTGAAATATTCTCGTTCGTAAATCGCCAAATTAAGAACGAAGGAAAATGTTAACCCTATCGCTGTTGCATGTCCCATGACTGAAAAAAAGCAATAACAAAGCAGTGTAAGTGCCGCGCTCAGCAGAGAAAAAACAACGACGACGAACGGGAAGTAACGGCAGTTCAGCAAGCAAACTGTGTGGGAGCGTGGTGTGACAAGCAAGAACCGGAATCCATACCTGGAAATAGGGCAAAATCGCTCATGTTGTTCTTTTTTTTTTAATTATATTTCAAATTAAGTTTATTCAAGAACAATTTAATCCTTTTTTTTTAATATTTCTGTATTGATTATTGAATTTTATTTATAATATTTTGCAAAAGAATTGAAACATAATTTTAAAATTTATGTAGATACGATACTAGTCCTAACAGTAGAAGGACTAAAAGAACAGTTAGGACAGTTAAATTAACGGGACTTAAGACAATTTTACAGGACAGGCTCATGGAAAACTTCGGTTTAAGACGGTTAGTAGAATAGGAAGAATCGGATGCATCATTGTATGAGGATGATTTAGGAGCAGCGGCGGCAGGTGGAAGAAGTGTTTTCATTCTCCGTGATGTCGAGAATTCTTTGTAACCAAATTGGTATTAGCATCTGGATTTTACTAAGAGAAACATTGGTGCAAGAATTCGGAGATCGCATGTCGTCTGCCGGGGTGCATCGTATGTTGCTAAGCCGTCGTAATAAATCAACGGAAACGCTTACGGAATACCTGTACAGCTTAATAGAGAGAGGGAAGTCAATCGCTCTGGATGACGAAAGCCTGGTAACTTAAGGCGAGCAAGCGAAGTTTGGTGGGAATCGAGCAGGGCCGTGTGGCAACGCTAGGTTGTTTCGAGGCAGATATTGAAGTAGATGGATTACAGTTCCAGATAACCTTCCAAGTGGTGAAAGAACAAGTTATACAATATGAGGCAGTTATCGGGAACGATGTTCTCGACAAAATGAACGTGGTAATTTTCGTAGAAGTTGCTGAGTTTAGGTAGAAGAAGAGTGATCACAGCCAAGCCGACACTGAGGGGGGATCAACAACCATTACAGCAGGCGGCAGTGACCTCGGTGGATCAGAAGTGATCAAAGCAGAAGGCAGCGATCTCGGTGGATTAAAAGTGAACAGAGAAGAAGGCAGAAGTCTCGTAAGCACGGGGAGGGTTGATTCAGGGAGCGGAAATACAGTTTGGGCGGCGGAAGCAAGAAGAGAGTTATTTGGTCTATTGGAGGAATTTAACACACACTGCATTTCCGCAGAACAAGGCGAGTTTCGTGGCGAAATGGTCGACGTCAGTCACCTACACATAGCCAATAGAAGAGAAGTGCGGTAGATGGTAGAGGGATACACTCCCAGAAGAACTAAAGAGTCACCAGTGGAAATGAAAATTACATTAACAGATGAGATACCAGTATTTCAGAGACCAGGACGATTGTCATATGAGGACCGAAAGAGCGTCCAAGACTTGACCAACAAGTGGTTAGAGGAGAAAATTATTCAACTCAGTTCGTCTAAGTATGCAGCACCGATAGTCCTCGTGTCCAAGAAGGATGGAACAAAACGACTTTGCTGTGATTATAGGAGGCCCAACATGAAGGTAGTTAGGGATAATTTTCCATCAGTACTAATAGATGACAACTTGGATCACATGGAAAAGGCTTCACGGAAATACATAGCATTTGTCATTAATGATTCGAGTTTTTGTACATCCCATTTGAAATATGCAATTCTCCGGCGGTATTCGCGAGAATATCTCGAGAATATTCGGGCTATTTGCCGAGAGCTGATCAGTAAAGGTTTCCTAATTATATAGTTAGAAGATCTTGTAATACCAGCCAAGGATGAGGAAGAGGGCATTGCAAAGCTAGTGGACGTACTCGCGATTGCGGCTGAATACGGGATTCGCATCAATTGGACGAAGTGTCAACTGTTGAAGAGAAGAATCGAGTTTATAGGATAAATCATTGAGAAGAACACTATCTGCCCATCAACGGAGAAAACAAAGGCAGTTAGCACATACCCAGTGCCAAGAGACAGGAAAGAGCTCCAACGTTTCCTGGGTCTCACGTCATATTTCCGGCGGTTGATCGAGGGATACGCAGTGACAGCCAAGCCACTGTCAGACTTGCTTCGCAAGGACGTCGATTTCAGGATAGAAGAGGAACAAGTGATGGCCTTCCAGCAGCTTAAGGCAGCATTGGTAGGGGCACCCGTCCCCAAGTTATGTAACCCGAGAGCGGCAACGGAAATTCATGCTGATGCAAGCAAGTTCCGTTATGGGGCTGTACTTTTACAAAAGGACTGCGACGATCAACAGTTACACCCGATCCAGTACTTAAGCCGGAAGACGACTCCGACCGAAGAAAAGTATCATTCCTACGAATTAGAGGTGCTGGCAATAATCGAAGCCCTAAAATGCTGGAGGATCTACGTGATGGGGATTAAAATCAAGATTGTGACTGATTGCAACGCTTTCTCCATGACGATGAAAAAGGAGGAAGTTCCGCTAAAAGTATGCAGGTGGGCAATGTTTCTGCAAGAGTTCGACTACGACATTGAACACCGATCCGGATCCAATATGAAACATGTGGATGCTTTGAGTCGACTTTCATGTTTACTAGTGGAGGATTCGTTGAGTCACAAAATCAGAGAAGTTCAAGGAAGGATAACTGGATTAGGGCACTTGTCGAGATATTAGAAAAGGATTAATACGATGACTATTTTTTGAGGGCTGGGTTACTATATAAGGATCCCATTAAGGAACTTATAGTGATACCTACAGCGATGGAACGAGAGGTAATGGATACAACACATCAACGGGGACACTTTTCCGCTAACAAAACACAAGATATACTAGAGAAAACTTTCTACATTCCAAACGGTGCGGCAAAAGTGGCGGACGCAGTCAAAAGCTGTCTGAAGTGCATAGTTAGCGGTGCCAAGACCGGAAAGAGGGAAGGCTACCTCAACCCAATAAGGAAGAGAAGCCTTTAGGTATGTTCCACCTCGACCACGTCGGACCAATGGAGTCATCGCAGAAACACTATAACCACATCCTCGTCATAGTAGATATAAATTCGTTTGGTTATATCCAACCAGAAGCACGGCGCACAGTGTGACAATTAGCACATTTAGCGGGATTTAATTCAAAAATCGACATGCAGAAATGTAAACAAAAAGGGTTTCTCTTAAAGCTTAAACCTCCCACTGGTAAGTTATTTTGGGATAAAAAGTGTCTTCGTAAAAATTAGGGGTGCTTGAGATTAAAAACTTAGTGATAAATTATGTGTTTTATGTGTTCATTAGACCAAAAGTGTAATTGTTCAGTGTTTTTCAAGGTTGAGACCATTTTTGTTTTAAAGCCTTATATATGTGGAATCAAAAAGTGTTTTGACTTTTTGCGCACAGGTGCAACACCCATACTAAATTTTTCGTATTTTAGGATGGCAACCGAAGTTACGAAAAAACAAATTTTTGATGTTTGGATTTCCAAAATCAAAATCAAGCGCTTCGATTTGCTGTATTTGCTTTCGTAATGGATTGTTTTAATAATTTTTCATTTTCTGAAGAGGCAATTAAGTCATTAAAGGCAACCTTGAAAAATGTATGGCCAAAAATGCTCACCATAGAGAACGCTTCGAAAGCAATAATTGTGCCTGGTTAAATGAAACTTTAACAGTATCACAAACTGCTTTAGATGAAATTCACTCTTCATCTCATGGCACCATGGTATTAGGAAGAAAAAGAAAAAGGTTCGAAGAGTGCTGTGAGAAGACCAAGAAAATAAAAGTACAAACACTTCTAGATTCATTTAGCGCTGAAGAAATCAGAACTGCGAATGAAATAAACCTTAGGAAAGCTGGAAAGAGAAATACTGCTGTTGCAGTTAAGTAATTATCAATATGTTCTCCAAAAAGAGGTTAGTTTTTTGCTTAAGTCAATTTTTTTCTTATAAATTTTATCATTTATACCTAAGGTTCAATTGTAAAGAAAACACTGGAAACAAATACATCTGACTTTTTGTCAATATCTGCAGATGATGCATTAGCAATGATAACAGACGCACAGCTATTCACTCATCAGTACGATATAATACGTCAAAGAATTAATATAAATGTTCCAAACCTACTACCTTCGTACCACAAAATTAAAGAGGCTAAGGCAAAATGCTATCCCGATAGCAGAACTGTGAGTGAGTCTTCTGCTGAATGCGGCTTACAGAGCTTGGTAAATCAACGTTTATGCTTAGCTGAAAAAGATGTTTTAGATTCTGTTTCGGATTTTAAAAGTGGGCTTAAAGAATTGTTCCTGCTCATAAAATGGGGTTGCGATGGTGCTCAATAAAAACAATGCAAACAAAAATTTTCATCAGGTCATCATTTCGATGAAAGCCTCTTTAGTATTTCCATGGTGCCATCTGAAATGAACAATTCAACCAAACTTTCAGAAAAGCAAGTGGACCAACAAGCAATGTTCTATGGGCTAAGTCCCCTTCACCCTTGGATCCGATTTATGGAATGTATCCTACATATCGCTTATAGACTGCATGTTGAAGTTTGGCAGGTTAGAGACCAAGAGAGTAAAGAAAAGGTTAAAGCAAGGAAAAAGTTGATACAGGATAGATTTAGAGCGGAAACTGGGTTATTGGTTGATATGCCAACTCAACAGTCAGGCAATACGAATGATGGAAACACGACCAGAAGATTTTTCAGAGAAGAGGAAAAAACTGCTGAAATAACAGGGATAGATAAGGAAATTATCAAAAAATTTCACATAATTTTAGAAGCGATTGGGTCTGGGTTTCCAATGACATAGATGCCTTCGAAACATTTGCAAGAGAAACGGGAGAGCTATATATCAGAAAGTATGGCTGGTTTTGTATGCCAGTAAGTGTACATAAGGTATTATTTCATGGGAAACAAATAATTTCTACTTGTATACTTCAAATTGGACAACTTTCCGAGGAAGCTCAAGAAGCTAGAAACAAGGAAAATCGAAAATTTAGGGAGCTGTTTACCAGGAAAGCCTCGCGAGTGGATATGAATACTGACCTTCTTAATAGGTTGCTAGTATTCTCAGATCCATTTTTGGTAAGTCTTCGATGCATTCCAAAACCAAAAAAAACATTAATTGCACACGAAGTTCTACAATTGTTAAATATACCAACTGAGTAATAAAATGCAAATTATTGGCTGTTGTATGTTTTTTTTTCATCACAAATGTTATATATAGATATGTTTACAAAATTTATTACATTTCATTTTATAAACAATTCTCATAAAAGTAAGTAAAAAACATTTCACAAAAACATTTAAATCTAAGCGCTATTAATTTAATCCCGCTAAATGAGCGTATTGTTACACTGTGCGGCGTCGGCAGAGGTCATCGATAGGCTGAGGAAGCAATCGACAACGTTTAGTAATCCGAAGAGAGTGATAACGGACAGAGGAACCGCCTTTATATCTAGTGCGTTTAGTGATTACTGTAAGGAGGGGAGAATCCAGTTTCTGGTTATTGCGACCGGGGTTCCACGCGGAAATGGGCAAGTGGAAAGGATCCACCGAATTATACTACCGATGCTCTCTAAAGAACGTGTTGGCAGCGCAAAGAATTGCTATAGGCACGTAGATCGCGTTCAGCAGGTGATCAACAATACTCCGCCAAGGAGCACGAAACTAAGCCCGTTTAAAATGTTGACCGGCCTTGAAATGCGCATCGTAAAATATCCGGAACTCCTAGAGTTATTACAGGCAGCGGCATTGCGCGAACTAGAGACCGAGAGAGATGCTGTTCAGGAGGATCACATTCAGAAGATGCAGCAAGAAAACAGAAGGGACTTTAACAAGAGGAGGGTACCAGGAGAAGAATACGAGCTGAATGAACTAGTCGCCATTAAGCGCACCCAGTTTGGGACGGGTATGAAACTAAGACCCAAATACTTAGGGCCCTACAAGGTTATCCGCATTAAGAACCATGGCAGATACGAGGTACAGAAGTGGGTTTAAACATTTCATTCGAGCCGAATGACCGTCGGTAAAGCCGAATGTGGGATCGGGCCAGACAAACGAACGATACACCTCACACCAGGTTTACTCAGAGACAAAGAAACAATAATTATAGTAACAAACGTTTAACTTAAGGTAAAGACAGGCATGAAAACGAACGAACAAAAGAACGACGGGACAGTTCGCGCCAACGACTAGAAGAATAAAGACATAATTGAATACTACATTTATGTGGCTAAAACGCTGATGCCATTTCATCAAATCTTTAGATTTTGCGCTTATACAGCTTATCGTTTTCCACAGCATATAAATACAAATTTTCACACTTGCTTGCAGTAAGAAAGATTTTTCCGGAGGAATCTTTGATAATCGCGTTCTCTTCACTAAAAAGAACCACGTTCGAATTCTTTACTTACCGAAATGAAATTTGTGCTCAGTAACGGGACAAAAAGAACATCATGCAATTTGATATTTGATTCTATTAAAACGTTACCGATCCCCTGTGATAGAATGGTGTTTTTAGCCGCTAACTCAATTTTTTCTTTATGTGGTTCGAGGGAGATAAACATATATTTATCACAACACATGTGACCGCTACCACTATCCAGAACCCAAGTTGATTTTATTAGCTGTATGTATATTTGCCTTGCGGTGTTCAGCATTGCGAAACGTTCAGTTGGCTTTGATGAAGTTTGCGCTCGATATGATGGTGAGTATTGACCCTTTTTATTACATTTATAATACTTGCCACGTTTGTGTGTCTGTGCCTGCACTTGCGGTTGTTGTTCTTGTTGTTGCGGTGGGTTTCTGTACCGGTGTTTAGAGATAAATGCTGTTGTTTCATGCAAAATTCTCTCACGTCTTTTGCCCTTTTTTATTAACTTCGTTTTCAATACGTGTGGCTTAGTCAAATCGTCAGGAGACTCGATTGCTACAACGAAATTTTCATAGCTTTGTGGTAAGCTTGAAAGAAGAATAATTGTTAGCCATCCATCTTGCATTTTAATATCGACTTCTTTTAATTTTTCGAACAAATTGAAGATATTGTAAAATGTTTGTGTGGGTACAAATGATAGAACTTATTCTTTTCAAAACAAATCCCTTTATTCAGTACAGTTACAATTCACTATTTAATTGCTTCTCTCAATACAATCCAATTTCTCTACCGCTTATACTTTTCTTATCTTTTACTTAAACCACTTAATTACTTCTCCTAATTAACACTTCAAATTTCACTTTAGAACTGATTTGCATACCTTGGGGATGCTGGTATTTATACTCGAATGACATACTTCGAGAACAATCCTCGCCATCCAGCGTCCTATACAATTTCCAATTTGCTAGACAATTCGATTCCACTCTCCAGTCGACACTTTGTTATTCCAGTATCGAAATCTTCTGGTCTTCGAATATCGACATTTTCTGCCAGATGTCGCTGCTCACATTTAAGTGGTTATCACATTGCTCCCTCCCTACAGTTGTTCTTCCCGAACAACTTCGTCATTCAGCATCCCGTTGAAATGACACATTCTATCCAAATGGACCACTTTCAATTTTCCTCGATCCCCACGCTGGATCCGGTAGACAACGTCATTAATGCGGGTTATCACCTTGTATGGACCTTCCCAGTCCTGTTGCAATTTCGGTGATTTGCCTTTCTTACGCTGAGGATTATACAGCCAAACCAGATCTCCTTCGTTGAAACCGGAAGATTTCGCCTTGATATCGTACCTAGTTTTCATGCGGCTGCTTGCTAGCTTCATCTTTTCTCTGGTGTCTTCATGCAATTTACGAATCCTGCTGCGTAAGTCATTCACGTACTCGTTCACCTTTTTGGGCTCCGTCGGTGGGGATCCGAATTTTGCTTCACTTGGCAACCGAATTGTTTGACCAAATAAGATCTCGGATGGTGTGTGCCCTGTTGAGCTATGGACCGCGTTTCGGTAGGCCATTAAGAAGAGGGGTATGTGTCGATCCCAATCCCGCTGGCAGTTGCTGACAACCTTAGATAGATGCTCATTCAAGGTCCGATTGAATCGCTCGACCATTCCATCAGATTGAGGGTATAGTGGCGTTGTCCTTGTCTTTCTTATTCCCAAATATTGGCATATTTCCTGGAAGACTTTTGATTCAAAGTTTCGCCCTTGATCAGAGTGCAGCTCCATTGGGACCCCAAATCTGCTCTCCCAGTTGTTGACTACTGTTCGGCTACGGTCTTAGCTTCTTGATTTGGGATGGCAAACACTTCCGGCCACTTACTGAAGTAATCCATGACTACGAGAGTATATCGGTTTTCATTTAAGGTTTCGGGAAACGGCCCAGCGATGTCGATGGCTATTCGTTCGAAAGGTGCTCCGACATTGTATTGTTGCATTTGTCCATGTGGCTTTACTTTTGGACCCTTGGTAGCTGCACATCTTATGCACTTTTTGCACCAATTCTCGACATCTTGTTTAGCGCTTAGCCAATAGAAACGTTCCCTTACCTTTTCTAACGTCTTGTTTATTCCCAAATGGCCTCCTGAGATTCCGTCATGTATTTCATGGAGCACTTGGTTGACTCTGGACCGTGGCACAATTAGCTGCATACGAGATGTTGTCCCATCTGCACTTTCCCATTTTCTTTTCAGCAATCCATCTTGCACAAAAAGCGAGTCCCACTGTGCCCAGTATGCCTTCAGAGTTTCGCTCCGATCTGATATCTGCTGCCAGCTTGGTCTTAATCGTGTTCCTTCCAGGCCAATATTGGTTCGATGTCATTGTCTGCCTGTTGGGAGGAACGGATTTCGTCTATACTCCAACCCTCTATTGGCCCAGTCCTGATCGTTTGGATAGTTGCCTGTTTTTTCGCTTCTTTACCACTGACTACTTCTGCTGGGAGGCTTTCGTTGCATTGTTTTACCTGTGAGACTGGGATAATTACCCTGGAGTCGACTCCTGCTACAGACTTCTGCTCTGCGAAGTAAGCATTTCCTAACTTATGGCTTCTGGAAATTTGACCGGTTTCTTGGTAGCCGTATCTGCCGGTTTTTCTTTCTATTTGCCTGTAACCCCAGTGCAGGCAGCCTTCTCGTCGTACCGGTTCTTTACAATGCCCTTGCAAATGTCCTACTTTATCGCAGTTCCAGCAGCGCATCCTTCGTCTCTCCCGCCAGATATTTCGTTGCATGGTAGTTGGTCTTGAGCAGGAGCATTTACTAGATACTATTTCACTTACGAAATGCATTCCTTTGGAAGCCTGATTGGATGCTTCCATCGCCAGAGCGAAGGCAAGTGCTTCAGCAAGCGTTCTTTTCCCGGCCATCCTTACTGCTGATTGTAGCTTCAAATCTGCAATTCCACTGATGAATGCGTCCTTTGCCATTTCGTCGATTATTTCTTGGCCTGCGGTGGGATATGACAAATGTGCCAGTCTACTCACGTCTGCTTGGAGCTGTTGCAGTGTTTCTCCTCGTTGCTGCATACGGCCTTGCAATTGAACCCAAACCGTTTCTCGATAGCCTGCACTAAAACAATATAGTCTCTATTCTTTTCGATATCGATTGTTTGTCACAATTCTGACGCAGGACCACGTAAGGCCATCGCTAGGGCAAAGCACTTTTCCTCATTGTCCCAGTCGTTTGCACAGGCAGCCATTTCAAACTGCTTCTTATAAGTAGACCATGAGGTCTGGCCATCGAATGAGGGAGGCTTCAAATCTTTTCTCCTTGGACCGCTTAAAGAACATTCTCGCAGTTTCTGTTTTCGCACTGTGTCGAGCTCTTTTGCCAGTTGCTGAACTTTGCTGTCCATTTCTTCGAATTTTTCGCCAACATTCTTCTCTATTGTATCAAATTTGTCATCAACGTTCTTCTCTATTCTATCAAATTTGTCATCAACGTTCTTCTCTATTCTTTCAAATTTGTCATAGACTTCTTCGAATTTTTGCTGGAGAATGTTCTTTTATTCGTCCAGATTTTTCTTTTGTTCATCCATTTTCTGTTGAAGACCGTGCAGATTGTTGGTTTGTTCGTTGAATTTTTGTTCAATGCTGCTCTTCTGCTCGTCCATTTTTTGTTCCAGACTGTTCTGGAGAATGTTCTTCTGTCCTTCCATATTTTTCTTTTGTTCGTCCAGCTTTTGTTCGAGGCTATTCTTTTGTTCCTTCAGATTTTGTTCGAGGCTATTCTTCTGTTCGTCCATTTTTAAAAAGAGGAGTTGCATCATCGCAGCCATATCACTGCCGGTACTTGTCTGTTCATCCTCGTCAACATCAAAGGAGTATGCATCAGGATCATGCCCCTCGTTGTTCAAAGCCTCCTGAAGTCGGAGCACCAGGTCACTTTTTCCTCCACTGGCGCTGAGGCTTCTCTTGTTCAACTCGGATTTGAGTTGGACGAGGGTCAACTGCAATAGTTTTCGACCCATTCTAGCTTTCTCAAATACTCAGAAAACACTGTTGTTTTTTTTTTTTTTTTTTTCAATACACACAATAAGTCCTATCCCACTTCTGACACCAATGTTAAATGTTTGTGTGGGTACAAATGATAGAACTTATTCTTTTCAATACAAATCCATTTATTCAGTACAGTTACAATTCACTATTTAATTGCTTCTCTCAATACAATCCAATTTCTCAACCGCTTATACTTTTCTTACCTTTTACTTAAACCACTTAATTACTTCTCCTAATTAACACTTCAAATTTCACTTTAGAACTGATTTGCATACCTTTGGGATGCTGGTATTTATACTCGAATGACATACTTCGAGAACAATCCTCGCCATCCAGCGTCTCATACAATTTCCAATTTGCTAGAAAATTCGATTCCACTCTCCAGTCGACACTTTGTTATTCCAGTATCGAAATCTTCTGGTCTTCGAATATCGACATTTTCTGCCAGATGTCGCTGCTCACATTTAAGTGGTTATCACAATATTGTAAAATGTTTGTGTGGGTACAAATAATAGAACTTATTCTTTTCAATACAAATCCCTTTATTCAGTACAGATACAATTCACTATTTAATTCTTTCTCTCAGTACAATTCAATTCCTCAACCACTTATACTTTTCTTATCTTTTACTTAAACCACTTAATCACTTCTTCTAATTAACACTTCAAATCAACTTTGGAACTGATTTGCATACCTGTGGGATGCTGGTATTTATACTCGAATGACATACTTCGAGAACAATCCTCGCCACCCAACGTCCCATACAATTTCCAATTTGCTAGAAAATTCGATTCCACTCTCCAGTCGAGACTTTGCTAATCCAGTACCGAAATCTTCTAGTCTTCGAGTTTCGACATTTTCTGCTAGATGTCGCTGCTCACATTTGAGTGGTTATCACATTGCTCCCTCCCTACAGTTTTACGTCCCGAACAACTTCGTCATTCAGCATCCCGTTGAAATGACACATTCTATCCAAATGGACCACTTTCAATTTTCCTCGATCCCCACGCTGGATCCGGTAGACAACGTCATTAATGCGGGTTATCACATTGTATGGACCTTCCCAGTCCTGTTGCAATTTTGGTGATTTGCCTTTCTTACGCTGAGGATTATACAGCCAAACCAGATCTCCTTCGTTGAAAAGATTTCGCCTTGATATCGTACCTAGTTTTCATGCGGCTGCTTGCTAACTTCATCTTTTCTCTGGTGTCTTCATGCAATTTACGAATCCTGCTGCGTAAGTCATTCACGTACTCGTTCACCTCTTTGGGCTCCGTCGGTGGGGATCCGAATTTTGCTTCACTTGGCAACCGAATTGTTTGACCAAATAAGATCTCGGATGGTGTGTGCCCTGTTGAGCTATGGACCGCGTTTCGGTAGGCCATTAAGAAGAGGGGTATGTGTCGATCCCAATCCCGCTGGCAGTTGCTGACAACCTTAGATAGATGCTCACTCAAGGTCCGATTGAATCGCTCGACCATTCCATCAGATTGAGGGTGTAGTGGCGTTGTCCTTGTCTTTCTTATTCCCAAATATTGGCATATTTCCTGGAAGACTTTTGATTCAAAGTTTCGCCCTTGATCAGAGTGCAGCTCCATTGGGACCCCAAATCTGCTCACCCAGTTGTTGACTATCTGTTCGGCTACGGTCTTAGCCTCTTGATTTGGGATGGCAAACACTTCCGGCCACTTACTGAAGTAATCCATGACTACGAGGGTATATCGGTTTCCATTAAAGGTTTCGGGAAACGGCCCAGCGATGTCGATGGCTATTCGTTCGAAAGGTGCTCCGACATTGTATTGTTGCATTTGTCCATGTGGCTTTACTTTTGGACCCTTGGTAGCTGCACATCTTATGCACTTTTTGCACCAATTCTCGACATCTTGTTTAGCGCTTAGCCAATAGAAACGTTCCCTTACCTTTTCCAACGTCTTGTTTATTCCCAAATGGCCTCCTGAGATTCCGTCATGTATTTCATGGAGCACTTGGTTGACTCTGGACCGTGGCACAATTAGCTGCATACGAGATGTTGTCCCATCTGCACTTTCCCATTTTCTCTTCAGCAATCCATCTTGCACAAAAAGCGAGTCCCACTGTGCCCAGTATGCCTTCAGAGTTTCGCTCCGATCTGATATCTGCTGCCAGCTTGGTCTTTCCTCGTGTTCTTTCCAGGCCAATATTGGTTCGATGTCATTGTCTGCCTGTTGGGAGGAACGGATTTCGTCTATACTCCAACCCTCTATTGGCTCAGTCCTGATCATTTGGATAGTTGCCTGTTCTTTTGCTTCTTTACGATTGCAGTGTTCGCATTTTACTCCGCACGGTCGACGAGAGAGAGCATCAGCATTTGAGTGGAGTGTTCCCTTGCGGTGTTGCACTTCAAAGTCGTAACCCTGCAACTGCTCGATCCATCTTGCAACTTGTCCTTCAGGGTTCTTAAATTGGAGTAGCCATTTCAGAGCTGCGTGGTCTGTCCGGAGAATGAACTTTTGTCCGTAGAGGTACTTATTGAAATGCTTCGTAGCCAGAATTAAAGCTAGAAGCTCGCGCCGGGTTACACAGTAGTTCCGTTCAGGTCTGGAGAGCACTTTGCTGTAATATGCGACCACTTTCTCTTGACCGTCATGAACTTGGGAGATCACAGCTCCGACCCCAACATTGCTAGCGTCTGCGTCCACGATGAACATTTTTCCGGGCGTGGGGTAACCCAAGATGGGGGCTTTGCACAGCTGTCGTCTTGTGTAGCAAATATATCAGCGTACTCACCGATTAGTTTTTCTGCCAGGATTCGCTGATCTTCGTCCAGATTACAGAGGCTGAGAATTTTGTTCTTGATTTTTATGCTCTGAACTGTTGTGACCGGTTTTGCACCCTTTTTTTCCGTTGTGGTCGATATAGCCTCAACAGGTACGCATTTTCCCACTATCTCCCCCTTTTTCACCTTTACACTGAATGTCTTTGGATTTAGAATCCTTACAGGGACCATGTTGTTCTTTGGCTCCACTAAGGTCTTTCCCACCATGAAGTCTCTTTTCTTTTCCGGCTCCATCAAATAGAATCGGTGGCTACCAGGACCACCTTCCACTTTTGCCCACAAAATTGCTTCTGACGAAGGCTCTAGACTCTGATTGCTGCAGATGACGACATTTGAGACTGTGGTATTGGCGTTTCCGTATATCATTGGTATCTCCATGTTTCCGTATTTCAGGGTTTGTGCCCCCAAGTCGACTACAAGTCCATGTTCTCTCATGAAGTCTGTACCAATGATGCACTCGTCACATATGTCAGCTACCAGAAACGCGTGAGTGAATGTTATTCCGGCCAGTTGGATTTTTATGCGGACTTCGCCATATACCTTAATCGTTGCTCCTGTAGCTGTTCGCAAGCTGCAGCTGCTGGTGTTATGCAGCCAAGACTTCTGCACAAGATTCCTCTTGATGATTGAGGCCGTGGCACCGGTGTCTATTGTTGCCATCCATTTTTCTTTTCCACTGACTACTTCTACTAGAAGGCTTTCGCTGCGTCGTTTTGCCAGCGAGACTTGGATGATGGTCCTGGGGCCGTCGACTCCTGCTACCAACTTCTGCCCCGCGAAGTTGATACTTAAGCATTTCCCGACTGATGGCTTCGGGAAGGCTTCTTGATAGCTGTTTATGCTGGTTTCTTCCTCTATTTGCTTGTCACCACAGTGAGGGCAGTCTTTTCGTCGCACCGGTTCTTTGCACTGCCTTTGAAGGTGTCCTATTTTATTGCAATTCCAGCATCGCATTATCCGTCTATCCCGTCGAGTATCTCGATCCTCGGCACTAATTCTTGTGCAGGAGCATTCGATAGATGTTACTTCCCTGACGAAATGTGTTCCCCTGGAAGCCTGATTGGCTGCTTCCATCGCCAGAGCGAAGGCAAGTGCTTCAGCAAGGGTTCTTTTCCCGGCCATCCTTACTGCTGACTGTAGCTTCGAATCTGCAATTCCCCTGATAAATGCATCTTTTGCCATTTCGTCGATAATTTCCTGGCCTGCGGTGGGGTATGACAGATGTGCAAGTCTACTCACGTCTGCTTGGAGCTGCTGCAGTGTTTCTCCTCTTTGCTGCGTTCGGCTTTGCAATTGGACCTTGTAGACCTCCTGCATGTGGCTGTCTCCAAACCGTTTCTCGATAGCCTGCACTAAAGTCACATAATCTTTATGCTTTTCGATGTCTACTGTTTGCAACAATTCTGCTGCAGGACCGTGCAAGGCCATTGTTAGGGCAAAGCACTTTTCCTCATTGTCCCAGTCGTTGGCACAGGCAGCCATTTCAAACTGCTTCTTATAAGTAGACCATGAGGTCTGACCATCGAATGAGGGAGGTTTCAAATCTTTTCTCCTTGGACCGCTTAAAGAACATTCTCGCAGTTTCTGTTTTCGCACTGTGTCGAGCTCTTTTGCCAGTTGCTCAACTTTGTTGTCCATTTGTTCCAATTTTTCGCCAACATTCTTCTCTATTCTTTCAAATTTGTTATCTATTTCTTCGAACTTTTGGTGTAGAACGTTATTTTGTTCTTCCAGTTTTTGTTGTAGACTTTTCTTTTGGTCGTCGAATTTTTGTTCAATGCTGCTCTTCTGTTCGTCCATTTTTTGTTCCAGACTGTTCTTCTGTTCTTCCAGATTTTTCTTTTGTTGGTCGAGACTGTTCTTCTGTTCGTCCATTTTTTTGTTTTGTTCGTCCATTTTTAATAAGAGGAGTTGCATCATTGCAGCCATGTCATTGCCGGTACTTGTCTGTTCATCCTCGTCAACATCAAAGGAATATGCATCAGGATCATGTCCCTCGTTGTTCAAAGCCTCCTGAAGTCGGAGCACCAGGTCACTTTTTCCTCCACTGGCGCTGAGGCTTCTCTTGTTCAACTCGGATTTGAGTTGGACGAGGGTCAACTGCAATAGTTTTCGACCCATTCTAGCTTTTTCAAATAGTCAGAAGACACAGGTTTTTTTTTTTTTTTTTTTTTTTTACACACAATAAGTCCTATCCCACTTCTGACACCAATGTAAAATGTTTGTGTGGGTACAAATAATAGAACTTATTCTTTTCAATACAAATCCCTTTATTCAGTACAGTTACAATTCACTATTTAATTCTTTCTCTCAGTACAATTCAATTCCTCAACCACTTATACTTTTCTTATCTTTTACTTAAACCACTTAATCACTTCTTCTAATTAACACTTCAAATTCAACTTTGGAACTGATTTGCATACCTGTGGGATGCTGGTATTTATACTCGAATGACATACTTCGAGAACAATCCTCGCCACCCAGCATCCCATACAATTTCCAATTTGCTAGAAAATTCGATTCCACTCTCCAGTCGAGACTTTGCTAATCCAGTACCGAAATCTTCTAGTCTTCGAGTTTCGACATTTTCTGCTAGATGTCGCTGCTCACATTTGAGTGGTTATCACAATATTATTAAGATGACTGACAACAAACGAATTGTCTGGCATTTTTAGATTCAGGAGACGTTTGAATAAAGTTACCTTGCTTCTCTTCCAAGTTCTGCCCCGCGGATTTGGATGTGCGGCAATTTTTCATATGATGTACTTGAGATGATTTTACTGATAGTAACATCGTAGCCAGTGCCTTGCCATCCTTCGACTTCCATGTAGAATCTTCGCTACCAGCGGCAGTAGAAACCGGCTCGGCAATTTCTCCAGAGACATAATCTCACAATTCACTGTGAATTAATATTGACCGCATTTAAACCTTCCAGTAGTCGTAATTTTCGTTGTCCAATTTATCAGTTTGGTACAGTCGGGCACTCATAATGACTATCTGGGCCCATAACCTCTGTTACAGAAAAATTACCTTGTTAAACTTTATATTATGAATTTAAAACCTTCCACTTGTATACACGTTATAAACTTTATTGAACGAATGAAGAAAAAAAGAAAAGAAAAACTATAACTCAGTATTTATACCATATTGTGATAACCACTTAACTGTGAGCAGCGACATCTAGCAGAAAATGTCGAAACTCGAAGACTAGAAGATTTCGATACTGGATTAGCAAAGTCTCGACTGGAGAGTGGAATGGAATTTTCTAGCAAATTGGAAATTGTATGGGACGCTGGATGGCGAGGATTGTTCTCGAAGTATGTCATTCGAGTATAAATACCAGCATCCCAAAGGTATGTAAATCAGTTCTAAAGTGTAATTTGAAGTGATTAAGTGGTTTAAGTAAAAGATAAGAAAAGTATAAGTGGTTGAGAAATTGAATTGTACTGAGAGGAAGAATTAAATAGTGAATTGTAACTGTACTGAATAAAGGGATTTGTATTGAAAAGAATAAGTTCTATTATTTGTACCCACACAAACATTTTACATTGGTGTCAGAAGTGGGATAGGACTTATTGTGTGTAAAAAAAAAAAAAAGTGTTTTTTTTTGACTATTTGAAAAAGCTGGAATGGGTCGAAAACTATTGCAGTTGACCCTCGTCCAACTCAAATCCGAGTTGAACAAGAGAAGCCTCAGCGCCAGTGGAGGAAAAAGTGACCTGGTGCTCCGACTTCAGGAGGCTTTGAACAACGAGGGACATGATCCTGATGCATACTCGTTTGATGTTGACGAGGATGAACAGACAAGTACCGGCAGTGACATGGCTGCGATGATGCAACTCCTCTTATTAAAAATGGACGAACAAAAGAAAAATCTGGAAGAACAAAAGAATAGCCTCGAACAAAAGCTGGATGAACAAAAGAAAAATCTATACGAGCAGAAGAGCAGCATTGAACAAAAATTCAACGAACAAACCAACAATCTGCACGGTCATCAACAGAAAATGGATGAACAAAAGAATAATCTGGAAGAACAAAAGAACATTCTCCAGCAAAAATTCGAAGAAATCGATGACAAATTTGAAAGAATAGAGAAGAACGTTGATGACAAATTTGATACAATAGAGAAGAATGTTGGCGAAAAATTCGAAGAAATGGACAGCAAAGTTGAGCAACTGGCAAAAGAGCTCGACACAGTGCGAAAACGGAAACTGCGAGAATGTTCTTTTAGCGGTCCAAGGAGAAAAGATTTGAAGCCTCCCTCATTCGATGGTCAGACCTCATGGTCTACTTATAAGAAGCAGTTTGAAATGGCTGCCTGTGCAAACGACTGGGACAATGAGGAAAAGTGCTTTGCCCTAACAATGGCCTTGCACGGTCCTGCAGCAGAATTGTTGCAAACAGTAAACATCGAAAAGCATAAAGATTATGTGACTTTAGTACAGGCTATCGAGTAACGGTTTGGGGATAGCCACATGCAGGAGGTCTACAAGGTCCAATTGCAAAGCCGAACGCAGCAACGAGGAGAAACACTGCAGCAGCTCCAAGCAGACGTGAGTAGACTGGCACATCTATCATACCCCACCGCAGGACAGGAAATTATCGACGAAATGGCAAAAGATGCATTTATCAGGGGAATTGCAGATTCGAAGCTACAGTCAGCAGTAAGGATGGCCGGGAAAAAAACCCTTGCTGAAGCACTTGCCTTCGCTCTGGCGATGGAAGCAGCCAATCAGGCTTCCAGGGGAACACATTTCGTCAGGGAAGTAACATCTATCGAATGCTCCTGCACAAGAATTAGTGCCGAGGATCGAGATACTCGACGGGATAGACGGATAATGCGCTGCTGGAATTGCAATAAAATAGGACACCTTCAAAGGCAGTGCAAAGAACCGGTGCGACGAAAAGACTGCCCTCACTGTGGTGACAAGCAAATAGAGGAAGAAACCAGCATAAACAGCTATCAAGAAGCCTTCCCGAAGCCATCAGTCGGGAAATGCTTAAGTATCAACTTCGCGGGGCAGAAGTTGGTAGCAGGAGTCGACGGCCCCAGGACCATCATCCAAGTCTCGCTGGCAAAACGACGCAGCGAAAGCCTTCTAGTAGAAGTAGTCAGTGGAAAAGAAAAATGGATGGCAACAATAGACACCGGTGCCACGGCCTCAATCATCAAGAGGAATCTTGTGCAGAAGTCTTGGCTGCATAACACCAGCAGCTGCAGCTTGCGAACAGCTACAGGAGCAACGATTAAGGTATATGGCGAAGTCCGCATAAAAATCCAACTGGCCGGAATAACATTCACTCACGCGTTTCTGGTAGCTGACATATGTGACGAGTGCATCATTGGTACAGACTTCATGAGAGAACATGGACTTGTAGTCGACTTGGGGGCACAAACCCTGAAATACGGAAACATGGAGATACCAATGATATACGGAAAAGCCAATACCTCAGTCTCAAATGTCGTCATCTGCAGCAATCAGAGTCTAGAGCCTTCGTCAGAAGCAATTTTGTGGGCAAAAGTGGAAGGTGGTCCTGGTAGCCACCGATTCTATTTGATGGAGCCAGAAAAGAAAAGAGACTTCATGTTGGGAAAGACCTTAGTGGAGCCAAAGAACAACATGGTCCCTGTAAGGATTCTAAATCCAAAGACATTCAGTTTAAAGGTGAAAAAGGGGGAGATAGTGGGAAAATGCGTACCTGTTGAGGCTATATCGACCACAACGGAAAAAAAGGGTGCAAAACCGGTCACAACAGTACAGAGCATAAAAATCAAGAACAAAATTCTCAGCCGCTGTAATCTGGACGAAGATCAGCGAATCCTGGCAGAAAAACTAATCGGTGAGTACGCTGATATATTTGCTACACAAGACGGAGAATATGGAATTACGCATATTGTTCAACACCACATTGACACCGGAGACGCTCGACCAATCCGTCAACCTGCAAGGCGTCTTCCATTGGCAAAGCAAACAGAAGTTGCCGAAATGATGTCGAAGATGGAAGCTGAAGGAGTGATTGAAGAATCGCGAAGTCCGTGGGCATCTCCAGTGGTCCTGGTGAAGAAAAAAGATGGCAGCACGAGATTTTGTGTACACTACCGACGTCTCAATGATGTCACTAAAAAGGACAGCTACCCACTTCCGAGAATCGAAGACACTTTGGATATGCTTTCTGGAGCGAAATGGTTTTCAACACTTGATTTGAAGAGCGGTTACTGGCAGGTAGATATAAATCGTACGGACCGTGAGAAAACTGCCTTCACTACAGGAAGCGGTCTTTGGCAGTTTGCAGTGATGCCGTTTGGAATGTGCAACGCTCCGGCCACCTTCGAGCGACTAATGGAACGAACATTGCAAGGACTCACCTGGAAAACCTGCCTAGTATATTTGGACGACGTTATCGTCATAGGTAAGACGTACGAGGAGCACCGCGAAAATATAAAAGAAGTTTTTGAGAGGCTACGAAGTGCTCATTTAAAGCTCAACCCGGAAAAGTGCGTCTTGTTTCGTCCGGAAGTAAAATATCTGGGTCACATTATATCAGCGGAAGGAGTAAGAACGGATCCTGACAAAATCGAAGCCGTGATAAGTTGGCCTTCTCCAAAAGATAAACACCAACTGAGAAGCTTCTTGGGACTCGCCACGTATTACAGAAGGTTCGTAAAGGATTTTGCTGGCATTGCGAAGAGTCTGCATCAACTTACAGAAAAAGGCCGACAGTTCAAGTGGTCTGGAGAATGCGAAAAAGCATTTCAAGAACTGAAGCGATAGCTGTGCAAAGCCCCAATCTTGGGTTACCCCACGCCCGGAAAAATGTTCATCGTGGACGCAGACGCTAGCAATGTTGGGGTCGGAGCTGTGATCTCCCAAGTTCATGACGGTCAAGAGAAAGTGGTCGCATATTACAGCAAAGTACTCTCCAGACCTGAAAGGAACTACTGTGTAATCCGGCGCGAGCTTCTGGCTTTAATTCTGGCTACGAAGCATTTCCATAAGTACCTCTACGGACAAAAGTTCATTCTACGATGTCGAGAATTGGTGCAAAAAGTGCATAAGATGTGCAGCTACCAAGGGTCCAAAAATAAAGCCACATGGACAAATGCAACAATACAATGTCGGAGCACCTTTCGAACGAATAGCCATCGACATCGCTGGGCCGTTTCCCGAAACCTTTAATGGAAACCGATATACTCTCGTAGTCATGGATTACTTCAGTAAGTGGCCGGAAGTGTTTGCCATCCCAAATCAAGAGGCTAAGACCGTAGCCGAGCAGATAGTCAACAACTGGGTGAGCAGATTTGGGGTCCCAATGGAGCTGCACTCCGATCCGGGACGTAACTTTGAATCAAAAGTCTTCCAAGAAATATGTCAATATTTGGGAATTAGAAAGACAAGGACAACGCCACTACACCCTCAATCTGATGGAATGGTCGAGCGATTCAATCGGACCTTGAATGAGCATCTATCTAAGGTTGTCAGCAACTGCCAGCGGGATTGGGATCGACACATACCCCTCTTCTTAATGGCCTACCGAAACGCGGTCCATAGCTCAACAGGGTACACACCATCCGAGATCTTATTTGGTCAAACAATTCGGTTGCCAAGTGAAGCAAAATTCGGATCCCCACCGACGGAGCCCAAAGAGGTGAACGAGTACGTGAATGACTTACGCAGCAGGATTCGTAAATTGCATGAAGACACCAGAGAAAAGATGAAGCTAGCAAGCAGCCGCATGAAAACTAGGTAAGATATCAAGGCGAAATCTTCCGGTTTCAACGAAGGAGCTCTGGTTTGGCTGTATAATCCTCAGCGTAAGAAAGGCAAATCACCAAAATTGCAACAGGACTGGGAAGGTCCATACAAGGTGATAACCCGCATTAATGACGTTGTCTACCAGATCCAGCGTGGGGATCGAGGAAAATTGAAAGTGGTCCATTTGGATAGAATGTGTCATTTCAACGGGATGCTGAATGACGAAGTTGTTCGGGACGAACAACTGTAGGGAGGGAGCAATGTGATAACCACTTAAATGTGAGCAGCGACATCTAGCAGAAAATGTCGATACTCGAAGACCAGAAGATTTCGATACTGGAATAACAAAGTCTCGACTGGAGAGTGGAATCGAATTTTCTAGCAAATTGGAAATTGTATGGGACGCTGGATGGCGAGGATTGTTCTCGAAGTATGTCATTCGAGTATAAATACCAGCATCCCCAAGGTATGCAAAGTCAGTTCTAAAGTGTAATTTGAAGTGTTAATTAGGAGAAGTGATTAAGTGGTTTAAGTAAAAGATAAGAAAAATATAAGTGGTTGAGAAATTGGATTGTACTGAGAGAAAGAATTAAATAGTGAATTGTAACTGTACTGAATAAAGGGATTTGTAATGAAAAGAATAAGTTCTATTATTTGTACCCACACAAACATTTTACAATATTATTAACTTCATGTGTCTTAGACCGATACCAGAAAGATCCTCTTCTTTTAGTACGTGTATTTTCTAATATAACTTCTATCGCAATTTGATACCTTTTTCAAAGTAAGAATGACATTTATTCTTTACTAAATTTAAGTGATCTAATATCCAATTTATTTCTGAATTCACTATCTGTTACTATATTGTCATATCTTCTTTCTTGTAATTCATTATTTTCATATAAATTATTCTCAAATCAAAATTAAAATCATATTCATCATAATTTTGAAAAACATCTAGAATGACGTTTTTGTTATGTTTTTTAGCTTTTCTTTTTATTAACCATAGCAAATGATTTTTATTTTCGTTATACCAATAGGTAAAGAATTACGATACTTATATTTTTCATTAAAACATTCCTTACAATATGGAGTATTTATAGAAAAGTTAGAAACTCTTTTTTCTTCGAAACAATTATAACAATTTTTTTTACAATCTATAACAGATAAAAAATTTTTTTCACCATTTATTATTCTATGATATAATCTTTTATTAACAAAATTTACTTTAAGTTCACACATTTTAATTTATAAGATCTTATTTATTTATAGAAATTTTTTTAAATAAATATTTAATCTAATACTAGTTTTTGCACCTCTAAAATCAATTAAATTATTATCTTGATCTGATCATATTTGTATTTATAGGATTTGTTTACTAAATCCTGGTAATGAAGCTAAAAAAATTTCTTGTATAAAGTGAATAGTAAAATTACTTTTAATGTTGTCATATTTGTTTTTATAGTAATACCCTTAAATTGTTCTTCAATAAAATTATTTATATCATTTATTTCATATGAACCAGTTGTAAATGTAATTTGTTTGACTACGTCAAACGGTTTCGACTCTGCCGAAATATTTTCACTTTGTGAACGGTTGACAGGGTCAACAAGTTCAATTTGTGAACCATTTACTTTGTTTACTTTGTAAACTGTTGACGTAGTCAAATCGGAAAAATATAAAGTATTATTTCTTAGCTTTTGTGATATATTTTAAATAGAATTATAAGTAGAAAAATTAAGTATATATATTTCATAATCATAATTATTATCTAATATTATTGGTTCATCGAAATTACAAGAAATTGTTGATGAATTTCCATTTAATGGTATAGTAGGCATTATTTAATTAATTAAAAATTTTAAACAAGGATGACCACATATAACTTCATCAAATTTTTGATCAATATTATTATTTTTATTTATGTCAAAATATTTTTCTACTAATATTGGTAATTTATTTAAACCAAATGAATCGTAATATAAAATATGATTATTATTCATTTTATACGCTACCCAATGTGTACCACTACCATCATCATTATCTAATTTTTTTCCAAATTATTCCACATTCAACTTTTTTTATTTTATTTGGTAGTTTATCTTTCACAAAAACACCTCTAAAGTTTTGAATATTAAATTTTTTAGTATATCTTTTTAAATCATAATTACTTAATGACTTTACATATCCTCCAAATTCAAATTTTTATTAAATAGCATACCATTACCAGATTTCTTAAGCAACATCCCATTACCACTTTTTATATTTTGTTCTTCTAATTATTTAATGTAGTATTTTTTGTTCTAATAATTTATCATTAGATTTCTTATCATTATAAGCTTTATATAAAGTTTTCCAGCAGTAACTGCAGCTCCTATTGCTGGAATAAGTGTTCTTTGTAATTGAATTGGTTCTAATTCTATAGTTATGTACGAGTATATCTCTTTTATTTTTCATTGCATCATGAATTTGATTTTGTTGATCTTCATTTAGAGATATAGGATATTCAATATATCGTCCACATTTTTTAATAAAATTAATTTCATTTTTATTTTGGATATTAATTCCCATTCCCATTTTTCTTTTAAATTTCATCGCATTTGTAGTTATGCATTTACTTTTTCTAATAAAATAGCATCTTTTGCTAAAACTCTTGACCATGCTTTATGTTCTAAAATCTTATCAGCTTCATGTCTTTTATTTAAATCATTACTTTTTGAATATGCAATATCATGCTATTTAGCAGCCTCATCTAATTTATTGATTGGTTGTCCATATTTTTCAAGTTTTAATTCGAGATTAGTTCCAGATCCTAAATAATTATATCCTCGAGAATGTAACTCAAATGGGAGATTATTAATAAAAGAGTTTAAAATACCATTACCATAATATCGTACCATTTATTTAGTATAAATTTTAATATAAATTTGAAGTACAAAATGTTATGCTTTAAGTTAGCAATTATTGAAGATTCTAACAAATTAAAAAAGAGTGGGAAAATAACTTATAAAATTACAACTTGATAACTTATTGAAAGGTGTTAGTGAGCTATAAATGGAATATAATAAATAATTAACATGATTATTATCTTGATTGTTTCAATCAAATGTAATCAATTAAAACATTCAAAATTATATATTAATAAATAAATTCTATTGTTAATATTATTCCATATCAAAATGACGATACTTTAAATTTATATAAAATATATGTGAACAATAAATATAATGGAGGATGTAAATGTATATTAATGGAACCACAAAATTGTTTTGGTAAATATATTTTTATTTTATTATAATTCTTATGATAATTATAATATATTTCTATATACAAAAAGACAATATTGAAAATAAATTTAATAAATTAACTCAAAATAATAAGAATTTATATGTGAAAACATGAGTCTTTTAATTGCATTAAATATTTTAACTTAAATGAATAACATAAAAAATAATTGTGACAAAAATAATGATTGCAGAGCGATCGGTTCACAAAGTGAACATGATCAATTATCAAAAATAAATTTAATTATTTCAAATGGAATTGATAAAATGATGCAAAATGAATATGTTATTATGGTATTAGTTGTTATTATTATAATAATGTTTTTTATAAATTAATAAAGGAATTTATGTTCAGATTTCAACTGCTTTAAAATTGGAAAATAAATTTTTAGCTAATATCTTAAAATTGTAAAAGAAATTTTTAGTTAATATTTTTAAACATAATCTAAATAATATTTAGAATCGTATGATTTTTATGAACATTTATCATCCAATTCTATTCTTTTAAATGAATATGGAAGACCAATAGAAATAAATATTAATAATCAATATATTAAAACATTGCCTTCTAAAAGTTTATTTAATATTAGAGGTCAGATTATTGCAAAAAATAAAGATGGTCAAATTTTAGATAAACTTACTACAGATAAAATAAATTTTGTTAATAATGGAATATTAATTTTTTTTAGTAAAATTACATACTTTGTTAATTCAGTTGAAATTGATAAAATAGAAAATCTGCAATTAAAGGATTAGCATCATTTTCTAGTGATCTTGCATTAAATGATATCGGGTGGCAAATTATGAATAAAAGTAGTGTTTGTAACAAAAAAGGGTATTTTTCTGTTAGTAATCCGTTATCCATATTAATGGCATTTTTTCATTATCCAGAAATTAGAATTAATAAGATCAAATAATGACTTGAATTGATTAATTGTTGATAGTGGTTTAAGTGATTATACTTTTTCTATTGAAATTAATCAAGTAATATGGAGAATGCCTCATGTTAAAATTTCTGCTGAAGTTGAACATGAGATTAATAGAAATATTTCAAATAATATAAACTTCCAAATGTATTTTATAAATTAGAGATATTATTGTAAGAGTGCAATTCCTGATGTAAATAATTATACTTGCAATATAACCTCTATCAGTTCTAAACCTAGATATTTTCTGATTGCATTTCAAACACTAAGAAACCAGATTAGTTAATCATAAAGACAATAGTAAATTTAATTATTGTAATTTAGAAAATGTTGTTGTTAAATTAAATACAAGTAGATATCCAAATTATGATATGCTGTTATCTATTACTCAAAATAAGTTCGATACTTTATATAACGGGTGGCCGTGGTGTAGTGGTACTAGCAATCGCTTCTCACTCGGAGGGTCCAGGTTCGAATCCTGCCCATGGCAAGTCAGTTTTTCATTTGTGTAATTGGAAACCAGACAGAAAAATTCTACGTGTGAAGGCATAACACTGACACGTAGTTTTGACTGTTGTAGAGTTTCAAACACAGAAAAAATTACTGTGAATTATACCTCGAATCATTCTGAGTGAAGAAAAAACTCTCCGTCCTATTCGGACTCCCCCCCCCCCCCTGGAGAGCGAATATCGAAACCAAACACACCTGAGTTTCAAACCACTACAAAACAATTTTCCTTTCTCCTCCTTCTACCTTTCCGCCCGCGCCCAGGCAACAGTAAAAGGGTATCTAACCCCTTAGGCGCGCGTAAATTATAAAAAAAAAAATTTTTCTAGATTTTAAAAATTGTTATTATGGGTCCAGTATAAATAATTTGCTAATGGTTAATTATGATACATTTTTAGAGGAATGTCCAATAATAAAATGAAGTAATTAAGGAGGCTGCTATTGATATTAAAATTAAATTAAAATGGACAGAAAAATGTCCATCAAATGCAATTGATCATTGTTTAGTTATTAGTGATGATAGTTATTCATATAATCCATTGGCTAACCATGTAGTCATAATTTTGGCAACTGTTTACGGGGGGGGGGGGGGGGGGGGTAGTCCCAAGTTTCAAGGGGAACCGCTTACAAGTTTCCAAATTGGACTGTAAAAGTAAATTAGCTATTAAAAATCTTGATACTTACAAACCAATAAGAAGATAAAATTAATTATTTCCGAACATTTTAAGAGCAATTATTTGTGGACAAAGTAATTGTGGAAAGACAAACGTACTTTTAACCCTAGAAAGCTAACCTACGTAAATTTTACTCCCTTGGTGAACGAAAAAAGCTCTTTTCCGGAAAAGCATAAAGCACCACGACTGCGCTTTCGCAAGTGATTGCGTAATATACTCGTACTTAGGCATCAGTAGAGTGAAAGTGTTTGAGGAAAGTGCATCTCGTTCTATTTATTCAATTGCTTTTTTTTTTTAAATCTAGGGAGTAAAGTTTACGTATAGTTAGCCTTAACGTATGTATTTTTGCAGGCAGTTCAAAATTTTATTTGTGTTTTCGTTAAAGTTGTTTTTTGTTTTTTTTTTATATTCATTGAATTTTGGTCTTACAGTTTCAATAATGGCTGATATGGAGGATTCAGATTCAGATTCCCAGTCTATATATGAACTGGAACAAGTAAACGCAACAGAATATTTCGAATAGGATATCCGCAATATTATTTCATCATCTTTTGCGAACGAGACTACAAGCAAAAAACGAAAACTAACCAATTCTTCAGAATTAGAAGCAAGTTCGTTCATTAGTAACTGGAGAAGCACTATCGAAAGGTCATCATCGACAAGAATATGTTCCCGAGGTAAAGGACGATAAAATGAAAGGTAAGGGACAAAAATACCAATTTATTTGGAAAAACGAAACCTATTTTTTCGAATACTGGGAAAATTCTAAATAGGAATATAATGCACATAAGACCTGACCCAAGTGCTCAAGCTAGAAATGCTTCTTCTCCAATGGAATGCTTCAAGCTATTTTTTTTCGAACGAGTTGATTGATAAAGTTTTGACTTTTACAAACCAGGAAATTATAAAACAAAGCGCAGCTTATAAATGCAACGATAAAAGTACCTACAGATGCACCACCAAAGAAGGAATTGAAGCTTTTCTCGGATTAATAATATTATTGGCAGCTTTAAAAAGTAACCATTTGTCACTGGGCCTAACGCAACACATGTCGTAATGGGTACGCACATGGTGGAGCAAACTTTGAAGGTCCTTGCGGTGAATGTTAATTCACTGATTAGGATTGAACGAAGAGCCGCAATGTTTAAATTGCTACAAGACCAAACTCCTGATGTGCTTTTCGCTACCGAAACTAAGCTAACCGATAAGCACAAACTGGAGTACAATAATTATATCGTTAGAAGAAGAAACCGGCCCAGATCCAAACGTGGAGGCGGTGTCGCGATCTTCATTAAAGAAGGTATAAAATTTCACAGAGTGTACAAGGGCGTGTTGCGCAGGTTCCGGGTGTTGGAGGCAGTCGTCGTGTACATCCCGCTCCGCAGTGGAAAGCGGCTGTACTTGGCCTCTGTTTATGCACCTGATAATTCACAATCCACCCTATTCATTACAGAGCTCGACACGCTTTTTCGACTTCTGAGGCTGGAGTCGGGGGAGAATTATTTTATAATCGGCGGGGATTTCAACGCTAGACACAGCGATTGGGGAAATAATTTGCCAAATACTAGAGGGAACCTACTACTCGATTGGTGGGGTCAGCACGATGTCATGTACAGACTCGGTCTTAAAGCGACGGATAACCCGTCGTTTCCCAGAGGCGGGTCTTATTTGGATCTACTGCTGTACGACGAACGTATACGACTGACAGGTACGAATTTACAAACGCTAAACTGTCTGCGCACATTCGTGTATGACAGCGACCATTGCAGTTTTAGCACCGAAATTACAGTTCATAACGAAATTGCGGAATTGGAGGAGTTTGTCCAAAAATATTCTTACAACTACAGTAAGACTCGATGGACACGCTTCTCCGCAACCTTGACAAGAGCACTCTCCTCGAACACGCTCCACCCACCGTCCAATAGGAATTTGTCAAACGAGGAGATCGACAATTACCTAAAACAAATGGACGAGACAATTAAACAAACTATGGACACTACAATACCGCGGTATCGACGTACGACTAACGAAGCCCTGTTCCGCAATACTACTATTGACGCACTGCACCGACAGAAAAGTAGACTTCTGACAAGACTTAAAAACTTGTACAGACAGTTAACTGACCGACGAGACCCGGAGATTAGGACACTGAAGTCGTCAATTAAAAATATTCAAACGCTAATAAAAGAAAATTACAGAATTTCTGTAAGTTTGTATTGGAACAACAAGGTTCGGGCTGTAAACACCAGCAACCCGAATATGTTTCCGCAAATAAATAAACTATTTCGGAGAAAAACCTTCAGTGTCTTAAAATAGCCCGGACAACAGACAACGAACGGTTACTGACAATAGCAGGTATTGATCCAAATGAGGCCGCTGATGATGACGACTTCTTTGTGATCGAGGATCCACAGGAGAAGGTTGAGACCATAGGGGCGACTTTCCAGAAAGTATACAAGGCCATTGATATCATTGGCCCTAATTATGACCTGGACAGTCGCGTCTTGCTGCACGACTTCTGCATTCGAAATGAAATAGGGAACTGGCGATCAGAGGGCTCTGGTTTCACCCGGTTCAGCGACGAAAATATGGCAAATAATGTCATGATCAGAGAGAGTGACCTACCCCCGTTCATTTCGAGGGAAGAACTCCGTGAGATCTTCGACACAATCAGGGCTAAGAAATCAGTGGGGACCGATGGTATTCCGAACATCGTGCTTCGACATCTTCCTCTAGAAGCGGTGGACATTTACACCACCCTGTTTAATAATGCAATGAATAATGCACATTATCCAGCGCATTGGAAAACGGCGGTGGTTCAACCTATCCCCAAAAAGGGGAAGGATATATCCAATCCGGTGAATCTCCGGTCGATAAGTCTCCTTCCGAATATCAGTAAGGTTTTTGAAAAGGTAATCAATAGAGCTCTGTCTAGGTGGATTGAGGACAAACATATAGTTCCGGATAATCAATTCGGTTTTAAGGCGGGACATGATATCTCACATGCCGCGTCTAAACTGGTTTCTGATATCCAATGGAATAAAGGCAAGAAACAGTACACAGGTGCCTGCCTTGTTGACTTGGAGAAGGCCTTCGACACCGTATGGTTAGAGGGTCTTTTCTATAAGCTGACTAGACTGGGGATCAGTAAACCACTCTTGTACATTCTCTATAATATGCTAACCAACAGAACGTCTCTCGATTTTCGTGGACACCTGCCTTTACGGCCTTATTCCACGGGATGCCCATACATCCATGGGGGCAAGGATACGCCTTGCCAGCGCTCACAATGATAATCATTATTTGATACCAATTCGGAACTGTGTTGCCGGCACAAGTTCCACCCTTGGTATGAGTCGAGGCCGACCTAAAACCTCTTACTGTTCTTAGGGTCACAGCACCCAGTAAGTTAGCATAAGATTGTTAAGTAATTGTAACTTTTTTGTTAGAATGCAAGAGTTAGTGTTAAGAAAATAAAATGCATTTAAAACTAAAAACTAAAACTAATATAAAGAAGATCGAACGTTATTGAGGTTGGTGGGATGCAGCCGTTTTAGGGGATTACTGCTGGTCTTTAATGCAACAGCAAGTCTCAAAAGCTGAGACATAGAATATATGTTTTATAATAAATAAGATTTTAAAAATATTTATGTTTTAGAATGAATTAAATGAGTTTAAATGCCAATAAACGTTTTGTCACTTCTAATTTTGTATGCATTTAATATTAATTCTCGTATCCATAACACGCAAATGGTTAGTGTTACAAGATAATCATTCTTATATCCTTAAAGAGAATTCCCTATTGATAGAGAAATACCTTATTTTACTAGTGTTACACAAAAAAAAATTTAACTTGTCACGCAGTGTAATCATATCTAAATGAAATGATAAAGAAGTTTCCAGTCCTTCAACAAGGCACGAAAATGTATTTGCTTTGTAAATAGCGATGGCCAGCTTACATAGGTTTAGGTTAGCATTTAAGAAACATATACATATATCAGTGTATACAAAGGTGTATACTGATATATGTATATGATCGTGTATATGGCTATGTGTGTTTATGTGTGTATTGTGCATTTAGGTTAGGTAGGCTAAGGTTTATTTTAAGTTAGATATTAAGTTTTTATAAAAAATAAAAAATTACATCCATATGCTAAGTTTTTTGTTATCAATTTTTTCTTAGCCCTAAGTACACAAAATAAACATTTATAAATAAAATGTAAATGAAGTCGAAAGACATAGATATAAGAATTTAGATTAGCTTAGAGTGCCTGTGTGGGGCCAGTAAGTTAGTATAAGATTGTTAAGTAATTGTAAGCTAGCATTTAAGCATTTTTTGTTAGTATGTAAGAGTTAGTGATTAAGTAAATAAAATGCATTCAAAACTGAAAACAAAAAACTGAAACTGAACCATTTGTCACTAGATATTTTATTTAACACTTGCTATTCTGGAGATATTTTTCGTGCCACTATGTCGAAAGAAAGATTTAAATTTATTATAAATTGCCTTAGATTTGACGACCGACAAACAAGACTGACTCGAAGATCTCAAACAAAGTTTGCTCCTACTCGTATATCTGAGATATGGGATATTTTGATTTCTCGTTGTAAGTCCATGTATAAGCCTAGTTCTTACTGCACAATAGATGAGCAGCTTGTTGGGTTCAGAGGGAGATGCCCATTCCGGATGTATATGGCCAACAAACCAAATAAGTATGGCATAAAAATTTTCATGTTATGTGATTCGGCTAGCAAATACATGCACCCCTATCGTGGAATCCGTCAGAATTGAGTTTCACTTCACCTATTCGATTCCCTTTCACTTTCCGCTGCTATCGTGGAATCCGCCGAAAACGTCTCCTTATCGGCAGGTTTTGGGAAAGGTAGTTTCACTATCAAATAGCTGTCTTTTATTTGTCAATAAAAATTTGTGTAGCTACTATACATTCGTTCGAGGAAAAAAAGGAAAATTTCTTTAAAAAGTTTAAATAAGAAATAAACCACGCAAAATAATAATTGATACGATAGGTCTGTTTTTGGAAGCAGAAGAGGAAGAATAAGATGAGCAGTCTTCCCAGAGAAGAGTACCAGAGAGGGTAAGAGGAGCAGCGGAATTTCGGATGAAATATGTTTCTAGAAACTTTTTTATTTTTTTTGATTTTAAAAAAGTTCAATATTGCATATGTTTATTAAAAATTTGCGGCTTAATAAAGCAGCCTCTTTATACAAACAAATACGAAATCTTTTTCAATTTCACCAAAACTGAAGTTAGCAGCCTTCCTACGTTTCTCTGCCAAAGGAAACTATCAGCATGGTGTGGGAAAGGACTTCAATATTTGCATAGCCCAATCAACGCTTTCCGAGGTGTTAACAGAAGTACTTCACATCTTTGAAAGGAAATTATGTCCGAAGTGGATTAGCCTGACAATAACTAATGAAGAAAAAGACGAAGCTAAGCGTTATTTTTACGAAAAATGGGGAATCCCAGCAGTGGTCATGTATGTTGATGGGACTCACATTTCCCAAAACTTTATCACTTGTTCTGGTGGCCTTTTACGTAGATTTTTAGCAATGTCTGGTGATTCCTTCATAGAGCTTACCATTTCTCTAAACTGTATTCTGTTTGTAGTTTTTCTCCTGTAATATGTAAACAAATAACAAGTTTTTTTTTTTTTTTATTTCACTTACATTTTTGTAGAAATTCTCACGACGGTCAGCAGCCAAGCCGAGCATATGAAATCCGCAATAATTTTGATGCGAATGAGAAATGTCATTTTGTTCGGGAAAAACCCGGTTCGATAGTTTTCTATGATATAGTGGAACTAATTCACATTATCGACACGGGGAACTGTTCACTTTGTGGATTTGACGATGCCGAAATATTTTTTTCGAATAATTGAATAATTCCTCCCGGCGGATTCCACGATAAGGGTGATGATTGATGCTGCGCCTTATTTGGGAAAGAATATGGATGTTGGTGGCACGCCTTTAGCTGTTTATTATGTTCTAAAGCTAGTAGAATCCATTAAAGGATCAAACAGAAACCTAACTATGGATAACTGGTTCACTAGCGTGCCTTTGGCAAGAAAATTATTGGGACCAGATTATAAGTTGGCATGCATTGGAACTATAAGAAAGAATAAGCGTGAGCTACCTGAAGAGTTCTGTAGTGCAAAATTTCTTGATAGAAGAGTAAACACATCATTTTTCCTTTACAGTCCTGAAGTAACTACTGTGTCATATAAACCCAAAAAAAAAAACCAAATTGTGACGTTGTTGTCCTCAATGCATACACAACCCAATATAAATGAAGAAACACATAAGCCTGAGATTATTCATGCTTATAACTCCACAAAAGGTGCTGTAGATACCTATGACCAAATGTGTCAAAATATGAATTGCGGACGGAAGACAAAGAGATGGCCAAGATGGCATCTTTTATAATATGTTAAACATAGCACGTATCAATGCTTACATAATTTATGTTTCTAATTTTATAAGTAGAAATTCTACGGAAAAGCCAATGAGTAGAAGTGATTTTATGTTTTCTCTCAGTAAAGACTGAAGCCGGCACGAGTGCCCCGAAGCGGCCGAGGGCGGCTCGTTGGTTCGGAAAGGTTATGGCGTCGGTTTTCTGGAATTTTCATGGCATAGTGAAGGTGGGCGAGCTAGAAGATATCAAAAAGATTAGTACTGAGCGCACACGCCATATTTTGGGCAATATTCTGCATATGAAAAAGTTATCCTGCCGCTGGGTGCAGCGCATGCTCACTCTTGACCAAAAACACGAACGCGAGAGCACTTCGAAAGAGTGTTTGGACTTGCTGATGCGGAATTGGGCGGACTTTAGGCGTCGATTGGTAACTGTTGATGAAAATTTGATCCACTATTACACACCAGAGAACAGAATGAGTGACGGCAATGGACTGAAGCCGGCACGAGTGCCCCGAAGCGGCCGAGGGCGACTCGTTGGTTCGGAAAGGTTATGGCGTTGGTTTTCTGGAATTGTCATGGCATACCCTTCGTGGACTACCTCGAAAAAGGAAAAACCATCAACAGCGAGTATTACTGTGCATTATTGGAGTAATTGAAGGCCGGAATCGTTGCAAAACGGCCTCACATGAAGCGAAAAAAATTTTTGTTTTTGCAAGACAATGCGCCGGTCCACAAGAGCATCGCAACCACGGCTAAAATCAATGACTTACGGCAACAGTTGCTGTCGCAACCACCATATTCGCCCGACTTGGCACCCTCGGACTATTATCTCTTCCCAAACCTCAAAAGATGGCTCAATAGAAAATTCAGCTCACGCGAGCTGAAGGAGTATATTGCAGACCTTCGGGAAAATTACTTTTCGGACGGGATCAAGAAGTTGGAAAATCGCTGGAATAAATGTATCAAGCTAAAATGGGACTATATTGAATAAAATAAAAAAAACATTTAAAAAAAAAATGTCATTCCCAAGGAGATTGCTTTTCACCCCACCTTAACAGAAGATTTCGATACTCGAATAGCAGAAGATTCCGATACTTGAATAGCAAAGACTCAACCATTGGTGAATAGAGAGTGGAATCGAATCTTCTAGCAAAATGGAAATTGTATGGGACGCTGGATGGCGAGGATTGTTCCCGAAGGATGTCATTCGAGTATAAATACCAGCATCCCCAAGGTATGCAAGTGAGTTCATCAGCTGAATTTGAAATGTTAATTAGGAGAAGTAAAAAGTAAAAGATAAGAAAAGTATAAGCGGTTGATAAATTGGATTGTATCGAGATAAGCGATTAAGTTCTGAATTGTAAATGTATTGAATAAAGCAACTTGTATTGAAAAGAATAAGTTCTATCATTTGTACCCACACAAACATTTTATATTGGTGTAAGAAGTGGTATAGGACTTATTGTGTGTAGAAAAAAAAGTGTTGTGATTGTTTGGAAAATCTATAATGGGTCGAAAACTATTGCAGTTGACCCCCGACCAACTCCAATCCGAGTTGAACAAGCGAAATCTCAGCGCCAGTGGAGGAAAACGCGACTTGGTCCTCCGACTACAGGACGCCTTGCACAACGAGGGGCATGATCCAGATACATGCTACTCTGACGTTGACGAGAAAAAACAGATAAGTACCGGCAATGACATGGCTGCGATGATGCAACTCCTCTTGTTAAAAATGGACAACCAAAAGAAAATTCTGGAAGAATAGAAGAACAGCCTTGAACAATAGCTGGGTGAACAAACGAAAAATATAGACGAGCAGAAGAACAGCATTGAACAAAAATTCGACGAACAAAAGAACAGTCTAGAACAAAAACTGGAAGAACAAAATAACATTCTACACCAAAAGTTCGAAGAAATCGATAACAAATTAGAAAGAATAGAGGAGAATGTTGATGATAAATTTGATAGAATAGAAAAGAATGTTGACAATAAATTCGACCAAATGGACAGCAAAGTCGAGCAACTAGCAAAAGAGCTCGACACGGTGCGAAAACAGAAACTCCGAGAATGTTCTTTAAGCAGTCCAAGCGAGAAAAGAGGAGCAATCATTCGATTGCTAGACCTCATGGTCTACTTATAAGAAGCAGTTTGAAATGGCTGCCTGTGCAAACGACTATGACAATGAGGAAAAGTGCTTTGAATTGTTGCAAACAATATACATCGAAAGGCATAAAAATGATGTGATTTTACTACAGGCTTTTCGAGAAACGGTTTGGGGATACCAACAGAATTGCAAAGCCGAACGCAGGAACTAGGAGAAACACTGCAGCAGCTTTAGCAGACGTGAGTAGACTGGCACATTTGTCATACCCCACCGCTGGCCAAGAAATAATCGATGAAATGTCAAAGGGTGCATTCATCAGGGGAATTGCAGATTTGAAGCTACAACCAGTAGTAAGGATGGCCGGGAAAAGAACCCTTGCTAAAGCACTTGACTTCGCTCTGGCGATGGAAGCAGCCAATCAGGCTTCCAGGGAAACACATTTCATGTAGCATCTATTGAATACTCCTGCGCAAGAATTAGTGCAAAAGAACGAGATACTCGACGGGATATACGAAGAATACGCTGCTGGGATTGTAATAAAAAGGGACATTTTCAAAGGCAGTGTATAGAACCAGTGCGACGAAAAGGCTGCCCTTACTGCGGTAGCACACTAATAGAGGAAGAAACCGGCAGAAACAGCTATTAGGAACCCGGTCAACCATCCCGAAACCATCAGTCATCGGGAAAACGAGTTGACGGCCCCAGTACTACCATCCAAGTCTCCACCAAAATCTTCTGGTGGAAGTAGTCAGCGGTAAGGAGAAATGGATGGCAACAATAGACTCTGGTGCGACGGCCTCAGTCCTCAAGAGGGATCTTGTGCAGAAGTCTCGGTTGGATAATACCAGCAGTTGCAGCTTGCGAATAGCTACAGGAGCAACGATTAAGATATACGGTGAAGGCCGCACAAAAATCCAGCTGGCCGGAATAACATTCTCTCACGCGTTTCTGGTGGCTGACATATGTGATGAGTGCATCATTGGTACAGACTTCATGAGAGACCATGGACTAGTAGTAGACTTGGGGGTACAAACGCTGAAATACGGAAACATGGAGATACCAATGACCTTAGTGGAACCAAAAAGCAACATGGTTCCTGTAAGGATTTTAAATCCAAAGACATGTTGGGTAAAAGTGAATAAGGGGGAGATAGTTTCAAAACGTGTCCCTGTTGAGGCTATATCGACCACAAAGAAAACAAATGGTGCAACACCGGTCGCAAGAGTTCAGAGCATAAAAATCAAGAACAAAACTCTCAGCCTCTGTAATTTGGACGAAGGTCAGCGAATCCTGGTAGAAAAACTAATCGGTGAGTACGCTGATATATTTGCTACACAAGACGGAGAATATGAATGTACGCATATTGTTCAACACCACATTGACACCGGAGACGCTCGATCAATCCATCAACCTGCAAGGCGTCTTCCATTGCCAAAGCAAATGGTGTCGAAGACGAAAGCTGAGGGACTCGTGAAGAAGAAAGATGGCAGTACGAGGTTTTGTGTAGACTACCGACGTCTCAACGATGTCACTAAAAGGACATCTACCGACTTACGAGAATCGATGACACTTTGGATATCCTTTCTGGAGCGAAAGGGTTTTCAACTTTTGACTTGAAGAGCGGTTACTGGCAGGTAGAGATAAATCATAAGGATCGTGAGAAAACTGCCTTCACTACAAGAAGCGGTCTTGCAGTGGTGCCGTTTGGATTGTGCAACGCTCCGGCCACGTTCGAGCGACTAATGGAACGAACATTGCAAGGACTCACTTGGAAATACTCTCTAATGTATTTGGACGACGTTATCGTCATAGGCAAGCCATTCGAGGAGCACCGCGAAAATCTGAAAGAAATGTTTGCGAGGCTGAGCATTTCTCATTTAAAGTTGAACCCAGAAAAGTGTGCTTTGTTGCGTACCGAAGTAAAATATCTGGGTCACAGTATTTGCACGGAAGGAGTAAGGATGGATACTGACAAAATCGAAGCCGTGAAAAGTTGACCTGCAACAACTGAGAAGCTTCTTGGGACTTGCCACGTACTACCGAAGATTCTTAAAGGCTTTTGCTGGTAATAAAAAAGCCTGCATCAACTTACGGAAAATGGTCGACAGTACCGGTGGTCTGGAGAATGTGAAAAGCATTTTAAGAACTGACCATGGGGAATAAAATGTGAATACTGCAACCATAAATACGCGAAATAACAGGCCACTATCCAATTGATCAGGACTGTCACTGCGGGTTGGAGTATAGATGAAATCCGTTCCTCCCAACAGGCAGACAATGACATTGAACCAATATTGGCCTTATATAAACACGAGGAAAGATCAAGCTGGCAGCAGATATCAAAACCAGAACCAAATTCTGAAGGCATACTGGGCACAGTGGGACTCGCTTTGTGTGTAAGACGGATTGCTGAAGAAGAAAATGGGAAAGTGCAGATGGGACAAGATTTCGTATGAAGCTAATCGTGCCACAGTCCAGAGTCAGCCAAGTACTCCATGAAAAACATGAATCTCATGAGGCCATTTGGGAATAAGCAAGACGTTAGAAAAGTTGAGGGAACATTTCTACTGGCTAAGCGCTAAACAGGATGTCGAGAATTTTTGCAAAAAGTCCAAAGTAAAGCGACATGGGTCCAAAAGTAAAGCGACATGGACAAATGCAACAATACAATGTCGGAGCCCCATTCGAACGAATAGCCGTCGACATCGCTGGGCCGTTTCCCGAAACATTTAGTGGCAACCGATACACCCTCATGGTCATGGATTACTTCAGTAAGTGGCCGGAAGTGTTTGTCATCCCAAACCTAGAGGCTAAGACCGTTGCCGAACTTTAAGTCAACAACTAGGTTAGCAGTTTTGGAGTCTCAGCGCAACTACACTCTGATCAAGGGAGAAACTTTGAATCAAAAGTCTTCCAAGAAGTGTGCCAATATTTGCGAATAAGGAAGACACTACACCCTCAATCTGGGGGATTGGGATCGACATATACCCCTCTTCTTAAATTCTTCAACAGGACACACACCATCTGAGATCTTAGTTAGTCAAACAGTTCGGTTGCCAAGTGACGCAAAATCCGTATCCCCAACTACGGAATCCAAAGAGGTGAACGACTACTTAGATGACTACGATGATTCGCAAATTGCATGAAGACACCAGAGAAAAGATAGAAAAAGGTAGGTAGCGAGCTACCGCATGAAGACTATGTACGACATCAAAGCGAAATTTTCCGGTTTCACCGAAGGAGATCCGTTGTAGCTGTATAATCCTCTGCCTAAGAAGGCAAATCATCAAAATTGCAACAGGATTAGGAAGGTCCGTACAAGGTGATAATCCGCTTTAACGACGTTGTCCAACGGATTCAGCGTGGGAATCTAAGAAAAATGAAGATGGTCCATTTAGATAGAATATATCATTTCAATGAAATGAAATAAGTTCTATCATTTGTACCCACGCAAACATTTAATAATATGTATATGAGTTGGACCACTTGGTGACATAATGATATTTTTATTAAATGAGAAAAAATTAAATTTAGATTGCCCTGATAGGTTCAGCCATTACTGACGATATCTGCACCGTAATGATATAGCGACCATTTACCTATTATGCCTTTTGACAGCGCTGGTTTTGAAATGAATTTAGAGCAATATTTTGATGAGGTGGTTGGATGATGTCCTGGTATATTATCTAGAGGAAGACGGCAGAAGATAAGGCCACCATTTCGAAAGCATCTAAACAATTTGATTCATCTATTTCTATATCATTCATTCAATGGCCTGCAAGAAGTGCCGATCCAAACCCTATACAAAACCTGTAGGGTATAATTGCAAGAGCTATTTATACAAATAGACGGCAGTACACAACAATATCTGAGCTAAAACCGGCTATTTTTCAGGCATAGTTGAACGTAAGCCTACAAACAGTTCAAACGCTAGTTAGTGGCGTTTTGGATTGGGCGGACAGAAGCCTGCCTTTTGTACTCCAGAGCAATAAAGTGGCATACAACTTTTTCTCAGAATTTTTTCAGAATCAAAATTGTGCTTCCGGCATTAATTTCAGAATCAAAATGTCTCTCCTGGATTTTATGTCAAAATTTTGACAGCCACAATGCTTTAGATAATTCTTTGTCATCAAGCCTTTTTTGGTTATAATTGCACCCTTTTATTTTTATTTTTTAATTAATTAATTTGTTTATTAATTTAATTGAATTAATTTATTTTTCAAAGTAATGTTTTTACTTTGTTTCTTTGTTTTATTTTTTTCCCCTGAGACACAACCGTTTTCTTAAGGTCTGATTTTTGGAGAACAAGAAATCCCGTATTTGTAAAATCTCGTGATTAAATTTTTTTTGCATGAACTCCAAAATTTGACATTCGGTTTCGCACGAGAAATGTAAAAAGGTTCGTTTACAGAAGAAGTCGGTTCTGTCCATTGACCCCAGAAGCATACCTTTGTAAGATTAATTATTTTGTTTTTAATTAATTTAATATACTAATAATTTAATTTATACCCTTTTTTAGAAAATAAAATCCCATTTGAATTTGGACTACAGAATTTTATCTTAAAGCGGTCATCGAAATATTTTAAATCGCAATGAACAGAACGGGATTTAGCTACATTTTGAAGTCTTGTCGCAGGGCAGACTCAGACGACATGGTTTCTTGCGAAAGGTGTGCGCGTTGGTGGCATTTTTCTTGCGCGAAATTCAACGATTTGTACTCAACTGCTGATACCTGGTTCTGTGAGAAGAACGATTGTGAGGCAAAGGAAGATGATGATCCAAAGGCATCAGATGGCAAGGTGAATGTTGATGATGCTCAGCGTAACACAGGTATGACTTTAGAAGTAGATGCTGCTGTTGACATTTTATTAGAAGCTGCTGCTGTGGCTCAGGCGTCTGCTCCACAAAAGGAAGTGGAACTTGTGGCTCTGCGCAACGAGTTGGAAGAAACTAAGTCAAAGCAGTGCAATGTTTCGGGTAAACAGGGTTCACCAGTGCCAGCTCCTCCGTCTACTGGTTCGAAGCCCGCTGCTTATAAATTGTCGGATGAAAGACTTGCAATGTTGAAGGAAATCCAAAATAATCATCAAATTAGAGCTTTCGTCACAACGTCATCAGTCTACACCCATTAGGCCAGCTCTCGTTGATAGTAGAAACCATGAGAGTTTTCAAGATTCAACAGAGAGTGACTGTATTTTGAACAGGTTTTCAAAGCTACGACTGTGGAAGGCAAATACAGCGGAAAAGAAAATGTCGTGCGTCTTCGCGAAGCTCTTACAGGTGAGGCTTACCAATTAGTTAGTGATCGTTTGAAATACTCCACCGACGATATAGCAATAATGGACTCTCTGGGCGCTATCTTTGGTCGGTCACATGTTTTAGTGCACGGATTGACCGCAGACTTGTTCAAACTTCCACCATTGAAATCGAACTGTGATCCGAATCTTCTATTGTGGTCTGTCAAGGTCAATAGGTTTGTGGCAGATCTAAAATCCATGAACAGAGAAAAGGATCTCTTTAATCTATTAACCGACCTGTCTTGCAAATTGGGTGGCGGGCTGTATCAGGATTGGCGTAAAAGGCAAGCAGTCAATCCTCCAGCTAATTAGGAAGACCTAGCAAAGTTTCTTACTCAAAAGGTTATAGATTTGCCACTGGATTTGATTAAACCCTTGGAGATAACTGTCACTAAAAAGTCGCAAGCTACATCGAAGATTTCCAATTGTGTACTAACGCATCCACCTGTCTCAACTCAAGCTCAGAGTGAGTTGTGCGTTAAATGTGATGGTGATCAACATGGCTTTGGTGAGTGCAAGGCTTTTAAACTGATGTCTATAGAGCTAAGGCTATCCTTTGCACGGGAGGAAAAATTGTGCGTTAAATGTTGAAACCCAACCCGCCACGACTGGAGAACATGTTGAAAGAAGAAAACTTGCGGTATATCAGGATGTTCCAGACATCATCATCCGCTGTTGCATCAACCCTCCACATCCCAGGCAGCTGGATTGAATGTGTCAGCAACTCCTTAGCCAAACTTCAATTCTTCACATGTAGCAGCAAAGAAGCCGATTGTGTTTAAAGTGGCCCCGATTCGTATTTATGGAACAGGTAGGTAGTTTGTTGACACCTTCGCTTTCTTAGATGACGACTCATCACTAACTATGATCGAGAAGGATTTGTTTGACGAATTTATTTGGGTGACCGTGGCTCAAGTGGTAGTGTATTGACTTCCCAATCGGACGGGTTCAATACCAGCCGTTACCGAAAGACTTTTTTTAGGCAACTGAAATCTCGTGAAGTGAATGGTTGCCTAAATACAACATCAAGTCAATTTACACTAATAATTTAGTCTCCCCATCAAATGTTGGATGCCACCCATGGATCGAAATAACCACTGAGCCCAAATATCTTTCTCTCTCTCTCTTTCTATCTAATTTTCTGAAAAACTTAACACATGCTCAGTCAGTGCGATGTGTCAGATGTGTCAAATATACATAACCGAAAGCGGTTTTCTTTGAGCAATATCTGCGCAGTGAAGGGGTTAAAGCTTCCTAGACAGTCTATCGATTCCTCTAAGTTAAAAGATTTGTGTCCACATCTCGCGGGCTTCCCTTGAATTACCTTGTCGATGTCAAACCGAAGTTGGTCTACATCAGTCAACGTTTCTGCTGGGCCATTGACAACGACATCGTAGTGATGACGAACCGTGTTCCCTTAAGACGCTTCTAGGATGGATTGTGTATGGGAAGTCCGCTCTATCCGTCAGAGCTGCTTGTGGTGATGAAGTTGGTAGGGCATCTATGCGCCTTTTGTTTCACGAAGCTATTAAGTCAGAGGATGAACTTCATGAATTAGTTAAACGACATTTCTCAACTGAAGAGTTTGGTGTAAGCCCTCCAAGAAATGACTTGACCAGCAAAGAAGTTAGTCATGCAGTGAATATCATGGAGCAAATATTGAAGTTCTTTAAGAAAATCTTTAAGAAAAAAGTCTCACCTGTTGGAATGGAAAAACAATGACATAAGCAAGTTGTTATCGAAAGGTTACGCAAGGATAGTTTCAACAGAGGAGCTTGACACACATTTACTGAAGGGTCTTAACAATCTGGTTCCTCTTGAAGCTTCGAGAATGGAAAATTGCAGTCAATGCCGATATGAAGGAGATGTTTCACCAGATTCGAATAAAGGATGAAGATCAACAGTGCCAATGAATTTAGTGGAGAAATGGAGATGTCAGTCAGAATCCCACTGTCTACATCATGCAGGTGATGATGTTTGGTCCTAGGTACTCACCATCTTGTGCACAGTTTGTAAAAAACTTTCATGCAAACTAGTTTCGTGACAAATTTCCGGAATCAGTTGATGGCTTAACATAGCAGACATATGTTGACGACTACTTCAACAGTCATGATACCTTCGAACAAGCTGTATCCGTTGCGCAAGAGGACATTCAGATATATAAGGCAATGAGCTTTGATCTGGTGGGTGTGCATGGAATTCATTAGACAAATGCCGATAAGTCACGTTAACGACAAATTATTCAGTGTGAACTCACAAGGATCGGACAATTTTGTCACAAAGGTGTTAGGTATGTATTGGCAACCTTCTTCGGATCATCTTACCTATCGGATCTCGGATATTGATTCTCTAGATGAATACAAATGAACAAAAATGTTGAATTCGACATGCTCGATAACCAAATACGAAATCCTTAGAACTATCATTCGAATATTCGATCCTCTAGGACTCATCTCGCTTTATATTTTTCGAGGTCGAATTATTCTTCAAGATGTCTATCGAGATGGCTATGTTTGGGATGAACCGATATCTGAACGACCAAGTCAAGAATGGCTACCAATTATTAAGGAGTTCAAGATCATCGAAAGTGTAAGGATTCCTCGACAATACGTTCCTTGGCCGCCTGATGTTTCGAATGTTAGTTTGATTACCTTCGTAGATGCCTCGGAAAAAGTCTTTGCCGCAGTTTCATATTTTCGTTTTGAACGCGACAACGGAGTGAAAGTTTCATTGGTAATGGCGAAAGCGAAAGTTGCACCTGTTAAAACTTTATCGGTTCCTCGTCTGGAGCTGCTGGCTGCAGCCCTTGTCGTGCAATTGGCATTGACTACAATGATCAACTCTACGAATTACAAATTTACTTCTTACGTTGCTGTGAGGATCGGGAAATTTTGAACTCAACCACTCCTCGTCAATGGTTTTTTATAAAGTCTGCGGATGGCTGACAATGGCACAAAGTGGAAAGATTCTTCGATGCAGAACGATGATAATAGGTAGTTTAAACACCCAGATTTTCTTCGAAGCCCATTAGAAGCTTGGACCATTTTACCAATGAAGCAGGTGAAGCAACATCCAGTATTTTACTCCATACTACTAGTCCAATAGTTTCCTTCAATGTATACGATGAACTGCTGCCAAGATTTCGAGCTAAATGGCGTTCTTCAGTAAGGATAACTGCTTTTCTTCTCCGATGTAAAGATTATTTTTTCAAGAAGGCGATTCGGAAAGAACCCTTTGTCACTCCCTTTGAATACCAACGAGCAGCAGATTGAGTGTTTTGGAAAATTCAACGAGATGCCTTTCCGGCGGAATACAAATCTTTGTTAAATAGCAAAAGGGTGAAGTTCTCCAGCTTTATTTACACCTTAACAACGTTCCTGGATGAAGAAGGAGCTATTCGTATGAGCTCGCGAGCACAGAAAGCTTCAATCTCGTACGCATCTCGTAATCCTGCGATTTTGCCTAAGAATCACCCCTTAGTTGACATGTTCGTTCAACATTTCATTTCATTCTATTATTTCAGACATACGTGAACATGCGTGGATCATCAGCTTTACAAGAGTAGTCCAAATGATCAAGTCAAGCTCTTTTATGTGCAAACGTCTTAGAGCAAGGACAGTGATGCCGCTAATGGATCAGCTCCCCATATCTCGCATATCTTTCGAATCGAAACCCTTTACCCACGTTGGGGTAAACTGTTGGGGTAGACTGTTTTGGACCGCCTCTAGCCAAATTTGGGATAGGAACAGTTAAAATATATGGGATGCTAGTAGTATGTTATCTCCAGGATTGAGCGCAAATTAATTTGATCTCATTTTTAACACATTTCGGCTCATTTTTTGACATATAAGTCAATTTTATCACATTTTTTGACATATTGAAAATGCTATAAAAAAAACTACTCAATAAATTCTCAAATTTCTTTTTTTACTTGACAGTACAATCTTTCCGGTTAATAATGGAAAATAATTTCATTCAAATGGCTGCCTCGGCTGGCCATGTAGTAGCCTACACGATCGGTCCAATTTTTAAGCACGTTATCGATTGTGTGCAGCTGTATTTCACCAATGGCTTCACGAATATTGTCCTTTAAAGCGTCAATTGTCTCTGGCTTGTCGGCGTAGCACTTATCTTTTACGGCACCCCACAAATAATAGTCCAACGGTGTCAAATCGCAGCTCCGAGGTGGCCAAACGACATCAGCTCTGCGGCTGATAATGCGATTTTCAAAAACAGGGTGCAAAACATCGAGTGTAGCTTCGGCTGTGTGGCACGTAGCGCCGTCCTGTTGAAACCAAATGTTGCCAATATCCTCCTCTTCAATTTTTGTGAACAAAAATCGACTCATACCAAGGTTAGAACTTGTGCCGGCAACACAGTTCTGAATTGATATCTCAGGAAGGCGGCAGAGCGATGGCAAGCCGTATCTTTGCCCCCATGGATGTATGGGCATCCCGTAAACATAAGTCTCCATGACAGGTGGTTTACTTTGAAAATCAGACACTAGTACGTTTAACTGACAGGATAAGTCTCTCCCAAGCTCATCCATGGCGAATACGCAGGAATAAATTGCCAGACTATGCCTTCATACTTTGCTGAGTACTCACTTAAGGCTTCCTCCATCTCCTTTATGTCTTTTTACAGGAGAGTTTTCGTCCCAATGAAGTTAAAGTCATTGTCGCTATATACAAACTTTGTAACGACTCGATTTATCATAAATCGACGTTGCGACATTGTACATTGGTGTAAAGAAAGATCGTTAAGTAGCTCAATATGTACAGCTCTGGAAATGACGCAAGTGAAAATCATCAGTACTGATGATATGTATGTAATCTCCAAATTGGAGCGAATATTCTAAATGCGTTTTTTACCATATAAAAATTTTCCAACACGTTTTTTTTTACATAAAAAAGTTGGATCGAATGTTCTAAATGGGTTTTTCACAAGGTTTGAGAACAGTTTATGACTGTAATTTCTAATTAAACTACAAAAGTTTTTTTCTTTATAATTTGGGTACCCCATACAAGACTTACTCGTAATTCATCATTCTTATACGTACCTTTCATAAATAAAAACGACTCTCCCAGGCGAGATTCGACCGCACAAAATCATAGCTTCTTAAATGTTCGAACATTTAACCAATTGAGCTAAATAGCTCCATACAGAAGCGATAGCTAAAGTTGACCACTTCATTTGAGCAAGAAGGGAATAGCCGATCGGCATCGATCGAAAAAAAATTAGTCAACAATTATGATTTATTAAATTAAATTTCTTGAACAGTTTTTTGTAACTCTTTTTTATAAAATTTACCCAATTTTGGTTCATAATGTAAATCTCTTATTAAGTATGTAATTGGATTAGAAGGATAAATCTTACTAATATAAAATATTTCATGAGTCCAATTATTTTTATATTTGTTTTTAAATTGCTTTTTTGTGATTGAATTCCTACTTTATCACCAATTCTAAAAACTGTTTTTTCTATATTGGTGTTTTTAGTAATTGCAAAACAATTATCAAAAATTTCTTGTTCTATGCACATCTTTGTAGTTATATTCATACAACAATTTATCAATTATATCAATCCAATTGGTATTTTTCTGAATTGCACTTTTAATTTTTCATTAATTGTTCTATTAAATCTTTCTACAATTGCAGATTTCTTTTCACTAAATGTTTGATACATTTTATAATCATACTTATCTAAAACTTCTTGAAAATTTTTATTTAAAAATTCTTTACCAGAATCTGTATGAAATAATTTTGGTGCACAACTAGCCTTTTTAATAATTTTTAAAAATGCTTCAGAAGTACTTTTCCCATCCTTCTTTCTTAATGGTTCTATGTAAACAAATTCAGAAAATAAATTAGTTACATTAAGCATATGTATATGTAATTATAACATTAACAGTTGTCATAATTAGTAAATCAGCTGCTCATAGTTCATTTATACCTTTTGTAATAATTTTTTTTCTTTCAAATTTTCTTCTAATTGGTTTATGTAACTCTTTTGCTATTTGAAAATCTTTATTCTTTTGGAAGTTTGTTTTGTCTGTCTGCATTTTTAGAAGTAAAAATATATGTAATTAAATAATGATGATATCAGATAAAGTTTTAAAAGTATATATTAAAACTCAGAAAAAGTTAAAAAATAAAATGCAACAATATAATTTAAATAAAGTAATAAAACAAGAAAAAATCAATGAAGATCTTCAAGCAGTTATTCAACCATAAATCAATCAGTTCTTAATGTTCACAAATGATTATTTAAATTTAATTTAAGTGAAGATTTACATCAATCAAACCAATTAAATCAGCAATTATCTAAAATTAAAAAATTGGATGAGCGTAAATATATTCCGACAAAGTCAAAACCGTTTGAAAATGATACGAATTTGCAAACTAAACTACTCGTATATTCCACTAACGAATCGATTGAAAGGATTGAAAAAGAATTGGCTTTAACTTTACCAAGTACACCATTAACAAGCACATCAAAAAGCGCTCTTGTGAGTAGTGCAAATGAAACATTATCCACACCAGTGCAATTTATTTCAGAAAGAATTGGAAATATGGCAATGAAATACTTAAATTTAAATAATTCTGATATGAAATTATGTGACAATATCTTTGGTCTAAGATCTGAAGATGGAAAAGAGTTATGGATTGGTAACGCTGAAGTAAAAATTAGTAATAATGATATTGTTTTAAATAACAAATCATATACTGGAACAAGATGATTATGAGAACTGATCACTTAAAGAACCATCAACATCAGTTACAAATGATGACTTAAGAAATTATGAAGAAGTTATATTATCAACATACGCTTACATGCTAAATAATGATAAAAATTATAAACGTATTAAATCAAGTATTGGAAATAAATATATGAAATTTATTAGACCAATATTAATAAAAAATAAAATTATAAAAGAGAAACTTGTATCTGGTTTAAAATTAAAAACCAAAAAGGTTCGAAATCATTGAGAAATTTAAAAATTAAAACAGATTTACCTGCAGAAATATGTTTATTGGAATGATATTAATGAATTAAAAGATAGATTGAATTTGTTACTAGGAGAGCATGATGCAGGGAATGATAGTCCTGAAATACACAATGAAATTATGAATATCATTGAAGAATTAAGAGAAGAAAGTATAATTTAACTATTAGTCATGATCTATTCTAAATAATTTTTCCTAAATAAATAGGTATTGACAAGTTTGGACAAAAAACTTCTCCAGAATTATCTACATCTAATGAGTATTATGTTAAGAAAATAATGTCTTAGAGCATGCTTTTAAAGAAAACCGTTTGCATAGTGAACAAGCTCAAATTGATAAAAAAAATTAAATTAAACGATTTTCTAAAGAAATCCAAATTTTATTCAAAACACTCGAAGAATTGGAAACACATATACATTTAATAGAATCTTAAAAGCGTAATTTGATCAAACAAATATTTAGAAGCTATAAATGAAAATATTAAAAATTTAAATTCTACTTTTATGCAAGAAATTGATGATATTTTGACAGTATAAAATTTTAATTTAGGGAAAAAATGGAAAACAAAGAACCTCAAACATACGAAGAACAAACTAATGCAATCCAAAAATAATAATCATCATTAACAATGTTAACATAAAAATTATTAAAACATTTTTTTTATAATAAATGAAACCATGCTTCCAAAAGGAAACCATTCACAAAGTGAATATCTTATATTTTTTTATACAATAAAAAACTAACAATGTAATCTATTTAAGAGAAACACAACTTAACACTAACTAAGAACTATGGGGAGGGTATTGGGGTCCGTTTCACCTTTGAACTCCCCTCTCTAAGTAATGTTCCCAAGATAGTTTATAAATATTATTTAACATATTTTGTTTACTTCGTAAATCATTGACACAGTCAACTTGTAAACTATCAATATATCATCATAAAGTGACAATCCTATTTTATTTTCTTCCGTAGTATACAATGTCATATTATATGATCTAATATTATAAATAGTTTCAATTTTATTTTCTAACTTAATCAAACAATTTTTATAATCTTCTATTAATTTTTTAATAATTATACCTTTACAAACTTTTTTTCATCAACATCAGTTTTAAACGAATACACTTTACTTCTTAAACCACGAAATTCTCTAATAAGAATGCGATTGTATTCATTTTTAAATTTTCCTGGTACTTTTTTATTAATATTAGATTTTAATCTTTCAATAGGAAAGTTATCCACATAATCACTAGTATCGTATATACCTACATCATGCTTCATTTCATTATAAATATCAAAATTATCACCAATATGTTTACCTTAAAAAATAAAAAATACATGAATCAGTATCTGTTCCTAGTAGTTTCATCCTATTTCCATATTTCTTCTTCAATTGAACATACATTTTAAACATTAATAATTTTGAAAAATCTAAAATATGTTGACCTCCGAATATTGGTTTATTTAATTTAATTTTAAAATTATTACCAAATACAACAAATGTATTATCATTAATAACTTTTCTATATTGATATGTATTTTTATTTATTAGTTTTTGCATCAATTTCTCAGTTTTAGCCACTCTAACATTTAATCTATTTCTAACATTTTCCATCTGCTTTCCAAATAAACTATTATTCATTAATTTAAAGAAATCTTTTTCAAAATCATTTTTAGGTTCTTTTCGAAGTGCTGTATTTTTATCAATATAACTTTGCAACCATGCTTCTTGTCTACATTTCAAACCTCTATGAACTTTAGTTAAGATTACACCATTCTTTAAATATTCTTTTAATAATCTTATATCAATTATATAGTTTTTCTTTGGTAATAAAGTACACATTAATTTTTTTTATTTTATCATTTGGTTTTCTTCCAACATCTTTCTCAATTAATTTTTTTTTGTAATGGTTAGTATTTACTGAATAATGATGTGGTGCAGGTGCATAGTCATTAAAGAAGTCATGTTCACGCTGTGAACAGTTTTCTTCAGAAACATGTGCGTTTAACGCACGATTGACAGAGTCAAAATGCATATCAACTTCTAAAGTATATCCACTATTACTTTCATCATCATAATCAGAATATTATTAATATTACAAAAGTACTTAATTTCATCTTCATTTAACCATTTATGGTCACCAACATTTAATTTTTGACTCATAGCCCATCCATATAAATTATTTGCATCTAAATATAATATATAACTAGTTAATTTTTTAGGATCATATATTCAATTTTTAATAGCGCTACTCTTACTTAATTCTTGAACCATTTCTAATGCAGGATCATAATAATAACAAATATTTGCCTTTGCATAATTATGAAATATCTGAGATATGCCACCTCTAGTTCCATTTTCAATAAGTTCATATTGATCTTTCTCAGTTAATAATTTTAATATTTGTTTAGTTATTTTAAAGGCAGCTGAATTACTTAAATGTGGTGCACTTACATAATATATAGGATCTAATTTATAATTTTTAAAACACATTCTTCTAAATTATCAAACACATCACTCAACAGTATCACATCTCATTTTAAATACCAATCATGATAATCTTTAAAAGTTTTACAATTAAAATGACTCCAAAATTTCTTTGCAAATCTATAATCTTTGTTACTAGTATTTCCATTTAATTTTGAATTAAAATCTTCATATTCAGGAAATTCTGTTGTATTTAATTTTTCATCATCATCAATAAACTTATAATAAATTCAAATAATTCACATTTTCTAAGTAGATAACATTTATCTTCCCTAGATATATCTTTAAAAACATTGTTAAAATTTTCAAGATGATCAATATTAATAAGTTTTATATTTCCACATAATATACACTTACTACTAGCTACGATTTTGCTTTCATCAAATGAATCGTTTCTTTCAAAAACACCATTAATCACTTTATAAGATGGATTATCAAAGCTTCTAATTTTTTTACATTTAACACAATATATATTATTAATATCTAATCAATTTTTAACTGCTTTGTCTAAAAATGTACTAATAAACTCCATAGAATCTATGAATCTTAATTCTATAGTTTTTTTTACCATATTTAGTTCCAAGTTACTTGAATTACATTTATAACATTCATATTTATTCATATTTACAAATATTCAATTTCATCTACTATTACGTTTTTTCTTATTTGTTTAAATTTGTCTGTGCTTGTAGCCATAACAGTAGTTTCACTTTCTGGATAAACAGAATCTGAATATTTTAAAAATAATTTAGGATCATAACCTTTTAAGTTATGAATAACTATCGATAAAAATTTTGGCATTTTTAAATTTAGATTACATTTATTACATAAAGCCATTCTATATTTACTTGTTAAGTGATCACGATCCCAACAGTTTTTAATTGAACTTTGTTTACTATGTTCACTTGGTGAACGGTTGTTGTAATCAAAATGTTTGCTTCTTATTTAGCGCTTAGCCAATAGAAACGTTCCCCTACCTTTTCCAACGTCTTTTTTATTCCTAAATGGCCTCCAGAGATTCCGTCATGTATTTCATGGAGACCTTGGCTGACTCTGGCCCGTAAAACTATTAACTGCATACGAGATGTTGTCCCATCTGCACTTTCCCATTTTCTCTTCAGCACTCCATCTTGCATACAAAGCGAGTCCCACTGTGCCCAGTATGCCTTCAGAGTTTGGCTCCGATCTGATATCTGCTTCCAGCTTTTTCTTTCCTCGTGTTCCATCCAGGCCAGGATGTCGTCTATACTCCAACCCTCTATTGGCTCAGTTCTGATCATTTGGATAGTGGCCTGTTCGTTCGCATTCTTACCACTGTCTACTTCTGCTGGGAGGCTTCTATTGCATTGTTTTATCTGTGAGACTGGGATAATTACCCAACTTTATCGCAGTTCCAGCAGTGCATCCTTCGTCTCCCCCATAGAATATTTCGTTGCAAGGTAGTTAGTCTAGAACCGGAGCATTCACCAGATGCTATTTCCCTGACGAAATATATTCCCTTGGAAGCCTGAGTGGCTGCTTCCATCGCCAGAGCGAAGGCAAGTGCTTCAGCAAGGGTTCTTTTCCCGGACATCCTTACAGCTGACCGTAGCTCCAAATCTGCGATTCCCCTGATGAATGCGTCCTTTGTCATTTCGTCGATTATTTCTTTGCTTGCGGTGGGAAATCACAAATGTGCCAGTCTACTGACGTCTGCTTGGAGCTGTTGCATTGTTTCTCCTCGTTGCTGCATACGGCTTTGAAATTGAACCTTGTAAGCCTCCCGCATGTGGCTATCCCTAAACCGTTTCTCGATAGCCTGCACTAAAGCCATATAGTCTCTATTCTTTTCGATATCGATTGTTTGTAACAATTTTGCTGCAGGATCATGCAAGGCCTTTGTTAGGGCAAAGCACTTTTCCTCATTATCCCAGTCGTTTGCACAGGCAGCCATTTCAAATTGCGTTTTATAAGTAGACCATGAGGTCTGGCCATCGAATGAGGGAGGCTTCAACTCTTTTCTCCTTGGACCGCTTAAAGAACACTCTCGGAGTTTCATTTGTTCGAATTTTTCGTCAACATTCTTCTCTATTCTTACAAATTTGCCATTGATTTCTTCGAACTTTTGCTGGAGAATGTTCTATTGTTCTTCCAGATTATTCTTTTGTTCATCCATTTTCTGTTGAAGGCCCTGCAGGCTGTTCTTTTGTTTTTCCAGATTTTTCTTCTGTTCGTCCATTTTTTGTTCGAGACTGTTCTTCGGTTCGTTCATTTTTTACAACAGGAGTTGCATCATCGCAGCCATATCACTGCCGGTACTAATCTGTTCATCATCGTCAACGTCAAAGGAGTGTGTATCAGGATCATGTCCCTCGTTGTTCAAGGCCTCCTGAAGTCGGAGTCACTTTTTCCTCCACTGGCGCTGAGGCCTCTCTTGTTCAACTCGGATTTGAGTCGGACGAGGGTCAACTGCAATAGTTTTCGACCCATTTTAGCTTTTTCAAACAGTCACAAATATTTGTTTTTTTTACACACACAATAAGTCCTATCCCACTTCTGACACCAATGTACAATGTTTGTGTGGGTACAAATGATAGAACATATTCTTTTCAATACAAATCGCTTTATTTAGTACAGTTACAATTCGCTATTTAATTGTTTCTCTCAATACAATCGAATTTCTCAACCGCTTATACTTTTCTTATTTTTTACTTAAACCACTTTATCACTTCTCCTAATTAACACTTCAAATTCAACTGATGAACTCACTTTCATACCCTGGGGTGCTGGTATTTATTTTCGAATGCCATACTTCGCGAACAATCCTCGAGATGCAGCGTCCCATACAATTTCCAATTTGCTAGAAAATTCCACTCTCCAGTTATCAATGGTTATTCAAGTATCGAAATCTTCAGCTCTTCGAGTATCGACATCCTCTACTATGCAAATCTAGATGTTGCTGCTCACATTTAAATGGTTATCACAATATTTTTTATATTCTTCTAGTTCATGCAAACTATAATTTTGAGATTTATTAGTTTCTTCTAAATATAAAATATTGATATGTTTCCTTTGTGCCTTCTCACATTGGCGCGGGCAGGAAGATTGTCCGAAAGAGAGAGTACGCTTTTCATTCTTCATTTCTAAAGTGGGTTTTCGGGTGAAGCACGTCGTTTTTTTTCATATCGTTCCACTTCTGACATATTTTTCATTTCAGTTTTGATCGTTGATAAGCAAGGAAGTGTGAAGAATAGGAAAAGAGGTATATTTCAGGCCAACTGCTCAAATTTAATAATCAAAAATGCTCCGATTCAAGTGTTCCACTTGTCAAAAAGTCTTTCAACCCCATGAAAATTTGAACACGACGTTCATGGTGAGGACTTTCATCCCGTCGCCAATGTAAACAGGCACTATGAAAACCATTTCCTTCGGAAATATGTTGTCTGTTAATTACTTCTATATTTTAATTGAATTTGTTCCTAAGTTTAATTTTCTTCAGAATCAGATAAAAGTTCATTGCAATATTAAAATAATCTTTTAATTAATTAACATTTTCATCATTAATTTCAAATGTTATATTAAGTTACATTCAAGTTTTTAAAATTTTCTTAATCTTCAAAATATTTCTTATATTTAGTAGGTCTTTGTAGATCTTCAGTTATTTCTCTTTGATGAATAGAATATAAGATGCAATATAAAATACATTTATCATCATTGTTTTTAATATTTATACAATTTTTATTAGTAAATGGAATAAATGACCCACCTGTGAGAGGTTGGTTACGTGCATATCTCTCGAATTGATTTGATTTGATTATTTTTACAAATTCGAATCCACTTTCTTCTTTTGAGATATATCCATGAAATTGAAAACTGATATTGTGATAACCACTTAAATGTGAGCAGCGACATCTAGCAGAAAATGTCGATACTCGAAGACCAGAAGATTTCGATACTGGAATAACAAAGTCTCGACTGTAGAGTGGAATCGAATTTTCTAGCAAATTGGAAATTGTATGGGACGCTGGATGGCGAGGATTGTTCTCGAAGTATGTCATTCGAGTATAAATACCAGCATCCCCAAGGTATGCAAAGTCAGTTCTAAAGTGTAATTTGAAGTGTTAATTAGGAGAAGTGATTAAGTGGTTTAAGCAAAATTAAGAAAAATATAAGTGGTTGAGAAATTGGATTGTACTGAGAGAAAGAATTAAATAGTGAATTGTAACTGTACTGAATAAAGGGATTTGTATTGAAAAGAATAAGTTCTATTATTTGTACCCACACAAACATTTTACATTGGTGTCAGAAGTGGGATAGGACTTATTGTGTGTAAAAAACAAGAAGTGTTTGCTGACTATTTGAAAAAGCTAGAATGGGTCGAAAACTATTGCAGTTGACCCTCGTCCAACTCAAATCCGAGTTGAACAAGAGAAGCCTCATCGCCAGTGGAGGAAAAAGTGACTTGGTGCTCCGACTTCAGGAGGCTTTGAACAACGAGGGACATGATCCTGATGCATATTCCTTTGATGTTGACGAGGACGAACAGACAAGTACCGGCAATGACATGGCTGCGATGATGCAACTCCTCTTATTAAAAATGGACGAACAAAAGAAAAATATGGAAGAACAGAAGAACAGTCTGGAACAAAAAATGGACGAACAGAAGAGCAGCATTGAACAAAAATTCGACGACCAAAAGAATAGTCTAGAACAAAAACTGGAAGAACAAAATAACGTTCTACACCAAAAGTTCGAAGAAATAGATAACAAATTTGAAAGAATAGAGAAGAATGTTGGTGAAAAATTCGAACAAATGGACAGCAAAGTTGAACAACTGGCAAAAGAGCTCGACACAGTGCGAAAACAGAAACTGCGAGAATGTTCTTTAAGCGGTCCAAGGAGAAAAGATTTGAAGCCTCCCTCATTCGATGGTCAGACCTCATGGTCTACTTATAATAAGCAGTTTGAAATGACTGCCTGTGCAAAGGACTGGGACAATGAGGAAAAGTGCTTTGCCCTAACAATGGCCTTGCACGGTCCTGCAGCAGAATTGTTGAAAACAGTAGACATCGAAAAGCATAAAGATTATGTGACTTTAGTGCAGGCTATCGAGAAACGGTTTGGAGACAGCCACATGCAGGAGGTCTACAAGGTCCAATTGCAAAGCCGAACGCAGCAAAGAGCAGAACAACTGCAGCAGCTCCAAGCAGACGTGAGTAGACTTGCACATCTGTCATACCCCACCGCAGGCCAGGAAATTATCGACGAAATGGCAAAAGATGCATTTATCAGGGGAATTGCAGATTCGAAGCTACAGTCAGCAGTAAGGATGGCCGGGAAAAGAACCCTTGCTGAAGCACTTGCCTTCGCTCTGGCGATGGAAGCAGCCAATCAGGCTTCCAGGGGAACACATTTCGTCAGGGAAGTAACATCTATCGAATGCTCCTGCACAAGAATTAGTGCCGAGCAACGAGATACTCGACGGGATAGACGGATAATGCGCTGCTGGAATTGCAATAAAATAGGACACCTTCAAAGGCAGTGTAAAGAACCGGTGCGACGAAAAGACTGCCCTCACTGTGGTGGCAAGCAAATAGAGGAAGAAACCCGCAGAAACAGCTATCAAGAAGCCGGCCAACCTTCCCGAAGCCATCAGTCGGGAAATGCTTAAGCACCAACTTCGCGGGGCAGAAGTTGGTAGCAGGAGTCGACGGCCCCAGGACCATCATCCAAGTCTCGCTGGCAAAACCACGCAGCGAAAGCCTTCTAGTAGAAGTAGTCAGTGGAAAAGAAAAATGGATGGCAACAATAGACACCGGTGCCACGGCCTCAATCATCAGGAGGAATCTTGTGCAGAAGTCTTGGCTGCATAACACTAGCAGTTGCAGCTTGCGAACAGCTACAGGAGCAACGATTAAGGTATATGGTGAAGTCCGCATAAAAATCCAATTGGCCGGAATAACATTCACTCACGCGTTTCTGGTAGCTGACATATGTGACGAGTGCATCATTGCTACAGACTTCATGAGAGAACATGGACTTGTAGTCGACTTGGGGGCACAAACCCTGAAATACGGAAACATGGAGATACCAATGATATACGGAAAAGCCAATACCTCAGTCTCAAATGTCGTCATCTGCAGCAATCAGAGTCTAGAGCCTTCGTCAGAAGCAATTTTGTGGGCAAAAGTGGAAGGTGGTCCTGGTAGCCACCGATTCTATTTGATGGAGCCAGAAAAGAAAAGAGACTTCATGGTGGGAAAGACCTTAGTGGAGCCAAAGAACAACATGGTCCCGGTAAGGATTCTAAATCCAAAGACATTCAGTGTAAAGGTGAAAAAGGGGGAGATAGTGGGAAAATGCGTACCTGTTGAGGCTATATCGACCACAACGGAAAAAAAGGGTGCAAAACCGGTCACAACAGTACAGAGCATAAAAATCAAGAACAAAATTCTCAGCCGCTGTAATCTGGACGAAGATCAGCGAATCCTGGCAGAAAAACTAATCGGTGAGTACGCTGATATATTTGCTACACAAGACGGAGAATATGGAATTACGCATATTGTTCAACACCACATTGACACCGGAGACGCTCGACCAATCCGTCAACCTGCAAGGCGTCTTCCATTGGCAAAGCAAACAGAAGTTGCCGAAATGATGTCGAAGATGGAAGCTGAAGGAGTGATTGAAGAATCGCGAAGTCCGTGGGCATCTCCAGTGGTCCTGGTGAAGAAAAAAGATGGCAGCACGAGATTTTGTGTACACTACCGACGTCTCAATGATGTCACTAAAAAGGACAGCTACCCACTTCCGAGAATCGAAGACACTTTGGATATGCTTTCTGGAGCGAAATGGTTTTCAACACTTGATTTGAAGAGCGGTCACTGGCAGGTAGATATAAATCGTACGGACCGTGAGAAAACTGCCTTCACTACAGGAAGCGGTCTTTGGCAGTTTGCAGTGATGCCGTTTGGAATGTGCAACGCTCCGGCCACCTTCGAGCGACTAATGGAACGAACATTGCAAGGACTCACCTGGAAAACCTGCCTAGTATATTTGGACGACGTTATCGTCATAGGTAAGACGTACGAGGAGCACCGCGAAAATATAAAAGAAGTGTTTGAGAGGCTACGAAATGCTCATTTAAAGCTCAACCCGGAAAAGTGCGTCTTGTTTCGTCCGGAAGTAAAATATCTGGGTCACATTATATCAGCGGAAGGAGTAAGAACGGATCCTGACAAAATCGAAGCCGTGATAAGTTGGCCTTCTCCAAAAGATAAACACCAACTGAGAAGCTTCTTGGGACTCGCCACGTATTACAGAAGGTTCGTAAAGGATTTTGCTGGCATTGCGAAGAGTCTGCATCAACTTACAGAAAAAGGCCGACAGTTCAAGTGGTCTGGAGAATGCGAAAAAGCATTTCAAGAACTGAAGCGATAGCTGTGCAAAGCCCCAATCTTGGGTTACCCCACGCCCGGAAAAATGTTCATCGTGGACGCAGACGCTAGCAATGTTGGGGTCGGAGCTGTGATCTCCCAAGTTCATGACGGTCAAGAGAAAGTGGTCGCATATTACAGCAAAGTACTCTCCAGACCTGAAAGGAACTACTGTGTAATCCGGCGCGAGCTTCTGGCTTTAATTCTGGCTACGAAGCATTTCCATAAGTACCTCTACGGACAAAAGTTCATTCTACGATGTCGAGAATTGGTGCAAAAAGTGCATAAGATGTGCAGCTACCAAGGGTCCAAAAATAAAGCCACATGGACAAATGCAACAATACAATGTCGGAGCACCTTTCGAACGAATAGCCATCGACATCGCTGGGCCGTTTCCCGAAACCTTTAATGGAAACCGATATACTCTCGTAGTCATGGATTACTTCAGTAAGTGGCCGGAAGTGTTTGCCATCCCAAATCAAGAGGCTAAGACCGTAGCCGAGCAGATAGTCAACAACTGGGTGAGCAGATTTGGGGTCCCAATGGAGCTGCACTCCGATCCGGGACGTAACTTTGAATCAAAAGTCTTCCAAGAAATATGTCAATATTTGGGAATTAGAAAGACAAGGACAACGCCACTACACCCTCAATCTGATGGAATGGTCGAGCGATTCAATCGGACCTTGAATGAGCATCTATCTAAGGTTGTCAGCAACTGCCAGCGGGATTGGGATCGACACATACCCCTCTTCTTAATGGCCTACCGAAACGCGGTCCATAGCTCAACAGGGCACACACCATCCGAGATCTTATTTGGTCAAACAATTCGGTTGCCAAGTGAAGCAAAATTCGGATCCCCACCGACGGAGCCCAAAGAGATGAACGAGTACGTGAATGACTTACGCAGCAGGATTCGTAAATTGCATGAAGACACCAGAGAAAAGATGAAGCTAGCAAGCAGCCGCATGAAAACTAGGTAAGATATCAAGGCGAAATCTTCCGGTTTCAACGAAGGAGCTCTGGTTTGGCTGTATAATCCTCAGCGTAAGAAAGGCAAATCACCAAAATTGCAACAGGACTGGGAAGGTCCATACAAGGTGATAACCCGCATTAATGACGTTGTCTACCAGATCCAGCGTGGGGATCGAGGAAAATTTAAAGTGGTCCATTTGGATAGAATGTGTCATTTCAACGGGATGCTGAATGACGAAGTTGTTCGGGACGAACAACTGTAGGGAGGGAGCAATGTGATAACCACTTAAATGTGAGCAGCGACATCTAGCAGAAAATGTCGATACTCGAAGACCAGAAGATTTCGATACTGGAATAACAAAGTCTCGACTGGAGAGTGGAATCGAATTTTCTAGCAAATTGGAAATTGTATGGGACGCTGGATGGCGAGGATTGTTCTCGAAGTATGTCATTCGAGTATAAATACCAGCATCCCCAAGGTATGCAAAGTCAGTTCTAAAGTGTAATTTGAAGTGTTAATTAGGAGAAGTGATTAAGTGGTTTAAGTAAAAGATAAGAAAAATATAAGTGGTTGAGAAATTGGATTGTACTGAGAGAAAGAATTAAATAGTGAATTGTAACTGTACTGAATAAAGGGATTTGTATTGAAAAGAATAAGTTCTATTATTTGTACCCACACAAACATTTTACAATATTATTAACTTCATGTGTCTTAGACCGATACCAGAAAGATCCTCTTCTTTTAGTACGTGTATTTTCTAATATAACTTCTATCGCAATTTGATACCTTTTTCAAAGTAAGAATGACATTTATTCTTTACTAAATTTAAGTGATCTAATATCCAATTTATTTCTGAATTCACTATCTGTTACTATATTGTCATATCTTCTTTCTTGTAATTCATTATTTTCATATAAATTATTCTCAAATCAAAATTAAAATCATATTCATCATAATTTTGAAAAACATCTAGAATGACGTTTTTGTTATGTTTTTTAGCTTTTCTTTTTATTAACCATAGCAAATCATTTTTATTTTCGTTATACCAATAGGTAATGAATTACGATACTTATATTTTTCATTAAAACATTCCTTACAATATGGAGTATTTATAGAAAAGTTAGAAACACTTTTTTCTTCGAAACAATTATAACAAATTTTTTTACAATCTATAACAGATAAAACATTTTTTTCACCATTTATTATTCTATGATATAATCTTTTATTAACAAAATTTTCTTTAAGTTCACACATTTTAATTTATAAGATCTTATTTATTTATAGAAATTTTTTTAAATAAATATTTAATCTAATACTAATTTTTGCACCTCTAAAATCAATTAAATTATTATCTTGATCTGATCATATTTGTATTTATAGGATAGTATATTAAATTTCTAAGTATCTCATTTATTTTTTCACCTGATTTATCATCAATAAAAAAATCATGAATAATATTTGTTTGTTACTTTCGTTACTACCTCCAGCAATATTGCATTTTATTCTAATATACAATAATTTACATTCATAATATTTACTGGTAAATCTGATGAAACTAATATAATATGTTTAGTAATTTGTTTACTAAATCCTGGTAATGAAGTTAAAAAAATTTCTTGTATAAAGTGAATAGAGATTAGTTCCAGATCCTAAATAATTATAACCTTGAGAATGTAACTCAAATGGGAGATTATTAATAAAAGAGTTTAAAATACCATTACCATAATATCGTACCATTTATTTAGTATAAATTTTAATATAAATTTGAAGTACAAAATGTTATGCTTTAAGTTAGCAATTATTTTTAAGTCATTATTAATCATGAACTCTAGGTAAATTTGCAATATCATCATTATCTTTTTCAATTATATTAGCCGATTCTCTATTTTTATTTTTTGTAACATTCTTCAAATATTCATTTTTGAAACTTTTTAATTTGTTTTGATTCAAATTATCTTCATTTGCCTTAGATTAATCAGAAGAGTCGAGAATTGTCTTAGATTGATCAGAATTGTCTTCATTTTTGGTTTTTCTGCCAATAATTTCAACACCTAGTATTCTAAGTCCATTATTAAGAGTATCTCGTGAAATATGGTTTTGTGAACAAAATTTTTCTTTACTTAATTTTGAAGTACTAGCTTCTTCTAAATAAGTAATGGCGAAATCTCTTTCTCTAATTTTTTAAGTTCTTCAGCACTTTTAGGAATATAAAAATTTGTAGAGTTTCTAAAACTTTTTGTTTTTCCTTGTAGTAAAACAAGTTTAGAAGTAGTACGATTCGGTTGATTGTATAGTGTAGTTATGTTCTTATTCATTTTTTTGTTTTCATAAAGTTAAGTATACTAAAAAAAATTTATTTTATTTATACAAAAATATTTTAAATAATTTTATTTTGGTTGTTGTTTTTATTAATCACTTTTATTGTTATTTTAATTGATATTTCAATGTAAAAAATGTAGAATAATTTTATTCTAATAAATGTCAAATGTTCATACACTTCAAAAAATTAAAACAAATAATGACATTTCTGAAGGAAATTGTTATCAAAGGCAACATATTTCCAAAGGAAATGGTTCACAAAGTGAACATATTCCTATTTCCAAGTTAAGAGGACACCATTTAAAATTATTAAGTAAATATGAGATTGAAGAAGAAATAAAACAAACACGTGAATTTGTAAACAATCATAAGTCTATGTTTAATAATAAAAGTATTTTTGTGATATGTTTAAAAGAAGCAATTCAAAATATTGATCACAAATGGCATAAATATGCTGTTTGTATTATGAAAAGTGTCAAAAATATTCAAGATTAAAATATTGATATACATCAAGAATCGAATAAGATATTAATTAATGAATTATTAAATGAGAAAACTATCTTGAATTTACTTTAATAGAGGTCAGATTAATTATTGCGAAATTATACAATGATAAAAATGAATTACAAAACAATTATAATATTCTTGCATTAGAACATGATGCTCTTATAAACGGTATTGAAAAAGAGAATGCTACTCTAGCTGAAACATATAAGGAATATGCTAATAAAAGACAAAAAGCTATTGAAGATTCTAACAAATTAAAAAAGAGTGGGAAAATAACTTATAAAATTACAACTAAACAACTTGATAACTTATTGAAAGGTGTTAGTGAGCTATAAATGGAATATAGTAAATAATTAACATGATTATTATCTTGAATGTTTCAATCAAATGTAATCAATTAAAACATTCAAAATTATATATTAATAAATAAATTCTATTGTTAATATTATCCATATCAAAATGACGATACTTTAAATTTATATAAAATATATGTGAACAATAAATATAATGGAGGATGTAAATGTATATTAATGGAACCACAAAATTGTTTTGGTAAATATGTTTTTAATTTATTATAATTCTTATGATAATTACAATATTGTGATAACCACTCAAATGTGAGCAGCGACATCTAGCAGAAAATGTCGAAACTCGGAGACTAGTAGGTTTCGATACTGGATTAGCAAAGACAGTCGAGGAGAGTAGAATCGAATTTTCTAGCAAATTGGAACTTGTATGGAACGCTGGATGACGTGGATTGTTCTCGAAGTATGTCATTCGAGTATAAATACCAGCATCCCAAAGGTATGCAAATCAGTTCTAAAGTGTAATTTGAAGTGTTAATTAGGAGAAGTGATTAAGTGGTTTAAGTAAAAGATAAGAAAAGTATAAGTGGTTGAGAAATTGAATTGTACTGAGAGAAAGAATTAAATAGTGAATTGTAACTGTACTGAATAAAGGGATTTGTATTGAAAAGAATAAGTTCTATCATTTGTACCCACACAAACATTTTACATTGGTGTCAAAAGTGGGATAGGACTTATTTGTGTGTAAAAAAAAAAAAAAAAAAAAAAAAAAAGGGTTTTCTGACTATTTGAAAAAGCTAGAATGGGTCGAAAACTATTGCAGTTGACCCTCGTCCAACTCAAATACGAGTTGAACAAGAGAAGCCTCAGCGCCAGTGGAGGAAAAAGTGACCTGGTGCTCCGACTTCAGGAGGCTTTGAACAACGAGGGACATGATCCTGATGCATATTCCTTTGATGTTGACGAGGATGAACAGACAAGTACCGGCAATGACATGGCTGCGATGATGCAACTCCTCTTGTTAAAAATGGACGAACAAAAGAAAAATATGGAAGAACAGAAGAACAGTCTGGAACAAAAAATGGACGAACAGAAGAACAGTCTCGACCAACAAAAGAAAAATCTGGAAGAACAGAAGAACAGTCTGGAACAAAAAATGGACGAGCAGAAGAAAAATTTGGACGGTCTTCAACAGAAAGTGGATGAACAAAAGAAAAATCTAAACGAGCAGAAGAGCAGCATTGAACAAAAATTCAACGAACAAAAGAATAGTCTAGAACAAAAACTGGAAGAACAAAAGAACATTCTTCAGCAAAAATTCGAAGAAATCGATGACAAATTTGAAAGCATAGAGAAGAACGTTGATGACAAATTTGATAGAATTGAGAAGAACGTTGATGACAAATTTGATACAATAGAGAAGAATGTTGGCGAAAAATTCGAAGAAATGGACAGCAAAGTTCAGCAACTGGCAAAAGAGCTCGACACAGTGCGAAAACAGAAACTGCGAGAATGTTCTTTAAGCGGTCCAAGGAGAAAAGAGTTGAAGCCTCCCTCATTCGATGGCCAGACCTCATGGTCTACCTATAAGAAGCAGTTTGAAATGGCTGCCTGTGCAAATGACTGGGACAATGAGGAAAAGTGCTTTGCCCTAACAATGGCCTTGCACGGTCCTGCAGCAGAATTGTTGCAAACAGTAGACATCGAAAAGCATAAAGATTATGTGACTTTAGTGCAGGCTATCGAGAAACGGTTTGGGGACAGCCACATGCAGGAGGTCTACAAGGTCCAATTGCAAAGCCGAACGCAGCAAAGCAGCAGCTCCAAGCAGACGTGAGTAGACTGGCACATCTGTCATACCCCACCGCAGGACAGGAAATTATAGACGAAATGGCAAAAGATGCATTTATCAGGGGAATTGCAGATTCGAAGCTACAGTCAGCAGTAAGGATGGCCGGGAAAAGAACCCTTGCTGAAGCACTTGCCTTCGCTCTGGCGATGGAAGCAGCCAATCAGGCTTCCAGGGGAACACATTTCGTCAGGGAAGTAGCATCTGTCGAATGCTCCTGCACAAGAATTAGTGCCGAGGAACGAGATACTCGACGGGATAGACGAATAATGCGCTGCTGGAATTGCAATAAAATAGGACACCTTCAAAGGCAGTGTAAAGAACCGGTGCGACGAAAAGACTGCCCTCACTGTGGTGACAAGCAAATAGAGGAAGAAACCCGCAGAAACAGCTATCAAGAAGCCGGTCAACCTTCCCGAAGCCATCAGTCGGGAAATGCTTAAGCACCAACTTCGCGGGGCAGAAGTTGGTAGCAGGAGTCGACGGCCCCAGGACCATCATCCAAGTCTCGCTGGCAAAACGACGCAGCGAAAGTTTTCTAGTAGAAGTAGTCAGTGGAAAAGAAAAATGGATGGCAACAATAGACACCGGTGCCACGGCCTCAATCATCAGGAGGAATCTTGTGCAGAAGTCTTGGCTGCATAACACTAGCAGCTGCAGCTTGCGAACAGCTACAGGAGCAACGATTAAAGTATATGGTGAAGTCCGCATAAAAATCCAACTGGCCGGAATAACATTCACTCACGCGTTTCTGGTAGCTGACATATGTGACGAGTGCATCATTGGTACAGACTTCATGAGAGAACATGGACTTGTAGTCGACTTGGGGGCACAAACCCTGAAATACGGAAACATGGAGATACCAATGATATACGGAAACGCCAATACCACAGTCTCAAATGTCGTCATCTGCAGCAATCAGAGTCTAGAGCCTTCGTCAGAAGCAATTTTGTGGGCAAAAGTGGAAGGTGGTCCTGGTAGCCACCGATTCTATTTGATGGAGCCAGAAAAGAAAAGAGACTTCATGGTGGGAAAGACCTTAGTGGAGCCAAAGAACAACATGGTCCCTGTAAGGATTCTAAATCCAAAGACATTCAGTGTAAAGGTGAAAAAGGGGGAGATAGTGGGAAAATGCGTACCTGTTGAGGCTATATCGACCACAACGGAAAAAAAGGATGCAAAACCGGTCACAACAGTTCAGAGCATAAAAATCAAGAACAAAATTCTCAGCCTCTGTAATCTGGACGAAGATCAGCGAATCCTGGCAGAAAAACTAATCGGTGAGTACGCTGATATATTTGCTACACAAGACGGAGAATATGGACGTACGCATATTGTTCAACACCACATTGACACCGGAGACGCTCGACCAATCCGTCAACCTGCAAGGCGTCTTCCATTGGCAAAGCAAACAGAAGTTGCCGAAATGATGTCGAAGATGAAAGCTGAGGGAGTGATTGAAGAATCGCAAAGTCCGTGGGCTTCTCCAGTGGTCCTCGTGAAGAAGAAAGATGGCAGCACGAGATTTTGTGTAGACTACCGACGTCTCAATGATGTCACTAAAAAGGACAGCTACCCACTTCCGAGAATCGATGACACTTTGGATATGCTTTCTGGAGCGAAATGGTTTTCAACACTTGACTTGAAGAGCGGTTACTGGCAGGTAGAGATAAATCGTACGGACCGTGAGAAAACTGCCTTCACTACAGGAAGCGGTCTTTGGCAGTTTGCAGTGATGCCGTTTGGACTGTGCAACGCTCCGGCCACCTTCGAGCGACTAATGGAACGAACATTGCAAGGACTCACCTGGAAAACCTGCCTAGTATATTTGGACGACGTTATCGTCATAGGTAAGACGTACGAGGAGCACCGCGAAAATCTAAAAGAAGTGTTTGAGAGGCTACGAAGTGCTCATTTAAAGCTCAACCCGGAAAAGTGCGCCTTGTTTCGTCCGGAAGTAAAATATCTGGGTCACATTATATCAGCGGAAGGAGTAAGAACGGATCCTGACAAAATCGAAGCCGTGAAAAGTTGGCCTTCTCCAAAAGATAAACACCAACTGAGGAGCTTCTTGGGACTCGCCACGTATTACAGAAGCTTCGTAAAGGATTTTGCTGGCATTGCGAAGAGCCTGCATCAACTTACAGAAAAAGGCCGACAGTTCAGGTGGTCTGGAGAATGCGAAAAAGCATTTCAAGAACTGAAGCGACAGCTGTGCAATGCCCCCATCTTGGGTTACCCGACTCCCGGAAAAATGTTCATCGTGGACGCAGACGCTAGCAATGTTGGGGTCGGAGCTGTGATTTCCCAGGTTCATGATGGTCAAGAGAAAGTGGTCGCATATTACAGTAAAGTACTCTCCAGACCTGAAAGGAACTACTGTGTAACGCGGCGCGAGCTTCTGGCTTTAATTCTGGCTACGAAGCATTTCCATAAGTACCTCTACGGACAAAAGTTCATTCTCCGGACAGACCACGCAGCTCTGAAATGGCTACTCCAATTTAAGAACCCTGAAGGCCAAGTTGCAAGATGGATCGAGCAGTTGCAGGGCTACGACTTTGAAGTGCAACACCGCAAGGGAACACTCCACTCAAATGCTGATGCTCTCTCTCGTCGACCGTGCGGGGTAAAATGCGAACACTGCAACCGTAAAGAAGCGAAAGAACAGGCAACTATCCAAATGATCAGGACTGAGCCAATAGAGGGTTGGAGTATAGACGAAATCCGTTCCTCCCAACAGGCAGACAATGACATCGAACCAATATTGGCCTGGAAGGAACACGAGGAAAGACCAAGCTGGCAGCAGATATCAGATCGGAGCCAAACTCTGAAGGCATACTGGGCACAGTGGGACTCGCTTTTTGTGCAAGATGGATTGCTGAAGAGAAAATGGGAAAGTGCAGATGGGACAACATCTCGTATGCAGCTAATTGTGCCACGGTCCAGAGTCAACCAAGTGCTCCATGAAATACATGACGGAATCTCAGGAGGCCATTTGGGAATAAACAAGACGTTGGAAAAGGTAAGGGAACGTTTCTATTGGCTAAGCGCTAAACAAGATGTCGAGAATTGGTGCAAAAAGTGCATAAGGTGTGCGGCTACCAAGGGTCCAAAAGTAAAGCCACATGGACAAATGCAACAATACAATGTCGGAGCACCTTTCGAACGAATAGCCATCGACATCGCTGGGCCGTTTCCCGAAACCTTTAATGGAAACCGATATACGCCCGTAGTCATGGATTACTTCAGTAAGTGGCCGGAAGTGTTTGCCATCCCAAATCAAGAGGCTAAGACCGTAGCCGAACAGATAGTCAACAACTGGGTGAGCAGATTTGGGGTCCCAATGGAGCTGCACTCTGATCAAGGGCGAAACTTTGAATCAAAAGTCTTCCAGGAAATATGCCAATATTTGGGAATAAGAAAGACAAGGACAACGCCACTACACCCTCAATCTGATGGAATGGTCGAGCGATTCAATTGGACCTTGAGTGAGCATCTATCTAAGGTTGTCAGCAACTGCCAGCGGGATTGGGATCGACACATACCCCTCTTCTTAATGGCCTACCGAAACGCGGTCCATAGCTCAACAGGGCACACACCATCCGAGATCTTATTTGGTCAAAGAATTCGGTTGCCAAGTGAAGCAAAATTCGGATCCCCACCGACGGAGCCCAAAGAGGTGAACGAGTACGTGAATGACTTACGCAGCAGGATTCGTAAATTGCATGAAGACACCAGAGAAAAGATGAAGCTAGCAAGCAGCCGCATGAAAACTAGGTACGATATCAAGGCGAAATCTTCCGGTTTCAACGAAGGAGATCTGGTTTGGCTGTATAATCCTCAGCGTAAGAAACGCAAATCACCAAAATTGCAACAGGACTGGGAAGGTCCATACAAGGTGATAACCCGCATTAATGACGTTGTCTACCGGATCCAGCGTGGGGATCGAGGAAAATTTAAAGTGGTCCATTTGGATAGAATGTGTCATTTCAACGGGATGCTGAATGACGAAGTTGTTCGGGACGAACAACTGTAGGGAGGGAGCAATGTGATAACCACTCAAATGTGAGCAGCGACATCTAGCAGAAAATGTCGAAACTCGAAGATTAGAAGGTTTCGATACTGGATTAGCAACTGGAGAGTAGAATCGAATTTTCTAGCAAATTGGAAATTGTGTGGGACGCTGGATGGCGAGGATTGTTCTCGAAGTATGTCATTCGAGTATAAATACCAGCATCCCAAAGGTAAGGTCAGATTATTGCAAAAATAAAGATGGTCAAATTTTAGATAAACTTACTACAGATAAAATAAATTTTGTTAATAATGGAATATTAAATTTGTTTAGTAAAATTACATACTTTGTTAATTCAATTGAAATTGATAAAATAGAAAATCCTGGATTAACAACTGCAATTAAAGGATTAGCATCATTTTCTAGTGATCTTGCATTAAATGATACCGGGTGGCAAATTATGAATAAAAGTAGTGTTTGTAACAAAAAAGGGTATTTTTCTGTTAGTAATCCGTTATCCATATTAATGGCATTTTTTCATTATCCAGAAATTAGATTTAATAAGATCAAATAATGACTTGAATTGATTAATTGTTGATAGTGGTTTAAGTGATTATACTTTTTCTATTGAAATTAATCAAGTAATATGGAGAATGCCTCATGTTAAAATTTCTGCTGAAGTTGAACATGAGATTAATAGAAATATTTCAAATAATATAAACTTCCAAATGTATTTTAGAAATTAGAGATATTATTGTAAGAGTGCAATTCCTGATGTAAATAATTATACTTGCAATATAACCTCTATCAGTTCTAAACCTAGATATTTTCTGATTGCATTTCAAACACTAAGAAACCAGATTAGTTAATCATAAAGACAATAGTAAATTTGATTATTGTAATTTAGAAAATGTTGTTGTTAAATTAAATACAAGTAGATATCCAAATTATGATATGCAGTTATCTATTACTCAAAATAAGTTCGATACTTTATATAACGGGTGGCCGTGGTGTAGTGGTACTAGCAATCGCTTCTCACTCGGAGGGTCCAGGTTCGAATCCTGCCCATGGCAAGTCAGTTTTTCATTTGTGTAATTGGAAACCAGACAGAAAAATTCTACGTGTGAAGGCATAACACTGACACGTAGTTTTGACTGTTGTAGAGTTTCAAGCACAGAAAAAATTACTGTGAATTATACCTCGAATCATTCTGAGTGAAGAAAAAACTCTCCGTCCTATTCGGACTCCCCCCCCCCCCCCCCCCCCCCTGGAGAGCGAATATCGAAACCAAACACACCTGAGTTTCAAACCACTACAAAACAATTTTCCTTTCTCCTCCTTCTACCTTTCCGCCCGCGCCCAGGCAACAGTAAAAGGGTATCTAACCCCTTAGGCGCGCGTAAATTATAAAAAAAAAATTTTTTCTAGATTTTAAAAATTGTTATTATGGGTCCAGTATAAATAATTTGCTAATGGTTAATTATGATACATTTTTAGAAGAATGTCCAATAATAAAATGAAGTAATTAAGGAGGCTGCTATTGATATTAAAATTAAATTAAAATGGACAGAAAAATGTCCATCAAATGCAATTGATCATTGTTTAGTTATTAGTGATGATAGTTATTCATATAATCCATTGGCTAACCATGTAGTCATAATTTTGGCAACTGTTTACGGGGGGGGGGGGGGGGGGGTAGTCCCAAGTTTCAAGGGGAACCGCTTACAAGTTTCCAAATTGGACTGTAAAAGTAAATTAGCTATTAAAAATGTTGATACTTACAAACCAATAAGAAGATAAAATTAATTATTTCCGAACATTTTAAGAGCAATTATTTGTGGACAAAGTAATTGTGGAAAGACAAACGTACTTTTAACCCTAGAAAGCTAACCTACGTAAATTTTACTCCCTTGGTGAACGAAAAAAGCTCTTTTCCGGAAAAGCATAAAGCACCACGACTGCGCTTTCGCAAATGATTGCGTAATATACTCGTACTTAGGCATCAGTAGAGTGAAAGTGTTTGAGGAAAGTGCATCTCGTTCTATTTATTCAATTGCTTTTTTTTTTAAATCTAGGGAGTAAAGTTTACGTATAGTTAGCCTTAACGTATGTATTTTTGCAGGCAGTTCAAAATTTTATTTGTGTTTTCGTTAAAGTTGTTTTTTGTTTTTTTTTTATATTCATTGAATTTTGGTCTTACAGTTTCAATAATGGCTGATATGGAGGATTCAGATTCAGATTCCCAGTCTATATATGAACTGGAACAAGTAAACGCAACAGAATATTTCGAATAGGATATCCGCAATATTATTTCATCATCTTTTGCGAACGAGACTACAAGCAAAAAACGAAAACTAACCAATTCTACTCCGACATATGAGACTTCAGAATTAGAAGCAAGTTCGTTCATTAGTAACTGGAGAAGCACTATCGAAAGGTCATCATCGACAAGAATATGTTCCCGAGGTAAAGGACGATAAAATGAAAGGTAAGGGACAAAAATACCAATTTATTTGGAATACGAAACCTATTTTTTCGAATACTGGGAAAATTCTAAATAGGAATATAATGCACATAAGACCTGACCCAAGTGCTCAAGCTAGAAATGCTTCTTCTCCAATGGAATGCTTCAAGCTATTTTTTTTCGAACGAGTTGATTGATAAAGTTTTGACTTTTACAAACCAGGAAATTATAAAACAAAGCGCAGCTTATAAATGCAACGATAAAAGTACCTACAGATGCACCACCAAAGAAGGAATTGAAGCTTTTCTCGGATTAATAATATTATTGGCAGCTTTAAAAAGTAACCATTTGTCACTAGATATTTTATTTAACACTTGCTATTCTGGAGATATTTTTCGTGCCACTATGTCGAAAGAAAGATTTAAATTTATTATAAATTGCCTTAGATTTGACGACTGACAAACAAGACTGACTCGAAGATCTCAAACAAAGTTTGCTCCTACTCGTATATCTGAGATATGGGATATTTTGATTTCTCGTTGTAAGTCCATGTATAAGCCTAGTTCTTACTGCACAATAGATGAGCAGCTTGTTGGGTTCAGAGGGAGATGCCCATTCCGGATGTATATGGCCAACAAACCAAATAAGTATGGCATAAAAATTTTCATGTTATGTGATTCGGCTAGCAAATACATGCACCCCTATCGTGGAATCCGTCAGAATTGAGTTTCACTTCACCTATTCGATTCCCTTTCACTTTCCGCTGCTATCGTGGAATCCGCCGAAAACGTCTCCTTATCGGCAGGTTTTGGGAAAGGTAGTTTCACTATCAAATAGCTGTCTTTTATTTGTCAATAAAAATTTGTGTAGCTACTATACATTCGTTCGAGGAAAAAAAGGAAAATTTCTTTAAAAAGTTTAAATAAGAAATAAACCACGCAAAATAATAATTGATACGATAGGTCTGTTTTTGGAAGCAGAAGAGGAAGAATAAGATGAGCAGTCTTCCCAGAGAAGAGTACCAGAGAGGGTAAGAGGAGCAGCGTAATTTCGGATGAAATATGTTTCTAGAAACTTTTTTATTTTTTTTGATTTTAAAAAAGTTCAATATTGCATATGTTTATTAAAAATTTGCGGCTTAATAAAGCAGCCTCTTTATACAAACAAATACGAAATCTTTTTCAATTTCACCAAAACTGAAGTTAGCAGCCTTCCTACGTTTCTCTGCCAAAGGAAACTATCAGCATGGTGTGGGAAAGGACTTCAATATTTGCATAGCCCAATCAACGCTTTCCGAGGTGTTAACAGAAGTACTTCACATCTTTGAAAGGAAATTATGTCCGAAGTGGATTAGCCTGACAATAACTAATGAAGAAAAAGACGAAGCTAAGCGTTATTTTTACGAAAAATGGGGAATCCCAGCAGTGGTCATTTCCACAAAAACTTTATCACTTGTTCTGGTGGCCTTTTACGTGGATTTTTAGCAATGTCTGGTGATTCCTTCATAGAGCTTACCATTTCTCTAAACTGTATTCTGTTTGTAGTTTTTCTCCTGTAATATGTAAACAAATAACAAGTTTTTTTTTTTTTTTTTATTTCACTTACATTTTTGTAGAAATTCTCACGACGGTCAGCAGCCAAGCCGAGCATATGAAATCCGCAATAATTTTGATGCGAATGAGAAATGTCATTTTGTTCGGGAAAAACCCGGTTCGATAGTTTTCTATGATATAGTGAAACTAATTCACATTATCGACACGGGGAACTGTTCACTTTGTGGATTTGACGATGCCGAAATATTTTTTTCGGTGAATAATTCCCCCCGGCGGATTCCACGATAAGGGTGATGATTGATGCTGCGCCTTATTTGGGAAAGAATATGGATGTTGGTGGCACGCCTTTAGCTGTTTATTATGTCCTAAAGCTAGTAGAATCCATTAAAGGATCAAACAGAAACCTAACTATGGATAACTGGTTCACTAGCGTGCCTTTGGCAAAAAAATTTTTGGGACCAGATTATAAGTTGGCATGCATTGGAACTATAAGAAAGAATAAGCGTGAGCAACCTGAAGAGTTCTGTAGTGCAAAATTTCTTGATAGAAGAGTAAACACATCATTTTTCCTTTACAGTCCTGAAGTAACTACTGTGTCATATAAACCCAAAAAAAAAAACCAAATTGTGACGTTGTTGTCCTCAATGCATACACAACCCAATATAAATGAAGAAACACATAAGCCTGAGATTATTCATGCTTATAACTCCACAAAAGGTGATGAAGATACCTATGACCAAATGTGTCAAAATATGAATTGCGGACGGAAGACAAAGAGATGGCCAAGATGGCATCTTTTATAATATGTTAAACATAGCACGTATCAATGCTTACATAATTTATGTTTCTAATTTTATAAGTAGAAATTCTACGGAAAAGCCAATGAATAGAAGTGATTTTATGTTTTCTCTCAGTAAAGATCTCACTAGTAGCCACCAGAAAAAAAGAGAAGAGATAGCAACACTCTATACAGGTTTAAAAAAATCCCTTAGCAATGTTTTGGAAGTATCCGCGACCCAACCTGAAAACCAAACAGGCGAAAGAAAATATTGCGCATTTTGCAATTATAAAAGAAAGCGATATACAACAACATACTGCCGGCAGTGCAATGTGCCTTTTGTAATAAAGTATACATGCATTTCCGAAAAAAATTAAAGAAGTTTTCTTTCTCTCCTTTAATAACGAGGGAGTAAATTTTACTCCTAGTTAGCTTTAACGGAGTACAAAACAAGGTTAATTTTCTAGGGTTAAATATTTTATCCAAAATTTATTATTCTGATATTGTAATTTGTTTAAAAACATGTTACCAAGAAAAATATGAATTTTTAAAAGATATGATTAACCAATTTAATATTTAATATTTACCAATTTAATCAATTTAACATTGATTTGGAACCAAAAGATATTAAATGTTTGTCAATTGAATCTCTACCAACTCCTGAAAATGTTAAACCATATCCTGTAATACTCGTAGTATTTGATGATATCTCTATCGAACAACAAGATAATATTACCAATTATTTTTTTATCTATTCCAAACGTACTCAAAAATTCCGAAGCAGTTGATTAGAGATAACGCTAACTATATAATTTTATTTAAGCAAAATAAAACTAATACAAAGCATGTATTTGATGACCACTGCAGTGATATTGATTATGATTCATTTAAAAGCATGTGTAGTGAATCATGAAAAGAACAATTCAGTTTTTTGGTTATTGTTAAAGAGCATGCAACCAATGATGGAAGATATAAAAAAATGTTTGAAGGTGCTTTTTCAATAGTATTGTTTTTATTTTGCAGTAATAACTTATTTGTTTTACGTAATTTAGTATAATTATCATCCATTTTTTTTTTCTTAAATTTTCAATACTTTCATTATCTATATTAAAATTTAATTGAAGTGGTTTAGATTTTTCCAAAAAAAATTTTTCTTATAACTCATTTAGTTCAAGAACAGTCCAATCCCTTATTTCTTTTTTAGGATTTAGTTTATCACTATGTATCTCATCAAGGAATATTATAAAATCATTATTTTTTTACTTTTAAACCGAAACCCTCACAAATATAAACTTTTTTATGTTTTTTTTTAATTCTTTAGAATCCATCCTTGAGTTTATAAAAATTACAAATGCAAGTATTCCTTGAATAACTTCTTTATATTCCTCATCATCAGATTCCAATTCTGTGTCTTCACAATTCATCTGCATAATTTGATCGCGTTGTTTTTCCTCAGAAGTCATCTAAAAAATTAAAAAGTAATTAAAAATCCAACAACAAAAATATCTGTATATACTAACTTACCAACGAAAAATTGAAAATGTTATTTTCTCCAACCTTTACTTTGCTATGTTCACTTTTTTTCTAATGCAATGACACATACTTACTAGGTTTGGTGAAAAATAACCTCCTTGACCGCCAGAATGCGCTGCTACTGCAAAAAAGGGTATGGTGCCCTAAAGTCCGTTCATATTTAGCCAGACATGCCAAATTTCAGTGCGATACTGTCTTTAGTGTTGTTTTGACAGCTGATTGTTGTTGACGTGTTTGGCATCAAGTTGAGTATGGACAAAAACGATTAAAACATTATTTTTTGAGAGGCAAAATGGCGAAGGAAACAAAAGAAAAGTTGGATAAATATTATGGGGCTAATGCTCCATCAGATTACACCGTCAAATATTGGTTTCGAGAGTTTCGTGGTGGCCGCAACTCCACTACCGATCAAGTCCGTAGCAGCAGGCCCTCCGATACGGTGACAGAGGACAATGTCAAAAAAATACATGAAATGGTGTTGGCTGACCGGAAAGTGAAGGTGCGCTAGCTAGAAGATACCACAAAGATTAGTACTGAGTGCCTCGAGCGGCCGAGGGCGGCTCGTTGGTTCGGAAAGGTTATGGCGTCGGTTTTCTGGAATTGTCATGGCATAGTGAAGGTGCGCGAGCTAGAAGATACCACAAAGATTAGTACTGAGCGCACACGCCATATTTTGGGCAATATTCTGCATACGAAAAAGTTATCCTGCCGCTGGGTGCCGCTCATGCTCACTTCTGACCAAAAACACGAACGCGAGAGCACTTCGAAAGAGTGTTTGGACCTGTTGATGCGGAATCAGGCGGACTTTTGGCGTCGATTGGTAACTGCTGATGAAACTTGGATTCACTATTACACACCAGAGAACAGAATGAGTGCCCGGCAATGGACTGAAGCCGGCACGAGTGCTCCGAAGCGGCCGAGGGAGGCTCGATGGGTCGGAAAGGTTATGGCGGCGGTTTTCTGGGATTGTCATGGCATACTCTTCGTGGACTACCTCGAAAAAGGAAAAACCATCAACAGCGAGTATTGCTGTGCATTATTGGAGTAATTGAAGGCCGAAAACACTGCAAAACGACCTCACATGAAGCGAAAAAATTTGTGTTAGCAAGACAATGCGCCGGCACACACATTTTAACCATCGCAACCATGGCTAAAATCAATGGTTGCGGCATGATTTTATGACTTACGGCTCCAATTGCTGTCGCATCCACCGTAGTCGCCCGATTTGGCACCCTCGGACTATCTCTTCCCAAACCTCAAAATATGGCTCATCAATAAAAAATTCAGCTCATCGACGCCACGGAGGAGTATTTTGCAGACCTTCCGGAAAATTACTTTTCGGACGGGATCAAGAAGTTGGAAAATCGATGGAATAAGTGTATCAAGCTAAAAGGGGACTATATTGAATAAAATAAAAAAACATTTAAAACAAATTTTTTTTCATTCCCAAGGAGGTTACTTTTTTTTTTTTTTTTTTTTAATAAAATTATAATATAGTAACTTAAGAAAAGCTTACAATCAATTTAACAATAAATAATAATTACAATATAAACATTAACCTTTTTTAAGTGTTTTTCATTTGGTAAAAAGTAAAAGAGAAAAAAAAAAAAAAAAAGGCACGATCTGTTGTCTTACGACAAGTGTCGAAAGTACCAAAATAAATAATTTTACAATAATATTAAAATAGATATTTAATCAACAAGTGTTGTGGGGTAATACGTATGTCGAGTAAACAATTTTTTTTTTTTTTTTTTTTTTTTTTTATAAGTTGATGGAAATGATTCAAATACTACAAAGTTAAACCAATATTTTGATAATATTACCGATTTCATCAAAATCGTAGTTAAAAAGCCATTTTTTTATTTTTTTATTGAATGAATGAGTCGAACGAATACTCCGTATATCAAGTGGTAATTTATTGAATAGTCTAGGTGCTACTGATGAATAAAAGTTAAGAAAGCTATTAGAATTGTGCACAGGAATGATAGCAAGATTTCTATCGATGCTGCGTAATGAGTAAGCAGGCATATTGTGGCTTAAGAGATATCCACTTCTACAGAAAAATATTTTTAGTACTTTATAAAAATAAAGGTGCTTAAGTGGGAGAATACCCGAGCTGACAAACAACGAAAAACTATGTTCAAATCTTTTCTTCCTCCAGATGGTCGTTAAGATATGCTTTTGAGTAACTAAAAGAGGCTGTAAATAGTTTTTGTAAGTACCACCCCAGCATATTATTCCATATTGTATTTTGGATTGAACAAGTCCATAGTAAATGGTCTCCATAAGTTTCCTGCAACAAAGCTTTCTCAAATGAAACATGACATAAGTGGTTGACAACAAATACTTTTTTAACGCTAATGTATATATTTTCCAGTTCATTTTGTTGTCAATTATTAGGCCAAGATATTTATACTCAGTTACAGGTTCGATTCGAAAACACTTAGGAGAACAATCAAAGTCTACAACATTTGTAGGGGCACTATTGGCGGTGCAGCAAGAAACGCTACTTAGCGAGAGTTTTCTACAGTCAGTGCTGTGTTGAACAAGAAGTGGAGGATTCAAATCTAAAGCAACCAGATTAAAGAACATAACTCTTGTTTTTTCACTTATAACAAGCTTATGAACGCCGAACCAATGTCTGAATAACTCCAAGTCAAAATTGATATCCGAAATTAGATCTAACATTGTGGGACTAGAATAAACACATGCTAGGTCATCAGCAAAACCACTTATTTTTTCTTTTAACTTAAGATTAAAAACACTGTTGATATATATGAGGAACAAAAGTGGACCTAAAACTGAACCTTGAGGAACTCCTATGTTAATGTTTTCGATTTCGCTGAATTTATCGCCTAATTTAACTCTTTGCTTCCTGTTTTTAAGGTAGGAAGAAAACCAATAAAGCATAAAACCTCTGAAGCCATCTTTTTGTAATTTTCTCAATAAAATGACATGATCTACAATATCGAATGCTTTCTTAATATCAATATAAAGAGCAGCAGTATACCTTTTTTGATCTATACTTTCGTAGATATGACTGCAGTGAGCTAAAAGTGTATCTTCAGTTGATTTACCAGCTCTAAATCCGTACTGATTTGAGCTGAAAAAAGAAATTTTCTCAAGATAGTTGACTACTCTACATTTGATGGTTTTTTCGAAAATTTTTGAGAAAACTAATAGCAATGATATAGGCCTATAGTTGTTTATACATTTCTTATCACCTCTTTTAAATATAGGAATTACTTCAGCTACTTTCAAACTTTGCGGGAATTCACCTTGGGCAATACTTTTGTTAAATAAATGTGTCAAAATGTCAACCACATTATGTCCAACTTTTTTGACAAAGTTGTTGGAAAAACTGTTTGACGTAGTGGAAAACGAGTTATCCAAAGCTTGTATAACCTTAAAAACTTCAAATGAAGATAACGTGTTAAATAAAAAACTATTCGGTTGAAATTCTTCATTAAAACAAAATTCTGAGCAATTAACAGAAGAGAGATATATGCCTGCATCAGAAATAGTATTAACGGCTATTTGAGTAAAGTAGTCATTAAATATTTTGGCCATTACAGAATGATCAACAATGTTCATAGATCCAAAAGTAAGATTAGAAGGAAAATCAAAAGAGGTGTTCCTGTTGAATAATTCATTTACTATTGACCATTCTTTTTTTAAATCCCCTTTGGCCTCATGAAACTTGTTCATGTAAAAATTTTCTTTGCAAATTGGAATTTCAAGACTAATCTCTTTACACAAAGTTTTGTAATTTTTACATAATAAAACGCTATCTGGGTGTTTTTTACACTTAAGTCTTAATTTATTTTTATGATGGATTTTATTTAATAAATAGTTAGACATCCAAGGCTTGAGTCTTTTAAATTTTCCTTCCCTGCTCACAACTACTTTTGTACTTTGATCGACATAACTTTTTAAAACTAACACAAAATTATCAAAAGCAATTGAAGGTTCATGAATAGTTAAAACTCTTGCCCAGTCTTCAAAAACCAAATTAGAATTAAGCAGTTCAAAATTAGTTCTGAAAGATTGCTTATGGAATATCTGTTTTTTCTTTTCAATATGACTAATTTCTTTAAAATTAAAACAAGCACGTCATACAATGATCTGAAATTTTAAAATCCGATATTGAACTAGTTAGACTTAAGTTAGTTTTCATATCAATTCTAGCTAATATATGATCAATACATGTTTTGGATATTGGAGTTATTCTTGTTGGTTCATTGATACAAGATTTTAGACCAAATGCTGAGAATAACGACCTGTATTTTTCAACTATTAAAGCATCAGATAACAGATCTATATTTATATCACCAACTATAAACAAGTGGTTAGAATTATTGTTAATCAGCAGTGAGTTGAGCTCCTCAATAAAAACCTCTTCATTTATATTATGAAATCTGTAAAAACACATAAAAACAATTTTAATAGAATTTAAAACTAAAGAAATCTCAAGCATATCAGAGCTTATTAGATTCTTGCTAACAAAATCACAATTCAAGCTTTCATCAATAAAAACAGCAGTACCACCTGACGCATAATTGTTATTGCAGTTTGCATAAAAATTAAAACCGGGAATCTTGAAAAAATCCTTTTCATGCTCATAAATCCAAATTTCAGTCAGAAAAATTATGGAAGGCTTATTAACAAACGATTCCAAATGGGCCAAGAACAAATCAAAATTTTTTCGAAGACTTCTAATATTTTGTTGGACAATAAAAAAACTATTTTTGTTATAATCGGAAAGAAAAACACTTTTACAAAATTCTCTATCAAAAAAACAAAAAGGAGTAACCAATGACGCATCATTTAAATCTGTTAAAAACAAATTGGCCATAATTAAATTATTTTATTAAGATCATCAAAAGATGAAATGCGATACGTGGCTTCTCCTTCCTGCTTCTTCATTAAAATTACTCCGTTTTTTATCCAAAGAAATTGATATTTTTTTCCATTTTTAAATTGTTTGGCCTTGTTAAATAAAATTCTATTAAAAGTTGTTAGGCTTTCATTTATAAAAATAGGTTTTTTCCATAATTATTACTGAATAAACTTGTGTTAATTTGTTTCTTTTTCTTATTTAAAATTAGATTCTTCTTACATTCAGTTGACTTGAATTTAACGCAGACGATATCCATTGGTTTAGTTGTTGTATTTGAATCGGCAATGTTGTTGTTATTTTTTCCAGGCATCCTGGTGTTTATAGTTTTAACATAACAATGTTTGATGTCGTCAGCTGTGATGGTTTCATCGATAACTCTCAGCAGCTTCAGTGTCGAGGTCAATGCACTGTCTTTGTTTACAAGCGGCATACCCACAATGTCAATGCATTTATGCAGTGTTTGTTGTTGCATTACATTTACTCTGTGCTGAAGCATATCCACCTTCTTTATTAAGCTGCTTTTATCTTCTTCGAGTGTGCAAATGAGAGACAGAACATTACGGTTAATCTCCTTTAATGAAATTAATTCTTTATTTAGAGACAAAATCTCTTTGTGCACAACTTCGAGTGTGATAAGATTTGTGCTGCTGTTATCAGTGGAGTCAAAAACAGGTTGTTGCGATTGAGGTGGAGGTGTGACGGAAGACGATGGCTGAAGTTGAGAAAGATTAAGCTGCTGTTGATGTTGTTGTTGTGTGCATGAAAATTGTTGAGATGATTGCTTCAATGATACTGATGGAGGCGGGTGTGATTGAGACGGTTGTGACGGTGACGGTAGGGATGGTGACGGTGGCAATGTTGAAGGTGGTGTTGGTGATGGTTGTTTAGGTGACTGAGGTGTTGGTGGCGGTGGTGTTGATGACGGTAGTGTTGGTGATAGTTGTTTTGATGAAGGTGGCGGTGTTGGTGTTGGAGGAGTTTGGAGCAGACGTGTTTGTTTATTTTGTTGTTGTATTTTGGTTTGCATACCAGAGAAAGAAGCAAGTTCAGGTGTTTTTTGAGGATTCTTCACTGGAGGTGGGGAGAAACGTAGTGAATCTCTTCTTTGTTTTGAACACAATGGGCAACGATATTCTAAATGATTTTTTTTCATATAGTCTTTATCACAAGGCTTTAGATTTACACATTTTAAGTGAAAGTGACTACTACAATGACCACATTGAATTTTCGCAACATTGCGCTCTACTTTTACTCCACATATGCAAGACATTCTAATACTTTAATCAAAGAAAAAAGAAGAACAAAATTCTCGACACAAGTGTACCCCACGACACTTGTAGACCTACTTTTCACCCCACCTAGTATACGCTTATGTTGCAAAATTTACTCACCGATTATTCTAGTTCACGAGCTTAATAAAAGCTTTTCTAGTCTCATATAAATAATAAAAGCTTTTATATTTTTGACTTCCAACCTTATTCACTCGAATAAAGTGGTCAACTTTAACTATCGTTTCTATATGCTCTATTATTCTATTCAGCTCCATTGGTTAAATGTTCGAACATTTGAGAGGCTGTGATTTTGTGGGTTCGAATCTCGCCTGGGACTCCCCTTTTGGAGAGTCGTTTTTATTTATGTAAGCACACAACGATGATGAATCAAGTCTTTTGTTGGGCACCCAAATTATAAGAAATAAAACATTTGTAGTTTAATTAGAATTTCCAGTCATAAACTGTTCTCAAACCCGGTAAAAGACGCATTTAGAATATTCGATCCAACTTTTTTATGTTAAAAAAAACATTCTAGAAAATTTGTATGTGGTAAAAAACGCATTTAGAATATTCGCTCCAATTTGGAGATTACATACATATCATCAGTACTGATGATTTTCACTTGCCTCATTTCCAGAGCTGTACATATTAAGCTACTTAACGATCTTTCTTTAGACCAATGTACAATGTCGCAACGTCGATTTATGATAAATCGAGTCATTACAAAGTTTTTATATAGCGACAATGACTTTAACTTCATTGGGACGAAAAATCTCCTGTAAAAAGACATAAAGGAGATGGAGGAAGCCTTAAGTGAGTACTCAGCGAAGTATGAAGGCATAGTCTGGCAATTTATTCCTGCGTATTCGCCATGGATGAGCTTGGGAGAAACTTATCCTGTCAATTAAACGTACTAGTGTCTGATTTTTAAAGTAAACCACCTGTCATGGAGACTTATGTTTACGGGATGCCCATACACCCATGGGGGCAAAGATACGGCTTGCCATCGCTCTGCCGCCTTCCTGAGATATCAATTCAGAACTGTGTTGCCGGCACAAGTTCTAACCTTGGTATGAGTCGAGGCCGACCTAAAACCGCTTACTGCTCTTAGGGTCGCAGCACCCAGTACTTATTGCAACTCTACATTAGGCCGAAACCCTTGCCGGGATTTTGGGTTTAAATCACAGCCACCATGACGCTCCCACAAGGGGGCCTACCTCTTCAAGTCAGGCCCAGACCGAGATCCGGGGGGCTCCTGACTCCCATGGTACAGGGATTTAAGTCCTGGTAGTCAGTCCAGCCGCCAACAAAACTTATGACCGGCAACTTGTGACTGATAAAATCGTAGCGTCATCTGAAGATGTTACGATAAGATTTGCTCTGCCCCCGCTTTTTATTAGACAACGTCATTGAAGGGCGAAGCCTTGATAAATGGGCGTGGACCCAATTACACGTACTATAGAATTTATTCTTAGAGGCATTGTACCGCCAGAAAATGTTCTATGGAATGCGCTTTTTGAAGCCCAAGGTCAAATTAATCGTTGCCCTCTCACTCATGTACCAGTGGATCCTGAAGACTCTAAACCACTTACTCCAAACTCTATGCTCTTTGGATAAGATGATAGAGACGTTACGGCCCCTGGAATTTTTCACGAAAGCGATGTCAACAGTAGGCTCTACAGTCGATGATAGCAGCACTTAATGAGTCAGTTTACTAAGCGGTGGTATTTGGAGTATCTTCCTGAAATAACAAGACGCTCCAAGTGGCACAGAGACACAAAACCAGTGGAAAAAGGCATAGAACCAAGTGATCTACGGCCTTCTTGGCAGATGGGTATTGTGGACAAGATATACCCTGGATCTAGTGGTACGATCGCCAAATGTTTCCGTAAAACTCAGGAGAGCAGTAGGAAGGTTTGCGGTTCTTGATCGTATGTTTTCAACTTAGAAGTTTCAGGCGGCCCCCGGAATGTCATCAAGCCTTTTTTTGTTATAATTTCACCCTTTTATTCTTTTTTTTTTTTATTTAAAAGAATTTAAGATGTTACATTATCAGAGTAATTTACTCTAAATTAATTTATTTCTCATCATTAGTATATATACAAAATTAGTTTCACCAAACTGCACTCGCAGTGTTTTTACTTTTTGGTTTGTTTTCATTTTTCCCCTGAGACACAACCGTTTTCTTATGGTCTGACTTTCGGAGAACAGAAAATCCCGTATTTGTAAAATCTCGTGATTAAATTCTTTTTGCATGAACTCCAAAATTTGACATTCGGTTGCGCACGAGAAATTTAAAAAAGTTAGTTTACAGAAGAAGACGGTTGTGTTCAGAGACCCCAGAAGCACACCTTTCTACGATTAATTTTTTTTTAATAATTTGTGATTTAACTTATATACCCTTTTTTAGAAAATAAATTCCCATTTGAATTTGGAGATATTTGTTTTGATGATTAGGGTTTGGGCGCAGCCTCGTTATTGGCTTTCAACGACATTCTTGCTTTCCTAATTCGCCTTCGACTTAAGACCTAAGAAAATATAATGAATAAATTATAACTTGTATATATTGAAAAATGTTTGTGTGGGTACAAATGATAGAACTTATTCTTTTCAATACAAATCCCTTTATTCAGTACAGATATAATTCACTATTTAATTGTTTCTCTCAGTACAATCCAATTTCTCAACCGCGTATACTTTTCTTATCTTTTACTTAAACCACTTAATCACTTCTCCTAATTAACACTTCAAATTTCACTTTTGAACTGATTTGCATACCTTTGGGATGCTGGTATTTATACTCGAATAACATACTTCGAGAACAATCCTCGCCATCCAGCGTCCCATACAATTCCCAATTTGCTAGAAAATTCGATTCCACTCTCCAGTCGAGACTTTGCTATTCCAGTATCGAAATCTTCTGGTCTTCGAGTATCGACATTTTCTACTAGATGTCGCTGCTCACATTTAAGTGGTTATCTCATTGCTCCCTCCCTACAGTTGTTCGTCCCGAACACCTTCGTCATTCAGCATCCCGTTGAAATTACACATTCTATCCAAATGGACCACTCTCAATTTTCCTCGATCCCCACGCTGGATCCGGTAGACAACGTCATTAATGCGGGTTATCACCTTGTATGGACCTTCCCAATCCTGTTGCAATTTTGGTGATTTGCCTTTCTTACGCTGAGGATTATACAGCCAAACCAGAGCTCCTTCGTTGAAACCGGAAGATTTCGCCTTGATGTCGTACCTAGTCTTCATGCGGCCGCTCGCTAGCTTCATTTTTTCTCTGGTGTCTTCATGCAATTTACGAATCCTGCTGCGTAAGTCATTCACGTACTCGTTCACCTCCTTGGGCTCCGAATTTTGCTTCACTTGGCAACCGAATTGTTTGAGCAAATAAGATCTCGGATGGTGTGTGCCCTGTTGAGCTATGGACCGCGTTTCGGTAGGCCATTAAGAAGAGGGGTATGTGTCGATCCCAATCCCGCTGGCAGTTGCTGACAATCTTAGATAGATGCTCATTCAAGGTTCGATTGAATCGCTCAACCATTCCATTAGATTGAGGGTGTAGTGGCGTTGTCCTTGTCTTTCTTATTCCCAAATATTGGCATATTTCCTGGAAGACTTTTGATTCAAAGTTTCGTCCCGGATCGGAGTGCAGCTCCATTGGGACCCCAAATCTGCTCTCCCAGTTGTTGACTATCTGTTCGGCTACGGTCTTAGCCTCTTGATTTGGGATGGCAAACACTTCCGGCCACTTACTGAAGTAATCCATGACCACGAGGGTATATCGCTTACCATTAAACGTTTCGGGAAACGGCCCAGCGATGTCGATGGCTATTCGTTCGAAAGGTGCTCCGACATTGTATTGTTGCATTTGCCCATGTGGCGTTACTTTTGGACCCTTGGTAGCCGCACATCTTATGCACTTTTTGCACCAATTCTCGACATCTTGTTTAGCGCTTAGCCAATAGAAACGTTCCCTTACCTTTTCCAACGTCTTGTTTATTCCCAAATGGCCTCCTGAGATTCCGTCATGTATTTCCATTGCCAGAGCGAAGGCAAGTGCTTCAGCAAGGGTTCTTTTCCCGGCCATCCTTACTGCTGACTGTAGCTTCGAATCTGCAATTCCCCTGATAAATGCATCTTCTGCCATTTCGTCGATAATTTCCTGGTCTGCGGTGGGGTATGACAGATGTGCAAGTCTACTCACGTCTGCTTGGAGCTGCTGCAGTGTTTCTCCTCATAGCTGCGTTCGGCTTTGCAATTGGACCTTGTATACCTCCTGTATGTGGCTATCCCCAAACCGTTTCTCGATAGCCTGCACTAAAGTCATATAGTCTCTATTCTTTTCGATATCGATTGTTTGTAACAATTCTGCCGCAGGACCACGTAAGGCCATCGCTAGGGCAAAGCACTTTTCCTCATTGTCCCAGTCGTTTGCACAGGCAGCCATTTCAAACTGCTTCTTATAAGTAGACCATGAGGTCTGACCATCGAATGAGGGAGGTTTCAAATCTTTTCTCCTTGGACCACTTTAAGAACATTCTCGCAGTTTCTGTTTTCGCACTGTGTCGAGCTCTTTTGCCAGTTGCTCAACTTTGTTGTCCATTTGTTCGAATTTTTCGCCAACATTCTTCTCTATTCTTTCAAATTTGTTATCTATTTCTTCGAACTTTTGGTGTAGAACGTTATTTTGTTCTTCCAGTTTTTGTTCTAGACTATTCTTTTGTTCATCCAGCTTTTGTTCGAGACTATTCTTTTGTTCTTCCAGATTTTTTTTTTGTTCATCCAGCTTTTGTTCGAGGCTATTCTTTTGTTCTTCCAGATTTTTCTTTTGTTGGTCGAGACTGTTCTTCTGTTCGTCCATTTTTTGTTCCAGACTGTTCTTCTGTTCGTCCATTTTTTTGTTTTGTTCGTCCATTTTTAATAAGAGGAGTTGCATCATTGCAGCCATGTCATTGCCGGTACTTGTCTGTTCATCCTTGTCAACATCAAAGGAATATGCATCAGGATCATGTCCCTCGTTGTTAAAAGCCTCCTGAAGTCGGAGCACCAGGTCACTTTTTCCTCCACTGGCGCTGAGTCTTCTCTTGTTCAACTCGGATTTGAGTTGGACGAGGGTCAACTGCAATAGTTTTCGACCCATTCTAGCTTTTTCAAATAGTCAGAAAACACAGGTTGTTTTTTTTTTTTTACACACAATGAGTCCTATCCCACTTCTGACACCAATGTAAAATGTTTGTGTGGGTACAAATGATAGAACTTATTCTTTTCAATACAAATCCCTTTATTCAGTACAGTTATAATTCACTATTTAATTGTTTCTCTCAGTACAATCCAATTTCTCAACGGCGTATACTTTTCTTATCTTTTACTTAAACCACTTAATCACTTCTCCTAATTAACACTTCAAATTTCACTTTTGAACTGATTTGCATACCTTTGGGATGCTGGTATTTATACTCGAATAACATACTTCGAGAACAATCCTCGCCATCCAGCGTCCCATACAATTTCCAATTTGCTAGAAAATTCGATTCCACTCTCCAGTCGAGACTTTGTTATTCCAGTATCGAAATCTTCTGGTCTTCGAGTATCGACATTTTCTACTAGATGTCGCTGCTCACATTTAAGTGGTTATCACAATATTATATATTGTTTACACGCGTCTAAGGGGTTAGATACCCTTTTACTGTTGCCATGGCGTGGGCGAAAAAGTAGAAGGCGGAGAAAGGAAAAATTGTTTTTGTAGTGGTTTGAAACTCAGGTGTGTTTGGTTTCGATATTCGCTCTCCAGGGGTGGGAGTCCGAATAGGACGGAGAGTTTTGTCTTCACTCAGAGTGATTCGAAGTTTATAATTCGCACTATTTTTTTGTGCTTGAAACTCTACAACAGCCAAATCTACGTGTCAGTGTTATGCCTTCACACGCAGGATTTTTCTGTCTGAGTTCCAATTACACAAATGAAAAACTTGAAAGATTTGTCATGGGCAGGATTCGAACCTCGACCCTCCGAGTGAAAAGCGATTGCTGTACCACTATACCACTATACCACGGCCACCCCGTGGCTTTCAGTGGAAATCCGCTTTTTAATCATGGGTAATCATGGTGTTGGGTAACACACTTACATATTGATGACTCAGACCGCAGTTATAATGAACACAGAAGAAAAAACCGGCAACGAGCAATCCAATGGCAACCCAACGCCAAACGAGGATAGGAACAACAACAGAGCAAAACCAGAACTACGGATTGCTCAAGTGGAATCGCATTTAACGGCAGCAGTATCACACGATTTTCATCGCGATGGAAAATACAATCTTTCGACAAGTAAGTGATATGATCCTAAGGCCACCGACTAGTGACATGTATACGAGGAGAAGCGAATAAATAAACTGCAGGACTTGGAATTAGGTGACACGCGCCCTTCACACTTGCTGCGAGAAATGCACGATCTCGCCGGCAGCCAAATAGACGACAATATGTTGAAGTCAATTTGGATGAATAGACTACCGCCAAATATACGGTCTGTCATTTCAATCAACAGTGATTCACTCGAAAAAGTTGCGCTTCTAGCCAATAAGATTGTGATTGTGGAGGTTTGTGACATCCCGATGATGAGCACACTTTATCGCAGTTCCAGCAACGCATCCTTCGTCTCTCCCGCGGGATATTTCGTTGCATAGTAGTTGGTCTTGAGCAGGAGCATTCACCAGATACTATTTCCCTGACGAAATGCATTCCTTTGGAAGCCTGATTGGATGCTTCCATTGCCAGAGCGAAGGCAAGTGCTTCAGCAAGGGTTCTTTTCCCGGCCATCCTTACTGCTGACTGTAGCTTCGAATCTGCAATTCCCCTGATAAATGCATCTTTTGCCATTTCGTCGATAATTTCCTGGTCTGCGGTGGGGTATGACAGATGTGCAAGTCTACTCACGTCTGCTTGGAGCTGCTGCAGTGTTTCTCCTCATTGCTGCGTTCGGCTTTGCAATTGGACCTTGTATACCTCCTGTATGTGGCTATCCCCAAACCGTTTCTCGATAGCCTGCACTAAAGTCATATAGTCTCTATTCTTTTCGATATCGATTGTTTGTAACAATTCTGCCGCAGGACCACGTAAGGCCATCGCTAGGGCAAAGCACTTTTCCTCATTGTCCCAGTCGTTTGCACAGGCAGCCATTTCAAACTGCTTCTTATACTGTTGCCATGGCGTGGGCGAAAAAGTAGAAGGCGGAGAAAGGAAAAATTGTTTTTGTAGTGGTTTGAAACTCAGGTGTGTTTGGTTTCGATATTCGCTCTCCAGGGGTGGGAGTCCGAATAGGACGGAGAGTTTTGTCTTCACTCAGAGTGATTCGAAGTTTATAATTCGCACTATTTTTTTGTGCTTGAAACTCTACAACAGCCAAATCTACGTGTCAGTGTTATGCCTTCACACGCAGGATTTTTCTGTCTGAGTTCCAATTACACAAATGAAAAACTTGAAAGACTTGTCATGGGCAGGATTCGAACCTCGACCCTCCGAGTGAAAAGCGATTGCTGTACCACTATACCACTATACCACGGCCACCCCGTGGCTTTCAGTGGAAATCCGCTTTTTAATCATGGGTAATCATGGTGTTAGGTAACACACTTACATATTGATGACTCAGACCGCAGTTATAATGAACACAGAAGAAAAAACCGGCAACGAGCAATCCAATGGCAACCCAACGCCAAACGAGGATAGGAACAACAACAGAGCAAAACCAGAACTACGGATTGCTCAAGTGGAATCGCATTTAACGGCAGCAGTATCACACGATTTTCATCGCGATGGAAAATACAATCTTTCGACAAGTAAGTGATATGATCCTAAGGCCACCGACTAGTGACATGTATACGAGGAGAAGCGAATAAATAAACTGCAGGACTTGGAATTAGGTGACACGCGCCCTTCACACTTGCTGCGAGAAATGCACGATCTCGCCGGCAGCCAAATAGACGACAATATGTTGAAGTCAATTTGGATGAATAGACTACCGCCAAATATACGGTCTGTCATTTCAATCAACAGTGATTCACTCGAAAAAGTTGCGCTTCTAGCCAATAAGATTGTGATTGTGGAGGTTTGTGACATCCCGATGATGAGCACACTAACTACACGTGTTCTCCCATTTCACAAACATCACTGGAGAGACAGTAGGTAGAGATGACGAGGGAGATAAACACCTTAAAAGCATCCATGAACCATCAATCTAGGAGCAGAGATAGGGGCCGTCATACCACCGAAAATTCGACAATGATGGAAAAAAATACAGGAAAATAAGCAGAAAAGCTTTAAATTAAAACGTCTATCATCGAAGTCGGTAAATGACAGACCTAATGCATCTAACAACCACCTCCTCGTGGTCGACACGAACTCTAACCTAAAATTTCTTATTAACACAGGTGCCGACGTCAGTTATACCAGCCACACTCCCGCAACGTTATTTTACGAACGACAATTTCTTTTTATATGCAGCCAACAAATCAAGAATCCATCAAAACATTCGAAGAACAAACGTTAGTTATCCACCTGGGTTGAGCCGATCTTTCAGGAGGACTTTTATTATAGCTGACGTATCACACCCGATTTTGGGATCATATTTCTTATCTCATTTCAACATATCAGTTAGCCTACGACACCAAAAATTAATAGATGGACTGATGAACGCAAGTCGAGGATGCACCATCACTCAAATTTGATGGGTATTAAATAACTTAACTTGTATTAACTACTAACTTCCATTCCAGGATTTACTTTTGGAGTTCAAGAATATCACACAGAGCAACATCGTACCGAAACCTGTTCCCCACGGCAGAACTCACCACATCGTGACAAAAGGGTCATCAGTGTTTGCCAAGCCAAGACGACTGTCACCGGAGAAACTCAAAGCGGCCAAATCCGAAATTAAATTCCTTCTTGAATCAGGTATTTGCCGCCCATCGCAGTCTCTGGGCGAGCCCCACTGCACATGATACGAAAGAAGAATGGAGAGTGAACGCCTTACGGTGATTTTAGGTGTTTAAACAGCTTCACCGAACCTGATCGATATCCGATCCTGCATTTGCACGATGTCACTCAAGGTTTACACGGAAGCGAAATCTTCTCAACCATCGACCTACGCCGGGCGTAACATCAGCTGCCCGTGGAGCCGCCTAACGTACCAAAGACTGCCATCACGGCTGCATTTGGCATGCTTGAGTTCGTATATGGTATATGTATGTGCTTTGGACTGCGCAATACCGGACAGACATTCCAGCGATTTATGGATCACATCCATCGCGAATTTGATTTCTAGACGACATTATCTAGACGACATTATAATCTCATCAAATGACATACACCAACATCGCCAACACCTTCGTCTTGTCTTTGAAAAGCTGCGGGAGTTCGGCGTCGTCGTCAATACATCGAAATGTGTGCTATGCAATTCTGAAGTACGATTTTTGGGTTATTCGGTAAGTAAATAAGGAATCAAACCTCCACCAGAGTGAATTCAAGCGCTACGAGATTTTAATCTACCCAAACGAGTATGCGATCTAAGACGTTTCTTGTGAATGATAATTCATTTCCGGAGATTTTTGCTCCGTGCGGCTGAAAATCAACTGCTGCTATCAAAAGAAATCAACGGGAATAAAAGAAATTATAAATCGATAATCAACTGGACGGAGAATACCATACAGGCATATCAACGCTGTAAGTATAGTTTATGTAAAGCTACACTTCTTATTTTCCCAAAACCAGGCGCGCCCTTGTCATTAACGATTGAAGCCTAGAGCACTGCTCTGGGAGCTATTCTTCAACAACACGACGGTGGTAAATGGCAACTTCTCGGATTTTACTCGGAACGGCTTAAGTCATCTCAGCAAAGGTACAGCACTTACCACCGCGAGCTCCTTGGTGCGTATAAAGCTGTAAGATACTTTCAACATATGCTCAAGGGCAGAGAATTCATCATTTTTACTGACTGTAAGCCGTTGCAGTTCGCTTTCCAACAAAAAATAGAGAAGGCTTCGCTGGTCCAATTCACAACTGGTATCCGTTATCTTCCTGGCAAATAGAATGTTATAGCGGGCACTATGTCGCGCGTAGACGCAGTTCACGTACCTGCGACGATTAACTTTGAACGACTAGCGGAGAGTCAATCGAACGATGCTGAGTTAAATACCAAATCAAATTTACTTTTAAAACCTTTTGTCATTCCAGGCACAAATGAAGAGGTACTATGCGATGTATCAACAGGAAAAATCCGAAGAATTTCGCCAAATCAGATACAAGTCTCTACACAACCTCAATCATGAATGAAAAGCTTGTCTGGCCAAATTTCAAATTGCCGTTTGTGAACTTGACTTTGTATACCGTGTCAAAAACCAAAGTTCGAAATCATAATAAAGCACCGTTATCAACGCATAGACTACCTGAGGGTAGATTCGAACACGTTAATATGGACATACTTGGACCGCTTCCATCCTGCAAGGATTACTCATACTGCCTAACTTGAGTGGGTCGATTCACTCGCTGGACCGAAGCATACGGAAGACATCACTGCGGAATCAGTTGCATTCACTTTTTACAAAAATTGGAGTCCCAGGTTTGGGAAAATAACCGTTAAAATAACTATCTACCAAGGGCGATAGTTTGAACCGTTCTTTTTTCGTGATCTCGCCAGACTCCTTGGCGTAAAGCATTTGAGAGCAACTGCATATCACGGTAATCGAACGGCATCGTTGAGCAATGGCACACGTCATCGATCGATTGAAAGCAGCGTACACAGGAAGACACCGGAATTTAAAAAAAAAAACACTACCGAAAGAGGTGAGGTGATGTCTTTTCACCAAATTTTTCATGGAAAAATAACAAAAAAAAAAATACTTACCGTAAACAGGTCCTTAAAAAAGGATCCCCACATTTGTGCGTTCCCGGCTGTTAGACTACAATTTCATACGAGTACATTTGATTTAATTTCATACATAAATTTAAATAAAATTAAATTAAGGATAAGCAAAAGGAACATATCAAATAAACGTAACAAATGTTCATGACAACAAAAATATTATTCATAATAAATAAAATATAATTATGCTTTATTAAAAAACAAATACAGTCTTTTAGTTTTGGCGAAACATTGAGGACCACAATGCAAAATAAAACACTAAAATCATGAAACTTTCAGCCAATTTTAAATTAAAAACTTCAATAATTCAAGTATTGTTTTAATTTACAAAACAAAAAAAATTACAAAAAACATCATTAGTGTTTAGTATGGTAAGATTTAAAATATGACTTCCCTTAGCGATACACAAAAACACATCACATTTTATACATTTGCCCGACTAGAGCATTCTTTCTTACGACACATACGTCATAGCGATCACATCGGACGTTTACAGGCGGATTTGTTGGCCTATATTTTGGTAGTGCTAAATCGTCATCAGAGAGAGGCAGATGCTTTTTGTCAAAGCTTCTCCAATCTCCAATTTTGAAAATTGTGTAGTATTCCATCGATTGGTCGGCTGCGTCCACTCCACCCATGTTTGAATTATAGCGTCTTACGATCTCAGGATAATTAACTGAAATCCATTTACGCTGCTTTTTGCACAATCTATCTACTGTGCCAATAGGATCTATTCTGTCTAAACTAAGGTAACACACATTGAATCCCGTCATTTTAGAACCACGATGTCGTTCCGTACACATGCTTATATCCCTTCTATTCATATTTTTGACCAATGGAAAGTTCATGCCTTTAAGGTGATTCACGATGATAGTTCCTGTAGAATTATACCCCATTTGAAGTATTCTTTCCATCAATGATACAGTTTAGCGGCCGAAATATAGAAAACTCCCATTGGGTATTACAAATGCTAATATTATTTTATTACAATAGAAGGACCTAGCCCTAAACCGGTGTCTGTAAATGTATTGGCACCTTGATATATCTCGAAATCAACTATAAGTCCATTGAACTTAGCGACAACAAAATTTGTAAGGCCTACGGGTTCGGGCTTATTTTTAACATACTGCCTCATTGGAGCTTTTTCGATATTTGGTATCATTTGCTCATCAATCGAGTATCCGGTCTTTAGATAATTCTTTCTTTTGTAATCCGCCTTCGCGTTAAGACCTAATACCGCTTCTCCACGAGACGCAAATATGTCAGACCAAATTTAATTTTTTGTGGACAAATTATTGCATGACATTTAATTCTGTGAGTGTGTTGGTTGGTAAGCAACTACAATACATTATATCAGAAAAATGGCGGCGCAGATGTAGATTTCTTGCTCCTTTTTACGAACAGATATGAAGTTCGCCACACTTTGTTTTTTTTTTTTTGTAATTCCGAAGTCAAACTGACAAGCGCTGTCAAAAAATTTCAGGGTTGATGTCTTCCTGAGATGTCTTGAACCAGTAATGTCTCGTGGAGGCGTGGTGTAATAGATTATAACTTGTATATACAAGGTAGCATAAAATTAATCACTCTATCGGAAGATGGTATAATTTTTGCAAATGGCGTCGCACGTCAATAATATTTGACATTTATGAACTAGACAGCTGCAGTATACAAACAGACAAGCAATGGAGCGTTACAGTCCGCAAGAGCGTGGAATAATTGTGTCGATGTTTTTGACCAATAATCGGTCGGTGGTGTTAGCGCAACGTGAATTTCGACGTCGATTTCCTAATCGTAGCCACCGCACTGGTCGTTCGGCCGAGAATATCGCGGCTGTGCCTGCCGATGTCGCTGAGAAGGAAGAAACATCAACCAGACGACGGGCCACGCAATTGGGCATCACCAGACGGACCCTACAGCGAATTTTAGTGAAAGTGCAAACAGTGCATCAGTTAATGCCTCCTGACCTTCAGTCGCATGTGAATTACTGTTAATCCATCCTCAATCTCATCAACGAAGAGGACGATTTTGTATCGAAAATCATCATGAGCGACGAGGCGCATTTCCACTTAAGCGTCATTAAGCCAAATCTTCGTTTCTGGGGCACTGAAAATCCGCGTGTGATGCACGAAGAGCCTTTACTCCCACTCAAAGACGCCAACGGCAATACGGTCACTGTTACTGGCGAACGCTACAGGGCTATGATAAACGACTTCTTACTGCCGGAATTGGTTGAGCGGGGCTTGGTGAACATGTGGTTTCAACAAGACGGTGCAACCGCACACACAGCACGTCCCAGATTTCTTTCTTTGGGGCTACGCGAAGTCGCGGGTTAATGCCAACAAGCCTCAGACAATCGCAGCCCTTAAGGAAAATATTCGACAGGAACGCGAACAGTTATCACCGGAAATCTTGCGAAAAGTCATGGAAAGTGCGATAAAACGGGCATAAATGTGTATCAACTCTGTCGGCAGCCACTTGGCGGGTATCATATTTTCCACTTAACAGAAACAATTGTAAAGGTGCAAATAAAAATTTCCATCACTCAAAATAATTTTTTTTTTATTTAGTAAAAAAGTAATTCAAAAACAAAATTGGAAATTTGGAAATCCGCGTTTTAATAATTCCGCATCATTTTGTTGGATAAAACACCCACAAATACATATGTACAAATTTCAAATAGTATTGTGTGTCAAACTAGATTTCGCGCAACCGGCAGTGGTTGGCCAATTCAAATTGAAAAAATAATAGTTCTAAGAAGTTTTTAGTGCTCCATCAAAATCGCCCAACTTCAGAGTACAAAAAAAAGGCTTCTGTCCGCCCAACTCACCTCTGAAAAGAGTTTTGGTGGTATTCAAGAAAAAATTACCTATTTAGTAAAATTCACTTTCGTAAAGAATGCAAATTTCGATCACCGTACTGCACCTCAGTTTCATGTTATTTCATTGTTATTCCTCGTCTACATCGAAAGTGAGTGTATCTGGATCTTTTTATTCGCTTCTAATAGTTTCCTCAAAACGGAACATTAGATGTTTATTTCCTTCCCGTGCATTTAGTTTTCTTTTGTTCATGTGAAGATGTGAAGATATTACTGAATATAGTATTCTACACGCATTCGTATTGTAAAATGTGTGTGTGGGTACAAATGATAGAACTTATTCTTTTCAATACAAATCACTTTATTCAGTACAGTTACAATTCACTATGTAATATGTGTCCTTTTCTGCAAAGCCAAATATTTAAATGTTTCCCTCAATACAATCCAATTTCCCAACCACTTATACTTTTATTATCTTTTACTTAAACCACTTAATCACTTCTCCTAATTAACACTTCAAATTCAACTGATGAACTCACTTGCATACCTTGGGGATGCTGGTATTTATACTCGAATGACATACTTCGAGAAAAATCCTCGCCATCTAGAGTCCCATACAATTTCCAATTTGCTAGAAAATTCGATTCCACTCTCCAGCCATCAATGGTCGAGACTTTGTTATTCAAGTATCGAAATCTACTGGTCTTCGAGTATCGACATCCTCTGCTCTGTAAATCTAGATGTCGCTGCTCACGTTTAAGTAGTTATCACAGAAGTATGAAAACAGAAGTATACTCCTAATTTCGACTTGGACTTATTCAATCTACTGTTATGCTTCAATTTTTGGGCTCACTCAGCCTAATAATGAAAAAGTCTAATTTATTATAAACAAAGTAACAAAAATATATTTGTGGATAAATGAGAAGCATGTACATGTACATGTGTTCTACTAAAAATCAATTCTTTTTTATCCAATAGATTTCAATTAAATTGCCGAAATTTATTTTTATAGTTCTTTAAATTTATCAAAATGAATAATATTGGATCGCTCATTACAAGACTGGTCTAAGTGATTTATATGGACCAAATGTAAAACGTTGACAACAAATCACATTTAATACAGAGGCCACCACTTTTTATGAATTTACTTGGAGTGGTAAAATAATGTGATATGTTATCCATATTTTTATATATTGTTTTTTAGTTTCATTTAAAACTATACGTTTGTACAAATATTTGTATACTTCATCGTGAAGTTTGAAATGTAGAAATATAATTTTATTTTAGTTATGTATACAAGGCATATTTTTAATAATATTATAAATACATTGAAATTACGAATACCAGACAATATTTCCCGACAATCTTGTAGTCTTCTTCTTAGATAATTTAAAAAAAAATATTTACAATTTTTCCACAATATTAGGACATGAAGAAATTTAACACACATACATACATACATATATAAAATAGTATTAAATTTATAACGAAATTTAACCTAATTTAATATTTGAAAACTTTTAAAGTTTTGCGTCTGTGTTGTACTGCGAAGAACTTCTAACCACCTAAAATTTATAATATAATTATTATATTTCATATAAAAACAAAATCAATTTACTACCTGTTATATGTGTATAGACTTTCTGCTCTAAAAAAATACACATGGTTTTTAAAAGATAATTTGAAAACAAATTCTTTTTGCACGGAGTCTTGATGTCCTGGTGGACCCACAGAATACCCCAAAAGTGGCAACGTAGCAAGTGAAAATTCATCTTGATAGCTCTTGTAAAAGTATAAACAAAAGGAAGTAAAGACAACCCACAATTTTTGCCAACCAGAACTGTTTTTAAATTTACGCAATAAATAACCGGATAATTGGTTTTCAGCACTAATTATATGATCGGCTAATCCGACGGTTGCACCACGATGCCAACATACGTGTAAAGCTGTATTGCATCTGAATGGTGGAGTTTTGTTTTGTTGAATATTTAGCTGAGTTGAATTGCTGCAGTTCACTGCTCCACACATATCTAATGCTTCTTCAGAAGAACCTTTAAAGAGTAAAGAAAATCAAAATGCTATAAATAAAAAAAGCAATGCAAATATAATTTTCAAATAAAATTAAATTTGTATTATTTTCTTTTTTCTTTTCATTTTCTTTTCTTTTGCATTTTTTAAGGAGATAACGTAAGGATATAGGAACATATTTTGTGTGAATTTTTATTTATATTTAAATATATTTTCTGAAAAGTTCACCTGCGGAAAAATGAGAAATTCACAACGTAAAATATAATTTATGTCTTCTAATGGAATGCAGGAACGTAAAATAATTTTTAATTTAATTTGGTAAACGAAGTGATGCTAAATGATTTTTTCTTCCGTTAAATCAACAGCAATAACAAGCGTAAAAACCGATGTGATATTAAACACATTAATATTATAATAGTAAACAACCTTGCTGTCGAGTAATGAAAGTCTTACATAGCTACAGTGGTAGAAAAAGTAATAAGTGTGAACGGAAAACAATATTATGACATTTTTTTTGTATTCTTGTAATTGAGTTTTATAGATCCAATGCAATTATTTCAGAATAATTATATGGGAAACATAAAAAGCAATTCATTTTTTTTAACATTAATTTGTTTTTTGGGACTGAAAATAATAATAGGTATGATTCACCGAAATTATAGCTAATTACAGAAGAAATCTACGAGGGACGTTCAACATATTCTCGGTATCGGGAAGCTGTGGTTGTATATATAAATTGACTTATTTATCAAGTAATACTATTATTTTAGTGCATTCGTGTAAAATTTCATATAAATGTGATTATTAATTCGCGTTTTATCTCTAGTTAAACAGAATCATAATGGCAACTGAGACGATGATGGTGAAAATTGAGCATCGCGCTGTAATTAAATTTCTCACTAAGCAAGGAAAAAGTCAAAAAACTATTCATGAAGAGATGGTGGCTGTTTACCAGGGTTCCGCACCTTCATTATCAACTGTGCAAAAGTGGTCAAGTGAGTTCAAGAGAGGCAGAGAGAGCATTGAAGACGACCCCCGCTCCGGCGCCCCGGCTACCGCTTGTACGGGAGAAAGCATCAAAGAAGTCGAAAAACTTGTTCTTGAGGATGCCCGAATAAAGGTGAAAATGATCGCAGAGATCACCAAGCTTTCAATTGGTACCATTCACACCATTCTTCATGACCATCTTAACCTTTCAAAGGTCAGTGCAAGGTGGGTGCCACAAATGCTCACAGCGCCTCAGAAAAAAGTGAGAATCGCATGCTGTAGAGAGCTTTTGGAGATGTGTAGTGAGAACGCGGACGGTGTTATGGATCGAATTGTTACTGGGGACGAAACATGGGTCCACCACTATGACCCTGAAAGCAAACAAGAGTCCATGCAGTGGCATAAAAAAGGAACAGACCCCCCGAAGAACTTCAAAGTCACTCCGTCTGCCGGGAAGCTCATGGCCACAGTTTTTTGGGACTCAAAGGGAATCTTGCTAATTGAGTACAAAAAAAAAGGTGAAACCATCAACGCCACATCCTACGCTTCCACTTTGCATAATTTGCGGGAGGAAATTAAAAAGAAAAGACGGGGTAAACTCGCAGCGGGTGTGTTGCTTCTTCATGACAACGCTCCTGTTCCCACGGGGCGAGTTTCCAAGGCTGCTGCGCGAGATTGTGGTTTCGAAGAAATCCAACACCCACCCTATAGTCCAGACCTTGCCCCTAGTGATTATTTCCTGTTTCCGGATTTGAAAAAATGTCTTCATGGAAAAAGATTTTCGGATGATGAAGAACTCAAGTCGGCAATAAATGGGTATTTTGCAGAGAAAGAGGAAAATAATTTTTTTGGGGGTTTAAAAAAGCTTATCTCAAGATGTAACAAATGCATTGATGTTAGGGGAGATTATATTGAAAAATAAAAACAATATAAATTGAATTCGTATTTTCCTTCATATTGTAAAATGTTTGTGTGGGTACAAATAATAGAACTTATTCTTTTCAATACAAATCCCTTTATTCAGTACAGTTATAATTCACTATTTAATTGTTTATCTCAGTACAATCCAATTTCTCAACCGCTTATACTTTTCTTATCTTTTACTTAAACCACTTAATCACTTCTCCTAATTAACACTTCAAATTTCACTTTAGAACTAATTTGCATACCTTGGGGATGCTGGTATTTATACTCGAGTGACATACTTCGAGAACAATCCTCGCCATCCAGCGTCCCATACAATTTCCAATTTGCTAGAAAATTCGATTCCACTCTCCAGTCAAGACTTTGTTATTCCAGTATCGACATTTTCTGCTAGATGTCGCTGCTCACATTTAAGTGGTTATCACATTGCTCCCTCCCTACAGTTGTTCGTCCCGAACAACTTCGTCATTCAGCATCCCGTTGAAATGACACATTCTATCCAAATGGACCACTTTCAATTTTCCTCGATCCCCACGCTGGATCCGGTAGACAACGTCATTAATGCGGGTTATCACCTTGTATGGACCTTCCCAATTCTGTTGTAATTTTGGTGATTTGCCTTTCTTACGCTGAGGATTATACAGCCAAACCAGATCTCCTTCGTTGAAACCGGAAGATTTCGCCTTGATATCGTACCTAGTTTTCATGCGGCTGCTTGCTAACTTCATCTTTTCTCTGGTGTCTTCATGCAATTTACGAATCCTGCTGCGTAAGTCATTCACGTACTCGTTCACCTCTTTGGGCTCCGTCGGTGGGGATCCGAATTTTGCTTCACTTGGCAACCGAATTGTTTGACCAAATAAGATCTCGGATGGTGTGTACCCTGTTGAGCTATGGACCGCGTTTCGGTAGGCCATTAAGAAGAGGGGTATGTGTCGATCCCAATCCCGCTGGCAGTTGCTGACAACCTTAGATAGATGCTCATTCAAGGTCCAATTGAATCGCTCGACCATTCCATCAGATTGAGGGTGTAGTGGCGTTGTCCTTGTCTTTCTTATTCCCAAATATTGACATATTTCTTGGAAGACTTTTGATTCAAAGTTTCGTCCCGGATCGGAGTGCAGCTCCATTGGGACCCCAAATCTGCTCACCCAGTTGTTGACTATCTGCTCGGCTACGGTCTTAGCCTCTTGATTTGGGATGGCAAACACTTCCGGCCACTTACTGAAGTAATCCATGACTACGAGAGTACATCGGTTTCCATTAAAGGTTTCGGGAAACGGCCCAGCGATGTCGATGGCTATGCGTTCGAAAGGTGCTCCGACATTGTATTGTTGCATTTGCCCATGTGGCGTTACTTTTGGACCCTTGGTAGCCGCACATCTTATGCACTTTTTGCACCAATTCTCGACATCTTGTTTAGCGCTTAGCCAATAGAAACGTTCTCTTACCTTTTCCAACGTCTTATTTATTCCCAAATGCCTCCTGAGATTCCGTCATGTATTTCATGGAGTACTTGGTTGACTCTGGACCGTGGCACAATTAGCTGCATACGAGATGTTGTACCATCTGCAATTTCCCATTTTCTCTTCAGCAATCCATCTTGCACAAAAAGCGAGTCCCACTGTGCCCAGTATGCCTTCAGAGTTTGGCTCCGATCTGATATCTGGTGCCAGCTTGGTCTTTCATCGTGTTCCTTCCAGGCCAATATTGGTTCGATGTCATTGTCTGACTGTTGGGAGGAACGGATTTCGTCTATACTCCAACCCTCTATTGGCTCAGTCCTGATCATTTGGATAGTTGCCTGTTCTTTTGCTTCTTTACGATTGCAGTGTTCGCATTTTACTCCGCACGGTCGACGAGAGAGAGCATCAGCATTTGAGTGGAGTGTTCCCTTGCGGTGTTGCACTTCAAAGTCGTAGCCCTGCAACTGCTCGATCTATCTTGCAACTTGGGAGAGTGCTTTGCTGTAATATACGACCATTTTCTCTTGACCGCTTATACTTTTCTTATCTTTTACTTAAACCACTTAATCACTTCTCCTAATTAACACTTCAAATTTCACTTTAGAACTAATTTGCATACCTTTGGGATGCTGGTATTTATACTCGAATAACATACTTCGAGAACAATCCTCGCCATCCAGCGTCCCATACAATTTCCAATTTGCTAGAAAATTCGATTCCACTCTCCAGTCGAGACTTTGTTATTCCAGTATCGAAATCTTCTGGTCTTCGAGTATCGACATTTTCTACTAGATGTCGCTGCTCACATTTAAGTGGTTATCACAATATTATATATTGTTTACACGCGTCTAAGGGGTTAGATACCCTTTTACTGTTGCCATGGCGTGGGCGAAAAAGTAGAAGGCGGAGAAAGGAAAAATTGTTTTTGTAGTGGTTTGAAACTCAGGTGTGTTTGGTTTCGATATTCGCTCTCCAGGGGTGGGAGTCCGAATAGGACGGAGAGTTTTGTCTTCACTCAGAGTGATTCGAAGTTTATAATTCGCACTATTTTTTTGTGCTTGAAACTCTACAACAGCCAAATCTACGTGTCAGTGTTATGCCTTCACACGCAGGATTTTTCTGTCTGAGTTCCAATTACACAAATGAAAAACTTGAAAGATTTGTCATGGGCAGGATTCGAACCTCGACCCTCCGAGTGAAAAGCGATTGCTGTACCACTATACCACTATACCACGGCCACCCCGTGGCTTTCAGTGGAAATCCGCTTTTTAATCATGGGTAATCATGGTGTTGGGTAACACACTTACATATTGATGACTCAGACCGCAGTTATAATGAACACAGAAGAAAAAACCGGCAACGAGCAATCCAATGGCAACCCAACGCCAAACGAGGATAGGAACAACAACAGAGCAAAACCAGAACTACGGATTGCTCAAGTGGAATCGCATTTAACGGCAGCAGTATCACACGATTTTCATCGCGATGGAAAATACAATCTTTCGACAAGTAAGTGATATGATCCTAAGGCCACCGACTAGTGACATGTATACGAGGAGAAGCGAATAAATAAACTGCAGGACTTGGAATTAGGTGACACGCGCCCTTCACACTTGCTGCGAGAAATGCACGATCTCGCCGGCAGCCAAATAGACGACAATATGTTGAAGTCAATTTGGATGAATAGACTACCGCCAAATATACGGTCTGTCATTTCAATCAACAGTGATTCACTCGAAAAAGTTGCGCTTCTAGCCAATAAGATTGTGATTGTGGAGGTTTGTGACATCCCGATGATGAGCACACTTTATCGCAGTTCCAGCAACGCATCCTTCGTCTCTCCCGCGGGATATTTCGTTGCATAGTAGTTGGTCTTGAGCAGGAGCATTCACCAGATACTATTTCCCTGACGAAATGCATTCCTTTGGAAGCCTGATTGGATGCTTCCATTGCCAGAGCGAAGGCAAGTGCTTCAGCAAGGGTTCTTTTCCCGGCCATCCTTACTGCTGACTGTAGCTTCGAATCTGCAATTCCCCTGATAAATGCATCTTTTGCCATTTCGTCGATAATTTCCTGGTCTGCGGTGGGGTATGACAGATGTGCAAGTCTACTCACGTCTGCTTGGAGCTGCTGCAGTGTTTCTCCTCATTGCTGCGTTCGGCTTTGCAATTGGACCTTGTATACCTCCTGTATGTGGCTATCCCCAAACCGTTTCTCGATAGCCTGCACTAAAGTCATATAGTCTCTATTCTTTTCGATATCGATTGTTTGTAACAATTCTGCCGCAGGACCACGTAAGGCCATCGCTAGGGCAAAGCACTTTTCCTCATTGTCCCAGTCGTTTGCACAGGCAGCCATTTCAAACTGCTTCTTATACTGTTGCCATGGCGTGGGCGAAAAAGTAGAAGGCGGAGAAAGGAAAAATTGTTTTTGTAGTGGTTTGAAACTCAGGTGTGTTTGGTTTCGATATTCGCTCTCCAGGGGTGGGAGTCCGAATAGGACGGAGAGTTTTGTCTTCACTCAGAGTGATTCGAAGTTTATAATTCGCACTATTTTTTTGTGCTTGAAACTCTACAACAGCCAAATCTACGTGTCAGTGTTATGCCTTCACACGCAGGATTTTTCTGTCTGAGTTCCAATTACACAAATGAAAAACTTGAAAGACTTGTCATGGGCAGGATTCGAACCTCGACCCTCCGAGTGAAAAGCGATTGCTGTACCACTATACCACTATACCACGGCCACCCCGTGGCTTTCAGTGGAAATCCGCTTTTTAATCATGGGTAATCATGGTGTTGGGTAACACACTTACATATTGATGACTCAGACCGCAGTTATAATGAACACAGAAGAAAAAACCGGCAACGAGCAATCCAATGGCAACCCAACGCCAAACGAGGATAGGAACAACAACAGAGCAAAACCAGAACTACGGATTGCTCAAGTGGAATCGCATTTAACGGCAGCAGTATCACACGATTTTCATCGCGATGGAAAATACAATCTTTCGACAAGTAAGTGATATGATCCTAAGGCCACCGACTAGTGACATGTATACGAGGAGAAGCGAATAAATAAACTGCAGGACTTGGAATTAGGTGACACGCGCCCTTCACACTTGCTGCGAGAAATGCACGATCTCGCCGGCAGCCAAATAGACGACAATATGTTGAAGTCAATTTGGATGAATAGACTACCGCCAAATATACGGTCTGTCATTTCAATCAACAGTGATTCACTCGAAAAAGTTGCGCTTCTAGCCAATAAGATTGTGATTGTGGAGGTTTGTGACATCCCGATGATGAGCACACTAACTACACGTGTTCTCCCATTTCACAAACATCACTGGAGAGACAGTAGGTAGAGATGACGAGGGAGATAAACACCTTAAAAGCATCCATGAACCATCAATCTAGGAGCAGAGATAGGGGCCGTCATACCACCGAAAATTCGACAATGATGGAAAAAAATACAGGAAAATAAGCAGAAAAGCTTTAAATTAAAACGTCTGTCATCGAAGTCGGTAAATGACAGACCTAATGCATCTAACAACCACCTCCTCGTGGTCGACACGAACTCTAACCTAAAATTTCTTATTAACACAGGTGCCGACGTCAGTTATACCAGCCACACTCCCGCAACGTTATTTTACGAACGACAATTTCTTTTTATATGCAGCCAACAAATCAAGAATCCATCAAAACATTCGAAGAACAAACGTTAGTTATCCACCTGGGTTGAGCCGATCTTTCAGGAGGACTTTTATTATAGCTGACGTATCACACCCGATTTTGGGATCATATTTCTTATCTCATTTCAACATATCAGTTAGCCTACGACACCAAAAATTAATAGATGGACTGATGAACGCAAGTCGAGGATGCACCATCACTCAAATTTGATGGGTATTAAATAACTTAACTTGTATTAACTACTAACTTCCATTCCAGGATTTACTTTTGGAGTTCAAGAATATCACACAGAGCAACATCGTACCGAAACCTGTTCCCCACGGCAGAACTCACCACATCGTGACAAAAGGGTCATCAGTGTTTGCCAAGCCAAGACGACTGTCACCGGAGAAACTCAAAGCGGCCAAATCCGAAATTAAATTCCTTCTTGAATCAGGTATTTGCCGCCCATCGCAGTCTCTGGGCGAGCCCCACTGCACATGATACGAAAGAAGAATGGAGAGTGAACGCCTTACGGTGATTTTAGGTGTTTAAACAGCTTCACCGAACCTGATCGATATCCGATCCTGCATTTGCACGATGTCACTCAAGGTTTACACGGAAGCGAAATCTTCTCAACCATCGACCTACGCCGGGCGTAACATCAGCTGCCCGTGGAGCCGCCTAACGTACCAAAGACTGCCATCACGGCTGCATTTGGCATGCTTGAGTTCGTATATGGTATATGTATGTGCTTTGGACTGCGCAATACCGGACAGACATTCCAGCGATTTATGGATCACATCCATCGCGAATTTGATTTCTAGACGACATTATAATCTCATCAAATGACATACACCAACATCGCCAACACCTTCGTCTTGTCTTTGAAAAGCTGCGGGAGTTCGGCGTCGTCGTCAATACATCGAAATGTGTGCTATGCAATTCTGAAGTACGATTTTTGGGTTATTCGGTAAGTAAATAAGGAATCAAACCTCCACCAGAGTGAATTCAAGCGCTACGAGATTTTAATCTACCCAAACGAGTATGCGATCTAAGACGTTTCTTGTGAATGATAATTCATTTCCGGAGATTTTTGCTCCGTGCGGCTGAAAATCAACTGCTGCTATCAAAAGAAATCAACGGGAATAAAAGAAATTATAAATCGATAATCAACTGGACGGAGAATACCATACAGGCATATCAACGCTGTAAGTATAGTTTATGTAAAGCTACACTTCTTATTTTCCCAAAACCAGGCGCGCCCTTGTCATTAACGATTGAAGCCTAGAGCACTGCTCTGGGAGCTATTCTTCAACAACACGACGGTGGTAAATGGCAACTTCTCGGATTTTACTCGGAACGGCTTAAGTCATCTCAGCAAAGGTACAGCACTTACCACCGCGAGCTCCTTGGTGCGTATAAGGCTGTAAGATACTTTCAACATATGCTCAAGGGCAGAGAATTCATCATTTTTACTGACTGTAAGCCGTTGCAGTTCGCTTTCCAACAAAAAATAGAGAAGGCTTCGCTGGTCCAATTCACAACTGGTATCCGTTATCTTCCTGGCAAATAGAATGTTATAGCGGGCACTATGTCGCGCGTAGACGCAGTTCACGTACCTGCGACGATTAACTTTGAACGACTAGCGGAGAGTCAATCGAACGATGCTGAGTTAAATACCAAATCAAATTTACTTTTAAAACCTTTTGTCATTCCAGGCACAAATGAAGAGGTACTATGCGATGTATCAACAGGAAAAATCCGAAGAATTTCGCCAAATCAGATACAAGTCTCTACACAACCTCAATCATGAATGAAAAGCTTGTCTGGCCAAATTTCAAATTGCCGTTTGTGAACTTGACTTTGTATACCGTGTCAAAAACCAAAGTTCGAAATCATAATAAAGCACCGTTATCAACGTATAGACTACCTGAGGGTAGATTCGAACACGTTAATATGGACATACTTGGACCGCTTCCATCCTGCAAGGATTACTCATACTGCCTAACTTGAGTGGGTCGATTCACTCGCTGGACCGAAGCATACGGAAGACATCACTGCGGAATCAGTTGCATTCACTTTTTACAAAAATTGGAGTCCCAGGTTTGGGAAAATAACCGTTAAAATAACTATCTACCAAGGGCGATAGTTTGAACCGTTCTTTTTTCGTGATCTCGCCAGACTCCTTGGCGTAAAGCATTTGAGAGCAACTGCATATCACGGTAATCGAACGGCATCGTTGAGCAATGGCACACGTCATCGATCGATTGAAAGCAGCGTACACAGGAAGACACCGGAATTTAAAAAAAAAAACACTACCGAAAGAGGTGAGGTGATGTCTTTTCACCAAATTTTTCATGGAAAAATAACAAAAAAAAAAATACTTACCGTAAACAGGTCCTTAAAAAAGGATCCCCACATTTGTGCGTTCCCGGCTGTTAGACTACAATTTCATACGAGTACATTTGATTTAATTTCATACATAAATTTAAATAAAATTAAATTAAGGATAAGCAAAAGGAACATATCAAATAAACGTAACAAATGTTCATGACAACAAAAATATTATTCATAATAAATAAAATATAATTATGCTTTATTAAAAAACAAATACAGTCTTTTAGTTTTGGCGAAACATTGAGGACCACAATGCAAAATAAAACACTAAAATCATGAAACTTTCAGCCAATTTTAAATTAAAAACTTCAATAATTCAAGTATTGTTTTAATTTACAAAACAAAAAAAATTACAAAAAACATCATTAGTGTTTAGTATGGTAAGATTTAAAATATGACTTCCCTTAGCGATACACAAAAACACATCACATTTTATACATTTGCCCGACTAGAGCATTCTTTCTTACGACACATACGTCATAGCGATCACATCGGACGTTTACAGGCGGATTTGTTGGCCTATATTTTGGTAGTGCTAAATCGTCATCAGAGAGAGGCAGATGCTTTTTGTCAAAGCTTCTCCAATCTCCAATTTTGAAAATTGTGTAGTATTCCATCGATTGGTCGGCTGCGTCCACTCCACCCATGTTTGAATTATAGCGTCTTACGATCTCAGGATAATTAACTGAAATCTATTTACGCTGCTTTTTGCACAATCTATCTACTGTGCCAATAGGATCTATTCTGTCTAAACTAAGGTAACACACATTGAATCCCGTCATTTTAGAACCACGATGTCGTTCCGTACACATGCTTATATCCCTTCTATTCATATTTTTGACCAATGGAAAGTTCATGCCTTTAAGGTGATTCACGATGATAGTTCCTGTAGAATTATACCCCATTTGAAGTATTCTTTCCATCAATGATACAGTTTAGCGGCCGAAATATAGAAAACTCCCATTGGGTATTACAAATGCTAATATTATTTTATTACAATAGAAGGACCTAGCCCTAAACCGGTGTCTGTAAATGTATTGGCACCTTGATATATCTCGAAATCAACTATAAGTCCATTGAACTTAGCGACAACAAAATTTGTAAGGCCTACGGGTTCGGGCTTATTTTTAACATACTGCCTCATTGGAGCTTTTTCGATATTTGGTATCATTTGCTCATCAATCGAGTATCCGGTCTTTAGATAATTCTTTCTTTTGTAATCCGCCTTCGCGTTAAGACCTAATACCGCTTCTCCACGAGACGCAAATATGTCAGACCAAATTTAATTTTTTGTGGACAAATTATTGCATGACATTTAATTCTGTGAGTGTGTTGGTTGGTAAGCAACTACAATACATTATATCAGAAAAATGGCGGCGCAGATGTAGATTTCTTGCTCCTTTTTACGAACAGATATGAAGTTCGCCACACTTTGTTTTTTTTTTTTTGTAATTCCGAAGTCAAACTGACAAGCGCTGTCAAAAAATTTCAGGGTTGATGTCTTCCTGAGATGTCTTGAACCAGTAATGTCTCGTGGAGGCGTGGTGTAATAGATTATAACTTGTATATACAAGGTAGCATAAAATTAATCACTCTATCGGAAGATGGTATAATTTTTGCAAATGGCGTCGCACGTCAATAATATTTGACATTTATGAACTAGACAGCTGCAGTATACAAACAGACAAGCAATGGAGCGTTACAGTCCGCAAGAGCGTGGAATAATTGTGTCGATGTTTTTGACCAATAATCGGTCGGTGGTGTTAGCGCAACGTGAATTTCGACGTCGATTTCCTAATCGTAGCCACCGCACTGGTCGTTCGGCCGAGAATATCGCGGCTGTGCCTGCCGATGTCGCTGAGAAGGAAGAAACATCAACCAGACGACGGGCCACGCAATTGGGCATCACCAGACGGACCCTACAGCGAATTTTAGTGAAAGTGCAAACAGTGCATCAGTTAATCCATCCTCAATCTCATCAACGAAGAGGACGATTTTGTATCGAAAATCATCATGAGCGACGAGGCGCATTTCCACTTAAGCGTCATTAAGCCAAATCTTCGTTTCTGGGGCACTGAAAATCCGCGTGTGATGCACGAAGAGCCTTTACTCCCACTCAAAGACGCCAACGGCAATACGGTCACTGTTACTGGCGAACGCTACAGGGCTATGATAAACGACTTCTTACTGCCGGAATTGGTTGAGCGGGGCTTGGTGAACATGTGGTTTCAACAAGACGGTGCAACCGCACACACAGCACGTCCCAGATTTCTTTCTTTGGGGCTACGCGAAGTCGCGGGTTAATGCCAACAAGCCTCAGACAATCGCAGCCCTTAAGGAAAATATTCGACAGGAACGCGAACAGTTATCACCGGAAATCTTGCGAAAAGTCATGGAAAGTGCGATAAAACGGGCATAAATGTGTATCAACTCTGTCGGCAGCCACTTGGCGGGTATCATATTTTCCACTTAACAGAAACAATTGTAAAGGTGCAAATAAAAATTTCCATCACTCAAAATAATTTTTTTTTTATTTAGTAAAAAAGTAATTCAAAAACAAAATTGGAAATTTGGAAATCCGCGTTTTAATAATTCCGCATCATTTTGTTGGATAAAACACCCACAAATACATATGTACAAATTTCAAATAGTATTGTGTGTCAAACTAGATTTCGCGCAACCGGCAGTGGTTGGCCAATTCAAATTGAAAAAATAATAGTTCTAAGAAGTTTTTAGTGCTCCATCAAAATCGCCCAACTTCAGAGTACAAAAAAAAGGCTTCTGTCCGCCCAACTCACCTCTGAAAAGAGTTTTGGTGGTATTCAAGAAAAAATTACCTATTTAGTAAAATTCACTTTCGTAAAGAATGCAAATTTCGATCACCGTACTGCACCTCAGTTTCATGTTATTTCATTGTTATTCCTCGTCTACATCGAAAGTGAGTGTATCTGGATCTTTTTATTCGCTTCTAATAGTTTCCTCAAAACGGAACATTAGATGTTTATTTCCTTCCCGTGCATTTAGTTTTCTTTTGTTCATGTGAAGATGTGAAGATATTACTGAATATAGTATTCTACACGCATTCGTATTGTAAAATGTGTGTGTGGGTACAAATGATAGAACTTATTCTTTTCAATACAAATCACTTTATTCAGTACAGTTACAATTCACTATGTAATATGTGTCCTTTTCTGCAAAGCCAAATATTTAAATGTTTCCCTCAATACAATCCAATTTCCCAACCACTTATACTTTTATTATCTTTTACTTAAACCACTTAATCACTTCTCCTAATTAACACTTCAAATTCAACTGATGAACTCACTTGCATACCTTGGGGATGCTGGTATTTATACTCGAATGACATACTTCGAGAAAAATCCTCGCCATCTAGAGTCCCATACAATTTCCAATTTGCTAGAAAATTCGATTCCACTCTCCAGCCATCAATGGTCGAGACTTTGTTATTCAAGTATCGAAATCTACTGGTCTTCGAGTATCGACATCCTCTGCTCTGTAAATCTAGATGTCGCTGCTCACGTTTAAGTAGTTATCACAGAAGTATGAAAACAGAAGTATACTCCTAATTTCGACTTGGACTTATTCAATCTACTGTTATGCTTCAATTTTTGGGCTCACTCAGCCTAATAATGAAAAAGTCTAATTTATTATAAACAAAGTAACAAAAATATATTTGTGGATAAATGAGAAGCATGTACATGTACATGTGTTCTACTAAAAATCAATTCTTTTTTATCCAATAGATTTCAATTAAATTGCCGAAATTTATTTTTATAGTTCTTTAAATTTATCAAAATGAATAATATTGGATCGCTCATTACAAGACTGGTCTAAGTGATTTATATGGACCAAATGTAAAACGTTGACAACAAATCACATTTAATACAGAGGCCACCACTTTTTATGAATTTACTTGGAGTGGTAAAATAATGTGATATGTTATCCATATTTTTATATATTGTTTTTTAGTTTCATTTAAAACTATACGTTTGTACAAATATTTGTATACTTCATCGTGAAGTTTGAAATGTAGAAATATAATTTTATTTTAGTTATGTATACAAGGCATATTTTTAATAATATTATAAATACATTGAAATTACGAATACCAGACAATATTTCCCGACAATCTTGTAGTCTTCTTCTTAGATAATTTAAAAAAAAATATTTACAATTTTTCCACAATATTAGGACATGAAGAAATTTAACACACATACATACATACATATATAAAATAGTATTAAATTTATAACGAAATTTAACCTAATTTAATATTTGAAAACTTTTAAAGTTTTGCGTCTGTGTTGTACTGCGAAGAACTTCTAACCACCTAAAATTTATAATATAATTATTATATTTCATATAAAAACAAAATCAATTTACTACCTGTTATATGTGTATAGACTTTCTGCTCTAAAAAAATACACATGGTTTTTAAAAGATAATTTGAAAACAAATTCTTTTTGCACGGAGTCTTGATGTCCTGGTGGACCCACAGAATACCCCAAAAGTGGCAACGTAGCAAGTGAAAATTCATCTTGATAGCTCTTGTAAAAGTATAAACAAAAGGAAGTAAAGACAACCCACAATTTTTGCCAACCAGAACTGTTTTTAAATTTACGCAATAAATAACCGGATAATTGGTTTTCAGCACTAATTATATGATCGGCTAATCCGACGGTTGCACCACGATGCCAACATACGTGTAAAGCTGTATTGCATCTGAATGGTGGAGTTTTGTTTTGTTGAATATTTAGCTGAGTTGAATTGCTGCAGTTCACTGCTCCACACATATCTAATGCTTCTTCAGAAGAACCTTTAAAGAGTAAAGAAAATCAAAATGCTATAAATAAAAAAAGCAATGCAAATATAATTTTCAAATAAAATTAAATTTGTATTATTTTCTTTTTTCTTTTCATTTTCTTTTCTTTTGCATTTTTTAAGGAGATAACGTAAGGATATAGGAACATATTTTGTGTGAATTTTTATTTATATTTAAATATATTTTCTGAAAAGTTCACCTGCGGAAAAATGAGAAATTCACAACGTAAAATATAATTTATGTCTTCTAATGGAATGCAGGAACGTAAAATAATTTTTAATTTAATTTGGTAAACGAAGTGATGCTAAATGATTTGTTCTTCCGTTAAATCAACAGCAATAACAAGCGTAAAAACCGATGTGATATTAAACACATTAATATTATAATAGTAAACAACCTTGCTGTCGAGTAATGAAAGTCTTACATAGCTACAGTGGTAGAAAAAGTAATAAGTGTGAACGGAAAACAATATTATGACATTTTTTTTGTATTCTTGTAATTGAGTTTTATAGATCCAATGCAATTATTTCAGAATAATTATATGGGAAACATACAAAGCAATTCATTTTTTTTAACATTAATTTGTTTTTTGGGACTGAAAATAATAATAGGTATGATTCACCGAAATTATAGCTAATTACAGAAGAAATCTACGAGGGACGTTCAACATATTCTCGGTATCGGGAAGCTGTGGTTGTATATATAAATTGACTTATTTATCAAGTAATACTATTATTTTAGTGCATTCGTGTAAAATTTCATATAAATGTGATTATTAATTCGCGTTTTATCTCTAGTTAAACAGAATCATAATGGCAACTGAGACGATGATGGTGAAAATTGAGCATCGCGCTGTAATTAAATTTCTCACTAAGCAAGGAAAAAGTCAAAAAACTATTCATGAAGAGATGGTGGCTGTTTACCAGGGTTCCGCACCTTCATTATCAACTGTGCAAAAGTGGTCAAGTGAGTTCAAGAGAGGCAGAGAGAGCATTGAAGACGACCCCCGCTCCGGCGCCCCGGCTACCGCTTGTACGGGAGAAAGCATCAAAGAAGTCGAAAAACTTGTTCTTGAGGATGCCCGAATAAAGGTGAAAATGATCGCAGAGATCACCAAGCTTTCAATTGGTACCATTCACACCATTCTTCATGACCATCTTAACCTTTCAAAGGTCAGTGCAAGGTGGGTGCCACAAATGCTCACAGCGCCTCAGAAAAAAGTGAGAATCGCATGCTGTAGAGAGCTTTTGGAGATGTGTAGTGAGAACGCGGACGGTGTTATGGATCGAATTGTTACTGGGGACGAAACATGGGTCCACCACTATGACCCTGAAAGCAAACAAGAGTCCATGCAGTGGCATAAAAAAGGAACAGACCCCCCGAAGAACTTCAAAGTCACTCCGTCTGCCGGGAAGCTCATGGCCACAGTTTTTTGGGACTCAAAGGGAATCTTGCTAATTGAGTACAAAAAAAAAGGTGAAACCATCAACGCCACATCCTACGCTTCCACTTTGCATAATTTGCGGGAGGAAATTAAAAAGAAAAGACGGGGTAAACTCGCAGCGGGTGTGTTGCTTCTTCATGACAACGCTCCTGTTCCCACGGCGCGAGTTTCCAAGGCTGCTGCGCGAGATTGTGGTTTCGAAGAAATCCAACACCCACCCTATAGTCCAGACCTTGCCTCTAGTGATTATTTCCTGTTTCCGGATTTGAAAAAATGTCTTCGTGGAAAAAGATTTTCGGATGATGAAGAACTCAAGTCGGCAATAAATGGGTATTTTGCAGAGAAAGAGGAAAATAATTTTTTTGGGGGTTTAAAAAAGCTTATCTCAAGATGTAACAAATGCATTGATGTTAGGGGAGATTATATTGAAAAATAAAAACAATATAAATTGAATTCGTATTTTCCTTCATATTGTAAAATGTTTGTGTGGGTACAAATAATAGAACTTATTCTTTTCAATACAAATCCCTTTATTCAGTACAGTTATAATTCACTATTTAATTGTTTATCTCAGTACAATCCAATTTCTCAACCGCTTATACTTTTCTTATCTTTTACTTAAACCACTTAATCACTTCTCCTAATTAACACTTCAAATTTCACTTTAGAACTAATTTGCATACCTTGGGGATGCTGGTATTTATACTCGAGTGACATACTGCGAGAACAATCCTCGCCATCCAGCGTCCCATACAATTTCCAATTTGCTAGAAAATTCGATTCCACTCTCCAGTCAAGACTTTGTTATTCCAGTATCGACATTTTCTGCTAGATGTCGCTGCTCACATTTAAGTGGTTATCACATTGCTCCCTCCCTACAGTTGTTCGTCCCGAACAACTTCGTCATTCAGCATCCCGTTGAAATGACACATTCTATCCAAATGGACCACTTTCAATTTTCCTCGATCCCCACGCTGGATCCGGTAGACAACGTCATTAATGCGGGTTATCACCTTGTATGGACCTTCCCAATCCTGTTGTAATTTTGGTGATTTGCCTTTCTTACGCTGAGGATTATACAGCCAAACCAGATCTCCTTCGTTGAAACCGGAAGATTTCGCCTTGATATCGTACCTAGTTTTCATGCGGCTGCTTGCTAACTTCATCTTTTCTCTGGTGTCTTCATGCAATTTACGAATCCTGCTGCGTAAGTCATTCACGTACTCGTTCACCTCTTTGGGCTCCGTCGGTGGGGATCCGAATTTTGCTTCACTTGGCAACCGAATTGTTTGACCAAATAAGATCTCGGATGGTGTGTACCCTGTTGAGCTATGGACCGCGTTTCGGTAGGCCATTAAGAAGAGGGGTATGTGTCGATCCCAATCCCGCTGGCAGTTGCTGACAACCTTAGATAGATGCTCATTCAAGGTCCAATTGAATCGCTCGACCATTCCATCAGATTGAGGGTGTAGTGGCGTTGTCCTTGTCTTTCTTATTCCCAAATATTGACATATTTCTTGGAAGACTTTTGATTCAAAGTTTCGTCCCGGATCGGAGTGCAGCTCCATTGGGACCCCAAATCTGCTCACCCAGTTGTTGACTATCTGCTCGGCTACGGTCTTAGCCTCTTGATTTGGGATGGCAAACACTTCCGGCCACTTACTGAAGTAATCCATGACTACGAGAGTACATCGGTTTCCATTAAAGGTTTCGGGAAACGGCCCAGCGATGTCGATGGCTATGCGTTCGAAAGGTGCTCCGACATTGTATTGTTGCATTTGCCCATGTGGCGTTACTTTTGGACCCTTGGTAGCCGCACATCTTATGCACTTTTTGCACCAATTCTCGACATCTTGTTTAGCGCTTAGCCAATAGAAACGTTCCCTTACCTTTTCCAACGTCTTATTTATTCCCAAATGCCTCCTGAGATTCCGTCATGTATTTCATGGAGTACTTGGTTGACTCTGGACCGTGGCACAATTAGCTGCATACGAGATGTTGTACCATCTGCAATTTCCCATTTTCTCTTCAGCAATCCATCTTGCACAAAAAGCGAGTCCCACTGTGCCCAGTATGCCTTCAGAGTTTGGCTCCGATCTGATATCTGGTGCCAGCTTGGTCTTTCATCGTGTTCCTTCCAGGCCAATATTGGTTCGATGTCATTGTCTGACTGTTGGGAGGAACGGATTTCGTCTATACTCCAACCCTCTATTGGCTCAGTCCTGATCATTTGGATAGTTGCCTGTTCTTTTGCTTCTTTACGATTGCAGTGTTCGCATTTTACTCCGCACGGTCGACGAGAGAGAGCATCAGCATTTGAGTGGAGTGTTCCCTTGCGGTGTTGCACTTCAAAGTCGTAGCCCTGCAACTGCTCGATCTATCTTGCAACTTGGGAGAGTGCTTTGCTGTAATATACGACCATTTTCTCTTGACCGTCATGAACTTGGGAGATCACAGCTCCGACCCCAACATTGCTAGCGTCTGCGTCCACGATGAACATTTTTCCGGGCGTGGGGTAACCCAAGATGGGAGCATTGCACAGCTGTCGCTTCAGTTCTTGAAATGCTTTTTCGCATTCCCCAGACCACCTGAACTGTCGGCCTTTTTCCGTAAGTTGATGCAGGCTCTTTGCAATGCCAACAAAATCCTTTACGAACCTTCTGTAATACGTGGCGAGGCCCCAGAAGCTTCTCAGTTGGTGTTTATCTTTTGGAGAAGGCCAACTTTTCACGGCTTCGATTTTGTCAGGATCCGTTCTTACTCCTTCCGCTGATATAATGTGACCCAGATATTTTACTTCCGGACGAAACAAGGCACACTTTTCTGGGTTGAGCTTTAAATGAGCACTTCGTAGCCTCTCAAACAGTTCTTTTAGATTTTCGCGGTGCTCCTCGTACGTCTTACCTATGACGATAACGTCGTCCAAATATACTAGGCAGGTTTTCCAGGTGAGTCCTTGCAATGTTCGTTCCATTAGTCGCTCGAAGGTGGCCGGAGCGTTGCACAGTCCAAACGGCATCACTGCAAATTGCCAAAGACCGCTTCCTGTAGTGAAGGCAGTTTTCTCACGATCAGCACGATTTATCTCTACCTGCCAGTAACCGCTCTTCAAGTCAAGCGTTGAAAACCATTTCGCTCCAGAAAGCATATCCAAAGTGTCATCGATTCTCGGAAGTGGGTAGCTGTCCTTTTTAGTGACATCATTGAGACGTCCGTAGTCTACACAAAATCTCGTGCTGCCATCTTTCTTCTTCACCAGGACCACTGGAGATGCCCACGGACTTTGCGATTCTTCAATCACTCACTCAGCTTTCATCTTCGACATCATTTCGGCAACTTCCGTTTGCTTTGTCAATGGAAGACGCCTTGCAGGTTGACGGATTGGTCGAGCGTCCCCAGTGTCAATGTGGTGTTGAACAATATGCGTACGTCCATATCCTCCGTCTTGTGTAGCAAATATATCAGCGTACTCACCGATTAGTTTTTCTGCCAGGATTCGCTGATCTTCGTCCAGATTACAGAGGCTGAGAATTTTGGTCTTGATTTTTATGCTCTGAACTGTTGTGACCGGTGTTGCACAATTTTTATCCGTTGTGGTCGATATAGCCTCAACAGGTACGCATTTTCCCACTATCTCCCCCTTTTTCACCTTTACACTGAATGTCTTTGGATTTAGAATCCTTACAGGGACCATGTTGTTATTTGGCTCCACTAAGGTCGTCTTTCCCACCATGAAGTCTCTTTTCTTTTCTGGCTCCATCAAATAGAATCGGTGGCTACCAGGACCACCTTCCACTTTTGCCCACAAAATTGCTTCTGACGAAGGCTCTAGACTCTGATTGCTGCAGATGACGACATTTGAGACTGTGGTATTGGTGTTTCCGTGTATACCATTGGTATTTCCATGTTTCCGTATTTCAGGCTTTGTGCACCAAGTCTACTACTAGTGCATGCTATCTCATGAAGTCTGTACCAATGATGCACTCGTCACATACTCGTATGTCAGCTACCAGAAACGCGTGAGAGAATGTTATTCCGGCCAGTTGGATTTTTATGCGGACTTCACCATATACCTTAATCGTTGCTCCTGTAGCTGTTCGCAAGCTGCAACTGCTGGTGTCATGCAGCCAAGAATTCTGCACAAGATTCCTTCTGATGATTGAGGCCGTGGCACCGGTGTCTATTGTTGCCATCCATTTTTCTCTTCCACTGACTACTTCTACTAGAAGGCTTTCGTTGCATCGTTTTGCCAGCGAGACTTGGATGATGGTCCTGGGGCCGTCGACTCCTGCTACCAACTTCTGCCCCGCGAAGTTGGTGCTTAAGCATTTCCCGACTGATGGCTTCGGGAAGGTTGACCGGCTTCTTGATAGCTGTTTCTTTCTCTATTTGCTTGTCACCACAGTGAGGGCAGTCTTTTCGTCGCACCTGTTCTTTACACTGCCTTTGAAGGTGTCCTATTTTATTGCAATTCCAGCAGCGCATTATCCGTCTATCCCGTCGAGTATCTCGTTCCTCGGCACTAATTCTTGTGCAGGAGCATTCGATAGATGTTACTTCCCTGACGAAATGTGTTCCCCTGGAAGCCTGATTGGCTGCTTCCATCGCCAGAGCGAAGGCAAGTGCTTCAGCAAGGGTTCTTTTCCCGGCCATCCTTACTGCTGACTGTAGCTTCGAATCTGCAATTCCCCTGATAAATGCATCTTTTGCCATTTCGTCGATAATTTCCTGGCCTGCGGTGGGGTATGACAGATGTGCAAGTCTACTCACGTCTGCTTGGAGCTGCTGCAGTGTTTCTCCTCTTTGCTGCGTTCGGCTTTGCAATTGGACCTTGTAGACCTCCTGCATGTGGCTGTCCCCAAACCGTTTCTCGATAGCCTTCACTAAAGTCACATAATCTTTATGCTTTTCGATGTCTACTGTTTGCAACAATTCTGCTGCAGGACCGTGCAAGGCCATTGTTAGGGCAAAGCACTTTTCCTCATTGTCCCAGTCGTTTGCACAGGCAGCCATTTCAAACTGCTTCTTATAAGTAGACCATGAGGTCTGACCATCGAATGAGGGAGGTTTCAAATCTTTTCTCCTTGGACCACTTAAGGAACATTCTCGCAGTTTCTGTTTTCGCACTGTGTCGAGCTCTTTTGCCAGTTGCTCAACTTTGTTGTCCATTTGCTCGAATTTTTCGCCAACATTCTTCTCTATTCTTTCAAATTTGTTATCTATTTCTTCGAACTTTTGGTGTAGAACGTTATTTTGTTCTTCCAGTTTTTGTTCTAGACTATTATTTTGTTCATCCAGCTTTTGTTCGAGACTATTCTTTTGTTCTTCCAGATTTTTCTTTTGTTCGTCGAGACTGCTCTTCTGTTCGTCCATTTTTTTGTTCCAGACTATTCTTCTGTTCTTCCAGATTTTTTTTTTGTTCATCCAGCTTTTGTTCGAGGCTATTCTTTTGTTCTTCCAGATTTTTCTTTTGTTGGTCGAGACTGTTCTTCTGTTCGTCCATTTTTAATAAGAGGAGTTGCATCATTAATGACATGGCTGCAATGAGTGGAATCGGATTTTCTAGCAAATTGGAAATTGTATGGGATTGTCATTCGAGTATAAATACCAGCATCCCAAAGGTATGCAAATCAGTTCTAAAGTGAAATTTGAAGTGTTAATTAGGAGAAGTAATTAAGTGGTTTAAGTAAAAGATAAGAAAAGTATAAGCGGTTGAGAAATTGGATTGTATTGAGAGAAACAATTAAATAGTGAATTGTAACTGTACTGAATAAAGGGATTTGTATTGAAAAGAATAAGTTCTATCATTTGTACCCACACAACAGTTTACAATATATTGAACGCCCCTCGTATACGAAACTTACTTTTAAACTAATATTTAGTTGCAGGTTTAGCTTTAAATACCCGTCCCCCCGTGGCAAGGATTCCACAAGATTTTGGCACTTTTGCACTGGTATTTGTTTCCAAGCTTACAGGCCTTATTCGATTTTTTTAGAGCCAAATCTTTTTTGACTTTAGACCACAAGTTATCGATCATATTTAGACCGGCGACCTTTTTCGCTTGAAACCAGGCTTTGGTGTTTTTCGAGGTGTGCTTAGAGTCGTTACTTGTTAGAACTTCCAAAACAAAGCAACGGTATTTCATCTTCCGCATAAGGCAACATGGCGTTTTCTAGTATTTGTTTTGTGCTTACCACTTTGATCAGTTATCGAGTGATTAATGTCAAAAAATGCTCGAAACCTTTCGTATAAATACAGACACACACTGACTTTACTCAGAATTCATCCATTCACAAAAAAATATTATTATTATTATTATAAATTTATTAAAATGTAAATGAATTACAATAGTAATGCTGCTTAAATTTAGCGCTAGCTGCCTGGGCTTTCGGCTAGAGAGTAAGAAAGAATTGTTTTAAATGTAGTTTTAGAGTTTAAGGGCGATCATAATATTATATACAAGATTAATATTTGCAATATTTACATTAGAAATAAGGTAGGAAAGACTATGGTTTGAAATGTTTTTGCTGGTAGAATTGATTGTTTTGCAACTCAGTAGGTGGGTAAAAGTCAGATTGAGTTGTTTATCGCATAGATGGCACACTGCGGACGTGATCCTGTTGAACAGGTGTTTGTGGGTAATATAAGTGTGTCCTAATCTCAATCTTATATATATGTTATTTTGAGTTTTTTGGGGGAAACGTTGTTGGGATAAATGGTTCTGACGCCCATTGGGTTAACATTTTTATAACCATGTTGATAATTTTCCCAGGTGCTTGATTTTCCCTTCCTCCAGGAGTCGAGTAAAAATCTTTTAAGATCTTTCTTGTTATTATGGTAAAAGGTGAGCAGTGGTTCGTTTATAGCTGACTTGGCGGCTGCATCAGCAGTCTCATTACTTTTAATACAGCGTGTCCTGGAATCTATATGAGTTTAAGGCTAACGCTGTGGGATATTAACAAATCTCGTATTGTTTCGAGTTGGAGACATTTTTGACAGCCGTTATAACAGAGATCCTATCCGAAAATACAACTGTCTTATTTTGCTTCGCGCATTCAATAGCTTTAAATACGGCAAAGGCTTCTGCGGTGAATGTTGAAGAGAACTTGGGCAATAAACCCCTCGAAAGAATAGACCCATTTATGTCTACAACTGCGAACGATGTACCATTGTCCGCTTTTGATGCGTCAGTGAATAGAAGCTGCCAGCCGAGGGATATATGTTCGTGACTTATGTTAAGAAATAAAGCTTTATAAACTTCATCCATAGTTGTTGATTTTGGATATCGACAAAGATCGGTGTTAACAAGGTTATTTTGAAGAATCCAGGGTGTTTGCTTTTTTCGGTTTTTTTTCGGTACTTTTCAAATATCCCCACAAAAAGAAGTCCGGAGGGGTCAACTCTGGAGATCTGGGTGGCTAGTCAATGTCGTCATTTTTTGACAGCACACGTCAAGGGAATTTTCGTTGCAGAAACTGCATTGTTTGATTTGCAGTGTGGCATGGCGCACCGTCGTATTGAAACCAGTAACCGTCCAGACCTTTTTCACACATTTATTTATTTATTCATTTCAACGCTATACATATTTACGAATTACGAGTATATTCTTTTGTTCTTGTACAGGAAATTAAAGGGTTAAATTACAATTACACATTTATTTCATATTACAATTCGTTAGAAAAAAGAAATGAAAAACAAAGAGAGAAAAAAAAAGAAAGAAGTTCAGAAAAAAAATTGAGGTAAAGATGCATGTACATAAGTCATTTTGCTGTTAAAATCTGCTTGCAAAGTATTCAAGTAATAACTTTTTTAATGGTCCATCCGTATTTGTTCTTCTAAGATTTTGGGGGAGATTATTCCAGAGGTGAACCGCATGTACAAAAAACTGCCTACTGCTGGCTAAGGATCGATGTCTAGGAGGAACTATTTTAAGTGTTCTTTGTGAATTGTTAAATTTGATTTTAGCAAAGAGATAGTTTGGCGTTTTAGTTTTAAGAAGTTTGTGTAGTGCTAGGACTGTTCTATACTGTAAAAGAGCATTGAGAGAACAACCATATATTTTTTTTAGCGTGCATTGAGACTTGGTCATAACGGCCCAAGTTGAAAACATATTTTGCACAATTATTATAAGCAACATTTAATTTCCTTAACGATTCGGAGTCTAGATTTGAAAAAATTTCGCGGCTATATATTATAATGGGCAGATATAATGAGCCAACATCCACTAATATCGATTCCCTTCGACTGTTCCGCCTTCTCTGAAGAAAAATGGCCCAGTGATGGTTTTGGTGCAAAAGCCGGCCCGAACAGTCACTTTTTGGTCATACAATGGTGTTTCATGGATCTTGTGTGGATTCTCCGTTCCCAAATGCGGAAATTTTGCTTGTGCTTATGTGAAATGGGCCTCGTTGGTCATCAAAATTTGCTTCCAAAAATCTAGTTCAGTGTCAACCATTCGAGCGACTGTTTGGCCATATTCCAAGCGACGTTACGGTCTGTTGGCAATATTGCCAATTGCACTCTATACGGAAACAACTGTAAATCATCCTTCAAAATGCGCCGAAAGGTGGTTCCACTGCTGCCAAAATGCTGAGCGCGGTGACAATACGACACATGTGGGTTGTCGGAAACACTCTCTCTTACCGTTTCAACTAGTTCATTGGAACGTCTTAGGCGTTGATGAACGGCATGTCGACGATCTCCCACTGTCCCGTGCTCAACAAAATTCGACACCAAACGACGAATAGTGTTGTTAGATGATGCTTGTTGACCACGATATTTTCGACCATATGCGCGTTGAGCTAACACAACTGAATGGCTATTTTCAATGTACATTGAAAATATATTTTCGCTGTACTATTTCGGCGCGTTGTTTCGGTTTGAAGCAATTCATGGTTAAAATTGTACTGAATTAACGTTTCAAAAACATGTCTACTCAAATCAATCGGTTGATATATGTCAAATTTATTCAATGTTTACATACCGACATAAAAGATGGCGCACCGTGTAGACTTGGAAGAAATTCAACGGTATTAAATCGCACGATCCGGACGACCAATATGATCAGTAAATGATCAAAATTAGATTGGTAAGATGAACTTGTCTGTAACCTCTTGGAACTTAGCTAATATGAGAATATTACATCTCTAAGTTGGGTAATGCTTTCATACGAGTTTTCCTTGTTTACTGCGTCGATGTCTCGTGTCTCACTCTATTTTATCTCTATTTCCACCACCCGTGCTCCATAGAAATCGCCAGTAATACCCGTCTCGCTATGAATGATAATCAGTACACCTTCAAAGCCATTTTCGGATGTAATCTAAAATATCGTGATTCGATTCTAAGCCGTACAACTCGCTTATGGAATGCCTTGCCTAGCTCTTTATTTCCTAAACATTATAACCTTCAAACATTTAAAAACTTCTTTCCTCCCTGATTTTACTTCGCCCGCGTTGTGTGCAAGCATTTTAAGGGTACTCAAATCCCTTTATCTTATTGGGTAGAGAAGGGAATTCATGAAAATTGTAGGGTTTATTTTTTTGTTGGTATGGGTTCCCAAGTCAGCGAATCCGCTAGCTCACTAAATCCATTCCCGATTCCCTCATAACGACACGAGATGTATTAGGCCTGGCAGCTGCGCGTAGACTTGGTCCACACATGTAGCCTGTTCCTGTAGCTGAACCATCTGCCCCGGGATAAAGAGCAAGATAGCCAATATAACAGGTAAAACTTCAGTGCGCTAGGCGATTTGGCCTGAGAAGCTATGTTCGCTTGTTGTACCCAGCTTATCCATTCCTGCAGCTATTTGTTCATTGGTAATCTGGGTGCTGATTGATTTAGGACTGCTAGACCTTTTGTTGCCTGCGAATACATTGTAAAATGTTTTCGCTCATCTTTTATTTTTCCCCAGTGTACAAACTAGTATTGTAGTATAGGACTTTTATACTCGTTAGACCATCCAGTTTGTTGTTGGAACTTAGATGAACTAGTTCTAGCCGTGGTTAACCCATACGATAGCAGTAAACTCGTCGCAAGCTTTTGACTCCTAGGCTATATGACCGCCGTCAGCAAGATTGTTTACGGCTCTCTTCGGGGTGAAGGAGAAGAACTCCATCGTCGTACCTTTCAACAGATGTTTTACTTTCTGGTAGCGCTCCACTGCATTCCAGTAGTTCGCATGTCTGTTTAAACTTAGTGTTTTAATATAAAAGTATTGGTTATGGGCGACCTACTTAGTTCTATTGTATCCTTTAGCTCCATCGTAAATGTATTGATTGATACCGATCCATACCCTAGCTCAGTTAGTTACTGCTGTTTTAGTTGTTTTATTATTGTTTTTTTTTTTGCTGTTGTTGTGATTGTACTTTCTGTTGGTGTTAATTTTGTTGTTGATGTTTTTTGTGCTGTTGTTAAGGCAGTTGTTGTTGTTACTGCAAATTGAGCTTAGTCTGCTTTCCTTGTTGGCGCTGTAGCTGAATTGGGGCCAGCTGCTATTTTTGTAGTTGTTGGCTCTCGTTGCTCCATCGCTCGCTCGCTTTCATTTCTTTGGCTTTAATGGCAACTAGTTCTTGGATCAGCTGTCAATTTCCACTATTAATGGGTCTATTGGCATAGCAGACGGATGAGTTAATAAACGTCAGCATTTCTAACTTAGTTCAATCGCAGATCTTTCCTCGTGTGTTTTTGAACACGTTCACTGCGCAGACATATCTTAGTACAATCGTCATTTCTTTTGCGTTCAAAAATGTCATGTCAGTGCAAAAGAAAAATTAATACTCAGATAAATCTTAGATTTGCTTTTTTCAGAAGAAAATGGCCATTTAATATTTTTATTATACATTATTACATCTTTCCTCTTCTAAAAACTCTAATTTCGCACTAAAATCTTCTAACTTTTTCAGTGACAATTGAAATGAGTAACTAATCTGCACAAGTATAAGAGATATGTTGACGGATATGAATACAAGAGTAATATAGTTTGACTTACTTCTGTAGAAAATTTGCATAATTTGAACGCAACTAATGCAGTTCTTTGTTTTTTTGACATCCGCCTTCATCGCGTGATTTTCTTGAGAGTCATTTTTTTATTTGCCTTTTTTCAATTAATTAATAAAAAAAAGTACAGAAGGAGGAGCGTTGGGATGATAAGGGTCTTATATTTAGTCTCCTTAGTGATTCTTGGCAAGGCCTTATTACTCCATTGCCTTTTTAGACAAAAAAAAGACTCGTAGCGGCGATCGCGAAGTGAAATTTTTCCCTTTATTTATGATGAGGTGTTATTATCAGAGTTAAGTTTTAAGTTCTTTAAAAAAAAAAGCTGAGGTTAGTAAAATCTCTAATTACCTTAAAGTCACAGTGTATTCATTCACAGCTAAATCTATTTTTGCGGCTTTAGGGCAATGGCACAAGCTGAGTTAAGAGAGTCTAATGTACAAGGTGGCGCAAAATTAATCACCCTATCGGAAAATGGTATAATTTTTGCAATAGCGTCGTACGTCAATCATATTTGACGTTTGTGAACTAGACAGCTGCAGTATACAAACAGATAAGCAATGGAGCGTTATACTCCGCAAAAGCGTGGAATAATTGTGTCGATGTTTTTGACCAATAATCGGTCGATGGTGTTAGCACAACTTGAATTTCGACGTCGATTTTCTAATCGTGTCGCGCCAACTGGGCAAACATTGCGGTGCTTAGCTACTCGAACAGAGCGGAACCACAGCAGACAGGGCGGGGCCGCCACCTGACTGGTCGTTCGGCCGTGAATATCGCGGCTGTGACTGCCAATGTACGAGCTCAATATATTCTCGGTATCGATATGAAGGAAAATGCGAATTCAATTTAAATTGTTTTTATTTTTCAATATAATCTCCCCTAACATCAATGCATTTGTTACATCTTGAGATAAGCTTTTTAAACCCTCAAAAAAATAAATTTCCTCTTTCTCTGCAAAATACCCATTTATTGCCGACTTGAGTTCTTCATCATCCGAAAATCTTTTTCCACGAAGACATTTTTTCAAATCCGGAAACAGGAAATAATCACTAGGGGCAAGGTCTGGACTGTAGGGTGGGTGTTGGATTTCTTCGAAACCACAATCTCGCGCAGTAGCCTTGGAAACTCGCGCCGTGTGAACAAGAGCGTTGTCATGAAGAAGCAACACACCCGCTGCGAGTTTACCCCGTCTTTTCTTTTTAATTTCCTCCCGCAAATTATGCAAAGTGGAAGCGTAGGATGTGGCGTTGATGGTTTCACCTTTTTTTTTGTACTCAATGAGCAAGATTCCCTTTGAGTCCCAAAAAACTGTGGCCATGAGCTTCCCGGCAGACGGAGTGACTTTGAAGTTCTTCGGGGGGTCTGTTCCTTTTTTATGCCACTGCATGGACTCTTGTTTGCTTCCAGGGTTATAGTGGTGGACCCATGTTTCGTCCCCAGTAACAATTCGATCCATAACACCGTCCGCGTTCTCACTACACATCTCCAAAAGCTCTCTACAGCATGCGATTCTCCCTTTTTTCTGAGGCGCTGTGAGCATTCGTGGCACCCACCTTGCACTGACCTTTGAATGGTTAAGATGGTGATGAAGAATGGTACCAATTGAAAGCTTGGTGATCTCTGCCATCATTTTCACCTTTATTCGGGCATCCTCAAGAACAAGTTTTTCGACTTCTTTGATGCTTTCTCCCGTACAAGCGGTAGCCGGGGCGCCGGAGCGGGGGTCGTCTTCAATGCTCTCTCTGCCTCTCTTGAACTCACTTGACCACTTTTGCACAGTTGATAATGAAGGTGCGGAACCCTGGTAAACAGCCACCATCTCTTCATGAATAGTTTTTTGACTTTTTCCTTGCTTATCATCGTCTCAGTTGCCATTATGATTCTGTTTAACTAGAGATAAAACGCGAATTAGTAATCACATTCATATGAAATTTTACATGAATGCACTAAAATAATAGTATTACTTGATAAATAAGTCAATTTATATATACAACCACAGCTTCACCCGGATACCGAGAATATGTTGAACGCCCCTCGTAGCTAAGAACGAAGAAACATCAACCAGACGACGATTGATAGACATCACCAGACGGAACCTACAGCGAATTTTAGTGAAAGACTACATGTTCCCATACAAAGTGCAAAAAGTGCATCAGTTAATGCCTTCTGACCTTCAGTCGCGTGTGAATTACTGGAAAGCCATTCTCAATCTCAACAACGAAGAGGACGATTTTGTGTCGAGACGCATTTCCACTTAAGCGGTTACATCAATAAGCAAAATCTTCGTTTCTGGAGCACTGAAAATTCGCGTGTGATGCACGAAGAGCCATTACATCCACTCAAAGCCACTGTGTGGTGCGGCGTTCAAGCGGGGGGAGTGATTGGGCCGTATTTTTTTAAGGACGCCATCGGCAATACGGTCACTGTTACTGGCGAACGCTACAGGGCCATGATAAACGACTTCTTACTGCCGGAATTGAATGAACGGGGCTTAGGTTACCTGGGAAGTGAGACTCAAGCATGAAACGGAGAGTTTCTGCTTTCGACTCAGTTTAGGTACCGCCAAAGTTTCCAGCTTGTTTGATCTTCCCCTTTTGAAGACTTTGACCAGCCTACTGGTTTCACTGATAGTTTTGATCTTTTCGCAAAAACTTTGTTAGAGGCGGGCTTCGAAATCCGAATAAGCCTCCTAAATTCTTTTTGCTTCGATCTGTAAAGATTCCAATCTTCCTACAAATTAGTCTTAAGTGACCTGTTTAGAAGTTCTCTGGATTTTTTTACGAAGACGCTGCAGGTTTGCGTCCCACCAAAGAACGGACGATCTGCAGGACATGCCAATTCGAAACACTTGGTGTGGGTACCGCCTTTGTTTTGTTTTGCCTTGTGCTTAGGGGGGCACTGTTGTACTTGTCGAGCTCCTCCTTAAATCGTTTCTAGTTAGTTTTAAGCGGATTCCTCCTCTTCAACAAGGTCGAGACCTCGCATCTGATTCTGAATTGGATATATATACGGTCTGACATGGAAATCTCCGATGGTACTTTCCAGCCAGTACTCTCCATACCTGTTGGATAAAGTTAAGTCGATTACTTGCTGTCTTACTCTCGTAACAAAAGTTGGCTGAGAGCCGACATTGTTGACAGCCAGGTCAGACGATAGTATAAAATCCAGGAGACCTCTTACGTTGCATTTGCTACTGCCACAAAAACTGTTCTGAGGATTAGCATCGCAGCATCCTGGAATCACGATATTCAATAAATTCAGCTACTGCTTCCGGTGGTAACGGCAGTAACGAATCATAGGGAAAATAAGCAGACGCAACGACGAATTTGTGCCATTCACATTCGTTTCGGAGAGTGACAGAATGAGTCGATCGCAATGAGGAAACACACCACCACTGACAAAAGCATGATCTGAACAGGTAGGGAGATAGTCGATGACTGCACGTCGAAGTAGTGAGACCATCGATGCTGTAAAAGTCGTTGTTGAGCAACATCCGGAAACCTCATATCACTTCAATTTGGCTTGCCATCGACTATGTGGTATTTTTAAAGACTGATTTGCACAGTTACCCGTACAAGATGCAAATGGCTAAAAAATTATTCCCAGTTGATAATCCAAGTTGTGTTCAATACGTCCGAAACAAGCAAATTATTCTTGCTGGCGCACCAGATTTTTGAGACCGTGTGATCATGATCGATGAAGCTCCTTTTACTCTGTATGGAAGCATTTATACGCAAAATGGTTTTATAGCGCCTTAACATTCTCCAAAAGTTACCGTCTGGTGCGTTGTACTCGTATGCTCTGGGTCATTGGCCTTTATTTCTTCGACGACAGTAATGGTGAGACGGCTACAGTCAAAGGAGTGCGATATAGGGCATTGTTACGCGATTTTTTTGGATCTGAACTGGACGAAAATGTAATGGACGAGTACTGGTCCAAAAAAAGGATTGATTGAATTTTATTCAAATTATTAAAAAAAAAACTTTAGGTACAAAAAAAAAAAAACTAGATTAGATTGTAAACGCGCTTATAATTCATAAGCAGACGATTATAGTCAATATTTTTTAAGTCTCGCTATTGTATATTAGTTGATTGGAATATTTATAATAAAGTCATCAGTTAAGCAAATTAGATCATGGTGAGGAAAAGCTGGTGCTCCATAGTAATAAATAAAACAAAGACAACCCCGAGGAAGCGGAAAATGTCATAAAAGACCAACACTCAGGAAACAAGGGCAATTAAACCAAAACCCAATAGAGTAAGTCGTGATCTTAAGGTGCGTGTCCGTTTGAAAGCACTATCGCTAGTAAACTCTTGAGTCCATTTGAGAGCAATATGTTCGAGATTTAACTATACAAAGTTGGCTGCGAGAATATTGAGAGTCGATTTCTGACATGTCCACCTGACCACTTAAATGAATTTATTGTGACAGTTATTGGTTCTGTTTGAAGTAATGGAAACCATGCTATGTTTTCGTACAAGCGAAAGGTTGCAGCAGCGATTGTAATTAATCGAATCGAATTTTCTAGCAAATTGGAAATTGTATGGGATGCTGGATAACGAGGATTGTTCTCGAAGTATGTCATTCGAGTGTAAAAACCAGCATCCCCATGGTATGCAAGGAGTTCATCAGTTGAATTTGAAGTGTTAATTAGGAGAAGTGATTAAGTGGTTTAAGTAAAAGATAAGAAAAGTATAAGCGGTTGAGAAATTAGATTGTATTGAGAGAAACAATTAAATAGTGAATTGTAACTGTACTGAATAAAGCGATTTGTATTAAAAAGAATAAGTTCTATCAATTGTACCCACATAAACATTTTACAATACAATGCGCTGGGCCTTGTTGGGTCAGCTATAAATATATTATATTTTACCAATGTAAACACCAAACTTCCATAATAAAAAATATAATTATTATTTTATCTGGTTTCTCAAATTTCTTTTAACTTAATTTTTAGATCACGAGAATCTTTCCGCAAACTCCTTTAAAATTGGATTTTTTTTGTGTCTATTACGATATCCACGTTTAGTTGTATTCCATAAAGTTTCGTTAGATTCGGATTTACCGATTAATTCATTAGATTCCTCTAATGTCTAGATTTTCGACATATCCACTCTCAATAGCTGCTCTCACAAAACGAACAGCGTTGGTGGACCTCGGATAGTATTGAAAAATAGTGTCCGTTTGCGAGCGACTCTCGAGTAGTAAGTCAAATCTCCACAAATTACTCTCAGGGCTGTGTCCTCTTACGATTTTACTCTCCAGGGCAGCTCGAGAGCCAGTCGCAGCATTTTTATTCTCAAGTGGGCACGCACATTTAAACAGTTCCGAAAGAATGTGAACAGGAACACAGACGAGAATGAGCTGCTCCTACAGCTCAAGAGGTGTAATGAAGAATAAACAGCCAAATACAAGGATGACATAGCAGAAACTCTCCAGGCGCACGAGAGCATAAATACGCTGTATCAGTAAGCAACAGTTGAAATGGGTGACCTACGAAGCAAAGGCAAGAGGAGATGGTATCCGCGCCGATTGACGACCAACTCCCAAAAAGAGTAATGATTTTTGCTATCGAAAGTTTCTCCTGACAACCACCCTTTTAAACCAAGCTCACAGTTTGTGGCCAAACCCACAGGTATTGCAAGAACTAATCCTACCAACTAATGCGGTATCAAACGAGCCCAGCTTGGTTGATCTAGGTTTAATATACTAGAATTTATCAGTTTCGCCTAGTCTCTAGTTCGAATAAGACGTATTGTTTCTTGTGTCCATAAAAAACAAAAAAAAACCACAAAATTAGCAAACGTGCGCGAAGTCTTAGTGATGAAGATCCCAGATCTCCAAAAACAAGAAAGGAAATTTCGAAAATGAATTCCCAATCGCAGAATCCTAACTTTTTTGCTCCTTTGCAAGATTTGCCGGATTCAGACAATGACGACGAAATGTTACCTTCAAGGTCAAAGAAATACGAAAAAGTGTTGATGCCCCCAATCAAGATTTTGCATAAAAGTGGCGAATTCGTCCATGCTTTCATGAAACGAATTAACGTGTCTGATTACTGCCTAAAAAAGATTTCTATAGGAATTAAACTTATTTCTGAATCGGTCGATTCTTATAATAGTGCTTGCAATGAACTGAAAAAACAAAAATTACAACACTTTACACACGATTCCAAAAAGGAAAGAACGTTCAAGGTTGTTCTGTTCGGACTCGACGAATATGATACATCTCTTCTTAAAAGTGAACTACTCAAACTAGGTTTGCAATGTAAAGATATTAAACTAATAAAGAAAAACTATGAACGTTACACCGACATTATTTACATAGTTTACTTAGTTAATGGTTCTGTTAAGCTCGCCGATTTACGAAACAGCATTAAATCAATCTTTCGTACCCAAGTGCGTTGGGAATTCCAAAGACAAATTAAGAACAGAGTTACGCAGTGCCATAACTGCCAAATGTACGGTCACGGTGAGAGAAATTGCCGCGTTAAAACCTTCTGCGCGAATTGTGCTGAAAGCCATAAAACATCTGAGTGCAAATCCAATGGTTTATTCAAATGTGCAAACTGTAAAGATAACCACAAATCTACGGATATAAACTGTCCAAGCCGCGTAAAGTATTGTCAAATAAGAGAGGCGGGAAGCAGTAAATCTCGTTCTCATTCTCGCTTAAAGTACAATAATATCAGTGCACCAAATATCAAAAGCACAAGTGATTTTCCATCTCTTCCTAACAAAACCCTAAAGAAGACCAACAGTATATCCGCTCCTGCTGCACACACATCGCATCAACTCCATCAATGGCCCAAGGTACCTGTTATTCTCCATACTCCGAGTGGAAGAGCAAACAATGAGAGTGATCTCTTCACTCAAGAGGAATTATATGCTCTCACTATGGAGCTGATCACTAAGTTAAGTCAGTGTAAAACTAAGTTTGAACAATATGAAGCAATTACTCAGCTTGCACTAAAATTTCTCTTTTCTAATGTCAATTAATTTATCTCTTAATGTTATATGTTGGAATGCTAGAGGCATCAGAAACAAACGTATTGAATTTTTCAATTTTCTATGTGTTAACAATGTTGACATCTGTCTTGTATGTGAAACTGGTCTAAATTCTAGTATACCATTTACCCACATAAATTACACTTGTCATAGACTAAATCGTATTAATAGGCGGGGAGGTGGAGTTGCCATTATCATTAAAAAAGTACTAGCACATAATTTGCTACCTCGTGTTAATACCAGTGTTATTGAAGCAATTGGTGTAGAACTCAAGGCAGCTAATAATTCGACAATAAAAATTTACTCTGTTTATTTTCCAGGAAAAAGCGCCCTAGGAAATGAAAACTTTAAAAACGATTTGAGAAAATTAATTTCGATTGGCGATAAATTTGTGATTGGAGGAGATCTTAATTGCAGGCATCGTTATTGGGGTTGTTTAAGAGCAAATAAGTGGGGTCAAGCGCTGAATGAACTTTGCATGAGATACCCCGTAAGAGTACTATATCCGAACAGTCCCACATATTTCCCTCCAGGAATAGAGTAATAGAGGATCTCCATCCGTGTTGGATTTAGTAATAACAAACTCTGATAGAATAGTTACTCAGCCAATAACTATTAATGCGTTTAGTTCTGATCACATTCCAATTAGATTTCAGATCCATTTTCAGGGTGTTATTGAAGACGAATACTATTTAAATTTTAAGAAAGCCAACTGGAAGAAGTTTCCGCGAAACCTCAATTCCCGCCTTGAAAATATTTCTCTTTGTCTAGATGAAATAAATAACACTCAACAAATAGATAAAAACATAGAAAAGCTTACACTTTCCATAATGGAAAGCACAGCGAAAGCTGTGTTCGCACCATACCAGTGCGAACTACCTTACTTCCACGATACATACTTAACTTAATCAAAGAAAGAAATTATTTTAGAAGGAAATGGCAGCGCTATAGACTTGATATTTTTCTTGCACGTGCGAATTTCCTGAAACACCTAATAGAAGCAGAAATAACTAAATTCAGAAATTTATCTTGGAATTAGCGGCTCTGTACACTTGATAAAAACAGTAAGCCCCTTTGGAATGTAACGAAACTATTAAAGAACAAAAATAAATTCATTCCCCATATTCAAACTCCATCATCAGTTTATGTATCTGATGAAGAAAAGTGCGAATTTTTTGCTGAAAGATTCTTTTACAGTTTTAACAATCCCTTATTGTCAACCCCCAGTCGTATGGACCCTCAAGTACAAGCCGCTCTACATGTAATCGAAACAAGCATAGATCGTGTACCTGTTAGATGCTTCATAAACTCCGAAGATATTCAATTTTATCTGAAGGAGCTTCGAAATCGAAAGTCCCCAGGGATTGATGGCGTCAGGAACATTGTTCTTAAGCAACTTTCGTCACTAGGTATTGATTTCCTGTGCCTCATAATCAATTCATGCTTCAAATTGAAATATTTTCCAACTAAGTGGAAAATATCCAAAATTATCCCAATCCACAAGCCTGGGAAACCCCTAAATGATGTTTGTAGCTATCGCCCAATAAGTCTGTTAAGTGGCTTAAGTAAGATTTTTGAAAAAATCATTAAGGAAAAATTACTAAATTTTGCTGCAGGTGCCGATGTATTACCCAATCAGCAATTCGGTTTTCATCAAGGACATAGTACATCGCATCAAGTACTTCGTATATGTAAACATATAAAACAACGTTTTCTCAACCAGCAATCCACAGGCTTGATCCTTCTCGACGTGGAAAAAGCATTCGACTCAATATGGCACAACGGACTTTTATATAAGCTCTTGAACTTCGGTTGTCCGATTTATCTTATTCAGTTGCTAAAAAGCTTTCTAGACAATAGAAATTTCAAAGTGTTCCTCAATAAAAGTCATTCAACAACAAAGACAATTCATTCTGGCGTTCCACAAGGATCTGTACTGTCTCCCATTCTCTACATTTTATTTGTTGCGGACTTACTCAATATTCCTCACTGTGAGATTGCCATGTTTGCGGATGATACCGCTATTTATAGCTCAAACGATCTGGGTTCTGCCATATTGAATCATCTTCAAGCTGCTCTTGACATCTCGATGGAATATTTATCTGAATGGAAGATTAATATAAATGGGAATAAAACGCAAGCTATCTTTTTCACACGAAAAAGAAAAGCTTGTTTTTTACCCAATGGCCAGTTAAGGATAAGAAATTGTGATATCCCGTGGGTTTCTTCTGTCAAGTATCTAGGTGTATACTTAGACCAGAGACTGACCTATGGTGAACATGTCAGAAGCACTCTGAGCAAAGTTAGTTTAGCTAAAAAAAAGGCTCTATTGTAACGAAGCATATCATAAAGTTTTATTTTACTGCCTACTTTCAGGCACTTAACATTTAGTTCTCTCTGTAAATTTATAATGTAAGCTTATAACAACAAAATATATAAAAATAATGTTATTAACATCCCACTTGACATGTACTTGTAACCAAAAGATTTATATAAGCAAAAATAAAGAAGTGCACGTCGAGAGGCGTTTACTGTTTAAATTATATACCATCCGCTTCATATATTATACTTAGTGGTTCGACCAATACTTGGCCTTCCACGGTATTTTCCTTCTACCCCTCATCCCCGGCAGTTCGACCAAGACTTGGCCTTCTGTCGTTCCCCCAAAAATAAGAAGAGATCCGCACTACAAAAGTGGCGCCCAACTAAGTGGCACCAGAGCCCAGCCCAATCATAAGGGGTGTTTTAATAAAGTGGCCCGAGAGCCCAGTGCACGAAAAGGCGCCAATAAAAACCCTTCAGGTAATTGCCGGCTCTCCACGCAAGTCAGTGGAACCGGTAACTTAAAATTTTACCGCGAATTAACCCGAAAACTAGTCGCGAGCAAAATCCGAAACCCCAAAGACGGACGGACCAGCAGGGAACACAAGGGGTGCTCAGAGGTGGAAGGGTGTGCAAGGAGAAGCGAATACTTGGCATGAAGCTGAGGAAATACTTCGGGAACACTTCGCCCCTCAACGAAAACCACACGTCATCTTTGAACTACTATTCGAGAGGAAACAACGATCGAACGAACCAGGGGATCAGTTCATAAGCCAGAAGAGGGCCTTGCTCGCCGAACTCCCTGCTCCAGCCATACCAGAGGTCCACTTAATTGACATGGTTTATAGCCTGCTCCACGAAAACATCCAAAAAGGAGTCAAGCGAAGCGAATTCTCAACATTCCGAATGCTGATGTCGCTTGTCAGAGAACACGAGCCAGAAGGATCCACCGAAATGCAGCTATTGCCATCACATTGGACACCTCAAAGAGGAATGCCGAAAGTTTGCGAAGCAAAAAGTGCAAAGGCAACAGCCTCAACAATCCCCGCAACAGATGGCACAAGCGTCATCGATAACAAAACCCCCCACTAGCCAACCTGTTTGCTTTGGATGCGGAAAGCTTGGGTTCATTAGACGAAACTGCCCCAATTGCAGCCAAAACAGTGTCGGTGCAAGTGGTAGTGGTGGAAGCTTTAATGCGCTAAATATAGGGCCAAGCGGTAATATACCAACAGTCCTCATAAGTGTTAAAGGAAGACAGCACGTAGCCTACCTAGACACAGCCACACGAACAAGCGTGGCTAGCAGACATTTATATTTGCAACTGGAGGCGGAAAACCACCAGTTTAAAAAGCGAATGATGGAAGTCATCTTGGCAGATGGAGTTCGAAGGCCACGAGACATTTTACTAACCACAGCTGAAGTACAAATGGGATATCGGAGTCTGCACCTGAACCTGAGCATACTGCCCGAGGCTAGTCAGGAGATCACACTGATCGGAATAGACTTCATTGAACAAAATGGCATCGTGATCAACTCAGCCAATTGCGTGTGGTACTTCGCAGACGCACCAACAATGTGCTTCCCATACTTCAGGTATGTGCCCGAAGCAGAAGTGTCCACTCCCAAGGTAACGTTTGAGATGATGGATCCCATCTCGCCAATCAAAGATCCGGAGGTTATCAAACACCTTTACGCGCAGAAAGAACGCAGTGTTCCACTTAAACCTAAAGCACCCAATTCGGAAGTAGAATCGCCGCACAATCTGTACCAAATTTTCAAGGATTCATTGCCACTCCATGTGATCAGCCCAGGTCGACGACGAGGTCCAAATATTCGCAACGTGTTTCTCAATCCGAACGAGGAAAAGGAATTGGACGAAAGGATGTTCGGTCCTCCATTTAGATTGAACATGGTGGACATCAAAGCCATAGATCACGACGACACCGAACACACAGCAAGAATTGCTAAACTGCTCGAGAAGCATACCAAAGTCTTCGAATGGGAAGCTCAGGTAACCGTCCACGGAGTAGCACACTGCATACCAACCGGAACACACAAACCAATCGCTTCACCTCCGTACCGCCTATCAGCTCCACGTCGAGAACAATTAAAGACCGAAATCAACAGGATGCTCCAACTTGGAATCATTGAGCCATGTGATTCCCCATGGGCTGCACCAGTAGTGTTAGTCCCCAAGAAAGATGGTGGAATCAGATTCTGCATCGACTACAGGCAGCTCAACGCGATCACCACACCTGACAGGTACCCATTACCAAGGATAGACGACATGCTCCATAACGCAAAGTCAACACATGTCGACAATAGACCTACAGCAAGGATATTGGCAGATCATGGTAGATCCTTTAGATAGAGACAAAACTGCTTTTATAACGCCATTTGGAACCTTTCGCTGCATCAGAATGCCGTATGGACTTCGAAACGCTCCTGCCACATTTCAACGATTGGTGGATAAGTTCAAGGCAAGCATGGAGGGTATCCTCATACTGGCTTTCATCGACGACTTCTTCATTGGCTCGCCAACATTAGAACAGCATATACAAGACCTCGACAAGGTACTCACTCATCTAGAAGAGTTTGGTTTACGAGCGAATCTGTCCAAATGTAATTTTGGCTGCCCGCAAGTAAAGTACCTAGGACACATACTCACCAAGGACGGTATTAAAACAGATCCGGATAAAGTGGCCGCCATTGTGGAAATGAAACGGCCTAACAATGTTAAGCAAGTATTGACCTTCCGGCAAACATGCTCTTGGTACAGGAGGTTTGTCAAAGACTTTGCCAAAATCGCCAAGCCCCTAAGTAATCTTACCAAAAAGACAGCTACATATCAGTGGGGTGCCTCGGAAGAACACTCTTTCAAACTGCTCAAAACCCTGCTTACCACGGCACCAATATTGAAGCAAGCTGATTCGGAGCAGCCGTATTTCTTGAAAACCGACGCAAGCAGCTACGCCTTAGGAGCGGTTCTGGTCCAGGGGGAGGGTCCTGATGAACACCCGATAGAATACGCGAGCCGACTCCTGACCCCAGCAGAGCAAAATTACTCAACCACCGAAAGAGAAGCGTTAGCCATCGTCTGGGCAATCAATAAATTCCGAGGCTATGTAGATGGATCCGAAGTAACTCTCTTAACAGATCATCAGCCTCTAAGATGGCTTATGACGTTGAAGTCTCCTACTGGACGGTTAGCAAGATGGGCCCTGCAGCTGCAACCATACAACGTGAGCATCAAATACATACCAGGTAGGACCAATCACGTAGCAGATACTCTCTCGCGTCCGCCAATCGATACATACGAAGCATATTACACGGAAATAAATTTCCCCACTCGCCGCAGCAATGAGATTCGTAAAGAACAACTAAAAGATGAGAAACTTAAGGAGATTATCGATGCACTCGAAAGTTCGGAGTGGACAGAGGGTGAGCCTTTTGCTAATAAGGGTTATATTATGACCCACGGCGTATTATACAAATATGGGACAGAAGCCGAAGATGCCGCTCTCGTCGTCCCTGAGCACGAAGTTGAGAAGATCCTTGAAGCCCTGCATGATTCTCCGACTGCCGGACATTATGGCGTAAGCAAGACCTTGTCAAGGATAGCTCCAAACTTTTACTTTGACCGGATGTATTCGCGTGTGGACAAGTATGTGAAAGATTGCGATACATGTCAACGTTACAAGCCGAGTAACCTACGACCATTGGGCCTCTACAAGTCAAAGCCAAGCAACCAGCGATTCGAAGCACTATCCATAGATCTCTTTGGACCTCTGCCTGCCAGCAACCATAACCGTTGGATATTTACGGTCGAAGACACCTCAAGTCGTTGGGTGGAATTATTTGCCCTGATCGAAGCTACAGCAGAACGGTGTGCAGGTATATTACTTCATGACGTCTTCCTACGATACGGAATACCCCAGTTCATATCGTCGATAATGCAGTACCTAATAACCCGGCTCGGAATAGACCAGATGCTCACGCCAGTATACCATCCTCAACCCAATATGGTTGAGAGGAAGAACCGCGACCTGAAGACACAACTGGCGATACTCGTCGGTAATCAACATGGATCCTGGTCCCAGCACCTTTCCTCGGTTCGTTTTGCAATGAACACTGCCGTATGTTCTAGTACCGGGAAGAGTGCAACTTTCCTTACTTTTGGCGCGAACTTCGAGCGCTCATACACATCGCCCACGATTTAAGCAACAGCCTCGATGCTGCTAATTTTACGGAGGAGATAACTCCAACTCTTAAGAAACTTCCACACATACTCGACGAAGTGGCAGACTTTGAAAAGGACGCAACAAGCAAGCGGCTGGAGTGCAGCAACAAAAGACGCCGGAAGGCTCCAGAATACAAGATAGGCGACGCAGTGCTTGTTACTACACACGTCCTTAGTGACACAGGTAAAAACATAACTTCCAAGTTTGTTCCTAGGCGAGACGGTCCATACGTTATCACTCGAAAACTCCGAGATACCACTTACCAGGTTGCAAGCATGGACAGCCCAGATGTTCCGCTCGGGACCTATCATGTATCAGCCCTTACCCGTTTTCGTTATGAGCATATGAAGACTACACCCAAGCCAGTGAGACCATTAAGAAAGAGGGGACGACCTCCAACACAACGATAAGCTGGCCAATCGTCGAGACGACTTCATGTCCAGAGGGGGAGACTGTAACGAAGCATATCACAAAGTTTTATTTTACTGCCTACTTTCAGGCACTTAACATTTAGTTCTCTCTGTAAATTTATAATGTAAGCTTACAACAACAAAATATATAAAAATAATGTTATTAACATCCCACTTCACATGTACTTGTAACCAAAAGATTTATATAAGCAGAAATAAAGAAGTGCACGTCGAGAGGCGTTTACTGTTTAAATTATATACCATCCGCTTCATATATTATACTTAGTGGTTCGATCAATACTTGGCCTTCCACGGTATTTTCCTTCTACCCCTCATCCCCGGCAGTTCGACCAAGACTTGGCCTTCTGTCGTTCCCCCAAAAATAAGAAGAGATCCGCACTACACTATCCCCTTATAAACCGCAAATCGTTACTAAGCAAAAGCAACAAAATGCTCTTATATAAGGTTATCTTCCAACCTATCATACTCTACGCATGCCCTGTGTGGGGTGCTTGTGCCAAATTCCACATAAAAAAACTCCAAGTTGCTCAGAATAAGGTATTGAAAATGATGCTCAACCTCCCATTGCTGTTTTCTACGATGGTACTACATGAACAAGCTGGGGTCTTAGAAATAAAAAGGAAGATTGAAATTAGAAATGAAAAATTCTATACAAAGTGCCTATATTCAGATAATCCCCTTATACCAGGTCTAGTAAATAATGTTAATGTTTGATGCTGAATGAATGCCTTTTCTCGTTTTGTTTATTCATTTATATACATAAATACATATCTATAAGTCTTATTTAACTATTTATTTATATATTTATTTGTTTATCTATTTATTTGTTTGTTTATTTATTTATTTATTTGTTTGTTTATTTATTTGATTACGTCTTTATCTAAATGTACTCTTTATTTGCATCCAATTATTTATTTATTATTACTGCCTATTTAATTGAATACCAATTTCTGGTCAATTGTTTATTTATTTATTAATTCTTTTTACTTATTTACCATACAATACTTTCAAGTTTTTTTTTCTTTTTTTTTTTTAATTTAAATGAAGGTTTTTCTCATTGTTTTCCTTTGAAAGCTTCACATTAATAAACGCTCAATTTATATTTAATGCATTTCTCAGTAGTAAGATAATCTGTTATCGTATCTCTGTGTAAGCTCAGTTCCAAACGAATTATGTAAAAGATATGTTAATCAATGTCAAATAAATGTAATTACTACTACTACTACTACACTAGAATTTATAACTACATAATTGTTGGTAAATAGTTCTCTAAAAGAACTTTTTTAAAATTTTTTCAACACAATGGGTGTTGAAGATAGAGCCTCCCTCCCGTACGATTTTTTCATAAAGTGAACCAATGAATCAAATATTAAAATATCTGTATACCAATCCGGACCACGCAGTATATGTTATGTGTACATACAAACTACATTACAAAGTTTTTTCTTTCTTTTTTGTATTAAATTTGGTTATATGTATGTATATTAAATGTTCAGCGGGCTGTTACCGGTGCGGTTACTGGTATTGAAACGGAATCTTCCAAAATGGGTTTAGTGGTAAATGAGGGCAAAACCAAGTATATGATGTCAGGAAGAAGGGATACACAACATCGAATTGGACAGAACAGCCAACGTCTATAATTTCGGGGTGGTAAGGGATTTTGTCGGCATTGGCTCTGCTATAAATTCTGCCAACAAGACCTCAGCAGAAATAACATATAACATAAGTATTTGGCAGTATGGGCAGAACTTCAAACTACATATTAATAGAAGAAGGATTCGGGATAGATCTAACCGAGTCGGTCTTGTAGATAACAAGTACTATTATTTTCTATCAAACTTTTGTTCGCAATTTTCGTCTTTGAAAGATGCCTTCAAATAAGTTTTGGACGAACTGGTCACAGATACACACACAATCGGTCAGCATTCCGACCATTATAATCGTCGCTACCACTCTTCGATTTTTGGCAGAAGGTGGCTATCAGCATCCTTTAGTTGAAGACTCAATCGACTTAAATGTTTCAAAAGTACTTTTCAGCTATCGCAAAATGAAAATACTAAATTAGGTATTCATAGGGTAATTGACTGCATAGATGGTATGCATATCGCAATAAAACATATTAAAACAATTTTTCAAACTAAGAACAATTGTTTATTTCCATGTTGCTTCCCTTTCGACAGAATTGTTTGTTCGAGTAAAGTGACATTTGTTTCGTTTCGATCGAAAATCGGAATACAATCAGCTTTCGAATGAGAAATTAACTTTCGATACAAATCGAAAGTCAAAATACCGATCACTCAATTCCGAATAACTTCTGATTCGAATCGAATCTCAGAATAAGAATGCAATGCTCCCGCCCGCAGTCCTTGAATCCAACCCGGAGGTACAACGCAGTAGAAGGAGACGTCACCTTAAGTGACGCGCACAACTAGAAGAGGAACCCAACCGACTTGGTGTGCGCAATTAGAGGCAGCTACCAAAGGATTGGGTTAACTAGAGAGGCTTGTTGGCACAGTGCGAGCCATTGTTTCAAATCCATCCTACAGTTCTTCTGTGAAAGGCGCTCAAAATATCCACTCCCTACAATCCCTTTCTTTTTTACAGCTCCCTCATCAATTGTATAGTTCAATTCATCCAATACTTTTATTTCTGATGAGCAAACAATGATTTACACCCGTCCCCATTAATAAAAATCCATTGGGGACGAATATTCATAGACGTGATATAGTCACTCTCTAACGGTATGTGGTGCCATACTGTTGATACACAATGGCCCTTCTTATTTTCTGCCAATGAGGGCCACGTGTGGAAATAAGTATCTCCACCCCTGGTTAATAGAATCCGGCTAATAAAACGTTTGTCCACAAAGTTTCAGAAATATAGGTGCAGAGCTTCAAACGCTTTTCTATATTCCCGGGTTGTAGTTCCGTTTGTAGTGTGATGAAATTATTAAGTTTATACAAAAAAAGATTATTTGTGTTTGATTTTGAATAACTTTTGATACGAGTACAATAAAGCTAGAGAAAATGATGATATTAAGCATTTAAAGTACATATAATAACGAGTTCAACGATACCCAACTTGTTACCACACAAGCACAACTTCCAAAGATGCCATAAAAAATCTGATAACTAAAGACTTTGTTCAAAAACGATATACACCGGAATGCAAAATTTCCAATCCACCCTCTATTTCCTCTTTTTCTGATCGTTGTATCACTCTATATACATCTCGAGTATATTTTTAGATTTAAACATATTCAAATCTTCGCAGCATCGTGGTGATTCTCTTTGCACCCCACATAGCCACATTGGCTACCATTGATTGATTTCATGCTTTGCGAAATTCGCTTCACAGTAATAATTGCTCCAATTTTTTGTATCGCCTTTGACAGTATATATACACTGGAAGAATATCACTTCCTCCACTGATTGGGCATTAGATCACTTGTCATTATTTGATAAATAAAACCGCGAGCCATATACAGTGACTCCAAAAACTATTCGCTCATTTACCTATGTGACAGAAAAAAAGGATGTAGAACAAAAACTAGTAGGACTACGAAAATAAAGCATTAATGTATTTATTGTACATTAAAGCTCTAAACAAAAAAAGTCACATGATTTAACAAAATATATTAAGAAAGTAACATACATACGAACTTTGGAGTTATATGTCCAAAAAGTAATCGCCCAATCAATGACCACTGTAATTCGTCTCTAAGTAACGGAACTTCTAATAGAAAAAACTATGCAAAATAGAAGCGTGGCACAATACTTGTTATTCAGAAAGTAACAACAGAACAGTTCATTCTAATGTCTTTGTGATCAGTGGTGATTTTTTTTTTTAAATGGGTCGAAAAGGAAATTAAACATCAGTAGATGAAGGGAAAATTATTTTAGATCTGCATAACTCTTGTGCACCGATTAGGTCAATTGCTAAAAGCGTTGATCGGCCATATTCCGCTGTAAAAGGCATAATGGATAGGTTTCTGGTAAAAATAATATTTTCAGTGCTCCGTGATCGGGCCGACCAGGCATTTTAACCGAAAGAGAAAAGCGTGCGGTAAGAACAAAAGTAAAGCAAGACCCCAAAAAAAGTGTTACGCAAATTCACAAAGAAATACAACATGAATTTGGTGTCCAATTAAGTGTTAACACTGTAAGAAATGTCCTATATGATGCTGGTTATCACGGAAGAGTGGCTAGGAAAAAGCCATATATCAGCGGCATCGACAAATAGAAGTGGGTTTCATTCGCAAAGAACATAAGAATAAATTGAAAGAGTTTTGGCTCAATTTTATATTTACCGATGAGATCGGATGGCATATGCTTGGTACGGAGAAAAAAAAACCGAACTAGATGAAAAAAAAACCTTAAACCAACATTCAAGCATGGGGGTGGATCCGTCTTAGTGTGGGGTTGTATGAGTGCCAAAAGCGTTGGTAGTTTGCACTTTATTGATGGTGTAATGAATCACCAACAGTACATCAACATTCTGAAAACTCACCTCCAATATAGTGCAAATAAAATGGTACTTTATAATGACTACATTTTTGGTCAAGACAATGACCCGAAGCATACAACTTGGAACGATAAGATGTGGCTTATTCACAACACAACACACCAAAATGGATTGTAACTCCACCACAATCTTCGATATCAATCACATTGAAAATAACAAAATAACAAAGCTGATTTGAAAGCTGCGTTAATAACAGAATGGTACAAAAATATATATATATATTTTTTTTTTTATAATGAGCGCGCGCTCAAGGGGTTTGTGTACCCTTAGGGTGATTGTTCACAGCGCGGGCAAAGGAAATTTAGGGAGGAAGATAAGAGAGGTACCGATGTACATTGCTTTTAAATGTTTGCAAGTTATAACGACCAGGAAATACAGAGATCGGCAGGGCATTCCATAAGCGATTTGTACGGCTTAGGAACGAATCACGATGTTTTAGAGTACGTCCGAAAATGGACTTGAGGGTATACTGATGAGCATTCATAGCGAGACGGGTGTTACGGTTGAAAGTTTGAATGGGCGGAATGCTACTGGCGATTTCAGTGGAGCACTGGTGGTGGAAATAGCGATAAAACAAAGTGAGACCCGAGACATTTCGCCGGTGTTCGAGGGTGTCCATTGATTGACTGATATTAGTATCATCAATAAGTTGTATCGCACGGTTTTGAATCTACCTAGCAGGTGCAGAGATGTTTTAGGAGCACCTGACCAGATGTGGGCATTGTACTCCAATTTTGGGCGGATGAATGCCTTATATATTGAGGCCAAATCAGAGGGGGCAAAATATTTCTTACATCGCTTGAGGAAACCTAGACATTTCGCAGCATTTTTGGCTATATCAAATATGTGGCCATTCCAACGTAAGTTGTCATTGACACACATACCGAGAATGGAAAGTTTTTCGGTTTCGACGATGCAAGTGCCATTCATAGATAATGGCTGGGTGTTTAAATTTCGCTTTAAAGACAGCAGACAGCATTGTGTTTTGGAAGCATTAAATTGGACTCTGTTGATAGTTCCCCAATTGGTTACGCTGTTGGTATCGGAATTTAATGAGCAGGGCCGAAGAGCAGGGCCGTGAGTCCGGAAACGAATATGAAAAGCAGAGAGTACTGTCATCAGCAAAGCAATATATTGGATTAGAAGTAGCAGACAAGAGATCATTAATGAAAATTAAAAAGAGTGTCGGAGACAGAACAGAGCCCTGGGGCACACCAGCATTTATTTTGTGAATATCAGACTTGAAACCGTCCAAGACAACTTGAATTGAACGTTCCGAAAGGTAATTTCTAATCCATTGAAAAAGAGAGTCGTCGATCCCAAATGCACGCATTTTCGACAAAAGAGCTTGATGCCAAACTCTGTCAAATGCCTTAGAAATATCAAATGCAACTATCTTGCTTTCGCCAGATTATAACCCAAAATTTAGCCCTTATATAACCCAAAATTTAGTTACCTTCATTTCAACAAATACTTTATAAGTGAACGAATACTTTTTGGACATCTAGCTGCGAAGTTCATGAATACTTGTTGTTTCTTGTTTTTTTTAGTGCTTTTATGTCCATAAATATATATAAGCTTCATTTTCGTAGTCATACTAGTTTTTGTTCTACATCTTTTTTTCCCTCACATAGGTGGATGAGCAAATAGTTTTTGGAGTCACTGTATAGCCAAGGAACTTATTCAAGGTCCTGATGCAATGCTTCTATTTTTCAATATTGCTTTTTTCTCAATACTTAGTCCCACTTTTGCTCTGTACCGATCTCATCGTCCCATCAGTAGGTTTATTTACGAGAATTGCTTACCTAATCAGTGACAACATTATTTTTATATGTTAAGGACCTACCAGAACGTGCTTCACTCAACATCTTTGAAACGGTTATACCACTCCTTTGTCTGTGAGGCGCCCATTGCTTCGTCCCCACACATATTTTTAATTTTGCGGATTATTTCCACTTGAAAATCCCTAAGGTTTAAACAAAATTTGATGCAGTTGTTCAACTTTTTCTGCCATTTAAAATCCGACGACTGTTACTTACACGTGGTCAATTTTCAAAGCCTTTGTGGCGAGACGCGCTATGTTCATGGAAAAAAATTTATCAGGCGCAGTAGGTATGCCTTCTAATGGTTTCAACAAATATATACTTTTACCGCATACAAAATCCATATCTATTTCCATGCTTGAGCGAATGCTATTTTGTATCCAATTCACTTTTTATTTTTAAATTTCAAATAAAAGAAGAAAATTAATTATCGTTAGCAAAATACTTACTGCAATTTTTCAATGACGTGAATGTCAGTTGACTTGGTGGTTTATTCCTTATATCCGCTGCCGCTTTTGACAACTCGGCCAGCCAAAGTGTCTTTTCGGAGGTTGTTACAGCACTAACGGTTATTACACATTGCCCACCGAAAATTGAAAAAGCATTATGCTCCGCATTTTCCGTAAGAAGGGATCGTACTGGAACATGGCCGAGAATACGAAAATTTTGATCAACAGGTGACTTAGTACCATATATTAGGATGTCAGAAAAGAGAAAAAACATTTTTTGTTGAAGTCCTCGTTTGGAATGTTTTAAAAGGCAGCCCTGTCGTATTAATCTTCTATTTGTTTGTATAAGGGTGTCAAATCCGCTTATATCTCGTTGCAGCTCACACAGTTGTACAAAATTTTCAGATTCCACTAGTTTTTCTCGAACTTTCTTTGTCGATCGATCAAGTATATGGAGAATAGCCCGACAGTCTGCTTTATCGATATGTTCATCTGAATACAAATTGCACAAACCTGTACAATAATAAAAACATTATATAAACTATATACTGCGTAGCATATATATTTTTATAATTTTCATCTTACGTTCTAGCAGAAGTTTATAGTGTAATAACCTATGTAGTGGTTTAAGTAAAAGCTCTCCTATCGGCAAATAACACATCTTTTGTTGTTCAAAATTTTTATAGATTTTCTGAAAACGATTATCCGTTTTAAACATTTCATTTAGGCAATTTAAAATTTCAATATGTGATTGAACATATTCTTCGTAAACAGGTAATACTGCCATGTTTTTCAGCATGACGTCGCCAATACGATGTATATCGTGGGAATCGCTTCCCTCCCATAAAACTATCCGATGTTCTATGTCCCGTAAAAGTAGACTGTGGTGTTGAGCAAACAAATCTAGCATTTCAAAAAGCGGTTGAAGATTGTCAATATCTTCCGTTAGAAGTTCTTGTCGAAAGGCTGAGTTCAAAATCTGTAAATCTTTTTTGTAAGTTCGTTCTGTCATTAGCAGTTCTTTCGACAGAAAATATGATTTTTCTGCAGGCCATTTCTGAAAATTAATTTTTTTTGGGAATAAAAGAAGGTAGTAATTAAAATATTGATCGTATACCCTTTTTCTTGGTCCAACATCTGAACCCATGTCTGAATTCGAAGTTACATATTTTGAAGTTGAACTGAGGTTGTTGTTATTTTCGTTGTTCTCATTATGATCGGTTTCTGCTTGAGTAACGTCATAAGTTCCAGCTTCGGAGCGGGATAAAGATGATGATTTCTCAGATTCTAAAGGATGTTCGTAATGATTTGGAGAAGCTGGATTTATTTCTAAATGACGATCCAAGGACATATTACCATTTATTCCATTATAAACATCTAAAAAGACAAAAAAAAAAAAAAAAACAATAATATACTAGTGCATAAATTGTTGTTCCAAAAAGCAAATTATATAATAAAATAATGAAATTACTCTACTTTAAATAGTCACTTGATATGTATTAAAAATTAAGCGATTGCTTTGATATTTAAAAAAAAAGACGATTTCTACTTATCGAATGTAAAAGGAATAAGTTTATGAATATCTAGTAGCTACTAATGTTATAGTCTGTAACATAAGTAATAATCTTGCAAGCCATTCTATCATCTACCACAATCGTTGGGACACGAACTTGTACCAAACTGGCCGGGACATTCTGATAAACCAGCTTGACGATTTTAACAATAACCTGTTTTAACATTTTAAGTTGTACACTAGGAACGTTTTCTTTCAAAGTTCATAGTATATACTTTAGCAAGGAAACACAAAATAATAATCTCTTAATCATCTCTCTCCTATGATTGTTTTGCATTACTTGGTGTTTTAGCATATTCAATTTTAGTTTTTTCTGCTTGGAACATTTTTGAAACATTTTCATTTTTATACCGACTTTCGTTGGAACTGGATTTTGATCTGACCCTACATCAGCACCTGGTAAGCAATTTGCTGATTTTATTGAGCTTCTGAATTTTTTGTTGACGATGGTGTAGTTTATTTGATTCCTGACTATTGAGCCCGAGGTGTGTCTTGGGGATGTCTAGGAATATATTCTCCTTGATGGAAGCTTGAACCAGGCATTCATTATGGTTAGGCCATGTAATTGACAATATTCTATTAATTTTTGCCCCCTTTCGTTTTTTTTGTTCCTAGTACATAGTCTCCTATAATATCTACAACTCTTCCTTTCCCCACTTTAGCATTCAAATCGCCTAAAATAAAAGTAATTTTTTTTTTTTGTTATTTCGATGGCTTGTTCACCTTGGTAATAAAATTCCTCGATAATTGTTTCTTCACAATCACTTGTCGGCGCATGCACTTGAATGATGCTAACTACTGTATTTTCTGCTTTAAATTGCATAAGCATAACTCTCACCAATAAATTCAAAACCGATCTTTTCACCTTTTCTGAAATGAGCAATCCTACGCTGTATCTATTTTGGGTTGCGTCCGAGCATGAGTAATAAAATGAGTATCTATTTTTTGTTATCACTCCATTTCCTTTCCATTGCTCGTCCGCAACTCCCACAAGATTTAATTTTAATCTCTGTTTGTCTCTTTTATAATATTTTTAAGCTTGCCCGCTTGATACAGACTTCGAGCATTCCATGTTCCTATTTTAAAATACCCACCGCGGATTTAGAGCACCCTCTGAGTGCCATTTGATTTGTTTGATTCCGCATGATGATTTTACTAGGGATTATGTTATATTTTATTACTTAAGAGAGGTGGTTTCCCGTTGCCTTCTTCTCCTTCTAATTCATCTAATGTTTTTTATCTTTTTATTTCAATTTATTTTTTATTGACTTTCGAATTCAATGCTTTTTTGTTTTACTTGTAACTGTTACTCATTAACGTTGTTCGAGACTTGCCTATTACCGTTGTATCCTCCTTTTAGAGTGCTGGGAAATGTTGCTTTAAGTCGTGATAGTTGTTGTTGACGAATCCTTAGTGTTATCCCAATTGTTTTTTACCCTACTTCCTTTAGTGCTTGAGTATTTTTGTGGTTTGTTGTTACTTAGTTGATCCACTAAACTTCCTTTTGAGTTTTTAATATTGTGATAACCACTTAAATGTGAGCAGCGACATCTAGATTCACAGAGCAGAAAATGTCGATACTGGAATAACAAAGTCTCGACTGGAGAGTGGAATCGAATTTTCTAGCAAATTGGAAATTGTATGGGACGCTGGATGGCGAGGATTGTTCTCGAAGTATGTCATGCGAGTATAAATACCAGCATCCCAAAGGTATGCAAATCAGTTCTAAAGTGAAATTTGAAGTGTTAATTAGGAGAAGTGATTAAGTGGTTTAAGTAAAAGATAAGAAAAGTATAAGCGGTTGAGAAATTGGATTGTACTGAGAGAAACAATTGAATAGTGAATTGTAACTGTACTGAATAAATGGATTTGTATTGAAAAGAATAAGTTCTATCATTTGTACCCACAAAAACATCTTACAGTAGTGAATTGTAACTGTACTGAATAAAGGGATTTGTATTGAAAAGAATAAGTTCTATTATTTGTACCCACACAAACATTTTACAATATCTATTTGTTTTTCTTCTGGTGATCGATTTCTTATCTGTATTGCCTCGTTATCGATATCAGTTTAATTTTTCATTTCGGATGGATTCACTTCCTTTCCATCGACAAATATTTGATTTCTTTTAATCTCTACAGCTACTCGTATTCCTTTATTCCGCAGTTCCTGCGCGATGCTTAATATTTATTATTATTATTATGATTATCTAGATTAGTTATTTAAAATAACTAATTATGTGTAATATTTAGGAGCTGTAGGCCATCCGCTCTCCAGGTTAAAAGATTTATATGATGAAGTTAAGGGTATTAACGAGATCGTGAATAGTTATTACTCGTATATTTGCGTCAGTGATGTTTTTTAGCAAGTCTTGAATGATGTGGGTATTCAATTCCTCGAGATGTTGTAGAAGATGTTGAAGGTTAAAAGTTTGGTTGCACTTTGGACAGTTTGGCGGGGTTTAATTTTTAAGTAGATATTGATGAGTTAATTCAGTGTGACCCAGATGCAATTGGACAAAATTAACTATGGATTTTTTTGGTAACACAGGATAGGTCGGAGGATTTTTATTGGGATTAATGGATTTATAGTAGTGGGAATATGCCTGCCACATAATTTGCTCTTTGTATAATAATTATGCTTTTAATAAGCTTAGAGTAATCTGCTTTGTTTATGCAGTCAAAGGTTAAAGTCGGATAAAGAATCACCCTACTAGCGGCACAATCTGCAATTTCATTGCCCAAGATACCAACGTGGCTAGGAACCCACATGACTTTCAATGAATTCTGTTGTCTAATAATTGCATCTTTTAGTTTGGACATTATTGGCAAGGTATTGTTTGGGTTAAGAATAGTTTTAATAACGGAAAGGCTGTCAGTACAAAGCACCCACTGCCCTTTAGACTTTACAGCGTAATTGCATGCTTCCGTAAGAGCTTCGGCTGTAAAAATGAGGCAAATTCTGGAAGAAAGCCATGTTTAATTAGATTTCCATTAGTAGTGGCTACTGCAAAACTAGTTTGATATTGATTTTTAGAGCCATCGGAAAAAATAAATTGCCAGCCTTTTGCCATAAGATCTGTTTTAATAGATTCAAAAGTTGAACGAAATAATCTTGGAGGGGTATTATTTTTAGGGTAGATTGCTAGAGATAAAATAAAATTGCTGTAATCGATGTACCATGGAGGAAAGCAGGGGGTTGAAATTCGAAAAACTTTTTGTGGTAAATTGGATTCTTTTAAGAGGTGCCAAATACGATCTATTGCAGAAGGAAGCCTTTTACTCCGGCGGGAGCAAAGAGAAGTGATAATGGTATTGCCAGCAATAGATTTAGGAGGGAAGAGGAATTTCGAGCATAGTCTTAAATTTGCCTGTAAGTGTTTTTCTTCTAGAGATGGTAAGCTGGATTCAGCCAAAATGTACTTAATGGGGGTAGTAGGGAAAGCAAAGACAGATCTACGAATTCCTTGGTGATAGGATGGCTTCAAAATTCCCAAAACAGATTTAGGACAGTTGCCTTAATTGCACAAACCGTAATCTAATTTGTTTAATATGAGTGTTTTGGTTAAATAGTGTAAAATGTTTGTGTGGGTACAAATGATAGAACTTATTCTTTTCAATACAAATCCCTTTATTCAGTACAGTTACAATTCACTATTTAATTCTTTCTCTCAGTACAATTCAATTTCTCAACCACATATATTTTTCTTATCTTTTACTTAAACCACTTAATCACTTCTTCTAATTAACACTTCAAATTACACTTTAGAACTGATTTGCATACCTTTGGGATGCTGGTATTTATACTCGAATGACATACTTCGAGAACAATCCTCGCCATCCAGCGTCCCATACAATTTCCAATTTGCTAGAAAATTCGATTCTACTCTCCCGTCGAGACTTTGCTAATCCAGTATCGAAACCTTCTAGTCTTCGAGTTTCGACATTTTCTGCTAGATGTCGCTGCTCACATTTGAGTGGTTATCACATTGCTCCCTCCCTACAGTTGTTCGTCCCGAACAACTTCGTCATTCAGCATCCCGTTGAAATGACACATTCTATCCAAATGGACCACTTTAAATTTTCCTCGATCCCCACGCTGGATCCGGTAGACAACGTCATTAATGCGGGTTATCACCTTGTATGGACCTTCCCAGTCCTGTTGCAATTTTGGTGATTTGCCTTTCTTACGCTGAGGATTATACAGCCAAACGAGATCTCCTTCGTTGAAACCGGAAGATTTCGCCTTGATATCGTACCTAGTTTTCATGCGGCTGCTTGCTAGCTTCATCTTTCCTCTGGTGTCTTCATGCAATTTACGAATCCTGCTGCGTAAGTCATTCACGTACTCGTTCACCTCTTTGGGCTCCGTCGGTGGGGATCCGAATTTTGCTTCACTTGGCAACCGAATTGTTTGACCAAATAAGATCTCGGATGGTGTGTGCCCTGTTGAGCTATGGACCGCGTTTCGGTAGGCCATTAAGAAGAGGGGTATGTGTCGATCCCAATCCCGCTGGCAGTTGCTGACAACCTTAGATAGATGCTCATTCAAGGTCCGATTGAATCGCTCGACCATTCCATCAGATTGAGGGTGTAGTGGCGTTGTCCTTGTCTTTCTTATTCCCAAATATTGGCATATTTCCTGGAAGACTTTTGATTCAAAGTTTCGCCCTTGATCAGAGTGCAGCTCCATTGGGACCCCAAATCTGCTCACCCAGTTGTTGACTAGCTGTTCGGCTACGGTCTTAGCCTCTTGATTTGGGATGGCAAACACTTCCGGCCACTTACTGAAGTAATCCATGACTACGAGAGTATATCGGTTTCCATTAAAGGTTTCGGGAAACGGCCCAGCGATGTCGATGGCTATTCGTTCGAAAGGTGCTCCGACATTGTATTGTTGCATTTGTCCATGTGGCTTTACTTTTGGGCCCTTGGTAGCCGCACATCTTATGCACTTTTTGCACCAATTCTCGACGTCTTGTTTAGCGCTTAGCCAATAGAAACGTTCCCTTACCTTTTCCAACGTCTTATTTATTCCCAAATGGCCTCCTGAGATTCCGTCATGTATTTCATGGAGCACTTGGTTGACTCTGGACCGTGGCACAATTAGCTGCATACGAGATGTTGTCCCATCTGCACTTTCCCATTTCCTCTTCAGCAATCCCTCTTGCACAAAAAGCGAGTCCCACTGTGCCCAGTATGCCTTCAGAGTTTGGCTCCGATCTGATATCTGCTGCCAGCTTGGTCTTTCCTCGTGTTCCTTCCAGGCCAATATTGGTTCGATGTCATTGTCTGCCTGTTGGGAGGAACGGATTTCGTCTATACTCCAACCCTCTATTGGCTCAGTCCTGATCGTTTGGATAGTTGCCTGTTCTTTCGCTTCTTTACCACTGACTACTTCTGCTGGGAGGCTTTCGTTGCATTGTTTTACCTGTGAGACTGGGATAATTACCCTGGAGTCAACTTCTGCTACAGACTTCTGCCCCGCGAAGTAAACATTTCCTAACTGATGGCTTCTGGAAATTTGACCGGTTTCTTGGTAGCCGTTTCTGCCGGTTTTTCTTTCTATTTGCCTGTAACCCCCCCAGTGCAGACAGCCTTCTCGTCGTACCGGTTCTTTACAATGCCCTTGCAAATGTCCTACTTTATCGCAGTTCCAGCAGCGCATTCTTCGGCTCTCCCGCGGGATATTTCGTTGCATAGTAGTTGGTCTTGAGCAGGAGCATTCACAAGATGCTACTTCCCTGACGAAATGTGTTCCCCTGGAAGCCTGATTGGCTGCTTCCATCGCCAGAGCGAAGGCAAGTGCTTCAGCAAGGGTTCTTTTCCCGGCCATCTTTACTGCTGACTGTAGCTTCGAATCTGCAATTCCCCTGATAAATGCATCTTTTGCCATTTCGTCGATAATTTCTTGGCCTGCGGTGGGATATGACAAATGTGCCAGTCTACTCACGTCTGCTTGGAGCTGTTGCAGTGTTTCTCCTCGTTGCTGCATACGGCCTTGCAATTGAACCTTGTAAACTTCCGGCATGTGGCTATCCCCAAACCGTTTCTCGATAGCCTGCACTAAAACCATATAGTCTCTATTCTTTTCGATATCGATTGTTTGTAACAATTCTGCCGCAGGACCACGTAAGGCCATCGCTAGGGCAAAGCACTTCTCCTTATTGTCCCAGTCGTTTGCATAGGCAGCCATTTCAAACTGCTTCTTATAAGTAGACCATGAGGTCTGGCCATCGAATGAGGGAGGCTTCAAATCTTTTCTCCTTGGACCGCTTAAAGAACATTCTCGCAGTTTCTGTTTTCGCACTGTGTCGAGCTCTTTTGCCAGTTGCTGAACTTTGCTGTCCATTTCCTCGAATTTTTCGCCAACATTCTTCTCTATTCTATCAAATTTGTCATCAACGTTCTTCTCTATTCTTTCAAATTTGTTATCGATTTCTTCGAACTTTTGGTGTAGAACGTTATTTTGTTCTTCCAGTTTTTGTTCTAGACTATTCTTTTGTTCGTCGAATTTTTGTTCAATGCTGCTCTTCTGCTCGTCTAGATTTTTCTTTTGTTCATCCAGCTTTTGTTCGAGGCTATTCTTTTGTTCTTCCAGATTTTTCTTTTGTTCGTCCATTTTTTTGTTTTGTTCGTCCATTTTTTTGTTTTGTTCGTCCATTTTTAACAAGAGGAGTTGCATCATCGCAGCCATGTCATTGCCGGTACTTGCCTGTTCATCCTCGTCAACATCAAAGGAATATGCATCAGGATCATGTCCCTCGTTGTTCAAAGCCTCCTGAAGTCGGAGCACCAGGTCACTTTTTCCTCCACTGGCGCTGAGGCTTCTCTTGTTCAACTCGGATTTGAGTTGGACGAGGGTCAACTGCAATAGTTTTCGACCCATTCGAGCCTTTTCAAATAGTCAGAAAACACTTTTTTTTTTTTTTTTTTTTTTACACACACAATAAGTCCTATCCCACTTCTGACACCAATGTAAAATGTTTGTGTGGGTACAAATGATAGAACTTATTCTTTTCAATACAAATCCCTTTATTCAGTACAGTTACAATTCACTATTTAATTCTTTCTCTCAGTACAATTCAATTTCTCAACCACATATATTTTTCTTATCTTTTACTTAAACCACTTAATTTCTTCTAATTAACACTTCAAATTACACTTTAGAACTGATTTGCATACCTTTGGGATGCTGGTATTTATACTCGAATGACATACTTCGAGAACAATCCTCGCCATCCAGCGTCCCATAGAATTTCCAATTTGCTAGAAAATTCGATTCTACACTCCCGTCGAGACTTTGCTAATCCAGTATCGAAACCTTCTAGTCTTCGAGTTTCGACATTTTCTGCTAGATGTCGCTGCTAACATTTGAGTGGTTATCACAATAGCATAAGGTGTTAATGTGGATTTTACCCTTGCTCGAGGAAAAAAAATTTATAATGTTAATTCGGGGAATAAGGTTCTTTCTCAATTCTATGCAATGATTTTTCTAATTGTATTTATTGTTGAATATTAATCCTAATAGAGGAAGATTGGGAACGTTTTGTAGTTGGATTCCGTTGATTTGCACAGACAACTCCGAGCATATTTTTTTCCTGCATATATGTAGAATCTTGCTTTTTTGTAACGAGAGGCTTGCCCCCGAACGAGTTCTCCAATCATCAATTTCCTGCAGAATGTATAATAAATTAGTTGCAGTGTCAGTGTTGCTGTTGTTTTTGCTTAAAATAAAAACGTCGTCAGCGTAGATGCAGTGGTAGATATTCTGGTACACTAAGATTATTCGACTGATGTCGAATATCCTTGGGGGATGCCATTTTGCAGAGGAAACGTTCGAGAATAGGTATTATTAACCTTAACACAAAACTTTCTGTCAGAAAGGAAAGTTTTGATAAAGTTTTCGACAGTTTTATATCCCGCTATTAGAATACACGTCTTTATACTTTGCCACTTCACACTTAGACGTAAATACTAAGTACGTCAAAGCCATCAAGAGGAAGACCACGGAAATCAATAAATGAGTGCGAGACGTTCACTAAAAAGGAAAAGCTAATAAATTTTACCGCATACTCTCATGCCTTAGCAGTAAAATATAATAAAGATTGTTGCGTGCAAATCACGCCCCAAGAATCCTCCATTCCCTTTGGTCCTGTTGTTGTCTGTTCACCCCTCTGCCCTCCTGCCTTTTCTTGTTTCGTCCCCGTTCTTTTCTTCCCGTCATGCTCTGGATGCCACGGTACAGGTGGGATTTACTAGATCCTTTGGATCCAGTTCCCTCCCCCGGCCTACCGCTCCAGAGATGACCATATAGGTACCCCTGGAAGAGCCAGGCGGACGGCCTGGAGAACCCTTGACGCCCGGAGATGTCGACACCACAGCAATGGCCGAGAGCCCACCCTAAAATATGAGATTGTTTGCTTCCAGCGACATAAATTTGTAAAACCCCCCAAGACCCCAAATTCAAACAAAACAATAATTGTGAAAGAAAGCTCATGATTCCCCACGATCCGTTCCCCTCATTCGTGTCTGCAAGGAGACCTACGGGCGCCGCAGTAGAATCCATTTTATAAAAGTTTTCTTCCTACTTGGCGGTCACCATTTGAGCTAACCTTAATTGTTACCCAAAAGTGTTCCGGGTCCGAGGGCGTAATATGGACCCAAGCAGTCACTCGACAGACAGAACGAACAGAACGAACACGACAAAACATCGACTGGCGTGATTGGGTGGTTTCATAGGGAGGCTGTCAGAGCTCTGGAAGTGAGTCCCTTTGTTCTGACAGCTGAATTAGTAGAACCACGTATGAATGTATGCGTGTGGGAGAGGCAACTAGCCGAGATGCGCGGCTAGGTAATTAAGAACTAACCGTCATAGCGGAAAGTAGATGCACAAAAAAAAAGACAAAGAAAAAGTAGAACGGAGAACGAAATTAAACAAAACTAACCAACGAACAAACAGAAGAAACCAACAAAAAAATATAAGGGAAACGTACAACGAACGAACAAGGAAAAAAAACCCACCACCAAGGACGAACACAAAAAAAAAAACCACAAAACCCCAGCGAGGAAAATAGGAAGAACTGACGGACGAAGCGACGACGAGAGTGACAGCGGCGGGAAGTACCCACTCCCCTCACCAACCCCGACAGCCAGATAGGAGCGACCCCAAGTAGGCAAGAAAATAAGATAAGTACCCCTCGTAAATTTTTTTATATTCCCATTTGTGTGATCTACCCCCAGTTGGGGTTATTTTCGAGGTAAGGCTCTTTACCGTTTACCTGGCAAGCCCCGTAACCCTTTAACGGGTGGTTTTTTTTTAAAACATTCGCGAACCCGATGCCACCTAATGAGTCATCCCGGTGTGTGATCGTACGGAATCGTGGGCCTTCCGTTGGCCGTCCAAATCTAGTATAATACTTTGTTGGCTAAATTTTGAGGTGGGCAACCCCTTTGGTGTCCCCCGATTGTTATTTATTCTGTACTATATACGGCCTTTGTAATCTCCCCCCTTTTTTTTACAAGAAAATACATACACTTAAATTCCCCATCAGGGAAAAATTCATTTGTTTTCTTTTATCTTGTTTTCCCGATTTTCCATAAAAATCGGGTGGCTCCCAATTCATCATTGTTTACGTTCAGTTGCCTCTTTAGTTGCCTATTTTAACCCAATCTCGTTTGTGTTGCTATACGCAGCTCGATATTGAAGCATGGAAATTAACAGGTTATCCCAGGAGGAGCTCGCTTATGAGATGGCAACTCGGGGATTGAAGACGGCGACGTTAGACAGCATGCGCAAATCACTTCGTTCCGCACGGCTACTGGAACGACGGGGTTCCATGGGTGTCAACGACAGTTACCCCTTTACTTTTAACGAGGACGCTGACGCAATAAGAAGATACGAGAGATACGAGAGGCGTTCAACATATTCTCGGTATCGGGTTGAAGCTGTGGTTGTATATATAAATTGACTTATTTATCAAGTAATACTATTATTTTAGTGCATTCATGTAAAATTTCATATAAATGTGATTATTAATTCGCGTTTTATCTCTAGTTAAACAGAATCATAATGGCAACTGAGACGATGATGGTGAAAATTGAGCATCGCGCTGTAATTAAATTTCTCACTAAGCAAGGAAAAAGTCAAAAAACTATTCATGAAGAGATGGTGGCTGTTTACCAGGGTTCCGCACCTTCATTATCAACTGTGCAAAAATGGTCAAGTGAGTTCAAGAGAGGCAGAGAGAGCATTGAAGACGACCCCCGCTCCGGCGCCCCGGCTACTGCTTGTACGGGAGAAAGCATCAAAGAAGTCGAAAAACTTGTTCTTGAGGATGCCCGAATAAAGGTGAAAATGATGGCAGAGATCACCAAGCTTTCAATTGGTACCATTCACACCATTCTTCATGACCATCTTAACCTTTCAAAGGTCAGTGCAAGGTGGGTGCCACGAATGCTCACAGCGCCTCAGAAAAAAAGTGAGAATCGCATGCTGTAGAGAGCTTTTGCAGATGTGTAGTGAGAACGCGGACGGTGTTATGGATCGAATTGTTACTGGGGACGAAACATGGGTCCACCACTATGACACTGAAAGCAAACAAGAGTCCATGCAGTGGCATAAAAAAGGAACAGACCCCCCGAAGAAGTTCAAAGTCACTCCGTCTGCCGGGAAGCTTATGGCCACAGTTTTTTGGGACTCAAAGGGAATCTTGCTAATTGAGTACAAAAAAAAGGTGAAACCATCAACGCCACATCCTACGCTTCCACTTTGTATAATTTGCGGGAGGAAATTAAAAAGAAAAGACGGGGTGAACTCGCAGCGGGTGTGTTGCTTCTTCATGACAACGCTCCTATTCACACGGCGCGAGTTTCCAAGGCTGCTGCGCGAGATCGTGGTTTCGAAGAAATCCAACACCCACCCTATAGTCCAGACCTTGCCCCTAGTGATTATTTCCTGTTTCAGGATTTGAAAAAATGTCTTCGTGGAAAAAGATTTTCGGATGATGAAGAACTCAAGTCGGCAATAAATGGGTATTTTGCAGAGAAAGAGGAAATTTATTTTTTTGAGGGTTTAAAAAAGCTTATTTCAAGATGTAACAAATGCATTGATGTTAGGGGAGATTATATTGAAAAATAAAAACAATTTAAATTGAATTCGCATTTTCCTTCACATCGATACCGAGAATATATTGAACGCCCCTCGTAGAAGATCTTCTCGAGAATCATCCAGATGATCCGAAATCGGCGGAGTACCTGAAGATTCTCACGAAGATCGAGTGGGGGATAGGTAGACTAGATAGGTCACGACCGGACTCGAAGGAACAGCCGGCGGAGAGGAATGAGCTGAAAGGGGAACTGCTCATTCTTGTATCCGACCTAACTGAGAGCGAAGTAGAAGAGGTAATTGAGGAGATACGCCCTAGTGTTTCAGGCATAAATAGAGTAGGCCGATTACCAACGACACCTCCGACAAGACAAACGGAATGGACGACACCTATGAAACCGAGACAGCGAGAAGAGCGGGAAGAATGATGTCAGGAGCGCATCGAGAAGTGGGAATTAAAATTTTCAGGCGAACGTTGCGGATCTTCTCTTAATTCCTTCTTGGAACGAGTGGAGGAACTAAGAGAAGCAAGGGGAGTATCTTCTTCTCAGCTTTTCAGGTCAGCGGTGGAGCTCTTCGAGGGGAAGGCACTCATTTGGTTTAGGGCGATTAGGAGATTAGTAGGTTCATGGGAAGAATTGGTTTCAGAGCTGAAGTTGGAGTTACTCACCCCAAATTATGATGATCTACTCTTGGAATAGATTAGGCGACGTACCCAAGGGAAGAAAGAGTCTATAGGTGCATACGTGGCCATCATGGAAAACATGTTTGGTAGACTCTCTGAGCCGTTATCAGAGAGTCGAAAGTTGAGGATGGTACAGAGGAATCTGGCAGCATTCTACCAAACCCAACTAGGCCTGACGGATCCGAAATCCATCAAGGACCTTGTTGCGTTGGGTAGAAGGCTCGAAACAGTTCGAGCAAATGTTGATTCATTCGTCCCACCACCAACTCAACGAACTCGCAACCTCCTGGAACCAGACTTGGCCTATGTGGCGGTCGAGGAACCAAGGGTGGTGGAGTCTCGAGTCGCGACGATCCGCAATAGCACTCAACCGAACAGCCAGATGAGATGTTACAATTGTACCCGCGAGGGGCATCTCTCGAATACTTGTTCCACTCCTAGGCGTTGTGTAGGTTGTGGGAAAGTAGGGGTTATACGTAGGGATTGCCCAACGTGTTCGGGAAACGGGAATCGGACTCTCGCGTCGGCAGGGCGAGTGCGCCGACAAAATTAGAAAGGTTGCCTGCTGGTAACCGGCTGGTAGGAACGACGAAAGAGGTCGTTCATTTAGGTTTCACACTCGAGGCGCAGGAAGATGACGTACGGCCTTATTTAGGAGTTAGGATTTATGGAATTAGGATGTTAGGAGTATTGGATTCAGGGGCTTCGCGTACGATCATCTGTAGGGATGCATGGCATGTGTTAAAGAGTTTAGGGTTAGAGTTAGGAAAGGCAAACATTAGTAGGGTTTCTTTAGCAGACGGTGCAGGTATAGAGGTTGCAGGTTGTTTGTCTTTGCCAATAGTAGTGCAGGGGAAATCGATCCTACTGGAATGTCTAGTAATTCCAAATCTTCCACATGTCTTGATACTGGGTGCCGACTTTTGGGCCCGGACGGGAATTGTCCCGGATCTGAGATCAGGCGTGTGGAATTTTTCGAACCAGGCAGAGGTGGCATCGATTTCAGCAATTAAGGAGAGAGTAGAGTTAGATGAAGACCAGGATAGGGAATTAAGCAGGGTTCTAGCTAGAGTTTTCAAAAGTATGCCAGAAGGATTAGGATGCACACACTTAGTGGAGCATAAGATTAGGACGACGTCTGAACCGATAAAACAGCGTTACTATCAGTTTCGCCGGCGGTTCAGCGTCATATAGATAGGGAATTAGAAGATATGTTAAAAGAGGGTATTATAGAAAAATCAAGTAGTCCTTGGGCTTCTCCCATTGTAATGATAAAAAAGAAAGATGATACGTTTAGGTTCTGCGTCGACTACAGGAAGTTGAATAAGGTCACGGAACGTGATGCTTATCCTCTCTCCTACATCTCAGCTACCTTGGACAAACTCCGGGGTGCCAAATTCTTGTCCTCGTTGGACATCAAGTCGGCGTATTGGCAGATTCCCGTTGAGGAGAAGTATCGGCCTTATACGGCTTTCACCGTACCCAATCGGGGCCTCTTTCAATTCAGGAGAATGCCATTCGGGTTACATAACGCGCCGGCGACGTGGCAGCGTTTTATCGACACTGTGCTTGGTGCCGATCTGGAACCGCACGTGTTCGTATACCTGGATGACATTATAATCACCAGCAATTTCCGCCAACACCTGGAAATATTGGAAGAGGTCTTCAAAAGATTGACTGCGGCTGGCCTCAAGGTTAGCGAAGAGAAGTGCAACTTCTGTAGATCGTCGTTAAAATTTTTAGGATATGTAGTTGATAGGCATGGTCTTCATGTTGACACAGAAAAGGTCGAGAGTATGGTTAGGATACCTGTACCAAAGAACATAAAAGAGGTTAGGAGTTTTGTCGGCACGGTTTCCTGGTATAGGAGATTCGTACCAAACTTCGCAGTTTTGGTAAAACCGTTGACCGACCTGTTGAGGAAAGGGAGTAAGTTCATTTGGTCTGAGGAGTGCGAGGTGTTTCCAGAAAGCGAAAGAGTGCTTGGTGACTGCCCCGATACTGACATGTCCGGATTTTGAGCGGCCGTTTGTGGTGCAAACCGACGCATCGAACTTTGGGGTCGGAGCAGTGCTTACTCAGACATTTGAAGGAGAAAAGGTAATTAGTTACCTGAGTAGGTCGTTGAATAGAAATGAGAGAAACTATTCAACCACGGAAAAGGAGTGCTTGGCCCTACTGTGGGCTGTTGAAAAGTTGCGACCGTACATTGAGGGCATTCGATTTACGGTGGATCCGTGTGGTAGGTTAGCTAGGTGGGCGGTTAGGTTGCAGTAGTTCGACTTCGAAATTGTGCATCGCAAAGGCAAAGATCATGTGGTTCCGGACATGCTTTCTAGGAATGTTGCAGTCGCAGCTGAACTGGAAGAGCAGGTACCGGATCCATGGATCGCTAAGATGATCCACAAGGTCGAGTCGAACCCGCTGGACTATCCGGATTGGAGAGTAGAACAGGGAACTTTGTTTAAATTTGTTAGGGCAAAACACGTGATTGTGCATGACGATAGTTCGGAATGGAAGGAGGTAGTAGCGAAAGTAGATAGAGTTAGGATATTAAAAGAGTGTCATGACAATCCATTAGCGGGACATATGGGTGTTAGGAAGACGTATGCCAGAGTAGGGTCTAGGTATTACTGGCCGAAGATGAGGTCAGATACAATTAGGTATGTTAGAAATTGTAAGACTTGCCAGGGTGTGAAGCCGGTGAACGACAAACCAGCTGGTTTGATGGTGGAGGGGAGAGGGATTTCAAATCCCTGGGACATGATCTGTGTTGACTTGGTTGGTCCACTTCCAAAATCGAGTAGGGGTTTCGTTTATATCCTCACCGTCGTGGATTATTTTACCAAATTTCCCCTGTTGTTTCCCCTTAGGTCGGCTACTGCTTCCTCAGTTTGTAGGCAACTCGAGGATAATGTTTTTCTTTTATTCGGCGTACCCCGTAGAGTAGTCTGTGACAACGGCCCTCAATTCCGAAGTAAGGAATTGAAAAACCTCTGCAATTTATATGGATCTCGTCTGAATTTTACGGCGCATTACCATCCGCAAGCTAACCCAGCTGAGCGGATAAACCAAATCATTAAGTCGACCCTCAGAGCCTATGTGTCGGAGAACCATAGGGCTTGGGACTCTCAGTTGGCGAAAGTTGCCTGTTGTATCCGCACCTCCCAACATGATGTGTTAGGTATATCCCCTTACTACGCGAACTTCGGACGGGACATGATCACGGAAATCAAGAGTAGGGAACCAATTCCGCCAGAAGACGGCGTGAACTTAGGAGATAGGGAAATAGGTTTAGAAGATAGGGAAAAGGGGTCAATAGATAGGGAATTAGGTTCACCAAATAGGGCGACTGACATGACTGACCTAGGGATGCGATTTAAAAAGCTTAGGGAAGACATAAGTAGGAAGCTGGCGACGGCGACCATGAAGGCTTCTAAGTCATATAACCTCAGACGACGCGACGTTCAATACTTACCAAACGAGGTTGAGTGGCGTAGGAACTTTATGATCTCCGACGCGGCGAACTACTACGCTGGGAAACTAGCCCCAAAATACGTCGGACCTTTCACCATCCGGAGAAGGGTCTCACCGTGGACGTACTAGTTGGAGGACGCCACAGGGAAGGACCGAGGAACGTGGCACGTGAAAGACCTCAAGCCGTACCGCGACGAGGCTGAGGTACCCCAAGAAGACCTAAGTCGCGTAGCAGAGCGAGGTCGCTATGCAAAGAGGTACAGAGAGCGTAGGTGCGCTCGATGATGTGCTTGAGCATCGGAAGACCGATGCAAAGATGAATGTCTGAATGTCTTGTAGTAGTAACCTAGATAGTAGCCCCCTTTGTGTTGTCTTACCCCCTCGTTTGTATTGGCTTTGGCCACCGTTAGTTTTGGTAGCTGGCCCGCAAGCAGAAATGTGAGGGCACATTTCCCAGGAGGTAAAGGTGGGGTTTGTTGCGTGCAAATCACGCCCCAAAAATCCTCCATTTCCTTTGGTCCTGTTGTTGTCTGTTCACCCCTCTGCCCTCCTGCCTTTTCTTGTTTCGTCCCCGTTCTTTTCTTCCCGTCATGCTCTGGATGCCACGGTACAGGTGGGATTTACTAGATCCTTTGGATCCAGTTCCCTCCCCCGGCCTACCGCTCCAGAGATGACCATATAGGTACCCCTGGAAGAGCCAGGCGGACGGCCTGGAGACCCTAGCGGACGGACGGTCTGCCCCCCCCTTGACGCCCGAAGATGTCGACACCAACAGCAATGGCCGAGAGCCCACCCTAAAATATGAGATTGTTTGCTTCCAGCGATATAAATTTGTAAAACCCCCCAAGACCCCAAATTCAAACAAGACAATAATTGTGAAAGAAAGCTCACGATTCCCCACGATCCATTCCCCTCATTCGTGTCTGCAAGGAGACTTACGAGCCCCGCAGTAGAATCCATTTTATAAAAGTTTTCTTCCTACTTGGCGGTCACCATTTGAGCTAACCTTAATTGTTACCCAAAAGTGTTCCGGGTCCGAGGGACCCAAGCAGTCACTCGACAGACAGAACGAACAGAACGAACACGACAAAACATCGACTGGCGTGATTGGGTGGTTTCATAGGGAGGCTGTCAGAGCTCTGGAAGTGAGTCCCTTTGTTCTGACAGCTGAATTAGTAGAACCACGTATGAATGTATGCGTGTGGGAGAGGCAACTAGCCGAGATGCGCGGCTAAGTAATTAAGAACTAACCGTCATAGCGGAAAGTAGACGCACAAAAAAAAAGACAAGGAAAAAGTAGAACGGAGAACGAAATTAAACAAAACTAACCAACGAACAAACAGAAGAAACCAACAAAAAAATATAAAGGAAACGTACAACGAACGAACAAGGAAAAAAAACCCACCACCAAGTACGAACACAAATAAAAAACCACAAAACCCCAGCGAGGAAAATAGGAAGAACTGACGGACGAAGCGACGACGAGAGTGACAGCGGCGGGAAGTACCCACTCCCCTCACCAACCCCGACAGCCAGATAGGAGCGACCCCAAGTAGGCAAGAAAATAAGATAAGTACCCCTCGTAAATTTTTTTATATTCCCATTTGTGTGATCTACCCCCAGTTGGGGTTATTTTCGAGGTAAGGCTCTTTACCGTTTACCTGGCAAGCCCCGTAACCCTTTAACGGGTGGTTTTTTTTTAAAACATTCGCGACCCCGTTGCCACCTAATGAGTCACCCCGGTGTGTGATCGTACGGAATCGTGGGCCTTCCGTTGGCCGTCCAAATCTAGTATAATACTTTGTTGGCTAAATTTTGAGGTGGGCAACCCCTTTGGTGTCCCACGATTGTTATTTATTCTGTACTATATACGGCCTTTGTAATCTCCCCCCTTTTTTTTTACAAGAAAATACATACACTTAAATTCCCCATCAGGGAAAAATTCATTTGTTTTCTTTTATCTTGTTTTCCCGATTTTCCATAAAAATCGGGTGGCTCCCAATTCATCATTGTTTACGTTCAGTTCCCTCTTTGCCGAACCCCCCCGTACTGAGCAGACGGTGGGCGCAGTTTGGAACCAGCTGCTGGTTGCAATTCCGGTTCTCTTTCGTTTCCCTTTTGGGCTCGTTTCGGTTTTGCGTATTTTCTTTCACTCGTCTACCAATCACCACCCGTGTGGTTCGTTGCAGTTCCTTTTTTGCTCGTGTCATAATCTTCTTCCTTTGTTTTTTGGTTGCCGGTAGCCCGGCACCCTTCTTCTTTTAAATTATTTAATTTTTATTTAAACGCGGAATAATTTTCCTCCCCCGGGAGTTGCAACAAGATCATGAAAAGATGAAAGCTGATGTAACCAATGCAGTTTCTGCCGCAAGTAAAGAAAGCATTTCTACTACGTATAAGGATCCTTTCAAGTATAGTAGTGAAAATGCATTGGCTTGGCCAATAAGAACAATAAATTGCTCTTTGAGCAATTCTTACATTATAAAGTAAGTGGGGCTGTGGTGGATAATCTGAGCAAGGTGCCTACAAGCAAAAAAAAATAAATACAACAGAAGATGAAACAGATGCAAACATGTTTATGACCTCAGTTGTTCCACTGTTACGATGAATCAAATGATAACGAACATAACTACGAATATGGAATCTCTCCATTACATGCAAGAATGAGATGGAATGTATTTTGAAACTTGCGTATATAGCGAGAAATATTGATGAATCTATTGGAATCAACGAGGCAAAAAAAAGCTCCAATAGCTTTTTCGCGGCAGAATAAAGACTTTTCAACACGTTTGCAGCCTTATCGGACCCACTCATTTCTTCGTTAAGGCATGTCAGAACCGAAAATGATCACAAAACACAATACTCTCCAGAAATGATTAGTTCATTAGGTATTAGTCAAATATTGACGACACAAGTACACTTGTGAAATTCGGTCCTCGCGTGGAGGAAAAAAAAACAAAAAAACGCGCGGGAGTTCACAACAAAAAAAAAAAAAAACAGAACAACCAAGTGCAGTGAAACAAAAATCCACAGTGCGGGCATCTCAATCATCTGCCCCTGGTCGTTCTGTCGCTTGCACTCAGTCACTGCCGTTGCTGTATTACATTATTATACAGCGCGTACCATTATTGTTCTCTCACCGCGGTCGCGCCATTTACGTGCGTAGTGATGTAGCTTACCAAACTCCACCACAATGTAGTCCCTGTTCCAATCCGGAATTCAATTTCATGCGGTTAAAATTTCATCTTCGTAAGCAAATTATCCAATACTAGTTTATATACAGCAATTCGACTTCTAACGAGTTTGATGCACTCACTGACTCCATTTGGAGTCCTTTGGAGCATTGTAGTATTTTTTGCCTCAGTTTTTGGTCGTATTGGAATCTTTCTCCCTTAAGAAAGACATTGCAGTCACTCCTGGCTCGTTTAAACTTTTTTCGGTTTTCCTCTGTCGGGTTGGTCTTGAAGGACCGAAAAAACATTCCCTAACCCTGACAGCCTCTTTAAAGTTCGAGTCGTACCATGTTTTCTTTCAGTTTGATACTCTTCATCCGATGAGGATCTCATTCCACAGAGAAGGGTGTCTGTGATCATATCAGCAGCGGCATCCACGTCGTTATCAAGAAAACGAGATTAGAGAGAAGAGCACAACAACGGTGTACTTACCAGGGTGAGAAGTTAAAAACAAGTCCAGGGTGTTGACTGGATATTCGCGTGGGCTCATTTACAAGCTGCGTTATAAATGCTTCTATAAATAAAGCAGTAGTGGATAATTTGCTTACGGAGATGGAATTTTAACCAGATGAAAATGAATTCCGGATTTGAACAGGGGATATATTGTGGTGAAGTTTGGTAAGCTATATCATTACGCACGTAAATGGCGAGACCGCGGTTAGAGAAGAATAGTGGCACTAGGTCGTAGCTAGGTAGCTTCAAATCAGAGTGATCTGAGAAGTGTGGGCGGGAATCTACATGTGTTTCAGTAAGCGCCAAAACAATTGGCCTGTATTTACAAATGTGAACGTACGTAGAGAAGTGATTACTTCTTAGCTCTCGGATATTTGCTATGCCCACTCTAAATTCCAGAGCTATTTAAAAAAAAAAAAACATACAAACGAACAAAAAAAACACAAACATCAACGATACTCAGCAAGGCTGCGATATTAAAATGTTGATGTTGGTTCACCGAATCAAATTGTTGCAGGTGTTATGCCCTTACATCTTGAAGTAGTGGTGTGAATAGTTTTTCTATTCCTCGAGTTTTTTATCCTCCGAATATTAGATATAATATTAAAAAATATGTGACAAATGGATTGTTCCTTAGCCCTTCGAAATCTAAACATTTCTCTATATCTAACATATAGTAAATTTTACTTTGATCTAAAGCCGAATTTATGGCTTTCTTACTAAAATCTAAAACTCGTAGAATCAGTAACAAGTCTCATTTTGTTATAAGATATCTATCCGGCAATAATCATACAAACCTTTCCATTGGTTGCATTTATGGATGCTTACGAAATCTTTGGATTGCAGTTAGCTTTACTCCAATTAGAACTCTACAAACACTGGTAAGGACCCTAATTATAACAATAATATGCTACGCCGAGGTGGTATACAGTAACCATGACCTGCTATTTCAGAGAAAACTCCAGGTACCTTCTCATGACTTAAAGCGATAACATACGTACTTAGGATACGTGGATATGACTATATCTCTGCACATTGCAAAAGTTTATTTAAACGTACCCGGCCAAAGTGGTATGGCCTTTGGGTCTAAAACAAAACCGGTTTAGCGAGCTTACCAAAGTCCCACTTTCCGAGCCACACTAAAAAAAAAAAAAAAATAAACGAGCAATTACGACTCTGGCAGAATTGCCTGAATTCTCTAAATCATCCTCATACAAAAACCCAAGATTCATTCTAATAGCGCCCCAAAGTGTTAATAAACCTCTTACGGCAGTAAGTATTTTTGCCTTAAGCAAAGCGATTGCTGCTATTAGCACTGAATATGAGCAAATAACTCAACTAAGGGACGGCAAACTTCTTATTTTGGCAAAAAACCGAACCATTTCTGCTAGATTCATAATAACCAAAAATTAAGCCGGCCTGTCCAGCTTAACTCCTCGAAAGGAATAGTTTACTCCCCAGTGGAAGTGGAAGTTGTTTCAGAAATGAAATCGTAAACGGTAACTGATGTTTATAAGTTCACCAAACAATACGATGGTTTGATTCATTCCTAACTCCGAACACAGTGTAAATTATTTAGTACAACACCAAAGTCACCCTGCATTGCCGTAATTGTCAACTTTTGGACACACTTACAAAAAATTAAATAACACCGACATGTCAACGTCTGTAATTTACACCACCTCACTCGAATAGTGATTGTTCCAGAACCATGTTTTGTTTTTTTGTTTTAAAAAACTTAACATGAAATAGGTATGAAATATAAATACAGTTATATTGCCTCAGCATGTGTTAACTTTTTTAGAAAATGAGATAGAGAGAGAAAGAAAGATGTTTGGCCTCAGTGGTTATTTCTCGCCATGGCACAGTGTGGGAATTCGTACAACTAGCGGAATTAAATTATTAACGCTTGTGGTTTGAACTCTTCGCTGAATTTTTTTTTTCTTAGCTTAGTGATAAATATCCATATTATGAAATGGTATCATTTTTTTTTCTTATTTGGTCAAAGTTCTTGGAAAATGAGACCCGAAATCACCGTTTTTTCACATAAATTAGATTAGATAAATAAGATCATTTAAATGTCTTAAATCGATAGATTGCGTTAAAACGAGCAAAAACTTGTATGAGGAGGGGGGTATATCTCCCCTCGTTTATTATTAGCTCTGAAATTATTAACTCCAAAAGTTACACAACCTCAGGTTCTAAGCAACTTATTTTTCTTTTTAGAACGCACTTTAAACCAGTTAAATAGGGTCAGAAGTTATTAACAGTCTATGAATTAGATCAGTCATTGTGTCCAATCTGGAAGTTTTCCTCGTGAAAAGTTTCCTATATTTTCTGTTGTTCTTGTTTCTGGCTTCTTGCGCTTCTTCCGATAGTTGACCAATCAGAAGGATACAAGATGCAATAACTTGCTTTCCATGAAATAACACTTTGTGCACGCTACCTGGCATATAATATCAACCATATTTTTCGATATACAAAGTTCTTAATCGGGTTACAAAATTATCAAATGCATCAAGATTGATAGGAAACCCAGAAGAGAGTGCTTCTAAAACGATGTAGTACACTTTTATAAGCTCTATGTCGATGCCTGTAGTTTCAGCTGTTTTGGTTTCATCTCTGAACCGCCTAGCTGTATTTCCATAGTTTGTGTTACCTGCTTGTTGGCTAGGTATGTCAACAAGTAACCCAATCTCTTTTCTAAATTTCTCCTGAATCATTTTCTTCGTGGTTTTCATGTTGTCCTTACGCTATTGGTTTTTCACTTGCCAAACTTTTACGTCTAATCCAAGAATGCAGTGAAGATAAACCAAAGGACATTGCAAATTGATTCTCAAACTTTTGGAATATAATTTTTGGATTATTCATCTCTGATGGCCTTGCAAATATAACATCAGGCTTTGACATCAGCCTTTGCAAAGAGCCTGATTTCAAGGGGGAACTATGTGAAACAATGCTTTTTTTTTCTCCAATGAATGTTAAAATAACTAAAAAAAACACTCATTTTTTAACTTTAAACACCACCAAAAAAATTTTAGAATCCAAATAATATATAAATTAACTTACATTAACATTCCTTGATATAAAATAATTTTAAAAAAATAAAACTTTCGAAATACACACACTTCACGTATAAAAAAATAATACAATTCCAAGTTGCCTGCTCAAGCCAATTAACTCAGAGATTATTACAAACTACAGCATCATGATTGTTTTTTTTTTTGTTTACATTATTTTTTCCCAATAATTCTCTCATATCGTTCAACTGACAAAACCGGTTTTGACTTCAATTTTGAATAAAACTCCGCTAGTTATGCGAATTCCCACACTGTGCATGGGTGGCATCCAACATTTAACGGGGAGCCTCGGGCGAGGCTGGAATTCGAACACCGAACCTTCCGATTTGGAAGCCAGTCTACTACTACTTGAGCCACGACCACCCACATGTGTGCGGACTGTTTTGCCCCCACTTCTCTACATCGAAAGAATGTCCTAAATTCATACATATGAAAGATATATTAAAAATCAAAACACAGAAAAAATTTGGTCTCGCCGATGCCAAACGCATGCAGAATGAACTACATCCCTCTGTGTTACTAATATTCTTTCCAAGCAAAACAAGCTGTCATCACACCTGTGACCCTCGCCTCTTCAAACGAGGCACAATCATTCAATAACCTTTCTACCACCAAAAATTATAAAACAAAAACACGACAAGAATCTCGAACGGAAACATTTAATAAAAGTTCAAAAAAATATAAAATACAAACTGTCTGCTCTCATTCTTCTTTTTCGTCCACTACTCCAGCCACCTCAAACTTTGCATTCAACTCTATAAAAACAAAACACTCCAATTCCATTACCAAAAAAAAAACAATCCGCTATCCACTTCCTATGACTATTCTAACCCTCTCAAATCAACCCCACTTTCTCCAACATCAATTACCTCCCAAACGCTTTTAGCAAAGAACCAGTAAACTAGCCTTAAAGCTGACGGAAGCACTCCCATAAGAAACATGCTTACTGAAGCTGATCTATCTTCCATCCAAACCGATTTGATTATCTTACCGCTCTACTTATTCAAAAATTGAACCCAAGCTACTTAACTTCAATCTCTTCCGACCTCAAAAAGATTCTTCATAGATGTAAAGTCCCAAAATGTTCATCACGATTACCGACACAAAACCAATATGTTTGCCTTTAACTAAAAAGACAAGTAAACCCCTATGGCATCGACCCTGGCTACTTAAAAAAGAATCGATTATAATGGATCTCAGTAAATTTCATAAGGCAACGACTACAAACGACGCATACAAGCAGATGTTTTTCGAAACTCACTCAGAACACCGTAAAAATTGTTGGTCTTTCACTTTTACTGACGGTTCCAAAACTGAATCAAGATTGACTTTTGCTGTGGTTAATGATTCCAGAATAAGAAAGACTTAAAACACAGAATATCTCAATACTGGAAATATAAAAAACAAAATATTGTATATTGATTGATATTTTCAGCATTTGCGGGACTGTAGATTGGTTCAGACTCATCTTGACCAATGTTGTCATTGTATGTGCTAATATTTATATTCACCAATTTTGTTATTATACTCGTATGCGCAAATATTTTAAAGTTGTTTTTTAAATCTTTTGGTCTTATATCATCGAATCCTGCAGATTTATTTTCTTTTAGTGAGCTTAGAATATTTTCTACTTCTCTCCATATTATGAAAAGTTAACCTTTCCATGTATTGCATTTTTGCATCATCACCAGGGGCTGCAATAATTTGTTTATGTACGAGGGGCGTTCAATATATTCTCGGTATCGATATGAAGGAAAATGCGAATTCAATTTAAATTGTTTTTATTTTTCAATATAATCTCCCCTAACATCAATGCATTTGTTACATCTTGAGATAAGCTTTTTTAAACCCTCAAAAAAATAAATTTCCTCTTTCTCTGCAAAATACCCATTTATTGCCGACTTGAGTTCTTCATCATCCGAAAATCTTTTTCCACGAAGACATTTTTTCAAATCCGGAAACAGGAAATAATCACTAGGGGCAAGGTCTGGACTATAGGGTGGGTGTTGGATTTCTTCGAAACCACAATCTCGAGCAGCAGCAGCCTTGGAAACTCGCGCCGTGTGAACAGGAGCGTTGTCATGAAGAAGCAACACACCCGCTGCGAGTTTACCCCGTCTTTTCTTTTTAATTTCCTCCCGCAAATTATGCAAAGTAGAAGCGTAGGATGTGGCGTTGATGGTTTCACCTTTTTTTTGTACTCAATGAGCAAGATTTCCTTTGAGTCTCAAAAAACTGTGGCCATGAGCTTCCAGGCAGACGGAGTGACTTTGAACTTCTTCGGGGGGTCTGTTCCTTTTTTATGCCACTGCATGGACTCTTGTTTGCTTTCAGGGTCATAGTGGTGGACCCATGTTTCGTCCCCAGTAACAATTCGATCCATAACACCGTCCGCGTTCTCACTACACATCTCCAAAAGCTCTCTACAGCATGCGATTCTCACTTTTTTCTGAGGCGCTGTGAGCATTCGTGGCACCCACCTTGCACTGACCTTTGAAAGGTTAAGATGGTCATGAAGAATGGTGTGAATGGTACCAATTGAAAGCTTGGTGATCTCTGCCATCATTTTCACCTTTATTCGGGCATCCTCAAGAACAAGTTTTTCGACTTCTTTGATGCTTTCTCCCGTACAAGCAGTAGCCGGGGCGCCGGAGCGGGGGTCGTCTTCAATGCTCTCTCTGCCTCTCTTGAACTCACGTGACCGCTTTTGCACAGTTGATAATGAAGGTGCGGAACCCTGGTAAACAGCCACCATCTCTTCATGAATAGTTTTTTGACTTTTTCCTTGCTTAGTGAGAAATTTAATTACAGCGCGATGCTCAATTTTCACCATCATCGTCTCAGTTGCCATTATGATTCTGTTTAACTAGAGATAAAACGCGAATTAATAATCACATTTATATGAAATTTTACATGAATGCACTAAAATAATAGTATTACTTGATAAATCAGTCAATTTATATATAGCTTCACCCCGATACCGAGAATATGTTGAACGACCCTCGTACTTGGGGGAGTTATGATATTTGGATTCACCGATGACATTGTCGTCATGAGAGTAGCTAAACAGACTGCAGACGTGCAGTAAATGAAACTACGAGTATGGCGTGGATAAATGATTGACTGTTATCCACTAGAACTAGCTGATCACAAAACAATTGTTGTCCTTAATACCAATCGGAAATCCTTAAACCAAACCCTTTGGATTTACACAGCTTTTAACAAGGTTGGATAGGAGACTGCAATTTGAAAAGTGGATGGATTATTTATCCAGGGAAAGAAAATATGTAGTTCCTTCACGCACATTGGTGGACTTAGATACTCACGAAGAATTCTATTTCCCAGAGTTGTCATATTAGTTCTCCTAAAAAAAAATGGCCGAAATGCTATCGACAGATGGGTCACGCCAAGAACTTCTTGATGAAGAGAGCTTGTAATATTTTTCAATAGTTTTTGATATTTAATATTCTATTGGAAGTTAGGAAACCTATCACCCACAAAAGTTTGACCAATCAAATGTGAGAGTCTCTGTATTAACAAAATCATAATTAATACTGCATTGAAGGTTCTAAAATTGTTGCTTTTAATTGAATAACTTAGATTATTCCGACCCCTTTTTTAAAATTTTCTTTAAATGTGTGATATGATTTCGATTAGTATTGTAAATACTTCGAGAGTTCCCTATTTTCAAGAAAGAATTAATTGTATTTTGTATATGTTTTTTTGTTAATAACTTCAAAAGTCATCGGTGAATTTTGGTCAAAACTTAATGGCCGCGATTCGGCATGAAGACGCATCATTTAACAAATCGATAGCACTATTCATTTACGAGTTATCGTGAGCCAAAAAAAATTACAAATATGTACGGACATATATAGAGTTTTCCAATAAGGACTTGACAACTTTTTTTTTAAATAAAACGCAAACGTTTTAAGATATTTCAAAAACTTTATTATCGACTTGAAGTACAATCAAAACATTTATGAATGGAACTCGACTTCGTTCATATGGCCACCGCGGGCACGTTTCGTTGGACCCAATTTTCAACTATTCGGGCGAAAAGGCCGCTATTTCGCAATGACATAAATGGCATAAACCAATGACTTAACGTAACCCCACAGAAAATAGTCAAGCGGCGTTAAATCGCACGAACGAGGCGGCCAGTCGGTTGGCCCTTTTCTAGAGATAACACGCTCACCATACTTACTCTTCAATAAATCGATTGTAGCGTGTGCTGTGTGGCTTGTGGCATCATCCTGTTGAAACCACATGTCGTCCAAGTCCATATCTTCCAATTCGGGCAAAAAATAATCGGTGATCACGGCGCGATAACGCTGACCATTCACAGTAACGTGAAGATCGTTATCGTCGACGAAAAAATATGGCCCAATAACGCCGCCAGCATGCAAACCGCACCAAACAGTTATTTTTTTGTGGATGAAGTGCTGATTCAAGAAGCAAATGTGGATTTTCACCCGACCAATAACGCATATTTTGCTTATTGACGAACCCATTGAACCAAAAATGAGCTTCGTCACTGAAGATGATTTTGCGATGAAATTCATTATTTTGGCGCATCTTCTCCAGAATGGTCTATCGGCTTCAATTCTTGAGTTAGCTTGATCTTGTATGGGTGTAAACCAAGATCCTTAAGCAAAATACGCCATAATGTGGTCTGAGCGATGCCCAATTCTTGAGAACGCCGTGGAATTGACTGATTTGTATCGTTTGCTACGGACGCCTGAACGGCAGCAATATTTTCGACACTTCGACCAACCCGTTGTCTCACTGACACGGCAACATCAGACAACGAATGTGTAGACTCAAATTTTTGCACTAAATTTGTTATTGCCTGTCTACTAGGGCGAGAATTACGATCGAAAATTGGAGTTAACGCTCTTAAAGTTGCAGTCACCGACTCCGAATTTCGGTAGAAAATTTTTATAATTTGCAGACGTTGCTCGTTCGTGTACTTTACCATGATGAAAATGTTGAGTTTACTGAATAAATTGACAGTGACAGTTTGATGATTAGTGAAAGAGTGCGTTGACAAATTAAATTCAAAGTTGTAAAGTCCCTATTGGAAAACACTTTATAATAAATATATGTAAACATAATATAATAAATACACACACATACACATACATACAATTTTAGAAAGCGTAAGCGCAGATGCACGTGAAAGATCTCCAGTGGTTATAGGCCAAAACTGTAATGCCTGGACAACAGAGCGAGATAGCAGGCTCACCAATGCTAGAGGACGTATCCTACTAGAAGCATCTGCATCGTTGGATGTAAGCATTGCCAACAATGGTCGATATTACTTACCTTCATGAATATACCCATAGTTTCCATCAGGCAATAATAAGGCGCCCTAAGCTACCGGTCCCAAAAGGGAAACATAAATTCTTCGAGATGGAAATGTTTGACGAAATGATGAATATCAGCGAGCTAGTCGACAGCGAAACTGCGGACAATTTGTCGTATCACCTTACTCGCATGTGACGCAGCAATGCCCAGACGTTTACCCAGTAAACGGTGTACACCTTGCTACTGATGGAGCCAAGAAATATACAGAACACCAGAGTCTGAGTACATAAAATTCTATCTATGTATCTTGTACAATAGGGCGAACCTAATAAGAGTGGACAATTTCGTCATTAAGTTAACTCGAAGGCACGTTGCAAGAGCAATGACCTCATCGAACAACCTGATATCCGGGGCTTACTACCCCAATTATATGTATCACGAGAGAGTTCGCTTTGACGGCTTTATTCCTCCAGAAGCGTTCCTCTCTTTAGATAGCAAAGGTTTGATCCAGGATCTTCCACGTCGCTCGAACAGCTGCGGACAGGCGACTCAACTACGACAGAGACGTCGCACATGGCATTGCGGAGCGTCTCCGGTTCAGTAGAGCGGTAGGGAGTCGCGAAATGAGGGATGTTGCTCGGCAGCTCGTCGTCGAACTCCTCCAGTGATAGTTAGCTTTATGTGAAGCAAGGTAGGCCAGCCTAATTTTTTTTAGTCATGGCCGGCTTAAATAGTTTTAGGTAGGTTTAAGTTAGATTTTAAGAAAAAAAAATATAAAAGCAAAAAAAAATAAATAAAAATAAAAAAGGAAAAAAAAATATATATCTATACATATATTTATATATTATGTATGTATATATATATTATGTATGTATACATATGTATGTATGTATGCATTAGATGTAAGTAGGTTAAGTAGGTTAAGATTTATTTTTAGGTAGATTTTAGGCTTTTAGCTTTAAGTTTTATAAAATATTAAAAGTTTTTAGTTAGAATTTATTTTCTTAGTTTTAGTATCAAGTAATGTTAAAATAAAAATAAATTAGACTGTAAGATACGTCGAAAGACATAGTTTAAGTGTTAGGTTTAGCTTATAGTGCTCGCATGGGGCCAGTAAGTTAGAATAAGATTATTTGTAAGTAATTTAAGCTAATTTCTAAACATTTTTTTGTCTACCAAGTAAGAGTAATTTAAGTGTTAAAAATAAAAATGCATAAAAAACTAACTGGAGCCAAGGAATAAAAGCATTCAAAGCAAACTGCTTACAAGCACGGTGGAGAGTGCAGCGTTCCAGAAGGAAAGCCGATCTTTAAAAACGACTAAGTATATTCTGACTGGAAATAAAGGCGATAAAAGAAAGTAAAGCAAGATGTTTCAAGAGCTTGTGCGACGAAGCGAATATTGGGGCACATACAAAATGACAATGACTAAGCTGAAGAGCTGTAGGTCTTCACAATGCTAAGGTTTAGTGCAGAAAGCCGCCGTCCAAAAGAGACCAGACATGTTTGTAACAAAGATGCAGAGTCTGAAAGAGTGGGTTTTCCCAGAGCACCAGGAGAACCAACATCATATCGTCCAATATATTTATTGGACACACTGGAGAAAATATTTAAACGGATCATAGATGATAGATTGCTCACTGTGGCAGAAGGAGCAACAGTTTGGATTCAGAAAATCGACGCGGTGGTAGAAATAGGTTTCATGGATTTTCCTGAAACCACTAACGATCTGGATCGGAGTTGGGAGTACGCCAAGTGGCGTACGTGTTCCGTTCAATGGTGAGTCGAGTGCGGTTTTCTGTTGAGTCTTTAGAGGGGTCTGGAAGACACGATCTTCGTAGATGTTGTTGCGACGAAATGGCATTTTATGGTGTGAGCTACGTTTTTTTTATGTTTGATTCGTTCGAGATTGTCTGGTTTGTATTTTGGAATGTTTTCGGATTTGAAATTCAGTGATAAGATACTTAGGATCGATTTTATCACATCCTCTTCGTCGGTAGCATTCGACATGTGTCCGACAAATGTGCGGTGACCTTGGGTTCAAATCATGGTCCAAGTCTTCAAAATCAATCTGCACAGTAATTGGCTGCTGTTGCTTTGGCGTCTGTGGTAAATACTCTCCATTTGTATGTCTATTTAGCACCAATGTTGTGGGAGAAATCAAGGTAAAACACGAGTTAGTAGCTCAGAGAAATTATTTAATCAAATTTGATACAAAAAGGAGAAATTACACCGCACAGCACCAATAAATAGAACAAAAGATTACATAAAATACATGAGAGTAATACTTGACAATAGACTAGGTATAATAGGAGAGTCGGTAGTCGTCAAAATGATCAAGGAAGAAGAAAGAGCGACTTTAATGACCAGGTGGCTAGCTCGGTGGAATACCACTATGAAGGGCAGAGTACTGAGTCGACCACCGACGAGTGCACAAGTGAACTAATGCACTCGCTAATTATCGTGTGCAAAAAAAATTATAAATTAATTATGCAAAAAAAAGAAACAACAAAATAACCAAAAACCCGCGCGCGTGTGCAAAAAAAAATAGAACAAAAAAGTGCAGTGCAGTGGAAAAAAAAAAATCACACAGTGCGGGTATCAAACCTCTCCCGCTCCTGGTCGAAATACTGTTGCTTGCACTCAATCACTGCCATTACTGTATTTACCATACGGTACGGGCAGTGGCTGAGTGTATGTAACAACTGATGGATAGCGGGTTGTGAGTGAAAATTTTGTTGGTGCACTGTTTCATATTGTTGTAAGGGCATAACAGCTACAACAATTTGATCCGGTAAATTAATGTCAGAATTTTCACTTCGCAGCCTTGCTTAGTATCGTCGGTGTTTGAGTTTTCTGTGTTTGTCTGTGATTATGGCTAGGGAATTCAGGGTAGACGTAGCCAATATACGCGGGCTAAAAAGTAATCACTTTTCTGCGTACGTTCACGTCTGTAAGTACAGACCAGCTGTTTTGGCACTTAGTGAAAAACAGGTAGATCCCCGCCCACACCTCTCAGATCATTCTGATCTGAAGCTACCTGGCTACGAACTAGTGCCATTATTCTTCTCTCACCGCGGTCTCGCCATTTATGTGCGTAGTGATGTAGCTTACCAAACTCCACCACAATGTGATCCATGTTCCAATCCGGAATTCAACTTCATGTGGTTAAAATTCCATCTCCGTAAGCAAATTATCCACTACTGCTTTATTTATAGAAGCCCCAAACTGGACAGCAATTCAACTTTTAACGAGTTTGATGCGCTGTCTGACTCCATTCAAAGAATTTTATCCCTGTATCCTCATACTGAAATCGTTATTACGGGCGATTTCAATATACACAATTCTGGGTGGCTTCGACATTCTGGACAGACAACACCCGAAGGACGGTGTGTTGAGATCTTCGCTGCGGAAAACAACTTAACGCAGCTTGTAAATGAGCCCACGCGATTACCAGACGTTGATAGTGATACCGCCAACACCATGAACTTGTTTTTAACTTCTCACCCTGATAAATACACCATTGATGTGCTCTCCCCTCTAGGCTCGTCGGACCACTGTGTTATATCAGCTAATTTCTCGTATACTGACCACACAGTTAGAGAAATGTTTCCTAAGAGAACCGTATGGCAATACGAGAAAGCCAACTGGAGCAGACTTAACAGCTTCTTTAGGAATTTTAACTGGTCGTTATGTTTCCTCGATAACGACGTAGATTCCGCTTCTGATATGAATACAGACACCATTCTCTTTGGAATGACATACTTTATTCCTCATCGGATAAAAAGTATCAAACCAAAAGAAAAGACATGGTACGACTCGAGCTGTAAAGAGGCCGTCAGGATTAGAGAAATATTTTTTCGAGCCTTCAAGACCAACCCGACAGAGGAAAACCGAAAAAAGTTCAAACGAGCCAGAAATGACTGCAACGCCCTTCTTAAGCGTGTGAAATTCCAATACGACCAAAAACCGAGGCAAAAAATACTGCAATGTCCCAAAGGCAGTAACAATTTTTGGTCGTTTGTCAGAAACATTAGAAATTCCGCCTCATCCTCCATCCCAACGCTCATTTACAATGACATTCCAGCTGTCAGCTCTTTGGACAAGGCCAATCTACTTGCTGCACACTTTGAGGCCAGCTCAACACTCCCAGATTGTGCTGTGTCTCCGCCTACACTTGAATTCGTCGAATCTTCAATGGGACGAATCTACTTTCGCACTCGTGTAGTAGCAAGAGTATTTAAAGATCTCAACAAACATAAATCCGCTGGTCCAGATGGTATACCTCCCCTTCTTCTGAAGAGGTGTTCTTCCATACTGGCAAAACCACTGCGTAAGCTTTTTCATCAATCCTACTCTTTAGGACTCTTCCCGAGTAGATGGAAAACAGCATTTGTCCAACCCGTCCCTAAAAAAGGCGAATCATCTTCACTCTCCTCCTACAGACCCATTGCACTTACATCCCTTCTTTCCAAGGTCATGGAAACACTGATAAATCGTCAGCTCATGAAATACGTCGAAACACGAAAACTTCTCAATGACCGGCAGTACGGTTTTCGTAACAACAGATCAACTGGTGATTTGATGGCATGTCTCACCGAAAAGTGGAACCAAAGCGTACATCAACCTGGAGAAAGCAAGATAGTTGCACTTGATATTTCTAAGGCATTTGACAGAGTTTGGCATCAGGCTTTTTTGTCGAAAATGAGTGCATTTGGGATCGACGACTCTTTTCTTCAATGGATTAGAAATTACCTTTCGGGACGTTCAATTCAAGTTGTTTTGGACGGTTTCAAGTCTCATATTCACAAAATAAATGCTGCTGTGCCCCAGGGCTCTGTTCTGTCTCCGACACTCTTTTTAATTTTCATTAATGATCTCTTGACTGCTACTTCTAATCCAATATATTCCTTTGCTGATGACAGTACTCTCTGCTTTTCATATTCGTTCCAGGACTCACCGCCCTGCTCTTCGGCTGTAGAACGAGAACGGCAGCGTATGCTAAGCTCATTAAATTCCGATATCAACAGCATAACCAATTGGGGAACTATCAACAGAGTGGAATATAATGCTTCCAAAACACAATGCTGTCTGCTGTCGTTAAAGCGAAATTTAAACACCCAACCATTATCCATGAATGGCACTTGCATCGTCGAAACCGAAAAACTTTCCATTCTCGGTATATGTGACAATGACAACTTACAATGACTTAAGCACCATAAAACTTAAGACATCAAAATTACTCGAAAAGTACAAAATATCGCGAAAAATGTTTCAGACAAAAGTCAAAAGGTGCTGAAGGGGATATAAGATGGTGACCACGAGTTTGACCTTGAGACCCATTTTCAAGATCAAACGAAGGTCACTTTTGATTTTACAAATGATAATTCCTGATTTTCATTGCTCAGTCGTATTCCTCTGACGGGAAAAGAATGCATTTTTGAAAAAAGTGTTTCATGTAAAAGAATTGTAATTTTTCACGCAGATTACGAATCTGTCAAAAAAATAGGGGTTCCCATTAAAAAAATCAAAAGTGACCTTCGTTTGACCTTGAAAATGGGGCTCAAGGTCAAACTCGTGGTCACCATCTTATGTCCCCTTCAGAACCTTGTGACTTTTGTCTGAAACATTTTTCGCGATATCGCGTATTTTTCGAGTAATTTGGATGTCTCAAGTTAAAAAACTCACCTAGTATAAGGCATTCATCCGCCCAAAATTGGAGTGCAACGCCCACATCTGGTCAGGTGCTCCTAAAACATCTCTGCACCTGCTAGATAGGATTCAAAACCGTGCGATAAAACTTATTGATAAAAATTATTGATCAAATCAATGGACACTCTCGAACAGCGACGTAATGTCTCCTGTCTCACTTTATTTTATCGCTATTTCCACCACCAGTGCTCCACTGAAATCGCCAGTAGCAATCCACCCATTCAAACTTTCAACCGTAACACCCGTCTCTCTCGGTACCTCTCTTTTCTTCCTCCCTAAATTTCCTTTGCTTGCGCTGTGTACAATCACCTTAAGGGTACTCAAACCCCTTGAGTGCGCGCTGATTATAACAAAAAAAAAAACGATGGACCTACAGACTGATCCCATTAATAGACGTTTTCACAAACCGAAAGCATGGAAACTGTAACTACCATCTTACGCAGTTTCTATCTGGTTATGGTGGATATCGGTAATATCCACACCTCTTCGGTCATAATAGCTCGCAGTGTGGACAAAACTGCCCAAATTAGGAAGAAGACACAGAGCATGCAGTGTTCAATTGCACACGCTTTCTGGGATGGAGAATTTACATACGAAACCAAATTCTGCCGTCAGAAAAAAATTGGATGGAGACTTGCACATTCATAACAAACGTGCAAAATGAGGTGCGAAAGATCGAGAGAATTTTAATTAATTAATTTGGTGGGGGCTAACATCCCCATTTATTTCGCTTAATGCAAGCTTAACATAACTTAAAAAGTAGGACTTAAAAACTAACAAGTTTTAGGAAGTAAGGGAATGGTGGAGGAGATCAAATTTAAGACGAGAAGTGCTCAGGTTAAAATCAAAAAGGGGGAGGTTTGAGTTGACCTTACGGAGCATGCGGGAGATTGGTTCGTTAGAGCCATAAGAGGTGCGTTGGGTTGGGATATAAAAGGGACGAGGACAGCGTAAATTACGAGGGTTAGTGTTGAAGGACATAGAATTGTAAAGTAAAGTGCAGTCCACAGAACCGGAGAGCAGTCGATGGATGAATAGAATGTCAGCTACGTCTCTGCGTTTTTCGAGAGTATTCAGGTTAAGAAGTTTGAGGCGGTCGCGATAGGGAGGTAAGATAAATGAAAATAAAACGACTTATGGATACGGAGCAATGTTTGATAATCTTCGCAAGATCGTTTATAGTTAAAAAGAAAAACAGGGACTTAGATGGCTGCCTTGTGGGACACCAGAAGTGGTTAAAAACGGGGTTGAGAAGGCTGACCAAAGCGAATACTACAGTAACGGTTCTCCAGATAAGAAGATATCCATTTTAACATGGGGTCAAATCCGATTGAAGACAATTTGAAAAGGATCAGTTGATGTGATATTTTATCGAAGGCCTTAGCGAAATCTGTAGCAATAACATCAATTTCGTTGCCATTTTATAAGGCTGAAAGCACAAAGGACACGAATTCAACTAAGATTGTAGTAGTTGATCTACCTAGAAATCCGTGCTGACTGGCTGATATGAGTGACTTGCACTGCAAACTTAGAACTTCATATAAAAAACTTTCGAACATTTTAGGTATGTGAGAAAGCTTAGCAATGGTTACTTCATTCTTTGATCCCTTTTTGTGAACCGGGGTTATGAAAAAGGTCTTCCAAACTTGGGGGAAATCCCCAAGTGGGTGCGTGGGTGCGAAAGTTGGAGGCACACTTTTTGAGAAATATTGCTGGGAGCCCATCTGGACTGGATAAAAATTCATCATTGAGATTTTATAACTTTTCTCCAATAAGGGTGGGATCAAAAGGTTGAGAAAGAGAGGGGCCAATGGAGAAATTGGGAAGGTACTTGAAATAGATTGGGTCGGGTACGAAGAGGTTGTCTGCAAATGACTGTTTAAAAAAGTTTGCAAAATAGTTGGCAATAATATGTGGGTCGGTCGGTCGGTCGGTCGATTATCGAACGAGAGAGAGGTTAACCGTCTGATTTTCTTTTGTAGTTGACGAATTGATAAAATGTCTTAGGATCGTTGATAAGGTTGGTCTGCGCTGTGTCGACAAAGCGCTGATAGAGGCAGTTATAGAGCTGGGTGAATTGCAGGCAAGTTCCAAGATAGTTAGAGTAGTCATAATAAGAATTGGTGCGAAGAAAAACTGCCCATAATTTGTTTCTTCTGTTTCGTAAAGAGCGAAGTCTTCTGTTGTACCATGGAGGGGAAATAGATGATGTTTTGTGCCGTGAAAGGGGGACGTAGAGAGAAATGGAATTAAATATTTCCTTTGACGGAGCCAAAAAAAAATAAAATAAATAAAAACACCCACATACATTTTCTTAAAAACTAAAAATATTATAGACATCTTAAAACATAAAGATATCACCAGATTTTCATTTTCGGAGGTGAATGCAAGAACTTCCCTATCAATAAGTCAATAAGACTAAACTAAACTGAAAACGAACACAAGCAGTTCTAACTTCTTAAAATGTCTTATTGCTTTCAGGGGACATTAAAAAGTGAAAATATCGTGAACGACTTCGTTTTCAGTCCAATTTTCTGATTAATTGCGAGAATTTTTGAGATGTTTTTAAGTTTGCTAGTATTATTTTGTTAGCTTATTTGGGATAAAAGTTTATGTTATAATAATTATAAAATTTTAAATAACTTTTATTCTTATGTCTTTATGCAAATTGTAGGTTGAAAGTTATTCTTGTTCGATCGAATAATAATCTTTAAATTTGGAAACTAATTAATTTCACTACTTGCGAATAATGAGAACAGTCAGGAAATTATCTGATTTCGACTTCGTCATACATAGAATTTTACTTTTATTCACTTCAAGCAATCAGCTCACATTACCTATCTACAATATATTCTATGTATGTTTACATATATGTATGTATATATATGTTTACATATATATATGCTCGTATTATATTATAGCTCTTACTTACTTGAAGAAAGGGCACACGTACCTTACGAATTTTCCCGTATTTCATACTACAAAAATAAAATGTTATTTTACATGGACAAGAGCTTTGAATTGAAAAGTTTCTTATCGCCTGTTAACCAAATAATTTTAATTTCATAATCACTAAACCGTATTACTTACCTTGTCACCTATTGCAACACCATCGTATTATTTTGCCATCATGTACAATATGTAACTACTAAATAATTTTAAATTAAAATTCAAGCTATGTAAGTATATTTCGAATAAATGATTTAAATAACACATATTTATTTCGATCTTCGATAGCCTTACTTTCATTAATGAAAGTTGTTATGCTTAAATTGTAATATTAGAACTACCAATTCGGCATTACGTTTGGCTTGTCTATTTTGTTTTAGCGGAAGCCTGTTGAACTTGTTTTTATTATTATTTTATGTGCTTCAAACTTAATAAATATTTTATTAGACTAATATAAATGTAAGTAATCCAGAATAATCCTATATAGATAACACACATTACAACAATAAATCGCCTAATATTTTTTCGATTTTATTTTTGACACACACCTGCTTGAATGAATACATATGGAAAGTGAAATTTGATTATAAATGCTATACTAACATATACTTGAGGATCACAAACTGCGCAATAGATATAGAAATTAATTTAATTCAAACATTATCTCTTAGTTTTTTTAAACTAACCCTTATTTAGAAAATGGTTAATTAATATTTATAAATATTCAGCTTAGTTTTTCTATGATAACATTCTTGTAACAGTGATTACGTGAAAATTATATCTGGATTCTAAGTTTCTACTTTAACGTTAAAACATTTAAATAAACCTATTATTAATATTTTTATATTGTATCATATTATGAACATTTGAAAATGTATATTTTATGTATATAGGCTGTACCAGATTCGACCAATAATTTTTTTAGGAACAATAGGTTTTAATGAGACCAAGACCATTGTATTTTGTGTTTTTTTTTTAATTATTACAAAAAATGTGTAAGTACTACCTAGTTTAAGGCCGTGAGAAGAGAGGCCAGCATTGTCGTATAATTTTGTTCTTTGTCTCACTAAAACCAATTAATTGACTCAAACAGAACTTTGACAATTTGAAAAGTCAAAAATGAGAAAATATTTTTTGATATTTGAAGTATTCTTATTAAATAGCTTCTAGCAGATTAAAAACTTAAAACGGTGTAGTTTGAAAATGGTGATGACGAAACTAGTGAACAAACATTTTTACAACGGTGATATCTTGGGTTTCCTACTTTTATCGTTTATAAATTATTTCAACAAAGCAAAATTGGAATTTGGTTTATTTTCAAAGATTTAATTAATTTTGTAATAGTAATAACTGCAACACTACAAAAATAAAAATGTAAAATTACAAAAACACATTCTGTCATAGGGTTTTTTTTTAAAAAATCAGTCTTATTTCAAATATGATTGACGCTGATCAATGTCAAAATATAATTTTTTTTTACATTTGGTAAATTTGAAACACACAAAAAACAATTTTATTTACCTTTTCTTTTATAAAAGAATATACACATATATACGTATGCAGTTCTAAAACCTCAAAACATCTTAAATGTATTTGCCAAAAATTTTTAACTGCGAAATTTAAATACAAAGTATGTAATAATAATATTTCGCATATGTATGTACAATAACATTCTTCTTTTTCTTTTGCCTACCGTTGAAATTGTATTGCGTATAAATACGCATTTCTTCCACATATTTAAGACGCTTATGGAATTAGCTAATGTAACATAAGTTAGCCAAATAAAGTAATTCTACTTCATACTTTAAATTGGATAAGCACATAACAACTGGTTCGTAAGTTCCCAAGCCTGACATATAGATCGCGACTCTGATAGCATATCAGTGGGAACACACTAGCGCCCTGGTGGTGAAATTATAAACGATCCTTAAAATTGAAACGTAACTAACTAATACGTTTTCAAAAACTGATCCTTTTCTTCCTTGCTGATTCTTCCTGGTTTTCTTCTTGTGAACGGTTGTGTTAGTCTTTAAAGTTTAAATTAAATAAAGTTGGAGTAATTTAATTTCTATTCTTTTGTTTAACTTTCTGGTACAAAATATTTGAAGTTTACTCGTATTATTAAGTAGCTGCTAGACCGCTACAATTGGTGACCCCGATTTTGAAACACTTACATATTTACTGCGCACTCTCATCAATTTATTTGCGAATATGGAAGATGCTGATAGTAAATGCTAATTTGGAGAATTATGAAGTGCACCCAAACTAAGTGCAGATCGATCGTATCGACCGAGTCGATTTACCACCACTTTGGAATAAGAAAATGCAGCTGTGATTCACATCTATCGAATCACAGTTCCAGAGCAAAAGGATTTCAGCCGACTCAACCAAATACCTCGCAGTTATCGCCCGTCTTGATCAGGAAACTATTTCGGTGGTGGAGCATATTATTACAAAACCACCAGACAAAGACAAGTATTTAAAAATTAAAGAAGCCTTGATAAATCATTTCTCCATTTCACAAGAACGACAATTCTAAACTTTAGCGTCGGGTCTAGAATTGGGAGATAAGCGTCCATCCGAGCTTTTAGCTGAAATGTAGCTGCTCGGTGGTAAATTATTAGATGCTATGTTCATAAGAACCTTATGGCTCGACCGCTTACCACAGAGTGTCCAAGTTGATCTCACAACTGCTGACAGCTTAGAAAACAGCAACCTCGCACAGCTCGCCGATAAAATCATAGACATTCAGCGTCACTCAAATATTGGACACATCATGCCTGTTTCTCAGATCTCAGAAACCAGAGAACTTGGGAAACAAGTACAGGAGATAGCAAGTAGGATGGAAAAGCTTTCACAAAAACTTGATCGCTTCATGGGTAACAATAGACACGCCCGTAGCCGCAGCAATTCATCTTCACGTCGCAATAAAGAAAACAAGCCACTAGCTTCGCAGATTTGCTGATAAAGCCAATAAATGCACGAAACCATGTGCATGGCAAGCAAACCAGGGAAACTTCAGCCACCACTAATAGATTCGACGTCTGTTGGTAGTGAGGCATACCTTCGCCGACGCTTCGTTTTTGACCGCACATCAGGAATCAAATTTCTCGTCGATACCGGCGCGGATATTTCAATTATTCCACCCACTCGGTTAGAAAAAACAAGAGTGGCTACACTAAGGCTTTACGCAACCAATAACAGCACGATACGTGAAGAACGAGCACTAACTCTAAACATCGGACTCCGTCGCCCTATCCGCTAGATTTTCTGCATTGTTGACGTACCATATCCAATCATAGGAGCTGACCTCCATATTATTAATTTGCGCGTGTTTGCTGAATTCAAACGCGGTCGTACAGACACAAATGATGCTGAACGGTCTCTACACCCAAATGGGTAAGCAACCGTAAAGCGAAAGTACGTGAGATAGCTGACATAGTAAAGATATTAATAGACCGTGGACATCATATATTGCACGAGTATTTGGGTATGCAAAAGTTCTGTTCGAAGTGGGTACGGGTTGGTGATTCAGAGCGCTATTTGGAGATGTTAGAGCGGCGCTGAAACGCTAGAAAAAGAATATGTTGATGAATAAAGTCGAATTTTGCCAACAAATCGTGTTTTTATATGTTAGGCTGAAACGTTTTTTGATTTTGTATTTGTATTCTATTATTTAAAAATTGTTTACAAAGTGGGACATAACAACATGAATAAAAAATTGACGCTGAGTATTAAGATATTTAAATCGAGGTGGTATAAGTACAAAAGACCTTGTTGATTGGGGGAAATTCAGCCTACTATGAAGGTAATCAGGTTTTTGTGTGTGAATGATTTGATGCATGTAGCTTAGAGAACGATATTTCAATCAATTTTCTAGACTGGTACCGCAGACTTGTATCGAGAAAAAGATATATAGTCATATCGGCGTAAGTTGAATACAAAGCGGGCAATATTGTTATATACAACATTTAGTTTGCGGCTGGTCGCATAGTTCAAATCACAGAAAACTTCGCATCCATACAGTAAACCGGGAAGTAAAAGAGTTTTTGCCAGTAATAGTTTAGTTTTTTTTAGAAATGAACCTTTGAATTACCCGCAGAAGACGAAGGCTGCCATACATTTTTCCGATAGCACTGTTTAAATGGTCGTGCCAAGTGAGGGTACTATTAAAAATCATTCCTAGGTTTCGGGCGGAGCTGACATAGTCAATGGTTTCCTCCTCTAGCTTCAATGAGTTTAAAACTGATACAACTAACGCTTTACGATAGATACGCAGGGCTTTCGACTTGGCAGCACTTAGGTAGAGGTTGTTTTTTTTTGACCAGCCGGATATAAAAAACAAGTCCTCCTTCATTAAATCAACTGCTTTATTTTTTTCAGAGAAAGGTCACTGATTAAAAGTTGTACATCATCAGCGTATAGATGAAATAGACAGTGTTGTACAAATAGCGGAAGCTCATTGATATAAAGTGAAAAGAGGATTGGGGCAAGTATATATCCTTGTGGACACCTGTCAAAACGTCCATAAAGCTGGATGAGCGCCCATTAACGACAAAGCGTTGTTGTCTCCCACTAAGATACGAGAAGATCAACTTACAGGACTCGAAAGTAAATCCATAAGAGTCTTGCAGCTTTTTACATAAAATTGAGTGGTTGACAGTGTCGAATGCAAGGCAAGAAAACATGTTTCATTTCAACACACACCAACCGAAACGCAATGTAACAAAACAAATCATTTCGTTTTCCTGTTTCGTTTGGTGTGTGTTAAGAAAAGGCAAAACTTGATTCGTCACACATTTTCAACGAAGTCTCTCAAATAAATAAACGGCAGTGCAAAAACAAAACAACGCCAACGAAATTTTGTTTTTATATTTCGTCTTGTTTTTTTTTTTTTTTTTTTTTGCTTTGTCGAATTATAAAAAAAATATCATGTACTTTTAAAATTATTGGCACTCAAAAAAAAAATCAAGAAATCTGACACCCTGTGACGAGTAAACCTGAGTAACTCTTCTGTAAATTACGGTCCAAAATCGAAACATAACTATATCGATTTTAACTAAAATGTTGCTTTTTTGTCCATCCATGTATCTGAAAATCATTAATCACCCAACTTGAACTGACTGTACTGACAAAAAAATGTACTATGCCATTTTGGCAAGTAGCTTTAAAAGATGGCGTATTTAGTCTGGATTCCAAAATGGTATGACACTTGCTAGACTAACGCTTAATTGAGGACAAAAAAAATATTTTGCTAAAGAAACCCGATTCATAGTTAATTCTTTTTAATAAGTTAAAATGAGTATCAAGCGTGAGCCGTGACGCCGTGATTGAGACGGATAAAAACCCCATTTCGACTAGTGTGAGTGAAACAGATAGTGTTGAAAATTACTCGTATAACTGAATTTCCTTTTTTACACATGTATGTCAATGTATTCTTTATATATACCTACTCGTATGCTTCACATATATAATCAACTACATACTTATGTTCATGGATTATCGAGTGCTATAGATTATGTGTATTAGAACTACTTTAACATGTATTATGATGAATTTTTGTTCAGTTGCAGTTTGTCTCCTCCCGTCAAATTTAACTACCTAGAATCGGTACTTACAGGTGAGGCAAAGAAATCAATCGCTGTGATTACTTCCTCAGAAAAATGCTACGAAGCTGCAATCGCTCATTTACAGGAGCATTATGAAAGTACAGAGAAGCTCATCGATGAGCACATACAGCAATTGATTAACTTATCTCCAGTTCGTGATTGCACAGATGTTTCAAGTCTACGCAGCCTTTATGGTACAGGTATTTCCTGTACCCGTTCGCTTACTGCATTAAAAGTCCCTTCAAATCATTGTTATGTCATGCTTCGGTCAATATTGCTACAGTGCTTACCAACTGCACTACGTATCGATTATTATCGTTAAGAGGAGAAGGGGGAAGGTTACACCGAAGTTATTCCATTTTCCAACCACAGCGAGTCTTCTTTTTCACAAATTGACGGGGATGAAGTAAAGAGTATTTTAGCGTTTCTCGAACGAGAAATCGAGTCACTCGAAAAAAGCGATATTTCTCATACTAGCATTCAGTTTGATAGCAGTGGCTGCAAAAGACGATGCCTGCTTGTTCTGTAAGTCAAAAGAACATAAAGTGAAAGACTGCGAGAGCAATATGTCAATTGCAGACAAACGAAACAATTGATTTGTAGTGGCAGATGTTTTCGTTGTGCCAGAATTGGGCATTCTTATAAGAAATGTTGAAGTGGAAAATTTCTAACGTGTACGAAGTGTAAAGGCAAACACATGTCTTCGATGTGCGGTCCTCAGTATAAAAAAAACAAGCAAACGAAAAAAGGGAGACTGGCGGCAATGGGACGACATCAGATAAGGCGAGAAACAGTGCGATGAATTTATGTGCACATAATTGCGGAAAAAACATTTTCATCAAAACAGTTCGGTGTGTTGTCAGCTTGCAAAACAAGAGCATTTGTATTCGTGCGGTCATTGATGGTGGTAGCCAGTATACATACTTGCGTAAAAGTGTTATGGAAAATATGAATTTAAAACCGATTGGAACAGTGGACTTGTCAGTAATCCCTTTCGGGAGTAAAGTTCCAAATCCTGTTGAGAAGTTTTTAAAAGTTAAGCTTCCATTGAGAAGTCAATTCGATCTAAGTAAAGTTATTTTTATTGAGGCTATTGTCGTGCCACAAATTTGTGTAGATGTTTTGGACGTGCCTCGAATCGATTGCCCACTTCTACGAGGCATTAGTTTATCAGATGTTCGGCATAACAACACGGAAATTGAAGAGGGACTTAGTCTTTTAATTGGATTGGACTATTATTGGTCTGTTGTTACCGGAAATCAGCGCCGTCTCACCAAGCATTTGAGAGCCCTCGAAATAGTTTTTGGTTGGGCATTACACGGCTTGCACTTCCCAGCGAGAGATGGTAATTATTATACACCTTATGAAGATTCTTCTTTTTCTTCCAGTAGTCTTCTTAGTTTGACGTCGGTGAAAGCAGGTTTTTTTACCTGCCTCATAGACCAGTGTATAAGAATGAAGGTACAACGAAGATTCGTATTGTGTTCGATGCCTCCTCGCAAGCTGTTGACACGGGCTCCCTCAATGACCATCTTTGGACCGGAGCTAATTTGCTGTCTGATGTTCTAAAAATTGTACTCAATTTCCGTCTAGGTCCTTTTGGTATCGTAGCCGATATTGAGAAGGCCTTTCTCCAAATTGGATTGAGTATGGAAGATCGTGATAGGCATCGGTTCTTGTGGTTTGACCTGGACTTAAGAAAGCCATCGGATCTGTCAAGCATCGTTGAGTTCCATATGACAAGAGTGACGTTTGACGTAAATTGCAGCCCATTTCTGCTATGTGCAACTATCAAACACCATCTTAAGAGCGAATTGGATAAGTTTGGAAGAACTTGTTCTGTGTTAAGTGAAAACATATACATGGATGGCTTGGTTATTAGCGTGGACAACGAAGATGAGGGAAGTGAAATTTGTAGTCAAGCGGTGGCTATTCTTAGTAAAGCATCAATTAATCTACCACAAATGAAACTCAAATAGCTACAGGATACGTGATGAAATGGGTTCCAATGACGCTCCTTCTATGCAAAAGGTACTTGGATTAAATTGGTTTTTCCGTAGCGACGAGTTGGCTATTCCCTTGGATTCTGTCGAAGCAATGCTCTTGTCAAATTCGAATCAAATTCCACAAAACGTAATGTTCTTCAAGTTATTGCAAGAATTTTTGATCCCTTAGGTATGTGATTGCTCCATGTATAATCAAATTAAAGATCCTATTTAAGGTTTTGTGGAAGAAGAAAATACCTTGGGATGAAACGCTTACGGGTGTGATCAACTTACGGAATGGAATGAATGCATTAAAGGTATACTGGAGTTAAAGGACCTGACTTTTCCGAGGGCAGTACTTTCATTCCAAGCACACGAAGGTACTTTCAAGATTCATCTTTTTTTGGACGTCAGTTCTAAGGGCTATGGTACAGTTGCATACCTAAGATGCCCCCTGCATTCTGGGCAAGCTTCAGTTTTCTTTTTATGTGCCAAAAACCGAGTTGCTCCCTTGAAGATGGATGGGGGCAATGAGTTAACTCTTCCCAAACTAGAGCTTACTGCTGCCTTAATTATAGCCAGACTATATTCGTACCTTGAAAAAAGCCTCAAGTCATCTACGGTTAAGTATTTCCTATGGACTGATTCTAAAATAACCTTAATTGGATCCAAGGGAACATTCAGCGCTGGAAACACTATATTCAGAACCGCGTAGATGAAATAAGACGCTTGACTAAAGTTTCGCAATGGAACCATGCAAAGGGAAATAAAATCCTGCAGATCTCCTAACCCGAGGTATAAGTGGCATCACTCTTCGTAAATCATCTCTGTGGGCTCACGGGCCACCGTGGCTTAAGGAGAACATCGATGATTTCACTACTAACGAATGTCAAGAATACACCGTCGTGCCTTCAATTACATCGTCATCACTAGCACGCGTCAAGGAAGATCCATTGATGTGTTACAATAACTATAGAAGCTGGAAGCGCCTTCTTCGATAGACAGCTTATGTTTATCATTCCGTGAAGTACTTTAAGGAAAAGCGAAAATTGGTGCCTTTATTTAGATCTGATACGTCTGTGCAGGCCTTATCAGCCACCGAGATCCACATTGCAAAAACCCATTGGTTGAGGTATATTCAATTTAAACATTTTGCTAATGAGATTTGTTTGTTGCAGAGCGGCAAGGATTTAACTACATCGTCTAGGATCTGCGAACTATCACCCTTCTTGGATAGTGCTGATGTCCTCAGGTTAGGAGGTCGTTTTCAATTATCCGAAAAGTCAACAGACGTGAAACAGCATATCATACTTCCGGCTCAATCGCATAATCGTCAATATCATCATTGACGACTACATTGCAGCTGATGCTGCACGCCGGTGTTGCTACCGTTCTCTCTGAGATCCGTAAAGATTTGTGGATTCTTAAAGGTCGACAGGTCGTCAAGAAACGCATTAAGAAATGTTTTACCTGCAGGAAACTTTGGGGAGCTTCTGGTTACCAGCCATTCCCACCACTGCCTTTGGAGAGGGTCTCGTTATCCCGGCCATTCGATAATGAGGCAGTCGACGTCGCGGGTCCATTCCATTGCTTCGACGAAAAATTTGAAGCTTGCAAAGTTTACATCGTTATCTTAACGTGCTCAGCGGTTCGTGCCGTACATTTAGAGCTGACAATAAATCTATCGACTACCGACTTCCTAATGGCATTACGCCGATTTGTTGGCAGACGAGGTGTTCCTACAATGATATTGTCTGACAACGCTCGAACATTTCGACGGGCTGCCTTGGAGCTTCATAACACGGATGTTTTTGGAAATGAAGACGCCATCAAGGGATTTCTTTTATAGCGGAAGATCAAGTGACGCTTTATAGTGGAACGTGCGCCTTAGTGGGGCGGCTTCTGGGAAAGGCTTATCCGAGTAATGAAAATTTTATTGAAGGTAACCATTGGTAACTTAATTTCGAGCAGCTCAGAACCATTGTCGTCGAGACGGAAGAGATTGTTAATGCTCGGCCCCTTACGTACGAGAGCGCAGATCAACTTGATCTTTCACCACTAACAACTTCGGATTTTCTTGTCGAGCCTAGAAATCTAGACCTGGATACATCGCCAAATGATGCGGAAGCGGAGGTGCTTCGAAATGTTTGGAAACAACGAATAAGGTACAGAACTAAGCTGAAAAAGAGGTGGCAGCTCGAATATCTGCTCCTCGTAGAACTCGTTTTCGACCAGATGACACAACGCATAAATTGGAAAAGGGCTATCATCGAAGAAGCATTCCAGGGAAGAGATGGAAGGGTAAGCTCTTGTGGAATCAGATTACCTGATGGGAAGCAGTTACGTTTTACCCACTCGAACTTCAGCCGTACCCAGCCGAGGATGTTGGAAATTATAACTGAATTTCCTTTTTTACACATATATGTCAATGTATTTTTTATATATACCTACTCGTATACTTCACATATATTATCAACTATATATTTATGTTCATGTATTATCGACTACTATGGATTATGTGTATTACAACCACTTTAACATGTATGATGAGAAATTTTTGTTCAGTTGCAGTTTGTTCGTTAAGTAATAAAAATTTAATTTCGGAATTTGAATTTTTTTTAGTTAACTCCCATTTTTGTACAGATAGAGATGCCACCCTTATCATTTCGTTTTTTGCCCATCACAAAGCACACAGAACCCTACGTTTCGCTTTACACAACTGTTGTTTGTTCCGCGACTAAACGCCATCTACCGATCTTGTATCTTAGATCAAATGTTCAAACTGTTTGCCTTCAGCGGCAACACAAGCTCTATATCTTCTTACAAATGATCTGGTAATAAGACGAGCATATCTTCTGGAGTTGATGTCTTCAACGGCTTCTGCAATTGTACCAGACCGCCCTATCTACCTGTTGAAGTATTCCCGATCGAGGAACTCTCGTACTGTGCGAGCATAATGTACTGGGCAGCCATCTTGTTGATACCACATGCATGCATAAATATTAAGTGGTACTTCCAATAAACTTGGTAAGTGGTCCTCCAAAAAATCTAAATAAACCTCCGCATTCAAATTCTGCGGCAGCTCGAATGGGCCAATAATTCTCTCATTCAAAATTCCCGTCCACATGTTTACTTTAAAACGGTACTGTGATCTATCTTCTCACATTAAATGTGAATTTTCAACGTGCCACTCGTGCAAATTGTGGAGGTTCATGTAACCGTCCCTTTTAAAAGTTGATTCGTCCGACCATAGAATTTTTTCGAAGAATCTCGAATATTTTCTGAACCTCTGCACCATCGTTTGACAAAATTGGACTCTTTCTGGATAATCTCGGGGTAGCAGACTTTGGACTCTTTGTGCGATGGTTTTTCCTTAGAATTCGGTGTGCTGTTCTTTTGGGAACTCCTATGCTTTCTCCAATTGCCCATACTGAGGTACTAAGGTCTTGTGCAACTGCTTATAAGACTTTGTCCTCGTAGGGCATGACGGGTCTTCCCTTACTAACTATTAGATTTGGAAAGCGACCCTCTGAGAATGACATCATATCATAGGAGATTAGATTCTCGTCTAGTCACTCATCTAAGAATTACCAAGCTCGATGCTGCTTGGAACTACCACTACAAATACATTTGTGTATCCCCACTAAAGATAGCAAACGTGCGATTTGCTAATTTTTAAAATTTTCCTCTATATTAGAAATGTGGAAGGCATGACAAATAAAGATTTATGAGCTTTATTTAAAAAAGGAGCAAATCAGTGTATTATATTGAATAACAATAGTTTCTGAGTACAAAATACATTTTTCTCTAATTTTATTTAATTATTTTCACAGTAATACTAACTACAAATATATCTAAATGCTATTTAAAAGATTAGGTTGAACCTCGACCACAATTTTGGCCACAATATATAATATAGAGTACATTAAAATAAACGTATAACGTAAAGCAACAAATATTAAGTATATTTGTTTTTAAAAGAACTTAACACTCAAGAGGGTATTACTAATCAAAAAATGCCGGACTACGTGTTAAGTTTTTGGAAAATTAAATAGAGCGAGCGAGAAAGATGTTTGGGCTCAGTGGTTATTTCGCTCCATGGGTGGCATCCAACATTTAATGGGGAGACTAAATTACTAGTGTAAATTGACTTATTTGTTGTATTTTAGACAATCATTCACCTTACGAGATTTTAGTTGCTTGGAAAAAAGAATGTATTTTGCCCACAGCTGGTATTGAACCTCGTCCGGTTGGGATTGGGAGCCAATGCAATACCATTTGAGCTACGGCCACTTTTATTTATATTATACTATTTTTTTTAAATATATTATGAAAATTTTAATATTTTTATTATTTTTTTAATTAATTTCAGTGTACGTGAAAATCAAATGTGTTACGAGTACAATAACACAGAATTATAATTACTCGTAAAAAGAGATTAGGAAGCATAGGCTGTGTTTTCTTGCATGCAAGTTAGCGACCGTCACAAAAAAACGACCCAACCCGAGTTCATCATAAAAACTTGGTAGCACAGACATATTGGCAAATGTCTGACATTTCTCAAAATTCACTGGAAAGTACATCGGAAACGAAGAAAATAGTACTTGGAAGCACTGTTTTATATCCGGTAAGTAAAATAGGAAGCGTTTATGTTATTGTTGTAATTTACACGCAAATTACATTTTTAGCGGATAACGGATGTGCAAAAAAAAAAAACACCGCTATTGTATAATTGTATGAATATCTCTTAAATTGTTTTCTCTGAGTTATTTTCTTTCTACAGATTCAAGAATATTTTGTTTTTGCAATCAAGGATATACAAATGGTAAAGACAAAAGTTCTACATTTTTGAGTGGATCGTGTTGATCATTCATTGGCATCATTTTAATATGATAGTATTAAAGTACCAAATTTAAAAAAAACTGACAAGTTGAAGCGGAAAAATAATGAAAAAAAGTTAAAGTTTTATAATAAGATGAGAAGTTGAGAAGAAGACTGCCAGAGAAATTGCAAAAGTATTAAAAATATAGCAATGTCACATGGCATATAGGATCTAGGATCTAAGATGGATTTAGATTCTTAAAACATGTTCGAATTTCAATATTTTGGGTGTGCTTACCTTGCCAACTGGAATAAGTAAAGCGTTTAAGATTCTCCATTATAAGGAAATTAAATCCTACAAGTCCAAAAGATTTTTCACGCACTTTTGACTCACAAGCACAAAATTCAAAACGCGTTCATTTGTATTTTTAAGTAATTAATATCTTCGAAATATAAACTTATCTTTTATCCTTGAAATTTAATCCAGCGCACTGTAATTGCAAAATTGTAAAGTGGCAGTTATTAAACTTTGAATATTTTTTTTTGTAATGATACGAATACAAAAACAAAGAAAGACCCAAATCTGCAAAGAATAGTTCAATCGTTGTTCTTAAAAAGAAAAACGAACAACTGGCTTAACTAAATACTTAGTATTCTAATATTATTATTGTATAATATATTATAATTGCAAACATTAAATAGAGCCAGAGTTATCTTATATCCAATTTGTAGTTAAAGTCTTATTTTTGTAAGGATAATGTTGATAATACGTAACAAATCAAACATATCAAAATGATATTTACGTTTACTTTATTAAAAACTAGTTTATGTATTATATTGAACTTTAGTTTAGATCAGGACAGTACAATGCACAATTCCAAAGAGATAAAAAAACTTTCTTATAGATTGTGCCAGAACGAGTTGAATTTCCCTACAAGACTGATCCGCAAAAAATTTAAAAAATAGGAACATCTGACTTATGAAACCAACATAATGTGATAACCACTTAAATGTGAGCAGCGACATCTAGATCTACAGAGCAGAAGATGTCGATACTCGAAGGCCAGAAGATTTCGATACTTGAATAACAAAGTCTCGACCATTGATGACTGGAAAGCGGAATCGAATTTTCTAGCAAACTGGAAATTGTATGGGACGCTGGATGGCGAGGATTGTTCTCGAAGTATGTCATTCGAGTATAAATACAAGCATCCCCAATGTATGCAAGTGAGTTCATCAGTTGAATTTGAAATGTTAATTAGGAGAAGTGATTAAGTGGTTTAAGTAAAAGATAAGAAAAGTATAAGCGGTTGAGAAATTGGATTGTACTGAGAGAAACAATTAAATAGTGAATTGTAACTGTACTGAATAAAGGGATTTGTATTAAAAAGAATAAGTTCTATCATTTGTACCCACACAAACATTTTACATTGGTGTCAGAAGTGGGATAGGACTTATTCTGTGTAAAAAAAAAACAAAAAAAAACCTGTGTTTTCTGACTATTTGAAAAAGCTAGAATGGGTCGAAAACTATTGCAGTTGACCCTCGTCCAACTCAAATCCGAGTTGAACAAGAGAAGCCCTCAGCGCCAGTGGAGGAAAAAGTGACCTGGTGCTCCGACTTCAGGCGGCTTTGAACAACGAGGGACATGATCCTGATGCATACTCCTTTGATGTTGACGAGGATGAACAGACAAGTACCGGCAGTGATATAGCTGCGATGATGCAACTCCTCTTGTTAAAAATGTAAAAATGGACGAACAGAAGAACAGTCTCGACCAACAAAAGAAAAATCTGGAAGAACAAAAGAATAGCCTCGAACAAAAGCTGGAAGAACAAAAGAATAGTCTCGAACAAAAGCTGGATGAACAAAAGAAAAATCTGGAAGAACAAAGGAATAGTCTCGAAAAACGGCTGGATGAATAAAAGAAAAATCTAGACGAGCAGAAGAGCAGCATTGAACAAAAATTCGACGAACAAAAGAATAGTCTACAACAAAAACTGGAAGAACAAAATAACGTTCTACACCAAAATTTCGAAGAAATCGATAATAAATTTGAAAAAATAGAGAAGAATGTTGACGAAAAATTCGAACAAATGGACAGCAAAGTTGAGCAACTGGCAAAAGAGCTCGACACAGTGCGAAAACAGAAACTGCGAGAATGTTCTTTAAGCGGTCCAAGGAGAAAAGAGTTGAAGCCTCCCTCATTCGATGGCCAGACTTCATGGTCTACTTATAAGAAGCAGTTTGAAATGGCTGCCTGTGCAAACGACTGGGACAATGAGGAAAAGTGCTTTGCCCTAACAATGGCCTTGCACGGTCCTGCAGCAGAATTGTTGCAAACAGTAAACATCGAAAAGCATAAAGATTATGTGACTTTAGTACAGGCTATCGAGTAACGGTTTGGGGATAGCCACATGCAGGAGGTCTACAAGGTCCAATTGCAAAGCCGAACGCAGCAACGAGGAGAAACACTGCAGCAGCTCCAAGCAGACGTGAGTAGACTGGCACATCTATCATACCCCACCGCAGGACAGGAAATTATCGACGAAATGGCAAAAGATGCATTTATCAGGGGAATTGCAGATTCGAAGCTACAGTCAGCAGTAAGGATGGCCGGGAAAAGAACGCTTGCTGAAGCACTTGCCTTCGCTCTGGCGATGGAAGCAGCCAATCAGGCTTCCAGGGGAACACATTTCGTCAGGGAAATAGTATCTGGTGAATGCTCCTGCTCAAGACCAACTACCATGCAACGAAATATCCCTCGGGAGAGACGAAGGATGCGCTGCTGGAACTGCGATAAAGTAGAACATTTGCAAGGGCATTGTAAAGAACCGGTACGACGAGAAGGCTGCCTGCACTGGGGTTACAGGCAAATAGAAAGAAAAACCGGCAGAAACGGCTACCAAGAAACCGGTCAAATTTCCAGAAGCCACCAGTTAGGAAATGCTTACTTCGCGGGGCAGAAGTCTGTAGCAGAAGTCGACTCCAGGGTAATTATCCCAGTCTCACAGGTAAAACAATGCAATGAAAGCCTCCCAGCAGAAGTAGTCAGTGGTAAAGAAGCGAAAGAACAGGCAACTATCCAAACGATCAGGACTGAGCCAATAAAGGGTTGGAGTATAGACGAAATCCGTTTCTACCAACAGGCAGACAATGACATCGAACCAATATTGGCTTGGAAGGAACACGAGGAAAGACCAAGCTGGCAGCAGATATCAGATCGGAGCCAAACTCTGAAGGCATACTGGGCACAGTGGGACTCGCTTTTTCGTGCAAGATGGATTGCTGAAGAGAAAATGGGAAAGCGCAGATGGGACAATATCTCGTATGCAGCTAATAGTGCCACGGTCCAGAGTCAGCCAAGTACTCCATGAAAAACATGACGGAATCTCAGGAGGCCATTTGGGAATAAACAAGACGTTGGAAAAGGTAAGGGAACGTTTCTATTGGCTAAGCGCTAAACGAGATGTCGAGAATTGGTGCAAAAAGTGCATAAGATGTGCGGCTACCAAGGGTCCAAAAGTAAAGCCACATGGACAAATGCAACAATACAATGTCGGAGCACCTTTCGAACGAATAGCCACCGACATCGCTGGGCCGTTTCCCGAAACCTTTAATGGAAACCGATATACCCTCGTGGTCATGGATTACTTCAGTAAGTGGCCGGAAGTGTTTGCCATCCCAAATCAAGAAGCTAAGACTGTAGCCGAACAGATAGTCAACAACTGGGTGATCAGATTTGGGGTCCCAATGGAGCTGCACTCCGATCCAGGACGAAACTTTGAATCAAAAGTCTTCCAGGAAATATGCCAATATTTGGGAATAAGAAAGACAAGGACAACGCCATTACACCCTCAATCTGATGGAATGGTCGAGCGATTCAATCGGACCTTGAATGAGCATCTATCTAAGGTTGTCAGCAACTGCCAGCGGGATTGGGATCGACACATACCCCTCTTCTTAATGGCCTACCGAATCGCGGTCCATAGCACACCATCCGAGATCTTATTTGGTCAAACAATTCGGTTGCCAAGTGAAGCAAAATTCGGATCCCCACCGACGGAGCCCAAAGAGGTGAACGACTACGTGAATGACTTGCGCAGCAGGATTCATAAATTGCATGAAGACACCAGAGAAAAGATGAAGCTAGCAGCCGCATGAAGACTAGGTACGATATAAAGGCGAAATCTTCCGGTTTCAACGAAGGAGACCTGATCTGGCTGTATAATCCTCAGCGTAAGAAAGGCAAGTCACCAAAATTGCAACAGGACTGGGAAGGTCCATACAAGGTGATAACCCGCATTAATGACGTTGTCTACCGGATCCAGCGTGGGGATCGAGGAAAATTGAAAGTGGTCCATGTGGATAGAATGTGCCATTTCAGCAGGATTGTGAATGACGAAGTTGTTCGGGAAGAACAACTGTAGGGAGGGAGCAATGTGATAACCACTTAAATGTGAGCAGCGACATCTAGATGTCGATACTCGAAGGCCAGAAGATTTCGATACTTGAATAACAAAGTCTCGACCATTGATGACTGGAGAGTGGAATCGAATTTTCTAGCAAACTGGAAATTGTATGGGACGCTGGATGGCGAAGATTGTTCTCGAAGTATGTCATTCGAGTATAAATACCAGCATCCCCAAGGTATGCAAGATGAGTTCTAAAGTGAAATCTGAAGTGTTAATTAGGAGAAGTGATTAAGTGGTTTAAGTAAAAGATAAGAAAAGTATAAGCGGTTGAGAAATCGGATTGTACTGAGAGAAACAATTAAATAGTGAATTGTAACTGTACTGAATAAAGGGATTTGTATTGAAAAGAATAAGTTCTATCATTTGTACCCACACAAACATTTTACAATAAGTTCATTTGGATATAACAGTAAAACATTCGTTTGCCGCCAACCAAATACTAAACCTTTTCCGAGTTTATTTAAAAAAAAAAATGAAACATGGAGGAGGTAACATTACGTTGTTGTTTTTTCTGATATTGCATATGTTGATATGAACGAAAGGATTCACATAAATTTTTCAACATTACCATGAATGTTATCACGCACTGAAAAATTCTTCTTATACGATAGATATTCCAACAGTAAAGCAATCCTAAATATATCTCCGAAGAAGTAGAAAAGATTTTCCATGATCACAATTTGAGATGTCTTGGTTTATTAAATCTCCGGACTAAAATTAAATATAAAATTTTTAGCCAGTTCTAAGGAACAGAATGGTAACATATGAGGGGGTCAGAGCACAAGGGGTCTAAGTGCAAATTTTATAAAAATGATAGGTGCGTAAATGACCACCACGTAAATGACCACATGAATGACATTATTTTTTTGGTGCACATAGGAAACAAGTGTAGGCTTGATTGGTAGTCAGATCTATCGGGAAAAAGGATAACTACTCCTCATTTAATAGTTTTCGTTTGAAATTAAACAAGAATTTCTCAAAACTGTGCTACTGTTAGTTAGACCCCTTGTGCTCTGATCCCCTCATATGTATAAAATATATAATGTGAGCATGAGTAGATAATTTGTAAATACAAGTGGTTTTCTATAGAACCCCTTTTTCCGAGTCTCTACTCAGTAGAAAAAAAAATCATAACAACGAAACTGTTTTACATACATACTGTGATAACCACTTAAATGTGAGCAGCGACATCTAGCAGAAAATGTCGAAGACCAGAAGGTTTCGATATTGGAATAACAAAGTCTGGAGACTGGAGAGTGGAATCGAATTTTATAGCAAATTGGAAATTGTATGGGACGCTGGATGACGTGGATTGTTCTCGAAGTATGTCATTCGAGTATAAATACCAGCATCCCAAAGGTATGCAAATCAGTTCTAAAGTGTAATTTGAAGTGTTAATTAGGAGAAGTGATTAAGTGGTTTAAGTAAAAGATAAGAAAAGTATAAGTGGTTGAGAAATTGAATTGTACTGAGAGAAAGAATTAAATAGTGAATTGTAACTGTACTGAATAAAGGGATTTGTATTGAAAAGAATAAGTTCTATCATTTGTACCCACACAAACATTTTACAATACCATAAATAATCGATTTATACCCTAAAACATAATGTTTTCTTGGAGTTCTTTAATTTTTTTCTAAAAATGGTATGGGATTTTAAGCCATATTTGTGCTATTTCGTGGAAGCTGTATATATAGGTATATAGAAATATTTAGTACTCGTGTATGCTATGTGTATTGTGTTATTTATAATGAAAGGTGATGACAAGTCAATTTTCTTCAGTAAAAACTTTTCATGATATCAAAATTAGGTCAATTTATAATGTATTTTCAAAAAAAAAAAATGAAAAAAAAAACCTAGATTTGAAAAAATATGACTGCGACGAAACTAAAATGCATTCTATATATAATGTTATATTATTTGCCCTAATAAAGGCCTATAGCATCCAAATAAGGAGAAACTAATGGTTAAAAATGTGACATTTAAAAATAAGGAGAAACCAGTGGTTGAAAATGGTACATTTAAAAGCATAAAAACGGAGATTGGCTAAATAACATAGGTTCATTGGTGAATATTGTGACAAGTAAGAAACTCATTACAAATGTCGTATAATAATTTAACAACCAGGTTATCGGTAAGTTAAGATATACTCGTAATAATAAAATTAAAATATTGTCACACATTTCCAAAAAATATTGCTAATTATTTCAACAGAAGATCACAAGGTTTATGTTTACTAGAGTGAGACAAATTGGAGAATAAAACCTTTTTCTGACGAGATAAATATTTAGTCGGAGTAAAAATTACAAATGCGAAAGGCAAAGTGGACGAAAAAGGATCCACTTTAATATAAAGGCGAAGTTGAATACGGTGAAGCTAATGGCCCGAGGACCCAAAAGTCCGCTAAGTTTATAAGATTAAATAAAATAGTTCACTTTATGTATATATTTGTATATATATAGATACTACAAGACTGTATGTATATATACATACATACCCAAAACATTATGTTGCCCTCTGCAGAAGAAGAAGTAGGAAAATCACAAGCACACGACTTAAGTTGTATAGGGTTTTCCAATAATAACTTGACAAATTTTTTTTTTAAATAAAACGCAAACCATTTGCGATATTTCAAAAACTTCATTATCGGCTTGAAGTACAATCAAAACATTTATGAATGGAATTCCACTTTCGTTCATATGGCCACCGAGGGCACGTTTGCAGCGGCCTTCCAGCGTCGTCAGCGTGTTGGCATAAACCAATGACTTAAGGTAGCCCCACAGAAAATAGTCAAGCGGCGTTAAATCGCACGAACGAGGCGGCCAATCGACTGGCCCACGTCTTTAGATAACACGCTCACCATACTTACTCCTCAATAAATCGATTGTAACGTATGCTGTGGCTTGTGGCACCATCCTGTTGAAACCACATGTCGTCCAAGTCCATATCTTCCAATTCGGGCTAAAAATAGTCGGTGATCATGGCGCGATAACGCTGACCATTCACAGTAACGTGACGATCGTTATCATCGACGAAAAAGTATGGCCCAATAACGCCGCCGGCATGCAAACCGCACCAAACAGTTATATTTTGTGGATGAAGTGGTGATTCACGAAGCACATGTGGATTTTCACCCGACCAATAACGCATATTTTGCTTATTGACGAACCCATTGAACCAAAAATGAGCTACGTCACTGAATATGATTTTGCGATGAAATGCATAATCTTGGCGCATCTTCTAACGTACGTCGCTTCAAATGGTCTATCGGTTTCAATTCTTGATTCAGCTTGATCTTGTATGGGTGTAAACCAAGATCCTTACGCAAAATACGCCATAATGTGGTCTGAGCGATGCCCAATTCTTGAGAACGCCGTGGAATTGACTGATTTGGATCGTTTGCTACGGACGCCTGAACGGCAGCAATATTTTCGACACTTCGACCAACCCGTTGTCTCACTGACACGGCAACATCACACAAGGAATATGTAGACTCAAATTTTTGCACTATACTTGTTATTGCCTTCTACTAGGCCGAGAATTACGACCGAAAATTGGAGTAGAAATTTCCAAATTTCGGTAGAAAATTTTTACAATTTGCAAACGTTGCTCGTTCGTGTACTTTACCATGATGAAAATGTTGAGTTTCTTGAATATATTGACAGTGACAGTTTGATGATTAGTGAAAGAGTGCGTTCACAAATTAAATTCAAAGTTGTCAAGTCCCTATTGGAAAACCCTTTACTTGTTGCCATTGTTTTTGAAATCATGAATTCGTACATGTGTTAAATTCATAGCTACAGGCCGTTTGATAAGATCGTATACGGCAAAACTCGTTTATGAAAACCGGTTTAGAAGTGGCATTTGCATTAGCAGATAAAAAAATACTTCTACTAAGATGCTTTGAATAAAAAAATTTTAAGAGTGTTAAATTTTTTTCAGAGACGGAAGTATTTTATAATGAGTGTCGCGTTTGCATCACGTTATGAAGCAGTATTCTTGTGCACGCATCCAAAAGGGCAGCTGCTAAGTACATGAAAAAGTCAAAAGCATTTGTTAGCAAGTGAGTGCACCGTTATTCCCAAGGTAAAAATGTGGATGATTTGCCACGCCAAAAACAACAAAAAAGCAGGACAAAATGATTCTACGCGTGTTTGAAAATAATCTTCTATCGTTACGTGGAGGACAAGGGATTTTACGTAAAAGGGGTCTAAATGTGTGTTGTGATACGATACGAAGACGTTTACTAGCCAATAATATAAAATGTCGAAGCACAACAAAGAAACCACTACTGTCAAAAAAATACGTAGAAAAACGACTCAGTTGGGCCAAGGAGAATTTGGACAGAGATTGGAACAACGTTATTTTTTCGGATGAAGCTTCTTTTTGGGCATGGCCTCTTATCACTCATACCTGGTGTACACAATCCAATAAATTAATCCAGCGGACCGTCAAACACCCGGCAAAGGTGCACGTTTGGGGATGCTTCTCAAAACAAGGATTTGGCAATTTGTTCATGTTTACAAATAACTCAAACGCACCCAACATGGTCAAAATTTACAAGAAGGCTTTATTACCTATCGCCGGATGCAAGTCCCATTGAAAATGTTTGGGCATTCATGAAGCTAAAGCTCCAAGGAAAGAAGATCTCGACGGTCAAACAATTATCACGAAAAATACGAGTTTTATGGAGATCTTTGCCTCAATATTATGCTATAAGATTAGTAGAAAGGATGCCTCGTAGACTCCAAGCAATTATTGATATTGGAGGATAGTGGACAACATATTAATTGAAAAGCATTCAAGTAAATAAACAAAATAAACCAGTACAATTGATTTTTTTTTATTATTATAAGTTCTTCTTTAATTTTTGTCGTGCACGATGTTATCAAAAAGACTGTATACTCGTATGTATATTGTAGTTTTGTCGCATTAATTTTTTCTCATATTTTTTCTTAATTATATTATGAAAGAAATTCATTTCAAAATAACGTCCTTCAAATGTATGCGTGTATGGTAACAAATGGGGTATCATTGAACTCGGAACTATATGTACTTTAATTGTTTCAAAATAAATGTTGCCCTAAAATTAATGTGTCTAAAGTTATTTAAAATCAACCGTGATTTTTTTTTTAAGAACTTGAAATTTTGACCTGGTCATAATTTTTTTCGGAATAATATGTAATTAACCCCCACTATTTGCAACTTTGAAAAATGTACCCAGTATTTACAAAAAAAAAAGTCAGAACACTTCATCTCAAGTCACTTGTTGTCAAGGTACGATCCAACTTGTAAAATCATAAAACTTAAAAATGGGGTATTCTTTTACAAGAGCCCCTATAAGATTAACTAGTTAACAACTGTTTGGAATTGTTTTGACCCAAAATAAGTTTATAATCGCGCAATGCAAATCCAATGAAAATATTTTTCAAAAAAGGTTATTTTTTGAGCTCTAAAAGGAGAAAAAAATCACCTCGGATAGGTAACACCCATGTTTTGAGGTGTAGCTTTAAAAAAATCACTTTTTATCTTCTATAATATCTTTTGACACATCAATTGTAGGGCAACAATGGAGAGAGTTATTTTCAGTGATGAAAGAAAGTTGAATTTAGATGGACCGGATGGTTGTCACAATTATTGGCTCGATTTATGAGACAAACCTGAAGCCAGACTGAGTCGAAATTTTGGAGGCAGTGTTATGATTTTTTGTGGCTACAGGTATGGTTGAAAGATGCCACCGACATGTAGATTTGGCTGTTGTAGAGTTTCAAGCACAAAACAAGCGTGAAAATTGATAGCCTTCGAATCATTCCGAGTGAAGAAAATACTCTCCGTCCTATTCGGACTCCCACCCCCGGAGAACTAATATCGAAACCAAATATACGAGTACTTGAGTCTCAAACCACTACATCACAACAATGATGCCCGCGCCCAGGCAACAGTAAAAGGGTATCATAACCCCTACCCCTTAGGCGCGCGTAAATTATAAAAAAAAGATGCTAGAGTATTTTTTGGATGAATTTGTGGAAGATATCGAGGGCCTAAGATTTATTTTCCAACAGGATAATGCTGCTATCCATTCTGATAAGAAGATTCGATGTATGGTACTTTAGATTGACAAATACACCTGTTTTAGAGTGGCCGTTGAAAATTTATGGGGACAATTGGCACAAAAAGTGTACGAAAAAGTTACGATACCGTAAACGGCCTCAAACAATCCATTCAAGATGCTTAGAAGAACTTGGAAATGGAATATCTTCAAAACTTTATAAATTCCATGCCAAGTAAGATTTTTGAGGTTATACGTAGTAGAGGAAATACGCACTAAAATATTGAAATGTGTAAGATAATTTATATAAATAAAACTATTATATTTTATAATTAAAAATACGTTGCCTCTAACATAATTTTTCAGGTTTCCAGCAGTATTTTTTTTATAACTTTTCAGACTGTCTTCTATATATATATGTGCACTTCTGTTCTTCTTTGATTGATTTGTTAGCGATATACTAATGTTGTATCCAAATTGTTTATTTACAACCTGGTGTCTCTATATTTATTTCTCAGTGGTCTCTCTATGCCTCCATATTATATAAAAAAAAAAAAATAAATAAATCGGAATTATAATGTTTTTTTCTTCTGTCGGAACAGAGTTCTCGAACAAAGAATTAGTCCCTTACTCCTTATAAATTTCTTTATTTTAAAGGAATTTAATTAAATAAAATGCCTGCGGTGGTACCACGTCAATGCCGAGTATTTGCAGCCTGAGGCTGCCATTCAATTAAATTATAAAAACTCATACGCTATGAAAAATAGCCTTACACGAAGGAATGTAAAAATAATTTGAGTAGTTTACTTTTCCTGCCGTACTAAACAGAAAGGGTATATTTCCATTTGATAACTGTGGGTTATTCAACTTATTTCATGTCATACTGGTATCAAACGGGTAGACGTGACTATTTCAATTGTTGATTTAAATAAATTCCAGTTATATAGTAGTTTTAATAAGCAGAATAATAGGGCATTGATTTATGGAAACAAATATGCCTCCAACTCAAATTATGACTTTTGCTCTAACCCCCTTTTTAATTAGTACAGCAGTATTCAAATTAAATAAAATAGGTGTCTATCTTTTGTTTATCTAAATATTATTATTCTTCCATTTATTCAATCTTTAACTTGTATTGAAACTGAATCACTGTAAATGTTTTTACGTATTTATGTTATTTATTAACAAGTCTACTGGTAGTGCAATTTTAAACCTCTAACAATTTCAATAATCAAAAATAGTTTAAACTAGTGTCTAAATCGATTATTTGTGATACATTTTCTTCATAGTTTATAATTATACATAGCATAGCACGTATAGAAGTATTGCTATTTGTTACTTTTACTACGGTTATACTTTGTGCAGAACAAACTATTAATTATTCATAAAGTAAAGAACGATGTTTTCACATAGTTAAGACCACGAAATATAAATGTGGGTCAACAGTGAAATAGTACAACTTTATTCTTAATATATAATATTTATAACTATTCAAATATAAATCCACATATTAACTTTAATAAATTAGTCAGAATCGTTCGAAAATTTTGGAGGTGGATCAACTCGAATATCAAAAACACATTCATTTTGTTCCATATCACCCGATTCATTTTCGTAGTCGGATAGGAAGTCAGGATACGGTAGTTCTAAATCGAGATTTTGGTGAACACCTGCAGCACTTTCTTCACTGGAATTGCATAATTCATCGGATAAACCTCCTTTGCATTCAGGTCCACTCTCTTCTTGATTATATAAATGTGATTCGTATGTAAAATATTCACTTATCGGGTTAACCGAATCCTCTCTTCTTAATTGTCGCTTCTTTTGCCGGATAGGTTTTGCAGGATAACTTGATTCTGGCATATTTGAATGTGGGCTGACAAAATTCGGCTGATAGTGTATTGGATTAGTTATATGGCGTAAACGATCATATTTGGGATAACCCATTTCGTCTACGTTATCTGAAGATACATTAAATGCATCCAATGTTCCACAAGAATAAGTTGGACAAGGCCGGTATTCGTTATAGTCATCTGTTTCTTGCTCTTGCTCTTCGTCAAATTCCGAGAACTGTTTTTTTTCTAGCGTGGACAGTGCTGAGCTAGATTCGATTTCTGGTAAATAATCCTCAGAACATTCAGAGCTTTCTTGTTCTGCAAAAATACGTTCAGAACGCATACGTTTGGTTGGCATTGGACGTTTTTTGCGATAACCACGGTTTCTTAGTTTGGGATCTTGTTTTCGTAAGTCCAATGAGCTATCTGTATCGTTACCACTTGGCGGACTTTGAATGACATTTGATCGTGTTAAGGAAATTTTTCGAGGTGGTTTTTGTATAATCTGATTCGGGGGTGACTCAGAGCTAAGACTACTTGAGTAGTAAGGTGAACATTTGGCCAATTTTTCAGCTCGATGTGTCATTGGTGAAGAATTATCAGTATTCGATGCTGCGTTATTTAATGTGCTTGTCGTTGCAATAACGGATGTAGAGCTTTCTCTGCAATTAGATTCTTCTTCGATGCAGGGAAAACTTTGATTCGCTGACAACAAGTGCTCATGGAATGAATGAGATTGGCGTAGTTTGTTAGTTTTATACTCTCTTATTTGTGATTTCGATAAAGTTTTATCATCATAACTGTGATGCTTTGTCAGGGGTTTTTCCAGAAATGGGTTCACTATTGATTGCGGCACATGCACCGGAACTGTTGTCGATAATGGAACGAACTCCTGGCTTTGGTAACGCTCTGTCAGTTTATCATTTGGAGCATACAAACGCTCTACAAAAGCATCTCTTTCAGATGATATATTTTGGCTTTGGTATAACTTTGACATAAGTTCTAAAGATCTACGTTTTCTCGAAGCATCATCTTTGCTGTGATCTTTTTCTTCCATGGCAACAATACGAGGTGGAGGTGCCTTTTTTGGTTCTTCTTTTGAAGGTTGTATGATACTTATATTTAAATTTATCTGAGTATCTTCAAAGCTGTTACCATCACTGCTTCCGATCAAAGAACTTTTCTTGTGAATGGCAGGTATTGACGTTCTTTTTTCATCGGAAGGAGATATTTTCTTTACTATACGTGGATGTTTAAGTGGTACATAATCTATGCAACTTCCACGCCGAATTTTGTTGTCTGATGTCTGTTGCGCCTCAGTCGGAACTCCGACAAGAGTACGGCTGCTTGATGTGGACCATTCCGTGATTGTTTGGGCCATTTCTGTCAAAGTGAATGTTGTGTCATCACTTTTTGTTGCAGATTCTGAAAGTTTATCTGTTTCAGAATTTGAAAGGATATCGTACCGTAGCCCATCTGAAGATATATTATCTCCGGAAAATTTATTTTTACTACTAGATAAACTGCCACTCTTTTCATTTAAACTTTCTGTCGATTTATTAATAGAACTAATGCTTGATTTGGTATGATTTGACTTCTCACTCTTCGCTCCGCATGAGTGGTTTGAAACTGCAGATAAACTGTCGGATCCTGATAAGTTTGCGTACTGACGCACAGTATTAGTTCCCGTAGACCATTCAGAAATGCTTAAGCCAATTGACGTATCTTCTGAATGTGAGCTATGAGTGCACTTTTTTTGCTGTAACCCCATTCGAACTGTACCATCAATATCTGTTCCAATTGAACTAGTTTCTTCTTCAGAATGACTTGAATGGCTGCATTTTTTGTAAGAACTAGTATTTAAACGCATATCGAAATTTTTTCGAACTAAAGTTTGATCATCAATAAATGTTGGCCCTGATGTAGAAAGAATATCATCGATTGATGTGTCTGAGTTATTCGATCCACGAGAGTATTTGCGACCATATTCTGTCGTGCGACTGTTATCTGGCGATAACTGAATTTTAATCGTTCCAGGCATAAATACATCATCGTTTGATATAAGCTCTTCCTCAGAAATAGGACTACGGTTTTGTGGAGATCGAGTTGGCTGAGAAATAATTATATGTTCTGGGCTTCCATCTTTGTTCAAATTATTGTGAATAGATTTTGATACTGTACAACATGATACATTAAATGGAGATGACAAGCAAGACACCGAACTTAAACTTGATTTTAAACACGTTGATGTGTTGCTTTGTACATGGGATAGACATAATTCATCTTCATACGGTAAAACAGTGGCTGGGCCAGGAACAGATGTAATATTTTGTTGTGATAGTTTATCGCTTTGCGAATCATCACCTGTTTCTTCTACTGTATATTCACAAGGCGTATATGATTTAACTATAACTTGATCAGCACTTTGAGCTTCAGACGTATAATATCTCTCCAGGTTTTCCACAGGTGGCGTATCCATTGTGCTAGAGGGAGGTGACGGCCAATCTTGCGATTCTTGAGGTTGAAAAGTTATACTAGCTTTCCAACAAAACGTTTTCGGTACTGGTTTGTCTAAATCAGGAATAGAATACATTAATTCTGCGGGTTTGATGGGAACATGATCGTATGGTATTTCTGGTAGAGGCCAATCTTCAGAATCTTGACTTCCAGCGTTTGAAAGACACAATAGTGTATGTCGATCAAAATCTTCAATTGGCGCCTCCTCAACTTGAGTGACAGAAAATCGGCCCGTTACAACTGTAGGAGATTTTGGTTCATTTAAACTACATATACTTGATAACCGATCACCTGTAGCTGAGTCACATGGTATTTCTGGCATTTCAGCTGATGTTCTTCTATCTGCATCTGATATATAAGCCATGTTTGTGTTACTACGTGAATCGGAACTTAAACTCGGTTGATGATCGGTTGATCCAACAGATTCATCACGCATACTGACCGAATGCGTAGATGCCTTGCTTACGTCATCTTCCATACTGGACTTTTCAGAGGCAGTACTTCTTTCAGAAATTCGAGATAGCGTCCTTCCAATGGTAAATCCAGTATTATATCCAATAATATCTGTAGGATTAACGGCAATACCACATAAAGAACTTGTCATCGCTGGATAACCAAAGGTAGTTGGAAAATCATTTAATTCGTCTTGAAAACTTGTATCACTCTCCTTTTGATCTTCTGGCGATACTTCTTTAAAATCACTATCAGATAAGTCTTTTATTACAGTTAAATTATCAAATCGTTCAAATGTTTCTTGGTCTATGTTTTGCCACGGTTCTTCAACACTGGAACTTCCAGAACTTTCAATTGGAAATGGTTTCCAAGTCGGTTGTTGCTCCCTTTGCAAAAGTTCACCTCGACGCTGAGCTGCTCCAAGAGAACCAGAACTGCTTTCGGTTTCAAAAGACCCTTTTGATTCTACGCTCATTGATGTCTTTGAGTCAAAGCTTGACTTTGATTCCTGCGAGCTGCGATCACTCCCAGATTTACCGAATTTATTTTCATTCTCTTCAGTCATAACATTTAATTTTATCAAAGCTCCAACTCGATTTGATTTTGTGATTTTCGGAACCTTTACTGAACCATTTGAACTGGACTCGCTATCTTCCCTCAGTAAAATTTGAGAAATTTTTTCTTCTATAGCATCCTGAAATATTTCGGTGCTAGTACCCAAATCAATAGGACTTTGTTTTTCTAGCGTAGGTGTCGCTGATTTTTTAGGAGTGGTTGATTTTAACTCATTTGCGACTACATTACTTTTCCGTTCGCTACACTCTATATCAAGTTTTAGCATTTGCTCTTTAAGTTCTAAACATTTTTTTTGCTCAATGTCTCCAAAATCTTGAGATATACCTAAGGGTCGAGCTATTGAGCAACTAACACTAGACTCTTCGTCAAGTGAATTTTTCTCTTTAACACTCACTGATAGACTCCAATCATGTTTTCCATCTTTCTGTGGACTAACAGAGGCACCTTCTCCACTTGTCCATGAATCAGAACTTTTAGACTTCTCATTTTGTTTGGATAAGCTTCCTTTTTGCTTGACTTCAGGAGGCTCAGAACTATCTGTATGCTTTTCAAAAGCTTCGATTACAGATTTTTCTAATAAAGGGCTGATATTTGGAGGGGTAGGCATCACATTCAAATCAGGTGTAGCACAAAATGACTCTAATGCATTCATATCTCCAGCATCATCTAAAGTTGCCTGAGTTTCAAAAATATTTCTGTCAGGTTCCAAAGTTCTAGGTTCATTATCTGATGCATCAGATCCAATATATTCTTCACATTCTACAGTCATCCAGGACCCAGTTTCATCGCTACGACTTCTTTCTAAGCTCAAGCGATTAGTATCAAACCTCGAAACTTTTAAATGGCGGCATTCGCTTGAATTTTCATTATCTTCATCAATAGAAGGCTCCTCACATTCGATTGTTGGCACTCTATGAGGAAAACCCTCATTAAATAGCGGTGGCCTACTTTCAGAATGGCTTTCATCAACGGAGATAAATGAATCAATGCTATCTCCAGTAGATGGCTTACGACTACCATCGCTATATCTGGTTGTATCCTCTGATGGAAGAGATTGTCGTTTTAATAAATCAAGTGACCTTCTCTCTGATATAACTGCTTGCATATCGATTTCTTCAACTATGTTATACTGATGAGCAAAAATACGTCGGTCACCAAGAGCGCTCCTATGTACCGAAGGCCTTTCATCTACTGTCTTCTTGTTTTCAAGTTGGGGAGATTTACAGGATCTATCTTTATTGTCATCCAGACTCCTGGCCTTGATATCTATATCTAGATAATGAGTATCTGGCTTTTTTTCCAAACTTATAGATTTTGCATCGATCTTCTTGTGTACGACACTTCCTTCAATTTGTTGCTTAATTTCTAGACTTTTTGCAATTTTTTTTGGCGATTTTATAATAATGTCACTCGATACATCTGATTTTTCAGATTCTTCGAATGACTTGTTGCGATCTTCAAAGCTACGATTTGCTTTTTCAAGCTTTTCTTGAGCTCTACTCTCATCAAAGCTTCGGCTGAATTTAACCAAAGAAGTATCAAGTTTTCGCGGAGACTTTGCTATCAACACATGATCCTCAACTTTGCTTTGGAAATCTGTTTCTATAATTATTTTATCACCCTCTGTTTTAACAGAAATCTTATCTTCAGGCACCGGAAATGAAGGAAGTTGATCTTTCACTGGACTAAGCATTGTGATTGTCTGCTTCATAGCAGATTCATACAGTTTTTGTTGCCGTTCCTTTCGTTTTGCTATATCTGCTTCAGTTTCTTCTTGTGATCTGCTTCTATCTTTACTTAGCCTTCTCTCACGTTCAATAGATTTTGGACGTTCCTTTTGAATTGTTTTCTTTTCTTTTTTTGAATTATCAATACTAACGCGATATGATTTTGGCTTTGAAGAGTCTGGGCTTTTTGAACGAATTTTCGACCTTCCTTTGCCTGTACTTTCGATACTACTTGCGCGAGAAACTCCTGGTGAAGTTTTTCTTGAGCTATTACATGAACTGTAAGGTGACCAATCAAACTTATATTTTGGTATGTCTAAAATGAGGTGATCTCCACTTTTTAATTTCATTTTTGACTTTTTCTTATCCTTTATTTTTACACCTTGTAATGCTATTTTCTCAATAAATTGCAGCTGATTTAAAAGACCTTTTTCTTCTAAGTCTATGTTAATATTATCTAATATTGAGTAATAATGTGATGGAGTGTGGCTTGCCTTTGCTGAAGGAATTGATCCTGCACAGGAATGCACACTATCAGGATTTTCTTCTTCTACATAGGAGACTTCTTGCTGAAGAGCTTTTTCTTCAAGAATTTCTGCTTCTTCTTCAAAACCAACAGTGTCATCTTTTGAAGAAAATGCATTCATAGGCGGTAGCTTATGCATCGAAATTACTGGAGTGTCCAAACTTTTTGCTCTCCTGTCAGTTGTAGGCGATTCCAAAGTAGCTTTTTGTCTTTCTAAGCATGCAAGTGCAGACCCTTCGGATAAATTAAGTCTTGCATGAGCGAATAAAATTGGAGCATGTCCTTTGGATCTCTTAACAATAGATGAATCAATAATCTCTTCCATTAATTTTACTTTGGATCTCGTAAGATCTAATCTTGGTGACAATCTTTTTTCATTTTTTTTAAGTGTATAGTCGATATCAGTTTCTGAAATTCTGTCTTCATTACAAGTTACATAAGTTTCTTCTTCAGTTCGAAAAAATTCAGAATGCTCTAGTATTGGAGAAGGGATGTTTTCATTTCGTTGATAATCCCCTGTACATTCATCGATTTTTTTATTATACACATGATTTTCTTCTTCAGAGCTAGGAATTGAGATCGATCGTTCTGAAATTCGACGAAGCTCGGTTGAATTTGTATAAGAAGGATCAAGTTTCTGTGTGTGATACCGACTTTCAAGCTCTGCAAGACGTCTGCATTGAGGGGGCGATCCTTCGATTTCTGTGGAGCTCATGGTTTGACCCCGGCCCCAAGCAGCTGAGATCAACTTACTTTGTTCAATTCGAAGGATTGGTTCGATTTCCTTTCTTGACTGAGGTGGAGAAAACTCTAGGCGGGAGGGAATAGCTTCAGCAGAGCCAAATACATCATCAGAATCCAAGCTTTCATCATCAGAAGAAAATGATGTAATTCGAGTTTTTCCTTTTTTGGGTTTGTTAACAGGTCTTGTTTTAGGTATAACTCTTTGTTTACCTGTAGTTTTTCTAGGCGTCGTGAGTTCTTTTTTCAAGCTCTGAATAAGCTCAATTTGTTTTTGTTCTAAATTAAGTTTTTGGTTTTCATGCTGAATGCTTTCTGTTTTGGAGCTTGTAGCTGAATCGCTCTCAATTTGACTTAACTTTTTATTAAGTTTTTCTAAAAGTTTAGTATCCATTTGCTTGGTTATATCACGCTTAGGGCTAGAAAGTTCAATTGTCGGGATCGATTTATCTACTTCCAAAGTAACTGGATCTACTTTTGAAAGATCTATATTTTGGGTAAATAAAAATTCTTCTGGTAGAAGACTATCTAAAATATCTGGCAAAATATCACCAGCAATTACTAATTTGCTTTCAGACTTTGGAGATTTTGGCGATTTGGGTGACTTTGGTGATTTTGGTGATTTAGGGCTTTTTAATTTTTGATGTTTCTTCTCACTTGGAGAAGGAGCTGTCCCATTCATCACATGACGTTTGTGAAGAACATAAGGTATATCCTCTTTTAAAATTTTTGAAACGCAAATATCATACTCCCGAAAAAAACTTTTTGGCATTTCAAATCCTGTTCTTGGGATATCAACCGCAGCTAATGGGACATCGTAACTTCTTGGAATTTCAAAGTTTCCGTAGGTCTTGCACAATGGCGGTGCACTAGGTATTTGCTTATAAAAATAATCTTCATCGCTTGAATCAGCAGGAGTTAAGTCAATTGACTTTTGATGCATTAATACATGACGCCGTGAATTGCTGCCTAAACGTGAACGATTAGCAAGAGAATTAGGGTCACTTTTAGTCCTTTCTACAATCGCGTGACTGTATGTTAATGGTATTAGGACACTTGGCAATGGAACTGTAGAATCCAACATCATTTTTGGATTATATTCTTCAAAGTGTGTCTTAGCAATTAATTCCTCTTTTCGAGTGACTTTTTTTGCTGTTGGAGTATGAATTTGTTTTTCAAATTCAGAAATTAATTCGGGAGTTAGTGGATATTCAGGACTATTTTTGTTCTTTATTTCCTTTTCTTTAATATCCCACTGATTACTGCAGCTTGTCAATGATTCGATTTTATCCTGATCAAAACTAAAAATGTTATCACTATCAGACATTCGTCGGAAAGCAACAATTCTATGTAACTGCTTGTCATTATTTTTTACAATAGAAGTTTTGTCAATGGAATCGCAAGTTTGTACTTCTTTTTCTTCGCGGCATTTAGCAGAACTAATCATTTCGGGTGACTTATTTCCAAACGATTTAGCATTTCTTTCAATTTCGACGTTCTGGAGACTTATTGAATGAACTTTAGATGTTTTATGACTTTTATTAGTTGGAAAAGTAGAATAAATATCTTTATTATCAAAAAAAGAACTGTTACAGCTTAAGACGTGTGTATCTGATAGCAAACAGTCATGGCTCTTTACCTTTGGGCGTCCGCCAAACCCGTCACTATCAAAAGATTCAACCGCGTCGTAATAATCACTCCTCGATTCAACACTTGAATGTTTCTCATATTGATTTTTTTTATAGACTTTTTTTACCTTTTTTCCAGTAGTCATAGGCATCTCGTAATTTCGTGACAAACAATCACCTATAAGCGATTCTTTCGAGTCTTGGCTTGAGGCCACAGAAGTCTTACTTTTGGAAGTTTCGCGAGATTTCTTGCTGTCTGTGTGGTATAAGCTATCACGGGATTTCTTGCTGGAGTCAGAGCTATGTAAGGCCTTTGTTTCATAAATATCACTACGACTTTCTTGACTTGAGGCTCTAGACCCAAATGCCTCTTTTACTTTTTTATAAAAACTTCCGTCAGATTTAACACAAAGCTTTTCACGCGGAAGATATCTTGGATCATCTAAATCCCATATCTCATTCATAATGTTAACAGCAGATTTGCATTTAACATCCATTGCAGAGCGGTACTTTTGTATTTCCGAAATACTTTCATCGTCGCTGGGGATATAATTACCCGAGTCCATGGAGCAAGAACGAATGTTGTCATCAGATTGTAAGTGCTTATCAAAAAATTCAGTGTCATATTTTTCTAAAAGTTCGTAACTGTCATGTGAAATATCATCTTGTGATCCGGTAAAATCTAAGTGATGACCATAGCCACGCTTGTGATGCTCAAATGTGCTGTATGTACTTCCAGGATAACTTGATGAATATACTTTAGATTCAGTTAAGGCGCAGAAATCTTGACAAGCATCAATTGAATGATTTTTAGTTATATACATTGAATGATGGGAATCGTCATAACGCGTCACTGGTGAATCTATTCGGTTAAAGCTTAACATATCCTTTTCAATCGAAACTATAGGTTTACTTCTTAACTCCTCTAAATATAATACCCCTCCATAGAGATCTTTACAAGAACTACTTCTTAGCCATGTTTCCTTTTCCACTTGGTCGTATATATTCTCTTCTTCATATGCTGGTTTGTACTGAGCGGCCGAGTACAAGTTTATGCTTGATAAATCATATTCCAGTTTTTTTGAGGAGTTTTTGAATTTATCTGATGAAGAAACTCTTTCTTTATCACCATGCCTATACATCATAAAGTTAGGGTTAGTTACTGTGCGAAGGTTTGCCAATGACTGATGTGTTATATAATGACTGTCATAGGAATCTACAGAACCCACGCCAGAAAATTCTGAGTTTCTCGGTAACGACAAAGTATTGCGACCTATTTGAGATTGTGAACTTGCAGATTCAACCGATCCTAAGTATCTATCAGATTGTGTCAATTTTCTGTTTTCTATTATCCTTTTATTCAGATTTGATCCAAAATATTCCGAAGACAAATCAGACGACTGATTCAAATTATTGTGATATTGATTGTCACAATCTGTAGTAGTATATGAAGTATTTGCCAGGTTGTTCTGGAATTTAATGGAACTATTGTAGTTTAATTGATTTCTTTTGGACAAAGTATATTGAATAATTGATTCATCTATAAATTCATCACTTAAATGTTTTTCTTTTGGTTTTGACTTCGTTTTTCGATTTACTGTTGCGTATATATCTCGGTCATTTAAGAGATTTAAATTGTTTTCATTTGATATTTTATATTCTTCTTTACTTGAGTATTCATTGTGGTATTTATAATGACATATGTCGTTGATATCAGTGTAAATAATATTATCTGTTTCGGTTTCCGTAGAATTGTTATTATTAAGTAAACGCTGCTTAGACATCGAATAGTCGGTACTGCTATAATGGGCTGGCGTGGAATTTTGAGATTGCTCCAGTAGATGGCCAGTATTCTCCCGATTGCTGGTAGAGGTTGTCAAGTCCGAATCCACTACCTCCTCTGCTAAGGCTATCTCCTCCTGCTCCAGTTCGAACTCCATAGAGCTGTTGTGATCCACCGAAAGAACTTCCGACTGAGTGAACTTGCTGTTGCTGGTTAGAGGCTGCTGCAGATGCACAGTGGCACAAGCTTGGGAGCCCACTGAGACTCGACGAGGGCTGTTGCTGTTGTACAAGAGGGACAAGTGGCTCCGACCTGTATGTATTACGACATTTATTTATTTATTTATTAAAAAAACATTTATCCATTTTACAAAAAATAACTCATAAATTGTGTTAATAATTCAAATCATCTTGGAAAAAAACACTCGCATAAATTTGTATTCAAAAAATTAAAAAAATATATAAGAAAGCAATCAGGAACATTTTTATTTTTTTCATGCACAAATTAAAGAACTGTAAAATCACATTTCCCAAAATAAAATTTCACTTTTAAATTACACTTGAGATGCAAAAATTTAAATAAAATTTGTCATAAAAATATACACTCGAAGGGATTTAACGGAAAAATATTTTGAGTTATGAGTGTCATGGTAGCAAATCGTAATAAAATTTAACAATAGTGCAAAAGTAGAATAGTAAAAAAAAAACAAATAATAATAGAAAATAAATAAAATAAAAATTATAATAATAATGGTGGCGTGGCGTAGTTCGTCAACTACATACTACGCAAATGATTTTGGACTCAAATCTCTGAAAGAAAGAAGAAGAATTTTTTTTTGTAGTCCTCTTTCTCGGTGCAAAAAATGACCAGAAGGCGAACATATTAAGTGGGAAAAATTAGGCTTTATTCAGTTTTTTTTTTAAATCTAAATAAAGCGTGAAAACTTGAAAATTGGACATACATTTTTGTGAAATAAATTTCAGTCCAGACAATACTAAAATGGCAATATTACTAAGGTCTATCAGTGCTCCATACGGTATTTTACACAGTTGCTGCAGTCCAGAATCGCCCGAGTCGAAAACAAAATTTCATTCTTCTGGTAAAAGTGATGGAGAAACGGTTGAGGTTCAGCAGAAAAAAAATGACATTAAATTGCAAATTTGGTGAAAATCTCAATATGTTCCTGTTAAATCAATTCATCATAAGTTTGCTAAGCTCAATTTTTGAGCGGCTGTGTGAAGAAGACGAGAAACTAACACCTCAGGATGCTTAAAAAAAGCAACGATCTTGGAAACTAAAATCTTTGAAAAACCAGTCAGCGAGGAAGCCGAAAGAAAGAGTACAGCGGTAAGGGATACAGGCAAACGTGCGATTGATGGCAGCAATAGCAGCGCAGTTAGCACCGGTATGTCGCAATAAAGCCCACAAAAAAGAGAATAACGTATCTGATTTTGATAACAAATCGCTGTTTGAATTTAATAATAATTCATTTAAATATTCCATTTATGATGTTTCTTCCCCGTCCTGTAATGGCATCTACTCTCTGCCAGTGGTTCTTGACGGTGTTCAAGTAGAGATTGCTTGTGATACCGGGGCTCCCTCCACTTTTTTTCCAATTTCGAGACTTTGGATGAAATCTCAAGGAGTTTGATCACAAATAAAAGAATCTTATTCTGATCAATAAAACAATCTCAAATCAACATAAATCCATTTCAAGTAATTTCACAATATTGCTTTCCTAACAGCGAAAAACTAAACCGCCAATCGGGATTTCTATTAAAAGGTATGTATTTATTGTACATCCCATATTCACCAATTTTCATAAACACCAATATCTTGGGATCTATTTATATTCTACATGATCAATTGCTTACGAAAAATGACTTACTTACCATTCTGCACCAACTCTAGGGGTGCCATCCTAGAAAACTTTTTATAGGGGCTCAAATCTCATGATTTTCAATGACGGCTCTCCTATCCGTTTTCCCGGATACAACACATTGACACAAATTGCCTTAGCGTGCTATTAACTTTAAATGTGCACAAAGACGTTGTGACAACTTCTAAATGATTTATTTAATAACGATCATTTTCCTATAATTTTGCACTACCACTATTGATACAATATAAACTTAAACAGTTGTAAACCGCAAATTGAAATCTGTAAGCACACTGTAGGTTACTTCCCAATAACTTGGCCTTCAACCAAAATTGACAAGAGAGCAGTGCTGCTGGAGGAAGAATTTCATACAACCACCAACAAGCCGAAGTGCTCACGCACTTCCCCTTCTAAACTACTATCTTACTGTAGATTTTGATAAAGCTTTTGAAAGGTATGTATCCATCTTATTTTAGTTAAATAAAAAACATAAGGCGTTCGTCCCAAAATTGTAGTTATGTAACCTCGTCTTTAACAAACAGAAAATCTATGATTTACTTTTTAATTATATCCCTCAAGGCTCTCCTTTATCTGTGGTATTTTTTATTTTGATATCATTAGCATAAAACCTTAGATCACACGCAGACGACACATATTACATAAAAATCTGGGTAAAACAAAAAATTTAACACTGTTAACATTTTAATATTGAAAATATTACAAATGTAAGTACATATATGATATGCCTAATATTACTCAATAAATATAAATGAGAGTATCGTTGTTTCGAATTGAAAAAGAGGTCAACTGTGAGCACTAATATTATCAATTACTTAGCCAGTAAAAAAGTGAAATGTACATAAAAATACTCCCCCGAAATCTTTAATACTTATTAGATGCCGGCTAATTTCTGTAAGGTATATCATAAAAACATTCTACCATAAAGCCGCCCGTAGGAGTATCAATGGTTTCCTCATAAGCATGTTAAGAACTTACTGCAGGAGGCTGGTCTTCCTTAGAGGCAATAGTTGGAATTGCCGAATAGAGGTAAACGTTTTATTAAACTTGGAAAGTTTTAATATATATGATTAATTTAGCTATAGCTTTTAATCTAAGTTATAATAATATTTTAGTTTATACCACTGATCCTGCTAAATATCGTATATAATACTCAATTTACTGATATATTAACTTTTCTGTAATATATTAGACGGAACTCTTCAGGCGATAGATATAATTTTCACGCGTCATCTTCCCCATCAGCTTGCAAGCAACATAAATACAATAGTGCTTACCGTCTGGATCTCTTTACGGCGATAGGTGGATCTAGGAAACTGGTAAATGTGATACAGCTATCTCATATAAAGCTAGATATACCCAATGCAATGTATAGTGTCGGAGTATTTCTTATCATGCCAAAGTTCAGTCTTTCATTCGCTCACAGAAGCTTTCAATACAATTAAAGGACAGAAAAAATGAGTTCTGATTAAAACAAACAAGACAAAATTAAGTACACGTTTTTTTATATATTATTAAAGAAAGAAGCATAGATTCACCAGCTACAGTTAAACTACGTAAACATAAACTTCATAATTGATGAAAACATAACTCTGAAAAAACCCCTGCATCTTCAAAGGAAAGAGTAAGCTGTGTGCGTGGAGGAGAAAAATCAAAATCGTTCTTGTGAAGTAAGTATACTATAACAAAAGCTCAGTATCCTGCTCATGCTAAATTTTCAGTTCAGCAAAGCAGCATCCTGTTCGCACGCTAAATTCTTAATTGGTATAGATGGTCTATATAAAATACGACATAGTATGGTATAACAATATTTTGTGTTGTACGCAGTAGATTGAACAACCTATTCTCGACCGACTATAATAAGTCTCCAATATTTTAGTTCGTGAAACAATTATGCTGCACAATATATCGGCGATAAATTTGTGAAAGTTAAAAAATAAAAAATTGTACGTAGTTGACGTTAAAAAACTACTTGCTCCTCGAAAACCTGGAATTAGGCCTCCAATTCCACCAAATCGCGTTGCAAGAACTTAGAAAAGCTAATAAAAAATAAATTAAATCAAAAAAAGTAATATTTAATTTTTTTAAATCTATTTTATTCAAAAAATGCAGCTTTGTTTTGTCATAGTCTATTCCGCAAATTTACAAATTCTTTAATTTTTGTTTTATATTGTATATTCCCCTTTATCACTTTGCCTACCTATATATAACTGAGTTACGGTTTCTGCACATTAATGTTCGTTCATAAATAATATTTTAAAGTTTTAAAATTCTTAAGTCTTTTGGGAATCGGACTTATGCTTTTATTTTTTGCAAGTATTGGGTACCACGAAAAGAAGAACGGTTTATTCTTCTATTTGCATACTCATTTTTATTTATTTTTTTGTTACTGTACATTTCATAATTTGCTTTGAAGCACTTATTTATAAGCCTTCCCCAAACCAGGAAAACAGAAATAACTGTTCCCTTATTCTTGTAAAGAATGATTCTATGAAGAAAGAAAGAAGAACAGATCCCTGGGGGTTGATCGAAGCAAAACCAACACTGTTCGTCCCCCCAAATTAGAAACGATTCACGATTCGTCAATACCACAGAACGAGGGGTAAGTTTAAGAAAAAGGAAACAAGAATGAAGTCTAAATATGTAAGGGCATTCGGAATTATTCTTCAACGTTTATATCAAATACGAGTAGGTCATTGCACTCATGGATTTTTAAGTTTTGGAACTTTTAAAAAATACAATACAACAAAAATTTAAAAAAACAGAATTCAAAACAGAAGAAATAATTTTTGATATCACCACACTTTGGTGACCTTGGCCAAAGGGGCTTGCGAATATGGGAACATATAATTTCGCCTCTGATTTATACAGGGTGTTCCGGATATAGTATCGGGATATCTCAAGGTGTGATTTCTCGAGATATTAAAAAATCCCCGCCCGAAATATAGCGTTTTAAAGCTAGGCCTCGCATTACTCTGTTTTGCCTCCTATTGGACACAAAATCTTTGGAATTATGCTTGTGTGGTAAAAAATGAAGTACCCTAATTATAATTGTAATAATAAGAAACGTTTGCCCATCGTCACTATATCGAGGTCAAAGGTAATATTTTTTTTCTCTTTTTTTTTTTTAATTTGAAATCTTGATTTTGTAACTTTTCTTTTCCGAAAAACATCTATTTTAATATCCAGTTATTTACAAACAAAAATAACTATAACTACTTCTTAATACAGAACTTTCAACGACCCCAAATTGTCAGTGTGCCAGATATTTACAAACTAAAAATGTCAGAACTTTTCTTTTTAAGACCATACCTTTCAACGATCCTAATATATTAAAACAAGTAAAATGCTAAAAGAAAATATCCATTATCCAAGGGGTTAGATACCCTTTTACTGTTGCCAAAGCGCGGGCGGAAAGGTAGGAGGAGAAAGGAAAATTGTTTTGTAGTGGTTTGAAACTCAGGTGAATTTGGTTTCGATATTAACTCTCCAGGGGTGGGAGTCCGAATAGGATGATGAGTTTTTTCTTCACTCAGAGTGATTCGAAGTTTATAATTCACACTTGTTTTTTGTGCTTGAAATTTTACAACAGCCAAATCTACGTGTCAGTGTTATGCCTTCACACGCAGAATTTTTCTGATTGAGGTCCAATTACACAAATGAAAAACTTGTCATGGGTAGGATTCGAACCTTGGCCCTCCGAGTGAGAAGCGATTGCTAGTACCACTACACCATGGCCACCCCTCATTATGGCACTGTGGTAATTTTTGTTTTTTAAAAGAACTTAATACTCAAGTGGGTAAATACACTTATAATGCCTCAGCATGTGTTAAGCTTTTTGGAAAATGGAATAGAGAGAGAAAGAAAGATATTTTCTCTCAGTGATTATTTCGCTAGATTTAACATTTAATGGAGAGATAAATTCTTAGTGGAAGTTGGCTTGTGGTTGATTTCTAGTCAAATACTCATCTTGCTTGATTTTCATTAACTGAAAAAATGAATGTCTTTCGGGCGAGGCTGTTAAGAGTGGGTTTATGTAAATTCCTGGATAAGGCGGAGTGAATCTGTGGTCTCCAAGGCCTCCCAGCTTGGACTTTTATAAAAATAATATTGGTAGGAATGGATATTAGCAGATTCAAATAGCTCCTGCAGGCATTCAAAGCAAAGATTTACATTTTAAACATTTATTAAGAACTGATTAAAGAGAAAAATAAGAAAAATATGTTCACTCAAAATTTTTCCTTTTTTTTTGTTTAGTTTTATTAATTCTTTCATTTAACATTTTACTTGTTTTGAGCTTTTGTTATGAGCGTGAAAAAAATATGATTTTTTTTGATTACAACACAAACATATAAGTATAACATATTATATATTTCCAAAATATTACAAGGAATCATCCCTTAACCTTTTCTAAACCTTTCTGGTACACCCTGTACACCACAAGAACATCCAATTTATGCGAAATGACAAAACAAAGTGCATAAGAATATAGGTTCTTGATGAACTTATTTTTCGTGATTAAATTAGTTTTTTGTTTATATATTGTATTATGTATAGTATAAATTAAAAAATAAACTTTGAAATTTAAATCTCAAGGTTTTAAAATAATTTAATTAATAACACTCAAATGAAATGTTAACAGACCTCATAATCAAAACAAAAATATTTCGAAAAAAACTACTTGGCAAAAAAATACTAAAAACCAATAAGATAATAATAATAACACAACAATAAGCTATATAACTACTTTGAATAAAACTCACCTAAATTGCGATCTCCTGGAAGCGCATGAGCCCGATCTTGGTCTTGAGTATTGTTGTTGTTGTGTATGGGGGAATTCCATGATTGTAGACCCTGAGGAGAGACAGACCGGTTCGAATTCAGCTGGTCCGTATCCGCTGCCAATTGGGGTAGTTGTTCCGCCTCTATGGTTAGTGATTCCAGTGCATAGTTCTTGGTCTGATAAATCTCCACCTGGGCTGCTGTGACCTTTAACAGAGTGGATAACACTATATTATAAACATACAGTTTAATATATATATATTTTTCATTTGTTTATCTCGTCTTCCTTATAATTTATATATAACATATATTGATATTATATTATTATTATTATATGTTTTTTTTTTAAAGAACTTAACACTCAAGAGGGTGTGACTACTTTCGGAAAATTAGATAGAGAGAGAGAGAGAGAGAGAAAGATTTATATTTATTTAAATATTTAGATTGGGGGTTAGTATGGAGCTAAATTTAAATGTACAAAAAGCCATGACTAATTTTTAAAATATGACATTAAAGAACAGAGTGATGCCAGCGTAACTATTTAATAGTAAGAACAATACTAAACAAGATTAGATTTGGTATTTAAAATACTAAAATTATGCGTAAAATGGTAATTGAATTTAGTTGAAATCGTATATGCGTTATTTAATTTTCATGAATTTTTTAAAAAATTGTTACCTTCATTATAATTTATTGAAATACTTTGCAGTACAAATTGGTAAAAACGTGTTTTTCGTAAATGTGAATGTTTCAATGAAACAATTAAGTACTACATACTTCGTTATGCAAAGCTATTGATTGATAAAAATAATACTGTTAGAGTTGTATAAGAAACTCTTATCAAATCCAATTTCCATTTAACGTTTTATATGTTCAAACGAAGAAAGCAATATCTGCTGATTTTGATATTTCCACACGACTTAAAAATAAATCCAAATTGTTTTGAAGAGAACGGAACAGATGGTAGTCAGAAGGTCTGGAGAGTACGGTAGGCACAGCATAGGTACGCTTACTGGTGGACGTCCAGAGCGAACAGCGTCAGCAAGGTCTGCATTTCCTGGACGAAAGCGTGTAAACCAACGCTGACAATTGTCAGCGCTTCAAGCCTAATATTCGTACACGCTGCAAATCTCCCGTTGCACCTCTGTCGCTTTGACACTTTTTTAAAAGAAAAAAAGCAAAATATGACGAAAATGCACTTTATTATCCTCCATTTAAAAAAAAATATTGAACTCTTAAAACACGTCCGATCAAAACAAATTCTCGTAACAATGAACGACCGATTAGTAGATTCGACGAAAGAGTAAAGTTTGAGTAAGTAAAAGCTAACTATGTTATTAAAACATTATTGGTACACTTTAGACATATGTGTGTATTAATATTTAAGTCGACATCTTTTTTAGTCTTTTTATAGTAAGGTCCAATAAGACCTAAAACAAAATGTTTTTAACATTCATTATTATGAATCAATTCATATGACATGCATAATAAAACCTTCAATTCGAATCAATGCTTTATTTTCGTTTATCGGAATGACTTTCGATAAGCGAAATTTTGTCCGTGACCTTTTTCGCGAGTGCGTCTTAGTAGGAGTCATTGGATTCGCTTAGGCATTTTATTGCCAAAAGAACATGCGAGAGTGAGATACACTTGCACTCATCACAGAAGAAAAGGAGGTTATCGGAGAATTCCTTGATAAACACCGTATTTCTCTTGTTTAACCCGACACAAACGGCATGAAAGGCTTTCCCACAGATGCCCATGCAAGCTACACAGTCAGCATTGCAGTCATCGATTACACAATTGGCAATTTCGCAAGACATGTTTAAATTAAATTAGGCGAACAAGAAAACAGGTCTGACTGGTTTGAGTAACTGTCAATATACCCTCAAGCCGTACCCGGACGTACTCTGAAATATCAAGATTCGTTTCTCAGGCATACAACTCCCTTATGGAATGCCCTGCTGAGATCTTTGTTTTCTAATCATTATAACCTTCAAACATTTAAAACCAACGTTCATCGGTGCCTCTCGTGTCGTGAGTGGGGTGCGCATCTAATTAAAGATATAAACAATTTAGCTTACTTCTTTAAGATGAAGTATTCTTTTTGTACGGAAAAAAGAGATAGAAACTGTGCTACTAAAATTTCGTGCTGTGATTGTCTAAATTTTTTCCACTTATCATGTGCAGATCTAACTGAACAAGACGCGGAGTACTTCCAAACGAGTGAAAAAAAAATTTCGTTGTGACAAGTGTGCAGTGCTAAGGCGTAAGTCTATGCGTACCATCTTAAAGAACCATCTCTAAAGAAAACGTTTACCAGTGGCACGAGCGGTTCAAAAGTGGTCATGAGTCAATCGAAGATGATGAACGCAGTGGCAGACCATCGACATCGAAAACCGACGAAAACATTGATGGAGTAAAAGAAATGTTGGTCAATAACCGCAAATTAAACATCAGAGAGATATCGGAGGACTTGAACAATGCCTATGGATCCGTCCAAGACATTTTGGTTAATGATTTTGGTTTCCGTCGTGTAGCAGGAAAGTTGGTGCCAAAAGACCTCAATTTCATGCAAAAGAGGGACCGTGTTGACGTCGCAAAAGAGATGATTTGCGAGGCTGAATCCGATCCCACATTCATCAAAAGGATCATTACTGGAGACGAGACGTGGGTTTATGAGTACGACACGCAAGCCAGACATCAGGCAAGTGAATGGCGTTCCCCGCCATTGAGCCGAGACCAAAAAAAACCACGTCGTTTTCAGGTAAAAAAAGAAGGTAATCCTCACGGTTTTCATGGATTACAACGGTGTAGTGCATCAAGTATTTGGGAGTTATGAGACGTTTGCGTGAAGCAATTCGCCGAAAAAGACCAGAATTGTGGGCTTTGCACCATGATAACGTACCGTCTCATCAGTGCCATCATTATTCGTAATTTTTTGACGAAAAATGCAACAAATACCATCCAACAGCCACCGAATTCACCTGATTTGGCTCCCTGTGACTTGCTTCTGTTAAATCGAGTTAAAAAACCACTATGGGGAACGCGTTTTAGCAGCCGAGAGGAAGTAATGGAAAAATCGCAGGAAGCACTGATATATTCGAAAACCGAATATAAAAAATGTTTCGAGGGTTGGATCAAGCGCTGGCATAAGTGTGTTGCAGTCGATGGGGATTACTTTGACAACATAGATTTAGATGAATAAACTTGTATTTTTAAATTTTCTGAATGAATTCTTTTTGATCAAGGTGGTATGTACTTATATCAAAAATCTTAGTTTCTGCACTCCATGTTAAAATTGACACTGTACTAATAGGTGTAAACAAAATTCAGCTCAATTTGCTTCTAAAGTAAGCTTACAGCGACAGCTATCGAATGTCAAAAGAAAAAAATCATAACATTGACCAAAGCGAGAATCAAAAAACATATAAACATTTCTCTTTTTCCTTGTTCGAAATTTTTCTATTTCGTTTCATTTCTTTTCGTTCACCATTAAGAGCAGTTAGAAAAAAATGACGGAAAAAATTTATTGTTCAAAGGATAAATTAAATGTTTAGACTTTAGAGACCTCTATACACTTCAAATCCGAAGGAAAAAATAAGAGAGCTGTCAAATCTGAGGCATGGAAAAAGTTACGAGCCTCACAGAATCAAAAATTTAAAACGGAAAAGAGAAGAGTCGTGACTCAAGAGTCACCAGGTAATGGAAGACATAGAACAATCTGTGATACTTGTGAAACCGAAATTATTTCCTTACCAACCCAATAGTTATTATATTTCTAGTCATCGTCTAACGAAGATTGTAACCCATAACATAAATGGAGATAAGTCATTATTTTCCTTTAACCGAGCATTATGAAAACTCTGAAAAACTCTATTCTAATCTAACTCACAATGATTATTTATCTTCAAAAAGCTAGTCGGAATGCCGAAAGTGACGCACTGTCCCGAAAGTAGATTGCTGTCAAGATTTCAAAAATTAATAAAACTTCATACTATCTGAAAAATAAATCGTAATCTACTTAAAATAACCTAATTTATCTTGCGTAACTAAATAGCTTTTTTTTTTTTTTTTTTTTTAATTTATTATTTTTTATTTTTCTTTAGTGAATGCAAGAATTTTTTAGAAACTGTAGCCATACAAGTAATATTAAAAATAACTTTTTCCAAACTGTACTATATTTGTAGTACATATATATATAATAGTAATATACATTTATACTCGAATTAGAAGACAACAAGAAAGGAGTTTCCTCTTCTTCTACAAGCCACCGGAATTCATGATGCTGTCGAGGAACATAACTCTTCTCGCGAACCCGACTAGAGACGATCTGCACTGCCGTGTGCGACGCTTCTAACGAAGTTGAGTCAACTGACCGAGCGACGTGCAGGATCAGCCCCTGGATCAGCCCCTACATACCTAAATAGAGAAATTATTCAGGGGGAGTGAAACCGATGAAACCCATACTCTCGTAAAATAAATAATTGGGGTAGTAAGCCGTAGCGATCGGTATTTTGACAAGGTCAAGGCTCTTGCAATGTTCCTTCGAGTTAATTTAATGATGAAATTTTCCACTCTTATTAGACTGGCCTTGCTGTGTAAGACCTCTTACGGTACAATTTTTTATACTCCGATTCTGATGTTTTGTACAATGGAAGACACGCGAAATTATTTCAATAAACTTGCTCTCAGATTGAACCATTCGGGACACCTAAATAGACGGGATAAGGTCCAAAAAGCAGATTACTGTGATAACCACTCAAATGTGAGCAGCGACATCTAGATTTACAGAGCAGAAGATGTCAATACTCGAAGACAGGACGATTTCGATACTTGAATAACAAAGTCTCGACCATTGATGACTGGAGAGTGGAATCGAATTTTCTAGCAAATTGGAAATTGTATGGGACGCTGGATGGCGAGGATTGTTCTCGAAGTATGTCATTCGAATATAAGGTATGCAAGTGAATTCATCAGTTGAATTTGAAGTATTAATTAGGAGAAGTGATTAAGAGGTTTGAGTAAAAGATACGAAAAGTATAAGCGGTTGAGAAATTGGATTTTATTGAGAGAAACAATTAAATAGTGAATTAATTGTAACTGTACTGAATAAAGGGATTTGTATTGAAAAGAATAAGTTCTATCAATTGTACCCACACATACATTTTACATTGGTGTCAGAAGTGGGATAGGACTTATTGTGTGTAAAAAAAAAAAACAAAAAAAAAACAGTGTTTTCTGACTATTTGAAAATGCTTGAATGGGTCGAAAACTATTGCAGTTGACCCACGTCCAACTCAAATCCGAGTTAAACAAGAGAAGCCTCAGCGCCAGTGGAGGAAAAAGTGACCTGGTGCTCCGACTTCAGGAGGCTTTGAACAACGAGGGACATGATACTGATGCATACTCCTTTGATGTTGACGAGGATGAACAGACAAGTACCGGCAGTGATATGGCTGCGATGATGCAACTCCTCTTGTTAAAAATGGACGAACAGAAGAACAGTCTCGACCAACAAAAGAAAAATCTGGAAGGACAAAAGAATAGCCTCGAACAAAAGCTTGATGAACAAAAGAAAAATCTAGACGAGCAGAAGAGCAGCATTGAACAAAAATTCGACGAACAAAAGAATAGTCTAGAACAAAACTGGAAGAACAAAATAACGTTCTACACCAAAAGTTCGAAGAAATCGATAACAAATTTGAAAGAATAGAGAAGAATGTTGGCGAAAAATTCGAAGAAATGGACAGCAAAGTTGAGCAACTGGCAAAAGAGCTCGACACAGTGCGAAAACAGAAACTGCGAGAATGTTCTTTAAGCGATCCAAGGAGAAAAGAGTTGAAGCCTCCCTCATTCGATGGCCAGACTTCATGGTCTACTTATAAGAAGCAGTTTGAAATGGCTGCCTGTGCAAACGACTGGGACAATGAGGAAAAGTGCTTTGCCCTAACAATGGCCTTGCACGGTCCTGCAGCAGAATTGTTGCAAACAGTAGACCTCGAAAAGCATAAAGATTATGTGACTTTAGTACAGGCTATCGAGAAACGGTTTTGTGGGTAGCCACATGCAGGAGGTTTACAAGGTCCAATTAGAAAGCCGAACGCAGTAACGGGGATAAACACTGTAGCAGTTCCAAGCAGACGTGAGTAGACTGGCATTTTTGTCATTCCCCACCGCACCCCAGGAAATTATCGACGAAATGGCATAAGATGCATTTATCAGGGGAATTTCAGATTCAAAGCTACAATCAGCAGTAAGGATGGCCGGGAAAAGAACCCTTGCTGAAGCACTTGCCTTCGCTCTGGCGATGGAAGCAGCCAATAAGGCTTCCAGGGGAACACATTTCGTCAGGGTAGTAGCATCTATCGAATGCTCCTGCACAAGAATTAGTGCCGAGGAACGAGATACTCGACGGGATAGACGAATAATGCGCTGCTGGAATTGCAATAAAATAGGACACCTTCAAAGGCAGTGTAAAGAACCGGTGCGACGAAAAGACCGCCCTCACTGTGGTGACAAGCAAATAGAGGAAGAAACCCGCAGAAACAGCTATCAAGAAGCCGGTCAACCTTCCCGAAGCCATCAGTCGGGAAATGCTTAAACACCAACTTCGCGGGGCAGAAGTTGGTAGCAGGAGTCGGTGGCCCCAGGACCATCATCCAAGTCTAGCTGGCAAAACTATGCAACGAAAGCCTTCTAGTGGAAGTAGTCAGTGGAAAAGAAAAATGGATGGCAATAATAGACCGGTGCCACGGCCTCAATCATCAGGAGGAATCTTGTGCAGAATTCTTGGCTGCATAACACTAGCAGTTGCAGCTTGCGAACAGCTACAGGAGCAACGATTAAGGTACGAGTATATGATGAAGTCCGCATAAAAATCCAACTGCCCGGAATAACATTCACTCACGCGTTTCTGGTAGCTGACATATGTGACGAGTGCATCATTGGTACAGACTTCATGAGAGAACATGGACTTGTAGTCGACTTGGTGGCACAAACCCTGAAATACGGAAACATGGAGATACCAATGATACACGGAAACGCCAATACCTCAGTCTCAAATGTCGTCATCTGCAGCAATCAGAGTCTAGAGCCTTCGTCAGAAGCAATTTTGTGGGCAAAAGTGGAAGGTGGTCGTGGTAGCCACCGATTCTATTTGATGGAGCCAGAAAAGAGAAGAGACTTTATGGTGGGAAAGACCTTAGTGGAGCCAAAGAACAACATGGTCCCTGTAAGGATTCTAAATCCAAAGACATTCAGTGTAAAGGTGAAAAAGGGGGAGATAGTGGGAAAATGCGTACCTGTTGAGGCTATATCGACCACAACGGATAAAAATTGTGCAACACCGGTCACAACAGTTCAGAGCATAAAAATCAAGAACAAAATTCTCAGCCTCTGTAATCTGGACGAAGATTCAGAATCCTGGCAGAAAAACTAATCGGTGAGTACGCTGATATATTTGCTACACAAGACGGAGGATATGGACGTACGCATATTGTTCAACACCACATTGACACCGGAGACGCTCGACCAATCCGTCAACCTGCAAGGCGTCTTCCATTGGCAAAGCAAACAGAAGTTGCCGAAATGATGTCGAAGATGAAAGCTGAGGGAGTGATTGAAGAATCGCAAAGTCCGTGGGCATCTCCAGTGGTCTTCGTGAAGAAGAAAGATGGAAAGACACTGGGGCAGGGTACCCTCATACCTGCCATCAAATAAACCAGAAATGTTAGACCTTCTGAAGTGGATCGAATGTTTTCATAGGCATATATATTAATCAAAAAAATAAAAGTTTTGGTAAGGAACATTATTTTTATTGTTGAAAAATCAAATAAACGCATCAAAGAATTTTATTTACTTAAAGAGAACTTTTGCATTGTACATATGTCATATAATACGCACTGAATTCATCGGGTAATGCTCAATATAACAATTATAAGTGCTCCTCACTTTCTTCAATACGTATAATGTTCAAAAGAGTTAATTATTGAAGATACACTAAAGCACCAGCATCTTCAACATCTTCATCATCATTTTCTGGAATTATGCTCTCTCTAGCGCTTAAAGTCTTTGTTTCTTGACTCCTGTGATTCCTCTCGTTAATTGTCCGATAGGAAGAAGTGCAAAGGCTATTATTTCCGACCGTGAAGCAAATACTTATGCAAAGTACCATGGGTATAAAAACACAAAATACCTGGCAGTATCAGGTGCAAACAGCCTGTACTTTTCAGGATCTACATCAAATCCATTTGATATCATGATCAAAATAATGTGAAACTTTTTTATTAAGGTAATGTCTATATTTGTAATTTTTGCGGGTAACTCAGGATTTTGGAAAAAAACGTCTGGCGGTGTTTCCATCGTTGCTACTGCCAAAACCGGATTTTGGTTTGTCTACAATAAGGCCAAACTTTTCTCTAAACTCTTTCTGTATCCGAGCTTTATTTTCTGAAACGATTTGTTTGGCTTGGTCCCCACGAATTCGCCATTTTTCAATAGGCAGCTTGTATGCTAAATAGACATTCGAAAAATCGAATCCAACCATGCAAAACAGAAAGCCTAAATCTCAAATTTTCTGTGTTTACTTCCCTTGAAACCATTTCATCTATTTTATTAAATTCTTTTGATGTTGCACCACACAAAAAGCATTTCATTGTTGAGGTAGTTTCTGTAAGGGCATTACATACCTTCCCGTCTACCATTGATAAAATTAATTCATGACGAATTTTTAATGTGTTTTAATGTGTTTTTAATGGTTGAAGTTACTTCACGCAGTTGCTTGGTTTTAGCACGTTTGCTAAGGAATTTTCAAATGAAATAACCGGTCGGCCGCGTTTAGCTTTTGACACAACGCATGGGAAAGAAAGTGATGTCAAAAGCCACTCTTTATTATGTTTATTAAATTTTTCTTCTATTCTCCTCGCTTTTATCCATCTTGACCTGCCTATATTGAAACTTACAACTACTCAATTTCTATTTGAGATTCTTGGCGTGCCAATTTGATCGTTTTTCTAGCTCTTTAATCAAATATATATATTGTTGCTCGAAACTACTCTCCCCAGAATTATGCATTATGTTTAAAAGTTCTTGCCTTGTAATAAATATGTTAATAATGTATGAGAAGTTCCTGAAATTAAATAACTTATTTTGAATAATAATAACATATTCGAATACAAATAATTTCTTTAAGTCAAGCAATTAAAACTGATCATTATCGTATAGTAGCAAAAAGTAGCAAAAAAAAGAATTTGTTTTACCAAGCCTATTCAATAAAGATTTTTTCCATATAACAACCATAGCTTAATATTGTTTAGAACCTAAATAAAATGTGCTTTTTTTATTAATGTCATATTATTTGATTGCAAATATTAATTTATCTTGGCCACATTGAATTATGATGATAATGAAAAAAAACCTTTCTAAAATATAGTAACATACCTGAGGTCGAAGCCTCCATCGCTATATAACACCAACAAAAAATGTATTTTATAGCAAAATTACTCTAAAAATGCACCCGAATCACTACTGCAAAGGTCAACCACAAAACGGAAACTACGCTTCATTCTAATAACGAACCAGTTTTGTAACGGGTCACTTAAGTATTGCAAAAAAGTGCAGTTACTAGTATCCTAATTAAGTCATGTAATAGGGTTTTCCCAGAATCACTTTTATATTTTTTTTTTTCGGCAGTTTTAAAGCTTTTTGCCACAGTGTGCGACGTCTCAATGATGTCACTAAAAAGGACAGCTACCCACTTCCGAGAATCGATGACACTTTGGATATGCTTTCTGGAGCGAAATGGTTTTCAACACTTGACTTGAAGACCGGTTACGGGCAAGTAGAGATCAGCTCTACTACAATTTAAGAATCCTGAAGGAGAAGTTGCAAGATAAAGTGCACACCGCAAGGGAACACTCCACTCAAATGCTGATGCTCTCTCTCATCGACCGTGCGGTGTAAAATGCGAACACAGCAACCGTAAAGAAGCGAAAGAACAGGCAACTATCCAACGATAGACGGTTGGAGTATAGACGAAATCCGTTCCTCCCAACAGGCAGACAATGACATCGAACCAATATTGGCCTGGAAGGAACACGAGGAAAGACCAAGCTGGCAGCAGATATCAGATCGGAGCCAAACTCTGAAGGCATACTGGGCACAGTGGGACTCGCTTTTTGTGGACAACATCTCGTATGCAGCTAATCGCGCCAGGGTATAGAGTCAGCCAAGTACTCCATGAAATACATGACGGAAAATCGGGAGGCCATTTGGGAATAAACAATACGTTGGAGAAGGTAAGGGAACGTTTCTATTGGCTAAGCGCTAAACAAGATGTCGAGAATTGGTGCAAAAAGTGCATAAGGTGTGCGACTACCAAGGGACCAAAACTAAAGCCACATGGACAAATGCAACAATACAATGTCGGAGCACCTTTCGAACGAAAGTCATCGACATCGCTGGGCCGTTTCCCGAAACCTTTAATGGAAACCGATATACCTTCGTAGTCATGGATTACTTCAGTAAGTGGCCGGAAGTGTTTGCCATCCCAAAGAGGCTAAGACCGTAGCCGAACAGATAGTCAACAACTGGGTGAGCAGATATGGGGTCCCAATGGAGCTGCACTCTGATCAAGGGCGAAACTTTAAATCAAAAGCCTTCCAGGAAATATGCCAATATTTAGGAATAAGAAAGACAAGAACAACGCCACTACACCCTCTATCTGATGGAATGGTCGAGCGATTCAATCGGACCTTGAATGAGCATCTATCTAAGGTTGTCAGCAACTGCCAGCGGGATTGGGATCGACACATACCCCTCTTCTTAATGGCCTACCGAAACGCGGTCGATAGCTCAACAGGGCACACACCATCCGAGATCTTATTTGGTCAAACAATTCGGTTGCCAAGTGAAGCAAAATTCGGATCCCCACCGACGGAGCCCAAAGAGGTGAACGACTACGTGAATGACTTGCGCAGCAGGATTCGTAAATTGCATGAAGACACCAGAGAAAAGATGAAGCTAGCAAGCAGCGTGAAGACTAGGTACGATATCAAGACGAAAACTTACGGTTTCAACGAAGGAGATCTGGTCTGGCTGTATAATCCTCAGCGTAAGAAAGGCAAATCACCAAAATTGCAACAGGACTGGGAAGGTCCATACAAGGTGATATCCCGCATTACAGCGACATCTAGATTTACAGAGCAGAAAATTTCGATACTCGAGGACCAGAATATTTCGATACTTGAATAACCAAGTCTCGACCATTGATGCCTGGAGAGTGGAATCGAATTTTCTAGCAAATTGGAAATTGTATGGGACCCTGGATGGCGAGGATTGTTCTTTAAGTATGTAATTCGAGTATAAATACCAGCATCCCCAAGGTATGCAGTTGAGTTCATCAGTTGAATTTGAAGTGTTAGTTAGGAGAAGTGATTAAGTGGTTTAAGTAAAATATAAGAAAAGTATAAGCAGTTGAGAAATTGGATTGTATTGAGAGAAACAATTAAATAGTGAATTGTAACTATACTGAATAAAGGAATTTGTAATGAAAGAATAAGTTCTATCATTTACAATATATTAAACGGTGTGCAATATTATTTTAAAAAGCTGTTACATAAAAGATCAAATAATGCCAACAAAATAATGGATCCTTTTTATGGGTTGCCTTCTTCATTATATTGTAGTGGCGATTTTTTTTAATTTTTTTAGTTGTTCCTAATTAGTTCGCCACGACTGTATGTATTTATATCTGAATTGACTTTGAAACAATGTTTTTGATATTTCAATTTCCAAGCAGCAATGCAGACTGGGAAGAGATTGCAAACATTTTTTTTAATCGGTAGCACTTTCCCTTATGTGTTGGTGCCCTGGATCGGAAGCACATTGCGTTTAGAGCTACCAAAAGTGATGGTTCTGTATACTACGGTTACAAAGGATTCAATAGTATTGTTTTGTTAGCGATGTGTAATGCAAATTACATTTTTACGTTTGTTGACCTCAGTTGCAACGGCAGAGTAAGCAACGGAGGAGTCCTGAAGCGACGTTCGTAGTGTACTAAACAACTCCAGTCAATATTTTCCTACAGACAAGGTCATAGGTAATAACAGAAATGAGCCATGCAAGGCAGTGTATTAAACATAGTTTTGGAATGCTGGCAAATAAGTTTAAAATTTTGCAGACAACTATGTACTTGCGAAGAAAAAGTTAAATGTATAACACAGGCTTGCTGCGTGCTACATAATTTTTGGATAGAAAACAGTGATAATTATATTGATGCAACACAGGCTGGTCCAAGCTCATATATACCACCGGAGTATAGCACTGCCCATATACAAGGAAACCCTCCGAAAATTGCTTCGTCAATTAGAAACGAATTTGCGGGATACTTTTCGGAAGAGGGAGAAATCTCATGGCAAAATCTGTATCTGTAAAATATGTAATTAATTATTCTTTCTTCAATAAAAGTAACAACGATTTAATATTTTCATTTTTATTATTTTAAGTTTTTTATTACATAAAATCATCATCTTCAAAAACATACTCCATTGCACTTAAAATTAAATGTTTGCTTGATGACGATTTTGAGTCTTCATCATCTGTAGCATTCTCCGACAAGAATCGTGTTCGGATATTTTTCATTGCAAATCCTTGCAATTGTTGCACTTTCAATAGCTTTACATTATTTTTTGTTGGCGTTGATGTGCACAATGTGCGTCGGTTCATTTCTTTTTGTTTTATTTGGGCTTCTCGCACTACCTCTAGAATTTTCCACCTTGTGTCAGTTAACAAGTCTTCCTCCGTTATAATTTTCATTTCAGCCCCCAAGTTGCTCAAAAATGGCTGAAACGCGGATGGTTTTTTTTTTTAAATCCAGTATGCCATTAGCATATCGTGACTAATGTTACTTGCCTCCCCACTCACTCGATAATCCCCTGTTGACAATTCTCCAATTCTTCACAAAAAGACTACAATTTAAAATTAAGTTATTATTTATTTCATAAAGCAAACGTTTAAGTTAACATACCGATGAAGAGGAAATACTCGATGTGCCGGGAATGTTATCACGGGTGTAGTCCCAAAATCCCAGGTTCTTATAACACCACAATTTCGCCAGGTAAAAATCGCCCGTACCGCACCACTTCGTTTGGAATTCATGACCCTGGTTTTTTCCTTCAGATATTCGGTCTTTAGAGTCTTTAACTTTAAGGAAATATCCTTTAAAGTTGTTTCTGGTCGACATAACTTTATTTTTTCGACTATTTCCAATAAATGAACACTCCTTTTGATGCGTTTTTTGTAATCCGAATGACGAATCTAGTATAGGTTCGGGAACTGCTCAAATGCTTCTATTAATTATAAAGTCTACTCTCGAGTCCATGTAGCCATTGTATTATACTTAAACTAACGTTCAATCATTAAAACTACCACTCAACGAAATGAAATAATTTTTTCTTGAATATCCTTCGCACTCTACTTTCGCACTGTTCACTCTCCGACGATCAGCAACAAGAGAAGAAAATGTATGGATGGAAACGCTTTGAAATCAGAATACTCTCGCCTCTACGGAGAATTATATTTTGGAGTCTTTCGTATAGTGTGAACCCTCCAACGGTTGGATAAAAATGCGAAAGTATGTCAGAAACGAAATGCTGTGACAAAAGAACATTCATTCTTCCACCGAGAATTATATTCTGAAGTGGACTTTCGGTGGATTTTCGATGCAATCAATCCCTCTCTTTCTGACTCACTTTATGTGTTATGATTTTATATCTACCCTTCTCGCGCGTCTAAACTGGTTTCTGATATCCAATGGAACAAAGGCAAGAAACAGTGCACTGGTGCCTGCCTGATTGACTTGGAGAAAGCCTTCGATACCGTATGGTTAGAGGGACTCTTTTTCAAGCGGGACAGGTTGGGCATTAGTAAACCACTGCTGTATATTCTTTTTGATATGCTCTCCAGTAGACAGTTCATCGTGAAGAATGGTGATGTGACTTCTGCTGGAACATTTAACATTAAAAACGGTCTGCAACTAGGTGCGGTAAATTCGCCGATCTTGTTCAACATTTACACAAGTGATCTGATAGGTTCACTTCACCATGCCATAGCGTACGCAGACGACTTAATCGCGTACAGATCGGGTCCAAAGATTGAGGTCATTAATATGCTTTTGCAGCATGACTTCGACAAAATTAAGCGATATTGCGATGACTGGAAGTTGAAAATCAACTTTCAGAAGTCGGAAACTATTCTGTTTAGGACGCCTTTGTCTGGGGCATCTAGGAATACCAAAAAGAATTGGCGAAAGTTTTCTATCGTCGGACAACACGAACAGCCACTTGCTTGTCGAAATGTAGTCAGATACCTTGGCTAGATCAATATCTGTATTTTAACAAACATATAGATGTTGCTCTGGCCAGAGCCAAAGGTGCTTTTGCCCTTACAAAGAGACTGTTTTATAACAGCCAACTCGATGCGAGGGTGAAGGTGATCTGCTACATGGCCCTTATCCGGCCTATGCTTGTATTTGGATGTCCCGTGTGGTGAGAGCAAGTTTATTGGAAAAGATTCGGGTGTTTGAGAGGGCTTGTCTTAGGACTTGTCTTCGCTTATACAGAACACCAGAGTCTGAGTACATAAAATTCTATCCTAATGAGGTCTTATACAATAGGGCGAACCTAATAAGAGTGGACAATTTCGTCATTAAGTTAACTCAAAGGCACATTGCAAGAGCAATGACCTCATTGAACAACCTGATCTCCGGGGCTTTCTACCCCAATTATATGTATCACGAGAGAGTTCACTTTGACGGCTTTATTCCTCCAGAAGCGTTCCTCTATCTAGATAGTAAAGGTCTGGTCCAGGACAGATTGGCGGTTCCGCTAATCTTCCACGTCGCTCGAACAGCTGCGGACAGGCGACTCAACTACGACAGAGACGTCGCACACGGCAGTGCGGAGCGTCTCCTGTTCAGTAGGGCGGTTCGGAGTCGCGACATGAGGGATGTTGCTCGGCAGCACCAAAAATGTTGGTGGCTGGTTGAAGGAGGGGAAGTTTCGTCGTCCAATTTTTGATAAAAAAATAATTTTATTTTTCAACGTAGTCTCCCTTGAGCTCTATACACTTTGTCCAACGCTTCTCCAATTTTTTTATCCCTTCCAAAAAAAAATGATTTGTCGAGGTCCTCAAAATAGGCCTTTGTTTGCGAGATGACTTCATCATTGGAGTCAAATCTTTTTCCACCAAGCCATTTCTTCAGGTTTGAGAACAAGAAGTAGTCGCTCGGAGCCAAATCTGGAGAATAGGGTGGATGAGGGAGCAATTCATAGCCCAATTCATGGATTTTTGCCATGGCAACTGCACATGTGTGCACCCTTGCATTGTCTTGGTGGAAAAGAACTTTTTTCTTGGCCAAATGAGGTCGGATTTTTTTCAAATCGTCATTGAATCGGTCCAATAAGTTGGCATAATATTCCCCATTGATTGTTCTTCCCTTTTGAAGGTAGTCAATGTGGATTATCCGCGTGCATCCAAAAAAAACAGTCGCCATAACTTTATTGGCTGACAAGTCCACCTTGGCCTTCTTTGGCGCCGATTCACCCTTAGAAACCCACTGTTTTGACTGTTGTTTGTTCTCTGGTGTGTTGTGATGGATCCATGTTTCGTCCACGGTTACAAAACGGCGCAAAAACTCCTTCATATTGCGATTAAACAACGCCAAACCTTCCTGTGAAGTTGTTACACGATTTTTTCCATTTTTCCATTTTCTCCTCAAATTAGTGAGTAGTCTGATAAAAATAGCTGTCAAACACAAACTAACTGACGCAGCAAGTTTAAATTTTGACAGGAGTCAACTGACAGATGCCTGTTGACAGATGCCTGTTGACAGGAGCAGTGTTGCTGTTTCAGTAAAGAGGTCAGAAATTCAAAAAGTCACGGACTTATTGACCCGCCCTCGTATATATATATAGTATATAGGTATTATGGATGAATATGTTTTAAGTTTTTATAATATTAAAAAATAGTCCATTTACTAAGTTTTTACTTAAAAATTATTTTCTTAGTTCTAGTATTAAGTAATATTAAAATGAATATAAAACTAGACTGTAAGGTACGTCGAAAGACATAGTTTAAGTGTTAGGTTTAACTTACAGCGCCCGCATGGGGCCAGTAAGTTAGAATAAGATTATTTGTAAGTTATTTAAGCTAATTTTTAAGCATTTTTTTGTCTAGCATGTACTCGTAAAAGTAAATTAATTAGTTAAATAAAAATGCATTTAAACTGAACTGAAAACTGACCCTTCTCGCGCTACACGACTTTCATTCGAATGATAATGTAGCCACATAGGCAAGCATTTTTGGAAATCCACATCGAATTGTATCGGACCGAGGTACGGCGTTTATGTCAACGATGTTGGAGGAGTATTGTAAAAATGAGAACGTACAACATCTGCCGATTGCAACGGGGGTCCATCGAGATAAAGGCCAGGTAGAGAGGATCAATAAGATAATTGTGCCTATATTGTCAAAAGCTTGTCATAGAAATTCAAAGAATTGGTAAAAACATAAAGACAAACATGTACAAAAGACCTGAAACACAATCAAGGAGTCTGAAGTTCAGCCCTTTCAAAATATTAACGGGAATAGAAATTAAACTTCCCGACTTTCTAGATCTTTGCAATTGAATTGAGTACAAAGGAATTAGATCCCGAATGTGAAGGAATACGAGAAGTAAGTGCAAGAGATTTTTGCGATTCAGCAAGAAAACAAGAGAAATTTTGACAGGAGTGGGAAGCCTGAACAGGAGTTAGTCGCCTTTAAGCGCACTCAGTTTGGAACAGGTATGAAGGCTGTTGCCTAAATGTTTGGAGCCATATAAAATAATCAAAATACTAAATCACAGAAGATACGAAGTGCACAAGAGAGAGGAGATCATGGAGGTCAAAATAAAACGATAAACTGACAGAAGATACCCTACAGACAACGTACGACAATTAATATAATACATACTGTAAAATGTTTGTGTGGGTACAAATGATAGAACTTATTCTTTTCAATACAAATCCCTTTATTCAGTACAGTTACAATTCACTATTTAATTGTTTCTCTCAGTACAATCCAATTTCTCAACCGCTTATACTTTTCTTATCTTTTACTTAAACCACTTAATCACTTCTCCTAATTAACACTTCAAATTTCACTTCAGAACTGACTTGCATACCTTGGGAATGCTGGTATTTATACTCGAATGACATACCTTGCCATCCAGCGTCCCATACAATTTCCAATTTGCTAGACAATTCGATTCCACTCTTCAGTCATCAATGGTCGAGACTTTGTTATTCAAGTATCGAAATCTTCTGGTCTTCGAATATCGACATCTTCTGCTCTGTAAATCTAGATGTCGCTGCTCACATTTAAGTGGTTATCACAATACAAAGACGAGCAGAAACGTTAACAAACATACGATGATCATGCGATGAACAAGTAACTTACGATCTACAGATAAAACATAAGTAACTAACATAAAACATATAAAGACAAGTATACAAGTATTGTTTTACGAGTATACTGTCTTCTGGGCGGGCAACATCGTTTTCGGAACTAGTTTTTTCGTTTGTGATTTTTTAGAATTGTTGTGTTTTTTTTTATAAATTTTTATAAAACACTTAAGTAGGTATTTATTATTGGGTTGTACACCCGAAATGAAATGTCCGATCTTCACTCAGTCGGAAATAAAAAGTTCTCGAATGGACATCTATGCCAGAACCTTAAATTTTCTTTTTTTTTTATAAAATAAAGTGGCACGTGTGAGAATTTCAAGGTTCGTTACCAGTAGCGGTTTTTTTTTCTAGCAAAAATTTTCTCTATACGGAGAAATTCCAACTTGGCTGATAGTATTCCAGTCGCAGCAGCCTGTTCTCTTGAGACCCAAACTCTTTCTTCAGCTGTTCGCGATGACACTGGGTCTGCCACTTCATCTCGTCCTGCATCATCATCACTCACGCTGCCTGTTGCCAACATCTCACTTCAGCAAACAATAACACTCGAAACCCTCTTCCATGAAATTATAAAACTCCAACTACTAATGACAAATTGTATACTAAAAATTACTACATTGTTAGAGAGCAACGCTGTGCTTACGAAGAAAGTCAATCTATTGGAGCTTAAGCTAAATTCGGTTGAGCAAAGAGACAAGCAACGTGCAGTGGACATTGTTGGGATACCAGCTGTAAATAACGAAAATGCAAAAGAGAAAGTAATTAAGCTTCTTGCGGATGAAATGGGAATGGAAACTGGTCATGATGACATCGAAAGCTGCTTCGTTAAGGGAATTAAACGTAAAACGGATAATACAGAGAAAACAAACATTGTGTGTGTACCAAAGAACTGCATTGAGTATGATCGTGTCGATTCGATCATTGTTGCCAAAAATTCGATACAAGTCAATCGAACGCATGGTAGATGTGTGGTCGTTCAAGCTACGCACTCGAAACAAAAATTCTTGAGCAAACATGTATGAGACGCAACATTATTTGTTCGAGTTTGTGCGGTAGTGTACTATTACTGATTTTTAATCTCGTGTATGTGTCGTCACGAATGAATGTTAACGAACGGATGGATGTCTCCATATGCATGAATTCATCGTGAGTGTATGGTATATTCGAGTGCTTCGAGTATCTCTATTGTCTCGAGTGTGTTCAACCACCCGAAGAAACGAAAATGCGTTGACTTTCATTCTTTACTGATAAGGAACAAAATTCATAATTACAACAAACAACAAAAAAAACACAACATATGAAATGTAATATTGTTTTGTGTATGGACATGGGTAAGGGTATATTCGAGTGTCTGCAGTATTTCGATTGTGTCGAGTGTGTTCAACCACCCGAACAAACGATCATTATTTGGTAATACTGCACAAAATACCCAAACACTCGAATGCATGTATCTGCATGTTTCGAATGTTTCAACCAACATGTATTTGTTAAGTTCATGAGCAAACGATTATTCCTTCCTGCTCAACGAAAGTGATTGCTTCAAACAAAATCTGAGTCATTGATCGGGTATACACAAATACAAAGTACCCGTTGCAGCTCTCTGGTGTGTACGTTTTTCGTCTCTAAAAAAGAAAGAGCTAATCATGACCAAGATGCGCGAGATGAAAATTAAACTATCTTCTGCAGTTTTCAATGACGGCACGGGTGTGAGAATTTTCATAAATGATTCACTCACTAGCTACACAAGATCTTTGCTAGTGAAGGCCAATCAGCTGAAAAACAGTAATAAATGCAAGTATGTCTGGATCAGGAATTTGTCGGTACTTATAAGAAAAAGAGAAGGCGTGAGAAAGGTGATTAAAATTTCTTGTTTTAAAGATTTTTCCAAACTTGGTTAACTTATAGTTACAGTATTTTCTTAATTTCTTCTATTACCTTTTCGCTTTCATTTAAATTTATATGAATTGTTGTTCTATAAATCAATCAGATATTTTGTCTTGCTCTGGTTTTTCAGTTAAGCATCTAAACATACGTAGTTTAAGAAAAAAAAAATTGATTGCTTTCTCTCGCACCTTGCTGCTTTAGATCATTTACCAAATCTAATATTTTTATCTGAAATATGGATATACGAGATTGAAAAAACGAAGTATATGCATCAGATACCAAGTTATTTGTTTGAGGCTACATGCAATGATTCGTATTCAGCTGGAGGTGTTGCGGTTTTTTACAAAAGTGAACTAGACTGTGATATTATTCAAGCTCGTCTTAATAGTGCTGACTTCATTTCTGTTAACTGCAATATTTCTGGTGTCCGTTATAGTTTTGTGTGTGTATATTGTTTACACTGTTGCTCAGTCGAAGTCATTGTAGATGAATTTTCTGAATTTCTCCAAAGCATTTCTTGTAAAAATGTAGTCCTTTTGAGTGATTTTAATGTTAATATACTAGATTACTCAAATGATGTTGATTATTTTTTGTCGGTGTTGTCATCTTTTGGCTTTGAGTCCTTATTGTTACAACCTACGCGAATTGCTGTGAATTCTAGTTCATGTTTGGACCATTTTTTTATAAGGTTGCACAGAAACAACTCAATAAATTTCAAAACTGATGTTTATGATCTACAGATAACTGATCATTGTTTAACTACAATTCAGTTTGATTGTTCGATACGCAGACCTAAACCACTACAATTTAAAAAGTTTAGAAAGTCGACTTTTCAGCCTTGCAAAGAGATTTGTCTTTTGAGTTCTGGAACGATGTATATAGCGCTCATGATCCATCAATTGCTTTTGATTTATTAATTAATAAATTGAAATTTCATATTTCTAATTGCAGTCAAAATCAAAGCGTATGACGTTTTATTTGTTGAAGAAAAAAAAATGAACTTAGAATTCGGGTTCGCAACATCCTAGGAATACTAGGCTTAAAAGTTTTTATGTTAAAATCTATCGTGAGTTAAAATTAGAAATAACACTTTGTAGAGATAATTATTTCAGAAGAAAACTGGTTGAAAATATTGGGAATTCTAAAAAAGAGTAGGACACAGTTAATGAAATTTTGAATAGAGAAAAGCCGAATGCCGAAATTGTTTTAAATATGGATAGTAATGTTGATATAACTGAACCAAGTGAGGTGGTTAATGTTTTTAATAACTATTTTTCAAATATGCTCAATGATTTCCGCGGTCTCCTGGGACAAAATAATTTTTCGTGTCACTGTGATAAAACAATAAGGCAGGAGCAACACCAGTCTGCTTGTTTTTACTTTGAAAATTTCACACCACTGGAAATACATAAAATTATACAATCGCTAAAGAACTCACACTCTTCTTCACATGACAATATTTCAAGTCACGATCTTAAAATTATTTCTCTTTTTATCTGTGATGTTTTATGTCATATATACAATTTGAGTGTTCAACAGGGCGTCTTTCCCGAATCCCTTAACACCGCTGTAGTTATTCCTCTCCATAAAAAAGGTGATACTAAGTCTTTGAATAACTACCATCCTATTTCACTTTTGTCCACCTTCTCCAAGGTGTTTGAAAAAGGTATGAAAGCTAGAATACTGTCTTTTTTAGATAAAATTAAATTCTTCAGTAAACATCAATTCGGTTTTAGGAGCGGAAGATCAACTGAAGATGCCTTATTAAAACTTTGCGGAGAAATTTATAACAGCGTAAATGATTCTAAAATTGCTGCAACGTTATTTATAGATATCTCAAAGGCTTTTGACATGGTGGACCATTCGCTTCTATTCTAAATTGTACAATGCAGGTTTTAGAGGTTTTATTTATACATGGATTTCGTCTTATTTGTGGAACCGTAAGCAAATGGTCAGAGTAAAAGGTTGTATGAACTCACAGAAAACAATAAATTTAGGCGTACCACCACAAGGTTCTGTCCTGGGTCCGATATTGTTCTTAATTTACGTTAACTCCTTATTTATCAAGCCTTTTAAAGGAAAAATCTAACTTACTCTTGTTATAACCTCTTTGATGTCAATACAAACATTAATTTTGATTTAGATTTGCTTTGTAGGTGGTTTGACAAGCATAAACTAGCAATTAGTAACAAAACAAAGTACATGATTTTTAAAATTAAGGGAATATTGACTGATAACTTTTCTTTACAATATCACTCACCAAATTGTTTTAAATTTAATCTAAGAATTGTTTTTCCTTATAATCAAGGCGTATCAACCTACAATACCGATGTTAGTTGTTCGACAGATTGCTTCGCTATTGAACGTGTCGAATGTTTCAAATACTTAGGGGTTATTTTAGACTCAAGGCTTAGTTGGAGAGAACATACCCTGCATTTAAAACAATACTTTAACTTAGTAATAAGACAGCTTCATCACCGTAGTATATATTGCGGATCCGATATTTTAAAATTGGTATATAATGGTATTTTTAAATCCAAGCTGCAGTACGGTATAGTCTTTTGGGGCGGTACACATTTCAACAAAGTACAAGCCTTGCTAGTTAAGCAAAAACACTGCTTAAGATTAATCTGAAAAGTTAATCGCACAACCCCCAGTTTTAGATTATTCAAGGAACTTAAAATACTACCCTTAAGACACTTTTACTACTACGAGTATAAAGTCTTGAAAATATTTTTTCCAGAATTCTGGGTATAACGTCGCTAGACTGTATGGCAATCTTAACTTGCGAGCTAATTCCATGAATTTTGTATCCTTACCTAGAATCAATAAAGCACTTTTTTCTCGTTTTTTCACCGTCATTGCTCCTCGCTTATTTAATAAGTTACCGGAAAGTATTAGATGCGAAAGAAGGCAATCTTTGTTCTTAAAAAATGTCATAAGTTGACTTTTTGCTTACAATCGTTGTACAGTGGATCAATTTCTTATTTAGTTAATAATTTTAAAATTTTTTCTTTTTACACATAATTCTTAAATTGTTGCACTTAGCTTTCTATTGAATTTGTTTATTTTTACATACATTTTCCCCATCAATGTTTAAATAACCTATTTTTTGTTGAACAATAATGGTACATTCACCACTTGGCCTTGATCAATAGAATGTCCCTAACTATACCAAATATAATAATTGTAATATATTGTATTAAATTTATAACCTGAAATAATGAAAAAAAAAAAAAAAAAAATAAATAAATTATTGTATATCCCACCACACCAAAATTTTACCAAAATAGAACTTGAATCCATATTGAATCAAGTCTACTACCTAGTAATTTTAGCAGGTGATTTTGATGCATGGAACATCCTCTGGGGATCTTCCAGCACTAATAAAAGGGGTAAGATCATAGAAAACTTCATCACTGTTTCCAACCTCTCTAGTTTAAACTATGAATCGATCACAAACCCACCTTTCCATCCACAGTATACTCACAAACGTTGATATAACTTGCTCTTCACTAGAACTTTTACCCAAAATACACTAGTGTATCCTTGATGACCTCTACAACAGTGACCACTTCCCAATAGTCATCACTCTAAACCTTCAGCATAACTCCCATAAAAAACCCCCCTTTAATAAATTTAAAATAGATTCAGCTAACTGGTCATTATTTAAAAGTGAAATAAGTAAATCTCTGAATGCAAAGAACATAACAGATAATTCCAACAAAGAAGTGAAATTAAGACTGCTGCAAACCTATTTATAACACTAGAAAAGACCTATCCCCTGGTGGAATCATGAAATAAGAGAACTCCGACAAGATAAAATGAAAGCTTGGAATAGATTCAAAAAGTTCAGTAATCAAAATAATTTAATAATTTTTAGGAAATCCAATGCAAAATTTCGAAGAGAGCTAAAAATCGCAAAAGTTAGAAGCTTTGAAGATTTCACATCCAGTCTCAATCCTAACACCTCACCGACCAAAATTTGGAATAGCATCCGCACAGCCTCATCCACTTGCAATCCGCAAACTAAATTCATTGAGCGTGACATCTCTATAGTCGAACTTAATCGAACTCCCAGCTAAGACAAAGGATCACATACCCGATGATTACAAATCTCCCCAACGGAGCTAAGCAAAGGCTTCTCAAGCTTTATTACAACATCTTCAATAAAGGTAAAGTTTAGGTAAAGTTTCATTTAGTTTTATTTTGCAATCACATTAAGACATAAATTATCTTATGAACTAGTGAAGCTTTAATATGTTCAATACAAATTCAGATTAAGATTCAAGCTAATAAAAAAAAAGATTAAGGTAATATAATAAGAAATAATAGTTATTTATATATACATTATTATAATCTCTACGTACATGTATGTATATCTCCAAATAATCTTGTGCAATTTTCTAAGCATAAGTATACAACAAAGGAAAAAAATAATCAAAGGGTAAGGTGTTATTTTTCATGTAGAAGGACTTAAGTTCATTCCTAAACCCGCGGGTGTCACAAGACCCTCGGACAAGCCATGGTAAGTAGCTCAACAGGCGAATAGACGTTACGAAAAATTGTCGATCAGATGTTAGGCATGAGTAACGAGGGTGAATGATTGTCGAGATTTTTCAGACGTGGTAAATCTTATCTTATTGAATAGGTAACAAGGCTGATTGGTTTGAATCACATTGGAAAGCAATATAAGGGATCGATAGCGTATTAGATGGTCAATGTCATGTTAAAGAGCAGTTTCGAGTAATGAAAGCGATATTAACTCTTCTTTTACCGTTAGCTTCACAGTAACAGAATATTTCGCATCCATAACAGAGAACTGGTACAAGGAGTGTTTTAGCTAGTAAGAGGCGAGTTTTGAAGGGGGTGAAGTAGTGAGACATCCAGAGCTGGCGTAAAGTTCCATATACTTTACCAACTGTGGTATTGATATGGTTATTCCACTTAAGTTTTCTGTTAAAGACAACTCCAAGATTTTTTGCGGTGTCAACATATTCGATTTTAGAGCCATTGAGCATAATGTCTGGGACGAAGGAGAGATCAAGCAGTTTTTTATAAATGACGATACATTTAGTTTTGAGTGGCTTTAGAACAAGTCCGTTTTTTCTGACCAGCTTGATATGCGCTCCAGGCCAGTGTTTACAGCATTTGCGCAGTCATCTATCATACCAAGAGGGCAACTTCGATAGAGTTGAACGTCATCAGCGTACATTTGAATAGATGAGGTCACGAAAGTGGGAATTTCATTTACGTACAGCGAGAATAAAATAGGTCCCAGGATGGAGCCCTGTGGAACTCCTCTAGTACTGTACATAAAACAGGACGATTTTTGGCCAACTGACATAGCTTGCTTTCTTAATTTTAGGTAAGATGATATTGTATTTATAGCTGAGCTCGAAAAACCAAACAATGTCAGCAGTTTCTTACAGATGTTAGGTACCAACCCACAAAGCTGGAAAACAACCTCAGTAATCACCATTCCCAAACCAAGAAAAGATAAATCTACAGCAGAAGACTGGAGAGAGGTCGGTTATCTCTTTCCCTTTATCCCTTTCTAATACTAGCAAAACGAATACTCTGGGATGGCGAAAGGTAACAATTTCTGAGCCCCAATCAAGTCGCATTCAAGGCCAAACGAGGTTGCACTGACGCCCTCTTTTACATAGACAACTACATCTCCATAATCTTGAGCTCCAAAAACCATCTGTCAATAGTTACCATTAATTTCAAAAAAGCGTTCGACAAGATAAGAGTACATATCGTTAAAAAAAAACTTCAATGAAAGGGGCATTGGCTCCAAACTATATAATTAAGTAAAATCATATCTCATTAACAGAAAATTCTCCTTCTCTGCTGTCTATCCTTTACAAAACGGTATTTCACAAGGATTACCCTATCTGTTGTCCATATGCTTTAGCCTTCGAACACATATGTGCAATATTATCTAAACGCAAGTTAAAAAGTTACTGCCTTATGCGGATGACGTATTCATACTGTGTAATAGCCAAAACGTGGATGACATGAAAACGTACCTAAACGCATTTAAACCCATATTACAGTGGACAATGCTCCCTGCTAAACGTTCACTAATAAAATCCAAGGTCCTACATGTCTGTCGCAAGCAAGCTTACACTCCCCCTGTTATTAAGATTAATAATGTAGAAATAGAACACGTACAAAATCTTAGTATCCTAAGACTTTTATTTAATTGTAAATATATCAGGCATTTATATCTTAAGAAAGCTCTAGTTGCAAAGTCTTTTCTTTTAACTTAACACTCAAGAGGGTATGACTACTCTTAAAATGCCTGAGAACCTGTTAAGTTTTTCGGAAAAGTGGATAGAAAGAGAGAGAGAAAGTGGTTATTTCGCTCAATGGGTGATATTCAACATTCAATGGGGAGACTAAATTATTAGTGTAAATTGACTTGATGTTGTATTTGGGCAACCATTCAACTCACGAGATTTTAGTTGCCTAAAAAAAAGTCTTTTGGTCACGGCTGGTATTGAACCCCGAACCATCCGATTGGGAAGCCAATACACTCATTTTCATTCATTTTTCATTTTAAATGCATTTTTATTCTTTTCAATTCATTATTACTTATACGCTATACAAAAAACGCTTAAAAATTAGCTTAATTAACTTAAAATTATCTTATTTTAACTTACTGGCCCCATGCGGGCACTCTAAATTAAACATAATACTTAATTGATGTCTTTCGACGTTTCGTACGATTATAAATTTTATTTTTTTTTCTATATTTATTTAAACTAAAACTAAGAAAACATTTTATTTAATACAAAAACTTAGTATACGGACTTTCTTTTTTATAAAATCTTAAAAACTAAAACTTATAAACTATCTACCTATAAATAAATCTTAACCTACTTAATCTACTTAACCTACTTAAACTAACTTATTGTATATATCATACAATTTAATTTTATTTTTTATTTTTTTTTTCCTAGATGTGTTACCCCTTCTTTTAGAGAAGTTGTTACCCATCTAAGTTCTTATATAATTTTTTTTGTTTTTTTTTTTCATTTTTAATTTTTTTTTTTATTTTTTATTTTTTTTTTCTCTTATGTCTACCCTAAACCTACCTAAATCTATGTAAGCCGGCCATGACTAAATAATTAGGCTAGCCGACTTTGCTTCCGAGTGAAGCTATACTATACCAGAGGAATTCGACGAAGAGACTTCCTCTCCTCCCATAAGCCACCAAAATTGTTGGTGCTGCCGTGCAACATCCCTTATGTCGCGACTCCCTACCGCCCTACTGAACCGGAGACGCTCCGCACTGCCGTGTGCGACGTCTCTGTCGTAGTTGAGTCGCCTGTCCGCAGCTGTTCGAGCAACGTGGAAGCTTAGCGGCACCGCCAATCTGTCCTGGATCAGACCTTTCATATCTAGGTAGAGGAACGCTTCTGGAGGAACAAAGCCGTCAAAGCGAACTCTCTCATGATACATATAGTTAGGGTAGTAAGCCCCGGAGATCAGGTTGTTCGATGAGGTCATTGCTCTTGCAATGTGCCTTCGAGTCAACTTAATGACGAAATTGTCCACTCTTATTAGGTTCGCCCTATTGTATAAGACCTCATTAGGATAGAATTTTATGTACTCAGACTCTGGTGTTCTGTATAAGCGAAGACAAGTCCTAAGACAAGCCCTCTCAAACACCCGAATCTTTTCCAATAAACTTGCTCTCACGTTGAACCACACGGGACATCCAAATACAAGCATAGGCCTGATAAGGGCCATGTAGCAGATAACCTTCACCCCCGCATCGAGTTGGCTGTTATAAAACAGTCTCTTTGTAAGGGCAAAGGCACCTTTGGCTCTGGCCAGAGCAATATCTATATGTTTGTTAAAATACAGATATTGATCCAGCCAGATCCCAAGGTATCTGACTACATTTCGACAAGCAAGTGGCTGTTCGTGTTGTCCGACGATAGAAAACTTTCGCCAATTCTTTTTGGTATTCCTAGATGCCCCAGACAAAGGCGTCCTAAACAGAATAGTTTCCGACTTCTGAAAGTTGATTTTCAACTTCCAGTCATCGCAATATCGCTTAATTTTGTCGAAGTCATGCTGCAAAAGCATATTAATGACCTCAATCTTTGGACCCGATCTGTACGCGATTAAGTCGTCTGCGTACGCTATGGCATGGTGAAGTGAACCTATCAGATCACTTGTGTAAATGTTGAACAAGATCGGCGAATTTACCGCACCTAGTTGCAGACCGTTTTTAATGTTAAATGTTCCAGCAGAAGTCACATCACCATTCTTCACGATGAACTGTCTACTGGAGAGCATATCAAAAAGAATATACAGCAGTGGTTTACTAATGCCCAACCTGTCCCGCTTGAAAAAGAGTCCCTCTAACCATACGGTATCGAAGGCTGTTTCCAAGTCAATCAGACAGGCACCAGTGCACTGATTCTTGCCTTTGTTCCATTGGATATCAGAAACCAGTTTAGACGCAGCATGAATAACATCATGCCCCGCCTTGAAACCGAATTGATAATCCGGAACTATATGTTTGTCCTCAACCCACTTAGTCAGGACTCTATTGATCACCTTCTCGAAAACCTTACTGATGTTTGGAAGGAGACTGATCGACCGGAGATTTGCCGGATTGGATGTGTCTTTATCCCTTTTGCGGATGGGATGTACCACCGCCGTTTTCCAATGCGCTGGATAATGTGCATTATTCATTGCATTATTAAACAGGGTGGTATAAATGTCCACCGCTTCTAGTGGGAGATGTCGAAGCACAATGTTCGGTATTTCATCGGTTCCCACTGATTTCTTACTTCTAAGCGATTCGAAGATCGTTTGGAGCTCTGCCTTCGAAATGAACGGTGGTAGTACCCTCTCATTGGTGATGACATTATTTGCCATATTCTCGTCACTGCACTGGGTGAAACCCGAGCTCTCGTATCGCCAATTCACAATTTCATTTCGAAGGTAGAAATTGTGCACAGGGACTCGATTTTCCAGGTCGTGGTTCGGGCCAATGATGTCATTCGCCTTGTAAACTTCCTGGAAAGTCGCTCCTATAGCCTCTACCTGCTCCTGCGGATCCTCGATCACAAAGAAGTTGTCATCATCAACAGCTTCATTTGGATCTATGCCTGCTGCTGTAAGTATGTTCTCGTTGTATGTCGTTCGGGCGATTTTAAGACACGAAAGGTCGTTGTGATCTTTCCTCCGAAATATTTTATTTATTTGCGGGAACATATTCGGGTTGCTGGTGTTTACAGCCCGAATTTTGTTGTTCCAATACAAACTTACAGATGCTCTGTAATTTTCTTTTATTAATGTTTGGAGGTTTTTGATCGACGACTTCAGTGTCATGATCTCCGGGTTATGTCTGTCAGTAAACTGTCTGTACAAGGTTTATAGTCTTGACAGCAGTCTACTTTTATGTCGGTGCAGTGCGTCAATAGTTGCGTTGCGGAATATGTCTTCTTCGTCAGTGTGTTGGTACCGAGGTATCGTTTTGTCCATTGTTCGTTTAATTGTCTCGTCCATTAGTTTTAGATATCTGTCAATCTCCTCGTTTGACAGATTTCTATTGGACGGTGGGTAGAGCGAATTCGAGGAGAGTGCTCTCGTCATTGTTCTGGAGAAGTGTGTCCAACGCACCCTACTATAATTGTAGGCATGCCTTTGAACAAACTCGTCCAATTCCGCAGCTTCGTTCGGAACGGTTATTTCGGTACTGAGTCCGCAATGGTCACTGTCATACACGAAAGTTAGTAGACAGTTTGTAGTTTGTTGGTTTGTGCATGTCAGGTGTATTCGTGTGTCGAACAGCAGGAGATCCAAATAAGACCCGTGTCTAGGAAACGACGGACTATCCGTCGCCTTAAGGCCGAGTCGATACATTATATTGTGCTGACCCCACCAATTGAATAGTAGGTTCCCTCTAGTATTTGGAGTATTATTTCCCCAATCGCTATGTTTGGCGTTGAAATCTCCGCCGATAATAAAGTAGTTCTCCTCCAATTCCAGTCTTAGGAATCGAAAAAGTGTCTCGAGCTCTGAGATGAATAAAGTGGATTGAGCAACCTTAGGTGCATAAACAGACACCATGTATAACCGCTTTCCACTACGGAGAGGGATTTACACGATGCATGCCTCCAGCACCTGGAACCTACGCACTACACGACTGTATACTCTTTTAAAACGAATACCTTTTCGTACGAAAATCGCAACGCCTCCTCCCTGAATGGAGTTGGGTCGGTTTCTCCGTACTATTTTATATCTTTTGTGCCTCATTTTGTGTCTCTTTGTAAGCTTAGTTTCGCTAACCAAGAGCACATCAGGGGCTTGGTCTTTAAGCAACTTAAATAGTGTGGCTCTTCGTTCGAACCTAATCAGTGAATTAACATTCACTGCAAGGACCTTCAGGGTTTGCTCCGCCATGTGCGTACCCATTACGACTGGAGGTGCGTTAGGCCCGGCAGCAGCGCGTATATTTGATCTACCCGCTTAGCCTGTTCCTGTATTTGACGCTGCAGCTGAGCCATCTGCCCCTGAATAGAGAGCAAGATAGCCAGCATGTCAGGTACAGGTTCCGGTGCTCTAGGCGCTGGGGCCTGAGAAGCTACCTTTGGTTGTTGTACCGTATTTCCCCTACCTGCCGCCATTTGGGCGTAGGTAACATGGGGAGTAACGGCTGGTGTTTGTGTCTGCACGAGTGGACGTTTGATTTCCACTTTCTGCTGCCGAGCCAGATTTACTCTTTTGATGTATTGGAATTTGGGACAACCCCGATAATTTGCGGTGTGTCCCGTGTTCCTACATAACGCGCAAGAGAGTTGGCTTTTTTCTGACGCTCCGTCCTTGCCTAGAGCGCATTCCTCGGACTTGTGGTTCTTTCCGCACTTCACGCATCGAGGCTGCATTTCGCAGTTCGACGCGGCGTGCCTGAACCTTTGGCAACGAACACATTGTAAAATGTTTTCGCTCCTCTTTAATTTTTCCCAGTGTACAACCTGGTAGTCTAGGACTTTAATGCTCCTTAGACCATCCAGTTTGCTGTTGGGACTTAGCTGAACCAGGAAGAATGGTAGTTTCCGCTTCTCCCTTTTGGCTCTAGCCGTGACGAATGGCTTAACCCCTACGAATTTGAGCTCTTCGCACTCCTTCTCTTTCAGCAGTGCAAGGAGCTCCTCCGGATCAGTCGACGGTTCTAACCCCCTCAGCAGCATTGTCTGCAGCTTTTCACCTTTCGGTGTGAAGGAGAAGAACTCCGTCGTCGAATCCCTTAATAAGTTTTTAATTTTATGATAGCGCTCCACTGTATTGCAATGGATCGCGTGCCTATCTAAACTAAGTCTTTTAACAAAAAAATTATTGCCTATGGCCGACTTACATAATTCTATCGTATCTTTCAACTCCATCTTGAAGGTGTTGATTGGAGGTACCCGTTGTTTAGTTGATTTGTGTGGTTGTTGTTTTTGTTGTAGCTGTTGTTGTTGTTGCTTTTGTTGTAGCTGTTGTTTCTGCTGTTGTTGTTGCTTATGTTGTTGTGATTTTTGTTGTTGTTGCTGCGTTTGTATGTTTTGTTGTTTTGTCGAATTTTTCTGTATGTTTTTTTGCGGAAGAGACTCGCTTATTTGTGACTGCTTCTGTGAGTCATGGAGTTGCTGCTCCTTCTGTCTCCGCGCATTTTGCTTTTCTTTAATAGCCAGTACCTTTAGTTGCAGCTCGTTGATACTGCTATATATTGCTTGCATTTCTTCCTCTTCGTCGTCAGACTCCGAGGCGGCTAACGATGCGAAAGTGTTACCACCTCCCATATAATGTCCTTCTCCGCCGTCAGATACGTATGGGAAATCGCATTTCTCAATTTCTTCTCTATTTCGTTGTTGTGCTGCTGCCCTTGTCGATGTTGTTGGCGTCTCTTCCCTCACTCTACCAGGCAGCTTTTCAGTAGACGTTGAAAGGGAAGGGCGTTTCACAAGATTAGGAGAAGGCCTCAGCTTCCTCCTCCTCTTAGCGGTAATTTCTGGTTTCCCAGAATGAGAATGGGCCGACATTACGACCTGATCATCCGATGACAACAAGCCATCTGCTGGTCCCGCTATTTGAATAGCGGACCGCCCACTTTCACTCATTGTCTGATTATTCACTTTTTTATTATATATTTTTTTTACTTTTCAAAATGAAAATACAAATAAAAAGCTCGATATGTTTCGGGGATCGAACCCACGACCTCTGCTTTACCGGCAGACACCACTACCACTGGGCCACCGAAGCACTTGGCCAAAACGTTTCTGGTTGTTCTTTTATTACGAGTAATTTCGCTTTTAACTAGAAGCCGACACGTTTATTCTCCACGGAGATCTATGAACGACTCGAAGCCAATACACTAGCACTTGAGCCACGGCCACCCATTATCAGATACTTATTTTGTAAAAATAGTAACGTACACAATATTACTAAATCAATTATTTTAAGTAAAACATATATGACAAAGTTCCAAAATTAACTATCCAAATCTTTAAACTAAACACAAGGTGCAACGCCAATAAAAAAAACATTATGATCCAACAAAGGAATCAAGCCTCCTGTTTTTTCACCCTCCACTCGTGGTTCGATGTTCTTCGTTTATTATACATTTATCCTGATTTATGACGCAGGAAGATCGTCATATGTATATACCCTCACTTTGCAACCTCCGAACAATTTTCCAGATGGCGCCGCGAGGAGGTGTTTGTTTGGATGATTTGGGCATGTGTGTTAGAGGTTAGTGAATTAGTGAGTAAGTCAAAGCTACCTTTGGCTGAACTCCTAAACGTTCAAAAAATGCGGATTACACTGTTCAACAAAAGTGGCAAGCATAAAATATTAAGCAAAATTACACTAGAAAACAGAAAAAGAACCTCAGATTTTCTTTATCACCCATAGATTTTTTGCTATACTGTATTGTGTTTTATACTAAATTAGCAAAACCCTGCCCACTTCGCTGCGCTGTATCAGTAGTTATTTAATTTAAGTACAATTAACAAAGAAGAGAGAAAGAAACATATACATTTGTTTGTGTGTTTTTTTTTGCTTCGTTGAGCCTTTTTGAGTATATAAATACGTTTATGTGTATTGTTCAACACAATTATTTCTATACCAAAAAAATAAAACACTACATGTCCAATGGGTGGAATGTTTGCTCTAAGAAACAAACACTTACAAAGTCCACGTGTCATTTGTAAACCAACCTAAAATGAATATTCAAAACAAACATACAAAAATGTATATTTCACTCATGAATTTATTTACGGTGTTGAACCTTGAAAACTGTAATTATTATTGAATACTCGTACAATCTTTTAAACTTATGTTTGCTTAAACTTTAAAAAATTGAATTGATTTTAATGAAAGAATGAAAATTCAAACTTATTGCAATGCTCTATGGAACACAATATTATAGGTTTTTCCATCTTGTGCATAAATGAGTAAAGCCGATGGTTTCCCTACTAGTGGTAAAAAAAAAAACTGGATATTCCAAGTTTATTCCACAAACTTCCAACAATTGGCCTTGCGATTTATTGGTTGTTATTGCAAAAGCAAGACGAACAGGAAATTGAAAACGTTTAAAATCAAATGGGAAATCATTTGGAATCATTAAAACTCGTGGAATTAAAACGTCTTCATCTTTGAATTTGCTCTTCAATATAGTTGCTTCGATGATATTGTGCATTAACCTTTTCACTGTGAGTCTGGTACCATTGCAAAGTTTTGGTTGATTGATGTTACGCAGCATAATTATCATTGCTCCAACTTTCAACTGCAAATTGTGTGGTGGCAATCCAAGCAAATCAAGTGAATTTAAAAATTCAGTCGGATAATTCACGACATCATCTTGATTTGTAACGCTGTCTACTGACTTATATGACAAAACTTCTCCTGGTAGTTTTGATAATATGATCGCATTCAATTCATTGACATCTTTATTTGTTGGCGCCAAAATTGCTCTATCGCTCAACCAATCACGATTTTTGTAATGCTGTGCAATGTTTGGAAATACACTTTCAATCAATGCTTCTTTAGATTCTGAAAAAGTGCACATATTTGGTGGTATTGTTATGAATCTAGTATCATCAACAGGCATTGCACCATTTCCAATTTTCAACAGTTGTCTGGAGAACTCAGCGGATGATGGACTGTTTTGCAATTGAACACGTAATTTTGTTTTAAATCTTAGTTTTTCACATGTCTCCACAAATATGAAAACTTCAAGCAAGCATACAATTCATCGGCTGGTGTGGATTTGGATTTAGCTATAACTGTCAACGATCCCAATGCGTATCATTTTCCAGTAAATGCAATTGCTGACATGCTTCACGATATGTCGCACACAGTCTTTGATCGACTGTTGTACGTAAATTTTCAAATAATGTTGGTCCACGAACATTGATCAATAACAAATGCAAATAAAACCACACAGCATTATTCGTATGAACTGTGTAAATACGAACTCATGAATCTGTTGAAAATAAATTTGTATGGCCTTCAGCTGCTGTACGTTTTGTATGTCTCTTTGCGAGACATTCCATGTAAAATATGTTGGCACTTTAGCATATAGTAACGTTTGAGCAAATGTATCATTTTGACACTGCGCTTCGCGATGCATTTGCTTCCGTAAAATACACGCGTTGGCCATTTTCGAGATGGACTGCCAGATGAACAACTGTAGGATGTCTTTCATGAATTTTGAATGCAAAAATTCGTCATATCGCCTCATTGCTACTTATATAGCGCCCCATTTGATATTGATGTATTTCATCGTTCCGACGTATTTGCAAATGTATTTAATTATTTTGAAAGAAATGCAATATTTAACTTTGATATGGGCTTTGAAAACTTTTGACAATAATGGCGAATATGGAACAATCCAACGATTATCAACTTCAACGTCCACTTTTCCCACATTGATCATTGTTGATCTGCCGTTGTCAACAGTTGAGCGACGACGATACAGTGGATAACCATCATTGCCTGTAACAGTGTCCGAAACCAATGCTCTTGGATACCGTTTCGTACACTATCCATCAAAAATACACGGTGAATTCGGATTATATTGTTTACGACAACATCACATAAATCTGGATCAGTACCTTGACCAGGTATTTCTGCTGATATGATACTATCGATTTCTTCTGGTCTGATTTTATTAACCAGCCAAATCAAAATATGAGCATGTGGCAGACCTCGCTTTTGCCATTCAACAGAATACATCCAATAACGTACTTCCCCAAATACTTGAACTTTGACGATAAAATCCAATATAAAAGATTTAAATTTTTGGTTAAATACGCGTACTGTTATATCGTGACGATCTTTCGGCGTTTGGCCGTTGAACAATCTAAATTAAACATTATATTCATATCATGAAATTCATGTGCATTAATTGCTTCGTGCATACAATGTGTAGAAATTACCTTAAACGTTGGCATGAAATTATCGCGAGTTATGTTCGTCGCGCACCAAACGAAGTCATTTGAAAGCATGAGTTTTAAGCTTAAATATTTCGGAGAAAATGCTTTGGTTCTGGTGTTGTTCATAAAACAAATAAATGGCTCTGATGGATGATTCAATGGCGGTAATCTCACTTTGCCCCTTAAGCAACACATGTCAGCAGTTTCACCTGACATTTTTCAACGCTTCACAATGCTCGCAAATTTTATTCATCACTCCAATACACACAATCATATTCCAATGTACTGTCATAGTTGAATGCAGCACGATATACTAGTTGGGTTGAAAAGTAACCTCCTTGGGAATGACAAATTTTTTTGGTATTTTATTCAATATAGTCCCCTTTTAGCTTGATACACTTATTCCAGCGATTTTCCAACTTCTTGATCCCGTCCGAAAAGTAATTTTCCGGAAAGTGGCGTCGATGATTTCCTGAAGCTGAATTGAATTTTTTATTGATGAGCCATCTTTTGAGGTTTGGGAAGAGATAAAAGTCCGAGGGAGCCAAATCGGGCGAATACGGTGGATGCGACAGCAATTGGAGCCGTAAGTCATTGATTTTAGCCGTGGTTGCGATGCTCTTGTGCGCCGGCGCATTGTTTTGCAAAAACAAAATTTTTTTTAGCTTCATGCGAGGCCGTTTTGCAGCGATTTCGGCCTTCAATCGCTCCAATAATGCAAAGTAATACTCGCTGTTGATGGTTTTTCCTTTTTCGAGGTAGTCCACGAAGAGTATGCCATGACAATCTCAGAAAACCGACGCCATAACCTTTCCGACCCATCGAACCTCCCTCGGCGGCTTCGGAGCACTCGTCTATTGCCGGGCACTCATTCTGTTATCTGGTGTGTAATAGTAGATCCAAGTTTCATCAAAAGTTATGAATCGACGCCAAAAGTCCGGCCGATTCCGCATCAGCAAGTTAGGATCAGTTTTTGGTCAGGAGTGAGCATGCGCGGCACCCAGCGGTACTAATCTTTGTGGTAACTGCTAGCTCGCGCACCTTCACTCTCCGGTCAGCCAACACCATTTCATGTATTTTTTTGACACTGTCCTCTGTAACCGCATCGGAGGGCCTGCCGCATCGGACTTCAAGGCACCATAACCTTTTTTGCAGTAGCAGCGCATTCTGGCGGTCAAGGAGGTTACTTTTCACCCCACCTAGTAAGTTGATTCCAATAAATGGATTTCGAGCACTACGTGTTCTTGAATTTCTTTGTTTTGTCAACGCATTTCTTAGCTCACGTTGTTCATCGTTTTCTTCATTTCTTCCATATGCAACTCGTGCAACTTGACATGTACGCTGGCCAATGCTCGCCTCGGTGGCATTATTTTTACTCAAAACGAAAACTATAATTTTGAAAAATTTAAAAAAAAAAAAAAAAAAACACACAACGCGAAAGTTATTTGAAATTGAAATGAGAAATCAAAAATAAAATAAAAACTTTAAAAAAATCGCATATGTTATGTGCAACGGTAAACAGTATGCAACGGTATATAAGAAAACTGTTCAAATACCTGGTACACAGCTAAGAAAACGAGATTTTTTTTGAATTTCGTGTCTCTCAATTTATGATTCCACGTTATTTTTTTTTCACAAACTTCAAATATGAAAACTAAAAAAAAATAGAATAAATGAAAACAAATCGTTAATAAACGTATGCAACAGCGAGCTGCAACGGGTTTGTATTTGTGTATACCTGATCAATGACTCAGATTTTGTTTGAAGCAATCACTTTCGTTGAGCAGCAAGGAATAATCATTTCCTCATGAACTTAAAAACTACATGTTGGTTGAAACATTCGAGTCATGCAGATACATGCATTCGAGTGTTCGGGTATTTTGTGCAGTATTAGCAAATAATGATCGTTTGTTCGGGTGGTTGCACACACTCGACCCAATCGAGATACTTACACTCGAACATACCCTTACCCATACACAAAACAATATCAGATTTCATATGTTGTGTTTTTTGTTGTAATTATGAATTTTGTTCCTTATCAGTAAAGAATGAAAGTTAAAGTACTCGTATTTTCGTTTGTTCCGCTGGTTGAACACACTCGAGACAATAGAAATATTCGAAACACTTGAAACACTCGAATATACCATACACTCACGATGAATGGATATGAAGACATCCATCCGATCAGTAACATTCATTCGTGGCGAGACATACACGAGATTAAAAATCAGTAATAGTACACTACCGCACAAACTCGAAAAAATAATGTTGTGTCTCATACATGTTTGCTCAAGAATTTTTGTTTCGAGCTTGAACGACCACACATCTACCATGAGTTCGATTGACTTGTATCGAATTTTTGGCGACAATGATCGAATCGACACGATCATACTCAATGCAACTCTCTGGAATGTAACATATGTGAGGAGCCCATGATTTATCTTGATCTCCTTTTTAACTCAAAAATAAAGTTCGTTAGCTTTTCGGACAAGTTGGGTGAAATTACGTTTTTGGGATTTAAAAGTTAATTCCCCACACACATAACAAAAATTGTTGACATTATTCACACACTTCCTAGGCATTGTACTTACTTATTAATGCACGGCAATAAACAAATATGAAGACGTAGAACACAAATACGATAGTAACGACTTTTCGCGGCACAAGATAGAAAATAGCTCTGTACGCTGTTGAATGCCTACTAATGCACACTGTTGAGTTAGATGAGTATTGTGATAACCATTTAAATGTGAGCGGCGATATCTAGATTTACATAGCTGAGGATGTCGATACTCAAAGGGCAGAAGATTTCGATACTTGAATAACAAAGTCTCGACCATTGATGACTGGAGAGTGCAATCGAATTTTCTAGCAAATTGGAAACTGTATCAGAAAATGGTGTCAGATGTGGGATAGGACTTATTGTGTGTATGACTGTTTGAAAAAGCTAGAATGGGGCGAAAATTATTGCAGTTGACCCTCGTCCAACTCAAATCTGAGTTGAACAAGAAAGCCTCAGCGCCAGTGGAGGACAAAATAACTTGGTGCTCCGACTTCAGGAGGCCTTGAACAACGAGGGACATGATCCTGATACACACTCCTTTGACGTTGACGACGATGAACAGATAAGTATCAGCAGTGACATGGCTACGATGATGCAGCTTATGTTGTTACAAATGGACGAACAGAAGAAGAGTATCTCGAAGAACAAGAGAACATTCTCCAGCAAAAGTTCGAAGAAATCGATGACAAATTTGTAAGAATAGAGAAGAATGTTGACGAAAAATTCGAACAAATGGACAGCAAAGTTGAGCAACTGTCAAAAGTGCGAAAACAGAAACTCCGAGAATGGTCTTTAAGCGGTCCAAGGAGAAAAGAGTTGAAGCCTCCCTCATTCGATGGTCAAACCTCATGGTCTACTTATAAGAAGCAGTTGGAAATGGTTGCCTGTGCAAACGACTGGGACAATGAGGAAAAATATTTTGCGCTAACAATGGCCTTGAACGGTCCTGCAGCAGAATTGTTGCAAACAGTAGACATCGAAAAGCATAAAGATTATGTGACTTTAGTACAGGCTATCGAGAAACGGTTTTATGGATAGCCACATGCAGGAGGTTTACAAGGTTCAATTGCAAAGCCGAACGCAGCAATGGGGATAAACAATGTAGCAGCTCCAAGCAGACGTGAGTAGACTGGCATATTTGTCATTCCCCACCGCATCCCAGGAAATTATCGACGAAATGGCATAAGATGCATTTATCAGGGGAATTGCAGATTCAAAGCTACACTCAGCAATAAGCATGGCCGGGAAAAGAACCCTTGCTGAAGCACTTGCCTTCATTTTGGCGATGGAAGCAGCCAATCAGGCTTCCAAGGGAACACATTTCGTCAGAGAAGTAGCATCTATTGAATACTCCTGCGCAAGAATTAGTGCCGAGGAACGAGATACTCGACGGGATAGACGAACAATGCGCTGCTGGAATTGCAATAAAGTAGGATATCTGTAAGGGCATTGTAAAGAACCGGTACGACGAAAAGGCTGCCTGCACTGGGGTTACAGGCAAATTGAAGAAAAGACCGTCAGAAACGACTACCAAGAAGCCTGTCAAACTTCCCGAAGCTATCAGTTGGGTAAGCACTTCCCAACTCTTCGCGGGGCAGAAGACTGTAGCAGGAGTCGACTCCAGGTTAATTATCCCAGTCTCACGGGTAAAACAATGCAATGAAAGCCTCTAAGCAGAAGTAGTCAGTGGTAAGAAAGCGAAAGAATAGGCCACTATCCAAATGATCAGGACTAAGCCAATAGAGGGTTGGAGTATAGATATCCGTTCCTCCCAACAGGCAGACAATGACATCAATGACCAATATTGGCCTGGAAGGAGCACGAGGAAAGACCAAGCTGGCAGCAGATATCAGACCGGAGCCAAACTCGGAAGGCATACTGGGCACAGTGGGACTCGCTTTGTGTGCAGGATGGTTTGCTGAAGAGAAAATGGGAAAGTTCAGATCGGACAACATCTCGTATGCAGCTATCGTGCCACGGTCTAGAGTCAGCCAAGTACTCCATGAAATATATGACGGAATCCCAGGAGGTCACTTGGAAATAAACAAGACGTTGGAAAATATAAAGGAACGTTTCTATTGGCTAAGCGCTAAACAAGATGTCGAGAATTGGTGCAAAAAGTGCATAAGGTGTGCGGCTACCAAGGGTCCAAAAGTAAAGCCACATGGACAAATGCAACAATAACATACAATGTCGGAGCACCATTCGAATGAATAGCCATCGACATCGCTGGGCCGTTTCCCGAAATCTTCAATGGTAACGAGGGATACACCCTCGTGGTCATGGATTACTTCAGTAAGTGGCCGGAAGTGTTTGCCATCCCAAATCAAGAAGCTAAGACCGTAGCCGAACAGATAGTCAGCAACTGGGTGAGCAGAGTTGGGGTCCCAATGGAGCTGCACTGTGATCAGGGACGAAACTTTGAATCAAAAGTCTTCCAGGAAGTGTGCCAATATCTGTGAATAAGGAAGACAAGGACAACGCCACTACATCCACAATCTGATGGAATGATCGAGCGATTCAATCGGACCTTGAATCAGCAACTGCCAGCGGGATTGGGATCAACACATACCCCTCTTCTTAATGACCTACCGAAACGCGGTCCATAGCTCAACAGGACACACACCATCCGAGATGTTATTTGGTCAAACAATTCGGTTGCCAAGTGAAGCAAAATTCGGATCCCCACCGACGGAGTCCAAAGAGGCGAACCACTACGTGAATGACTTGCGCAGCAGGATTCGTAAATTGCATCAAGACACCAGAGAAAAGATGAAGCTAGCAAGCAGCCGCATGAAGACTAGGTACGATATCAAGGCGAAATCTTCTGGTTTCAACGAAGGAGGTCTGGTCTGGCTGTATAATCCTCAGCGTAAGAAAGGCAAATCACCAATATTGCAACAGGACTGGGAAGGTCCATACAAGGTGATAACCCGCATTAATGACGTTGTCTATGGATCCACCGTGGGGATCGAGGAAAATTGAAAGTGGTCCATTTGGATAGAATGTGTCAGGATTGTTCTCGAAGTATGTCATTCGAGTATAAATACCAGCATCCCCAAGGTATACAAGTTAGTTCATCAGTTGAATTTGAAGTGTTAATTAGGAGAAGTGATTAAGTGGTTTAAGTTAAAGATAAAACAAGTATAAGCGGTATAAGAAATTGGATTGTATTGAGAGAAACAATTAAATAGTGAATTGTAACTGTACTGAATAAATCGATTTGTATTGAAAAGAATAAGTTCTATCATTTGTACCTACAAAAGCATTTTACAGTATTTATAACAACAAACAGACAGGAATGTACTTGTCTGAACACGATATGTTTGTGATGTAATATTTATTCCTTTACATAAACAGCTCTATCCAGAATAAATACAGTGTAAAATTGTTTTTTGTGCTAAAAAAATTATGGGTGATAAGCAATTACTGTTTTCATATTAGTTTTTAGGGTGCCGAAATACAGGGTGGGACGGTTTTACTCTCATTTGAATCTTTTTGAGTGCGGATTTATTAATTAAAATGTCACAGTTAATTTAATTCCTTCGTGGGTGCAAAGGTTCCGACAAACTTTTTCAACCTTAAGTGCGCTACATCCAGGGCCCAGCAGAACGTCGAGGACCATCAAAAACGTGGAAGCCGTGCAACGGCTAGAGAGTGTCCTCTCTAGGCCTCCCAATAACTGTAGTTAGTGAAATTTTAAAGGAAGGTTTAATATTCAAGCGGGGCAAGAACTCAAAGAAAATGACTTTAATTTACGAAAAAAAATTTTGCGAACTAATGGTGGAGATTCCGTCCAGTAAATTTCAGCTTCTGGAGTGACGAAGCCCACTTCCACCTCAATGGACATGTGAATAAGCAAAACTGCTGTTACTGGGCTAAACGAACACGTAACTCACGTTTAAAACATCAACGGCCCTTACGTTGTCCAACGGTAAGTGTTTGGTGCGCCTTATCGAGGAACGGAATCATCGGGCCTATTTTTTCGAAAATGCTAGAGAACAGTTTGTTACGTGAACAGTTTCCAGGGAAACTGATCAGCCAATTTGTAGACGTTCCGTAACCACCGGTCTCCAGACTTAACCCCTTTAAATTTCTTTTATGGGGTACCTTAAAGGTAAAGTTTACAATAAAACACTCCGATTTCCATGGCGGAGCTGAAGGAAAATATCCGTCGCGAAATTATCGATATTCAACCTAGCTTACTGCAGCGTGTGGCACGAAATACGATGGACCGTTCTCAACAGTGTGTGCGATTAAATGGGTACCATTTGGATGATGTTGTTTTCAAAAAATAAAATCCGCATATGTCCTCTTTATAATAAAGTAAGAAATAAAACAAAAGGTCTTTAGCTTTTTTTTATTCACGTTCAAAAACATACATTTTCCACCGGACACCCTGTACATCTGAAACACCCAAAAATCTTCATGTCACAAAATATGTGTTGAACAGTGTTATTAGTAAATGGAAAAGTTTATGCCAATAACTTTTGCTCATACGAATCAGTGTTCCTAGTCATTTACTCGTATTTACACATATTTATGCACACTTTGGCATATTTTGTTTTGTCTTATATCCAAATGTTGACGTTTAGATGTTTATAAGGCTCGCTGATCATGAAGCTGTCTTCTGTCGTATAATTTTCATGATTTTATTTAACTAAACGTACTTTTGAAAACCGGACAGTTTCAGCAACCGGATATGTGCACCTCATCTGAATCATTGCTTTCACTAAACATGCATGATGGCGGCTTATTAACACAGTTTTTAACACGGACTGATATTATTTTGTATTGCACTATTTGCCTGCCTATGTGTCTGCTCACGGATTCGGCATTTTTTTCCCACTTTTTGTAAGGCGAAGTACAACCGTTGGCTTTTTTCAGTCATCATCTTTAACTCCAAATTGGACTTTATTGTCTCACAAATATATGTTTAAGTTTCTATTTAGCTGATATCCTTAATAAGAACAATATATCAGTGTTATTTTCAAATGACAGTTCAATCAGCTGTTTGTTAAACTTCTCTCAATTTTCTCTCGCTAATTTTGGGTAATTTCATGTAAACACCAGTATTTCTACGGGTATTGAACCAACGCGGATTGCTTCAACGCACATTGAGCTGTCGGATAAACTGGGTAAAAATCACGTTGCAAGAGCATATTAATGACACCGATCGTCTGCGTACGCTATGACATGGTGAAGTGAGCTCACAAAACCGCTTGTGTAGATGCTGAATAAGGCCGATAGAATAATCGCACCTTTTTTAATGTCGAATGTTCCAGCAGAATTCACATCGCCATTCTTCGGGATGAACTCATGACCTGCCTGTTCAGTTTGAAGAAGAGGTTACTTAACCATATAAAATCCAATAAAAGTTTAGACACGACATTTGGGATATCATGTCTCGCCTTGAAAGAGAATTTATTATCCGGAACTATATTTTTGTCTTCAACCCACTTAGTCAGTATTCTATTGATATTTTTTTTCAAAAACCTTACTGATACTTGGAAGAAGACTGATCGACCGCAGATTCATTGGATTGGAAGTGTTTTTATCCCTTTTGGAAATGTGCTGCACCATCGCAGTTTTCCAATGCGCTGGGTAATGGAAATTATTCACTGCATTACTAATCAGGGTGTTACAAACGTCCACCGCTTTTAGTGGGAGATGTATTAGGTATTCCATCGATTCCGACTGATTTTTTACTTCTGATTGTGTCCAAGGTCGCTTGGAGCTCTTCCTTCGAAATGGACGGAGGCTAAACCCTTACATCGGCGATGACATTATTTGTCATATTTTCTTCACGTTCTAGAGCTCTTTCCTGTAAGGCTTTCGCAAACAGATTTGCCCAAGAATTTATTTCCTTGCATTTCGTCACTAAATTTTTAAATTAAAATTAAATCTGTAATTTGTTTTTGTCTATTTTTCCATTCCGGAACTGCAATAAAAATTACACTGAAAGTATTATAATGTTTTACACACTTGATACGTGCTGGAAAATATCAACTGAAAATGATGATGAATTCTTTCTTGAAACATGTTTCCAAACCAAAAAACTCATACACGGAAAACATAGCTTAAAACTGCAGAGTATTTAAAACATGTGCTACAAATACAAACAAAATGAATTCTTAATAAGAAATTTGATAATACTCGTACCTCTACTTGTACTGAGATACCTAATAATATACCTGCATGCACATTTACAATCATTTACATTTCTTACTTGAGAATGCTTGGGGTCTATAGGATTGTCTTGTCGGCGATCCAATGTATCCGCTCCCTTCTTCGTCTGAAAAGGCATCGTCGAGGCGGTGTATTGATTGCGATAATCCCAGTCCGCTGAAATGTTAAAAAATAAATAAATAAAAACTCAGAAAAAACATTGTATTGGTTTAATGAATATATATATTTATTTTTATAAAATATTTAAGGAATAGGAAAAACACATAAAAATGCAAATATCATATATATACATATGTATGTATATGTAAGAAAAAACAAAAACTAGAAAATAAAAAATAAAATAAATACAAACCAGTGTCAATTGGGAGGAGGGGATTGGCTGAAATGCTGGAATTCACATACGAATGCGATTGACTTCGACTACTAGCATTCAGTGGTCCTTGACGGAATGACTGAGACCTGCACCAAAAGAAAAGACAAGAGGATATCTCTTATTATTCTTAATAAATTGTTGTGCTTTCCTGTTTTTTTATTTAGTTTTATTTTTATTATTATTATTATTACTTTTTTTTTAATTTAAAATAGTAACATATGTGTAAATACAGAGAATCTAGATATTGTCAGCATATTACACACAGAAAAATTCTAAAAAAATGTACAATATCTAAAACAATCCTAACGAAAAATAAATAATCGAAACTACTTATTAGCATTAATAGCTGATACATTTGTTAAGACGAAATACATAAAACTTTGTTCATATATATCGATTTATTCAATTCGTCAGTTTTTTTTTAACAAAAATACAAACAAAAGTATTTGAATAATAAATCGTACATATGTATAAGCGCATGTACATATGCATATTTAATACATACAGGGTAAGTATCGTTTCGATGTCAAAATTTTGACATTCGACATGTATTCGAGCTAAAAATTATTCTAGAAAGTTCATGCTCTATTGGACTATGGTCTAGTTTGTCCTCTCACTGTTGTATGTAAGTAATGTTCAGATTACTTTTCTCATAGATGCAAAGGACACATGGTTATGGAACCGCGCAGATACTAGACAGAAATTTTTTTCGTATGTCCTGTTTGTCGCCGTGTTATGTGTTTTCGAAGCTCTTATTTTCAATTGGTTCGTCAACAACGATAATGATATATAGTGAACACACAGAATTTTATACAGACTGTTCTACGGAGTGAACAATTCAACCTCTTTAGCATATTTTTAACACAGTTAAATACGAATAAACTAGCGGCAAATAATGCACCATCTTTCGGGCAAATTTATGTTTTTTTTTTTGCGCACTTTGTATATGTCATCGTTATACGTTTTGCATTCTAGGTTATCGCTAATGTCGTCGCGGATATTTTGGAAGCTTCTACCACTGAAAACGAATGTGGCATCATCTGATTCCGGAAAAGCAGCTTTTTTGGCGTTTACTAATGCCACAAATAGGCACAAATTGAATCTGCTAATGATACGAAAAGCGAAAAACCCTCTTCAATTCAGTAATGTAATTGTACATTACAGAAGCTTCAAATCAGCTTGGATGGCTGTACTTGGTTAATGCCCCTAGACATCCACCCGAGAGTGAAGTATGAAATTCAGAAAGTAATTTATATGCCTCCAAATGTAATCCGACTCATTCAGCCTATGGATCAGAATGTTATTCACCTGGGTAAACTCTTCTAATGAAAAAGTTTACTGTTATCACTTGTTATTGTAGAAAAAGATCAAATATTGTTTATTTTGCAAATTTCGTTGAATTATATATGTACTTCAAATAACATTTATGAAGCCGTAAAATCTATAATAACAAAGGATGCGGTATTTAACTTGAGAGCAGCTGGGGTAACTTAAATACTTCTGTTATTGCAAAATGTTGGAGTAACATTAAGGGATCCGATCAAAATACGACGATGAAGAGGATACACCCTGAGTATTCTTCGCAGACATCCAATAACAAATGGTGCCTAAGATTTAATTGATTTGTCAATCATATTAATGTAGAGGAACAACATACAATCGTTGATATACAAAACTTGAATGAAGATCAAATGCCATCGGATATTGAGGAAGCGGAAAACGAAAATAAATATGAAGAAAACTACCAACAGTTTCTGAACGCCCGACATTCATTCATTTGACAAAGTACTTGAATGGACAGGATGTAATGAAGTTGATAACATAGATATTTTAGTTATCAAAAGGATACGATTCATGCAATTGACAAAGTACTTGAATGGACAGGATGTAATGAAATTGATAACATAGATATTTTAGTTATCAAAGGGTTGGTTTGTTTCTATTTTTACAAACATTGAGTTATGTTTATTCTTCCTACCGGATTTAATAAATTAAAAGTTGCCCTTGAATTTTTCCCTTTTATTTATACTTTGACAAAAAATAATAAAAACATCATGAAAAAATAAAATATGTACATTTTACAGTATACACTTGTTTACCTGCACTATAGAATACCTTAAAAATTGCACGCTCGGCAATTTGAACAATTAGATTACTCCACCGCGAGTCTATTGTAGTGCAAAAAAAAACCTCTTAAATATATTCGACACTGTCGCTCTAGCAACATGGGTATAACCAGAATGAACGCTGATGAACAGTGATAATGGATTAATATTACAATGATTTAAATCTGCGAATATAAGATAATTCCTACAACGAATTCAGAACGAACAAATTCACAATAACCCATCTACAGAAATATTAAAAAGGAAAATATCAGAAAAAATGAAGCGAACACGATCCCTTGCACAAAGTAATTATCGTATAAAGGTAATCGAAAATCCCTGTATAAGAAGAGAAATGAAGTAAAACTATCGAGTCTTATAGATATTTCCAAAGTGCTCTAGATACAAGGAACACTTAACTTTTCACAGTTCTTTGGAGAGCGGACATACAAATGACTAACATACGTGTCAATGATTACAAGAGAAAATTACGGCTAGGATTTGTGACAAATCCTGAAGACGTAAAAAATTATACAATACATAGATAGATACCAAAATTTCACCTAAAATGTTGCTTTGTCGACCTACGTAACACGTCCACTTTGAGATGAATAGGATAGAATATTGGGTTGGCAAGTGTGGGTGGCCGTAGTTCAAGTGGTAGGCTATTGGCTTCCTAATCGGACGGTTCGGGGTTCAATAACAGCAGTGCTCGAGCGACTTTTTTAAGCAACTAAAATTACGTGAGATGATGGATGCCACCCATGGAGCGAAATAACCACTGAGCCTAAAAACCATTCTTTCTCTTTCTGTCCCATTTTACGGAAAGCTTAACACATGCTTTGGCAACATAAGGTAGCCATACCCACTTGGGTGTTAAGTTCTTTAGAAAAAAAAAAGATGGGGTGAAATACTTTTTACTTCGCTTGAGCGAACCTAGACATTTCGCAGCATTTTTGGCGACATCGAATATGTGGTCATTCCAACCGTAAGTTGTCATTAACACATATACCGAGAATGGAAAGTTTTCAGATTCGACGATGCAAGTGCCATTCTTGGATAATGCCTGGGTATTTAAATTCAACTTTACCGATGGGCAGACAGCATTGTGTTTTGGAAGCATTAAATTCCACTATGTTGATAGTTAACCAATTACTTATGCTGCTAATATCGGAATTTAATGAGCATAACATACGCTGTCGATCCCGTTCTACAGCCGAAGAACATGGACGTGAGTCCGGGAACGAATATGAAAAGCAGAGAGTACTATCGTCAGCAAAGGAATACATTGGACTAGAAGTGGCAGACATGAGATGATCGAAGAAAATTAAAAAGAGTGCAGGAAACAGCACGGAGCATTTACTTTGTGAACATTAAGCTTGAAACCATCCAAGACAACTTAAATTCAACGTTCCGAGAGGGAGTTTCTAGTCCATTGAAGAACAGAGTCGTCGATCTGAAATGCACGCATTTTCGACAAAAGAGCCTGATGCCAAACTCTGTCAAATGCCTTAGAGAAATTAATTGCAAATATCTTGCTTTCGCCGGATTGGTGAAGACTTTGGTTCCACTTTTCGGTAAGGCATGCTCTCAAATCACCAGTGGACCTGTTGCTACGAACTGCCGGTCATTGAGAAGTTTTCGTGTTTTGTGATATTTCATGAGCTGACGGTTTATCAGTCTTTCCATGACCTTGGAAAGGGGCATAAGTGCAATGAGTCTATAGGAGGACAGAGAAGATTCGCCCTTTTTAGGGACGGGCTGTTTTTCATCTTCTCGGAAAGGGTCCTAAAGAGTAGGATTGATGAAAAAGCTAACGCAATGGTTTTACCAGCGTGTAAGAACAAACACTTATACTACCTTTGGGACATAATAATATTTTTTTCCTCAGCTTTTGGTCGTATTGAAATTTCATACGCTTAAGAAAGACGTTGCAGTCATTCCTGGCTCGTTTTAACTTTTTTCGGGTTTTCCCGGTCGGGTTGGTCTTGAAAGACAGAAAAAACATTTCTCTAACCCTGACATCTTTACAGCTCGAGTCGTACCATGTCTTTTTTTTTGATTTGATGCTCTTCATCCGATGAGCGACAAAGGATTTCATTCCAAAGAGAATAGTGTCAGTGATTATATAGCAGCGGCATCCATGTCGTTATCTAGGAAACATAACGGCTAGTTGAAATTCCTAAACGTGTTAAATCCGCTCCAATTGGTTTTCTCATATTGCCATACGATTCTTTTAGGAATTTTTTTCTTAACCTATGTGGTCAATATACGAGAAATTAGCTGATATGATACAATGGTCTGACGAGCCTAGAGGGGAGAGCACATCAACAGTGTATTTATCAGGGTGAGAAGTTAAAAACTAGTCCAGGGTGTTGCGTCAAGTTGTTTTCCAATGCAATACAATTATTTGAATGGAGTCGGACAGCGCATCAAACTGGTCCAGTTTGGGGTTAATTTGCTTACGGAGATGGAATTGTTACCACATGAAATTGGATTCCGGATTGGAACAGGGACGACATTGTGGTGGAGTTGGGTAAGCTACATCACTACGCACCTAAATGGTGAGTCCGTGGTGTGAAAAGAAGTTCGTAGACAGGTAGCTTCATTTCAGAGTGATCTGAGAGGTGTGGGCGGGGATCTATATACCTGTGTTGCACTAAGTGCCAAAAAAAAAGAAAAGTGATTACTTTTTAGCCCGAGTATATTTGCTATGCCTACTCTAAATTAACGAGTCATTACAAATTAACAAACGCAAACACCGACGATGCTAACCATGCTGCAAAGTGAAAATTCTAACGTTGGTCTACCGAATCAAATTATTGTAGGTGTTATGCCCTTACAACAATAGGAAACAGTGCACGAACAAAATTCTCAGGTTACTACGTCAACAGGCAAAGCACTTCATCCAAAAGATTTTATGGACGGACAAAGCTCAGTTTACCAGAGTTGGCATTAATTACCTACACAATTCGCACTGTTGGGCAGACTCCAATCCTCATTTTATGCACAATATCTTTTCCACGGTAAAAATTAAATTATTATGTAGAACTCTTTCTAACTTGTGAGTTTAATCTAAAGGAGGTTTAGCGCGAATGCCTGAGCCGGAGTAATGAGAAACAATTTATTTGACTCACACGTTGTTAACTCTACTTACTACTTGAACTTTCTGAGAGATCAATTGTAGGAACTCCTCGAAAATATTCCTCTTATTCAGAGGCAGGGAATGTTCTTTCAACATGATGGAGCGTAGTAGTAGTAATGTCACTAGATCTCCTGACTTCTTAAAAGCTAAAAAAAATTAAAATAAAAGTAAAATAATAAAACAAAAAAGTAAAAAAAAATTTCAGAAAAATACATTTAATTGGGAAAATTTGAACAACGATTTTTCCTAATTTTGACTTTAAAGGGTCATCATTTTTTTTAAAGCGTTAAATTACATTTTATGCATTGTTAAATTAGCTTTTCAAAATGTACAGAATCGTTTTTCTGTAGCTATAATTGTTCGAATGCTACAGCACTTTAAGTAATTACAAATCGAAATTAGAGGTGTATCACTTAACGGCCTGTAACTTGAGAGGCTGTGGAAATAGACCCCTAACTTCCCATACGATTTTTTTTCAGTAATCTCCCGTTGATGGATTTTCCTCTTTAATTGAGACACCCTATATAGCATACACTCGTATAGTGACAAAGGGGATGTCTACGGGTGACTTTTCCGAAATTTCAAATACAAAGTTATCATTTGCATTAAAAAAAAAATAAATATATGCATACCACTAAAATTGTATAAATGTTACGATCCCGAATCATTCAAAATGCAATTATTTAAAAAAAAACGCAGATTTTTGTTGGCCTAAGCAAATGTATTTTTTATAGCTATGAAATGAAATAAAAAAACCATGTAAGCATATGAAATGATAAAATATTATAATTCATTAAAATATAAAATCTGTTATTTACACTAGTATTAGAATCGTGTTCACACTTCACATAAATGTGACATTCTTGTTTTCCTTATTAATCCTAATTTTAAATTAAAAATATTCACAAATACGATTACTAAGGTCTAGAACAAACAGTACCCCTAAAAATTGACTTTTGTTAAAAAAAAGGATAATATGCACAAATGAATATATTATGAAAAATTCTGCATATATGTATGTAGAAAAAATTTATATTCCAGATTTTAAAATTGTAACAAATGAAACAAGAAATTTGAAAAACCCAATTGCAACAAAACAATTTATTCTGTTAGATATTGAATTATTTTTAATTTAACCAAAACTCCAATGCCATATCCTCTTCTCTTTTCTCTGTTGTTTTTTTTTTTTTATTACACAACAACAAACAGTAGTCTCAATTTTGATAAGTGAAATATAACCAAAAATAATATTCAATAAAAATGTATGTTTTAAACATGACGATGAATGGGGATATTATATATACAGGGTGTCTCTAAAATCAACGTCAAGCCGGACACAGGTGATAGGTTTATAAAAAAAAATCTAAGTCATGTACTTTTAAAATTATTGGCACTCAAAAAAAATTTAAGAAATCTGATACCCTGTGACGGTCTTTCAAGTGCTGTGACCGCAAATCTTTACTTTTCTTCGATTTTTTTTTGTCACGTAACCCTGAGTAACTCTTCTATAAATTACGGTCCAAAATTTAAACATAACTATATCGGTTTTAACTAAAATATTCCTTTTTTTGTCCATCCATGTATCTAAAAATCATTAATCACCCAACTTGAACTGACTGTATGACAAAAAATGCCTATGCCATTTTGGCAAGTAACTTTAAAAGATGGCGTATTTAGTCTGTATTCAAAAATGGTATGACACTTATTAGACTAACGATTAATTGAGGACAAAAAAAAAATATTTTGCTAAAAAAACCCGATTCATAGTTAATTCTTTTTAATAAGTTAAAATGAGTACCAAGTGTAAGCGAGATAGGCAGTGACGCCGTGATTTCGACGGATAAACACGCCATTTCAACTAGTGTGAGTGAAACATATAGAGATGCCACCCTTGTCATTTCATTTCATTTTTTTCCCATCACAGAACACACAGAACACTACGTTCTCTTGGTGTATACTCTCAGATCGCTTTATACAACTGTTGTTTGCTGCGCGACTAAGCGCCATCTACCGATATTGTATCTTACAACAAATGTTCAAACTGTTTGCCTCCAGCGCAATGCAAGCTCTACATCTTCTTACAAATGATCTGGTAATAAGACGGGCATAACTTCTGGAGTTGATGTCTTCAACTGTTTCTGCAATTTTTTGGCGCAGCTCGTTTAAATTTTCTATCGGCTTAGAATAATTTTTTTCTTGTACGCTCCCCAGTAAAAAAAATCGAGTGGATTTAAATCAGGTGAGCGGGCTGGCAACGAAATTGTACCAGACCGCCCTATCCACCTGTTGGAGTATTCCCGATCGAGGAACTGTCGTACTGTGCGAGCATAATGCGCTGGGCAGCCATCTTGTTGATACCACATGCATGCATAAATATTAAGTGGCACGTCTTCCAATAAATTTGGTAAGTGGTTCTCCAAAAAAGCTAAATAAACCTCCGCATTCAAATTCTTTGGCACCTCGAATGGGCCAATAATTCTACCATTCAAAATTCCCGTATATATGTTTACTTTAAAACGGTACTGTGATTTATCTTCCCGCATTAAATGTACAATTTCTACGTGCCACTCGTGCAAATTGTGAAGATTCATGTAACCGTCCCTTTTAAAAGTTGATTCGTCCGACCATAGAAAATTGGACTCTTTCTGGATAATCTCGGGGTAGCAGGCTCGTTGTACGATGGAGCTCGTTTTTCCTTAGAATTCGTCTTGTCGACTGCTTATAAGACTTCGTCCTCGTAGGTCATGACGGGACTTCCCTCACTAACTATTAGATATGGAAAGCGACCCTCTGAGAATGACCGGTGCACATTTACAAACACTCGATGATCCGGATGACGCTGAGCATTTGGGTATCTCTCATGATAAAGTCAATCTGCAGCACTAGCATTACACCTACATTCCCCATAAATGAGATGCATGTTAGCATATTCCTGAGCAGTGTATCGAGATGGCATGATGGCATTTGCAATACACAATCACGGGATCAACGATCAACACTAGTCCAGAAGAAATCCAGGTTCGACAGAAACGGTCAGATAGCAAATCAAAGTCGCAATGCAATGAAGTCCAATAAAGAAAGCCAAAATTGTAAGCACGAAATCAACACGAATACAGAATAATGCGCTGTAAGTGAAGGAGCGAAGGTACGGCAGTATTGCACGATGTGCCTATGGGTCACTACTTAACAATGGTGGAATCTCTATCTGTTTCACTCACACTAGTCGAAATGGCGTGTTTATTCGTCTCAACACGGCGTCACTGCCTATCTCGATCACACTTGGTACTCATTTTAATTTATTAAAAAGAATTAACTATGAATCGGGTTTCTTTAGCAAAATATTTTTTTTTTGTCCTTAATTAAGCGTTAGTCTAGCTAGTGTCATACCATTTTGGAATCCAGACTAAATACGCCATCTTTTAAAGTTACTTGCCAAAATGGCATAGAACATTTTTTTGTCAGTACAGTCAGTTCAAGTTGGGTGATTTGATTAATGATTTTCAGATACATGGATGGACAAAAAAGGAATATTATACTGATATAGTTATGTTTCAATTTTGGACCGTAATTTACAGAAGAGTTACTCAGGGTTACGTGTCATAAAAAAAATATCGAAAAAAAAAAAAATATTTGCGGTCACAGCACTTGAAAGATCATCACAGGTGTCAGATTTCTCGATTTTTTTTTGAGTGCCAATAATTTTAAAAATACATGACTTGTTTTTTATAATTTTGTGATAACCGACACCACTAGACCTATCACCCGTTTCCGGCTTGACGTTGATTTTTGGTACACCCTCTATACAAAACAGAAAGAAAATAATAAATCTAAAAAAATAAATAAAAATCTTAAAAACGCATGAGTATTTTCAAAAAATTACAGGAAAAAATCGTATAATAGAACATTCGAAACGATAATTAATTAGGCATATCCTATCGTGTCCACATTTGAGAGACCAGTTGACGTATGCATTCAATAAAACTATGCTTTAAGTAGCCTTACCAATAAATCGTGTGCGGCTTTAGTTAGTTTAGATATTGTACTTGCATTCCATTTTGACCAGGTCGACGCACGTTTTTTGTTATTGTCGTAATTCAGTGTTTCTTTGGGTGAAAATGGTATGCCTGGGCTTTTGTCGACCGTAATATGTATGATCCAATTTCTAGACTATTTGTGGATGAAATTGCAATGTGAATATTTAGTGTGATTGATGATTAAGTCAGTTTCCAGATATGGTGTCATGTTTCCTGCTTGGAGTCAAAAACGTCAAAACGTTACGACGTACTTATCAAGGGCCCCGCCCTTTCCCTTTATAGGACCTACATATTAGGCTGATACGAGTTGTTTATATTAATCTACAACGAATTGCACATTTTTGTATATGCATGCCATACCTTATCTGCCTCTTTTTTACTGTAACGGCGGAATCGTATAATCTGTTAAACGAGGAGATTGGCAGGTGCTCCAAAAAATGAGAACAAAAATCTTGCACATGCAGTTTACGGAAAGATATATGTAACTCGGGGGTCATGACATTAAAGTCGTCGACCCCCAAATATTAATAAAAGGAAACAAGAATTCTATTTTTATTGGTCCTGTTGAACAGAACAGGAAAGGATACCTATATCACTATATAAAGCAACTCTTCATTTCTTTGGCTGCCTTGTCGTGGCAGGAAGGCTTAAGAGTCAGAGATCCTAAAGCAAGAGTTACAGCTCACATAATATCCATACAGGAATTATGGGTGTGGAATAAAAGCATGTGTGGTTTCAGATGTTTAATGAGTTTCACACCACTATATGACGAGCGGTCAGAAAGATCAAGAACTTGTCTTTACGTGCCGAACTCAGTCTCACCATCTAAACTTGCGTAATTTTGGAACTAAGATGTAATTGCTGCAGAATAGTGAATGATACAGATTCGTTGTTGCGTCCACGTCCACCGATGTACCGTTCCTAGGTGGAACGCAGATCTGCAGCGACTTCCTAAAGAAACCAGAAAACTTCTAAGCAGGTCACTTAAAACTAATTTGATCGAAGCAAAAAGAATATAAGAAGCTTATCCGGTTTCGAAGAGTGCCTCTTATATATATATATATATATATACTTTTGCAATAAGACGAAACTGTCGGTGATACCAGTAGGCTGGTCAAAGTCCTCAAAAAGGGGAGATCCAACGGGCTGGAACCTCTAAGAAAAACTGATGGTTTCATGCTTGTGGCTTATTGCCCAGGGAATCTAATCAGAACCGGATCACAACCAGCTCTTATTAACGAAGCTCCTAGCGAGCTGAATAACAAAACACGCTGTGGCCGGTCTATCTAATCGGATGAGGCCATTAAACATGCTGTTGCTTCCTTTGATGGATTCAAGTCGCCTGGCACCGATGGCATATACCCAGTTATATTACAAAAAGTATATAGGTTAGCTGCTGGCAACTCTGAAGAGAAACTTCACTGCTAGCCTGGCACCGGACTACAGAGCGAAACCCCGGCGGACAGTGAGAGTCTTTATGCCAAGAGCTTCAGGTTTATACGAGTAAATCTGACTTCCTTCATATTGAAGAGCATGGAGAGAATGGTCGAGATCCATGTGAGCAAAACTGCGTTGCGACCGCATCCTCTGTCTGCGATGCACCACGCTTACCAATGTGGAAGACCCTGTGAGAGTGCGCTTCAAAATCTGGTACGCAGAATTGAATGCGTACTTGACAAGAAGGAATACGTCCTGGGCATTTTCATCGACGTTGAGAGTGCTTTCGACAACATAACTTTTTACGGCATGTGTAGCTCGACCAAACAACACGGCATAAGCGAATCACTAGTTTTTTGGATAAAAGCAATGGTGGTGAATGGGACATTAATTGCGAACGCTGACTGTGGCCAATATGAGAGGGCGGGGATAAACAGGGCTTGCAAGGTGGCATTCTGTCTCCATGTGCATGTTGGTCGACTCACTGCTCAACGCGCTCAATAGTTGTAAGGTAAGAAATAAGTAAAAATTGATTCAATTATTTGCTGAGATTAATATTTTTTTGTAATTTTCAATAAATTTCATTTTCTTTAATGTACCAAACTCTAGAGAAGTAGTGTATTTCATGCTTACAGTTGAGAAAATTAAAAAAACAAATTCGTTGGAAGAACGTTTAGACCCAGTCGACTCAGTGGTTTTTAATTCCTGTGAAGATTCTCCGACGAGTTTGATTGAGAAAATGACGACACAATTCCCATTTAATCGTCTCAAAGGGAGAGAAAATTACACAGAGTGTAAGATCGGCGACAGAGCGCATATGATCATAAAATACTTGTGGGAATGTTGTACAAAAGAACTATCCGGCACAGCCAATACCACTGAATAGGTGAGTTGACTTTATTGCTGGAGCCGTCTAGTGGTACTAGTGGTACTAGCAATCGCCTCTCACTCGGAGGGTCAAGGTTCGAATCCTGCCCATGACAAGTCTTTCAAGTTTTTCATTTGTGCAATTGGAACTCAGACATAAAAATTCTGCGTGTGAAGGCATAGAGTTTCAAGCACAAACAACTAGTGCGAATTATAAACTTCGAATCACTCTGAGTGAAGAAAAAACTCTCCGTCCTATTCGGACTCGTACCCCCTGGAGAGCGAATATCGAAACCAAACACACCTGAGTTTCAAGCCACTACGAAAAACCAATTTTCCTTTCTCCTCCTTCTACCTTTCCGGGTAAAAGGGTATCTAACCCTTTAGGCGCGCGTAAATTATATATATATATATATAAAACAGAAAAAAAAACTATAACCATATAGAAGGAGTAAGCACATGCAAAGAAGCGTGGGACAGCATAGCGGCGGCATTTGATGATACCGGCACTGGTCGAAAAGTGGCCTTGTTGCAACAATTGGTGTCATTGAAGCAGAAGGATTGTACATCCATAGTGGATTATGTCAACCAAATGAGTTCATTATGGTCTAAAGTAAAGATTGCAGGATTCAATATAGACGATGAAGTGGCCGCCTCGTTAATGTTGGTAGGTTTATCTGTAGAATATAAGCCGATCATCCTTGCAGTAGAAAACTCTTCTAAGAAATTAACATTTGACTACATCAAGAACTTGTTATTGCAAGGCTTAGTTTTTGAAGATGACAAGAGTATTTCAAACGAGGCAGCCTTAGTCATAAAAAATAAGAAAAAGCAGAACAAAACCACGAAGCAATTCTTTGGCTGCGGTTCCAAACAACATTTTGTGACGAATTGTCCTAGGAACAAGAGAAAGCAACAACACAAAAGTGACAGAAGTCAAATCATGCGTTTTTCATCATTATTAGTTCAATCTAATGAACTGCCATCAGATTGGTACATTGACAGTGGTTGTAGTTCGTATGACGAAACATAAGTCAATAATCAGAAATATTCATGAACCTGTGCAAAAAGAAATAGTAGTGGCAAATAATGATACAATTTTTTTTTTTTTTTTTTATAATTTACGCGCGCCTAAGGGGTTGATACCCTTTTACTGTTGCCAGGGCGCGGGCGGAAAGATAGAAGGAGGAGAAAGGAAAATTGTTTTTGTAGTGGTTTGAAACTCAGGTGTGTTTGGTTTCTATGTTTGCTCTCCAGGGGTGGGAGTCCGAATAGGACGGAGAGTTTTTCTTCACTCAGAGTGATTCGAGATATAATTCCCAGTATTTTTTTTTTCATTGCTTGAAACTCTTATAACAGCCAAATCTACGTGTCAGTGTTATGCCTTCACACGCAGAATTTTTTTGTCTGAGTTCCAATTATACAATGAAAAACTGATTTTGCCATGGGCAGGATTCGAACCTGGACCCTCCGAGTGAGAAGTGTTTGCTACTACCACTACACCACGGCCACCCCGTGTCGGCAACGTCAAGAAACGTATATTGTATGATGGTAAACAAAGTGACTTAACAATTAAAGATTTTCATTATGTACCAAAAATTTGTGCGAATCTGTTATCTGACTCACTGATGGTTAAATCTAATAAATCAATTTTGTTTACAAAAGACGGGTGCAAAATATTTGACTCAAATTGGAACACAATTGCCACTGCAAGTTTAACAAATGATTTATTTAAATTAGATGTTGCACATAATATAAAATCGTTCGTTGCTGAAACAAAAAGAGAAACAATTGTCGCAGCAAAACTTAAACAAAACATGATTCTCTGGCATCGTCGATTTGGGCATGCTAGCATTCATTACATGGCGTTTCTAGAGAGCGAACTAAAAACTGTTTCGATTCAGAGAAACAGTGTATGCGAAACATGCGTGAAAGGTAAACAAAGTCGCTCTCCATTTATTGATAAAGGAAATCGTGCAACAAAACTACTCACAATAACACATAGTGACATCTGTCAAGCTTCATCTGTCGAATCTATGAGTGGCTATCGTTTTTTCGTGTCATTTATCGATGATTTCTCAAGGAAAGTTTTCATATATTAATAAAAAATAAAAGCCAGGTGTTTGACTGCTTTGTTAAATTCAAAGCTATGGCTGAAAACCAAACAGGCTATAAAGAGAAGTGATAATGGCACTGAATACTGTAACAAGAGATTCGAAAAATTCTTTGAGCAAAATGGCATTGCACATCAAAAGGCGAGTGCTTATAGTTCGCAACAGAATGGATTATATGAACGCATGGATAGGACAATAATGGACAAGGTACGTTGTATGCTGATTGATGCTGACCTTTTAAAATCTTTCTGGGCAGAAGCTGCAATGACCGCAGTATATCTCATCAATCGAATTCCATGCAAAGGAACTGGAGAGAAATCACCAGAAGAAATTTGGTCGAACCAAATCTGTCAATGCTTAGAGTATTTAGATGTAGAGCGTTTGTTCATATGCCAGCTGTAAAACGAAAAAATTAGACGACAAATCTATAGAATGCATCCTCATCGAGTATGCTTCAGATGCAAAGGCATACAGGCTTTATAACCGAAATACAAATTCGGTTATCATAAGCAGAGACGTCACCTTTTTAGAATCTAGCAAGAACAATCAGGTAATTGATTCTGATGACACTAATCGTTTTTTGCTAGATTATTCCGGAGATGATAATGAAGATATTTGTGAATCTGTTGGCTGATTCGCAAATAACTAGTTCACATTCGAGTCCGAGTACCTCCGGAGATGCTGATACATCAAATCTACAACCAGTTGATGATACACGTAATACCTCTTTTGATGAAAGTAATGGCAGTGTGTGGCAACCAAGTGATGTTGATGATGAAAATGGTAAGATCGAACATGTTGAATCCCCCCCAAAATCATGGCGAAATCAAGGTAAACCAAAGCCATTATATAAAAGATATTTTATTTCGTTTCAACATAAGTGACTGTAACCCTGTCATAGCACCTATGGATACTTATCAAAAATTATCTGCAAAAATGTGTCCGAACAATGAAAAAGAGATAAGTCATATGAAGAATGTGCCGTATCGACAACTAGTTGGTGCATTGCAATTTTGCGTTCAGGTCTCAAGATCTGATATTTGTTTTTCTGTCAACGTCTTGAGTCGATATAATGCCAACCCTGGTAAAGCACATTGGGGTGCTGCCAAGCGTGTTCTACGTTACCTCAAGGGTACAATGGGGAGAAAGATCACATACAATAAATCGCAAAACACAGCCAGAAGGATATTGTGATGCCGATTGGGCAAGTGATGAGGATGAGCGGTGATCCACTACCGGCTATGTGTTCACGATACAGGGTGGTGCGATTTCTTGGTGTACCAAACAACAGAAGACTATCGCAATTTCAACGACGGAGGCAGAATTTATGTACATGACAGCAGATATACAAGAATTTATCTGGCTAAAAAGACTCGAAAGAGAACTACTTGTAAACGCACCAGAGACAATATATGACAATGACAATGTGACAACCTTAGTGCGGTTAAACTGGCCATCAATAATTCATACTCTGCACGAACTAAACACGTTGATGTGAAGGCAAAATTTGTCCATCAAAATGTCAAAAGAGGATTGATAAAAGTTTTTCATATACCAACGCATCAGATGCTAGCTGATATATTAACCAAACCAACTACTGGTAGAAAATTAGAGACCTTTTTGAACATTTTTGGTTTTTCTTAGATTCTATGTACTTGGCCTTCTGCCAATATTTCACATAAATGAATTTACTTAAATTAACTCATTGAAATGAAGTCGATTGATTAGTCCAATGTTAATCATATAACATAAATGTATTAGTATGTAATTAGAATAACATTTGTAATCCCAGGATTTCAATTCAGGGAGAGTATTGGAAAGTGAATTGAACATACACTTTATGAGCTCTATTATATTGTTTTTATACCTATCTGTATATGTCATTATTAATAGTTTGCTTAATAAACCTTCTTCTTTTGGCTGTCAAACAGATCAGACGTCTGCCGTTTACTTTATTTCTGGTAATAGGTAATTTCATTGCTAATCGATGAATTTCTATCAGGAGCTTACAAGGAGTGGGTGGCCGTGGCTCAAGTGGTAGTGGGCTGGCTTACAAATCGGAGGTTCAGCCTCGCCCGAAAGACATTCATTTTTTCAGTGAACGAAAATCAAGTAAGATGAGTAGTTGACTAGAAATCAACAACAAGCTAACTTCCACTAAGAATTTAGTCTCCCCATTAAATGTTGGATTTCTCCCTCTGTCCCATTTTCCTAAAAACTTAACACGTGCTCAGGCATTTTAAGTGTAATAATACCCACTTGAGGGTTAAGTTCTTTAAAAAAAAATAAAAAATAACCAAGCGAAACTTCCTCAGTTACCATATTTATCATATTTCTTTTGCACATAGTCAATTTACTTATTTCCATATACTAAAATTAGTCTGTTTTAATACCCAAAAATTGTTTCACTCGAATTAATTAAGTTAAGTGTTCAAGGAGGTCCTACATCTGACAAACACTCATATGCAATAGTAACTTACGATGTATATCCTTTGGACAATCTTCTTCTGTTTTTATTAACGTTTGAAATATGTAACGTGTACAATTACATCTAATGCTACATATTTCTTTCGCGTATCTACATTGCTACTATGCTGCTTATGGGGTAGATTCAATATACAGACCTTAGTGGCATACCGCTCTATTTCGGATAAGCTCCTTTCGCCGGTGGGCGTACTTCTTATAAGATGAAGTTTTGTCACATCCGCCGACATTCATATCATTTTCATTTAGGTCGCTGCCGCTTGACATTTATACTCCTCGTATTTCACCCAACATTGGGATGCATATATTAAAGCTGGACGAATGTCTCTTGTAAATAACCAATTTTTAAATTTAAGCCGCATTTTTCTGTCTTTCCAACAGAAAAAATATAACAAGCGTACAAATGTATGTACAATTGAATTATAACAATACGAAAATATACCATTTTCAGTTTCGAATGCTCAAAATAAAATAAAAGCAAATCATACTAATGATAAACAACAAAAAATAATTAAAAAGGTGTGATATTTTTTCCCCAATCTACACTTTTTCGAAAATGATATAATGATTCAAAATTTCGAAATTGCGTATATGGGGCATTCAGTGATGAAATATTTCATAAGATAAGCAACTTTAATAAGTTTGTGTGTGGCCACACCTTATGTTTATTTCCACTCAATGAAATAAAGCATTATACATTTTAGTTTTTGATAATAAAGCATACCTTTGAAAATTTTGACGTTTCACATAATTTTCTCTCACAAATTCTATTATCTGCTTTTGAGTTTTTCCACTATACCTTTAAATAAAAAAGAGCAAAGAAGTAAACAGTTATTAAAGTATTGAAAAAATAAGGTAAGAAACATGCCCTTCTTACTATTATAGCTTATTGACATGAAGCACAAATTGAGAAAGGCACCACAATGAAAAAGTGAATTTAATACAAAATTTAGTCAAATAAAACCAAATTGGAAAACAATTAATAGGTGCTGAGAAATAGCATAACAAATTTATTTTAAAATACTTATGGTAGATACTAAGACGATACCTAAACTAAACAACAATTAAATAAGATACAAAAATGCTCAATATCAACAAAAAAATAAAAATAATAAGGCCAGACACAAAGAATGGCATGAGCTATAATCCCAAAAAATCGAAGAGACACGAAGCAAATAATTTCAGAACACAAGAAATAATGCTACGTTTCAGTAAAAAACTACCACATACAATAGTCTAAGAGCCCACAGAAATTGTTGGGCTCGAAAATGCAACGAAAAGATACATATATGTTACATATTGTAAAATGTTTGTGTGGGTACAAATGATAGAACTTATTCTTTTCAATACAAATCCCTTTATTCAGTACAGTTTTAATTCACTATTTAATTGTTTCTCTCAGTACAATCCAATTTCTCAACCGCTTATACTTTTCTTATCTTTTACTTAAACCACTTATCACTTCTCCTAATTAACACTTCAAATTTCACTTTAAAACTGATTTGCATACCTTGGGGATGCTGGTATTTACACTCGAATGCCATACTTCGAGAACAATCTTCGCCATCCAGCATCCCATACGATTTCCAGTTTGCTAGAAAATTCGATTCCACTCTCCAATCATCAATGGTCGAGACTTTGTTATTCAAGTATCGAAATCTTCCGGTCTTCGAGTATCGACATCTTCTGCGCTGTAAATCTAGATGTCGCTGCTCACATTTAAGTGGTTATCACATTGCTCCCTCCCTACAGTTGTTCGTCCCGAACAACTTCGTCATTCAGCATCCCGTTAAAATGACACATTCTATCCAAATGGACCACTTTCACATTTCCTCGATCCCCACGCTGGATCCGGTAGACAACGTCAATAATGCGGGTTATCACCTTGTATGGACCTTCCCAGTCCTGTTGCAATTTTGGTGATTTGCCTTTCTTACGCTGAGGATTATACAGCCAGACCAGATCTCCTTCGTTGAAACCGGAAGATTTCACCTTGATATCGTACCTAGTCTTCATACGGCTGCTTGCTAAATTCATCTTTTCTCTGGTGCCTTCATGCAATTTACGAATCCTGCTGCGCAAGTCATTCACGTAGTCGTTCACCTCTTTGGGCTCCGTCGGTGGGGATCCGAATTTTGCTTCACTTGGCAACCGAATTATTTGAGCAAATAAGATCTCGGATGGTGTGTGCCCTGTTGAGCTATGGACCGCGTTTCGGTAGGCCATTGAGAAGAGGGGTATGTGTCGATCCCAATCCCACTTCTGACACCAATGTAAAATGTTTGTGTGGGTACAAATGATAGAACTTATTCTTTTCAATACAAATCCCTTTATTCAGTACAGTTATAATTCACTATTTAATTGTTTCTCTCAGTACAATCAAATTTCTCAACCGCTTATACTTTTCTTATCTTTTACTTAAACCACTTAATCACTTCTCCTAATTAACACTTCAAATTTCACTTTAGAACTGATTTGCATACCTTGGGGATGCTGGTATTTATACTCGAATGCCATACTTCGAGAACAATCTTCGCCATCCAGCGTCCCATACGATTTCCAGTTTGCTAGAAAATTCGATTCCACTCTCCAGTCATCAATGGTCGAGACTTTGTTATTCAAGTATCGAAATCGTCTGGTCTTCGACTATCGACATCTTCTGCGCTGTAAATCTAGATGTCGCTGCTCACATTTAAGTGGTTATCACAATATGGTATATATCACGTACCCGTAAGTTCAAATGCGGAAGTCTGACAGCATTTTGCAGGAGCTGAGATTAGAGTGATTAAAAGTGTTTATTAAGTGTTTATTTTGTTTTTCATAATTTGAGCACGCTCAAGGGATTTAAGTACTTTTAAAATGCTTGCACATAGTTCGGGCGAAGGAAAATCAGGGAGGAAAGAAAGAGAGGTACCTATGAAATTGGTTTTATATGTTTGAAGGTTATAATGACTAGGAAATAAAGTGCTAGGCAGGGCATTCCATAAGCGAGTTGTAGGGATCAGGAACGAACCACGATATTTTGGAGTACGTCCGAAAGTGGGCTTGAGAGTATACTGATGAACATTCTTAGCGAGAAGAGTGTTACGGTTAAAAATTTCAAGGGGCGGAATGCTACTGGCGATTTCTATGGAGCACTGGTGGTGCAAATAGCGATAAAACAGAGTGAGGCGACACATCACGTCGGCGTTCGAGGGTATCCATTGTCTGAGTGATATTAGTATCTCCTATGAGTTTTATCGCGTGGTTATGAATCCTATCTAGTAGGTGAAAAGATGTTTTGGGCGCACCCGACCAGATGAGAACATTGTACTCCAATTTCGGGAGGAAAAATGTTTTATATATTGCGGCCGGATCAGAGGGGGTGAAGTATTTCTTACATCGCTTGAGGAAACCTTTTTGACGAAACCGAATATATGGTTATTCATTAACACACATACCGAGAATGGAGAGTTTTTCGGTTTCGACGATGCAAGTGCCATTTATGGATGATGGCTGGGTATTTAAATTTCGCTTTAACAACAGCAGACAGCATTGTGTTTTGGAAGCATTAAATTCCACTCTGTTGGAAGTTCCCCAATTGGTTATGATTTTCATATTGGAATTTAATGAGCTTAACATACGCTGACTTTTCCGTTCTACAACTGAAGAGCAGGGACCTGAGTCAGCGAACGAATATGAAAAGCAGAGAGTACTGTCGTCAGCAAGGGAATATAATGGATTAGAAGTAGCAGAAATAGATCATTGATGAAAATTAAAAAGTGTCGGAGACAGAACGGAGCCCGAAGGCCCACCAGCACTAATTTTGTGGATATCAGACTTGAAACCATCCAAGACAACTTGAAGTGAACATTCCGAAAAGTAGTTTCTAATCCAGTGAAGAAGATCCCAAATGCATTTTCGAAAAAAAGAGCCTGATGATAAACTCTGTAAATGCCTTAGAAATATCAAGTACAACTGTTTTGCCTTCGCCAGATTGGTGTACGCCTTGGTTCCACTTTTCGGAAAGGCATGCCCTCAAATCACCAGTGGACCTGTTGCTACGAAAACCGTACTGCCGGTCATTGAGAAGTTTTCGTGATTCGAGATATTTCATGAGCTGACGATTTATCAGCGTTTCCATGACCTTGGAAAGAAGGGCCGTAAGTGCAATTGGTCTTTAGGAGGAGAGAGAAGATGATTCACCTTTTTTAAGAACATGCTGGAGAAATGCTGTTTTCCATCTATTCTGGAAGAGTCCTAAAGAGTGGGATTGATGAATAAGCTTACGCAGTGCTTTTGCCAGCGTGAAAGAACACCTCTTCAGAAGAAGGGGAGATATACAATCTGGCCAGCGGATTTATGTAAAAGCACAATCTTGAAGTGTTGAACTGGCCGCAAAGTGTGCAGCAAGCAGATAGGCCTTGTCTAGTGAGTGAGGATGGTGCAGAATTTCAGATGTTTTTGACAAAAGACCAAAAGCTTTTACTACCTTTGGGACATTGTAGTATTTGTTGCCTCAACTTTTGGTCATATAGAAATTTCACACGCTTAAGAAAGACGTTGCAGTCATTCCTGGCTCGTTTAAACTTTTTTTCGGTTTTTCTCGGTCGCGTTGGTTTTGAAAGACCGAAAAAACATTTCTCTAACCCTGACAGCCTCTTTACAGCTCGAGTCGTACCATACGTTTTCTTTTGATTTGATACTCTTCTTCCGATGAGGGATAAAGGGAATAGTGTTTGTGATCATATCAGCAGAGGCATCCACATCCTTATCGACCAGTTAAAGTTCCTAAAGAAGGTTTCTCGTATTGCCATACAGAATATTTTCTCTAACACCGACCACACACGGTGTACAAGAAATTAGCGGATATGACACAGTGGTCCGACGAACCTAGAGGGTACAGCACATTGATCTTGTATTTGTCACGGTGATAAGTTAAAAACAAGTCCAGGGTGTTGCCGGTATGACTGTCAACGTCTGTTATTAGTATGGGCTCATTTACAAGCTGGGTTATGTTATTTTCTGCAGAGAAGATCTCAACACACCGTCCTTCGGGTGTTGTCTGTCCAGAATGTCGAATTGTGTATATTGAAATCGCCCGTAATAACGATTTCAGTATGAAGATACAGGGATACAATTCTTTGAATGGAGTCAGACAGTGCATCAAACTCATTAGAACTCGAACTGCTATCCAGTTTCCGGCTTCTGTAAATAAACTAGTAGTGGATAATTTGCTTACGGAGATGAAATTTTAACCACATGAAATTGAATTCTGGATTGGAACAGGGACTACATTGTGGTGGAGTTTGGTAAGCTGCATCACTACGCACGTACGCACGTGAGACCGCGGTGAGAGAAGAATAATGGCACTGGTTGCTAGCCAGGAGTGATCTGAGAGGTATGGACGGGGATCTACCTGTGTTTCACCAAGTGCCAAACCAGCTGGTCCGTATTCACAGACGTGGACGTACGCAGAAAAGTGGCTACTTTTAAGCCCCTGAATATTGGCTATATCCGCTCTAAATTCCCGAGTCAATATAAAAAAAAAATTCAAACATAAAAAAGCACAAACACCGACGATACTAAGCACAGCTGTGAAGTAAAAATTCAGAATTGGTTTGCGAATCAAATTGTTCTAGGTGCCTTTACAACAATAGGAAACAACACACCAATAAAATTCACAACCCATTATCCATCGGTTGTTACATACACTCAGTCACTGTACGCTCTGTATAACAATATAATACAGCAACGGCAGTGACTGAGTGCAAGTATGATCAGGGGCAGAGAGGTTGGGATGCCCGCACTGTGGATGTTATTTGCACTGCACTCGCGCGTTGTTTTTTTTTATTCCCTCGCGCGCGGTGTTATTTTTTTTTTCTCCACGCGGGGAGCGAATTTCACAAGTGCACTCGTCAGTGGTCAGCTCAGCAGTGTGGTAAGAATGCGTTCTTTCCATTATCATGATTTTCATTATAACCTGAATCACAAAAATATAGGTCCCAAACATTTCACGCGTAGCCATACCATTGCCAGACGTACTAAAAATGTGCAAAAAAAATCAAAAATAATGTGAAATAATTGGTATAACCAAATGAGGGTTACATTAAAACATTTATGAGAACGTCTTCGTCACGGGTATATAGCTCCCAGATGTTTTCGCGCAGCTATACCCTTGCAAGACGTACTAATATTTTATATTGCTGAAAATTTTTTTTAAAACACGTACAAGTACGCATTTCTTTTGGAGTATGTTTTAGTAATTACAATATAAAAGATAGTCATATTGGGGATTGATTTATTTAACCTTATACCTGGAAAACTGCGAACCCCAGGTAAAAACTTTGAATGGTGAATTTACAGTTAACATAATAACTTATCTAAAGAAACTTTTTTAAACACCCTGTAACTCAGTGGGTGGTGAAGATAATCCCCCCCCCCACAAACATACACCACCCACACGATTTTTCCCATAAAATGAACCAAAAAATCAGATCCCAAAATATCTGAAATAGACAAAACAGAGAAAAAGTTTCTGAATCTATTCGTATGCACAAGTAATGGAAAAATATTGTGATAACCACTCAAATGTGAGCAGCGACATCTAGCAGGAAACTCGAAGACTAGAAGGTTTCGATACTGGATTAGCAACTGGAGAGTAGAATCGAATTTTCTAGCAAATTGGAAATTGTATGGGACGCTGGATGGCGAGGATTGTTCTCGAAGTATGTCATTCGAGTATAAATACCAGCATCCCAAAGGTATGCAAATCAGTTCCAAAGTTGAATTTGAAGTGTTAATTAGAAGAAGTGATTAAGTGGTTTAAGTAAAAGATAAGAAAAGTATATGTGGTTGAGAAATTGAATTGTACTGAGAGAAAGAATTAAATAGTGAATTGTAACTGTACTGAATAAAGGGATTTGTATTGAAAAGAATAAGTTCTATCATTTGTACCCACACAAACATTTTACATTGGTGTCAGAAGTGGGATAGGACTTATTGTGTGTAAAAAGAAAAGTGTTTTCTGACTATTTGAAAAAGCTGGAATGGGTCGAAAACTATTGCAGTTGACCCTCGTCCAACTCAAATCCGAGTTGAACAAGAGAAGCCTCAGCGCCAGTGGAGGAAAAAGTGACCTGGTGCTCCGACTGCAGGAGGCTTTGAACAACGAGGGACATGATCCTGATGCATACTCCTTTGATGTTGACGAGGATGAACAGACAAGTACCGGCAGTGATATGGCTGCGATGATGCAACTCCTCTTGTTAAAAATGGACGAACAGAAGAACAGTCTCGACCAACAAAAGAAAAATCTGGATAGCCTCGAACAAAAGCTGGATGAACAAAAGAAAAATCTAGACGAGCAGAAGAGCAGCATTGAACAAAAATTCGACGAACAAAAGAATAGTCTAGAACAAAAACTGGAAGAACAAAATAACGTTCTACACCAAAAGTTCGAAGAAATCGATAACAAATTTGAAAGAATAGAGAAGAACGTTGATGACAAATTTGATAGAATAGAGAAGAATGTTGGCGAAAAATTCGAGGAAATGGACAGCAAAGTTCAGCAACTGGCAAAAGAGCTCGACACAGTGCGAAAACAGAAACTGCGAGAATGTTCTTTAAGCGGTCCAAGGAGAAAAGATTTGAAGCCTCCCTCATTCGATGGCCAGACCTCATGGTCTACTTATAAGAAGCAGTTTGAAATGGCTGCCTGTGCAAACGACTGGGACAATGAGGAAAAGTGCTTTGCCCTAACAATGGCCTTGCACGGTCCTGCAGCAGAATTGTTGCAAACAGTAGACATCGAAAAGCATAAAGATTATGTGACTTTAGTGCAGGCTATCGAGAAACGGTTTGGGGACAGCCACATGCAGGAGGTCTACAAGGTCCAATTGCAAAGCCGAACGCAGCAAAGAGGAGAAACACTGCAGCAGCTCCAAGCAGACGTGAGTAGACTGGCACATCTGTCATACCCCACCGCAGGACAGGAAATTATCGACGAAATGGCAAAAGATGCATTTATCAGGGGAATTGCAGATTCGAAGCTACAGTCCGCAGTAAGGATGGCCGGGAAAAGAACCCTTGCTGAAGCACTTGCCTTCGCTCTGGCGATGGAAGCAGCCAATCAGGCTTCCAGGGGAACACATTTCGTCAGGGAAGTAGCATCTGTCGAATGCTCCTGCACAAGAATTAGTGCCGAGGAACGAGATACTCGACGGGATAGACGAATAATGCGCTGCTGGAATTGCAATAAAATAGGACACCTTCAAAGGCAGTGTAAAGAACCGGTGCGACGAAAAGACTGCCCTCACTGTGGTGACAAGCAAATAGAGGAAGAAACCCGCAGAAACAGCTATCAAGAAGCCGGTCAACCTTCCCGAAGCCATCAGTCGGGAAATGCTTAAGCACCAACTTCGCGGGGCAGAAGTTGGTAGCAGGAGTCGACTGCCCCAGGACCATCATCCAAGTCTCGCTGGCAAAACGACGCAGCGAAAGCCTTCTAGTAGAAGTAGTCAGTGGAAAAGAAAAATGGATGGCAACAATAGACACCGGTGCCACGGCCTCAATCATCAGGAGGAATCTTGTGCAGAAGTCTTGGCTGCATAACACTAGCAGTTGCAGCTTGCGAACAGCTACAGGAGCAACGATTAAGGTATATGGTGAAGTCCGCATAAAAATCCAACTGGCCGGAATAACATTCACTCACGCGTTTCTGGTAGCTGACATATGTGACGAGTGCATCATTGGTACAGACTTCATGAGAGAACATGGACTTGTAGTCGACTTGGGGGCACAAACCCTGAAATACGGAAACATGGAGATACCAATGATATACGGAAACGCCAATACCACAGTCTCAAATGTCGTCATCTGCAGCAATCAGAGTCTAGAGCCTTCGTCAGAAGCAATTTTGTGGGCAAAAGTGGAAGGTGGTCCTGGTAGCCACCGATTCTATTTGATGGAGCCAGAAAAGAAAAGAGACTTCATGGTGGGAAAGACCTTAGTGGAGCCAAAGAACAACATGGTCCCTGTAAGGATTCTAAATCCAAAGACATTCAGTGTAAAGGTGAAAAAGGGGGAGATAGTGGGAAAATGCGTACCTGTTGAGGCTATATCGACCACAACGGAAAAACAGGGTGCAAAACCGGTCACAACAGTTCAGAGCATAAAAATCAAGAACAAAATTCTCAGCCTCTGTAATCTGGACGAAGATCAGCGAATCCTGGCAGAAAAACTAATCGGTGAGTACGCTGATATATTTGCTACACAAGACGGAGAATATGGACGTACGCATATTGTTCAACACCACATTGACACCGGAGACGCTCAACCAATCCGTCAACCTGCAAGGCGTCTTCCATTGGCAAAGCAAACAGAAGTTGCCGAAATGATGTCGAAGATGAAAGCTGAGGGAGTGATTGAAGAATCGCAAAGTCCGTGGGCATCTCCAGTGGTCCTCGTGAAGAAGAAAGATGGCAGCACGAGATTTTGTGTAGACTACCGACGTCTCAATGATGTCACTAAAAAGGACAGCTACCCACTTCCGAGAATCGATGACACTTTGGATATGCTTTCTGGAGCGAAATGGTTTTCAACACTTGACTTGAAGAGCGGTTACTGGCAGGTAGAGATAAATCGTACGGACCGTGAGAAAACTGCCTTCACTACAGGAAGCGGTCTTTGGCAGTTTGCAGTGATGCCGTTTGGACTGTGCAACGCTCCGGCCACCTTCGAGCGACTAATGGAACGAACATTGCAAGGACTCACCTGGAAAACCTGCCTAGTATATTTGGACGACGTTATCGTCATAGGTAAGACGTACGAGGAGCACCGCGAAAATCTAAAAGAAGTGTTTGAGAGGCTACGAAGTGCTCATTTAAAGCTCAACCCAGAAAAGTGTGCCTTGTTTCGTCCGGAAGTAAAATATCTGGGTCACATTATATCAGCGGAAGGTGTAAGAACGGATCCTGACAAAATCGAAGCCGTGAAAAATTGGCCTTCTCCAAAAGATAAACACCAACTGAGAAGCTTCTTGGGCCTCGCCACGTATTACAGAAGGTTCGTAAAGGATTTTGCTGGCATTGCAAAGAGCCTGCAACAACTTACGGAGAAAGGCCGACAGTTCAGGTGGTCTGGAGAATGCGAAAAAGCATTTCAAGAACTGAAGCGACAACTGTGCAATGCCCCCATCTTGGGTTACCCCACGCCCGGAAAAATGTTCATCGTGGACGCAGACGCTAGCAATGTTGGGGTCGGAGCTGTGATCTCTCAAGTTCATGACGGTCAAGAGAAAGTGGTCGCATATTACAGCAAAGTACTCTCCAGACCTGAACGGAACTACTGTGTAACCCGGCGCGAGCTTCTGGCTTTAATTCTGGCTACGAAGCATTTCCATAAGTACCTCTATGGACAAAAGTTCATTCTCCGAACAGACCACGAAATGGCTACTCCAATTTAAGAACCCTGAAGGCCAAGTTGCAAGATGGATCGAGCAGTTGCAGGGCTACGACTTTGAAGTGCAACACCGCAAGGGAACACTCCACTCAAATGCTGATGCTCTCTCTCGTCGACCGTGCGGAGTAAAATGCGAACACTGCAATCGTAAAGAAGCAAAAGAACAGGCAACTATCCAAATGATCAGGACTGAGCCAATAGAGGGTTGGAGTATAGACGAAATCCGTTCCTCCCAACAGGCAGACAATGACATCGAACCAATATTGGCCTGGAAAGAACACGAGGAAAGACCAAGCTGGCAGCAGATATCAGATCGGAGCCAAACTCTGAAGGCATACTGGGCACAGTGGGACTCGCTTTTTGTGCAAGATGGATTGCTGAAGAGAAAATGGGAAAGTGCAGATGGGACAACATCTCGTATGCAGCTAATTGTGCCACGGTCCAGAGTCAACCAAGTGCTCCATGAAATACATGACGGAATCTCAGGAGGCCATTTGGGAATAAACAAGACGTTGGAAAAGGTAAGGGAACGTTTCTATTGGCTAAGCGCTAAACAAGATGTCGAGAATTGGTGCAAAAAGTGCATAAGATGTGCGGCTACCAAGGGCCCAAAAGTAAAGCCACATGGACAAATGCAACAATACAATGTCGGAGCACCTTTCGAACGAATAGCCATCGACATCGCTGGGCCGTTTCCCGAAACCTTTAATGGAAACCGATATACTCTCGTAGTCATGGATTACTTCAGTAAGTGGCCGGAAGTGTTTGCCATCCCAAATCAAGAGGCTAAGACCGTAGCCGAACAGATAGTCAACAACTGGGTGAGCAGATTTCGGGTACCAATGGAGCTGCACTCTGATCAAGGGCGAAACTTTGAATCAAAAGTCTTCCAGGAAGTGTGCCAATATCTGTGAATAAGGAAGACAAGGACAACGCCACTACATCCACAATCTGATGGAATGATCGAGCGATTCAATCGGACCTTGAATCAGCAACTGCCAGCGGGATTGGGATCAACACATACCCCTCTTCTTAATGACCTACCGAAACGCGGTCCATAGCTCAACAGGACACACACCATCCGAGATGTTATTTGGTCAAACAATTCGGTTGCCAAGTGAAGCAAAATTCGGATCCCCACCGACGGAGTCCAAAGAGGCGAACCACTACGTGAATGACTTGCGCAGCAGGATTCGTAAATTGCATCAAGACACCAGAGAAAAGATGAAGCTAGCAAGCAGCCGCATGAAGACTAGGTACGATATCAAGGCGAAATCTTCCGGTTTCAACGAAGGAGATCTGGTCTGGCTGTATAATCCTCAGCGTAAGAAAGGCAAATCACCAAAATTGCAACAGGACTGAGAAGGTCCATACAAGGTGATAACCCGCATTAATGACGTTGTCTACCGGATCCAGCGTGGGGATCGAGGAAAATTTAAAGTGGTCCATTTGGATAGAATGTGTCATTTCAACGGGATGCTGAATGTCGAAGTTGTTCGGGACGAACAACTGTAGGGAGGGAGCAATGTGATAACCACTTAAATGTGAGCAGCGACATCTAGATTCACAGAGCAGAAAATGTCAATACTCGAAGACCAGAAGATTTCGATACTGGAGAAGATTTTCAGGAAATCGTTTTACATACTGTAAAATGTTTGTGTGGGTACAAATAATAGAACTTATTATTTTCAATACAAATCCCTTTATTCAGTACAGTTACAATTCACTATTTAATTCTTTCTCTCAGTACAATTCAATTTCTCAACCACTTATACTTTTCTTATCTTTTACTTAAACCACTTAATCACTTCTTCTAATTAACACTTCAAATTCAACTTTAGAACTGATTTGCATACCTTTGGGATGCTGGTATTTATACTCGAATGACATACAATCCTCGCCATCCAGCGTCCCATACAATTTCCAATTTGCTAGAAAATTCGATTCCACTCTCCAGTCGAGACTATGTTATTCCAATATCGAAATCTTCTGGTCTTCGACATTTTCTGCTAGATGTCGCTGCTCACATTTAAGTGGTTATCACATTGCTCCCTCCCTACAGTTGTTCGTCCCGAACAACTTCGTCATTCAGCATCCCATTGAAATGACACATTCTATCCAAATGGACCACTTTCAATTTTCCTCGATCCCCACGCTAGATCCGGTAGACAACGTCATTAATGCGGGTTATCACCTTGTATGGACCTTCCCAGTCCTGTTGCAATTTTGGTGACTTGCCTTTCTTACGCTGAGGATTATACAGCCAAACCAGATCTCCTTCGTTGAAACCGGAAGATTTCGCCTTGATATCGTACCTAGTTTTCATGCGGCTGCTTGCTAGCTTCATCTTTTCTCTGGTGTCTTCATGCAATTTACGAATCCTGCTGCGTAAGTCATTCACGTACTCGTTCACCTCTCTGGGCTCCGTCGGTGGGGATCCGAATTTTGCTTCACTTGGCAACCGAATCGTTTGACCAAATAAGATCTCGGATGGTGTGTGCCCTGTTGAGCTATGGACCGCGTTTCGGTAGGCCATTAAGAAGAGGGGTATGTGTCGATCCCAATCCCGCTGGCAGTTGCTGACAACCTTAGATAGATGCTCATTCAAGGTCCGATTGAATCGCTCGACCATTCGATCAGATTGAGGGTGTAGTTGCGTTGTCCTTGTCTTTCTTATTCCCAAATATTGGCATATTTCCTGGAAGACTTTTGATTCAAAGTTTCGCCCTTGATCAGAGTGCAGCTCCATTGGTACCCCAAATCTGCTCACCCAGTTGTTGACTATCTGTTCGGCTACGGTCTTAGCCTCTTGATTTGGGATGGCAAACACTTCCGGCCACTTACTGAAGTAATCCATGACTACGAGAGTATATCGGTTTCCATTAAAGGTTTCGGGAAACGGCCCAGCGATGTCGATGGCTATTCGTTCGAAAGGTGCTCCGACATTGTATTGTTGCATTTGTCCATGTGGCTTTACTTTTGGGCCCTTGGTAGCCGCACATCTTATGCACTTTTTGCACCAATTCTCGACATCTTGTTTAGCGCTTAGCCAATAGAAACGTTCCCTTACCTTTTCCAACGTCTTGTTTATTCCCAAATGGCCTCCTGAGATTCCGTCATGTATTTCATGGAGCACTTGGTTGACTCTGGACCGTGGCACAATTAGCTGCATACGAGATGTTGTCCCATCTGCACTTTCCCATTTTCTCTTCAGCAATCCATCTTGCACAAAAAGCGAGTCCCACTGTGCCCAGTATGCCTTCAGAGTTTGGCTCCGATCTGATATCTGCTGCCAGCTTGGTCTTTCCTCGTGTTCTTTCCAGGCCAATATTGGTTCGATGTCATTGTCTGCCTGTTGGGAGGAACGGATTTCGTCTAGACTCCAACCCTCTATTGGCTCAGTCCTGATCATTTGGATAGTTGCCTGTTCTTTTGCTTCTTTACGATTGCAGTGTTCGCATTTTACTCCGCACGGTCGACGAGAGAGAGCATCAGCATTTGAGTGGAGTGTTCCCTTGCGGTGTTGCACTTCAAAGTCGTAGCCCTGCAACTGCTCGATCCATCTTGCAACTTGGCCTTCAGGGTTGTTAAATTGGAGTAGCCATTTCAGAGCTGCGTGGTCTGTTCGGAGAATGAACTTTTGTCCATAGAGGTACTTATGGAAATGCTTCGTAGCCAGAATTAAAGCCAGAAGCTCGCGCCGGGTTACACAGTAGTTCCGTTCAGGTCTGGAGAGTACTTTACTGTAATATGCGACCACTTTCTCTTGACCATCATGAACCTGGGAAATCACAGCTCCGACCCCAACATTGCTAGCGTCTGCATCCACGATGAACATTTTTCCGGGCGTAGGGTAACCCAAGATGGGGGCATTGCACAGCTGTCGCTTCAGTTCTTGAAATGCTTTTTCGCATTCTCCAGACCACCTGAACTGTCGGCCTTTTTCTGTAAGTTGATGCAGGCTCTTCGCAATGCCAGCAAAATCCTTTACGAACCTTCTGTAATACGTGGCGAGGCCCAAGAAGCTTCTCAGTTGGTGTTTATCTTTTGGAGAAGGCCAACTTTTCACGGCTTCGATTTTGTCAGGATCCGTTCTTACTCCTTCCGCTGATATAATGTGACCCAGATATTTTACTTCCGGACGAAACAAGGCGCACTTTTCCGGGTTGAGCTTTAAATGAGCACTTCGTAGCCTCTCAAACACTTCTTTTAGATTTTCGCGGTGCTCCTCGTACGTCTTACCTATGACGATAACGTCGTCCAAATATACTAGGCAGGTTTTCCAGGTGAGTCCTTGCAATGTTCGTTCCATTAGTCGCACGAAGGTGGCCGGAGCGTTGCACAGTCCAAACGGCATCACTGCAAACTGCCAAAGACCGCTTCCTGTAGTGAAGGCAGTTTTCTCACGGTCCGTACGATTTATCTCTACCTGCCAGTAACTGCTCTTCAAGTCAAGTGTTGAAAACCATTTCGCTCCAGAAAGCATATCCAAAGTGTCATCGATTCTCGGAAGTGGGTAGCTGTCCTTTTTAGTGACATCATTGAGACGTCGGTAGTCTACACAAAATCTCGTGCTGCCATCTTTCTTCTTCACGAGGACCACTGGAGATGCCCACGGACTTTGCGATTCTTCAATCACTCCCTCAGCTTTCATCTTCGACATCATTTCGGCAACTTCTGTTTGCTTTGCCAATGGAAGACGCCTTGCAGGTTGACGGATTGGTCGAGCGTCTCCGGTGTCAATGTGGTGTTGAACAATATGCGTACGTCCATATTCTCCGTCTTGTGTAGCAAATATATCAGCGTACTCACCGATTAGTTTTTCTGCCAGGATTCGCTGATCTTCGTCCAGATTACAGAGGCTGAGAATTTTGTTCTTGATTTTTATGCTCTGAACTGTTGTGACCGGTTTTGCACCCTGTTTTTCCGTTGTGGTCGATATAGCCTCAACAGGTACGCATTTTCCCACTATCTCCCCCTTTTTCACCTTTACACTGAATGTCTTTGGATTTAGAATCCTTACAGGGACCATGTTGTTCTTTGGCTCCACTAAGGTCTTTCCCACCATGAAGTCTCTTTTCTTTTCTGGCTCCATCAAATAGAATCGGTGGCTACCAGGACCACCTTCCACTTTTGCCCACAAAATTGCTTCTGACGAAGGCTCTAGACTCTGATTGCTGCAGATGACGACATTTGAGACTGTGGTATTGGCGTTTCCGTATATCATTGGTATCTCCATGTTTCCGTATTTCAGGGTTTGTGCCCCCAAGTCGACTACAAGTCCATGTTCTCTCATGAAGTCTGTACCAATGATGCACTCGTCACATATGTCAGCTACCAGAAACGCGTGAGTGAATGTTATTCCGGCCAGTTGGATTTTTATGCGGACTTCACCATATACCGTAATCGTTGCTCCTGTAGCTGTTCGCAAGCTGCAGCTGCTAGTGTTATGCAGCCAAGACTTCTGCACAAGATTCCTCCTGATGATTGAGGCCGTGGCACCGGTGTCTATTGTTGCCATCCATTTTTCTTTTCCACTGACTACTTCTACTAGAAGGCTTTCGCTGCGTCGTTTTGCCAGCGAGACTTGGATGATGGTCCTGGGGCCGTCGACTCCTGCTACCAACTTCTGCCCCGCGAAGTTGGTGCTTAAGCATTTCCCGACTGATGGCTTCGGGAAGGTTGACCGGCTTCTTGATAGCTGTTTCTGCGAGTTTCTTCCTCTATTTGCTTGTCACCACAGTGAGGGCAGTCTTTTCGTCGCACCGGTTCTTTACACTGCCTTTGAAAGTGTCCTATTTTATTGCAATTCCAGCAGCGCATTATTCGTCTATCCCGTCGAGTATCTCGTTCCTCGGCACTAATTCTTGTGCAGGAACATTCGACAGATGCTACTTCCCTGACGAAATGTGTTCCCCTGGAAGCCTGATTGGCTGCTTCCATCGCCAGAGCGAAGGCAAGTGCTTCAGCAAGGGTTCTTTTCCCGGCCATCCTTACTGCTGACTGTAGCTTCGAATCTGCAATTCCCCTGATAAATGCATCTTTTGCCATTTCGTCGATAATTTCCTGGCCTGCGGTGGGGTATGACAGATGTGCAAGTCTACTCACGTCTGCTTGGAGCTGCTGCAGTGTTTCTCCTCTTTGCTGCGTTCGGCTTTGCAATTGGACCTTGTAGACCTCCTGCATGTTGCTGTCCCCAAACCGTTTCTCGATAGCCTGCACTAAAGTCTCATAATCTTTATGCTTTTCGATGTCTACTGTTTGCAACAATTCTGCTGCAGGACCGTGCAAGGCCATTGTTAGGGCAAAGCACTTTTCCTCATTGTCCCAGTCGTTTGCACAGGCAGCCATTTCAAACTGCTTCTTATGGGTAGACCATGAGGTCTGGCCATCGAATGAGTGAGGCTTCAACTCTTTTCTCCTTGGACCGCTTAAAGAACATTCTCGCAGTTTCTGTTTTCGCACTGTGTCGAGCTCTTTTGCCAGTTGCTGAACTTTGCTGTCCATTTCTTCGAATTTTTCGCCAACATTCTTCTCTATTGTATCAAATTTGTCATCAACGTTCTTCTCTATTCTATCAAATTTGTCATCAACGTTCTTCTCTATTCTTTCAAACTTGTCATCGATTTCTTCGAATTTTTGCTGGAGAATGTTCTTTTGTTCTTCCAGATTATTCTTTTGTTCATCCATTTTCTGTTGAAGACCGTGCAGATTGTTGGTTTGTTCGTTGAATTTTTGTTCAATGCTGCTCTTCTGATCGTCCATTTTTTGTTCCAGACTGTTCTGGAGAATGTTCTTCTGTTCGTCCATTTTTTGTTCCAGACTGTTCTTCCAGATTTTTCTTTTGTTGGTCGAGACTGTTCTTCTGTTCGTCCATTTTTTTGTTTTGTTCGTCCATTTTTTTGTTTTGTTCGTCCATTTTTAATAAGAGGAGTTGCATCATTGCAGCCATGTCATTGCCGGTACTTGTCTGTTCATCCTCGTCAACATCAAAGGAATATGCATCAGGATCATGTCCCTCGTTGTTCAAAGCCTCCTGAAGACGGAGCACCAGGTCACTTTTTCCTCCACTGGCGCTGAGGCTTCTCTTGTTCAACTCGGATTTGAGTTGGACGAGGGTCAACTGCAATAGTTTTCGACCCATTCTAGCTTCTTCGAATAGTCAGAAAACACTTTTTTTTTTTTTTTTTTTTTTTACACACAATAAGTCCTATCCCACTTCTGACACCAATGTAAAATGTTTGTGTGGGTACAAATAATAGAACTTATTATTTTCAATACAAATCCCTTTATTCAGTACAGTTACAATTCACTATTTAATTCTTTCTCTAAGTACAATTCAATTTCTCAACCACTTATACTTTTCTTATCTTTTACTTAAACCACTTAATCACTTCTTCTAATTAACACTTCAAATTCAACTTTGGAACTGATTTGCATACCTTTGGGATGCTGGTATTTATACTCGAATGACATACTTCGAGAACAATCCTCGCCATCCAGCGTCCCATACAATTTCCAATTTGCTAGAAAATTCGATTCTACTCTCCAGTTGCTAATCCAGTATCGAAACCTTCTAGTCTTCGAGTTTCCTGCTAGATGTCGCTGCTCACATTTGAGTGGTTATCACAATACGAACAGTTCACCGTAAATACCAGTACAGCCACTGAAAAACTGTTACACACCGGAGATAACGAAATTGTCGTTGAACAAACGCATAGATACTGTTTTATTCACGGGGTGGGTTTAGGATTTAAAATAGCTGTGTCATGTGAGTGCGGTATTTCATATGTGAATTCTGTACCGACAATTGATAATGCTTATGAAATAAATCGTCGTATAGTGTTTGTGATGCGACTTCTAGGCATCGGTATCAATGGACTAAATCTATTTTGTGGCTTGATGGATCTCCTTGCAAAATTTAATAATAATACTTTCGTTGGATGCTTTTAAAATATAACTAAAGCTGCTGGAACCATTTATAAATGGAGTACACAAAAAGCCATAACCAAAGAAAAAGCAAAAACTTATCTAGCAAAAATCGATAGTTGAAACTTTAAACGCGTTTTTCTCGAAACGACATTTTTCAAAATTGCTGACATCATAACTCAACGAGAAATTGACCGATCGATTTCAAATTGAAACTGAGTATTCTTGAATATATTTAATATACAATGACCTGCGATCTTTTTGATTGGTTGAAAATTGTCAATTTGGCTTTAAGAAAACCACAATTTTTTTACCCCAAAAAACGACACTTTTTTTCAGGACTACGTCATTTTGTGAATTGTTGATGTTTTTCAAAAATCGTAGGTCATTGTATAGGAAATACCTTCAACTTTAATAACCTTTTTGATTTTTTTGTTTCAGCTACTCATTCGGCCGGAATGATGTCAGCAGTTGGGAAACTTTTTTTTTGGCACCTCCGAAGACAGCACATAACTCCGTTATTTTTCAATATTTTTGTGAAAAAAAAAATGTTAAAATATAGCTGAAAATATACCTTATTATATCCAAAAAAAAACTTCAAAACATTCTATCGAGTACTTTCTTTTAAAAAAATTCCCGAAAATCGCCTAATTTTTTATGGATTACACTTGTATAGCCCCTTAAAACGTACGTTCATCGGTACCTCTTTCTTTCCTCCCTGATTTTAGTTCGGCCGAGCTGTGTGCAAGCATTTTGGGTACTTAAATACCTTGAGCGAGCGCTCGCAAATTATAAATAAAAATGTAAGATCCCCAAAAGAGTCTATTAATTGATCCACTTTGTAAAATTGATGGATTTTACAAAAGTATCTTTCATAATAACGAACTTTCATTCGCTAATAAGCCTGACTTAATTTTGACATGGATATGCTTAACCGCTTGTCTTTCTGAAAAATGTGTCCGTCACAAAATGTGTCCCATTTTTTGCTTTCCTTCTATCGTTCAGTGATCGTACTCTGTGTGCGTATTTGGTGTTGTTGTTGGGTTTGTGTGTTTCACAACGGATCAACTGTGCAAAGGAATGGGATATTGGAGAACAGTCTGTGCATGGACACATTAATCGTCGTCGCTCTGTTTCTCGACTTTTGTGTGTGTTACAAATATACGAGTACGTTTCATTCTTTTTGCATCTTCTTTTTCCTCCTTTAGCCTTTTACCCAATGCTGGTACTGCCACCGACACCGCTGCCGCTACTTTGGCGGTTCTTATATCATTGTATTGGTTGGTGGGAAGTGATGGTGCTGGATTTTATTAGATTGTTCCCAGATACATATTTTGCTTTCCTTCTACCGTTCAGTGATCGTAAGTTTGTATTTTACACCGATTTATTGTTGGAAACAGGGGTTGATAGGAAGGAAGCATCCAGTTGTGCGAAAAGATGTAGTATGATGTAGTATGAGGCCTTAACCTCTTTATTGAGAGCACAAAATACAAGTAATCTTATATTGTTGGAGACATGAATTTACGAGTAGATATACGAGTACTATTGTAGTTTTTCTCTAGTTAGTTCTATATGTGATTTTTTGTATCTCTGATCTACAACGTTCCTTTTGTTTTCGAAACTAATAAAAACTGCATAACATATATGTTACTTTCCTTTCAAAATCATACATCGCGTTAATTTTTCAAATCTCAATTCGTGTTTACTTGAGGAAACTTGGTCTTATATATGTAATGAATTACACCCTTCTATTGCATTCGATCTAAATATTTTCTAAAACACTAAATAATCATGTAGTTATGTACTGATGTTGAGGAATCTAGAAACTTAAATTGAAGAGACTCAAGCCATGGATGATAGAGCATCTGTTGACAACATTTTTTTTGAAAAGGTTGTTAAGATAAAGATTGTTGACTTTCTTGAGAACTGCAATCCTTTCAGTGTAAAAAAAATTGGAAATTAACAGAAGATGCATGCCTAAATGTTTGCACTCATTACATATTCATAATAACTTGAATAATAGAAAAACCGTAGGTGCTAGATATCACGAAGGCGTTTGATACTATGGACCATAGACTTCTATTAATGAATTTTGAAGAAAAAAAACAGGATTTAGAGGTATTACACTAAATTGGTTTCGATCTTATCTAAAACATAGCAAACAAATTGTGAAAATTGGTGGACACTTAAGTGAATGTTGTGACGATATCAAAACTGGAGTTTCGTAGAGCTCGGTACTTGGCTCTATTCTGTTTCCTATAATAAATAAATAATCTTAATATTTAGCCATCCTTTAAGAGGGACACAAAGAGGTTTTGCAGATGATACTGATTATGGTTGTATACTGATATCGATATACTCCTGTATTATTGACTTGATTTTTACCATGACCTTGAAATCTTGAAATATTGGCTCACAATCTGGAACTTATGGATCAGTAACTTGAAATAGTATAACATATTATAATGGTATCGCCTGCTATCCTAAATGCCTTCTTATTGAGAATGTTAAAACTTTTAAATACCTAGGGCTTGAAAAAGATAACTGATGTATGCAAACATATCGCACGTATTACATGGAAAAGAAGGTGTCATGTTTTCAGTTTCAGTTTCAAAAGTTTTCAGGTTTTTATTATTTCAAAAGTTCTTCCATTGAAGCACCTCTACTTCTATAAAGTCTTGGAAATTTGAATTTGAATTATTTATTGCTTTGACACAGTAAGATAAATCTTATTAATTAGTGAAAGCCTTAAAATTGAATTAGCAAAGGGTATAAAACAAGTAGTTCGAAAAGTTAATTTAAATTAATACAATATATATTTATTTTAGCAAATTTAAATAATAAAAAGGAAGGCAAAACGAAAGAGAAAAAAACTAATTTAATACAATAAAGAAGAAAGAACATGAGAAAAAACTTAAAATTAAAAGAAAATTTTACATTACCTAATTATACTCAAGTACCTCAGTAAAAATCGAAATCGTTTCGTGCTTCTGACTTCTCTCAGTTCAATGGGAAGGGAGTTTCACAGGCGAGTGCAGTGCACGAAGAACTGGCGCTCTAACGTCAAGCAAGAATATGTAGTTTGAATTAAGGCAAAGGTTCTTCGCGACCGAGGAAATACTAGTCTTTTATATAGGTACTTAGGTTGATGTGTTTGTATAATATAGTGCAAACAAGATAGGGAACGAAACTCTACCAAGCTATCGAACGGGCAACCGACAATAGGCTTTGAATAAGCGGATATGCGATCAAATCTTCGAATACCACAAATATAGCGAGCAATATTTTTTTACACAACATTAAGCTTCCTTCTGCTCAAACAGGCAACGTTGCCATATATCCCGCACCCAAACAGTAAAATTGGCAGGAGAAGCGTGTTTGCTAGCATATTCCTTTCAGGTGTAGGTGTGAACATTTGAGTTGACCAAAGTAAAAGAAGGCCTCCGTAAACCTTTCCGATTGCGAAGTTTATATAGTCAGCCCAGGTTAGGGTACTATTAAAAACGAGTCCGTGTTTACATAGGGGATGGTTTCTTGACCAAGTTTTAGTCTTGTGTTTTCCTATGTATGGCGAGGCCTTTCGATTTCGCCGGGTTTAAGCACAGGAAGTTACGTCGAGCCCAGAGAAGCAATCTTCGTTAATCAAAGCAGCGACTTCGTCTAAGACATCAATATGCCCACTCAAATACAACTGAACGTCATCGGCATACATATGGATCAAAGAGTGATGGATAATTTGAGACAGTTCATTAATGTACGGGTAGTATTGGTCCAAGTATTGAGCCTTGGGGAGCGCCGCTTGAAATCCTGAGAAAACTTGAAAGCTTATCGTTAGCCACAACAAATTGCTGCCTTTCTGTCAGGTATGAATAAATAAGCTTTGCAGATTCTTTAGGGAAGTTATATTTGTTCTGGAGTTTTTGACATAGAAGAACATGGTTCACTGTGTCGAACGCTTTGGAAAATCTATAAGAACTATTAGAGTTAGATACTGTTTATCCAAAGACTTCCTGATATCATTTACCACAGACAGCAATGCGGTCTTACTACTGTGTTTGGGACGAAAACCCGACTGAACACTGCTTAACCCTTAAATGAGCAACTTAATTAAAAGTTGTTCAAAAATATATTTCATAGCTAGGGCCCATTATATTCGAGATAAAATATTTTAAAAAATTCTATGATTATATTTTTCATATTATTTAAAAAAAAAAAAAACAGGTATGTTGTTTGTATACAACAATGCGCATTGAAGAGAATATAAAATAGGCACATTTGAAATCACAAAAAGAAAAATGTTTTGGTGTTAACCCTTTTTATTTATAAAATTTTTTGGTACATTTGAATATTTTTTAAGAAACATTGTGAAAGTTGTAAAAACACTGTTTTGTTTTTGTGTCACATAAGGAAACATTACATTTTTCGCAAAATTTTTGGGTAAAACCTTTGCAATTTGGGTATTTGCATCTTTGCTCTTGGTCTAACCATACTGCCCAATGCGAGATCTGATCTAGCCTAACATCTTTGGCAAGTGTTGCTTGAGCTGGTCCCCTTCGTTTCTTTTCGCTCAACTCATCTTCTACACTGGAACTACTAGGTCGACCGCGTTTTGAGATAGGTAAACCCATCTTGCATAATGATTCAGCCAACTCCAACCTAAATTTGCAAAGGTTCAAAACTCTTGCTCCTGGATTGGTGTTTAAAACATTTGTATATACTATCCAAGAATTTATTATGCTTAGGTCCAGTAAATGATAAAACAAACGTATAGTCCATTTGCGGCTTTTCATCGATACATACCGACAGATAAAGCTGCTGTCCATAAGATCGACCCCACCCATATGAGCGTTGTATTCCCGTATTATCTGTGGACACGGAATAGACACTTTTTCTTTCCTTGCTTTGTCGAATCGCGTAATGGTGGTGGCTGGTTCCGTGCCCACATATGTAGATAATAGAGTTACTGGTTTGTTGTCCTTCCAGATTACACTACTCACATCTATACCATCAACATTTGTAAGATATTCTTCGTAAAAACCTCTGGGAACGACTTTATTCATTAGTTGCTTTTTATCTGGTAGCTTGCAGTTACGAAGACGATTCATTCTTACTGTTCCAAGTGAATAAATACCTTCTTTTGCTAAATATGTCAATAATGGTAGAGAAGTGTACAAATTGTCAAAGTAAATGATATGATTTACGTTGTGTGGAACAATCCGCGCTGGTCTAATAACCGTGTTCCCCGATTCCCCCAATCCCGGTTCTCCAGCTAAAAGGGTGTTATTCTTTCCACCCCCAGAATATACTTAAAATTTGTGAGCATATCCTTGTTGGCAGCAAATGATGTAGAGTTTGAAGCCCCACTTATGTGGTTTGTACGGCAAATATTGCTTCAATATAATGGTTCATTTTTGTGGCACACATCTGCTCATCTATAGACAGTTTTTGATAAATTGGAACTTTACTGAAACGATCGTTGAGGTCATCAATAAGAGGTCTAATTTTGTAAAGTCTATCGTATTGCGGATGTTCTCTAGGTAAGCTTTGATCATTGTCATTGAAGTGTATTATAGTTCTAAGTTTTTCAAATTTCTTTAGTGGCATAGTTTCTTTGATTGGCCCATAACCACATTTGTTGGACCAATACAGCCTTGTTAGGACATTTAAAAATAGAGTGGCAAATCAGGATTCCTAAAAATTTATTGATGTCATTTTCACTCATCACACCTGGATTGGAAATTTCGTTCTGCGTAGCATATAGGTTATTCTCTGTAACTATTTTTTTTTTCTCAGATTAGGAGTAAAGAAGTATGAAAAGAATTCATATGGCGTCTTGTAGCATAATCTTTCATCAGGCAATTCAGTTTGCCCTTAACATTGAACATCCTCATCGTTTTTTATCAATTTTTTCTTGCGCCACACTAGGGGTCTTGCAAAAGCACGACCTGAAGGACCAGCTGTTTCGCAATGATGGCCAAGATCTTCTATGTTCGTGACAGACAGACCACTATTATTTTCTACATCGTTAGATGAAAGAGGTGGACCACCATCGTCAGTTTCGTCGGGTTCGTATATATTTTGATTAGCCTGACGAGCAAGTCTGAAATAATCTTCATCATCTATATCCGAGTCTGACTGATCGCAGCCATCCTCGGAGTCGTTCAATTCCTCTAAATACTTCTCTATTTCTCTTTGTGACATTCGAGACATACTGAAAACAAACAAATCCAGATCATAAAATATAACTACACCATGCATTACATACTCGTATGTATATTTGTGTAAATGCGCAGTGTTGTACGAGTATTAATACAACATACGCATTTTCGCAGAAAATTACTGCTAATGATAAGGAGGTAAAAAAACGCAGTCACCACTAATCGAAAGCTTTTCACTAATTTGACATTTGGATCGCGAATAGGAAACCAAAGAGAATACAAACAGTATTGCCAGTAATACGAAACTTTTAACCGAAGTCTAATAATTAATTTGCTTGGATTTTTGTTAAAATATAATGAACATATTGCATTTTATCGTCATTTTATTGGTATGTTGGTTACATACAACAGTGCGCATTTAAGGGTTAAGAGATTATTTTGGAAGAGATACGTTTGTATTTTTTTCAGAATTACTTTTTCAAAGACTTTACTTAAATATGGCAGAATCGGGTCTGTAACCACCATTTGCTTTTTTAGGTATTGGAATTACTTTGGCCTTTTTCCATACGTTCGGGTATTCAGAAGTTGTGATTATACTGTTGAATATCTGAGTCACATATGGTAAGGTGTATGGAAGCATAAGTTTTACAAATCTGGGATCAACTCCGTCAATACCAGTTGCGTTTGACTTTATCGACAGTACTGCTTCGACCACATCTTCATCACTAACGCATACGAAACCAAAGGATTCGTTAGTGGTGTTGATTTCTGATTGTTCAAATGTATTGTGTCCGGTTTCACCGGGGAAAGATGATGGCGTTTTGACGAACTCAGCATTGAGTAGCTCACTGTCAATATCATCAGGCAGTTTTGGGTTCCTTTTCTCAACACCAAGTTCCTTTAAAGTTTTCCATGTGTTTTTCACTGAACACCTTTGACTTAGTCTACTGCTGTAATAGGGCGTTTTTGCAGCTCTAATATCCAGCACCACTTTGTTTCTCAGACGACAGTACTCACGATATAACATCTCCAGTTTATACCTCTTCCAATTTTTGTAAGCTGTATTACGTTGCTGCATCAGCTGTAGGATATCACAACCAAGACAAGATGGTGATACTCTGCGACCTGTATTTGTCTCGAATGGGACATTTTTGTCAAAAATATGCCTGACCTGCTCTTGTAAGAATTCCACTTTTTCGTTAACGGATTGCATCTACCGCAATGTTCCAGTCAGTACTATGTATGTTGTGCAGTAGTTCAAGGTGATTAAAGTTTTTATTGTCTCGAAACTGGTATCTATGTCCTTTCGTTTGTTTTCGAAATTTAGGTTTAGGTAGATCATATCATGCCTTGAAAAACCGGAGACCGAGACCTGACTATAAAGAAGGATCTTACGTACATCTCTGACAAAAAAATTATCAATAAGTGAACATGAGTCACCCTGAAAATGAGTACGAGTAGTAGTATTTACTGGAAGTAGGTTCGGCACTTTGAAAGCACTTGCAAATTGCAGGTAACGTCACCGCATAGAACAGCATGGGAGGCGGTATAAGAGAATTGCTCAAGAATTGAAATTATCGGCATGCAGTCCACATATCGGTTTGCTCTGTATGCAGTACCTAGAAATATTTTTTCATTCTCGCACACGATATTCACGAAGCAATAGCCTAAACCAGTGTCCTGCATAGATTTGCAAACCAACATGCATTGTATCCCTTCGCGCACATAAATAGCTGAAGCTCCCCTACACGACCCATTCTATCACAACGAAAAACTTTAAATCCAGCCATATCATAAAATTTCTCTTCAATATCTGGTGATATTGTTTTATAAGGTGACAGATTTTTAAACCACTTTTCTGCGCACATAGTATGCGGATCATACTATGCAAGTTCTCACTCCTATATTCGTCCATAGAACCCCCTTCGGTGTTGTTTATACTGGTGCTCATTTTTCATAATTAGGGAGAGAGTCAGAAAGCCGGAAGTATCAGAAACGTGGGAACAAAACAATTTCATCAGCCACTAAGTATTAACAAGACAATTGAATAATAAAAATTACAATAAAGTATACAAAAATAACGAAACTAAAGAAAACAAAAAATAAAGAAAAATACGAGTAGTTGCATAAAAAAGATTTGTCTTTAAAATGTCTCGGAGGCAGCCGCAGCAGCCTGCATCGCTTCAGAGCTTTCAATGCAAAAGCTTTTCATATTCCCCGTCTTCTTAACGTAAACAGATCCGTGGTAACTGTGTACCGCAAAGAGTAATTTTTTTTCGCCTGAGTACGAGAGCAATATTTAAAAGGAAGCTTCAATAAGCTTCCTTTTGAATTTCGTTGTATTGAGCAACCCTCCTTATTCTGCAGAAAAGTTTAAAAAAATGGCTGTTTGAATTTAATCAAATTAATATCTTAACTAGGTTTGGGACTTAACAAAATAATTAAACGTTCTATCCAAAGATACAATTTATTAACTTTATTACTTTTTTGAATAACAAATTCAACGCTTTATGGTTTTTACAAATTTGTCGAGTAGAACTTGAGATATGTGTTCAGAAAACGTAGTTTTGAGAAAAACGTGATTAAAATTTTTTACTTGCAAAAATTTATTTTCTAGTTTTTGTAATAAAAATGAAATCGTAGAATATAGCACGTGATATATTTCACGAATGATATACAGCAACTGTTAAGCTCTATAAGGTATATAAATAAGTTACACATACACATATATATAAGATGTGTACGAACAGGCAGGTGTTACGTACTGCTCCGAAATAACTTTCTATTTACACGTAGATACAGATATACTCGTAAATATATCTCTAACTTTTTTCCTTTTCGAATTTCTCAAAACGTTTTGGGAGAGTGTTTCTGTAATATCAAGGAACACATTTATGTAGAATGAAAGAATTTATCTATATATTGGCAATGTTTCTTGTCCTTTATGAAGGATATTTAATATTTAAATTTAATGAAAACTTACTATCGTAGATTTGATTACGACTAACAAACGCTACTTTGTAAATATATTGAACCATTGTTTGAAATAAAGTCCAATTTTTTTTTAAATATATTTTGTGACATTAAGTAAGGTCACAATCAGAAAAGTCAAAGGAGAAAAGTGACCTCAAAGTCAAAAATTATCATGGGCAATGAAAATGGAACAGACTTACAAATTCGATATCTACTCATCAAAAAAAGATATCAAAACTCAAACAATAACGCTAGTATTTCTTCTAAAAATAAATTCCTACACGAAGTTTCTACCATTAGTATTAACAGAGCAATTTCCGTTAAGATGGGTCAGTGTACTCCAAAGTAAGCCTTTTCTTAAATCCTCGATAAATGCTGTCAATATTGGAGATAGACCCTTACTGTAGAACGATTTTTTTCATAGAATGAACCCAGGAATAATAGTTTATAAATATATCCGGCGAAGATCAAAATGCCTTTCTTGCCACCTGCATGCTCAATTATCAACATCTGACCCTTTGAAATTGGCGCCTTTAATCCACGTCTGGTACCATCAGTCCATGCCCTTGGTCTTGTGTGTGATCTGTGAATATAGCTCTCGTCTAAATAAATGATGTCATATCCTTTTGATCTGTATTCTAGCACCTTTCTCAGATATTTCACTCGTAAAAGTTTAACTTCATTTTTTTCATACATAAGTTTACGGTTGTTCTCCGTTTTTAAATAGGAAAAACCATTTCTTTTTAGAATCCCGTGTAGCGACATAATGCTTAAGTTAAGCTCCAAATCTCCCTGGACCCGTTGTCTCAACATTTTTAAGGTAATCATCATTTTTTCTTCAAGGTGAAAGTTGTATATAATTCGCCGAATACCTGTGATGTCAAAGTCGTCTAATGCAGTTTTCCATTTTTTCTGTGGTACTTCTTTATTTGGTGATTTAGTAACAGCTTTCTCCTCGTATTCCTTGATTGGGCCGAAATTCCAGGGAACTCCTCAGTCTGCGAGTTTGCGTAGGTTATGGATTTATCCAAACTCATAGCTTCTTCCAATTTTTTGTTATACATGTTAACAACGATCTTACGTGCCTGACTTCCTATTGTTTTGTTCAAGCAATGCTATTGTTGTCGTAGAACTGGATTCCAAATAGCAAATCCATCATTTATATGCATTGTGTCTAGCTTAATTACAATTACATGTAATTAATAATTAAACAATTACTATTACTAATTAGGTACTCGTAAATGTAACTAAAAAAAGTAATGCACTTTTGGTAGTTATTGAATAAAAAGTATGGCGTTAATAATTTTTTTAAGTGATTACCGAAAAAAGAAAAAAAACACTTCAACAATTTTATTCCTAAGACCTAAAATCCTATCCTAAAACCTATGAACTAGTCTTTCAGGTAGAAGCCGTGGTTTAGTGGTACTAGCAATCGCTTCTCACTCGGAGGATCGAATCCTATACCCATTGACAAGTTTTCAAGTTTCTCATTTGTGTAATTGGAACTTAGACAGAAAGATTCTGCGTGTGAAGGCATAACACTGACACGTAGATTTGGCTGTTATAAGAGTTTCAAGCAATGAAAAAAAAAATACTGGGAATTATATATCGAATCACTCTAAGTGAAGAAAAACTATCCGTCCTGTTCGGACTCCCCCCCCCCCCCCCCCCTGGAGAGCGAATATCGAAACCAAACACACCTGAGTTTCAAACCACTACAAAACAATTTTCCTTTCTCTTCCTTCTATCTTTCCGCCCGCGCACTGGCAACAGTAAAAGGGTATCAACCCCTTAGGCGCGCGTAAATTATAAAAAAAAAGAGAGGGCTTTCGTCAGCAAAGGACTATATTGGATTAGAAGTAGCAGACAAGAGATCATTGATGAAAATTAAAAAGAGTGTCGGAGATAGGACGGAGCCCTGGGGACACCAGCATTTATTTCTTGACTTGAGACCATCCAAGACAACTTGAATGGAACGCCCCAAAAGGTATTTTCTAATCCATTGAAGAAGAGACTCATCGATCCCAAGGGCTTGTACAATTGGCGCAAAATTAATCATCCAATTTTGTTTTTGAATTATTTTTTTATGAAATAAAAAAAATGATTTTGAGTGATGGAAATATTTATTTGGACCATCTCTACAATTGTTTCTGTTAAGTGGAAAAGATGATATCTGCCAAGTTGCTTCAGTGTTGATACATATTTGTGCACGTTCTATCGCATTTTCCATGGCTTTCGACTGATAACTGTTCACATTCCTGTCGAATATTCTCCTTAAGGGCTGCGACATAAACCCGCGACTTCAAGTAGCCCCAAAGAAAGAAGTCTGGGATGGTTAAATCGGGCGATCTTGCTGGTCATACCAAGTAGCCAAAACGAGAGACTACGCGACCAGGAAACGCTTTCTTCACAGTATCCATTGTGGTTCGTGCTGTGTGTGCGATTGCAAGATTAGGAAATCGACGTCGAAATTATTATACAATTATTCCACGCTCTTGCGGATTATAACGCTCCATTTCTAGTCTATTTATATACTGCAGCTGTCTTGTTCACAAATGTCAGATATGATTGACGTACTATGCCATTTGCAAAAATTATACCATCTTCCGATAGGGTGATTATTTTTGTGCCACCTTCTACATTGGTACATTGTCAAAATCTTCAAAGGGACGAATTCTAAATATCATATCTCTTTCTTTTTTCTCATTTATATTTTTCCATTACTTGTGCATACGAATAGATTCAGAAACTTTTTCTCTGTTTTGTCTATTTCAGATATTTTGGGATCTGATTTTTTGGTTCATTTTATGGGAAAAATCGTGTGGGTGGTGTATGTTTGTGGGGGGGGGGGGATTATCTTCAGCACCCACTGAGTTACAGGGTGTATCCCCTGCACTGGGGATACAGGCAAATAGAAAGAAAAACCGATAGGAACGGCTACCAAGAAACCGGTCAAATTTCCAGAAGCCATCAGTTAGGAAATGCTTTCTTCGCGGGGCAGAAGTCTGTAGCAGGAGTCGACTCCAGGGTAATTATCCCAGTCTCACAGGTAAAACAATGCAACGAAAGCCTCCCAGCAGAAGTAGTCAGTGGTAAAGAAGCGAAACAACAGGCAACTATCCAAACGATCAGGACTGAGCCAATAGAGGGTTGGAGTATAGACGAAATCCGTTCCTCCCAACAGGCAGACAATGACATCGAACCAATATTGGCCTGGAAGGAACACGAGGAAAGACCAAGCTGGCAGCAGATATCAGATCGGAGCCAAACTCTGAAGGCATACTGGGCACAGTGGGACTCGCTTTTTGTGCCAGATGGATTGCTGAAGAGAAAATGGGAAAGTGCAGATGGGACAATATCTCGTATGCAGCTAATTGTGCCACGGTCCAGAGTCAACCAAGTACTCCATGAAATACATGACGGAATCTCAGGAGGCCATTTGGGAATAAACAAGACGTTGGAAAAGGTAAGGGAACGTTTCTATTGGCTAAGCGCTAAACAAGATGTCGGGAATTGGTGCAAAAAGTGAATAAGGTGTGCGGCTACCAAGGGTCCAAAAGTAAAGCCACATGGACAAATGCAACAATAACATACAATGTCGGAGCACCATTCGAATGAATAGCCTTCGACATCGCTGGGCCGTTTCCCGAAATCTTCAATGGTAACCGATACACCCTCGTGGTCATGGATTACTTCAGTAAGTGGCCGGAAGTGTTTGCCATCCCAAATCAAGAGGCTAAGACCGTAGCCGAATAGATAGTCAACAACTGGGTGAGCAGATTTGGGATCCCAATGGAGCTGCACTCTGATCAAGGGCGAAACTTTGAATCTAAAGTCTTCCAGGAAATATGCCAATATTTGGGAATAAGAAAGACAAGGACAACGCCACTACACCCTCAATCTGATGGAATGGTCTAGCGATTCAATCGGACCTTGAATGAGCATCTATCTAAGGTTGTCAGCAACTGCCAGCGGGATTGGGATCGACACATACCCCTGTTCTTAATGGCCTACCGAAACGCGGTCCATAGCTCAACAGGGCACACACCATCCGAGATCTTATTTGGTCAAACAATTCGGTTGCCAAGTGAAGCAAAATTTGGATCCCCACCGACGGAGCCCAAAGAGGTGAACGAGTACGTGAATGACTTACGCAGCAGGATTCGTAAATTGCATGAAGACACCAGAGAAAAGATGAAGCTAGCAAGCAGCCGCATGAAGACTAGGTACGATATCAAGGCGAAATCTTCCGGTTTCAACGAAGGAGATCTGGTCTGGCTGTATAATCCTCAGCGTAAGAAAGGCAAATCACCAAAATTGCAACAGGATTGGGAAAGGTCCATACAAGGTGATAACCCGCATTAATGACGTTGTCTACCGGATCCAGCGTGGGAATCGAGGAAACTTGAAAGTGGTCCATTTGGATAAAATGTGTCATTTCAACGGGATGACAAAGTTGTTCGGGACGAACAACTGTAGGGAGGGAGCAATGTGATAACCACTTAAATGTGAGCAGCGACATCTAGATTTACAGAGCAGTAGATGTCGATACTCGAAGACCAGAAGATTTCGATACTTGAATAACAGAGTCTCGACCATTGATGACTGGAGAGTGGAATCGAATCTTCTAGCAAATTGGAAATTGTATGGGACGCTGGATGGCGAGGATTGTTCTCGAAATATGTCATTCGAGTATGAATACCAGCATCCCGAAGGTACGCAAATCAGTTCTAAAGTGTAATTTGAAGTTAATTAGGAGAAGTGATTAAGTGGTTTAAGTAAAAGATAAGAAAAGTATAAGTGGTTGAGAAATTGGATGGTATTGTTACTGTACTGAATAAAGCGATTTCTATTGAAAAGAATAAGTTCTATCATTTGTACCCACACAAACATTTTACAATATGAATTGTTGTTGTATAAATCAATCAGATATTTTGTCTTGCTCTGGTTTTTCAGTTAAGCATCTAAACATACGTAGTTTAAGAAAAAAACTTTGATTGCTTTCTCTCGCACCTTGCTGCTTTAGATCATTTACCAAATCTAATATTTTTATCTGAAATATGGATATACGAGATTGAAAAAACGAAGTATATGCATCAGATACCAAGTTATTTGTTTGAGGCTACATGCAATGATTCGTATTCAGCTAGAGGTGTTGCGGTTTTTTACAAAAGTGAACTAGACTGTGATATTATTCAAGCTCGTCTTAATAGTGCTGACTTCATTTCTGTTAACTGCAATATTTCTGGTGTTCGTTATAGTTTTGTGTGTGTATATCGTTCGTTTACACTGTTGCTCAGTCAAAGTCATTGTAGATGAATTTTCTGAATTTCTTCAAAATATTTCTTGTAAAAATGTAGTTCTATTGGGTGATTTTAATGTTAATATACTAGATTACTCAAATGATGTTGATTATTTTTTGTCGGTGTTATCATCTTTTGGCTTTGAGTCCTTATTGTTACAACCTACGCGAATTGCTGTGAATTCTAGCTCATGTTTGGACCATTTTTTTATAAGGTTGCACAGAAACAACTCAATAAATTTCAAAACTGATGTTTATGATCTACAGATAACTGATCATTGTTTAACTACAATTCAGTTTGATTGTTCGATACGCAGACCTAAACCACAACAAATTCTGTAGGAGAAGAGAGAAGATGATTCGCCTTTTTTAGGGACGAGATTGACAAATGCTGTTTTCTATCTGTTCGGGAAGTGTCCTAAAGAGCTGGATTGATCCAAAATCTTACGCAGTGGTTTTGCCAGCATTGAAGAAGACCACTTCAGGAGAAGGGGAAAGCTTTTACTACCTGTGGGACGTTTTAGTATTTATTGCCTCAACTTTTAGTCGTACTGAAATTTCACACGCATTTCCCTGACGCTGACAGCCGCTTTACATTGGTTTGATATTCTTCTTCCGATGGGGGATAAATAATCTCATTCCAAAGAGGATAGTGTCTGTGATCATATCAGCAGCGGCATCCACGTCGTTATCGAGGAAACATAACGGCCAGTTAAATTTCCTAAAGAAGCTGTTAAGACCGCTCCAATTGGCTTTCTCGTATTGCCTTCTTTTGGGAATTTTCTTCTCTAACTGTGGGGATAACATACGAGAAATTAGCTGATATGACACAGTTGTAGACGAGCCTAGAGGGGGTAGCACATTGATCTTGTATTTGTCAGGATGAGAAGTTAAAGACAAGTCCAGCCTGTTGGCGGTATGACTATCAACGTCTGGTATTCGTGGGCTCATTTACAAGTTACGTTAAGTTGTTTTTCGCAGCGAAGTTCTCAACACACGGTCATTCAGGTGTCGTCTGTCCAAAATGTCGAAGCCACTCAGAATTGTGTATATTGAAATCGGCCGTAATAACGATTTCAGTATGGGGATACAGGGATACAATTCTTTGAATGGAGTCAGACAGCGCATCAAACTCGTTAAAAGTTGAATTGCTGTCCAGTTTGGGGCTTCTATAAATAAAACAGTAGTGTATAATTTGCTTACGGAGATGGAATATTAACCACATGAAGTTGAATTCCGGATTGGAACATGGATCACATTGTGGTGGAGTTTGGTAAGCTACATCACTACGCACATAAATGGCGAGACCGCGGTGAGATAAGAATAATGGAACTAGTTCGTAGCCAGGTAGCTTCAGATCAGAATGATCTGAGAGGTGTGGGCGGGGATCTACCTGTGTTTCACTAAGTGCTAAAACAGCTGGTATGTACTTACAGACGTGAACGTATGCAGAAAAGTGATTACTTTTTAGCCCGCGTATATTGGCTACGTCTACCCTGAATTCCCTAGTCATAATCACAGACAAACACGGAAAACAGAAACACCGACGATACTAAGCAAGGCTGCGAAGTGAAAATTCTGACATTGATTTAATATAGATATAATAAATAGTCTCCATCTTAAATTGATATCGGTGACATTGTGTTGTAAGGCAGGTCCAGTCATCAGATGATCATTCAGCGAGGATCCATCAGATGTCCTAAATGATGCATCAAAAACAACTCTCACCTTTGTTGTGGAACTACTCTCTTTTACAACGATATGATGTGGAAGAAAATAGTGACCTTTGGATATCTCGTATTCGTCTACTTCGCTCATGTGACCGAGCAGTATCGAGGTTGTAAGTTTGGAAAAATGTTCTGAGGTTGAACAGGTGACCTGCCAAACAAGATCCACCTCAACTTTGTGCTTTGAGCAACCGGAATGCTCTTATATTCATGACGCTTCAGATCTGGAAGTAGAATATCAGCCAAAACATCGCTGCCCAACAACAGATCGATTTTACCTGGCCAAGGGGAAGGGTTCGGGCTGGGAGATGACTTAAATACTAATGCTTTAGTCGTCGTTTCGAAGGAAGTGTAATACGATGCCAACGTGACGTCCACAGCCCGTTTGCAAATGCCACTGCTGCCCAACCCTAAAACGGACACCTCGACCTCAGCGGACTTCGGCTTTAGACGGAGAAGTTGGGCTGCAGCTTCCGTAATGAATGAGGTTTCGGATCCTGAATCCAGTAAAGCCCAGAGCGGCAAACTATTCCCCGAAGACGTCTTAACTTTCACAACGGCCGTAGCTAACAAAACCTGGGTGAGAGAGTCTTGTGTCGAGTGATGAGTTCTAACGCCAGAACTGTTTGAGGGTTCTTCACTTGCTGGATGGAATACCGGTGCTGCGCTGTTGAAAGTTGAGGTGACATATGTTTGTGTATTGTTTGGGTAAGAGAGTGAACGTTGATTTGTGTTGTTGAGTGTTATAGTTGATTGCTTGAAGAGTGCGTTTGAGTGCTGTATGGGTTGTTTTTTGTGGTGGAAGGATTATTAGAAGGTAATTGCGGAATCGGATTTTGCATATAGGGAACATGATTTGGACTATTGTGTAATAACTGATAATTGACTGCCTCTAGCGTACGGAATCTCGTTTCGAGAAATTGACTAAATTCCGCAAGTTGTCGTGTTTTCGAAGGAAATTTTTGCAGCAAAATTTATACTAAAACCACGTCCCAATGTTTGGCAGGCACCTTCAGATTGTCCAAGCTGTGCACCGCTTCCGTTGACGTCTCTAACAGTTCTTTGATGGATTCAGTTCGCTCCTGAGTTATAGTTGCTAAGTTAAACAAACACTTGGAATGTTCACCAGAAACCGTTGATGATCATACATATCTTGAAGAATAGCCCATGAATAATTGCCGTTAGCAACCACCAAATGCGCTAAAAGTGTTTCAGCTTCCCCAGATACGCTCGTCTTAAGGTAGTGCATCTTTTGAATTTCCGACAAAGATGAATTATGATGCACAAGAGACACAACCAAATCGTAGAAACAACACAAGACTCGTAGCTCGCCGAGAAAACCGGCACTGGAAGTTCTTCAGCATATGGGATGGTTTTGTGTCCCCCGAGGTCCATGTTAGTGATATTCATATTGGCACTGTCGCTTGCTTTTCCACCTTCTCGATTGTATCTAAATCTCCCACGATATTCAAAATAAAGCTACCGAATTTGCTCGTACGTAGCCTCAATTTTAGAACCCTTATCGTCTTCCTTGAGCTCACTATAAGAGGGATAAGCGGCCTGCCAAATAATTCGCCGTACGCGTATTAGAACCTCTCTTGGAGAAATTTCAAACGTCCTTTTCGAGTTCTGAAGGAACTCAGGATAACAACGTGGGTTTCATAATTATTTTTAAGCTCTTTTAAATGTATTTACAATATAAACCGAACAAAGTAAATGAAATTCACTTACTTGTGAAATTTCGATTTTCCAGAGGATCGTCCAAAGTCCACCAGTTTGCTGTTACTATCCAACTCCAGCTTGCACGGACGAATTTTCCGAAAAAAATTACGAAATAAGCACGCACCAAGCAGCAAAATTCAGCAATGTCCACTCGGCAGGTTTTAAAAATGTTGAAAATATCCGCACAAATCGCGAAGTTGCAAAATTATGAAAACTTACATCCGGTTCGATAGGACCAAATGTTCTTTCGATGAACTCAAAGAAGAAAGATATATATATAACCGATCAGTTCAAACATTACGTCCGTAAAAAAACTGTTCTGTGTTCATAAACGGAATCTCGATCCGCTACATTAATAAAACTGTTCATGCAAACGTTACAAATCCACTTTCTTTTGTGTTTTATTTCATGGTTTATAATTTCTTTTATACAATTAGACTTTATAGCAACTTATAGAGAATTCCCTTTGGGAAAACCCCCTTTTGACACATTTCTGGAGTGTGGGTGATTTCACATCAGTGATTGACGACGTCATCGGATACAGTACGTATTTCAGTGGTACGAAGTCACGGGTACAGTTAGTAGTTACAATAATAATAGTAATAATGACGAAAATAATAACAATAATAATAAGTATAATATAAAAGTAATACAAATATTAATAGTTATAATAAAAATCGTTACAATAAACAAAAAATAATAAAAATGGTAATTATAATAATGATAATAACAATAATGACATTAATTTTAATAATAATAATAATAAAGATAATAATAATAATAATAATAATCATAATAATAATAATAATGACATTAATTATTATAATAACGATAATTCTAACAATAAGGATAATTATAAAAATAATAATTACGATAATAATAATAATGACAAAAATAAGAATAATAATAATATAATAATAACAATAATAATAACAATAATAATAAGAATAATAATATTAATACTAATAATAACAGTAATAATAAAAATTATAATAACAGTGATAATAATAATAAAATCGCTTCTTTACCATAAAATTTCAATCAATTTACTTTAACATCCACCAATTCTTTAGGATACCTTAGCAAATTACTGTTACTTTAGCATACTTTTATACATACCGAAACGAACTTCCTCTAGACAAAACTCTTGCTTTTCGCCTAGGTGGGTTATGAACAGAAGCACAGCGGAAAAATCCATGATTTTCAACACATTTCTTCCAAAAATTCTTGCACTCGTTTCGGCCATCAAAAAAAAACTCCACGGTGTCCTTATAATAACCCTGCAAAGTTAATTTTTTTTGCATATATTCTAGTAACAGTTTTAATTAAAAAAAATCTACATGATTTCTTATATTTGAAAAACTTACGTATCCCTCAGGATGTAGCTTAACGAGGAAACGTTTTCGCTTAAAGGAGATTTTCCTAATTTTCGCCCAAGAAAACGTGTTTATGCGAGTAATACCCTGAAACACTGCTATACCCATGTGGGCTACTGACAGATTCAATGGAACACCTTCAACATCTTTTGCAGGATGCATTTTCATCCCATACAATTCACAACGTCGGGCCGTTTCTAGCAAATTTATATCTGCTTCGGCAGGTGATTGTCCGCTTTAAATATAGTTAAAAAAAAAGAATGTACATGTATATGTGTACACGTTCTTTTATTTTTAATAACAGCGACCTTACATATGCTTTTTATGATTTTCCATTATTTTCCTTTGCATAAGAGCATCCTGGTGAGGCACAAATCGATGTGAAGATAAGTATGTGTGATCCGGATAATCTTCGAGAACAAAATCTCCACATGATGCTTGAACAATATAGCTTGCCATTAAAGCTGCTGTATTATCATTGCATTGTAAACAACCAGTTGCTAAGTCTCGTTTAATTTGCAAACAGAAGAGATATCTGGGAAACAAAATGAATATATAGAAATATCGAATGCATTCTTTTGAATTACCTTGTGTATTCTTCTTCTAGCTGAGCAGGATCGGGTGTGTAGAATTTAATGCAAAAACGAAGTAATGGATCTATCAATGATAAGCCAACTTGGCGGTTAAGAGGCTTTTCAAGATCCAACCAGTACTTAGTATGAGTTGAGAGCTCTTGGTACTCTAGCCCAAAATAATCAGCTTCTAAAAGATTTAGTTGACGACATACTTGATCAAAGAGTACCCTTCCTATTGCTTTTGCCTATTCAAATTATAAAAAACAGTATGAATTTCTCTATCATAAGAAATAAAATAAGCTTTTTTGTTTTAAAAACTATTCAAACCTCTTCACATTGGCGTTAGCAGTAAAATTGTCTAAAACAAAGGGGAACATTTTTAATGAGTGGGAAGAAAAGGGGTTACTTGCACCGAAAATCCACTTGCAAACTGAATTTTCGGGTGACGTTTTTCCCCATATTGTTCAATTTCTTAAAAGTTTCATAATTTTTGATCGTTCGGGTATACGAAGGATTATACTTAAGTTTTGAGGAAAATAAATAAAAACAATTTATAATCGAAAATGGCTTTATTGGTTTTCAAAATACTCTCCATGTAGATCAATACACTTTAGCATGCGTTTCAAATAATTTTCAGAGCACTTTTTCCACTCCGAACGAGGTAACTCCAAAACAAGCGTTTTAAAAGCACCAAGCGCATCTTCAGGCTGATCAAGCGTTGATCTCGCAATGCAATGCGAGAATATGAAGAATTCATGGGCTGCATTGCGGATAATCCATCAATTCAATATTTTGAGTGCTCAAACAGTCACTTGGTTGAGCCGATTTGTGAGAGCTCGCATTTTCATTTGGTTGCTTTTCCTTATTTCTCCAAAGATTTCTGGCAAAGAAATGGTAGTGCACCAGTCCGAATTGACAGTTCTACGTTGCTTCGAAGTGCTTCGTCTGTGAACAATTTTTTTCGGCTTTGCTTGTCGTCAAAGACCCATACAGTTGATGTGTTTTAAAGAATGAAAATGAAAAAAATTCAACTATGCGACAATAAATTTTATTTTAACTATTGTTATTAGTAAGATGTTGACTTGGCGAATGTTGAATGACCACTGTCTCCTTCATTGCGTTTACTTATCTTGACCTGTCTACAAGAGGCAGTACTTGTCGTCACCTGACAACCATACTCTTAAATTTGTTGTTGTACTCGTGACGAATTTTATTTTTTTATGAACGGGTTTGGCTTTTGTTCGTATCTTTCATGATCAGTTCAGTTTTAAAGCATTTTATTTCCTTAATCATTAACTCTTACATACTAACAAAAAATGCTTAAATGCTAGCTTAAAATTACTTAACAATCTTATACTAACTTACTGGCCACACGCAGGCACTCTAAGCTACTCTAAATTCTTATAACTATGTCTTTCGACTTTATTTACATTTGCTTTAGGAATACTTATTTTCTATATTTAAGGCTAAGAAAGTATCTTTCATGATGTGATCTGTGTCGTGGTGGTAATTGCCGCCTCTTGTTATGAAGGTCAAGGGGTTGAACTGAAGATGCCTAAGAATTAAAGATTAACAAATTTGTATGTTGTGATACCTTGAATTGTGGTTGTGCCGCAACATACCGACCCCCTTCGAGGCCCCTGGCTTACAATTTTAATGTTCCTTTTATAGATTCGACAGTGAGTTCACCTGTGTGACGGCTCACTTGTATACTCCTAGCAGCTGTTTTTATTGTTACTATCCGAACCTTACTATCGGCTCCTTTGTCAACCTCTAAGACTCTCCCCCATCGGCTATTTGAGTGGTGCTGAGTTTTCTTCTAGGAGGTGCTGTGACGTGTGCCACTCTGCCACTTTCTGCGGGCATTCCCTTTGCCAGCGAGTCCAAAATGATTGCTGCAACCACTGCATAAATTGATATCTCGGCAAGTGAGAATACTTCTGTTCATTTATGTTCGGCTTAACAATCGTTGTTAAGGGACCCCCTATTAAATCGTTGGGGTCATTTGACAGGGATGTCAAAGGTCTGCTATTCATTATAGCCTCCACTTGACAGCACACGGTGTTTAGCTGTTCAAAGGCAAGCGATGAGTTTGCAAGGATGCGCCTCAGATGGTATATAGCGATCTTAACGGCTGACACCCACAGCCCCAGGAAATGCGACGAACGAGGTGGAATAAATTTCCATTCAATACTGCCCCCGTGCAAAGTTGTTGTACTGCGATAATGTGCGCTTCCTTTTAAAGCAATTGGTGTAACTCTTTGAGGTTGCTATTCGCTCCTGTGAAATTAATTACATTGTAAGAATATATTTTCGAAGGCTTACCTCTCCGTGCGATGCATCGTCTTAATGGTGCTCTAAATGCCGCCGTTGATAACTTGGTCAATCTAAAGATCGAAATATATAACTTCAATGGCGCGCGACCTCGGATTCCCTGTGACACGTATGAAATGGCCATGAGGGAGTGACACGATCCTTAGGGAGTGAATCCATGATTTGTTCCGCGAGAATTGGTTTTGCTTGAAAGCACAGTATACTTGTCGAATCATTTTCCTTCCTGAGACTATCCCAAAATTAAAATCTTTCCCGTATAATGTTGGTTGAGGTTAGACAACTAGCATATATGTTTTTGCAGTGTTGATAGGATGAATAATGAAATATTTTGGGAATAGATATTCCTGTTTGCAATGAATGTTGTCCACCGACACGGCTCATTCTTTATTTGGTCCTGTTCTGTGAATATTTTTGACATCATCAACTCTGCAAGGAGCTCGGCTGCACACAATTCCAGTCGTAGTAGCGATATCTCCTTGATGGGTGCGCAAAGCCGGTACGTTTTGATACGCCCATTCTCCTTCATGCGTACGTAAATTGTTGCTCCATACGCTTGCTGGCTAGCATCTGAAAAACCATGTAACTCTATATTTGGTGAATTCACAGGTACATACCGACTTATCCGTATGACATCTATGCAACGAAGTTGTTCCTATAATCTTTCCCACTGTGAGTGGATCTCCATAGGTAGGCTTTCGTCCCAATGTAGGTCTAGTTTCCACAGCATTTGAAGAGATATTTTTACCTTGACGATAATGAGGTTCAGCAAGCCAAATGATCGAAAAACGTTGAGATTTCCGCGAGAACTACTTGCGGTATTTGATGGATTCCAGCCCATCCCCAACCCCTTTATGACGTCGTTGCCTCCTATGTTGATAACTGGCCTCCGTTCATTTTCCCAAACATCTCAAAGGATTAATTCTTCATTTGAAGCAAACTTACGTAAGGGCATGGAAGCGCTATGCAGCATCTGCAGAACTTCGTTTTTGATGATTATCACCTCCTGGATGGTTTACGCACCAGCCATGAGGTTGTCCACATCAAAATCTTTCAGAATAATGTTTGATCCTCGAGGATGAATGATTTTATGATCCATTGCTATTTGCCTCAGATACCGAATCGCCAAATAAGGTGCACAGCGAGTACCGTAGGTGACCGTTTACATTCGGAAGGCTTCGATCTTCTTGCTCGTTGCTTCCCGATCAAGGAGAATTTGACGGTACATCTTGGCAATGTCCGCCATCAGTACGAATCGATAGGTGCGAAAACGAGTGATAATGATGAATAAATCTTCCTGAAGCGATGAAGCCACCTTCAAAATATCGTTAATTCTGTCTGGCACGAGGTGTCAAACACAACTCTAGGCTTGGGTTGATGAACTGTTCAGATTTTGAACACTATGATATGGAATGTAGAGAGCGCTTGTTGGCGATGCCTTGTTATCAGTCACTTTCACCATGTGTCCCAGTGCTTTGTACTCCGCGATGAAATCTTGATATTCCTGCATTAAGTGAAAATCTTTAGCTAACTTGTGTTAAGAGATACTAGTCGTCTTAAAGCGGTTATATAAGAATATCCTAGACCTTCTGGATTCGAGCGGAACGGCAACCTCACTATAAACTTGTTGGTTCTTCGCATTCCTTCTCTTCTGCAGATATATGTGGTGTGACATCTAGGTGATTTTGATCTCCCAAAAGCCTTTAAGCAGGTCATATATGCTGGGAGTGCCAGTGCTGACGACAAAGGAGTGCTTAATTAGTTGATCAGTAGTCTTTGATCAACAATGTGAAAATCATCATCAAACTTTGACAGCAACAAGTTGAGAAAAAACTCATTTTCGATTTGCTCTTGCGTTCCGATTGACTGCAAAGCTCTTAGGTTCACATTGATGGTATCAACCATAGTATTGATTGAATCGATTGTAGGCCTTCTTACAAAACTGGGTTTCGGGTTTTAGGGTTCGTTACAAGTACCGTTATTTTTTTTAGGAATTATTTACAATGCTAATTCGAACGCTCTTCCTTTACGAATTTAAAATGGGACATAATGTGTCATTGCCTATGAAAAACATTAATGACGCATTTGAGGATGTAGCGGTAAACGAACGCACTATACGACGTTGGTTTGGAAAGTTCCATTCGAGATAATTCAACATCGAAAATGAACCACGTGGGAACCCGGAAACGTTAGTTGACGACGATGTTTTAAGAGCAACGGTTGAATCGGACCCAACGAAATCGGTGCGTGCGATAGCACAAAGCATGGGAGTATCCCCAATGACAATAATTCGACACCTTTCTCTCATAGGAAAGGTAAATAAACTCGATAAGCGAGTACCCCATGAACTGAACGAATCCCAAAAACTACGGCGCCTACAAATCTGCGAATCACTTACATTAAGAAACCAAACTGAACCGTTTTCGCACCGGATAGTCACCTGTGATGAAAAGTGGATACTGTATAATAATCGTAAAAGATCTACGCAGTGGTTGGATGCAGATGAAAAACCAAAACACATCCCCAAGCCCGATCTTCACCCAAAAAAGGCTATGGTGACAATTTGGTATACATCGAAAGGACCAATCCACTTTTCATTTCTTCAACTTAGAGAAACGACAAATGCTATCAAATATTGTGAGGAAATCGACAATTGCATGCCAAATTGGCTGAAAAGCAACCTGCGTTGGTCAAATAACGGTGGACGTCATAAAACCCTCTGAAGATTTCATTGCCTCAAAAATTCAGCACTTATATTAAAATTATTTGACCTTATATCACGTTGGAAGAATGTTATAGGTGCCATTTTGATTGAATAAAAATGTACGGAAAAATAATATTGGCTTTTAAATTTTTACTATAAAATCGGACATTTCATGTGATACAACCCAATAAAAGCCCATTCAAGTAGTCAGTGTACACGAAAATATTATTGGCTGTTAGGTGATGGTTGCGGACGTTTGCGTTCTTGTTGTTGTAGCATCTGGGCTTTTACATTGCAGTATGCTTCTTCGTATAAATCTCGCTTCAATCCTTGCTTCATCCAATCGTTCGATTTATGATTGCGTCTGGTTGAAATTACTATACTGTATTTCCTGCAAGCCCAGTTTGCACTCAAATTCAAAGGCACTTAAATGCCGAATTTTGTTGGCGATGTTGTTTTAAAGTTTTGTTAATTGGCCAAGGAGAATTAAACGGTGAGAGCGAAGTTTTTTCAGTTCTATATAGTCGCTAATGTAATACTTAATGCAGATGCATTGGATCGAGAGCTAACTTCTTCGCCTTCTTCCATTATGATAAGTTTTAGTGAACGAAATGCGTTAGAACTGTTTAGCGGGTGCGATGAAACAATGAAAAATTTACCAACTGTTCACAAATCCGGTTCATAGATTCTTGTCGAAGGATTTTTGTTGAATCCTTAATCTTTTTTAAGGAATGATAATGCAAAAAATTTAACTATGGGGCAATAAAATTTATTTTAAGTATTACAATTAGTAAGACAACTTGGCGAATGTTGAATGACCACTATCACGTCTCCACCACGACCTTCACAAAATTCGTCGCACAAAAATGTCCCCGATTTAATTGCATTTTTTGAGATGAATTCAGAAAGTCTCTGAAAAAAAAAACGCAAATCGCACTCGTATGATAAAACGCTCTGAGCAAGTGCACCATTAAACACGTCAAACTTTACGAAGCTGATGTCAGATTTGACGGGTGTGGGCGTGGTGTAGTTGTACTAGCAATCGCTTCTCACTCTGAGGGTCCAAGGTTCGAATCCTGCCCATGGCAAGTCAGTTTTTCATTTGTGTAATTGGAACTCAGACAGAAAAATTCTGCGTGTGAAGGCGTAACACTGACACGTAGATTTGGCTGTTGGAGAGTTTCAACCACAAAAAAACTAGTGCGAATTATAACTTCGAATCACTCTGAGTGAAGAAAAAACTCTCCGTCCTATTCGGACTCCCACCCCTGGAGAGCTAATATCGAAACCAAATACACCTGAGTTTCAAGCCACTACAAAACAATTTTCCTTTCTCCTCCTTCTACCTTTCCGCCCGCGCCCTGGCAACAGTAAAAGGGTATCTAGCCCCTTAGGCGCGCGTAAATTATAAAAAAAAAGAAAACGTATTGACCGGTGTAGCAATAGAAAAAAAGGCATGTTGCACCCCAACTGCTCACATTTACAAATTAAAAATGGTCCGATTCAAGTATTCTGATTTTGAAAGTCTTCCAACTAGATGAAGATGTGAACACGACGTTCAAGGGAAAAACTTTAATGCCCACGCCAATGTGAACAGGGATTGTGATTGCCTTAAAAATACGACATTAAAAACAACAATTCAAATATTTGTATACAAATATGTGTAGAACACCCTTCAGGAGATGTAGAGATATACGATTTGGATCAGTGGATTTGTGTACATTAAGACCTTTAAATAATCCTGCTACTGAACGAGTTTAAAAGTAGATTCGGCTCATTGAAAATAGTATAAGAATACAGGGATACAGCTCTTTGTATGGATTAAGTGTATCAAACTCATTAAATGTCGGATTGCTGATAAATTTGGGGCTTCTGTAATAACTTAGTCATAGTAATGGAAAATTTTCTTATGAACATGGAATTTTAAACACATGAAACGGAATTTCTGATTGGAAAGGTGGTCACATTGTGGTGGAGTTTGCAAACTACAAGACCACGATGAGGAAAGGATAATAGCACTAGCTTCAGACCTGAGTAATCTGAAAGGTATGGGCGGAGGTCTGCTAAGTGCTAAAACATTTGGCCTGTATTAACAGACGTGGACGTATGCAGAAAAGTGGTTACTTTTTTCCACGTTTATATGAATAAATGAATTCAAAAATCATAATAATAAACCAAAAAAAAAAAAAACAACACACTCTCAACCACTCGTTACCTATTGGTTGTTGCATACACTTAGTCATAATAGTAGTAGTAGTAGTAGTAGTAGTAGTAGTAGTAGTAGTAGTAGTAGAAGTATTTTATTAGTAGCACCCTAGCTATTGAAATATATGTTTACAATTTTCACAATATTTTAATTTAGTACTTAAATTTAGCGAAACGATATAATTTTTTTTAAAAATTCAAAATTTGTCTCGTTTCTGGTGTCATTCGGCAAATTATTAAATAGTTTGAAACCCTTATAATTTAATGAAATATGTGTAAAAATACTTAACATATTTGGCAATCTAAAATCTTTACTCTGTCTTAAAGCAAATGGGTGGACATCTCTTACCAGGTGTATGCATAAGTTTTTCCGTTTTTTTTTGGTAAATAAGAATATGTAATTTTCTAGGGAAATTAATTTTTTCTAAGCAAAATATTGGCCATCGGCTTCTACACATTTCGCCCATCTTTCAGGTAATTTATGAATATCATGACAGAAAAACTGCTTGTCTTTTGCGGCAAACCATTCGTCGAGCCATTTTCCAGCTTCCCCGTAATCGCTGAAGTGCTGCTCTGCGAGCGCATGCCCCATTGAGCGAAGAGGTGATAATCAGATGGCGCCTATTCTGGGGAGTACGTCGCACACTGGTAAAAATACATGTATTAGATGAACATTTGGTCCAAATTCAATGTCAACAAAATAAAGGATCTTAGTACTGTTATTAGCAATGATTGACAACAAAGAAACTACAAAAAAAGCTTGTTTGAGACAAATTTACTTGGTATAGGCTTCAGTCTTTTCAAATCAACAGTGGAAAAAACAAATAGGCTCATAATTATCACAAGTTTCATCGAATTGTTTACAGTTTTTTAATATTTAAGTGTTTGGTTTTTTTTCTGAAAGGCTTAGCAGAGGTAAGAAAATTATAAACAAGCAAAATATAGGCTAATATTAGAACTACATAAAGCTATTTAGCTCAGCTACTGCAGTTGCTTTTTTTTAGATTTAAACACATGTTTGATGAGCTGTAACTTTTTTCTCCCACCTAGTTCCACCATCTGGTATTCACTATCGCAAAGAACACTTAATACAGAATATATACTCGGTTAAGTCAAAACCATATACAGCCATCATTTTGTGTTAGAGTGGACTGAAAGAAAAGAAATGTCGTTCCTACTAAAATAACTTTTTGACGTTTGGGTGGTGCAATCGTCAAATGAAAAAAATTTGCCGTACGACAGTACGTGAGTGAACAATTGATATCTAGAGGTCTTAATGATAAGGAAAAAGAACTTTGGATGGCATCTGTAAATGACTTTTTTTAAAAAAATTACGAGAGAAATGGGTCTTGTGCCATTAGAGTAAAAACAATTTTTTAGTAAAATATTCAGGTTGGCTTAAAGTTGATTAGGATACACTACAAAAACCTAATCTAAATACTAGTGGTGTAAGTACCTGTGAAAATTATTTAAAGCAATTCAGTGAGTTATATGACAAACAGAAAAAAAGACGAATGCGACATTTGTTGGATAATTATTCTTATGAAGAACTTTCTTAAAGGCTTCCTTAAGCCTTTATGCTTCGGGAAAACGCAATGCTTCTTTTGTTGTGAAGGAAGTGATTGATAATTCAACAGTCAACAAATCTAGTGCAAATCCATTACAGTCCTTTTCGCCCAAACGTTATTCTCCAGGGATCTTTTACGAAATCATCTTATATTTTAATGCAAACAGGAGCTAAAAATCGATTTGCTCCAATTTATCCTTCTTACCCAAAGGTTTTAGAAAAAAAAATGTTATCCGATCGCGGACTGTATTAAGATAACGGATATATCTGCAGAGGTTAGCTTACAAGTACTATTGGATCACACAAGTCAACGTTTGGTATTGACTTTAGAAGACTTGTTTACAACAAAAAGTTCTGTATCCGAACTTACTTTGTACTACAAATGGGGGTGTGATGGCAGTTCTAGACATTCCATGTACAAGCAAAAATTTAATGATGATTTTGATATGGATCTGTGTGATGACAATGAAGAATCGACTTGTCCTGAGGTAGATGAAAGTAGTCCTATAGACTCTTCGCTTTATTCGATTTGCCTAGTTAAATTGCAATTGAAAACAACAGATGGCGATGATCTCATTTGGAACGACAATAGATCATCATCAATGCGTTTTTGCAGTCCTATAAAAATTATACTCCAAAGGGAGTATTGAATTCATCAAAACAGAAATATCATCAATAGCAAATCAAATTCAAAACTTGGAACCCACTGATATGAATTTAGGAAGTTTAAATTTCAAGATTTTTTATGATGTTAAAATGATCATAGTCGATGGTAAAACTATAAGTGCGTGTACAGGAAAATCAATGCAAACTTGTAGTATTTGCAGAGCTATTCCTAAGATGATGAATGATTTAGAAGCAATATACAGTCGAGCTAAGGACACAACCACAGATGCTATAGGTTACATAGATATTGCACGCCGAAGGAAAAAATCTAACCATTTTTCCATTCAATGTAGTTCGATCGAACTAGAGTGAATCATATTCAGACATGATGTTACTCTTAATTATTTTGTATTATCAATTTGCGTGTTCTGTTTGTTGGATTTGTTTCTTAAATCAAATTTGACTGATAATAAACATTATATTTGAGAACCGTAGGAAGGTCAAAACAGAATGCGCTCTCTTTAATGTTGTGTTTATTGAATAGTTTTTTTACGTTTTTTTCCAGATAAAATTTGGATTTTTTGATTTTTAGATGCTATGCTTTTTTCTATCTTCCACGAACAATGCTTCCGTAACAGAACAAGGAGAGCAAAGTATAGAAGGTTCCTGCGATGCTCATAGCAAGAACTTTTTTCATCAAACCATTTCGGATCTCTAGTATTTGTTATCCTTATGCATTTCAAGGCCATTGTCTCTCTTATATTTCTTTCTTGTGGACGTTCTCTGAAAATTCTATTCAATACTTTGAAGTGAACTTTACAAACTTTAAAAAATTCATTAGTTGGTGCCTTCAGACTTCCAAAGTCACTTCTTTGAGAATAATTTTTTGCAAAGATGAAAAATTCCGAAGGATATGTTATTTTTTCATCACTTTCTAAAAATAGTTTGGAGCAATGCTCATAGCAAGAACTTTTGTTCCTTAAAAGTATTTTAAAAGCAAGATATCCAGTAAAATATCGCATTGCTGTTGTTTCTAATGTGATTTTAGTTTCGATTTCCATATCACAAATGACTTTTTCGTACAGAGTTTCATCGCATACGATTTTCTTACGATCCTTAAGCAATGAAGAAGTTTTTGGAATATTAGTTTGAGTTGGGCATAAGTATACGTTTAAAAATTCTACATCATCATCATCAGTTACTGAAAGGAGAAAAATTAATAAGATTTGACGAAAGAATTTTCGACATCAAAACATTAAATTCGTAAACAGACGGATTTTTGTTGTAACCACATTTGATGCGAATAATAGGAAATAAATTTTCTAATACGTCTTGATGAATTCTCCTTGTTAGTAAATAATCTACGTTCTCATATAGGCCATTGCTTATATCATGACAAAGTAATAAGATCCCGTTTATAGTTTGTTCCATTCCTTTTAAACAAAAGTTTCTTGGAAGGTTAACTGATTTTTGTATGTCTTTTAAGTAAGACAAAAATTGTTTCAACTCATTATAAGCTGGATTCTCTAGCTGAACTCCCCGCCTTAAAACATTCTTGTCATAATGTGAACCACTATCCATGCAGTCAAATAGTCATTGTTCACTTTTAGTACGAATTCTTTCGTTGCTACAGCTTTATTAGAGCTTTCTTTTAAGCAACTAAGTTCAAAAGCAGTTTGAATCGATGCTGCAGTTGTCCGGCTAAATATTTGCGTTGCAAGGTGAACCTGTATTTTTTCGAAGGCATTTGGTGCTATATGACAACTTCTAAATTTTAAACATGTCTTAGCTACGTTGTCAACTTCCAAATTGTATATTTCTCTGATAACATCAAAAGACACTTTAACATCTGGAGTTTGATTTCAATAGAACTTACGAAGTGATTTTAACAAATAAGGGAAATCATAAAAACAAAATATTTTTTCATCATTAAAAATTATAAATGGGTTTTCTTCAGAAACACCTAACATTTTATAAGCTTTTCTATTATTGGCCCCTTAGTAGCAAACAATAGCACATACCTTTAGACCAAGTTCTTGACACATTTTCAAATTGTTTTTTATAATTTCGCTTAGGTTATCCCCATTACACCGTCTGCTGGCACAAAATAGTTTAAAAAACTTTTCCAACTATCAAACACACCATTTAGCATGAAAACACATATTTCATTAGCAAACAATCTACTTCTTTCTACACCAAGGTCTTCGAAACCATCTATTAAATCATTTTTTATATTATATGTGAGGTTTTTACGAATCATAATTTCATCAAATATCAGGACAACACAACGTTCTCGGTGGTTTAATAAAGCGAACTTTGACTTAAGATGCGAATGAGCATTATTTTCATATCCTGGTTGTAATCCTTTTACAGGAGCCCATCTACAGAAAGAGGAAATGTGAGGAAATTTAAAGCCAAGGCTATATCTCAAAAATTTATAGGCGCTTTGTGATCTATAATAAATATTTTGGGAAAGTTCTTTTTCGTGGCTGTTGTATTTTGTGGTCTATGATTCTTTCAGAAGCATTTTACAAAATGTTTTTGAATGGTCTGAAATATTGAGCCTTTCGATTTGAGATGTCGTAGATATTTTACTTTCATTAAAAATTTTTATGGCAGATGCGCTCTGTTTTTTTTATAATGTTTTATTTTTAAATTTCTTAATTTAAGTTTGTAACTTAACAATTTTTTTTTTAATTTTGCACATCTTTCCAATAACTGATCGCATCTTGCACACATCGCAATGCTGCAACTGCTCGACGTTCTTCTTCGTTTAGTTAAAGGAGACTTCAGATCTTCTAAATTCAAGTTTGAATCCAAATCAGAATTTAAATTTAAGGAAGAAACAGCATCCGCCTTATGATATTTTTTTCCTACAAACTCAGGACAAAAATGATCTCGACAAACAAAGTATTTTCCTTCATTTTTAAAATCACATGCCTTCATCCACAAATTATTTAAAATTTAATTTTTTTCCCTAAAATGACATTTAAAAGTCAGGGTAATTCCTTTTAGTTTTCCTACAAACAGAACAAGAAACTCCAGATAATCTCTTGTCACCCATTGCTATCGAAAAATAAACTGCAAAATATTATATAGCTGAAAAAGTACTGCTGACAAAATTTACTAAGAAAAATTGTTCAGTCACACAAATAAGCATCCAAATCGGTTGAGAGTCGACGGCAAATAAGGTAAAGCAACTACACAGCCAGCGAGCGCGCCGCGCGGCTCCGTAAACTGTGGTAGTTTTATGTATGAAGATAAGGGTTGAAAACAGAAACCACAGACAAATCTGACAGGCAATTAAAAACTGGTTAGATTTTTTCCTTCGGCGTGTAATATCTATGTAAACTATATCATCTGTGACACAACTCAGTACGACTTTAGGGTTTCTTCTCTTCATGCTTATATATGATGCCTTGAGTTATGTTTTAGCATAGGTTAGAAATAAAACAATGGAGGCTTTGGACAAAAAATTATACTCATCAAAAAATATTTAAAAGTAAAAAAATTAAGGTTCAAAACAACATACTAAAGGCAATTTCAAGTGGGTATTCAATAAATATTGATCGTTTTTCAATATACACTAGGGAGACTGCTGAATTATATATAAAACTATTCCGGTGGTACATAAGCTATTTTATTTATTCATTCCCATGAGATAATTCAGTCCTTTTCTATGGCGATTGGCATGATGTCCGAAGAAGCTCTCGAGGCCAGAAACAAGGATTTAAGAAAGTACAATGGAGGGACTGTACAATGGAGGAATTGTTTCATACACTTCTATATTCATTATCAAGTCATAAGACATTTGGGGATGAAAGAAGTACTCTAATCAGTTTCCCTGATGATTTGTTAGAACTCTTAGATACCTGATAAATTATTCTTTTTAATTTTTTTTATGTTTTTTTGTCAGCTGCTATTTTGTTATTTTCATATTTTATTATAAGTTTTTTGAATATTACACTTATTTAATTTTATTTTTATTTTAATTTTTAAGAAAGAAGTACTTTGTTGATTCAAATTTTTAATGTACTCGTAAGTTTATAAATGTAATAATAATAAATTTATACTATTTTATTTTTCAAAAGAACAAGTTTTATATAAAACGTGTTTTTTTTTAAATTAAATAATCGATCTAAAAAACTAATTTTGTTTGGTTTGCATACCAGCTAAGTAATTATTAGTACGTTTCAATCTCGTTTATTATTTTTTTATATACATGCACACAATACATAAAAAGGTTTTCCAAAAACAAAATCATCTTCGACATATTTCATATTAACTCACAAATACTAGGCCTATTCCAAAATCAACCTCCGATGTGTTACAATTCATTACTTACGTGCACTTCGGTGACGTGTTTCTGCATGTCGCAACCAGTACATTATTCTCTAATAATATGCCAAGTTTCGACCGTTTTCGTTCAGTATTTTTCTAATAGTTGCCGTTATATTTTTTTATCTCCCGCCGCCTATGAGGTACGAAGTGTAATTCGTTTTTTGCAAGCTCAAATTCATCGTCGGTGAAGGTGAAGAATTTTTACAGCAAATTGTGACTGGAGACTTGGGTCCAGTATGTAAACTTAGAAAGCAAAGAGCAGTCAAAGCAATGGATGCACACTCAAGTCCCATTTACAATACTGCGAGATGCGATACGAGAGTCGCTCTCGCATTCAGACATCGGACGTCTGTTTACAATGATGCGTCAAAACACCACTCACAAATAACAAGCTCAAAATGAAAAAAACAACAATTTAGCTGTCACGCATTGCGAGATGCGAGAGTTTTCCAGATTTTCGAAATTGACTGCGATGCTCGCTGCGAGTCTCGCATTATTGTAAACGAACACATTAAATTACATGTTACGGAAATATTTTTGACAGTTCATGTGCTCTCGTTTTCGAACAACGTATCGCATCTCGCAGTATTGTAAATGGGACTTCATTCCCCAAACAAGCCAAAAAAAAATTCAAACAAACTGTTTCCTATGATGATGGCCACCGTTTTTTGGGACAGTAAAGGCATATTGTTGACCGAGTTTATGGAACCTGGAAACACAATAAATGCAGCGGTGTACTGTGAAACTCTACGTAAGTTGAGAATCCAGAACAAAAGACGAGGAATGCTTACCAAAGGTGTGGTGCTTCTACATGACAACGCACGACCACACAAAACTTTAGTGGAGGAGTTCAATTGGGATATTTTTGATCAGCCTCCCTACAGTCCTGACTTGGCACCAAGTGATTATCACCTTTTCCCAAAATTGAAATCATCCATTGCATCTCAACGTTTTGGAAGTTAGGAACTCATGAACGCTGTGAATCAATGCCTCAACTGAAACTCAAATGGTGGTGCCATTTTTTAAGGAGGGTATACAAAAGTTCGTCCTACGTTACCAAAAATGTATAGATTTAAACAAAGACTATGTAGAAAAATAATTTAGATGTAATAAAACTACGAGGGGCGATCAATATATTCTCGGTATCGATATGAAGGAAAATGCGATTTCAATTTAAATTGTTTTTATTTTTCAATATAATCTCCCCTAACATCAATGCATTTGTTACATCTTAAGATAAGCTTTTTTAAACCCTCAAAAAAATAAATTTCCTCTTTCTCTGCAAAATACCCATTTATTGCCGACTTGAGTTTTTCATCATCCGAAAATCTTTTTCCACGAAGACATTTTTTCAAATCCGGAAACAGGAAATAATCACTAGGGCAAGGTCTGGACTATAGGGTGGGTGTTGGATTTCTTCGAAACCACAATCTCGCGCAGCAGCCTTGGAAACTCGCGCCGTGTGAATAGGAGCGTTGTCATAAAGAAGCAACACACCCGCTGCGAGTTTACCCCGTCTTTTCTTTTTAATTTCCTCCCGCAAATTATACAAAGTGGAAGCGTAGGATGTGGCGTTGATGGTTTCACCTTTTTTTTGTACTCAATGAGCAAGATTCCCTTTGAGTCCCAAAAAACTGTGGCCATGAGCTTCCCAGCAGACGGAGTGACTTTGAACTTCTTCGGGGGGTCTGTTCCTTTTTTATACCACTGCATGGACTCTTGTTTGCTTTTAGGGTCATAGTGGTGGACCCATGTTTCGTCCCCAGTAACAATTCGATCCATAACACCGTCCGCGTTCTCACTACACATCTCCAAAAGCTCTCTACAGCATGCGATTCTCACTTTTTTCTGAGGCGCTGTGAGCATTCGTGGCACCCACCTTGCACTGACCTTTGAAAGGTTAAGATGGTCATGAAGAATGCTGTGAATGGTACCAATCGAAAGCTTGGTGATCTCTGCCATCATTTTCACCTTTATTCGGGCATCCTCAAGAACAAGTTTTTCGACTTATTTGATGCTTCTCCCGTACAAGCAGTAGCCACTTGACCACTTTTGCACAGTTGATAATGAAGGTGCGGAACATTGTAAATAGCCACCATCTCTTCATGAATAGTTTTTTAACTTTTTCCTTACTTAGTGAGAAATTTAATTACAGCGCGATGCTCAATTTTCACCATCATCGTCTCAGTTGCCATTATGATTCTGTTTAACTAGAGATAAAACGCGAATTAATAATCACATTTATATGAAATTTTACATGAATGCACTAAAATAATAGTATTACTTGATAAATAAGTCAATTTATATATACAACTACAGCTTCACCCCGATACCGAGAATATGTTGAACTCCCCTCGTATTTTGTGCAAAAAAAAACTAATGTTTTTGGTTTTTTTTAAATATTTTTCACTTCGTAGGTTGATTTTGGAATAGCCCTCGTATATTTGCCATCATTTGAAAAAAAAAAAACTATTTTTTTTAAGTTAATTAGTCGTGTCCACCTAATTCATGCATTTTCACCAGTGTGCGGCAGGTGCCGAAAACTAAATAAAAAATAAATCAATTTTTCGTCACCCGTCACAATTCGATCCGAAAACGATTTCTTTTCGTTGTGTTGAAGCAGCATTTCACAAGTGACTCTGCGATTTCACGTTCACTCAAATCGTGTGGGACCCAGTTACCGAGTTTATTGATTTTCCCCATTGCTCGTAAACGTCTGCTGATTGACACATGTAATGCTTCTGCTAATTGCCGTTGAGTCTGAGTTGGATCATCATCCAATAACTCCTGAAATTGCTCGTCTTCAAATATTTGTGGTCTACCAGATCGCTCACTGTCTTTCATATTGAAATAAATCACCACTTTTAAATTGTTGAAACCATGTTCTCACATGTTCTAATTGATGGAGCGAGTTTACTATATGTTTCTACCAGCAAACCATGACTTTCAACAGCCTTTTTCTTTTGATTACATAAAAGAAGCAATGCGTGCCGCAAATGTTGTTTTTCAGCCACAAAACTCGAAATAATCACTGAACGATAAAACAAAGACGCTAATTTTTGGCGGACTCAACTTATGTGTGTTTGTAGTTAAATGTTAGACGAACAAAATGATGTATGTATCAAATTAATACGCTGCGTACTTTTCGCTTTCGCCATCTTTTAATTAAACCGGAAATGAATTGTGCATACAGGTACAAATACGAGTAAAACAAGTAAAAACTATTACAAACAGAAAACGCATTTACTTCTAAAAGAACTCGATCACCCTCAAAAACGAAGGAATAGAAGAGCCTATTACAAACCAATAAAGTTATTTAAATCCACGCACATATGAGTACCTACACAAATGAATACAGTTTCAGGAAAAACCAAAATGAATTAATGAAAATTCGCCATCAAGCAGTGGCTAGCGTGACGTTTTACCAACCAAACCCCTTCGAAATAAATTAATTAAATAAATGAGCTACATGAACTACAAATTATGAAATAAATGTCAGTCTTTGAAAATGTATTACCTCAGGCAAGAAGAACAATATAATGCTGAAAATCTTGCACTAAACTTAGGTCAGGCTGCCAGGCTGATTCTGAGGGGAGGGACATTGGATTGACAAACCCACTTGACAAACTAATAAAATAAACCACAAAATTAAAAGAAATTAAAACAGAAAAATATTGTGATAACCACTTAAATCTGAGCAGCGACATCTAGATTCACAGAGCAGAAAATGTCGATACTGGAATAACAAAGTCTCGACTGGAGAGTGGAATCGAATTTTCTAGCAAATTGGAAATTGTATGGGACGCTGGATGGCGAGGATTGTTCTCGAAGTATGTCATTCGAGTATAAATACCAGCATCCCAAAGGTATGCAAATCAGTTCTAAAGTGAAATTTGAAGTGTTAATTAGGAGAAGTGATTAAGTGGTTGAAGTAAAAGATAAGCGGTTGAGAAATTGGATTGTACTGAGAGAAACAATTAAATAGTGAATTGTAACTGTACTGAATAAAGCGATTTCTATTGAAAAGAATCATTTGTACCCACACAACATTTTACATTGGTGTCAGAAGTGGGATAGGACTTATTGTGTGGTATATAAAAAAAAAAATAAAAAAAAAAAATGAAAAAGCTAGAATGCGTCGAAAACTATTGCAGTTGACCCTCGTCCAACTCAAATCCGAGTTGAACAAGAGAAGCCTCAGCGCCAGTGGAGGAAAAAGTGACCTGGTGCTCCGACTTCAGGAGGCTTTGAACAACGGGGGACATGATCCTGATGCATATTCCTTTGATGTTGACGAGGATGAACAGACAAGTACCGGTAATGACATGACTGCAATGATGCAACTCCTCTTATTAAAAATGGACGAACAAAAGAAAAATCTGGAAGAACAAAAGAATAGCCTCGAACAAAAAATGGACGAACAAAAGAAAAATCTGGAAGAACAAAAGAATAGCCTCGAACAAAAGCTGGATGAACAAAAGAAAAATCTGGAAGAACAAAAGAATAGGCTCGAACAAAAGCTGGATGAACAAAAGAAAAATCTAGACGAGCAGAAGAGCAGCATTGAACAAAAATTCAACGAACAAACCAACAATCTGCACGATCTTCAACAGAAAATGGATGAACAAAAGAATAATCTGGAAGAACAAAAGAACATTCTCCAGCAAAAATTCGAAGAAATCGATGACAAATTTGAAAGAATAGAGAAGAACGTTGATGACAAATTTGATAGAATAGAGAAGAATGTTGGCGAAAAATTCGAGGAAATGGACAGCGAAGTTCAACAACTGGCAAAAGAGCTCGGCACAGTGCGAAAACAGAAACTGCGAGAATGTTCTTTAAGCGGTCCAAAGAGAAAAGATCTGAAGCCTCCCTCATTCGATGGCCAGACCTCATGGTCTACTTATAAGAAGCAGTTTGAAATGGCTGCCTGTGCAAACGACTGGGACAATGAGGAAAAGTGCTTTGCCCTAACAATGGCCTTGCACGGTCCTGCAGCAGAATTGTTGCAAACAGTAGACATCGAAAAACATAAAGATTATGTGACTTTAGTACAGGCTATCGAGAAACGGTTTGGGGATAGCCACATGCAGGAGGTCTACAAGGTCCAATTGCAAAGCCGAACGCAGCAACGAGGAGAAACACTTCAGCAGCTCCAAGCAGACGTGAGTAGACTGGCATATCTGTCATACCCCACCGCAGGCCAGGAAATTATCGACGAAATGGCAAAAGATGCATTTATCAGGGGAATTGCAGATTCGAAGCAACAGTCATCAGTAAGGATGGCCGGGAACAGAACCCTTGCTGAAACACTTGCCTTCGCTCTGGCGATGGAAGCAGCCAATCAGGCTTCCAGGGGAACACATTTCGTCAGGGAAGTAGCATCTGTCGAATGCTCCTGCACAAGAATTAGTGCCGAGGGACGAAATATCTCGTGGGAGAGACGAAGGATGCGCTGCTGGAACTGCGATAAAATAGGACATCTGCAAGGGCATTGTAAAGAACCGGTACGACGAGAAAGCTGCCTGCACTGGGGTTACAGGCAAATAGAAAGAAAAACCAGCAGAAACGGCTACCAAGAAACCGGTAAAATTTCCAGAAGCCATCAGTTAAGAAATGCTTACTTCGCGGGGCAGAAGTCTGTAGCAGGAGTCGACTCCAGGGTAATTATCCCAGTCTCACAGGTAAAGATGTCGAGAATTGGTGCAAAAAGTGCATAAGATGTGCGGCTACCAAGGGTCCAAAATTAAAGCCACATGGACAAATGCAACAATACAATGTCGGAGCACCTTTCGAACGAATAGCCATCGACATCGCTGGGCCGTTTCCCCTTACCTTTAATGGAAACCGATATACTATCGTAGTCATGGATTACTTCAGTAAGTGGCCGGAAGTGTTTGCCATCCCAAATCAAGAGGCTAAGACCGTAGCCGAACAGATAGTCAACAACTGGGTGAGCAGATTTGGGGTCCCAATGGAGCTGCACTCTGATCAAGGGCGAAACTTTGAATCAAAAGTCTTCCAGGAAATATGCCAATATTTGGGAATAAGAAAGACAAGGACAACGCCACTACACCCTCAATCTGATGGAATGGTCGAGCGATTCAATCGGACCTTGAATGAGCATCTATCTAAGGTTGTCAGCAACTGCCAGCGGGATTGGGATCGACACATACCCCTCTTCTTAATGGCCTACCGAAACGCGGTCCATAGCTCAACAGGGCACACACCATTCGAGATCTTATTTGGTCAAACAATTCGGTTGCCAAGTGAAGCAAAATTCGGATCCCCACCGACGGAGCCCAAAGAGGTGAACGAGTATGTGAATGACTTACGCAGCAGGATTCGTAAATTGCATGAAGACACCAGAGAAAAGATGAAGCTAGCAAGCAGCCGCATGAAAACTAGGTACGATATCAAGGCGAAATCTTCCGGTTTCAACGAAGGAGATCTGGTTTGGCTGTATAATCCTCAGCGTAAAAAAGGCAAATCACCAAAATTGCAACAGGACTGGGAAGGTCCATACAAGGTGATAACCCGCATTAATGACGTTGTCTACCGGATCCAGCCTGGGGATCGAGGAAAATTGAAAGTGGTCCATTTGGATAGAATGTGTCATTTCAACGGGATGCTGAATGACGAAGTTGTTCGGGACGAACAACTGTAGGGAGGGAGCAATGTGATAACCAGTTAAATGTGAGCAGCGACATCTAGATTCACAGAGCAGAAAATGTCGATACTGGAATAACAAAGTCTCGACTGGAGAGTGGAATCGAATTTTCTAGCAAATTGGAAATTGTATGGGACGCTGGATGGCGAGGATTGTTCTCGAAGTATGTCATTTGAGTATAAATACCAGCATCCCAAAGGTATGCAAATCAGTTCTAAAGTAAAATTTGAAGTGTTAATTAGGAGAAGTGATTAAGTGGTTTAAGTAAAAGACAAGAAAAGTATAAGCGGTTGAGAAATTGGATTGTACTGAGAGAAACAATTATATAGTGAATTGTAACTGTACTGAATAAAGCGATTTCTATTGAAAAGAATAAGTTCTATCATTTGTACCCACACAAACATTTTACAATACGAGTATTATTGGATAAGCCCCGACAGAAATACAAAAAATGAAATCGTCTTTGTTATTACAGACAAAAATCAACTAATAACAAAACTTACAATACTTAATAAGTTCGGGATAGGAAATTGAACCTTAAAAGTGAAAGAAGGAAAATTATAAACAAGGAACGCCAACAAAGTGGATTTCCAATAAACCAAACCAGAACCAAAGTACGAACATAGAAATCATAACTGAGTCAATTATTGTACAAACACACATTGTGAAGTAAATAAAAGAGCTAACGAACACGAAAAACTAAGCACGGCAACAAAGCAACTTATAATAAAAAGAAAAGAAGCAAAAGAAAAACAGGACTTTGTATAAATAATTAATCGGTATAAAGTAATGTAAAATGTTTGTGTGGGTACAAATAATAGAACTTATTCTTTTCAATACAAATCCCTTTATTCAGTACAGTTACAATTCACTATTTAATTGTTTCTCTCAGTACAATCCAATTTCTCAACCACTTATACTTTTCTTATCTTTTACTTAAACCACTTAATCACTTCTCCTAATTAACACTTTAGAACTGATTTGCATACCTTTGGGATGCTGGTATTTATACTCAAATGACATACTTCGAGAACAATCCTCGCCATCCAGCGTCCCATACAATTTCCAATTTGCTAGAAAATTCGATTCCACTCTCCAGTCGAGACTTTGTTATTCCAGTATCGACATTTTCTGCTCTGTGAATCTAGATGTCGCTGCTCACATTTAACTGGTTATCACATTGTTCCCTCCCTACAGTTGTTCGTCCCGAACAACTTCGTCATTCAGCATCCCGTTGCAATGACACATTCTATCCAAATGGAACACTTTCAATTTTCCTCGATCCCCAGGCTGGATCCGGTAGACAACGTCATTAATGCGGGTTATAACCTTGTATGGACCTTCCCAGTCCTGTTGCAATTTTGGTGATTTGCCTTTCTTACGCTGAGGATTATACAGCCAAACCAGATCTCCTTCGTTGAAACCGGAAGATTTCGCCTTGAGATCGTACCTAGTTTTCATGCGGCTGCTTGCTAGCTTCATCTTTTCTCTGGTGTCTTCATGCAATTTACGAATCCTGCTGCGTAAGTCATTCACGTACTCGTTCACCTCCTTGGGCTCCAAATTTTGCTTCACTTGGCAACCGAATTGTTTGACCAAATAAGATCTCGGATGGTGTGTGCCCTGTTGAGCTATGGACCGCGTTTCGGTAGGCCATTAAGAAGAGGGGTATGTGTCGATCCCAATCCCGCTGGCAGTTGCTGACAATCTTAGATAGATGCTCATTCAAGGTTCGATTGAATCGCTCAACCATTCCATCAGATTGAGGGTGTAGTGGCGTTGTCCTTGTCTTTCTTATTCCCAAATATTGGCATATTTCCTGGAAGACTTTTGATTCAAAGTTTCGCCCTTGATCAGAGTGCAGCTCCATTGGGACCCCAAATCTGCTCACCCAGTTGTTGACTATCTGTTCGGCTACGGTCTTAGCCTCTTGATTTGGGATGGCAAACACTTCCGGCCACTTACTGAAGTAATCCATGACCACGAGGGTATATCGCTTACCATTAAAGGTTTCGGGAAACGGCCCAGCGATGTCGATGTCTATTCGTTCGAAAGGTGCTCCGACATTGTATTGTTGCATTTGTCCATGTGGCTTTACTTTTGGACCCTTGGTAGCCGCACACCTTATGCACTTTTTGCACCAATTCTCGACATCTTGTTTAGCGCTTAGCCAATAGAAACGTTCCCATACCCTTTCCATTTATTCCCAAATGGCCTCCTGAGATTAAGTCATGTATTTCATGGAGTACTTGGTTGACTCTGGACCGTGGCACAATTAACTGCATACGAGATGTTGTCCCATCTGCACTTTCCCATTTTCTCTTCAGCAATCCATCTTGCACAAAAAGCGAGTCCCACTGTGCCCAGTATGCCTTCAGAGTTTGGCTCCGATCTGATATCTGCTGCCAGCTTGGTCTTTCCTCGTGTTCCTTCCAGGCCAATATTGGTTCGATGTCATTGTCTGCCTGTTGGGAGGAACGGATTTCGTCTATACTCCAACCCTCTATTGGCTCAGTCCTGATCGTTTGGATAGTTGTATCGAAATCTTCTGGTCTTCGAGTATCGACATTTTCTGCTCTGTGGATCTAGATGTCGCTGCTCACATTACTGTGATAGCCATTTAAATACGAGCAGCGACATCTAGATTTACATAGCAGATGATGTCGATACTCGAAAAACAAACGATTTCGACACTTGAATAACAAAGTCTCGAACACTGATGACTGGAGAGGGGATCGAATTTTCCAGCAAATTGGAAATTGTATGGGACGCTGGATGGTGAGGATTGTTCTCGAAGTATGTCATTCGGGTATAAATACCAGCATCCCCAAGGTATGCAAGTCAGTTCTAAAGTGAAATTTTAAGTGTTAATTAGAAGAAGTGATTAAGTGGTTTAAATAAAAGATAAGAAAAGTATAAGCGGTTGAGAAATTGGATTGTACTGAGAGAAACAATTAAATAGTGAATTGTAACTGTACTGAATAAAGGGATTTGTATTGAAAAGAATAAGTGAATTTCATAAGCGCCTCCCACTGATCTGCAGTCTGTGCAGTTCTTGTTGGTGTGTGTGTGTGTGCATGCTGATATGGGTCACACATGCACGGAGCGGGAGAGAACTCTTTTTAGCCGGCATTGACGGAAAATTATTGGAGAGTTAAAGACCAGGCCAACTAAGCCAACAGCCGAGACACTTGGCCGTAGAGGTTTCGCAGTAGAAACAGCTGGCCGTAGAAGTTTCGCAGAAGAAACAGCTGCACGGAGAGATTTCGTTTGGGCGAACAACAACGAGTCAGTTCACTCCAAATCAAGACTCAAACTAATAAAGTTTAATTTAATTTCAATTAAAGGGTGAGTTGTTTTTTATTTTATTTAGCTACTCGAGTACTAGAATGTTCGTGTTACAAGTGTTGTGTCTTTGTTTTTTTTTATTTGCACTAAAGCCTAAAGATTCTGCAGCGCATTTTTAAAAAGAATCGGATTGGACAAGGTTCAGTGAACAAACTATCCTTTTTGCTAGTGTCCTTGCGATACATTTTGGTCCTTAGAGCCGGATTTGGGATCCTAGAAAGGATCAGTGCAAAAAACAATTAAAAACAGCAAACAGACATTGCAAAAGTGCTTTTAAATTCGAATTCGTGTGGCGCGGCAGAACAATACGTTCGTTATTCGGTTTGAATTTGGTGTGATCATCTACTCGTAGATTGGACTGTAGCAGCGATGAAGCAACGATCTGCATCTGATTGCAGCAACGAAGGAGCAGCGCTAAATTATAGGTGTGTGGCAATTTAATTATCAATTAATATAATCAAATTATTATTCATATTCAAATTTATTTATCAAATTAATAAAAAATTTTGTGTGTGGGTTGTTCAGCGGTTAAATTTAATTCTTCGGCCTTATCATGAGTAAGTGTAAAATCTCTACGCTTATAGATGCGATCCAGTCAAATTCTCAAGAGCTGATCGCGGATTATGAAGCGTATATAGGTTTAGAGTTAGCAAAAAAATCTGTGCATATGAATGAGGTTCGCTTAGGGAATTTAGAGAAGTCGTTTGAAGAAGCTAGAGCTCTTCATCAGTAGTAGCTGCTCCTAGTGAAGAAGCTAAGGCGAAATACATGGAAGCACTCACATTTCAAACACTCCTCTAAATTAAAAGAAAAATTAACTAGCTTTGATGGCCATCAAAGTTTTCTCAACAACTCGGTTCCACCGTCGGCAGAATTAAAGCTCCCTCCTATTAAAATACCGACGTTCAATGGCACTCTTCCAATGTGGCCTGAATTCAAAGGATTGTTTGAAGGATTAGTTAATAAAAATTCAACAATACCTGACGCTCACAAATTGCAATATTTAAAGAGCAACTTAACTGGTGAAGCGGCACGAATGCTGCGAAACACCGACTCCTATTTTGAATCAGCATGGGCTGTTCTAATAAAACGATTTCAAAATCTTAGATTGTTGAAAGACAATCAGTTCAAATTGCTGTTTGACCAACCGAAACTGACTCAGGAATCATCTGAGGACCTTAAACTGCTGTTAGACACAACAAACGAAGCAAGGCAGTCACTCAAAAATCTTGGAGTGTCTGTAGAGGCATGGGAAGATGTTCTCATTTTTCACACCGTGCAAAAACTTCCTTGCATCACTCGAGGGCATTGGGAATCACATATCTCTTCGTATGTCGATTATCCAACGTTCACAATATTACTAGATGCGGTGAAAAGTAACCTCCTTGACCGCCAGGGTGCGCTGCTACTGCAAAAAAGGTTATGGTGCCTTGAAGTCCGTTCATATTTAGGCAGACATGTCACATTTCAGTGCGATATTGTCTTTAGTTTTGTTTTGACAGCTGATTGTTGTTGACGTGTTTGGCATCATGTTGAGTATGGACAAAAACGATTTTCGTTCTCTTATAAAACATTAGTTTTTGAGAGGCAAAACCGCGAAGGAAACAAAATAAAAGTTGGATAAATATTATGGGGCTAATGCTCCCTCAGATTACACCGTCAAATATTGGTTTCGAGAGTTTCGTGGTGGCCGCAACTCCACTACCGATCAAGTCCGCAGCGGCAGGCCCTCCGATGCGGTTACAGAGGACAATGTCAAAAAAATACATGAAATGGTGTTGGCTGACCGGAAAGTGAAGGTGCGGGATCAAGAAGTTGGAGAATCGCTGAAATAATTGTATCAAGCTAAAAGGGGACTATATTGAATAAAATAAAAAACATTTAAAAAAAAAAATTTTTTCATTCCCAAGGAGGTTACTTTCCACCCCACCTAGTAGAAGAACATTGGAAGTCATAGGACAATCATCTGATAACAATCAACAAAAAGCCAAAAAATTTACACCAGGTACAGTTCGAGCACATAATTCGACAATTCCGAAAGGCTCACTGTGTCACAATGCACATTCCATCCGGAACTGCTTCAAATTTAAAGCACTTAACCCGAGAAAAAGACAGGAAATAGTAAGGAAAGCAAAATTATATTTTAACTGTCTTTCAAATGCGCACTTCTACGTGTGCTTCGTGCCATCAACGACATCATTCTTTACTGCACTTAAATGTCAGGTAATGCAATGCAGGTGAACGAGTCATCGACATCACATGCTCACCCAATCCCCTCTCTCAACCAAGCACTACAATCGGCACAATTTGGAACCCCAACATCCTCGAACCGAACTGCTTCATCACATAACGCGTGTATAGCCGAAAACAATTTCACACAAAATGTTCTTCTGGCTACAGCCCTCATTAAGGTTTTTACAACCGATGGCCAACCGTTACTGATGCGAGCGCTATTAGATCCTGGGTCAGAGGCGTCCTTTATTTCTGAAGCTGCCACTGAAACGTTAGGTCTGAAGAGAGAAAGGTTTTTCGTCAACATACTTGGCGTGGGAGAAATCAACACTTCCACATCCAAACACAGGGTCTCTCTCAGGAATTTTTCAAATCTGAGCGAAAAGTTCAGCTTACAGTTTAACGCTTTAGTTCTACCCAAGCTAACAGCTGTTCTACCAACTCACAACATTCCATGTGCAACATGGAGTCACCTACAAAACATTGAACTTGCCGATCCAACGTTCAACAAACCAAGCAAGATCGACATTCTTCTTGGCAGCGATGTTTATTCATCCATTTTACTTGATGGCATCGTTAAAGGGGAACCAGGTACCCCTATGGCACAAAGGACGGAATTGGGATGGGTACTCTCTGGGGGCATTTGGCCTTGTAACCAGTCAACAATAACGTCGCTCCACATCATCACAGAGAACCAACCCTTGGACAATTTGTTGCAGAAATTTTGGGAGCTTGAAGAAGTTCAAGTAATAAAAATGCAATCACCGGAAGAAAAGGCGTGTGAGACACATTACTACAGAACGAATCAGCGGGTCTCAGAGGCTTGTCTCAGAGATCAGCGCTTTTTAGGTATTTGTATTTGGAAAGGAAATTCAAAACAAATTCGTCCTTTTATGAGGAATACAAAAGAGTTTTTGACGATTATAAGGAGTTAGGGCATAGGACAGAGGTAGATCCCATTTCAATAACAAGCGCTCACTACTTCATTCCGCACCGCGCAGTGATGAAGGAATCAAGTTCCACCATGAAGATGGTAATTGTTATTAATGCATCGTGCAAAACTTTGGACGGGACGTCACTAAATGACCACCTTTATGTAGGCCCGAGATTGCAAGTCGATATCTTTGATCACATACCTCGATTTAGGAAACACAAATTTGCGTTTGTAGCAGACATCAGGAAGATGTATAGGCAAATTTGGGTCCCATCGGAAGACTCGACAGACATCTGATACTGTGGAGAGAGAACAATGAAGAAGAGATTAGGACATACCGTCTTAATACTGTTACGTTCGGAACGGCCGCCGCACTATACCTTGCTGTTCGCACTCTTCAACAACTTGCTTCTGATGAACGTGACGACTACCCTCTTGCATCTAAATTGCCACCGAAAACTTTTACGTGGATGACGTTATTCACGGGGCAGAGTCGGAAGACGAAGTCATAGAAATGATGCGACAACTTAGAACAATGTTGAAACGCGGAGGCTTTCCACTACAGAAATGTGCAAGCAATAGTGAGAGGTTGTTGTCACCCGTTCCAGAGGAGCATAGAGAGGTACCGGTACCACTCTCATTCGATGAAGGAAACGCGATAATAACACTGGGCATTCAGTGGCACCCTGCAAAGGATAACTTGTCTTTTAAAATCAATCTTTCAGATTGAATAAAGATTACAAAGCGAACGGTTCTGTCCGACATAGCTGGGCTATACGATGCTGGATCTCTCCCTGCATTGTCGTGGGTAAGATTTTAATGCAAGAGATCTGGAAGGAAGAGAAAACGTAGGATGCCGAATTATCATCAACAATTGTTTCAGCTTGGCATAAGTTAAAAATGGACCTAACTGCACTAAACGCAATAGAGATTCCTCGCTGGGTAAATCTGGAAAATGATTCGCAAATCGAAATCCATGGGTTCTGCGATGCGTCCGAGAAGGCATATGCGGCAATTGTGTTCATTAGGTCAACTACAGGAGCGAAATCAGGAACAAATCTACTTGTCCATAAATCTAGGGTTTTGCACCATCAAAATCCCTTGCACGATTGGAGTTGTGTGGAGCCCAACTGCTAGCATATTTACTGGTACATACCGTGGAGACTATCTGCAATCTGCAAACATATTTGCTTGGAGTGATTCGCAAATTGCACTCGCGTGGATTAAAATAGCATCATACACCAGACCCACCTTCGTGGCCAACAGGGTGTCAGAAATCCAGGAACTCATAAAGCCTCATTGCTGGAACTACGTGCCGTCTAAGGACAACCCGGCAGATATCGCGTGTAGAGGACTGCTGTCAATGGATCTCCCGGAAAATCAGCAATGGTGGCATGGGCCTGAGTTTTTGCAGGCCTTTGATGAGCGACTTCATCCTCCATACGAATTTAAAGCCACGGATCTTGAGACGAAAACATCAAGGGTTTTCACAGTCAACAACGAGTTCATCGCATCTGGGTACCCCATCAAAATCATTTTTCAGCGTTCAATTTACGGCTGTTGAAACCAACACACTTTTCACTCGATTGTCATCATTACAGCGTTTACTTACAGCTACAGCGTATTGGCTTCGCTTTTTCACCAATCTTCGTTACAAAATACAAAAAAAAAATCATGTCTGCTCTCTGGAATGCTTTCAGAGGAAGAAATTTCCTAGTACGATTTCCATCGTACAACAAGAGGCAGACGAAATAACAAAGGTAAGCAAGGGTGAAATAGTTTCGAAGAAAAGGGATCTTGCGGGTAGGGGGCCTATTGGATAATGCCGATTTACCTGTGCATAGGGTATCCAATTATCCTTCCTTCACACAATTTTTTTACATCATTGATAGTACATGATATTCACCTCAAATCTCTTCACGGCGGCCAACAATTAATGATGTCAACAATTCGATCGCTGTACTGGATTTTGCATTTTAAAACGAATGTAAAAAAATACATTCATAAGTCCTTAAAATGCTATCGACTTAAGGCAACAGAAATGCAGCAACAAATGAGTAATTTACCGGCACCACGGGTCAACCCGTCGCGACCATTTCACACTTCCGGTGTCGACTATGTGACCTGTGCAATTAAAGGCTTGGAAAGCCGATGCAGCAAAATCACGAAGGCCTACATAGCGATTTTTGTATGCTTCTGTACAACGGCCTTGCACCTCGAGCTAAACGACATCCGCATTTCTTGCGGCGTTCAAGCGTTTCACAGCGCGCCGTGGAATCTGCAAACATCTTTACAGCGACTGCGGAACCAATATTAAGAGAGCTGCAAAATTCGTGGAATCAGAAATTGCGCACATAAAAGGCAATGGACAGAGGATATCGCTAAAGAGATGCAGAACAACGGCACGATTTGGCACTTTCATCCACCTGCTGCTCCAGATTTTGGCGGGATGTGGGAAGCAGGTGCCAAGTCGATGAAAAATCACCTAAAGCGAGTCATTGGGCACTATACTCTCACCTTCGAAGAGTATGCGACGGTATTAGCGCAAGTTGAGTCATATCTCAATTCGCGTCCACTTTGTCCAGTAAGTGAAGATCCCGGTGACCTTTCTGACACCAGGACATTTCTTGATCGGTGTCTCGATAAACACTGCACCCGAAAAGGATCTAACTGAAAAAAAGGAAAACTACTTGGACAGATGGCAGCTTATGCAAAAAACTCAGTAGGACTTCTAGAAGCGATGGAAAACAGAATATTTGGCTCGTCTTCAACAACGTCCGAAGTGGCTTACAGCAAACACGGAGATAAAGGTAGGATAGCTAGTAATCCTGCCTGATGCACAAACGCACCCAACTCTATGGCGACTTGGGTGAATTGAAACTACTCATCCTGGAACTGACGGAAAAATTCGTGTCGTCACAATTAAAACTGCAACTACGGGCATCAAGCGACCTATAGCTAAACTGTGCATTTTACCAATGTTAAGCGAATAAAGGTACATTCACACAACCCCACACACTTATAAAATTAAATATTTAACTTGTTAAAAAAAATTCCTAAAATTTCCACACACCATTCACCACACCTACCTTTTTCCCTTTTCATGCACCTACCAGTCAACACTTCGAGAAGCTTACGACCAGCAGAATTCATCACGCAACATACTCGTATATCTAGAAAGACGTTGTTTAGTTACAACAAACCTGAAATAGCAGAACTTATAAGCCAACCTAGACTTAGCACTGCTAGTAGCGGCGCAAGCGAGTATCACAGCATTTATTAGGGGCAGTGTTCTTCAACGACCAATAGGAGTTATCAAACAAAAGGATAGAAGAAATGATCTTTACCTAAGCTATACTGTTCGGCTTTAGCTTTTTCTCCCAATCAAGTATACCGTGATAACGTATGGCATGAGTTATTGAATTGAATCTAATAAAAGTTAAATTTTCTTTGATGGTAAACTTAATTGTACTTTTATTTTCATTTTTACCAGCGGAAAATGCAAAGTCCAAATTTTCGCTGTACAAATTATGATGAAGTTAGATAATTGAAAATTGTTAATTATAAGTACACATTCGCGCAATGGAAAAATTATTGGATTGATAAAATGCTTATACTTTCCAAAATTGTTTTCGAATTATAGAATCATATTTGTAAAACGTAAGCTAAAAGTAAGTTAATTGAAAAGGTTCTTATGAAAACACTGAAAGTGGTTCTGCAAGGCCGGCATATGGTTTGGTATGTCAGCCGGTACCATCGAAACTCCTAATTTAACATTCTCATTATCCCACAAGGACAGTAGAGAGTATCAAAGCTAGCGCGAGAATAACCTTCTACCATTTTGCATTTCTTTAGGATAATGCTAGCGTACATGTATAGTATACCTATTGAAATCGAAGACTGGCAGAAATCCTCATCCTAAAGTTTCACGTGGGTGCCAGCCAGAAATAACCATTACAGCTGTCATGCGCTATTGTAAGACGGTTGTTAGCAAAGGCCAGAGATAATACTGCAGTGCCTAAAATAATCAATAGTTTAAACCGCACGACTTGTCTCCTGATCAATGGTATTGCGAGCGAATTTACTATAATGCATAAAACCGTGCCCGCGAATACAAGGTTGCGAATTAAACCAGTTACGACCGAGCTCTTTCAGATTTACAGGCGAGGTCTGTCGTATTCTAGTCTTTTCCTGGTATATCGGCTTTCCCGGGGCGGACACCCCTTTCGTACTACTCGTGAGACCAAATAGTAAAGGTAAATAAAAAAAAAACACACACACGAACACTAATAACAAAATCGACAAAAGCAAACTCACTCACAGAAAAAATACCCGACCTGACAAGACAACAAAATCTTGAACCAGACACACAGACTCAGATTTTTCAACCAAGTCAAAAAACGGAATCGAGTCGTTAGCGCAACTTCTGGAGATCGCCCACCTGACACTTGGCGATACCAGGATCTATTCTTCTCATGCTAACAGGATACGTTCCGAGACTGAAGAAAAACTGCTGGACTCGGGCTCGGATTAGACTCTAGTGGAGACATTAACTCAGAAACCAGCTGGAAGCAAAAGTCTAAGCACACTTGCTAGAAGCAAAAGAAATTGAAAAGCTTCCCAAAGGTTTCTGAGTAAGGTGACGAAGAAAGATCCCAGCATTCTCAAAGAACGAAACCGTGCGCTGATGCTAAGACATACCAAGATAGTTAAGGCGTACGAACCTTTGATAACAGGGAAAATGACGGTGAGCCTCACGGATCAAAACCAGACCAAAACCGTACAGGCTGACAAATCCACATTTTAGTCGTCTCCTCAAAACGCCTAAGAACAGGACAAGGCAGCTAAGCTGAACCTCCCGTCAACTTCGTGACTACCAACGGCAGAGGTTAGAAAATGCTAATAAAGGACGCAGTTCAAAGCAGAAAAGCCGTCGACTAGCTTCGAGAGCACTCCCGTGGAGCTATATACTCGTATAACCATCATCGATCTTCAAAACTGCGATGGAAAAATTAAACAGGAGGACTGGCCAAAGCTCGAGGACTACATACTGAAGAGCATGATGGACAGCGTTGAAACCAACTGCTCGGAAGAATTCCTTTTCGACGGAGCGATCTGGCAAAACTATCTCTGAAGTTCCTCAACAAAATCACATTCATAGCTGGAGAACTCAGGAAGGGAGCCTCGTTCATGAATCTTCGCAAAACCGACCTTCCACTTCGCTATTATATCAAAGTATGGGTCCCTAATCCAGCAATTCACGAAGTAGTCAACATCGTGAAACTGGCTGCGATACAGATTTTGCTGTAAAAGTCTGGGTATTGCTCAACACTAGAAAGAGCCACAGCAATGAAGGAAAGGATGTGCTATCTGCCATAGACAGCCAGGCTGTGCCTAAATAGGCAGACTGGCAGATACTAGAGAAAAAGTTAGGCATAATAAAATACGGGATAGATTGTCTAAAGGCAAATCTACCCGATCGGCAAAACTGTTAAAGAAGCTGAAGTGGTGCAAATTAACTGTACCACCATAAAGCAGCAACTTTGAATCAGATGCTCTTCATGTCCGATGCGATCATTGACATGGCTTTAATCCTCAGAGATGGATCTTGATTCCTCAGAGATCATTATCTTTGTGGACAGTCAAGCAGCAATAAAAGCTTTGGCAAGTGAAACCACGAAATGAATGTCGTTTAACACTAAGTAAAGGCTGCAAAACCCATCGAGTGGATATCCGCTGGGTACAGGGACATGCAAATGTGAAAGGGAATGAGAAAGCAACTGTTTAAATATACCAATTGAAACCCTGAATCGCAAAATGGAACTTATAGCCATTGAACGAACCAATAAAGCATGGATCTCCAAGAATGACTGTGTTATCTCTCGCTCCCTTCGGCCAAAGCTAGACAGTGTGATAAGACGTACCGTCCTCGGACTCAATAAAACAGACATCCGCATTGCCACTGCCTCTTTTTATATATATAATTTGCGCGCGCTAAAGAAATTTAAGTACCATTAAAATGTTTGCATTCAGCGCGGGCGAAGGAATATCAGAGAGGAAAGAAAGAGAGCTACAGATGAAAGTTGGTTTTAAATGTTTGAAGCTAATAATGAATCACGATATTTTAGAGTACATCCGAAAGTGGAATTGAGGGTATACTGATAAGCATTCATTCTGACGACAGCGAATATGTGATCATTCCAAAGTAAGTTGACATACTCGTACATACCGAGAATGGAAATTTTTTTCGGTTTCAACGATGCAAGTGCCATTTATGGACAATGGCTGGGTGTTTAAATTTCGCCTTAATGATAGCAGACAGCATTGTGTTTTGGAAGCATTAATTTCCACTCTGTTAGTGGTTCCGCAATTAGTTATGCAGTTAATATCACAATTTAAAGAGCTTAACATACGCTGTGGTTCCCGATCTACAACCGAAGAGCAGGGAACGAATATGAAAAGCAGGGAGTACTGCCGTCAGCAGAGAAATATATTGGAAATGCACACCAGCATTTGTTTTGTGAATATTAGACTCGAAACCGTCTAAGACAACTTCTTGAATTTAACGTTCCGAAAGATAATTTATAATCCATTGAAGAAGAGAGTCATCAATCCCAAAAGCACATATTTTCGACAAAAGAGCCTGATGCCAAACTCTGTCAAATGCCGCAAGAATGTCATGTGCAACTATCTTGCCTTCGCCAGATGTACGCTTTGGTTCCACTTTTCGGTGAAATATGCCATCAAATCACCAGTGGACCTGTTGCTACGACTGCCGGTCATTGAGAAGTTTTCGTATGTCGAGATATTTCGTGAGCTGACGGTTTATCAGCGTTTCCGTGCCTTTCCTGAGGCAAAGTGTGCAGCAATCAGAAGCCTTGTCCAAAGAGCTGACAGCTAACTGACAGAATAACGCTGATAGGCTCTTTACAGCTCGAGTCGTACCATGCATTTTCTTTTGGTTTGATACTCTTCCAAAGAGAATAGTGTCAGCAGCAGCATCCACGTCGTTACCTAACAACCAGTTAGAATTCCTAAAGAAGTTGTTAAGTCTGTTAGGAATCTTTTCTCTAATTGTGTGGTCAGTGTATGTGAAATTAGCTAACATGACACAGTGGTTCGACGAGCGTAGAGGGAATAGAACATACATCTTGTATTTGTCAGGGTGAAAAATTAAAAACAAATCCAAGGTTTTGGCATTATGACTATCAACGTCTGGTATTCGTGTGGGCTTATTTACATGCTGGGTTAAGTTATTTTCCGCAGCGGAGATCTCAACACACCGTCCTTTAGGTGTTATCTGTCCAATGTCAATACCACTCAGAATTATGTACTCGTATATTAAAATTGCCCGTAATGACGATTTAAGTATGAGGTTACAAGTACACACTTCTTTGTATGGAGTCAGACTGCGCATCAACCTCGTTAGAGATCGAAATGCTGTCGAGTTTTGCGCTTCTGTAAATAAAGAAATAGTGGATAATGTGCTTAAGGAGATGGAATTTTAAGCACATGAAATTGAATTCCGGATTGGAGCAGGGACTACATTATGGTGGAGTTTGGTAAGCTACATCACTACGCACGTAAATCGCGACAACGCGGTGAAAGAATGAATGAGTGGCACAACGCGCTATCCATCGGTTGTTACATACACTCAGTGACTGCCCGCGTTGTATGACAACGTAATACAGCAACGGCAGTGACAAGCAACAGTATGACCAGGTGCAGGAAAGTTGGGGATGTTGTTTGCACAATTTTTCTTTTGTTCACACTTATGCGTATGAACTCGTCGATGGTCAGCTCGACATTGCCTCATTGGCTGGGTGGCTTAGAGAATAGGAGCCTCTTCTCAAGAAGCGGTAGAAACGGTAGCGACGGAGAGGAAAGAGAGACTATCACACACTTGTGGTGAGACCGTCCAAACCTCCAAATTCGCCGTGCCAAAAACTTGGGGACATACCACATTGGGTGGTCGTGACTCAAGTGGTAGTGTAATGGCTTCCCAATCGGACGGTTCGAGGTTCAATACCAGCCATGCCCATTCTTTTTTTAGGGCAACTAAAATCTCGTGAGATGAATGGTTGCGTAAAATGCAACAAGTCAATTTACACTAATAATTTAGTCTCCCCACTAAATATTGGGTGCCAGCCAAGGAGCGAAATTACCACTGAGCCCAAACATCTTTCTCTATTTCTATCCAATTTTTCAAAAAAAAAAAAAAAAAAAAACTAACACCTGCTCCGGCATTTTAAGAGTGGTAATACCCTCTTAAATGTTAAGTTCTTTAAAAACCAAAAAAAAAAAAATGTTTGGGAGAACTGAAGGACGTCAGCAAAACAAAATTGAAAGATCTGATTTGTAAAAGCCCTAGCTGGTTTTCAGCCAACACAAGCTGGATACGATCCACCATAATAATAGTAATAATAATAAAGGGTGATGACTCGGTCCAATATGTGCAGCGTTATTCTGGCAATAGCGTGTCGAATGTTGGCCTCGAGCTCATCCAAAATGGTTGGCTTGTTAGTGTAGAGTAAGAACTTGACGACCCCCAGAGACAATAATCGAGTGGTGTCAAATGACGTGATTGCGGCGGCCAATTGATGAACGATTGCAGAAAGATGACCCCGTCGAAAAATTTTTACTTCACAACTTCGAGCATTGCGTTTTTTGTATGACATGTAGTACCGTCTTGTTGGAACCACAGCTTGAATATATCGACGTTGTTGAAATCTCACCACAGAAAGTCGGTTAACATTGCTCCATACCTGAGGCCATTGACGATAACGTTGACCCCTTCTTCATTTCGAAAGAAATAAGGTCCGATGATGCGGCCATGCCATAAACCGCACCAAACAATTAATCTTTGTGGATATATTGATGCTTGGCCGAACACTTGTGGATTGCGTTCGTTATAATAACGGCGATTTTCCTTGTTGACATAGCCGCTGAGCCAGAAATGGGCTTCGTCCGAGAAGACAATTTTTTGCCCTAAATTCGGATATCCGGCCAACATTTCCAGCGCCCAATTATCGAACTTACGGCGTTGTCTATGGTCGGATGTACGCCCAAATCCAGCCGCGAAATAAACCGGTAGACTCTCTGGCGATGCCCAATTCAGCTGATCGGCGCCGAATCGACATTACCGGGTCTTCTTTGATACTGGCCGCTACAGCGGCTATGTTTTCCTCATTTCGCACCAATCTCTTTCTGAAGAGTGCAGAGTGTACTCGCGCTCAAACTTTTCCACGGTGCGACGAATTGCCTGCACGTTGAAGCCATGATAACGACCAACCTCACGATGAAATTCACGTTGCGTATTTACAACCGAGCCGGGACTTCGATAATATTTTTTTAATAATTTCCCCACGTTAGGAAAGCGTAAAACGATGCATGATGAAATGGAATACCCTACTGAATATTTTGACAGCTGGATGTCATTGGTAACTTTGACAGCTCCTAAAACATAACAATTTTAAAAACTATCATTGCTATCTGGTTACCCAGTATAATACACTAATAATGTGATATCTACAGGGAATCAGAATAGACCTTATCCCTTAGAGACTGGCACATCATTTATTGCCTACCTACTACTGAAAAATGAGAATAAAGTGGTCCAATCGGCAATTGAAAATGCTTAGTTCCAAATTTTGTTACCGTTTTTGGTTGAAATTCATAAATTTTATTTTATTTTATAAGCACTGCATTTGTAAATTTTTCTTTCACCTCCCGAGTTATCTAATGAGGTTTCCTGCAATGTTTCTCTCAACCCATATTTATACTTAAAACTATTTTTCGTGCTAAAAATTGAAGCTCAATTTTTTTTGTTGTTGTTTTCAGTTTTCTACGACACACGATATTTTGAAACAAAAACAAAATTATTGGAAGACCTACATGGCTAAAACAAAATAAAGCAAAAAAATTGATTTTAAAGAAGTACTGCTCTAATACCATATCATATCATATATTATATCATATCTCATATCTCATATCATACATATATCATATCATATACAAAATCGTAGCTGATAAAAATAAAGGCAAGGCTTACCTGAACTTGAAACATGGTGACGGTATCATCTAGCATTTGTATTCTCACAGCTAATTTCTTTCCGCCACGGTGTCGTGGAGTCGAAGTTGTGCCATCAACGCCGGATGGAGTACTTAACGAATGTGTCATACGACCACCACCGCTTACGGCTGCAGTTCCTATATCGGCTACTGACATATTGCTTGATAAATAAAACTCACTTAACTGCTGTATAGTCGCTGAGCTATTTGGCTTTAATTTTTATATACAAACGCACTTTAAGTTTAAGTAGACTTAAATATATTATACACTTAAACCTATCCGGCTAGTATCCTTATTCCAGAAAGCATCTGAAAAATAAAAATAATAATTGAATATACACCCATATATGTATTATATTTTATTTTATCTTAGAAATACGATACTTTGCATTAAATATGTTTGAAAAACTAAATATATGGCCAAAATCATAGCAACGATAATTTTCAATATTACTTTGACTTTATTTATATAACACAACATAAATTAATATTAAACTGACGCTAAAATCTGCTCCCGATATTTCTCTGACTGTTCATCTTCTTAACTATACACATATACATACATACTATGTTGAGAAATATGTACGAGCAGTCGTATTTACATCATTGTCTGACCATAGAAACCGATTGTAGTGTGTTTCTTTACTAAACAACTATAGTTCGCTGTAGAACTATAATATTTAATGTCTTGAATTCTCTAATAAATAGCAGAGATAAAATACGTGTCAAAATAATAATTCAAACATTTTCGTTTTAAATAGATTATTTTCGTTCCACATATATCACTCCAAAATATACAATGTATCTCCCTAATACGCGTTCTAAAGCTGCTCCTTCTTAAGGGCTGCTCTCTACACCCACTCAGCGGAATTCTCCGACTACCAAGCAATCCATTGGCAATGCGACTCTTTCTATAAAATCCCTATATGAACATCTTATCAAGCATATGCTGCCACTTTGACATAGATGAACTCAGGAAGTTTCATTTCAGGGATGGTGAAAATTGCACAAATTAATGAAACATGAATGAAACGATTTGAAGAAATGAAGCGCGAATATCTCCAGTTCGTCTAAGCGTGCAAACAAAATCGAAGAACACGCAAACGCAGATTCACACGCGCACAATATAGCACTGCTCAGCCTTAAGAAACAAATCAACTCCTTTTAAAGGAAATCAGTTGCTGAAGATGCTACATTCTACGTCCGTCACTCGGTTGATTCACTTTAGCGCAGATACGTTTTTTATTTTAATTGGAATTCATTTATTGATTCTTACAAGCTAAACAAAAACACGCTTAAAAACTAGCTTAATGAACTTAATTTATCTTATTTCTACCTACTGGCCCTGTAAGGGTGCTCAAGTTAAACCTAATACTTAAAACAATGCCTTTCGAAGTAACCTAACTGGTATAAATTTTTTTGTTCATTATTTTATGTACGAGTAAATTTAGGACTAAGAAAATATAAATTGTTTTAATATAAAATTAGTAACAGGACATTTTAGTTATCTAATATATAAAACTAAGTTGATATTTTGTGCGTTTACTTGGTTTTTCTTTTGAACTATTCAGAAAAACAATGAGAAGGAGATAAGCCGTTTTTCTTACAAAAAAAAAAAGACTTTTCATTCAAGAAAATGCAAAATGTATATCTACGGACGCATGTAATTCAAAACGAATGGCATAAATTCTATTAACAAAACATCAAAATACTGTAAAATGTTTGTGTTTGGTTATCACACTGCTCCCTCCCTTCAGTTGTTCGTCCCGAACAACTTCGTCATTCAACATCCCATTCTATCAAGACAACGTCATTAATACAGGTTATCACCTTCTATGGACCTTCCCAGTCCTGTTGCAATTTTGGTGATTTGCCTTTTTTACGCTGAGGATTATACAACCAGACCAGATCTCCTTCGTTGAAGCCGGAAAATTTCGCCTTGATATCGTACCTGGTCTTCATGCGGCTGCTTGCTAGATTAGTTTTTTTTTCTGGTGTCTTCATGCAATTTACGAATCCTGCTGCGCAAGTCATTCACGTACTCGTTCACCTCTTTGGGCTCCGTCGGTGGGGATCCGAATTTTGCTTCACTTGGCAACCGAATTGTTTGATCAAATAAGATCTCGGATGGTGAGCTATGGACCGCGTTTCGGTAGGCCATTAAGAAGAGGGGTATGTGTCGATCCCAATCCCGCTGGCAGTTGCTGACAACCTTAGATAGATGCTCATTCAAGGTCCGATTGAATCGCTCGACCATTCCATCAGATTGAGGGTATAGTGGCGTTGTCCTGTCTTCCTATTCCCATATATTGGCACACTTCCTGGAAGGCTTTTGATTCAAAGTTTCGCCCTTCATCAGAGCGTAGTTCCATTGGGACTCCAAATCTGCTCACCCAGTTGTTGACTATCTGTTCGGCTACGGTCTTTGCCTCTTGATTTGGGATGGCAAACACTTCTGGCCACTTACTGAAGTAATCCATGACCACGAGGGTATATCGGTTACCAAGGTTTCGGGAAACGGTCCAGCGATGTCGATGGCTAATCGTTCGAAAGGTGCTCCGATATTGTATTGCTGCATTTGTCCATGTGGCTTTACTTTTAGGCCCTTGGTTGCCGCACACCTTATGCACTTTTTGCACCAATTCTCGACATCATGTTTGGCGCTTAGCCAATAGAAACGTTCCCTTACCTTTTCCAATGTCTTGTTTATTCTCAAATGGCCTCCTGAGATTCCGTCATGTATTTCATTGAGTACTTGGATGAGTCTGGACCGTGGCACTATTAGCTGCATACGAGATGTTATCCCATCTTCACTTTCCCATTTTCTCTTCAGCAATCCATCTTGCACAAAAAGCGAGTCCCACTCTGCCCAGTATGCCTTCAGAGTTTGGCTCCGATCTGATATCTGTTGCCAGTTTATTCTTTCCTCGTGTTACTTTCAGGCCAATATTGGTTCGATGTCATTGTCTGCCTGTTGGGAGGAACGGATTTCGTCTATACTCCAACCCTCTATTGGCTCAGTCCTGATCATTTGGATAGTTGCCTGTTATTTCGCTTCTTTACGGTTGCAGTGTTCGTATTTTACATCGCACGGTCGACGAGAGAGAGCATCAGCATTTGAGTGAAGTGTTCCCTTGCGGTGTTGCACTTCAAAGTCGTAGCCCTGCAACTGCTCGATCCATCTTGCAACTTGGCCTTCAGGATTCTTAAATTGGAGTAGGCATTTCAGAGCTGCGTGGTCTATCCGAAGAATGAACTTTTGTCCGTAGAGGTACTTATGGAAATGCTTCGTAGCCAGAATTAAAGCCAGAAGCTCGTGCCGAGTTACACAGTAGTTCTTTTCAGGTCTGGAGAGTACATTGCTGTAATATGCGACCACTTTCTCTTGACCATCAAGAACTTGGGAGATCACTGCTCCGATCCCAACATTGCTAGCGTCTGCGTCCACGATGAACATTTTTCCGGGCATGGGGTAACCCAAGATGGATGCATTGCACAGCTGTCGCTTCAGTTCTTGAAATGCTTTTTCACATTCTCCAGACCACCTGAATTGCCGTAAGTTGATGCAGGCTCTTTGCAATACCAACAAAATCCTTTACGCACCTTCTGTAGTACGTGGCGAGTCCCAAGAAGCTTCTCAGTTGGTGTTTATCTTTTCACGGCTTCAATTTTGTCAGGATCCGTCCTTACTCCTTCCGCTGATATAATGTGACCCAGATATATTACTTCCGCACGGAACAAGGGTTGAGCTTTAAATGAGCACACTTCTTTTAAATTACTACTTGCCTATGACGTCCACTGCAAACTGCCAAAGACCGCTTCCTGTAGTGAAGGCAGTTTTCTCACGATCCGTACGATTTATCTCCACCTGCCAGTAACCGCTCTTCAAGTCAAGAGTTGAAAACCATTTAGCTCCAGAAAGCATGTCCAAAGTGTCATCGATTCTCGGAAGTGGGTAGCTGTCCTTTTTAGTGACATCGTTGAGACGTCGGTGGTCTACACAAAACCTCGTGCTGCCATCTTTCTACTTCACGAGGACCACTGGAGATGCCCACGGATTTTGTGATTCTTCAATCAGTCCCTCAGTTTTCATCTTCGACACTATTTCGGCGAATGTGTCAATGTGATGTTGAACAATATGCGTACGTCCATATTCTCCGTCTTGTGTAGCAAATATATCAGCGTACTCACCGATTAGTTTTTCTGCCAGGATTCGCTGATCTTCGTTCAGATTACAGAGGCTGAGAACTTTGTTCTTGATTTTTATGCTCTGAAGTGTTGCGACCGGTGTTGCACCCTTTGTTTCCGTTGTGGTGGATATAGCCTCAACAGGTACACATTTTCCCTCTATCTCCCCCTTTACACTGAATGTCTTTGGATTTAGAATCCTTACAGAGCCCATGTCGTTCTTTGGCTCCACTAAGGTCTTTCCCACTATGAAGTTTCTTTTATTTTCTGGCTCCATCAAATAGAATCGGTGGCTACCAAGACCACCTTCCACTTTTGCCCACAAAATTGCTTCCGACGAAAGCTCTAGACTCTGATTGTTGCAGATGATTGTTACTTTTTATATACACTCCACGAAATAATGATAAGGACAAAACAAAATAACTTTCTTTAAACATTTATTCTTAGAAATTTAAGAAATACATTTAATTTTTAGTAACTGCATAAAAAAACAACTCGAATATAAATTAGACAACCGTCGGATCGTGCGGAGTCCGCAGCATGGAAGAGCAAGGATGAGAAAGCTCTCCCTACGTTGGTTTTGTCAGTCAAACCAAGTCAATTACTCCACATCAAAAGATGCATGGACGAAACTCTCTGATTTACATGCTCCTCGTGGACCTGCCAGAAAAGTCACAATTTTTAAATCGCTAATAAATTTAAAAAAGGGTGAAGAAACATCGATCGGACCAGAGGTACAAACTGCGGTAAGCAATTTAATATATATGATTATGAATTTGTTAAACCCATTATATTTTATAGAAATAAAACACTACCATAAAGGTGCACATACAAACAGTGTTGTTTTCGGGTCTCTGGCCGTTTTTTTGACGACAATGCTGATACTGTACTTCTGGTGATATATCGATAAGTAACTTGGTGTTGTTACTAGACCATTTCCTGAGGTTCAATCCAGCTTCCTTTAGCATGGCAATTATTTGGGATTGTGCCCGTTTACAATCGGTTAAAGTTCCTCTTCCAGACATCACATCATCGACATAGAAATCATTTCTCAAAATCTCTGATGCGATGGGAAATCGCTCATGCTCATCAATGGCTAGTTGTTGAAGTGTTCTGACAGCTAGGTATTGTGATGCTGCTGTGCCATATGCGACTGTTGTAACCTTGCAGAATTCCGCCATCTATCCGTTGGTAATCTTGATGATTGCTGCAGATTCTTATCTGACAGTACATTTTTTCGATATCCGCCGTAAAGACGTATTTATGCTGTCGCCATCTCAGTATAATCATTGTTAGATCTTCTTGGAGCCTGGGTCCCACTAACATCAATTTGTTTAGACTTACGCCGATTGAGGTCTTAGCAGACCCATCAAAAACAAAGCGTAATTTAGTGGTTGTACTATCTGGATTGTGCACAGCGTGTTGCGGCATATAATAACTTTGGTTTTGCCTTTTGTCACCTGGACCTACTTCAACCATGGGTCCAAGATCAATAAACTCCTTCATGAAGCTGATGTATTCTCTTTGTAGTTTTTCATTGGCATTAAATCGTCTTTCAAGTTGAAGCAGTCTAGCTACTGCTCTATGACTTGATTCTCCTAATTTATCCTCTACTAATTCTTCTCTGAATGGTATGTGAACAATATATCGCCCATTTGAGTCTTGGTAATATGTCTCTTCATAGATTGCTTCACATCTTCGATTGTCTGGTGTTTCTAGATCTTGATTACCAACTCCCAAAATCGTTCAAGTTGTTTTTCTATCGTCGTCTGGACAATCATCCCTGTGATTTTTCTACCATCAAAGCTCTTGATTGTAGAGGTACGGCCTGTTATGAGCCAACCGAGTCGACTACCGACGAGTGCACAAGTCAACCAGTGCACTCGCAAATTATCGTGTGCTGTGCCAATAAAAAAAAATAAAAAAAACACCGCGCGAGTTACGATCGCAACACGCCAAGGACAACTACCTTGACCGCCAATAACCCCAACAACACAAACAAAATCAATCAACCGGATGCAATTGGAACCCATTACCTCAATAAATCAAATCAATCAAAAACTTTGTAAATGCTGAACCTGCACAAATGTAAACTCTAAAATTGTAAAGTAGTCAAAAGTAAACATATAAATAATTGTAAAGAAAATTTAATAAAGCATTATTATTGTTCAGACAGAGAAAAAGGCTGTTTTTTTTCTTATCCCGCGGATCTCCCAACATAACTGACGCAGTCGGCAGTCCGGTGAAACAGTTTAGAAACCGAGTGAAGATAAATACGAGGGGCGTTCAACATATTCTCGGTATCGGAGTGAAGCTGTGGTTGTTGGGTTGTTGTGGTTGGTTGACTTATTTATCAAGTAATACTATTATTTTAGTGCATTCATGTAAAATTTCATATAAATGTGATTATTAATTCGCGTTTTATCTCTAGTTAAACAGAATCATAATGGCAACTGAGACGATGATGGTGAAAATTGAGCATCGCGCTGTAATTAAATTTCTCACTAAGCAAGGAAAAAGTCAAAAAACTATTCATGAAGAGATGGTGGCTGTTTACCAGGGTTCCGCACCTTCATTATCAACTGTGCAAAAGTGGTCAAGTGAGTTCAAGAGAGGCAGAGAGAGCATTGAAGACGACCCCCGCTCCGGCGCCGCGGCTACTGCTTGTACGGGAGAAAGCATCAAGGAAGTCGAAAAACTTGTTCTTGAGGATGCCCGAATAAAGGTGAAAATTATGGCAGAGATCACCAAGCTTTCAATTGGTACCATTCACAGCATTCTTCATGACCATCTTAACCTTTCAAAAGTCAGTGCAAGGTGGGTGCCACGAATGCTCACAGCGCCTCAGAAAAAAGTGAGAATGCATGCTGTAGAGAGCTTTTGGATATGTGTAGTGAGAACGCGGACGGTGTTATGGATCGAATTGTTACTGGGGACGTAACATGGGTCCACCACTATGACCCTGAAAGCAAACAAGAGTCCATGCAGTGGCATAAACAAGGAGCAGACCCCCCGAAGAAGTTCAAAGTCACTCCGTCTGCCGGGAAGCGCATGGCCACAGTTTTTTGGGGCTCAAAGGGAATCTTGCTCATTGAGTACAAAAAAAGGTGAAACCATCAACGCCACATCCTACGCTTCCACTTTGCATAATTTGCGGGAGGAAATTAAAAAGAAAAGACGGGGTAAACTCGCAGCGGGTGTGTTGCTTCTTCATGACAACGCTCCTGTTCACACGGCGCGAGTTTCCAAGGCTGCTGCGCGAGATTGTGGTTTCGAAGAAATCCAACACCCACCCTATAGTCCAGACCTTGCCCCTAGTGATTATTTCCTGTTTCCGGATTTGAAAAAATGTCTTCGTGGAAAAAGATTTTCGGATGATGAAGAACTCAGGTCGGCAATAAATGGGTATTTTGCAGAGAAAGAGGAAATTTATTTTTTTTAGGGTTTAAAAAAGCTTATCTCAAGATGTAACAAATGCATTGATGTTAGGGGAGATTATATTGAAAAATAAAAATAATTTAAATTGAATTCGCATTTTCCTTCATATCGATACCGAGAATATATTAAACGCCCCTCGTAGTTCACGGGTCAATCACTATGTTTCGCAATTACGAGGGGCACTAAAATAATAGTATTACTTGATAAATAAGTCAATTTATATACACAACCACAGCTTCACCCCGATACCGAGAATATGTTGAACGCCCCTCGTAGTTCGATATTGTATCGTGCAGTATAAGTGCTCAATTAAAAAAAAAAGAAGACAAACAAATTTTTTTTAAATTCCTAATTAAAGTGATTGAATCGTGAACTAGTTCGATATTGCATCATGCAATATAAGTGATAAATCCATGCTTTCGTGATTGTCACAAACTTTAAAAACTTTAAAAAAAAGTGACTATAATTAGATACTACCTGTTGGGTTTTACCCCCTTGTTCTCCGTCTAACCATCATCGTTCATCCGCAACATCTGACCACAATCATCATAGTTCATCCACATCATCAGACCACAATCATCACTTATCCACATCAGCTGACCTCAACCACCATCAGTATCATCGGCAATGTTACTAATCAAAGTGATTAGTGACTATTGTATGTAACATAACTATATAACACTGCGATCCTTATTGTAAGGCAATCAACGAAAAAAAATATATATATATATAAACTGAGATCCTTATTGCAAGGAATTCCAGTTACAAATAAAAGAACTGCGACCCTTATCGCAAGGCACTCCAGTTAAAATAAGTAATAAATAATAAATAAAGGGAATATTTTCACAAAACTTTCAACCATATGATCTAAAAATATAAACTTTATATATAGATATAAGTATACATATATTACTAAACACATTATAAATAAAATTAAAGAACTACGCAATGAACACTAATCAATTAGAGCAAGATCCCAAAGTATTAACTAACCACATGGACATATTCAATTCATTAAGAATTCCGGATGCCATCAAGGATTTCCCGAAATTTGACGGCAACCAAAAACTTTTATATGAGTTTCTTAATAATGTGGAGGAAATCCTCCTCTACATTAAAGAAACCGATAACACCCAATACGGGAAGATTTTGTTGAGAGCCATACGCAATAAAATTGAGGGTCAACCCAACGAGATTCTCAATATGTACGGAACCCCTCTCAACTGGGATGATATTAAAAAGAATCTCAACCCACATTATTCCGACAGACGTACGGAAACATCCCTGATAAGAGATCTCCACCGAATAAAACAGCTAAACAAAACAGTTGAATCTTTTTACGGGCAGATAATACGAGTAGAATTACAATCTGCTCTTTGCAGCAATGTGCTGATTGACAACAATGTCATCAAAGCTAAAACGGATCTCTACTCAGAAATGTGCCTCAACTCATTTCGCAGCGGACTCAATGAGCCTCTAGGATACAGAGTCAGAACTATGCAGCCAGACTCTTTGGCCATACACTGACTCAGTGCATCAAAGAAAAAAATATTTCGTACCAAAAGTATACTCAAAACCCAAACCTTTACCGACCTCATCAATATAAACCCTACAATTCCCCACAAGACAGAGCTCATTCAAGAAATTCTACCCCAGGCCCATCCTCACACGAAAGAAACCAAACCAGACTTTACAACTCAATTAATCCACATACTAGAGCAAACCCAAACACACAGAATGAGAACCCAAGATACCAAGGGCTAACAGAGCAGACTCAAACTGATCCAAACCTGACAAGGCATCACCCACAAATTAAAGTAAGCCCTAGTCAGCAAACCAGAAACACTAGAAGGGAAAACTTCAATTTTCAAGAAATGCACAATTTAGAAAATAATAATTGTCAACAGTCGGACAGTTTTTTCGAGAATGACTAAACTAATATCGTGAATGAGGAAAATTTTTCCAAACAAGCCTCGAACAAGATCGAAAGAAACATGCGGCAATTTTGCCATACATAAATATTTCGTCACCCTTCGGGCGACCCCTGCGATTCCTCCTCGACACAGGGTCTTTGACATCATTCATAAACCCCGAATTTATACCACAAGATAGGCAGATTAACTGTGAAACAATTACCATTACCACAGTATTCAAAAAATACCAGTTGAACAAAGAATCTATTATCCCCATTTTTGCAGAATTCAATCAACCAGGTTCCTTAAAATTTCTGATATTCAAATTCCACAATTACTTTGACGGATTACTAGGTATTGACGCACTATTACCACTTAACGCTAAACTTGATCTCGAAAACAAAACCCTTATTACAACAAACGCTACTAACGAAATCCACCTCAAACCCAACTACACTTCAGGTCAACTCGTAAGAAGGTATTACTAACTCATCTTTCTTGTCTTTTGAGTTAACAATTATATTTTTTATGCCACGCGATTTACAAGCGTGTTAGTCGAGGTCTTTCATTTTTTCAATGTTTTCGGATCAGATGGCCGGCAAACGATATGGCGAAAAGAAAATACAGCGCTAGACAACAAAAATATTACTCCAACAGTTAAGCATGGTGGGGGAAGCGTCATGGTTTGGCTGGCTATGGCAACGTCCGAAGTGGGAAATTTGGCATTTATTGATGGGATCATGGATAGATTTAAATTTATCGATATATTGGAAGATAATTTATCAACAACTGTGGAGCATTTAGTCCTAGGACAAAATTGGATCTTTTAACAAGACAACGATCCAAAACATACTGTTCAAACATACAAACAGTTAAGGAATGGTTGCAACAACATGTGCCACAGCAGCTGAATTTTCCACCACAATCGCTGGACTTAAACCCCATTGAGCATATATTGGATGAAGGTGAGCGAAAACTTCGAAAATATGCCATATCTGGACGTGAAACTCTAAAAGAGGCACTAAGAAAAGCTTAGTCAGAAATAAAAGCAGAAATCACTCAAAACTTAGTAATTTCAATGCCTCGACGTCTTCAAGCAGTCATCGATGCCAATGGCGGTCCAACCAGATACTAAAAACTATTTTTTTACTGATAGTATTTTATTTTTTTAAATTGTATGCCCTGTATGTAGACTTTTGTTTCATCACATTTGAATTAATTTATATTTCTTTTTTATTTTAAGATAAAAATTAAGTTAATGAAAGTGAATAATGTGTATTTTGTTAAGTTTTGTACAAATAAAAACTTTTATAAAAAAATTACTAGTTTTTCGTCATAATTTTTTTCAATTACCAGATATTTGGGGGTGTATGTAGACTTTTGTTCCTAAGTGTACGTAAATGACTTAATCAGAACAAACCATCTGAACGCAGAAGAACGCACAAATCTCCAGTGAAATACAGTGAAAATCGCTTATAACGATATCAGTTATAGCGAGATATCGGTTATTACGAACCAATCACAAAGTACCCACTGAGATACGTATATATTACATTAACGACACATCGCTTTTAACGAAATCGCGTATAACGAATGTATTAGCACTAAAAAATAACCAATTATCCCATATAACGAACTTAGTAAAAAAAAAAAGGCAAACATAGTAGGCTTAGAGTTTTCTCATAATATGTATTTTAAATTATGTATCTTATTTTTGGGGATTGCCCGTTTAGTGCAGTTTCTTTTTTTCTCATTTCGTTCTTAGGATTTTTCATTATTTATTGGTGAACACTTGGCGAAAGAGAGCTAAATTCGATTGTGCTATTGTGTTTTAATCTGTAATTATGTGTTCAAAACATAGAAGAGAAGGCTTCAATCATTTGCAGATTGGAAGCGGGTGTATCTAATAAAGCGTTGGCACCTGAATATTCTGTGTCGCCGTCAACCATATCGACGATTTTAAAGGACAAAGCTAAAATCAAAACAAATTTTGAAAGTTCCCATTTGAAAGCAAAAAAAGTTCGATCCAGTCATCATCCGGACATCGAAGCCGCTTTGCTTAGTTGGTTCAAAACACAAAGAAGTGCAAATGTTCCAATTAGTGGACCAATATTGCACACTAAGGCGGAGGAATTTGCAAAGCGATTAGGAAAACCTGATTTTATCTGCTCACCAGCCTGGATTCAGCGCTTTCGAAGGCGACATGATATTGTTGGTGGAAAGGTAAGCGGTGAAGCAGGGAACGTTTGCTCAGAAATCGTCAATGATTGGTTACGTGTTGTCTGGCCGAAACTTCGTAAAGGTTATTCCGATGAAAATATTTTTAATATTGACGAAACAGGATTATTTTACAAATTGGTAATAAATATGACGTTAAAATTTAAAGGGGAAAAAGTGTGTTAACGGTAAGATGTCCAAAGATAGAATTAGTGTTTTGGTTGGAGCTAATATGACTGGAATTGAGAAAAAAAAACTGCTCGTTATTGATAAGTCGAAAAATCCAAGGTGCCTTTAAGATGTGAAAGTGTTTCCAGTACTATACGAAAATAATAAAAGGGCCTGGATGACTTCGGAAATTTTTGAAAAATTTGTAAGAATTGGGATAAAGACCTGAAAAAGAAAAATCGTAAAATATTATTACTGGTCGATAATTGTCCTGCGCATCCAATGCTTAACGGGCTCTCTTTCATCAAGCTGATGTTCTTACCACCGAACACAACGGCTGTCCTACAGCCAATGGACCAAGGCATAATAAAATCCTTAAAACAGAAAGCTTCAAGTGCTAAAAATGGAGGATGGTGTTGACCAGCATAGTAGAAGTTTGTTAGATGCCATTCTATAACGAACTAAATTCTCAGTCCCTTCGAGTTCGTTATAACCGATTTTCACTGTACCACTTCAGTGAACCACTTTCCTTTACGAATAAGATCAAACATGACATAAAAACCACCGACGAAGTACCAATCTATACCAAATCCTACAGGTATCCGTTTATTCATAAGGAAGAAGTAAAAACCCAAATCACTAACATGTTAGATCAAAGAATCATAGTTACTCTCCATGGAGCTCTCCAGTTTGGATTGTCCCGAAGAAACAAGATGCCGAATATTTCAGAAATACTGGATAAACTAGACAAATGTCTATATTTTACAATCTAGCAAGCGGATTTCACCAAATAGAAATAAACCCAAAAGACATAGAAAAAACGGCGTTCACAGTTGAAGGAGGCCATTACGAATTCGTAAGAATGCCATTTGGTCTTAAAATGCCCCTTAAACTTTTCAAAGGGTAATGGACAACGTCCTGAAAGAACTCATTGGAAAAGTTTGCCTAGTTTACCTTGACGACATTATCATATACTCTACATCCCTGCAGCAACACCTAGAAATTATAGAACTGGTATTCAAAAAACTAAAAGAAGCTAACTTCAAGATTCAGTTGGTCAAATGTGAGTTCCTCAAAAAGGAAATAGCCTTCCTAGGACATGTCATCACCCCCGAAGGCATAAAAACCCAACCCATCGAAAATCAATGCCATAAAAAACTTCCCCATGTCGAGAAATCGAAGAAAAATAAAAGCTTTCTTAGGGTTAATAGTGTGATAACCAGTCAAATGTGAGCAGCGACATCTAGCAGAAAATGTCGGAACTCGAAGACTAGAAGGTTTCGATACTGGATTAGCAGTCTCGACTGGAGAGTAGAATCGAATTTTCTAGCAAATTGGAAATTGTATGGGACGCTGGGTGGCGAGGATTGTTCTCGAAGTATGTCATTCGAGTATAAATACCAGCATCCCAGAGGTATGGAAATCAGTTCCAAAGTTGAATTTGAAGTGTTAATTAGAAGAAGTGATTAAGTGGTTTAAGTAAAAGATAAGAAAAGTATATGTGGTTGAGAAATTGAATTGTACTGAGAGAAAGAATTAAATAGTGAATTGTAACTGTACTGAATAAAGGGATTTGTATTGGAAAGAATAAGTTCTATCATTTGTACCCACACAAACATTTTACATTGGTGTCAGAAGTGGGATAGGACTTATTGTGTGTAAAAAAAAAAAAAAAAGTGTTTTCTGACTATTTGAAAAAGCTAGAATGGGTCGAAAACTATTGCAGTTGACCCTCGTCCAACTCAAATCCGAGTTGAACAAGAGAAGCCTCAGCGCCAGTGGAGGAAAAAGTGACCTGGTGCTCCGACTTCAGGAGGCTTTGAACAACGAGGGACATGATCCTGATGCATATTCCTTTGATGTTGACGAGGATGAACAGACAAGTACCGGCAATGACATGGCTGCGATGATGCAACTCCTCTTGTTAAAAATGGACGAACAAAAGAAAAATATGGAAGAACAGAAGAACAGTCTGGAACAAAAAATGGACGAACAGAAGAACAGTCTCGACCAACAAAAGAAAAATCTGGAAGAACAGAAGAACAGTCTGGAACAAAAAATGGACGAGCAGAAGAGCAGCATTGAACAAAAATTCAACGAACAAACCAACAATCTGCACGGTCTTCAACAGAAAATGGATGAACAAAAGAATAATCTGGAAGAACAAAAGAACATTCTCCAGCAAAAATTCGAAGAAATCGATGACAAATTTGAAAGAATAGAGAAGAACGTTGATGACAAATTTGATAGAATAGAGAAGAACGTTGATGACAAATTTGATACAATAGAGAAGAATGTTGGAGAAAAATTCGAGGAAATGCACAGCAAAGTTCAGCAACTGGCAAAAGAGCTCGACACAGTGCGAAAACAGAAACTGCGAGAATGTTCTTTAAGCGGTCCAAGGAGAAAAGCTTTGAAGCCTCCCTCATTCGATGGCCAGACCTCATGGTCTACTTATAAGAAGCAGTTTGAAATGGCTGCCTGTGCAAACGACTGGGACAATGAGGAAAAGTGCTTTGCCCTAACAATGGCCTTGCACGGTCCTGCAGCAGAATTGTTGCAAACAGTAGATATCGAAAAGCACAAAGATTATGTGACTTTAGTACAGGCTATCGAGAAACGGTTTGGGGATAGCCACATGCAGGAGGTCTACAAGGTCCAATTGCAAAGCCGAACGCAGCAACGAGGAGAAACACTTCAGCAGCTCCAAGCAGACGTGAGTAGACTGGCACATCTGTCATACCCCACCGCAGGCCAGGAAATTATCGACGAAATGGCAAAAGATGCATTTATCAGGGGAATTGCAGATTCGAAGCTACAGTCAGCAGTAAGGATGGCCGGGAAAAGAACCCTTGCTGAAGCACTTGCCTTCGCTCTGGCGATGGAAGCAGCCAATCAGGCTTCCAGGGGAACACATTTCGTCAGGGAAGTAGCATCTGTCGAATGCTCCTGCACAAGAATTAGTGCCGAGGAACGAGATACTCGACGGGATAGACGAATAATGCGCTGCTGGAATTGCAATAAAATAGGACACCTTCAAAGGCAGTGTAAAGAACCGGTGCGACGAAAAGACTGCCCTCACTGTGGTGACAAGCAAATAGAGGAAGAAACCCACAGAAACAGCTATCAAGAAGCCGGTCAACCTTCCCGAAGCCATCAGTCGGGAAATGCTTAAGCACCAACTTCGCGGGGCAGAAGTTGGTAGCAGGAGTCGACGGCCCCAGGACCATCATCCAAGTCTCGCTGGCAAAACGACGCAGCGAAAGCCTTCTAGTAGAAGTAGTCAGTGGAAAAGAAAAATGGATGGCAACAATAGACACCGGTGCCACGGCCTCAATCATCAGGAGGAATCTTGTGCAGAAGTCTTGGCTGCATAACACTAGCAGCTGCAGCTTGCGAACAGCTACAGGAGCAACGATTACGGTATATGGTGAAGTCCGCATAAAAATCCAACTGGCCGGAATAACATTCACTCACGCGTTTCTGGTAGCTGACATATGTGACGAGTGCATCATTGGTACAGACTTCATGAGAGAACATGGACTTGTAGTCGACTTGGGGGCACAAACCCTGAAATACGGAAACATGGAGATACCAATGATATACGGAAACGCCAATACCACAGTCTCAAATGTCGTCATCTGCAGCAATCAGAGCCTAGAGCCTTCGTCAGAAGCAATTTTGTGGGCAAAAGTGGAAGGTGGTCCTGGTAGCCACCGATTCTATTTGATGGAGCCAGAAAAGAAAAGAGACTTCATGGTGGGAAAGACCTTAGTGGAGCCAAAGAACAACATGGTCCCTGTAAGGGTTCTAAATCCAAAGACATTCAGTGTAAAGGTGAAAAAGGGGGAGATTGTGGGAAAATGCGTACCTGTTGAGGCTATATCGACCACAACGGAAAAAAAGTGTGCAAAACCGGTCACAACAGTTCAGAGCATAAAAATCAAGAACAAAATTCTCAGCCTCTGTAATCTGGACGAAGATCAGCGAATCCTGGCAGAAAAACTAATCGGTGAGTACGCTGATATATTTGCTACACAAGACGGAGAATATGGACGTACGCATATTGTTCAACACCACATTGACACCGGAGACGCTCGACCAATCCGTCAACCTGCAAGGCGTCTTCCATTGGCAAAGCAAACAGAAGTTGCCGAAATGATGTCGAAGATGAAAGCTGAGGGAGTGATTGAAGAATCGCAAAGTCCGTGGGCATCTCCAGTGGTCCTCGTGAAGAAGAAAGATGGCAGCACGAGATTTTGTGTAGACTACCGACGTCTCAATGATGTCACTAAAAAGGACAGCTACCCACTTCCGAGAATCGATGACACTTTGGATATGCTTTCTGGAGCGAAATGGTTTTCAACACTTGACTTGAAGAGCGGTTACTGGCAGGTAGAGATAAATCGTACGGACCGTGAGAAAACTGCCTTCACTACAGGAAGCGGTCTTTGGCAGTTTGCAGTGATGCCGTTTAGACTGTGCAACGCTCCGGCCACCTTCGAGCGACTAATGGAACGAACATTGCAAGGACTCACCTGGAAAACATGCCTAGTATATTTGGACGACGTTATCGTCATAGGTAAGACGTACGAGGAGCACCGCGAAAATCTAAAAGAAGTGTTTGAGAGGCTACGAAGTGCTCATTTAAAGCTCAACCCGGAAAAGTGCGCCTTGTTTCGTCCGGAAGTAAAATATCTGGGTCACATTATATCAGCGGAAGGAGTAAGAACGGATCCTGACAAAATCGAAGCCGTGAAAAGTTGGCCTTCTCCAAAAGATAAACACCAACTGAGAAGCTTCTTGGGACTCGCCACGTATTACAGAAGGTTCGTAAAGGATTTTGCTGGCATTGCAAAGAGCCTGCATCAACTTACAGAAAAAGGCCGACAGTTCAGGTGGTCTGAAGAATGCGAAAAAGCATTTCAAGAACTGAAGCGACAGCTGTGCAATGCCCCCATCTTGGGTTACCCGACGCCCGGAAAAATGTTCGTCGTGGACGCAGACGCTAGCAATGTTGGGGTCGGAGCTGTGATTTCCCAGGTTCATGATGGTCAAGAGAAAGTGGTCGCATATTACAGTAAAGTACTCTCCAGACCTGAAAGGAACTACTGTGTAACCCGGCGCGAGCTTCTGGCTTTAATTCTGGCTACGAAGCATTTCCATAAGTACCTCTACGGACAAAAGTTCATCCTCCGGACAGACCACGCAGCTCTGAAATGGCTACTCCAATTTAAGAACCCTGAAGGCCAAGTTGCAAGATGGATCGAGCAGTTGCAGGGTTACGACTTTGAAGTGCAACACCGCAAGGGAACACTCCACTCAAATGCTGATGCTCTCTCTCGTCGACCATGCGGAGTAAAATGCGAACACTGCAATCGTAAAGAAGCAAAAGAACAGGCAGCTATCCAAATGATCAGGACTGAGCCAATAGAGGGTTGGAATATAGACGAAATCCGTTCCTCCCAACAGGCAGACAATGACATCGAACCAATATTGGCCTGGAAAGAACACGAGGAAAGACCAAGCTGGCAGCAGATATCAGATCGGAGCCAAACTCTGAAGGCATACTGGGCACAGTGGGACTCGCTTTTTGTGCAAGATGGATTGCTGAAGAGAAAATGGGAAAGTGCAGATGGGACAACATCTCGTATGCAGCTAATTGTGCCACGGTCCAGAGTCAACCAAGTACTCCATGAAATACATGACGGAATCTCAGGAGGCCATTTGGGAATAAACAAGACGTTGGAAAAGGTAAGGGAACGTTTCTATTGGCTATGCGCTAAACAAGATGTCGAGAATTGGTGCAAAAAGTGCATAAGATGTGCGGCTACCAAGGGCCCAAAAGTAAAGCCACATGGACAAATGCAACAATACAATGTCGGAGCACCTTTCGAACGAATAGCCATCGACATCGCTGGGCCGTTTCCCGAAACCTTTAATGGAAACCGATATACTCTCGTAGTCATGGATTACTTCAGTAAGTGGCCGGAAGTGTTTGCCATCCCAAATCAAGAGGCTAAGACCGTAGCCGAACAGATAGTCAACAACTGGGTGAGCAGATTTGGGGTCCCAATGGAGCTGCACTCTGATCAAGGGCGAAACTTTGAATCAAAAGTCTTCCAGGAAATATGCCAATATTTGGGAATAAGAAAGACAAGGACAACGCCACTACACCCTCAATCTGATGGAATGGTCGAGCGATTCAATCGGACCTTGAATGAGCATCTATCTAAGGTTGTCAGCAACTGCCAGCGGGATTGGGATCGACACATACCCCTCTTCTTAATGGCCTACCGAAACGCGGTCCATAGCTCAACAGGGCACACACCATCCGAGATCTTATTTGGTCAAACAATTCGGTTGCCAAGTGAAGCAAAATTCGGATCCCCACCGACGGAGCCCAATGAGGTGAACGAGTACGTGAATGACTTACGCAGCAGGATTCGTAAATTGCATGAAGACACCAGAGAAAAGATGAAGCTAGCAAGCAGCCGCATGAAAACTAGGTACGATATCAAGGCGAAATCTTCCGGTTTCAACGAAGGAGATCTGGTTTGGCTGTATAATCCTCAGCGTAAGAAAGGCAAATCACCAAAATTGCAACAGGACTGGGAAGGTCCATACAAGGTGATAACCCGCATTAATGACGTTGTCTACCGGATCCAGCGTGGGGATCGAGGAAAATTTAAAGTGGTCCATTTGGATAGAATGTGTCATTTCAACGGGATGCTGAATGACGAAGTTGTTCGGGACGAACAACTGTAGGGAGGGAGCAATGTGATAACCAGTCAAATGTGAGCAGCGACATCTAGCAGAAAATGTCGGAACTCGAAGACTAGAAGGTTTCGATACTGGATTAGCAGTCTCGACTGGAGAGTAGAATCGAATTTTCTAGCAAATTGGAAATTGTATGGGACGCTGGGTGGCGAGGATTGTTCTGGAAGTATGTCATTCGAGTATAAATACCAGCATCCCAGAGGTATGGAAATCAGTTCCTAAGTTGAATTTGAAGTGTTAATTAGAAGAAGTGATTAAGTGGTTTAAGTAAAAGATAAGAAAAGTATAAGTGGTTGAGAAATTGAATTGTACTGAGAGAAAGAATTAAATAGTGAATTGTAACTGTACTGAATAAAGGGATTTGTATTGAAAAGAATAAGTTCTATCATTTGTACCCACACAAACATTTTACAATAGGTTATTATAGGAAGTTTATTAAAGAGCCGAAATTGTCATAGACAACAAATACACTGAAGCGTTCGAAACATGTTGATGAATGACCCAATTTTACAACATCCAGATTTCGAAAAACTATTTATACTTACTACAGATGCTAGTAACTTCGCCTTGGGAGCCATCCTTTCACAAGGTCGCATAGGTAGCGATAAGCCTATTTGTTTCGCTAGTCGTACCCTTTCAGAAATCGAATAAAATTACTCCACTATAGAGAAAGAACTCTTGGCCATCATCTGGGCTACAAAATACGTTCGCCCATACCTCTTCGGAAGGAAATTCCAAATAATAACCGACCACAGGCCTTTGACTTGGCTTATGAGCCCGAAGGAACCGAATACCAAACTTGTTAAGTTGCGACTCAAGCTTGAAGAATTCGATTACGAAATCATTTTTAAAAAAGGCAAACTAAACACGAATGCAGACATGCCCTTAGTCGTATCAAAATTAATAAACAAGAATTGTTTAATAATCACGAAGAAACTTTGAGCACCATGCATAGCGGCGAAGAAAACTTGAATGATGGAATCCCCATTTCGGAGAAACCACTAAACGAATTCAAAATTCAAATAATTCTTGAAGTAAGTAACACAGGTTCACCAATGACTACAGAAATAAACTAAATAAACTGACTAAAAATAAACAAAGAAGGACCGTTCGAAGACCCCAATTCGATAAGAAAACATTGGTAGACATTTTTAAAAACTTTTTTCCTCCAAATAAACTCAGCGCAATATATTCAAATGATAATACATTCCGTCTCATGCAGTCCACCTATTCCAAATTCTTCAGTCAAAATAAAACTTTCCGATTAGTTAGATGCACAGAAATCCTTAGGGACAGTAGATTAGAGGACGACCAAGAAATACTTATTAGAAACTACCACGAAAACTCAAATCACAGTGGAATAAATGAAACCTTCCTGCATTTAAAGAGGGAAGTTTACTTTCCCAAAATGAAAGAGTTGATAACGAAAACAATTAATAACTGTGACAAATGTAAAATCCTTAAATACGATAGAGACCCAGCTAAGCCTCATTTTGAAAAACCCGAAATTCCACTAAAACCACTAGAAATTATCCATATAGACTTATACAGCATTAATAACAATATTATCCTTACATTAATAGATAAATTCTCTAAATTCGATTGCGGATACACTCTAAGTTATAGAAACAGCATAACTACGAGTATCTTAAGTGGCATAAAGAAATACATCCGCTTTTACGGCATCCCAACAAAAATTGTATGTGATCAAGGATCAGAATTTGTTGCCAACATTTTCAAAGACTCAAAGCAACATGAAATAATCTTGCACTACACATCTTTCCAACAAACCAGTAGCAATGGTCCACTAGAAAGATTACACACAACCCTTAGAGAAATATATAGACTTATTCTATCAAAAAGACGAGAACAAAGACTCACTACTGAACACAAAGAGATACTAACGGAAATCTTCATAACTTATAACGACGCTATACACTCTTCAACAAAGCACACCCCTTACGAACTGTTATTTGCCCGGCCCTACAAATCAAGGAAAACCCTTGATTTCTCAAGCGAACACGAGTACCTTGAAAAGCTAAACAAATTCCTTAATGAATTATATCCAAAAATTCATGAACAAGTAAAGAATATTACTGACGCGAGGATAGAAAAGTTAAACCAATCGAGAGAAACCCCAGAAGAAGTAGTTGAAGGCAAACCACTGTTTAGAAAAGAAGCTAGACGCAACAAAATAACACTAAGATTCTCAAAACATATAGCAAAAAGAAATAAGAAAATAACAATCATTACAAATGAAAATAGAAAGATCCATAAATGTAAATTACGAAAGAAACACAAAAGACATAAATAAATAATTAAAAAAAAAAATTAATAATAATAATAATAATAATAATAATAATAATATATATAAATGTATTTAATTTTAAGCATTAATTAAGTTGCACTCATTTAACATTGATACGAGTCCACAAACTCCTCCCAAAATACTTATACTAAACCATTCAACCACTTTCTCTCACTTCCTAACCTACGAATAGAAATATTCAACATTCCCAAAGAGCATAGCATATTACCCCTCCGACTAGAACCATCTAGATACATCACTAGTTTCCAAAATTTAATACACATCATAAATCTCGACGATTACAATAACAATAGAAGATATCACTAACTCTCTCCATCTCTTCCAAAAACATACTACTTTCCAAATCTTTCCAAATAACAAAACTTAAAATTGAAGAACTTAACAGAAAACCTCAAACACTATATCCCTTTAAAAGAAACAAACGCGGACTGATATACGGATTAGGTTCCACAATTAAGTTAATAACAGGAAATATGGATGCACAAGATGCAATTAAAATTAATGACCGAATACAAAATATTAATACTAACATTAACGATTTAGCAAATTCACTAGAAAAGGAACATGTACTAAACTCTCAAATGATTGAAAGATTTAAAAATATAAGTAACCACAATAATATAAAGCAAAACAAAGTTCTCTATCCTCAAAAATACGGCAAATAAAATTATAAGAGAACAAGATAGACTTACAGACATACTATATTTTAACCAACTTAATTTCAATATCGACCTATTAACTAATCACCTCTCAAATATAGCAGAAGCAATAGTCTTTAGTAAACTAAAGTTCATTCCTAAACTCTTACTAACATATGATGAATTAATACTTATAAAAAATAAATTAATTGAACAAAATGTTACCATTAATGCACTTGAGCAAAGTTATGAATTTTTAGGACTCCAAGCCTATTATAATGGATTAAATATTATATTTAATATTCGCATACCTATAATGTCAAAAGAAAAATACTATATCTATCATATTATTCCTCTCCCAATAAATGACACAAAAATAATAACAGTCAAAACCGTACATAAACTATAATGAAAAACACATACAACACTTCGAAAAACCCTGCCCCAAAATAGAAGGTACCTATTATTGCTCGACAACAACCCTGGAAGAAGACACCAACAACTCCAAATGCATTAGGAAACTTTTGGACAACACGGTTGCACATACTCCACTCAGCGACTTTTTGATTTTGAGGCCCGGGTCAACCCCGGACAGATTTATTAAGCTTATTGCAAGAAAATATATACTTAAAACTAGTGTTGTAACGGAACTCCGCCTCCGCTTCCGTTACTGCGGAACTTCTGCAAAAAATCGAACCCCCGCCTCCGCCTCCGTAACATTTTTGCGGAGGTTTTTTTACATAGAAAATATGACAAGAATCAACTTGTCGAATCGCTCGATCGTGCGTAGTTATAATTGAAGGTAGAAATACACTACTGTGCAGTGTTGTTTCGTGGCGCGTTGTGTCGTGATTACGGGTGTGCATTGTGCAAACTAATGTGTCCTGTCGTGACGCATCAGAACCCTTCACGAGCTTTTTGAAGCGATCGGTTTCAATCGATCCACGACATGACACAAAGGGTTGCGACACAACACACTGTACGACACGACACAGTGTGTTTCTACCTTGAGCTGTGATTGTTTTAGGTGATTTAGTGCATAATTTATAGTTATTCTTTTTTAAGTCGCGTGATGAAGCCGAAAACAAGTGAGATATGGCAGTTTTTTTTAGAAATAGATGAAAATTTCGCAAAATGTAAAAGTTGCGGGAAAAATTATTCAAGAAAAGGCCGAACTACAACATCACTGAAAGGGCATTTGAAATCCATGCATAAAGAAAAATTTGAAGAACTTTGTGTACTAGAAGAAAAACGAGAAAAGGACAAATTAAAACAGACAACGCCCGTTACACTATTACAGCAAGCAAAAAGGCAGCTCTCCATAGCAGAATCCTCAAAAAAAATCAAATGTGGGATACATCACATCCTAGAGCAAAGAAAATGGACGATGTGATCGGAGAAATGATTGCTCTACAAAATCTTCCATTCCATTTTGTCGAAGACATAGGTTTTCGCCGGGTTATGCAAACGGCTTTGCCAAATTACCAATTAAGAGGGCGTCAGTTTTTTACTGACCACATATGTGATGAAATATATACTAAAATAGCAATTAAAATTGGACAAAGGCTCAAAAACTTTCTAAAACTGTCCTTCACCACGGATATTTGGTCAGAGCCAAGTGCTAACGTGTCCCTTTTGAGCCTGACCGCACATGATATTACTGAAGATTTTACCCGTATGGAAATTGTTTTAAAATGTTGCTCACTTCATGGCCGACGTACCGGTGATATAATATGTAACAATTTCAAAATGATGCTGCAAGATTGGAAAATTCAGAATGAGCAGTTGCACTGTTTTATTAGAGATGGTGGATCAAATTTATTCTTATTTCATTTCAATAACAATAATATGTGCAAAAACAGACATATTAAATATTATTTAATTTTAAAAAAAATGCGAAACGAATTCTGCCTATATCATAAATGTCTATTCGTTATATTTAATGTTATTTATTTTAGATGGAACAGCACATTCCATATGATCGAACGGCTGTTGAAGATCAAAGATTCGATTTGCCTATATGCCAGCAAACATAGTATTCCACAAATCTCTCCAGAAGAGTGGTTGTATCTTAATAAATTAATGGCTATACTCACTCCCCTTGAAGAAATACGAGAAATCTGAGCGATACAAAAAACTTACATATCGTCTTTAATCCTATTGATACATGTACTGAAACATACATTGCTAGTCGAAAAGGAAAAATCAGACACCAATCAAAATTTCCACAATATCAAATATTATTCAAAAACTAATTGAAGACATCAATTCCAGATTTTGTGACCATCCAAGCATTACACTGCATTCTCTTGCTACATATTTGAACCCAAGGTACAAATTAAAGTTTTTTTAATGAGATAATTAAGGAACAAGTTCAGTCCGAACTAATACGCTTGCTAACCCTATATAACGCGAATGTTTCAAGTCGAATTGGTGATGGCGAGCCTTCTACTGCTTCCGTTGCCAAGAAAGCTAGAGTAGAATCAGATCCAATGAATGTTGAACCAAGCACAAGTTTTCAGATATTACCACCAACACAAAGTGTGCATTCCAACCTGGCTGACATGTTGAAAATAGCAGTGACGACGAAGAGGAAACGGAAAATGACAGCACGGTTACCAACAACAACCTCATGATATGGAAATAGGTTATTACTGAATATAATAAAGAAAAATGACTCCAACTAGACGAAGATCCTTTATTGTGGTGGATATATAACACTAAATATAAAGTTTTTGCTCCCATAGTTCGCACTTACTTATCGACACCGGCAGGTTCAGTGCCAAGTGAACAATTATTTTGCACAGCCAGTTTAATATACTCGTATGAACCGTTAAGAAATCGACTAGAGGGGGACAAAGCTGCAAATCTATTGTTTATTAAATATAATTTGCCTCTACTTAATTTCCTTTATTAGTAGTTTGTTTGTATATGTACGTACATACGTATCTGGAATAAACATTATTGACTTTGTATTACTTTATTAAATAATGAATTTATATTTTTTCCACTTCAAACTTCAACTCTGCCTCCGACTCCGATAACCTCCGCATCTGCGGAGGTGAACCACTTCTCCGCCGGATCCGCCTCCGCCTCCGCTAAGAAGGCCTCCGTTACAACTCTGCTTAAAACTAACATTTGAACTTAAAAACTAAAGGGTGGGAGCGGTTAAAGAAAGTTAGGACGTGAGGCATAGGTGGAAATAAGTATGTTCTTGAGGGAGAGTTTGCTGAGCTGGTAGTCGAAGAGAGGCAGAATATTGTTAACTTCGCGAAGCATCCTACACATTGGCTCCAGGTGTCCGTAATTCGTTCTGTGAAGATTGAGCCGGAAAAGTGGCACAGACCTAAGATTGCGAGGATTGGTGTTAAAAGAAATAATTTGAAGTAAGGAATGACAATCGATATTACCTACTAAAATTTGATGAATAAAGAGAATGTCGGCAACTTTTCGGCGTATAGAAAGGGGTTGTAAATTTATAAGTTTCAGCCGGTCAGTGTAAGGTGGTAAGTTTTGGTTATCATCCCAGGGAAGACCACGTAAAGCAAACCGTAAAAACCTGCGTTGAACAGCTTCTATCCGGAGGATGTGAGTTCTGTAGTAGGGTGACCAAACTTGGCTGGCATATTCAAGAAGAGGCCTAACAAAGGTTATGTAAAGAGATTTGGTAACATAAGGATTGGAAAACTCCTTAGACCAGCGCTTGATAAAGCCAAGGGCAGAGTTGGCTTTTTTTATTATACTATCAATGTCAGAACGGAAATTGAGTTCCTTATCGTACGAGTAGATAACACATAAATCACGCAACTCATTCACTAAGGGAACAGGCAGATTAAAGATTAGATAGCAACGAGGTGAAGTAGGGAGGCGTTTACGGGTATAAGTTATAGCCTGACAATTATTGACGTTAAGCTCAAGAAAATTCTTATGACACCAAGTACAAAACCTGTCTAGATCTTGCTGCAGAAGTAGGCTGTCTGAGGAAGATGATATATATCTAAATATTTTCATATCATCTGTGTAAACAGATATGTATGAATTTTTAATGATACAAGAAACATCATTAATGGTCAGAATAAATAATAAGGGACCAAGGTGGCTGCCTTGGGGTACACCAGAGGAGGCTTTAATTGGGTCAGAAACCATGGACCTAAATACTCGTAGAACATAGTAAAGTCGTTCATTTAAATAGGATTGAACCCAAGTTATAAAGTTTATCTGGAAACCAAGAGCCTTTAATTTTAGAAGAATTATATCATGAGCAACTCTATCAAAGGCTTTGCTGAAATCGGTGGCAATCACATCAACTTCATTTCCAGATTCTAGTGCACATAATGTGCTTGATACGAATTCCGTTAAAATAGTGGTCGTAGATCTGCCTTAGAAAAATCCGTGCTGGTTTAGGCAAACAATAGATTTACAATGGAAAAGCATTATGTCATAGATAATGCTCTCAAAAAGCTTAGGTATGCAGGACAACTTAGCAATTGGTCGATAGTTGGAAATATCGTCTTTTTACCTTTTTTATGTAGGGGAATAATAAACGACCTTTTCCAGGTTGATGGGAATAATCCCTGGGTGATAGAAAGCTTAAAGAGAGCTGTAAGAGGTTGGGCTAGATGCATTTGACATTTCTTTAAAAATATAGGGGGAAGATCATCAGGGCCAGCAGAATAATCATCTTTGAGTTTTATTATTTTATCTCTAACTTGCTCTAAAGTTATAGACACCGTTTCCAAAGTTGTTTGTGGGCAGCTGTTTAAGTAAGAATTTTATTTTTTTTTTTTTATAATTTACGCGCGCCTAAGGGGTTGATACCCTTTTACTGTCGGAAAGATAGAAGGAAGAGAAAGGAAAATTGTTTTGTAGTGGTTTGAAACTCAGGTGTGTTTGGTTTCGATATTCGCTCTCCAGGGGTGGGAGTCCGAACAGGACGGAGAGTTTTTCTTCACTTAGAGTGATTCGATATATAATTCCCAATATTTTTTTTTTCATTGCTTGAAACTCTTATAACAGCCAAATCTACGTGTCAGTGTTATGCCTTCACACGCAGAATTTTTTTGTCTGAGTTCCAATTATATAATGAAAAACTGATCTTGCCATGGGCAGGATTCGAACCTGGACCCTCCGAGTGAGAAGCGTTTGCTACTACCACTACACCACGGCCACCCCGAAAAGTAAGAATGGTCTGGCTCTTGGAAATGGATGGCGAACGCTTGGACAAAAAAAAATTGCGAAGAGATTTGCAATAATTTGGAGATTGCCCGAGGACCTATCAAGAAAATTTAGAGATGATGGATAGTTATCCGATTTGCTTTTAGTTTTGATGAACTAAAAGAATCATTTGGGGTCGGAAATGAGTGTGTGGTCCATTCGGTTTAAATAGTTGTTATAGAGAGTTTGGCAAGCACAGAGAAATCTATTTGGCAGACTGGTAGAAGAAGAAATCGGTGTCGGAACGCGATTTTAAGTAAGTATACCAGAGCTTATTTCTCTTGTTACGAAGAGATCGCAGCTCTTTATTATACCAGGGTGGTGACGATGAGGGATTCCTTTTGGGTAAAAAAGCCACAGATTCCGAGAGACATTTTAAAATTTCGGTATAAAAGAATGCAAGAGCATCGTTAACCGTAAGGTTAGGGTTATCGTAGAGAAAGTTAAATTGACCATACTGAGGAGGTTGTTCAGTTTGGCGTAGTTAGCCCTATGAGAATTAAAACTGTAAGAATAGTCATAGAAAATGGGATTAAAACCATTGTCATATGTCAGCGTAAGAGAAAGGGGAGGGTGGTAACTATCCAACTTAGAAAGCAGATGTTTACTTTCTAAAACGACGCAGTTATCTGTATCAGTGGCGAAGACTAGGTCGAGTTGTCTGCCGATGTTATTGGTGACACCACTTAATTGATATAGACCAGAGTCAGTTAGGCAGTCGATGAAATGATTTTCTTTATCAGAGGTAGGATTTGTTGCAGTATAGTAGCACTGATCAGTCTGAGTCCATAGAAACTTAGGTAGATTAAAATCACCTAAAAAAATAACAACGTCATTGGAATCAGCAGCATTAAAAATGCAGTCGATTGCATCAACAGCTAGCTGGTAACCTTGAATTGGTTGAGAGGGGCGAATATAGCAGCAACAAATATATAGGTTGAGTTTGCAAATAGGAATTCTAGCGTAAACGAATTCGAAGAATGCAGTGGACGATTTTTTAAGGGGTCTAGACTCGAGACGAGAGTGTATAGCTAGAAGTACACCACGGCCATATAAATTCTCCTTTTTATCTAGACCATCGTCACGGTGTAAATCGAAGTCTTGGGAAAATAATTCATTATTCTTAATATCAGGGGTGAGATTGGTTTCTGTGAGGGCAAATATCTCGTAGGGTAGAATCTGCGAATTAAGATATTGTGATAGCCACTTAAATGTGAGCAGCGACATCTAGCAGAAAATGTCGATACTGAAATAACAAAGTCTCGACTGGAGAGTGGAATCGAATTTTCTAGCAAATTGGAAATTGTATGGGACGCTGGATGGCGAGGATTGTTCTCGAAGTATGTCATTCGAGTATAAATACCAGCATCCCCAAGGTATGCAGATCAGTTCTAAAGTGTAATTTGAAGTGTTAATTAGGAGAAGTGATTAAGTGGTTTAAGTAAAAGATAAGAAAAGTATAAGTGGTTGAGAAATTGAATTGTACTGAGAGAAAGAATTAAATAGTGAATTGTAACTCTACTGAATAAAGCGATTTCTATTGAAAAGAATAAGTTCTATTATTTGTACCCACACAAACATTTTACATTGGTGTCAGAAGTGGGATAGGACTTATTGTGTGTAAAAAAAAAAAAAAAAAGTGTTTTCTGACTATTTGAAAAAGCTAGGATGGGTCCAAAACTATTACAATTGACCCTCGTCCAACTCAAATTCGAGTTGAACAAGAGAAGCCTCAGCGCCAGTGGAGGAAAAAGTGACCTGGTGCTCCGACTTCAGGAGGCTTTGAACAACGAGGGACATGATCCTGATGCATATTCCTTTGATGTTGACGAGGACGAACAGACAAGTACCGGCAATGACATGGCTGCGATGATGCAACTCCTCTTACTAAAAATGGACGAACAAAAGAAAAATATGGAAGAACAGACGAACATTCTCCAGAACAGTCTGGAACAAAAAATGGACGAACAGAAGAATAGTCTCGAACAAAAAATTGACGAACAAAAGAAAAATCTAGACGAGAAGAAGAGCAGCATTGAACAAAAATTCAACGAACAAACCAACAATCTGCACGATCTTCAACAGAAAATGGATGAACAAAAGAATAATCTGGAAGAACAAAAGAACATTCTCCAGCAAAAATTCGAAGAAATCGATGACAAATTTGAAAGAATAGAGAAGAACGTTGATGACAAATTTGATAGAGTAGAGAAGAACGTTGATGACAAATTTGATACAATAGAGAAGAATGTTGGCGAAAAATTCGCAGAAATGGACAGCAAAGTTCAGCAACTGTCAAAAGAGCTCGACACAGTGCGAAAACAGAAACTGCGAGAATGTTCTTTAAGCGGTCCAAGGAGAAAAGAGTTGAAACCTCCCTCATTGGATGGCCAGACCTCATGGTCTACTTATAAGAAGCAGTTTCAAATGGCTGCCTGTGCAAGCGACTGGGACAATGAGGAAAAGTGCTTTGCCCTAACAATGGCCTTGCACGGTCCTGCAGCAGAATTGTTGCAAACAGTAGACATCGAAAAGCATAAAGATTATGTGATTTTAGTACAGAGAAACGGTTTGGGGATAGCCACATGCAGGAGGTCTACAAGGTCCAATTGCAAAGCCGAACGCAGCAACGAGGAGAAACACTGCAGCAGCTCCAAGCAGACGTGAGTAGACTGGCACATCTGTCATACCCCACCGCAGGACAGGAAATTATCGACGAAATGGCAAAAGATGCATTTATCAGGGGAATTGCAGATTCGAAGCTACAGTCAGCAGTAAGGATGGCCGGGAAAAGAACCCTTGCTGAAGCACTTGCCTTCGTTCTGGCGATGGAAGCAGCCAATCAGGCTTCCAGGGGAACACATTTCGTCAGGGAAGTAATATCTATCCTGCACAAGAATTAGTGCCGAGGAACGAGATACTCGACGGGATAGACGGATAATGCGCTGCTGGAATTGCAATAAAATAGGACACCTTCAAAGGCAGTGTAAAGAACCGGTGCGACGAAAAGACTGCCCTCACTGTGGCGGCAAGCAAATAGAGGAAGAAACCCGCAGAAACAGCTATCAAGAAGCCGGTCAACCTTCCCGAAGCCATCAGTCGGGAAATGCTTAAGCACCAACTTCGCGGGGCAGAAGTTGCATCCAAGTCTCGCTGGCAAAACGACGCAGCGAAAGCCTTCTAGTAGAAGTAGTCAGTGGAAAAGAAAAATGGATGGCAACAATAGACACCGGTGCCACGGCCTCAATCATCAGGAGGAATCTTGTGCAGAAGTCTTGGCTGCATAACACTAGCAGTTGCAGCTTGCGAACAGCTACAGGAGCAACGATTAAGGTATTGTATATGGTGAAGTCCGCATAAAAATCCAACTGGCCGGAATAACATTCACTCACGCGTTTCTGGTAGCTGACATATGTGACGAGTGCATCATTGGTACAGACTTCATGAGAGAACATGGAATTGTAGTCGACTTGGGGGCACAAACCCTGAAATACGGAAACATGGAGATACCAATGATATACGGAAACGCCAATACCACAGTCTCAAATGTCGTCATCTGGAGCAATCAGAATCTAGAGCCTTCGTCAGAAGCAATTTTGTGGGCAAAAGTGGAAGGTGGTCCTGGTAGCCACCGATTCTATCTGATGGAGCCAGAAAAGAGAAGAGACTTCTTAGTGGGAAAGACCTTAGTGGAGCCAAAGAACAACATGGTCCCTGTAAGGATTCTAAATCCAAAGACATTCAGTGTAAAGGTGAAAAAGGGGGAGATAGTGGGAAAATGCGTACCTGTTGAGGCTATATCGACCACAACGGAAAAACAGGGTGCAACACTGGTCACAACAGTTCAGAGCATAAAAATCAAGAACAAAATTCTCAGCCTCTGTAATCTGGACGAAGATCAGCGAATCCTGGCAGAAAAACTAATCGGTGAGTACGCTGATATATTTGCTACACAAGATGGAGAATATGGACGTACGCATATTGTTCAACACCACATTGACACCGGAGACGCTCGACCAATCCGTCAACCTGCAAGGCGTCTTCCATTGGCAAAGCAAACAGAAGTTGCCGAAATGATGTCGAAGATGGAAGCTGAGGGAGTGATTGAAAAATCGCAAAGTCCGTGGGCATCTCCAGTGGTCCTCGTGAAGAAGAAAGATGGCAGCACGAGATTTTGTGTAGACTACCGACGTCTCAATGATGTCACTAAAAAGGACAGCTACCCACTTCCGAGAATCGATGACACTTTGGATATGCTTTCTGGAGCGAAATGGTTTTCAACACTTGACTTGAAGAGCGGTTACTGGCAGGTAGAGATAAATCGTACGGATCGTGAGAAAACTTCACTACAGGAAGCGGTCTTTGGCAATTTGCAGTGATGCCGTTTGGACTGTGCGACGCTCCGGCCACCTTCGAGCGACTAATGGAACGAACATTGCAAGGACTCACCTGGAAAACCTGTCTAGTATATTTGGACGACGTTATCGTCATAGGTAAGACGTTCGAGGAGCACCGCGAAAATCTAAAAGAAGTGTTTGAGAGGCTGAGAAGTGCTCATTTAAAACTCAACCCAGAAAAGTGCGCCTTGTTCCGTCCGGAAGTAAAATATCTGGGTCACATTATATCAGCGGAAGGAGTAAGAACGGATCCTGACAAAATCGAAGCCGTGAAAAGTTGGCCCTCTCCAAAAGATAAACACCAACTGAGAAGCTTTTTGAGACTCGCCACGTATTACAGAAGGTTCGTAAAGGATTTTGCTGGCATTGCAAAGAGCCTGCATCAACTTACAGAAAAAGGCCGACAGTTCAGGTGGTCTGGAGAATGCGAAAAAGCATTTCAAGAACTGAAGCGACAGCTGTGCAATGCCCCCATCTTGGGTTACCCGACGCCCGGAAAAATGTTCATGGTGGACGCAGACGCTAGCAATGTTGGGGTCGGAGCTGTGATCTCCCAAGTTCATGACGGTCAAGAGAAAGTGGTCGCATATTACAGCAAAGTACTCTCCAGACCTGAAAGGAACTACTGTGTAACCCGGCGCGAGCTTCTGGCTTTAATTCTGGCTACGAAGCATTTCCATAAGTACCTCTACGGACAAAAATTCATTCTCCGGACAGACCACGCAGCTCTGAAATGGCTACTCCAATTTAAGAACCCTGAAGGCCAAGTCGCAAGATGGATCGAGCAGTTGCAGGGCTACGACTTTGAAGTGCAACACCGCAAGGGAACACTCCACTCAAATGCTGATGCTCTCTCTCGTCGACCGTGCGGAGTAAAATGCGAACACTGCAATCGTAAAGAAGCAAAAGAACAGGCAACTATCCAAATGATCAGGACTGAGCCTATAGAGGGTTGGAGTATAGACGAAATCCGTTCCTCCCAACAGACAGACAATGACATCGAACCAATATTGGCCTGGAAAGAACACGAGGAAAGACCAAGCTGGCAGCAGATATCAGATCGGAGCCAAACTCTGAAGGCATACTGGGCACAGTGGGACTCGCTTTTTGTGCAAGATGGATTGCTGAAGAGAAAATGGGAAAGTGCAGATGGGACAACATCTCGTATGCAGCTAATTGTGCCACGGTCCAGAGTCAACCAAGTACTCCATGAAATACATGACGGAATCTCAGGAGGCCATTTGAGAATAAACAAGACATTGGAAAAGGTAAGGGAACGTTTCTATTGGCTAAGCGCTAAACAAGATGTCGAGAATTGGTGCAAAAAGTGCATAAGATGTGCGGCTACCAAGGCCCAAAAGTAAAGCCACATGGACAAATGCAACAATACAATGTCGGAGCACCTTTCGAACGAATAGCCATCGACATCGCTGGGCCGTTTCCCGAAACCTTTAATGGAAACCGATATACCCTCGTAGTCATGGATTACTTCAGTAAGTGGCCAGAAGTGTTTGCCATCCCAAATCAAGAGGCTAAGACCGTAGCCGAACAGATAGTCAACAACTGGGTGAGCAGATTTGGGGTCCCAATGGAGCTGCACTCTGATCAAGGGCGAAACTTTGAATCAAAAGTCTTCCAGGAAATATGCCAATATTTGGGAATAAGAAAGACAAGGACAACGCCACTACACCCTCAATCTGATGGAATGGTCGAGCGATTCAATTGGACCTTGAATGAGCATCTATCTAAGGTTGTCAGCAACTGCCAGCGGGATTGGGATCGAAACATACCCCTCTTCTTAATGGCCTACCGAAACGCGGTCCATAGCTCAACAGGGCACACACCATCCGAGATCTTATTTGGTCAAACAATTCGGTTGCCAAGTGAAGCAAAATTCGGATCCCCACCGACGGAGCCCAAAGAGGTGAACGAGTACGTGAATGACTTACGCAGCAGGATTCGTAAATTGCATGAAGACACCAGAGAAAAGATGAAGCTAGCAAGCAGCCGCATGAAAACTAGGTACGATATCAAGGCGAAATCTTCCGGTTTCAACGGAGGAGATCTGGTTTGGCTGTATAATCCTCAGCGTAAGAAAGGCAAATCACCAAAATTGCAACAGGACTGGCAAGGTCCATACAAGGTGATAAACCGCATTAATGACGTTGTCTACCGGATCCAGCGTGGGGATCGAGGAAAATTGAAAGTGGTCCATTTGGATAGAATGTGTCATTTCAACGGGATGCTGAATGACGAAGTTGTTCGGGACGAACAACTGTAGGGAGGGAGCAATGTGATAACCACCTAAATGTGAGCAGCGACATCTAGCAGAAAATGTCGATACTGGAATAACAAAGTCTCGACTGGAGAGTGGAATCGAATTTTCTAGCAAATTGGAAATTGTATGGGACGCTGGATGGCGAGGATTGTTCTCGAAGTATGTCATTCGAGTATAAATACCAGCATCCCCAAGGTATGCAGATCAGTTCTAAAGTGTAATTTGAAGTGTTAATTAGGAGAAGTGATTAAGTGGTTTAAGTAAAAGATAAGAAAAGTATATGTGGTTGAGAAATTGAATTGTACTGAGAGAAAGAATTAAATAGTGAATTGTAACTGTACTGAATAAAGCGATTTCTATTGAAAAGAATAAGTTCTATTATTTGTACCCACACAAAAATTTTACAATATATAGCAGAAATCTTAGTTCGTAATCCTCTTCCCTTTTGATAATACAGAGACAGATATATGGGAGGCTTCGGCAAAGGATTGAGTGGTGGGTTAGGAGCGATGGTAGTTTTTGAAACTAGACCGTGTTCTCTGGGGGTATAGTATGCATCTGGAACTTACTTGAATGTAATTGTTCATGAAAACGTATAGAGTTGCCGCAGATCATTATGATTAGTGGGGAGACCTTCTTGCAGAATGGAAACCATTGCATTGGTTTTCGTTATACCGTCGATACAGACAGAGTCAGGTTTGTCATGTAGGTAGGCGAGATATAAGCGAACATTATCATATAATCTGCGGTCTCTTAAACGAGAGAGTACATATCGGCCATCTTCCCCAGAATCGATAAGGTGGTTGGTTAACTTTGCCTTTGGAAGAAGAATGGGGTCTAAAAAAGGAGGTGCTGTGGTGGGAGGGTGGGAGTCTAGCTTAGAACATGGGGAGCGAATAAAGAGCGAATAAACACGTGGGCAGAGTCACAATAACACAACCGCAACCCAATTTTATATTATTTATTAACGTATATGAATTATTAATAAACTCTACCTGCAGGCCTGAAACACATCTTATAGAAGGCACAGTCTTAATACACTACGAGAAATGCAACATCGAGGTTAACGGGATAACACACCAAGGCAACCCGGACATTCTTCCTCCATCAAGCAGCAAGATCCATACTAACACCACAACAGACGTGTTAAGCTTACGAAAACTACAAGACTTTAACTTCCATACAGAAGGTAAGATATTAGAAATGTGGTCCACCACCGATATATCCAACTACTTAACGCAAACATCATCGATAGTTATCATCTTTATCATCGTAATCATTCTGGCTACTTCTATAACCAAAAACCATGTTTACAAAACTTCCACACCAGATCATGTAACAACCCTTCACTCAACATACGCTCCTGCCAAAGAGACATCACCTTATCACTCCGAGACCGCTTCGATAAGGTCACTTTGGCCATCGCTTTACTCTAAGGGGGGAGGAGTTACGATCGCAATACGTCAAGGTCAACTACCTTGACCGACAATAACCCCAACAACACAAACAAACTACACATTGGGACAGCAATCAACCGGATGCAATTGAAACCCATTTCCCCAATAAATCAATCTAAAACCTTGTAAATGCTGAAGCAGCACAAATGTAAACTGTAAAATTGTACAGTAATCAAAAGTAAACATATAAATAATTGTAAAGAAAATTTAATAAAGCATTGTGTATTGTTCAGACAGAGAAAAAGGTTGTTTTTTTCTTATCCCGCGGATCTCCCTACATAACTCGCGCGTGTGCAAAAAAAAAATAAATAAATAAATAAAAAAAAAACTGATGGATAGCGGGTTGTGAGTGAAAATTTTGCAGGTGCACTCTTTCATATGGTTGTAAGGGCATAACACCTACAGCAATTTGATCCGGTAAATCAATGTCAGAATTTACACTTCGCAGTTTTGCTTAGTATCGTCGGTGTTTGTATGTGATTATAACTAGGGAATTCAGGGTAGACATAGCCAATATAGGTGGGCTAAAAAGTAATCACTTTTCTGCGTACGTCCACGTCTGTAAGTACAGACCCGCTATTTTGGCACTTAGTTAAACACAGGTAGATCCCCTCCCACACCTCTCAGATCATTCTGAAGCTACCTGGCTACGAACTAGTGCCATTATTCTTCTCTCACCGCGGTCTCGCCATTTACGTGCGTAGTGATGTAGCTTACCAAACTCCACCACAATGTGAACCATGTTCCAATCCAGAATTCACCTTCATGTGGTTAAAATTCCATCTCCGTAAGCAAATTATCCACTACTGCTTTATTTACAGAAGCCCCAACTGGACAGCAATTCGACTCTTAACGAGTTTGATACGCTGTCTGACTCCATTCAAAGAATTGTATCCCTGTATCCTCATACTGAAATCGTTATTACGGGCGACTTCAATATACACAATTCTGGGTGGCTTCGACATTCTGGACAGACAAGACCGGAAGGACGCTGTGTTGAGATCTTCACTGCGAAAACAACTTAACGCAGCTTGTAAATGTGCCCAAGCGAATACCAGACGTTGATAGTCCTACCGCCAACACCCTGGACTTCTTCTCACCCTGATAAATACACCGTTGATGTGCTCTCCCCTCTAGGCTCGTCGGACCACTGTTTAATATCACCTAATTTCTCGTACACCGACTACACAGTTAGAGGAAATGTTTCCCCAATAATGACGTGGATTCCGCTGCTGATAGGATTACAGACACCATTCTCTTTGGAATGAGATCCTTTATTCCTCATCGGATAAAAAGTAGCAAACCAAAAGAAAAGACATGGTACGACTCGAGCTGTAAAGAGGCCGTCAGGGTTAGAGAAATATTTTTTCGGTCATTCAAGACCAACCCGACAGAGGAAAACCGAAAAAAGTTCAAACGAGCCAGAAATGACTGCAACGCCTTGAGGCAAAAAATACTGCAATGTCCCAAAGGCAGTAACAATTTTTGATCGTTCGTCAAAAACATTAGAAATTCCGCCTCATCCTCAATCCCAACGCTCATTTACAATGACATTCCAGCTGTCAGCGCTTTGGACAAGGCCAATCTGCTTGCTGCACACTTTGCGGCCAGCTCAACACTCCCAGATTGTGCTGTGTCTCCGCCTACACTTGAATGCGTCGAATCTTCAATGGGACGAATCTACTTTCGCACTCGTGTAGTAGCAAGAGTACTTAAAGATCTCAACATACATAAATACGCTGGTGCAGATGGTATATCTCCCCTTCTTCTGAAGAGGTGTTCTTCCACGCTGGCTAAACCAATGCGTAAGCTTTTTCATCAATCCTACTCTTTAGGACTCTTCCCGAGCAGATAGAAAACAGCATTTATCCAGCCCGTCCCTTAAAAAGGCGAATCATCTTCTCTCTCCTCCTGCAGACCCATTGCACTTACGTCTTTCCAAGGTCGTGGAAACGCTGATAAATCGTCAGCTCATGAAATATAGCGAAACACGAAAATTTCTCAATGACCGGCAGTACGGTTTTCGTAGCAACAGGTCCACTGGTGATTTGATGGGATGTCTCACCGAAAAGTGGAACCAAAGCGTACATCAATCTGGCGAAAGCAAGATAGTTGCACTTGATATTTCTAAGGCATTTGACAGAGTTTGGCATCAGGCTCTTTTGCCGGAAATCAGTGCATTTGGGATCGACGACTCTCTCTTTCAATGGATTAGAAATTACCTTTCGGAACGTTCAATTCAAGTTGTCTTGGACGGTTTCAAGTCTGATATTTACAAAATAAATGCTGGCGAGCCCCAGGGCTCTGTTCTGTCTCTGACACTATTTTTAATTTTCATTAATGATCTCTTGATTGCTACTTCTAATCCAATATATTCCTTTGCTGATGACAGTACTCTCTGGTTTTCATATTCGTTCTTTGAAAGCCTAACAAAACGTACTCGCTTTCTCTTAAACCGTCAGCTGTTTGCGGTACACACAAAGCGTTTTTGTGTCTACGTGAAAAAGTCGGTGAATTCGAAAAACTTTCTTATCAAAAACTCTGATGACCTGCTTGCTGCTGCTGAGACAACTTAATAACAACATACCTATTCTATATACAATAACTATATTGCATTCTTTTTAGTTTTCTTTTTTTCTTTCATAATTCTTTTTTATTTATTATTTATGTATTCAACTCTCAATTTAGTTATTAAAATAACGTTTGTACATACTTTCTGCTCTAATTACAGTTCTCTAATTTTTTTTTTTTTGACTTGCTGTTTCTGACTTTTTTTTATTATTTAAGGACAACCATATATTAGATAATGGGAATGTCATGGGTGTGGGTAGGAACGAGAACTTGCATAATATGATCCGTGTGCTCTGTGCACAGAAGAATTGGTTAAAAATCTGTCATCTGAATGCACAAAGTTTACACAATGCATTGAAATTAGAGAAGTTCAAATATCTATTTGTAGAATCTCAGGTTGATGTTGTTTGTGTGCCTGAGACTTGGTTTCGTTCGAATGTCGAAAACAAAATGTATGGTGTGTGGTTTCGTGGTGATCGAGTGGGTCGAGTAGGTGGAGGATCTGCTAGTTATGTGCGCGAAGGGTTGCAGTGTAGGACACAGGGCTAGACTATTGTATGCGAGAGTCAAAGAATTCTATTAGGTACTGCTTACAGGGCAAATCAGTCTGTAGACTATATGCCGTTAGTAACCATTCTAGAGCAACTTTCCTATAGTAGCTCCCATGTTGTTCATGTTTGTTGGATCTGAAAGTTTTTTCTCATTTGCTAAATAACTTTAAATCGCTAAACGTATTCCCTGTATGTTGCCTGGTTGCTGTATGGCATTCATGACATTCAGTGTACTGATTGGAATAGTCTGAGGTGCATGCAGCCTGTTAGCGATAAAGTTGTGTTTTTTCAGGAGCAGATCAGATACCTTTTTAATAAACATATGCCACTAAAAACAAAAGTTATCTTTCGGTTTCATATGTACAGTTAGTCAAAAAATTATTCACACCCCCCATAAAGAATTACAAATTATTCAATATCTTTAAAAAAACAAATTCTATTTTTTCGAAAAAAATATATTTTTTAGTAATTCGATAACAATTTTGATTTAAGTAAAAGTAATAAAGAAAAAATTATAATACTAAATATACAATATAAAATAAGAAAGACCTCCCTTTTTTACGCCAAAAAAATATTCACACCCCATACATTAAATTCTAATTTTCGGGTCGCCTGGTTATTATTTTTATTTTTAAAAGAGAGCGTGTAGTGATCAGTTTATTTTAAGCCGGTTTTAAGTCTAAAAGTATTAAAAATGGTCAAAGGAAAGGAAATTTGCCATGATATTCGGCAAAAGATTGTGAATTTTCATAAGAAGGGATTGGGATATAAAAAAATAAGCAAACATCTTCAAATTAATAAAAATACAATAGCATCTATTGTGAAGAAGTATAAAGAAACTGGAAAAATTAAAAATCTCGGTGGCAGGGGGCGTAAAAGAAAAACAACGACCAAAATTGATGAAGTTATTTTGAGAGAGGTCAAGAAAGATCGACGAATATCAGCAAACAAAATCGCAGTTGACATTGAAGATGGATTTAACGTTAAAGTTACAAGTCAAACCATTAGAAACCGCATAAATGCGGCAGGGTACAAAGGAAAAGTTGCAATTAGGAAGCCATTCATTTCCAAAAAGAATGAACAACGAAGACTTGAATGGGCTAAAGAAAAAGTGCTTTGGTCTCCTGAGGACTGGAAAAAAGTTATTTGGTCGGATGAAAGCAAAATTTCACTTTTTGGTTCTGACGGTATAACACGCGTTTGGAGGAAGCAAGGAGGGCGTTTTAAAAAAGAATGTTTACGACCCACTGTTAAACATGGTGGAGGTAAGAATCTTCTCCCATTTATTACGGTATCCATGATATTTTATTCGTACATTTTACTTAGGAAACCGAATGATTTGGGGTTGCATGTCTTGGGGCGGCTGTGGAAATCTAAATTTCATCGAAGGAATTATGAGAAAGGAAGATTATCTCCAGATTTTGCAAGACAATTTGCTTTCAAGCGCTGAATTGTTGGGAATTGATGACAACTTTGTATTCCAGCAAGACGGAGATCCAAAGCATACTGCCAAAATCGTTTCCAAATGGTTTTCCCACAACAATATTAATGTATTGGATTGGCCTCCTCAGTCACCAGACCTCAACCCGATTGAGCAGTTATGGGCTATTGTGAAAAAACGGGTTGCAAAGTCTAGGCCTTCAAACATCGCCAATTTAAAAACTGTGATTGAAAATGAATGGAAAAACATAGCGCCGGATATTACAAATAAGTTGGTTGAATCTATGCCGAAAAGGTGTCGTGCTGTAATACAGGCCAAAGGCGGGCACACTAAATATTAAATGTGCGGTGTGAATATTTTTTTGTCGTAAAAAAGTGAGGCCTTTCTTATTTTATATTGTATATTTAGTGTTATAATTTTTTCTTTATTACTTTTACTTAAATCAAAATTGTTATCGAATTACTAAACAAATATATTTTTTTCCAAAAAATTGAATTTGTTTTCTTAAAGATATTGAATAATTTGTAATTCTTTATGGGGGGTGTGAATAATTTTTTGACTAACTGTATCTGTGATCAAGAGGTTGTCGCGGCGGTTCTATCAATAAAGTCAAACGCAACCGGAATCGACGGTGTTGATCCCCCGTTCGTAAAACTTCTCCTTCCTTACATTCTTCCATTACCCACATTTTCAACAGCATAATAACAGCTTCCGATTATCCACGTGAATAGAAGAGGACAAAAGTTATCCCAATCCCTAAAAAAGGAAATGACGATTATAGACGCATAGCAATTCTCCCGTTTTTAAGTAATGAAAAAAGTAATTTTGAAGCAAATGCAAGCATATTTGTCTATAAATAAGCTAGTAAGCAGTTTTCAGTCCGGTTTTCGTCCCAAACACAGGTGCAAAACAGCATTATTGTCAGTAGTCGATGACATTAGGAAGTCGTTGGACAAAAAATATGTTACTTTTCTAATTCTCTTAGACTTTTCAAAAGTGTTTGACACTGTTAACTATGTTCTTCTTTGCCGAAAACTTCAGACCATGTACAATTTCTCCAAAGAATCGGCAGAGCTTATTTATTCCTACCTAGTAGATAGGCAGCAATGTGTTGGGGTCAACAATAAAACTTAGAACTTTCTTAGGGTATCGAGTGGAGTTCCTCAAGGATCAATACTTGGACCTGTCCTCTTTTCTATGTACATCAATGACTTGTCACAAATTGTCCAACGGTGTCTGATCCACATGTATGCCGATGATGTCCAATTGGCTTTGAGTGGAAATATCAATGCCTTAGATCAAGCCGCTGTTGCGATAAATGAAGAATTGGACAATATTTTTCTCTGGGCTCAACGTAACTTTCTATGTTTGAATCCGGCAAAGTCGAAAGCTCTCGCGATTCATAGGAAAACACAGAACCTGCCTACCTTCCACCGATAAAACTTGGTGAAGAAATCGTCCCCTTTGTTCATACTGTAAGAAATCTCGGACTTAGTTTTAACGACTCCCTTACATGGATTGACCATATAAACACTATTATTCGCAAGGTTTATGGAGGCCTTCGTATACTTTGGTCAATTCAGATGTTTACACCTACAGCTATAAGGAAATTGACTCAATTTCTTATAGGAAACTTAATGTTGTATACAACAATATTGCTCGATATATCTATGACCTCCGAAATTATGATCACGTGTCCGTTTACTCAAAGTGTATTGTCGGCTGCTCGTTCGATAACCTGATAGTGCTTCGATACTTATCTTGCCTGCATGACATCATACAGACACATCAACCTGAGTATCTCTATAGCAGATTAGTTTTTTCAAAAATATGATCGCATATCAATCTCTGCCGTACACACTTGCACCGTTTTTTTTTGTGAGTAGATTTTAAGTCACAAAAATATGATGGCATGCAAATCTCTGATTAGTACTGAATTGGAAAAAAATGCCAGTTTCTGAAGCGAACAATCAATTTTCTAGGCTATGTTATCGACAACACGTCCATTAGACGAGAAGACGAAAGTTGTAGTAAGTTACCCGATGCCAAGAGATCGGGTCCAGCAAATCATAAACAACAGGCCGTCTGAAAACACGAAGCATATACTCCTTTTAAAATACTTACTGGAATAGATATGAGGATAAAAAAGGATATCCAAGATATACTCAATGAAGAGGTATTCGAGGAATTAGATGAGGTTGTCAAATAAGACAATATGCTGCTAAGACAAATAACATGAAGATCTAGATTGAAAACTAGAGATTCCACCTTCGAAAACGAAAAGAATCGATGAAATATAAGATGAACGACTTCGTAGAAGTACGCAGGACTCAGTTTGAACCAGGGTTAAAGCTAAAACCGAAGATTCTGGGACACTATAAGATAGTCAGGGTGTGTAAGCACGATCGATATAAAGTTGTTAAGATGAGGAATCATGTCGGGGCGCACAAACGCCGCTACTGATAGTATGAAACCTTTGACGAAATCATTCGGGGCGAACGATTTAGCAGGATGGCCGAATGTGGGACTTGTTAAAAGGACGACGGTCGACATAAAGACGACAAAGATGATCACACACGACGTCAAGATGCAATACGAACGAAGTATGTACAAGGAAACAAAGGAAGAAAGAACACACAGACGAAACAATCATACGAGGAGAATGGGAAAAGATTAGTCCTTACGAAGAACAAAGCCATTCGACAGTAATCGATAGTAGTGAATAGACTCGACCATACTGATACTCCGTCTTAAATCACATAATACAGGGTGTCCCCCAATTCGTTAAGGATAGTTTAAGAAATGATTCTTGCGTATATTTTAAAAAAAAATCGCACTACAGTAAAGGTCGATCTCCTTTATCGAGGATTTAAGAAAAGGCTTACTTTGGTGTACCGTACCCCAACTTAACGGAAATTCTTCTGTTAATACTAATGGTAGAAACATTGTTTAAGACCTTATTTTTAGAATAAAATCCAGCCTTTCCTACTGCATTTAAAACAAGTTGATATCTTATTTGAGTCTTAAGATATTCAATTTATAAACCGGTTCCATATCTCTTGCCTTTGAGGTCACTTTTCTCCAGAAAATACGTAATAAACATAACGTTTTACTATTTTTTTGTTATTAACGTAGCAAGAATAGAAAAAAATATATCATCAACAAGTTTACAGAAAAACCCATAGATATTATGATACTTGGGATAAACTGAAGCAGGTAAAATTTAAAAAAAAAAGATTTTCTTGTCTTAAGTTCCAAATGCTTTGAATAAAAAAAGATTTTGTGCGGTCTTAGATAATTTTTATTTTATATGTGTACTAAACCAATTATAGTAGGTGCTCAAAGTGTCCTCTTTGGTTTTGCATGCATCTAGAGCCCGTTTTTGGATGCTTATTGACGATAACTGCTGCCTCACTTTTGAAGACGCTTCGAGAATACGCTCTTCCAATTTATTTAAAGTTGCTATTTGGGTTAAATAAACAAGTTCTTTCATTCTTCCCAATACAAAAAAATCCAATACTGTAAGGTCAAGAGACTTTACAGACCAGTGAACTGGTCCATTTCATCCTATCCAGCAATTACCGTACTCTTCATCTAGCCATTTCTTAACGTCACGACAATAGTGGGTTGGTGCACCATCGTCTTGGAAATATGATGAAACTAGTGGAATCAGTGGAATGTCAATAGTTCTGGTAAATCATTTCGCAAGAACTCTAGGTAGTTTGTAGAATTCAGCGTAGGTGGTAGTTTGAAAGGGCCGATTAACTTGTTTCCATTTATACCTGCCCACATATTGATGCTGAATTTGTATTGAAATGATTTATGGCTCCTTGTATATGGATTGTGTGCGTATTCTTCGTTTTTAAACGCAGACATTTATTGAAATTTACTCTTTCTGAGGACTTTTAAGGAACAGAGTAAGGAAATGAGGGTTTCGACAAAACTTTTAATAGCTATGCAATTTTAAAAAATCATTGCAAAATTATTAATTCTTTGAAAACCACTCTTATTGACAAATGTTGTTAGAAACGTAGGTGAAAAATCATAAATACCTCTTTTTATCTCCTGCAGGTTTTCCCAAGTATCATAAAATCTATGGGTTTTTCTGCAAACTTGTTGATGATTTTTTCATTATTATTGTTATTTTCATAAGAAAAAAAATAGTAAAACGTTATGTTTATTACACATTTTCTGTAGAAAAGCACCGCAAAGTCAAAAATTAGCATGGGCAAGAAAAATGGAACAGGCTCAGAAATTTTATATCTTAAGACTCACAAGATTTCAACGCAGTTACAAAGGCTGTAATTTCTTCTAAAAAGAAAGTCCTAAACAAAGTTTCTACCATTAGTATTAACAGAGCAATTTCCGTTAAATTGGGTCAGGGTACACCAAAGTAGGCTTTTTCTTAAATCCTCGATAAATGATGTTAACATTTACTGTATAATGATGTTTTTTTTAGAATATACCCAAGAATCATTTTCCAAAATTATTCTTGACGATATATACAGGGTGTATATACTTTTTGTAAAATACACCAACCTTGTACATATGAATTTTATTATTATATTATTAAAAGACAAGTAAAAGTGAACTACATTAAATCATTTTTTTTGTGTCATTAACCCCCACAATACTTATAGGTGATTTCAATATTGATTGGTGCAAAAGTAACACTTATAAAAGAGAAATGAAAAGAATCTGGAACAATACTCCAGAGTTACGTCACAATTTAACATAATAGTTGATTATATTGTGACAAATTTAAACAATATAAAAGGTAAACCAGAGAAGAGGGAAAGAATATCATATCACGAAAGTATAGAGATTGTCATTGAAAATGAAAATATTAAAAACGAAAATAGTAAAACCGCAAGTTTTTTTAAATGCTGCAGGGAACAATTTACACGGGAACTAACTACAGTAGATACTAAATGTGAAAGAGAAAATACTAATGAATTAGACAACATTTCAAGAAACACAACAGCAAAATTTTCATCCAAAAAAACCTTGGAAACAAGCAGCCAATCAAATAAATGCTTAAGTAATTCTAAAAAATTCTAAATAAATATTTATTCTAAAAAATAAAAAAATTGAAAAATATCATAGCTGGGATGAATATAAAATCATAAGGAGTCATTTTAAGGCTAAATTTAATGAAGCAAAACGCAAATTTAGAAATTTTAAAATCAGTACAGCAAACGGGCAAAAGCAAATGCTGAATACTATAAAGAATTTGGAGTTAAAACAAAATATGATAAATCACATATAATTAATATAATTTTCAAAAAGACCAACTGTACAGATGGTGATGAAATTTCAGACATCTTTAATAAACATTTTATAGAAAGTCTACTAACAATAAGAAGCGATATCGAAGATAAGGAATATGTAAATAATATTATGCAATACAGATTCAAATTTCTATTTCAGCAAATTACATTAGGAAGACTAAAAAAAGTAAGTAAAGATTTAAAAAATAAGGCTGACAAAATTACTCCTGAAATAATAATTGATACTCGTAATTAGAGTACATTAGGCTATACCCTGCTTAAAATAGTACACAATTGATTACAAAAGGGAGAATTTCCAAATTCATGGAAGGAGTCGATGGTTACACCAGTAGAAAAAGTCTATAATACAAACCACATGCGAGGAAATTCATCCAGTTAACACATTAAGAACGCTAGACAAAATGAAAGCGTAGTAAAACAACAGCATCTGGGTTACTATATATGGAAAGAAATAATAGGGTTATTGACGCTCTTTTGTAGCACTTGTAAAAGAGTATTTTTTACATCAAAGCGTGAACGCAATCTGCCATATTAATAGCATTGAGTCTTAAGTCAAAATTAGCTGTTTTTTGTTTACATATGGGTCATAGCACTTGTGGTCTGATTAACAGTAGTACAGTTTTGAGAAATCCTTGTTTACCTTGAAACAAAAACTACTAAATGATGAGTAGTTATCAAGCCTACACTTCACACATCAAGCCTCCTTTGTGCATCAAAGAAATAATGTCATTCATGTGGTCATTTACGCACTTATCTCCATTTTTATAAAATTTGCCCTTAGGCCCCTTGTGCTCTGTCCCCCCATATAAAATAATTGTGGCTTTATAAGAAAAATCAAGTGCTTTTTATTTACGACCACATTTTTCTCGTCAATGCTTTTTATTTAAAGAGATTTTATGAATTGAGAGAACTAACCGACAAACAATACCCCCTTCTATATTCTACTGGTAAAAATGTAGAGATATGGGATCAGAGTTAAAAACCTGGAATGGTTTAAGTTGTTTCTCTCAACAAGGTCGCAAAGAATAAAGGTCAACAACAGAATGCCAAATGCAATAGAAGTAAACATAGGAGTTCCGAAAGGCTCAATCGCTCAGACCACATTATGGCGTATTTTGCACCCATACAAGATCATGCTGACTCAAGAATTGAAGTCGATAGACCATTTGAAGTGACGTACGTTCTCCGATTGGGTTCTGGAGAAGATGAGCCAAGATGATGAATTTCATCGCAAAATCATCTTCAGTGACGAAGCTCATTTTTGGCTCAATCGGTTCGTCAATAAGCAAAATATGCGTTATTGGTCGGGTGGAAATCCACATGTGCTTCATGAATCACCACTTCATTCACAAAAAATAACTGTTTGGTGCGGTTTGCAGGCCGGCAGTGTTATTGGGCCATATTTTTTCGTCGACGATAACGATCGTCACGTTACTGTGAATGGTCAGCGTTATCGCGCCATGATCACCAATTATTTTTGGCCCGAATTGGAAGATATGGACTTGGACGACATGTGGTTTCAACAGGATGATGCCACAAGCCACACAGCACACGATACAATCGATTTATTGAAGAGTAAGTATGGTGAGCGTGTTATCTCAAGACATGGGCCAGTCGATTGGCCGCCTCGTTCGTGCGATTTAACGCCGCTAGACTATTCTCTGTAGGGCTACATTAACCCTTTGTTCCCGGAGGTGTCAATATTTTAAAATATTTTTATAAAACTTTGAAATTTAGATAAACTCTGTTTTATTAATAATCAATTTAAATAAAAAAAAAAATTTTAACTTTTTTAAATCTTTCATTAATATTTTTAGAAGTGGTTTCGCCACGTAACCAGTAGGAAACTAAGAAAAAAAAAACAAAGAAAAAAGGTTACAATATAATAACAATTCGCAGCAAGAACACGACCACCTTGTACGGTGAGGCTGTGAGGTGTTTCTAAATCTGCAGGAATAGCGCGACCTGTTTCTTCTTGAAACTCTTTTTTGGCACAAATATTGCAAATACACTGCAAAATAAAAACCACTTCAAATGACACGAACCATCAAACTAATGCACAAAAAATCACTTACACGCACTGAAACACGCCGACGACGTGAAATTGGGTCCAACGAATCGACCGCTGCATATGAACCGGTGGCCATATGAACGAAGTCGAGTTCCATTCATAAATGTTTTGATTGTACTTCAAGCCGATAATAAAGTTTTTGAAATATCTCAAATGGTTTGCGTTTTATTTAAAAAAAAAAGTTGTCAAGTCCTTATTGGAAAACCTTTACTATCATTAAACCTCATTTTGAATGTTGCTCGACTGTTTTATACACATGCTGCAACCGCGGTCAGATAGAAAGACTTCAAAAACTTCAGAATAAAGCAATGAAAAGCATATTAGGATATCACACCAATAAGATGCATTCTGGATGCGCTTAAATGCATACAAGAAAGATTGGAACTCAACACTCAATAGCAGTCTTGAAAATGAAGCAGGGCGGTGCACCGAACTATATAACAGATGCACTAAGATACGTAGGTGAATCACAGATGTGTCAAATACGTAGCTGAAATGATTTCAGAATTTATCATCAGATTTCTACAGCCGTTCCAACACAGTCTTGTATAAGGGATACTTTTATATAAAGCGATATAAAAACTAAATATAATTTTAGATTATTCAAAATAAAGTCTATTAAGTTTGTTAAAGTAAATAATTGGATTATTGTAAGAATAACCACAGAACAAAGACTGAAATTATACTAATACTTATATGTATTTTTAAGACCGTAAAGTAGTATTTTACTAATAAATGAAATACTACTACAATACTACGAGTACTATTACCTTACTGCAGAGCAGTTTTAATGTCAAATGTTCGTAATTCTATCGGTTCCCTCTGATTTTTTACTTCTCAGTGAATCGAAGATGGCGTGGAGCTCTTCCTTGGAAATGAACGGAAGTAGCCTCCTCCTGTTCGAAATTTTTATCATTGAACTCTGTGAACCCTGTACAAGGTTTCTTTTGACCTGGTGCAGTGTGTCAATAGTTTTATCGCGAAATTTGTCTTCGTTGTATGTGCCTATACCGTGATATTGTTTCGTTTCGTTTTATGGTCTCGTCCATTTGTTTGAAGTACCTGTCAATCTCTCCATTTGACAGATTTCTGTTTGACGGTGGAGGTGGATAGGGCGAGTTTGAGGAGAGTTCCCTAGTCAATGTTCTGGAGAGGTTTGTCCAACGTACCGACGAACTATCCGTCGCTTTTACACCGTGTCTGTACACAACATCTACATCTAAATATTTTATAAAAAAGTTGTTGCCTATGGCCACTTCCTTTCCCATCTTAAACGTATTAATTGGTGGAACCCTTTGTTTCGTAGTTTTACCCTGTTGCTGTTGATTCTGGCACTGTTTTTGTTGCTGTTTTATCTTCTTCTGCTGCGATTGCTCTTTAGGATGCTAAGCTGGGAGCTTAGAGCTCTGAGGTTTTTGCTTTCTGCCATTTGTTTGGCTTTGATGACCAGCACCTTTTATTACAGCTTTATAATGCTACTATTGAGAGATTTGAATTGTTCATCTTTGTTTTCAGATTCAGATGCCATTAGAGGGAATATTATTATTTGACCTCGCAGGCGTCGCATTATTTTACCGTCAGAAACGTGTGGGTAATCGTCGCATGCTGGGTTGTGTTGTTAGCTCTTTGTTGCTGCTGACGTTGTCGCCCCCTTCCCTTTCTTCAACTGGCAGCTTTTCAGATGAAGCTGATGCAGTTAACAAAGTTAGGAGATGACCTCACCTCCTCCTTTTCTTCGCATTTGTTTCGCTTCCAATTGTTGATGCGTGGACTGTTGTCATTGCTTGGTCGGCTGATTTAATCATGCTATCCGCTGATCTCCGCTATGGGGAGAGCAGACCGCTCGCTATCTTATATCAACTAGTTTTGTGCACTTGTTATTTATTTATTATTACAATAAATATAAAAATAAAATAAAGAATACAAATGTTTGTTTTCCTCGCTGGGGAATCAAATCCGCAACACTTGAATTATAGTGAGAACACTGCTACCACTTCGGCGAACTCGGTCGTACAAGTCTAAAAGCTAATTAAGGATAACGGATTTTATATTACTCGCTGAAAAACTAAAACACATCTAATTACTTAGAAACTTAGAATGTCCATGAATGACTGTATATTTTTAGTATATGTTCGGTGTGGCGCATCGGAAAATCTTTTCCACCCACAATCATCTCCCATCTTGAGAGATTTTGCTTGGCAACGGCAAACATGCCGTAGCTGGGAATCTAACCTCTTGTTAATTTTTGAAAATGTTACTAGTCCTTTACAATACTTTCTATAAAAAAATTTTATTAAATATATACATATATATATAGCTCCGCTGAATGGAATTTTTCAATGGATTGTCTAATTTTCCAATGCGGCAGAAATACTTCTCTTTGTTTTCCTTCTATTTTGCTGTTTAATTAATTTTCATTGATAACATTAACAATAACAGAAACTTTTTTTTAGTGTTTACATATGTGACCAATATATAATATAATACAATATAATATATAAAAAAAATTGTTTTTTATAAATTTATCTCTGATTATTTGTGACCTAGTTAAATGTTGTCCTCGCTTTTCGTCTTCAAGATTAAAATTCAGTGACCTCGATTTGCTCACATACTTATGTTGTCATTATTGTTTTGAGTGAGAACTCCATTATTATCGACAATTTTTTAATAAGGCTAATAGGAGTTTTTACTCTTAAATAAAATACTGTTTTGAACTTTAAAGTACCTGATGATATATATATATTGATGTAGATAAAATACACGCCCTTTTTAAATGTATTCCAAAACGATTCTTTTTTTCTTTTTTTTGGCACGAAATTCCCTTATTAGTTTATTAAAGATGTGCAAGTAAACTTATTGCAGTTATTATTCACTACCGATTTTCGATAATTTTTATTTGATAATTTAATTAAATAATGTTAAGATGTATGTACATTTTCTCGTTCTTGCACAAAATGAGTATACCACTTTGGAGAATTAGAAATCTTGCGTTTTTCAAATTACACTGCCTTCTATATGAAAGTATGATTTTATATGAAATTTTGTTTCTAATTAAAAATAAATGAATTGCGTGAAGACAGGGACAAATCGCACTTTTCACAAAAAATTAGAGACAAATCGCACTTTTCACAAAAAAAATAATAACATTGTAGGTGAGAAAACTAACGAAACAAATATATAGCACTTGGTTAAATAAAGTCACATGAAAAAAAATTGACTGCTAATGAAATAATCGTACTTTGCGCAAGTTCGTTTAAATAAGTTTTATTCTAAGATTAAAAAAAAACTATTTTTCCTCTTAACTATTAGATCAAACAGAAATCGTCACACACCCAAATCGAACGACGCCATTTTACTTTATCATGACAGCGCATACGAGAATTAACTGAACCAAATTGGGCTTTCTTCATTATTGACACTCTGTAAAGTGCTTTCAGCGCAATTTTTTTTTACCCACTCGGCTAAAATGACTTTTGACAGCTCATTGCCGGGAGCAAAATTCATATATTTATAAAGTTTAATTTCGGTATGGAACAAAATAAATAAATTGGTTAAAGAATTTATTGTTATCTGATAAGTATAAAGAAATAAGTGCTCGTGAAGTGTTTAGATGGGTTAGTTTAAATAGAATCGTGCTTTATAAAATGTATACAAAGCACTTGCGAATCGCGAAGAAATAATTTTCCTTGTTACTCGTATTTCCTTATTCAATATTAAGTAAATAATATAAAGGCTTTATCTAATATATCGTTAAACAAGTCAATAAAGACAGTGATACGCAACTTAAAACTTCACAGATAGAATCTTATTAATGTTACAGCAACATTATTTCAAGAGGTGGAAGGTGTTGGTGAAAGTGAAAAATTGGTGGAAATTGGCTAGGTTCTTAAGTTGTAATTGAAGCAGGATCAAGTACAAGAGAGTATTTGCAACCGCTCGCAACTTCCACGAAGCGAAATAGTCAATTTGATATATTCTGCTAGTAACAACACAACAATTTCTTCGTGTTTCACATGTGTTTTGTTTACATATTTTAAAGCACGATTCTATTTAAACTAACCTATCGAAACACTACACAAGCACTTACTTCGAAATTCGTCTATTTTTTCTCGACATTTTACCTTTATTGACACCCAGGACGAAAATTCTAGCGGATATATTTTGTACTTAAACCCCTATGTCAATTTCTGACAGTTCGTTGGTGGGAGCAAATTTGCATGAGAAATTAAAATTCGATACAAAATAAAATTAATAATTTTTCTAAAGAAATTGTTGTCTTCAACAGTCGAGAAAAGATACGTAATTATCGAAATTGACACCCGGTAAAGTGCTTTCAGCGCCCCTTGGTGGCATTTTTTGTACCTCCACGACTGGACAGATTTTGGCTGGGAGCAAAATCATATGTAAAGTTTAATTTCGTTTTGGAACAAAATAAATAAATTAGTTAAAGAATTTATTTTTGTCTGATCAGAATAAAGTTGAAATGTCGAGAAAAAATACGCGAGTTTCGAAATAAGTGCTTGTGAAGTGTGTAGACGGGTTAATTTGAATAGAATCGTGCCTTAAAAAATGTAAACAAAGCACTTGTGAAACACTTATAAATTGTTGTGTTGTTACTTTTCTATTAAATATTTAGTTAATACTGTGTAATATAGTGTCTTTTTGTTAAATATATGGTTAAACAAATCAATAAAATAGTTAAATGCTGCTGAAAATTCGCATAGTTGGAATACTACACATGTGTATGTATATGCATATACTCATAGCAGAATATTTTAAAAGGACTATTTCGTTTGGTGAAAGTGAAAGAATACTGAAAGCTGGTTGTAATTACTCTCTTGCACTTGATCCTGCTTCAATTATAACTTAAAAACCAAACCAATTTGCACCAACTTTTCAGTTTCACCAGCAGAAACATTCCCCTTGCAATAATATTGCTGTAACATTAATAGGATTCCATCTATGAAAACTTTAAGTTGCATTTCACTGTCTTTATTGACTTGTTTAACAATATATTAAATAAACACTTTATATTATTCACTACGAACTTAATATTGAATAAAGAAATAACAAGAAAAACAATTTCTTCGCGTTTAACAAATGCTTTGTTAACATTTTTTAAAGCACGATTCTATTTAAACTATCCCATCTAAACACTTCACAAGCACTTATTTCGAAACTCGCGTATCTTTTCTCAACATTTTAAGCCAACACGTATTTGAAAACAAAAATTTCTTTAACAAAATTAATAATAATATTCCGTACCGAATTTTCACTTTTCATACGAATTTGCTCGAGCCAACGATCTGTCAGAAATTTATATAGTCGAAATAGTACAAAAAATTTCCGCAAGAATTTTCGTACCGAGTCTCAATAAGTGCTTGTGAAGTGTTTGGATATCTTTGTTTAAATAGAATCGTGTTTTAAAAAATGTAAACAAAGCATTTGTGAAACGCGAAAATTGTTTTTGTAGTTATTTTTTTATTCAATATTAAGCCCATAGTGAATAAATAATATGAAATGTTTATTTAACATATTGTTAAACAAGTCAATACAGACAGTGAAATGCAACTTAAAATTTTTGTAGATCAAATCCAATTAATATTACATCAATATTATTTCAAAGGCAATATTTCAGTTTTTTTTTATAATTTACGCGCGCCTAAGGGGTTAGATACCCTTTTACTGTTGTTTTGTCGCGGGCGGAAGTGTAGAAGGAGGAGAAAGGAAAAATTGTTTTTGTAGTGGTTTGAAACTCAGGTGTGTTTGGTTTTGATATTCGCTCTCCAGGGGTGGGAGTCCGAATAGGGCGGAGAGTTTTTTCTTCACTCAGAATGATTCGAAGTTTATAATTCGAACTAGTTTTTTGTGCTTGAAACTCTACAACAGCCAAATCTACGTGTCAGTGTTATGCCTTCACACGCAGAATTTTTCTGTCTGAGTTCCAATCACACAAATGAAAAATTGAAAGACTTGTCATGGTCAGGATTCGAACCTTGACCCTCAGAGTAAGAAGCGATTGCTAGTACCACTACACCACGGCCACCCCGTAAGTAAGTTTATGAAAGTCAAAATTTGGTGGAAATTGGCATGATTCTTAAGTTGTTTGTATTTGCAACCAGATCGGAGCATTCTTTAACTTCCCTCAAGCGAAATAATCAATTTGTTATATTCTGCTAGGAGTATATACATACATACATATATATATGCAGGACTACATTTATGCAAATTTCTACTTGCATTTCACTATCTCTATTGATTTGTTTAACCATATATTTAACAAAAGGACACTGTATTACACAGTATTCACTAAATATTCTACGGAAAAGTAACAACAACAATTTCTTCGTGTACTTTGTTTACAATTTTTAAAGCACGCTTCTATTTATATTAACTCATCTAAACACTTCACAAGCACATATTTGGAAACTCGTGTATTTCTTCTCGACGTTTTAATTTTCTGCTTATCAGCCAACAATAAATTCTTTCACAAATGTATTTATTTTGTTTCACACCGAAATCAAGTTTTACACATGAATTACCAACCATTGTACAACTCTGTAAGCTGCCAGAATGGCTAAAATGACAGCAAATTTCACATAATTTTGGCTAGGTACATATGTATGTGTAATAAAAGTACAAATAAAAGGAAACAGCAAAGATAATAGAATATATGAAAGAACCTGTTTTTAGGGCACAAAAAGAGGATGGTTTCAGAACACTTAAAAAGGGCCTAAGAACTAGTGCTCTTGATTTTACCCGAGTAATACCCATCTCAACAGTTACCCGGGTACCCGTGTACCCAGGAAATGCGGGTAATACCCAAGTTCGCATGTACCCGGTAATGTCAGCTATCGGGTACCCGACAATATCGGGTAACGGGTACTTAAGGGTTACGAATACTCTAATTTAATAAAGTTAGTAATGTTCATCTTTGGTGAGGATGGGGAACATATTCCACAAAGACAACTTGGCTTGCATGAGCAAAAATTAATTCAAAGTTGCCCTGCAAGATGGAATACATCTTATTTAATGTGTGAAAGCCTCTTACCAAATCGAAATGCTGTTATTGCGGTTTTGGCACATAGAGGTATTACATCTCCAAGCTCTGAAACTTGAAGTAAGCGAAAGGGAATGGCCACAAAGAGAAGCTATGGTTAAAATCTTGAAGCCATTCAAGATATATGAAATTCTCGAGTAAACATTTGTGCGAGAACGTTAAATTTTCGTTTTTTATAAAATAAAGTACGTGTGCTTGCCGTGTGAGAATTTTAGGGTTCTTTATAAGTACCGTCATTTTTTTTTTAGGAACTATTTACCTTGCTGACGGCAGCTGAAATTCCAACCCTCTTCTTTTACGAATTTCAAATAGGACACAATTGCATAACACATTTGAGGATTTAGCGGTAAACGAACGCACTATACGACGTTGGTTTGGAAAGTTCCGTTCGGAAGATGTCAGCCTCGAAAATAAAACACGTGGGAAGCCGGAAACGTTAGTTAACGACGATGTTTTAAGAGGAACGGTGGATGCGGACCCAACAAAATCGGTGCGGGAGATTGCAAAAGCATGGGAGTTTCCCCAAAGACAATAAGTCGACAACTTTTTTCTGTCATAGGAAAGGTAAGGAAACTCAATAAGTGAGTACCCTATGAACTGAACGAATCCCAAAAACTACGGCGCCTGAAAGTCTGCTCATCGCTCACATTAAGAAACCAAACTGAGCCGTGATTGCACCGGATAGTCACTTGTGATGAAAAGTGGATACTGTATGATAATTGTAAAAGATCTGGGCAGTGTTTTTATTCAGATGAAAAACCAAAACACACCCCTAAGCCCGACCTTCACCAGAAAAATTTTATGGTGACAATCTGTTGCACATCGAAAGAACAAATCCACTTTTATTCCTCATCGGATGAAGAGTATCAAACCAAAAGAAAAGGCATGGTACGACTCGAGCTGTAAAGAGGCCGTCAGGGTTAGAGAAATATTTTTTCGGTCATTCAAGACCAACCCGACAGAGGAAAACCGAAAAAAGTTCAAACGAGCCAGAAATGACTGCAACGCCTTTCCTAAGCGTATGAAATTCCAATACGACCAAAAACTGAGGCAAAAAATACTGCAATGTCCCAAAGGCAGTAACAATTTTTGATCGTTCGTCAAAAACATTAGAAATTCCGCCTCATCCTCCATCCCAACGCTCATTTACAATGACATTCCAGCTGTCAGCGCTTTGGACAAGGCCAATCTGCTTGCTGCACACTTTGCGGCCAGTTCAACACTCCCAGATTGTGCTGTGTCTCCGCCTACACTTGAATGCGTCGAATCTTCAATGGGACGAATCTACTTTCGCACTCGTGTAGTAGCAAGGGTACTTAAAGATCTCAACATACATAAATCCGCTGGTCCAGATGGTATATCTCCCCTCGCTGGCAAAACCACTGCGTAAGCTTTTTCATCAATCCTACTCTTTAGGACTCTACCCGAGCAGATGGAAAACAGCATCTGTCAAACCCGTACGTAAAAAAGTCGAATCATCTTCTCTCTTATCCTACAGACCCATTGCACTTACGTCCCTTCTTTCCAAGGTCATGGAAACGCTGATAAATCGTCAGCTCATGAAATATCTCGAAACACGAAAACTTTTCAATGACCGGCAATATGGTTTTCGTAGCAACAGGTCCACTGGTGATTTGATGGCATGACTTACCGAAAAGTGGAACCAAAGCGTACATCAATCTGGCGAAAGCAAGATAGTTGCACGTGATATTTCTAAGGCATTTGACAGAGTTTGGCATCAAGCTCTTTTGTCGAAAATGCGTGCATTTGGGATCGAGGACTCTCTTCTTCATTGGATTAGAAATTACCTTTCGGAACGTTCAATTCAAGTTGTCTTGGACGGTTTCAAGTCTGATATTCATAAAATAAATGCTGGTGTGCCCCAGGGCTCTGTTCTGTCTCCGACACTCTTTTTAATTTTCATTAATGATCCCTTGTCTGCTACTTCTAATCCAATATATTCCTTTGCTGATGACAGTACTCTCTTCTTTTCATATTAGTTTCCGGATTCACGGCCCTGCTCTTCAGCGGTAGAACGAGAACGGCAGCGTATGCTAAGATCATTCTTTAATAATATGCATATATATTTCATTATAAAAAAAATTTAAAATATTATATTACCCATACAAAACACTGTTTTAATATAAAAATCAACAATATATACATAAATTAAAAACATCAATTACAGTCCATTCCAAAACATTTAATGGTCCTTCTATCAGCCAGATTAATTTTGATCAGTGCTTCGTGAAATAATTAATTTAACTGTAATACGTAATTCAAATTTTATTTTTTGTTAATGAATATATACTCCATGGATTATATTGTTTTGTGAGTAGGTGCATGAACATTTGAAGACTTTTTCGTTAAATACCTTTAACAAGATTTGCTACGCATACGTGGTCTAATTTTGTGTCGCGTCAAGATAAGCTTCTCGAATTTTGTGATGAAACAGACTTTATCGATCCTGAGCCAGAATTCTCTGAATATGAAGAAAAATACTGTTTAGCTCATTTCCTACTTACATCTGCGATTCGGGAGAATTCCACAGACCTAACTTCAAATTCTAAAGTTACATCTCAAATATCGATTGAAGTGCGGTTAGCCAGACAACAAACTTCATTTCTAAAGCTGTTGGCAACTCCAGCGATGAAAGAATAAAAATGAACTGAATCAACTGACAGCCATCTGACAGCTAACTAAAAAAGGTTCTTTTTTTTAAGGCATTCGACCGTTGCAACGCCAACTAGGAGCTGATGTAGGCAATCCACTAATTTTGTAACAAAGTGAATTTTTATAATAAATTGAAGTTTCGTTAACAAAATTTGGATTTTGAATTTGTTTAATAACAAAATTTTACAAAATTATATGCCATTTACGCAACAAAATGTCGAAAATGTCAGGACAAGTTATGGCGTCGAAAGATCTAGAATCCAGAAACTGCGCCATGTGCAACAATGCCGACATGAATGAAATGGTGGAATGCGATCAATGTGACGCGTGGTTTCATTTTAACTGCGTCAATGTAACCGCATCCATTTCAAAAGAAGACTGGAGTTGCGCAAAATGTACCACAATGGTTCTGCCCAACGATGGAATTAAATCTAAAACGCCTTCTGTGCAGTTCAATTACGAGTACAGCGTTTAAAACGCACCAGTGTCGAACTCAGGTTATTAGAAGAACGCAGACAACTACAGAAGCAACGGGATGAAGAATATCTTCAGAAGAAGTTTGAACTTCTCATGCAGGAGGAAGAGGACGAAGAGTCATCAAGGGATGGCGATCAAGAGGAACCTCATAATCGAGTAGGACAATGGCTGCAAAATGAACAAGAATGCAATTTTCAACGCACCTCAGGCAAGTAATCAACAAGAGTTTTCAACCCAACCACCTATTTCCTCTAAAATTCCGCCGTCACAAACCAAAAATTTCATATCCCACCCTTCCAATCTACAATATTTTGAAAAATGCAACAATAATAACGTTATGCCTAAACAAGAGATACAGAACCCAAACCAGCATCAAATAGCAGCTCGTCAGTCGCTCCCAACCGAGCTTCCTATCTTTAGTGGAGATCCGGATGAGTGGGCGTTATTCTTTAGCACATTGGAGAGCACCACAAAGGTATGTGGTTTTAATAATCACGATAATCTGATCCGCCTCAGGAAGTGTCTTAAAGGTAAAGCTCTTAACGTGGTTAGAAATAGACTTTCCCTACCATCTAATGTGGCAAGGATAATGTCCACACTACGAACATTGTTTGGACGCCCAGAATTAATAATTAACACCATTTTGCAAAAAATTCGGCAAAGTCCTCCACTCCGAAATGACAAATTAGAACAAATTGTGGAGTTTGCATTTGCTGTTGAAAATCTTTGCACGACAATGGAGGCTTCTGCGTTACACGATCATTTAAATAACCAGCTGTTGCTTCAAGAATTGACTGACATGCTGCCAACAAATTTTAAAATGATGTGGGCTGTACACAAGAGAAGTCTTAAATCTGCAAATTTGTCTCGGTTTGATGAGTGGTTGTCTGAAATGGCAGAATCCATTAGCGACGTAACTTACTCACCATTAGTGTTAAGTGAGTATAAAAGCTACAAACGCCCAAAAGAGAAAGGCCACGTTCACTTACATGCAGAAACTCATCACGACAACATAAACAGCAAGCAGTTATGTCAAATTTGCAATAACATCTGCGTATCTGTAGATGAGTGTAGTGTATTCCTGCAACAAAGTAGGAACGAGCGTTGGGAGGCAGTAAAGCAACATCACTTATGCCGAATGTGCTTAAAATCGCATCGCAGAGCACAATGTAAAGTCAACAAGGTTTGTGGCATAAACGGATGTACTTTTAGACACCATTCACTCCTCCATAACTTCAACATCAATCCCGAGCAAATTATCAAAACCAAGAACACTGAACCAGGTTATAATGAAGTAGTTACAAATAAAAAATTCACACATAACTGCTGCAATAAACATAGCTACAATGAAAGTGAAATTTTGTTTCGATACATTCCAATAAATCTGTTCAGTCGAAACAAGATGGTACGAGCGTATGCATTCCTTGATGATGGATCTTCGCTTACTATGATGATGAATTGGAGCTAACCGGCCAAGTAGAGCCACTATTACTGAAATGGACTGGAGGTACACACCGCGAGGAGAGTGGATCAAGAATAATTTCCGTGGACATTTCCGGTATAGATGAAACACATCCCAAGTTTTCCATGACCAAGGTACGTACGGTGAAATCTTTAAGCCTTCCTAGTCAAAGTGTGGACGCCGCAGAACTTGCTCTTCATCATCCTCATCTCCGAGGCATACCGATCTCGTCATACCACCAAGCAGTTCCTCGTTTGCTGATCGGGCTCGACAATACCAAATTAGCTACGTCTTTGAAAGTGCGAGAAGGACATCCGACATCTCCAGTGGCATCTAAAACGCGTCTTGGATGGATGGTCTATGGCCCAAAGTCCACCTACATTAAAAGCACAACAGTCATTAGCCATGAATTTCACAGCTACCACATCTGCAAGTGTGAAAGGAGCAATGATGAGCTACTACAACATATGTTGAAGGAATACTTCTCGCTGAACAGCTTGGGTGTGACAAAAATTGACGTCATAAAATCAGCAAACGAAGAACGAGCATGCAAAATTCTAGAAGAACAGACACATCGAATGGGAAATTTCTTTGAAACCGCTTTACTATGGAAGTACGATGACATAGAGTTACCCGACAGTTTTCCAATGGCACTCCGAAGATATAAAAGTCTTAAAAAGAGGTTAGAACGAGATCCAGATCTAACACATACTCTAAACCAATTGTTCGAAGACTACCAAGCGACTTCAGAAGAAATATCCCAATATTATCCCCGGAAGTGGTACTTACCAATATTCGTCGTCACCAACAAAAACAAACCTGGCAAATCAAGAATAGTTTGGGACGCAGCAGCTAAAGCCAATGGTACATCACTGAATTCTGTACTTCTCAAGGGACCTGACCAGCTTGTATCACTCACTGGGATACTATTTCGCTTCCAAGAACGTCGCATCGCAATATGTGGAGACATTAGAGAAATGTTCCACCAAGTGCGAGTCAACAGCTATGATCAACATTCTCAACGCTTTCTATGGAGTAATGAAGGGAGCAACAATCCGGTCATTTACGTGATGCAAGTATTAACATTTGGAGCAACGTGCTCACCCAGTTGCGCTCAATTTGTCAAAAATCGAAACGCGCAAGAGTATGCATCCGAGTTCCGACGGGCCGCTAACTCCATCATCCACAACCACTATGTTGATGATTTTTTAGATAGTGTTGACTCCGAGGAGGAAGCTGTGCAACTAGCTAGAGACGTGAAGTACGTTCATCAACGAGGAGGGTTCGAAATACGTCATTGGGTTTCGAACTCATCTAGAGTCGTTAATGTACTTGGTGAACAACATTGCGAGCGCTGGAAGTTAAATCTAAAATTCGAAAATGATGCGGAAAAGGTTTTGGGTTTGTGGTGGTGCACATCGCCAGATACATTTACATTTTCGCTGACATCAAAATCACCTCTTCGTGAACAACTGTCGGAAAACTACAGACCGACAAAGCGAGAAGTATTACGCGTGCTTATGTCAATATATGACCCTCTTGGATTCATCGCCAACTTTATGGTTTTCTTGAAAATCCTCATGCAAGAAATCTGGAGGTCCAAGGTGGGTTGGGACGACCGCATATCAGATGAACATCTTCAACAATGGCAGCTGTGGGTACGTCACCTTAAGAACATCAACCAGGTTCAGATCCCAAGATGTTATCTACACGGCATCAGGTTTAGTCAACACGAATCAGCCCAACTACACGTTTTCGTCGATGCGAGTGAAAATGCATTCGCAGCAGTGGCCTACATAAGGGTAAGTCAAGCTAATCTTATAGAAACTCGTATCATTGCAGCCAAGACCCGAGTTGCCCCGCTCAACTTAGTTTCCATCCCGCGGCTGGAGCTGGAAGCAGCTAGACTCGGTGTTCGCTTGGCCAAAAACATCAAAGAAGGCCACTCGGTAGATTTCAACCATGCATACTACTGGATAGATTCCAAGACGGTACTTTCTTGGATACAATCGGATCATCGAAAGTATCGTCCTTTCGTCGCATTCAGAGTCAGTGAAATACTGGAAGATTCCACAATGCACCAATGGCGATACGTCAACACCAAGTTAAATGTCGCCGACGACGCCACCAAATGGCAGAAATTAGGAATTTAATCCATCTAGTCGTTGGTTTACAGGTCCGTCGTTTCTAATGCAATCTGAAGATGGATGGCCACCACTTTGATCAGACCCAAGAAGAAATGAGAGCGTCGCACTTGCTGCATCACACAAACATCCCACCAGCTTTAATCCAGTTTAAACGATTTTCCAAATGGAATAGACTCGTACGAGCACAAGTATACGTATTACGCTTCATCTGGAATATTTCCGCGAAACGAAGAGGCGTACCAAAAATCTCCAATAATTTCCTGACAAAAGAAGAGTATGTCGAGGCACAAAACTATCTTTTCAAAGTGGCCCAGAGCGATTGCTACTCCGACGAAATAGCGACACTCTCAGAAAATAAATCGTTGCCAGCTGAGAGCCGACGTCAAGTTGAGAAATCCAGTCCTATTTTCAAACTATCACCATACGTAGACGAGCACGGAGTCTTGCGCATTCGTGGGTGTATAGATGCAGCAGTAGGTGTATCCAACGATTTGAAACGACCAATTATCTTGCCTAAACGACACCATATTACCACACTAATAATTAAGTCATACCATGAACGATATCACCATCACAATAACGAGACCGTCATAAATGAAATCCGACAAAAGTTTTATATTCCAAATCTCCGAGTTGTAACAAAGATTGTCCGAAACATGTGTCAATTGTGTAAGAACCAGAAAGCGACTCCAAGACCACCTGAGATGGGAAATCTTCCACCGGCAAGACTTTCATCATTTGCTCGCCCGTTTTCGTTTGTAGGCATCGATTATTTTGGGCCAATGTATGTCACAATTGGAAGAAGCATTGTGAAGCGATGGGGTGTCCTCATAACGTGCATGACAACAAGAGACATTCACCTTGAAGTGGCAAGCAGTCTATCTTCAGATTCGTGCATACTTGCCATCACAAGGTTCATCGCCAGGCGTGGACGTCCGAAAGAAATCAGATGCGACAATGGCACTAATTTCCATGGTGCAGAAAAGGAAATTCAGAGCGCCCTACGAAATCAAAAAGACGATTTGGCCAATGAGGGTGTTGGGAACGTCTAGTCCAATCTGTGAAGAAGACATTAAACCAGATTATGTTGACCAAAAATCCCTCGGACGAACTTCTTCTCAGCATGCTGTTGGAAGTGGAGTTTACTGTGAACTGAAGACCTCTCACCTACATACCGGTAGATATAAACAACTTGGAAGTACTAACCCCCAATCATTTTTTGTTAGGCACATCCAACGGTGAGAAGCCTGATGGTATAATCTGCGATGATGGTGTCATTCTAAGAAAAAATTGGTTGAAGTCTCAACAGTTCGCAAACACGTTTTGGAAGCGCTGGGTGCGCGAATACTTATCCACATTAACACGACGAACAAAATGGTTCCAGGCAGTTAAGCCGATCGCTAAAGGCGATGTAGTTGTTATCATAGATGAATCCAATCCGAGAAACTCATGGCCCAAAGGAAGGGTTATAAGCACAATCTGCGAAAAGGATGGGCAAGTAAGACGGGCTACAGTTCAAACACCAAACGGAATTTACGAGAGACCAGCAGTCAAGTTGGCAGTTCTCGACGTTATTAATGGTAAATCGGCCAGCGAAGAAGAGACCTCTTACCAGCGAGGAGAATGTTGGCAACTCCAGCGATGAAAGAATAAAAATGAACTGAATCAACTGACAGCCATCTGACAGCTAACTAAAAAAAGGTTCTTTTTTTTGAAGGCATTCGACCGTTGCAACGCCAACTAGGAGCTGAAGTAGGCAATCCACTAATTTTGTAACAAAGTGAATTTTTATAATAAATTAAAGTTTCGTTAACAAAATTTGGATTTTGAATTTGTTTAATAACAAAAGCAGTTGGAAGAGGGTTCAGCCAGTCCTAGATCTGTTAAGCTTCCAGAGTGTATAATTCCAACCTTTAACGGTGATTACAAAGACTAGCCGGGTTTCAAGGATTTGTTCACGGGAACAATCGACCGCAATTCTTCAATAACTACTACTCAAAAGTTTCAGTATTTAAAATCGTTCCTTGGTGGAGACGCTGCGAACCTAATAAAACATATAAAAATTTTGGAAACCAATTATATCGAAGCATGGGATAAATTAGTAGCACGTTATGAGAAAAAGCAATTAATCATTCAGTCGTTCATACAGACTTTCCTTTCGTTGCCATCGTCCAACTTAATAAACGTTACTTTTTTGAGAAAACTTGCTGATGGCGCTGATGAGGTCATCAGAGGTTTGAAGGCCTTGGATTCAACTTCAAGGGATCCATGGCTCATTTTCATTTTACTGCAAAAACTTGATAATGAAACAAAACAGGCTTGGGCGACTTCAGATGAAAATAGCACAATTTATCAATTCCTTGCTTTTTTGGAAAATCGCTGCAGCTGTCTAGAAGCTTGCTATTCTCTTTCTCGTTCTTCAAAACCAAATAGTAAGGCTCAGTCTAGCATACGTTCCCATGTGGTTGAAACCAAGGTAGGTTGCCCAAAGTGTAAAGAAGATCATCTGCTGCCGTTTTGCCAAGCTTTCATTGCACTCGGAGTCAATTCCGGTCCGAATTTTGTCAAAGAAAAATCGCTTTGCTTTAATTGTCTTCGTCAAGGTCATGCATCAAACAAATGCCATTCTACTTTTCGGTGTAAGATGTGCAAATCTCGCCACCACACACTGGTGCATCCTACACAAAATACACCAATCATATCGTCGATACAACAAAACCAAATGCATCCACACACCTCATCGCTACTGCCAGAAACCCTAGTTGATTCAATACAATCCAACCACTCCCTCAACTTACACATCGCGTTTCAACTTTTCTTCCAACCGCCGTATTGAAAACTCGTGATAAGCAAGGAATTTATTGACATCTTCGTGTGCTGCTGGATACAGGGTCTCAAGTTTCATTTATCACAGAAAGGACTGTACAACGCCTAGGACTCCTTCGAAAACATTCTCGGATTCCTATTGTAGGAATCGCATCAACTGCAGCGGGTGTTACCAATGGCTTGGTAACTTTAAATTGGAACTCGTGTTTTAACTCGGAAAATGTCGATATCGATTGTTATATTATTTCTAAGCTAACGTCATTACTACTCGTACCTCCGTCTTCTACAACCAACATTGATTCTACTGCCTTTCTTTCGATGGAATTGGCCGATCCGAATTTCAATATACCTGGTTCAATCGACGTTTTGATTGGATCAGATAAGGTCTTCACTATCATTGTGGGACCTTCGAGGCAAAGTGATGAAAATGTTCCTAGTCTTATTCAAACCATATTCAGATGGGTAGTAGCAGGTATCTACCAACAGGCAGCTCGAACCAATAGTTTAGGGGTCAGACCATTCTGTACCCAATTAGATTGCAGACAGGAGTTCGATCTTGAGCGGTTTTGGCGTCTAGAAGAGGTCCATGGTGAAACACTATTGTCGCTTGATGAAAAAAGGGCAGAAGAATATTTTGCGTCAACATATCGTCGTAGTTCAGATGGCAAATATGTGGTCGAACTGCCATTTAGGCCCAATTCCAATCTCAGTGCCGGTAACTCTTTTCGTATTGCTCTTAACCGGCTATACTCCATCGAGCGGAGATTTCTACACAATCCTGACCTAAAATCGGAATATTCTTGAGCGAATATATATCGCTAGGTCACATGAAGGAAGTTCCAACAAGTGAGCTTGTTGAAGATATTAACCATTACTATCTATCTCATCATGCGGTCTTTAAGGGTGATAGTTCCACTACCAAGGTACGGGTGGTTTTCGATGGTTCCGCTAAACCAAACAATTTTACATGTTCGTCTTTGAATGAGTCACTTCTCGTTGGCCCCACCATACAACGCGATATATTTTCGATAAGTCTTAGATCTCGTCGTCATTTATACACCATTTCGGGAGATATCGAGAAGATGTATCGACAAGTCTAGATTTCTGTACCGCACACACATTATCAAAGAATCGTTTGGCGCGAGAGTCCAGAACATAAACTTACGCATTACAGGGTACTGACCGTAACCTATAGTACATCAGCTGCTCCATTTGGCTGTACGTACGCTTAAATAGCTCGCTCTCGATTCCGCGCAAACACTTTCTCTAGCTTCATCAATCATTCTGAACGATTTTTACGTCGACGACGTCATTACGGGAGCTGATACTGTAGAAGACGTAATCAGGCTTCGAAACGAGCTGGTTGACCTCTTGAAATCCGCGGGTTTTAACCTTCGTAAATGGACAACAAATTGCTGGCCTCTTTTATTGTCACTCCCCGAGGATCAACGGGAACTTTCTCCGGTTGCGTTCGAAGATTTCAACATGGTAAAAATACTTGGGTTACACTGGTGTCCATCAAGGGATTGCTTCTCCTACAAGGTAACACTTCCTTCCGAAACTCTCTGCACAAAACGTCGAATTCTTTCTGATGCCTCACGGATATTTGATCCATTGGGGTTCCTCGCACCAGTAATCGTCGGCATTAAAATCGTTTTTCAAGAATTGTGGCGAGGAAAGCTGAATTGGGACGAGAAAATTCCACAAGTTATTGCAAAACGTTGGACTATTATACGCGACGAGCTCCATATCATCGAATCCATTACCATCCCTAGGCTCATCTGGACAAATAAATACAATAAGGAGTTACATGGGTTTTGCGATGCATCATTAGACGCCTACGCAGTTGTAGTCTACTGTCGGAGCATTAATGATGACGGAATAATCAACGTATCATTGGTAGCAGTTAAGAGCAAGATTGCTCCTATAAAAATTGTATCTCTCCCTCGTTTATAACTCCGCGGAGCTCTTCTTTTAACTCAACTTATAATTAAAGTAAAACTTTCATTGCAGGAAAAGGATCTCAAGGTTTTCGCGTGGACTGACTCCTCAATTGTACTGCATTGGCTATCTGCTCCTCCTAAAAAATGGTCAGTGTTCGTTGGCAATCGCACCTCAGAAATCCTGTCTTCAATTCCGCTGAAACAATGGAATCATGTACGCTCTTCATGCAACCCTGCTGATGTTGCATCTCGAGGAATTTCACCATCGACTTTAACTTCAACAGAAAACTGGTGGACTGGTCCGTCATGGCTTAGCAAACGATTAAATGAGTGGCCAGCATCATGGTACGATTTGCAAGGTATTTCTATTAATCAATTGGAAGAAAGAAAGACCCAGAGTGTGCAGGTATTTATATCTAATACGACTATATCTCCAAATAATATTCTTGAACAAATTGTCTGCAATTCTTCAAATTGGATGAAATCTGTGCGTGTTGTGGCATTCATTTTGCGATTCATAACAAACTCTTCGCGGCAATCAACCCACCCTTCGAATCTGACTCTATCTGCTGCAGAGATCTCAAATGCGAAAATTCGATTAAGCAAAAGTGCTCAGTGTTCATCATTTAAATTGGAAATAGATTTGCTCCAACAAGGGAAGGAACTACCCTCGAGAAATAAACTTATTTCCTTAGCTCTACTTTACCACAACCTGATTTTTCTTAATCTAATATTTCAATCAAAACTAACTAGTATTTATTACAGACCCTGATGCAAGGCTTTTGGAAGCGCTGGAACAAGGAGTATCTTACTTCTTTACAAAATCGACCCAAATGGAAGAAACAAAATCAAAACCTCCAGAAAGATGACATCGTGCTCCTAAAGGAACCCAATCTACCACCATCAAAATGGATTCTGGGACGAATCACAAAAATTCATCCGGGAAGCGATAGAAAATGCCGAGTTGTCACTATTCACACTCAATATGGCGACTATATACGTCCAGTGGTAAAGATTGCACCTTTGCCTATAGCTGAAAAACCGGAGTCTTCCAGGGGGGGCTGAATGTTTAGTAATATGCAGCACGAGTGCACAAACAAATATGCTTCACACTATTTGACATAACAATAATTAATAAATGTCTCTCTCTTATTGAATTATTGATTAAGTTGTCAAATAACTCCGAATTTAAGGTTAGTTTTTTTGCATTGTTTCTCATTACATTCACTTTCTTACTTGTTCGATACATTTATGTAACGTAAATTCAAGCTCTTTCTTTTTCAATCGTCATCGAGTGTGGACGCTTTTAGTAACAATTTTATTGTAGAGTACATTAAACACATTTATACTGTGATAACACTTAAATTTGAGCAGCGACATCTAGATTTACAGCGCAGAAGATGTCGATACTCGAAGACCAGAAGATTTCGATACTTGAATAACAAAGTCTCGACCATTGATGACTGGAGAGTGGAATCGAATTTTCTAGAAAACTGGAAATCGTATGGGATGCTGGATGGCGAAGATTGTTCTCGAAGTATGGCATTCGAGTATAAATACCAGCATCCCTAAGGTATGTAAATCAGTTCTAAAGTGAAATTTGAAGTGTTAATTAGGAGAAGTGATTAAGTGGTTTAAGTAAAAGATAAGAAAAATATAAGTGGTTGAGAAATTGGATTGTACTGAGAGAAACAATTAAATAGTGAATTATAACTGTACTGAATAAAGGGATTTGTATTGAAAAGAATAAGTTCTATCATTTGTACCCACACAAACATTTTACATTGGTGTCAGAAGTGGGATAGGACTTATTGTGTGTAAAAAAAAAAGAAAACAGTGTTTTCTGACTATTTGAGGGTCGAAAACTATTGCAGTTGACCCTTGTCCAACTCAAATCCGAGTTGAACAAGAGAAGCCTCAGCGCCAGTGGAGGAAAAAGTGACCTGGTGCTCCGACTTCAGGAGGCTTTGAACAACGAGGGACATGATCCTGATGCATACTCCTTTGATGAACAGACAAGTACCGGCAGTGATATGGCTGCGATGATGCAACTCCTCTTATTAAAAATGGATGAACAAAAGAAAAATCTGGAAGAACAGAAGAACAGTCTGGAACAAAAAATGGACGAACAGAAGAGCAATCTCGACGAACAAAAGAAAAATCTGGAAGAACAAAAGAATAGCCTCGAACAAAAGCTGGATGAACAAAAGAATAGTCTAGAACAAAAACTGGAAGAACAAAATAACGTTCTACACCAAAAGTTCGAAGAAATAGATAACAAATTTGAAAGAATAGAGAAGAATGTTGGCGAAAAATGCGAACAAATGGACAGCAAAGTTGAGCAACTGGCAAAAGAGCTCGACACAGTGCGAAAACAGAAACTGCGAGAATGTTCTTTAAGCGGTCCAAGGAGAAAAAAGTTGAAGCCTCCCTCATTCGATGGCCAGACCTCATGGTCTACTTATAAGAAGCAGTTTGAAATGGCTGCCTGTGCAAACGACTGGGACAATGAGGAAAAGTGCTTTGCTCTAGCGATGGCCTTACGTGGTCCTGCGGCAGAATTGTTACAAACAATCGTTATCGAAAAGAATAGAGACTATATGACTTTAGTGCAGGCTATCGAGAAACGGTTTCGGGATAGCCACATACAGGAGGTATACAAGGTCCAATTGCAAAGCCGAACGCAGCAACGAGGAGAAACACTGCAGCAGCTCCAAGCAGACGTGAGTAGACTTGCACATCTGTCATACCCCACCGCAGACCAGGAAATTATCGACGAAATGGCAAAGATGCATTTATCAGGGGAATTGCAGATTTGAAGCTACAGTCAGCAGTAAGGATGGCCGGGAAAAGAACCCTTGCTGAAGCACTTGCCTTCGCTCTGGCAATGGAAGCATCCAATCAGGCTTCCAAAGGAATGCATTTCGTCAGGGAAATAGTATCTGGTGAATGCTCCTGCACAAGAATTAGTGCCGAGGAACGAGATACTCGACGGGATAGACGGATAATGCGCTGCTGGAATTGCAGTAAAATAGGACACCTTCAAAGGCAGTGTAAATAACCGGTGCGACGAAAAGACTGCCCTCACTGTGGCGGCAAGCAAATAGAGGAAGAAACCCGCAGAAACAGCTATCAAGAAGCCGGTCAACCTTCCCGAAGCCATCAGTCGGGAAATGCTTAAGCACCAACTTCGCGGGGCAGAAGTTGGTAGCAGGAGTCGACGGCCCCAGGACCATCATCCAAGTCTTGCTGGCAAAACGATGCAACGAAAGCCTTCTAGTAGAAGTAGTTAGTGGAAAAGAAAAATGGATGGCAACAACAGACACCGGTGCCACGGCCTCAATCATCAGGAGGAATCTTGTGCAGAAGACTTGGCTGCATAACACTAGCAGTTGCAGCTTGCGAACAGCTACAGGAGCAACGATTAAGGTATATGGTGAAGTCCGCATAAAAATCCAATTGGCCGGAATAACATTCACTCACGCGTTTCTGGTAGCTGACATATGTGACGAGTGCATCATTGGTACAGACTTCATGAGAGAACATGGACTTGTAGTCGACTTGGGGGCACAAACCCTGAAATACGGAAACATGGAGATACCAATGATATACGGAAACGCCAATACCTCAGTCTCAAATGTCGTCATCTGCAGCAATCAGAGTCTAGAGCCTTCGTCAGAAGCAATTTTGTGGGCAAAAGTGGAAGTTGGTCCTGGTAGCCACCGATTCTATTTGATGGAGCCAGAAAAGAAAAGAGACTTCATGGTGGGAAAGACCTTAGTGGAGCCAAAGAACAACATGGTCCCTGTAAGGATTCTAAATCCAAAGACATTCAGTGTAAAGGTGAAAAAGGGGGAGATAGTGGGAAAATGCGTACCTGTTGAGGCTATACCGACCACAACGGAAAAAACGTGTGCAACACCGGTCACAACAGTTCAGAGCATAAAAATCAAGAACAAAATTCTCAGCCTCTGTAATCTGGGCGAAGATTCAGAATCCTGGCAGAAAAACTAATCGGTGAGTACGCTGATATATTTGCTACACAAGACGGAGAATATGGACGTACGCATATTGTTCAACACCACATTGACACCGGAGACGCTCGACCAATCCGTCAACCTGCAAGGCGTCTTCCATTGGCAAAGCAAACAGAAGTTGCCGAAATGATGTCGAAGATGAAAGCTGAGGGAGTGATTGAAGAAACGCAAAGTCCATGGGCATCTCCAGTGGTCCTCGTGAAGAAGAAAGATGGCAGCACGAGATTTTGTGTAGACTACCGACGTCTCAATGATGTCACTAAAAAGGACAGCTACCCACTTCCGAGAATTGATGACACTTTGGATATGCTTTCTGGAGCGAAATGGTTTTCAACACTTGACTTGAAGAGCGGTTACTGGCAGGTAGAGATAAATTGTGCGGATCGTGAGAAAACTGCCTTCACTACAGGAAACGGTCTTTGGCAGTTTGCAGTGATGCCATTTGGACTGTGCAATGCTCCGGCCACCTTCGAGCGACTAATGGAACGAACATTGCAAGGACTCACCTGGAAAACCTGCCTAGTATATTTGGACGACGTTATCGTCATAGGTAAGACGTACGAGGAGCACCGCGAAAATCTAAAAGAAGTGTTTGAGAGGCTACGAAGTGCTCATTTAAAGCTCAACCCAGAAAAGTGTGCCTTGTTTCGTCCGGAAGAAAAATATCTGGGTCACATTATATCAGCGGAAGGAGTAAGAACGGATCCTGACAAAATCGAAGCCGTGAAAAGTTGGCCTTCTCCAAAAGATAAACACCAACTGAGAAGCTTTTTGAGACTCGCCACGTATTACAGAAGGTTCGTAAAGGATTTTGCTGGCATTGCAAAGAGCCTGCATCAACTTACAGAAAAAGGCCGACAGTTCAGGTGGTCTGGAGAATGCGAAAAAGCATTTCAAGAACTGAAGCGACAGCTGTGCAATGACCCCATCTTGGGTTACCCCACGCCCGGAAAAATGTTCATCGTGGACGCAGACACTAGCAATGTTGGGGTCGGAGCTGTGATCTCCCAAGTTCATGACGGTCAAGAGAAAGTGGTCGCATATTACAGCAAAGTACTCTCCAGACCTGAACGGAACTACTGTGTAACCCGGCGCGAGCTTCTGGCTTTAACTCTGGCTACGAAGCATTTCCATAAGTACCTCTACGGACAAAAGTTCATTCTCCGGACAGACCACGCAGCTCTGAAATGGCTACTCCAATTTAAGAGCCCTGAAGGCCAAGTTGCAAGATGGATCGAGCAGTTGCAGGGCTACGACTTCGAAGTGCAACACCGCAAGGGAACACTCCACTCAAATGCTGATGCTCTCTCTCGTCGACCGTGCGGAGTAAAATGCGAACAATGCAATCGTAAAGAAGCAAAAGAACAGGCAACTATCCAAATGATCAGGACTGAGCCAATAGAGGGTTGGAGTATAGACGAAATCCGTTCCTCCCAACAGGCAGACAATGACATCGAACCAATATTGGCCTGGAAAGAACACGAGGAAAGACCAAGCTGGCAGCAGATATCAGATCGGAGCCAAACTCTGAAGGCATACTGGGCACAGTGGGACTCGCTTTTTGTGCAAGATGGATTGCTGAAGAGAAAATGGGAAAGTGCAGATGGGACAACATCTCGTATGCAGCTAATTGTGCCACGGTCCAGAGTCAACCAAGTGCTCCATGAAATACATGACGGAATCTCAGGAGGCCATTTGGGAATAAACAAGACGTTGGAAAAGGTAAGGGAACGTTTCTATTGGCTAAGCGCTAAACAAGATGTCGAGAATTGGTGCAAAAAGTGCATAAGGTGTGCGGCTACCAAGGGTCCAAAAGTAAAGCCACATGGACAAATGCAACAATACAATGTCGGAGCACCTTTCGAACGAATAGCCATCGACATCGCAGGGCCGTTTCCCGAAACCTTTAATGGAAACCGATATACTCTCGTAGTCATGGATTACTTCAGTAAGTGACTGGAAGTGTTTGCCATCCCAAATCAAGAGGCTAAGACCGTAGCCGAACAGATAGTCAACAACTGGGTGAGCAGATTTGGGGTCCCAATGGAGCTGCACTCTGATCAAGGGCGAAACTTTGAATCAAAAGTCTTCCAGGAAATATGCCAATATTTGGGAATAAGAAAGACAAGGACAACGCCACTACACCCTCAATCTGATGGAATGGTCGAGCGATTCAATCGGACCTTGAATGAGCATCTATCTAAGGTTGTCAGCAACTGCCAGCGGGATTGGGATCGACACATACCCCTCTTCTTAATGGCCGAAACGCGGTCCATAGCTCAACAGGGCACACACCATTTGGTCAAACAATTCGGTTGCCAAGTGAAGCAAAATTCGGATCCCCACCGACAGAGCCCAAAGAGGTGAACGACTACGTGAATGACTTACGCAGCAGGATTCGTAAATTGCATGAAGACACCAGAGAAAAGATGAAGCTAGCAAGCAGCCGCATGAAAACTAGGTACGATATCAAGGCGAAATCTTCCGGTTTCAACTAAGGAGATCTGGTTTGGCTGTATAATCCTCAGCGTAAGAAAGGCAAATCACCAAAATTGCATTAGGACTGGGAAGGGCCATACAAGGTGATAACCCGCATTAATGACGTTGTCTACCGGATCCAGCGTGGAGATCGAGGAAAATTGAAAGTGGTCCATTTGGATAGAATGTGTCACTTCAACGGGATGCTGAATGACGAAGTTGTTCGGGACGAACGGGACGCTGGATGGCGAGGATTGTTCTCGAAGTATGTCATTCGAGTATAAATATCATCATCCCCAAGGTATGCAAATCAGTTCTAAAGTGTAATTTGAAGTGTTAATTAGGAGAAGTGATTAAGTGGTTTAAGTAAAAGATAAGAAAAGTATAAGTGGTTGAGAAATTGGATTGTACTGAGAGAAAGAATTAAATTGTGAATTGTAACTGTATTGAATAAAGGGATTTGTATTGAAAAGAATAAGTTCTATTATTTGTACCCACACAAACATTTTACAGTATTTTTCTATTTTTTCCAAATATCTCTGCATACTTCAGGCACAATTTTACTCAGAAAAGTCTGCAATAGTTTATTTTGGTAATATGTGTCCGTAGCTAAGCTAAGAACCTTAGAATAGATGCCTGTTTTTCCCCGGTGAAATTGGGTCTCTTATCAAAGTGTTGTTTTTTACAATGTATTATAATATTCTATTGAGGACAGAAACTCTTGAACCTCTATAGTAATAAAATTATATGAACCCTGTTCATCCCTATCTATCTCTTCTCCTCCTTTTCTGCCTCGAAAGCTACTTCTTCAGGCAAATATAGCACCCTTCTTCATCTCTACTGATGTCGTGATAGTTAGTTTTATATGCATTTTATTTTCTTAACACTAACTCTTACATTCTAACAAAAAATGCTTAAATGCTAGCTTACAATTACTTAATAATCTTACACTAACTTACTGGCCCCACACAGGCACTCTAAGCTACTCTAAATTCTTATAACTATGTCTTTCGACTTCATTTACATTTTCTTAAAACTATTTATTTTGTATACTTAAAGCTAAGAAAAAAATTTGTTAACAAAACTTAGCATATGGACATAATTTTTTATTTTTAATAAAAACTTAGTATCTAACTTAAAATAAACCTTAGCCTACCTAAACTAAATGTACAATACACACATAAACACACATAGACGTTATACACAATCATATACATATATCAGTATACACCTTTGTATACACTGATATATGTATATGTTTCTTAAATGCTAACCTAAACCTATGTAAGCCGGCCATCGCTGTTTACAGAGAAAACAGATTGGTCAGCTCTGCCTCATTAGTGAGGCTGGTCCGTAATTAACGGAAATGACGACGAAACATCTTTTCCATCACTCAACCACCTGAAATGCTGGTGCTGCCGAACGACATCTCTCTTATTGCGATTCCCCACCGCCCTCCTGAACCTGAAACGGTCCACACTGCCATGTGCGACGTTGTAGTTGAGTCGCATGTCCCCAGCTGTGCGAGCGACATGGAAGATTAACGGGACCGCTGATCTATCCTGGATCAACCCTTTCTGATCTAGGTAGAGGAATGCTTCCGGTGGAACGAAGCCGTCAAAGCGCACACTCTCGTGGTAAAGGTAATTGGGGTAGTAAGCCCCAGATATCAGGTTATTCGTCGACGTCATTGCTCTTGCAATGTGCCTTCGAGTCAGCTTAATTACGAAGTTGTCCACTCGTATTAGGTTCGCCCTGTTGTAAAGGACCTCATTAGGATAAAATTTTTTGTACTCCGACTCTGGTGTTCTGTACAAGCGAAGACAGGCCCTAAGGCAAGCCCTCTCAAACACCCGAATCTTTTCCATTAAACTTGCTCGTACATTCAACCACACGGGACAACCAAATACCAGCATGGGCTTGATAAGGGCCATGTAGCAGATTACCTTTACCCCCGCATCGAGTTAGCTGCTATAAAACAGTCTCTTTGTAAGGGCAAAGGCACCTTTAGCTCTGGCCAGAGCAGCATCTACATTTTTGCCAAAATATAGAAACTGATCTAGCCAGATTCCAAGGTATCTGACTTCATTTCGACAGGCAAGAGGCTGTCCGTTTTGTCCAATAATCGAGAACTTTCTCCAATTTTTTCTGGTATCCCTTGAGGCTCTAGACAACGGCGTCCTAAAGAGAATGGTTTCCGACTTCTGAAAGTTGATTTTCAACTTCCAGTCAAAGCAAAATCGTCTTATCTTATCGAAGTCACGCTGCAAGAGAGTATTAATGACCTCGATTTTTGGACCTGTTCTGTACGCTATCAAATCGTCTGCGTACGCAATAGTATGGGGAAGTGAACTTATCAAGTCGCTTGTAAAAATGTTGAATAGGATCGGCGAATTGACCGCGCCTTGCTGAAGACCATTTTTAATTTGGAATATTCCAACAGAAGTTACATCACCATTCTTCACGATGAACTGTCTGTTGTGTAGCATATTATAAAGAATGTACAAGAGCGGTTTACTGATCCCCAGCCCAGTCAGCTTATAGAAAAGACCCTCTAACCATACGGTGTCGAAGGTCTTCTCCAAGTCATCAAGGCAGGCACCAGTGCATTGTTTTTTGCCTTTATTCCATTGGATATCAGAAACCAGTTTAGACGCGGCATGTGAGATATCATGTCCCGCCTTAAAACCGAATTGATTATCCGGAACTATATGTTTGTCCTCAACCCACCTAGACAGAGCTCTATTGATTACCTTTTCAAAAACCTTACTGATATTCGGAAGGAGACTTATCGACCGCAGATTCGCCGGATTGGATATATCCTTTCCCTTTTTGGGGATAGGTTGAACCACCGCCGTTTTCCAATGCGCTGGATAATGTGCATTATTCATTGCATTATTAAACAGGGTGGTGTAAATGTCCACCGCTTCTAGAGGAAGATGTCGAAGCACGATGTTCGGAATACCATCGGTCCCCACCGATTTCTTAGCCCTGATTGTGTCGAAGATCTCATGGAGTCCTGCCTTCGAAATGAACGGGGGTAGGCCACCCTCTCTGGCAATGACGTTATATGCCATATTTTCGTCGCTAAACCGGGTGAAACCAGAGCCCTCGGTTCGCCAGTTCCCTATTTCATTTCGAATGCAGAAGTCGTGCACCAAGACGCGATTGTCCAGGTCGTAATTAGGGCCAATGTTATCAATGGCCTTATAAACTTCCTGAAAAGTGGCCCCTATGGCCTCAACCTTCTCCTGTGGATCCTCAATCACAAAAAAGTCGTCATCATCAGCGGCCTCATTTGGATCAATGCCTGCTATTGTCAGTAACCGTCCGTTGTCTGTTGTCCGGGCTATTTTAAGACACTGAAGGTCGTTTTGATTTTTTCTCCGAAATCGTTTATTTATTTGCGGAAACATATTCGGGTTGCTGGTGTTTACAGCCCGAACCTTGTTATTCCAATACAAACTTACAGAAATTCTGTAATTTTCTTTTATTAGCGTTTGAATATTTTTAATCGACGACTTCAGTGTCCTAATCTCCGGGTCTTGTCGGTCAGTTAACTGTCTGTACAAGTTTTTAAGTCTGGTCAGAAGTCTACTTTTCTGTCGGTGCAGTGCATCAATAGTAGGATTGCGGAACAGGTCTTCGTTAGTCGTATGTCGATACCGCGGTATTGTAGTGTCCATAGTTTATTTAATTGTCTCGTCCATTTGTTTTAGGTAATTGTCGATCTCCTCGTTTGACAAATTCCTATTGGACGGTGGGTGGAGCGTGTTCGAGGAGAGCGCTCTAGACAAGGTTGCGGAGAAGCGTGTCCATCGAGTCTTACTGTAGTTGTAAGAATATCTTTGGACAAACTCCTCCAATTCCGCAATTTCGTTGGGAACTGTAATTTCGGTGCTAAAACCGCAATGGTCGCTGTCATACACGAATGTGCGCAGACAGTTTAATGTTTGTAAATTCGTACCTGTCAGTCGTATACGTTCGTCGTACAGCAGTAGATCCAAATAAGACCCGCCTCTGGGAAACGACGGGTTATCAGTCGCTTTAAGAACGAGTCTGTACATGACATCGTGCTGACTCCACCAATCGTTTCTGCACATTTGATTAGCCGTGGCCGGCTTACATAGTGTTATGTAGAATTAGGGTAGATTTAAAAAAAAAAAAAAAAAAAAAAATATATATATATATATAAAAAATAAAAATCACAAAAAAAAAATAATAAAAAAAAAAATTATATTAGAGCAGAAGTGGGTAACACTCTGATACTCTAAAATATGGTATATGGTATAGGATTAGATAGTTTAAGTAGGATTAAGTAGGTTAAGATATAGTTGTAAATAGTTTATACGTTTAGTTTTAAGTTTTATATTATAACAAAAAGTCCATATACTAAGTTTTTCTACTTAAAGTTTATTTTCTTAATGTAAAACAAAAATAAAAATAGTCTGTAAGAAACGTCGAAAGACATAGATTAAGTATTATGTTTAATTTAGAGTGCCTGCATGGGGCCAGTAAGTTACAATAAGATTATTTGTAAGTAATTTAAGCTAATTTTTAAGCGTTTTTTTGTATAGCGTATAAGTGTTAATGAATGGAAAATAATAAAAATGCATTTAAAATGAATGAAATGAAACTCCACCAATCGAGTAGTAGGTTCCCTCTAGTATTTGGCAAATTATTTCCCCAATCTCTATGTCTAGCGTTGAAATCCCCGCCGATTATAAAATAATTCTCCCCCGATTCCAGCCTCAGAAGTCGAAATGTCGAGTTCTGTAATGAATAGGGTGGATTGTGAAGCCTCAGGTGCATAAACAGAGGCCAAGTACAGCCGCTTTCCACTGCGGAGCGGGATGTAAACGACGACTGCCTCCAACACCCGGAACCTGCGCAACACGCCCTTGTACACTCTGTGAAATTTTATACCCTCTTTAATGAAGATCGCGACACCGCCTCCACGTTTGGATCTGGGCCGGCTTCTTCTTCTAACAATATAATTATTGTACTCCAGTTTGTGCTTATCGGTTAGCTTGGTTTCGCTAGCGAAAAGCACATCAGGAGTTTGGTCTTGTAGCAATTTAAACATCGCGGCTCTTCGGTCGATCCTAATCAATGAATTCGCATTCACCGCAAGGACTTTCAAAGTTTGCTCCACCATGTGCGTACCCATTACGGCATGTGTTGCGTTAGGCCCGGCAGCAACGCGTAGATCTGGTCCACCCGCTTGGCCTGTTCTTGAACCTGCTTTTGCAGCTGAGCCATCTGCCCTTGGATTGCGAGCAAGATGGCTAGCATGTTGGGTGCAGCTTCCGTTGTTCTCGGCATCGGCGCCGGAGAAGCAACAGTCGCTTGCTGTACCGTAGCCCCCCTACCTGACGCCATTTGGGCGTAGGAGATTTGGGGCGTGACGGCTGGTGTTTGAAACCTCACAGGTGAACGTTTGACCTCCACCTTCTGCTGCCGAGCCAATTTTGCTTTTTTAATTTCGGTGAACTTAGGACAACCCCGATAGTTTGCGGTGTGTCCCACGTTCCCACATAATACGCACGAGAGCTACGACCTATCGGATGCTCCGTCAACACCCAGAGCACACTCCTCGGAACTGTGGTTCTTTGCGCACTTCACGCATCGAGGCTGCATTTGGCAGTTCGACGCGGCGTGCCCGAACCTCTGGCAGCGAACGCATTGTATAACGCCTTCGCTCCTTTTTAATATTTCCCAGTGAACCACCTGGTAGTCTAGGACATTGATACTCCTTAGACTATCCAGACGGCTTTCGGGACTGAGCTGCACCAAGAAGAACGGCAGACTCCGTTTCTCCCGCCTAGCTCTGGCTGTGGTAAACGGCTTTACCCCCACAAACTTGAGTCCTTTGCACTCCTTCTCTTTGAGCAGTGCTAGGATCTCCTCAGGATCAGAAGACGGTTCCAACCCCTTCAACAGCATCGATTGCCGCTTTTCACACTTCGGTGTGTATGAGTAGTGCTCCGTCGTCGTTTCCTTTAGGAGCTCTTTAACTTTCGCGTAGCCCTCCACTGTATTACAGTGGATGGCATGGCGATCGTTCCCCAATCTCTTAATATTGAAATTATTACCAATGACCAACTTACACAGGTCCTTGGTTGCAATTACCTCCAATTTATAGGTGTTGATAGGAGGCACCTTCTCCTTCTTCTTCGTCTGCTGTTGCTGTTGTTGTTGTTTTTGTTGTTGTTGCTGCTACTGCTGTTTCAGCTGTTGCCGTTGTTGTGGCTGCTCTTGTTGTTGTTGTTTCTTTTGTTTTGCTTTTTGTTGTTGTAGCACTTGTGCTGACTGTATATTTGCTGCGACTGCTTTTGAGCAAGCTGCGACTGCTGTTGTTGTTGGGATAGCTCATGCTCTTCCCTCTTCCTTCTGACCATTTGCTGTTCTTTAATGGCCTGTACCCTCTGCTGCAGCATTTTGATGCTGTTACTTATGGACAAGATTTCCTCCTCTTCATCGTCCGATTCGCTTGCTGCCGCCAATGAAGCGAAATTGTTGAAGGCCCTCAATCCACCAAGCTTTTCAGTGGACGTTGGCAGGGTGGGACACTGTAACGAGTTAGAGGTTGGCTTTAGCTTCCTCCTTCTCTTTGCCTTTGGCGTTTGGCTCGAACCACTCGAAGCCTCGCCTGGTATCTCCGCAGATCCCGCTATTGGCATAGCGGACCGCTCTCCACAATCCATCAATTGATTTTTTGTTTTTGTTTTTTTCACTTCACTTATTATTTAACAAAAATTAGAACTAAAAATAGTTTGTCTCCCGATGGGAATCGAACCCAGGCCTCGGGATCGTCGCACCAAATATGTTGTCGTCCAGGTCTTTACCACCTCGGCCACCGAGCACTTGTAAATTCACTGGCTAAAAGTATGCTTCTTATTTTTCCGCACTTTTTAAGCCGAAACAAAAATCACTTCTAATCTCCGTGGAGGTCTATGAACGACTGACTGATGTCGTGATGTCGGTATCCATATGCTCTGCAGCCATTCATGCACAATCTAGTAGTTTATTACAGCCCTCTGAATACATTTTGCACATTTTAAAGCCTGAAACAATAAATTTAAATTGTTTGTTTAGAGACCTCAAAACACTTCACAATCGAAAGAAAAAAATAAAAGGGAGCTATCAAATTAGAGGCATGGAAAAAAGTCAACGTATAATTTCACAAGCCTCACAGAATGAAAGTTCAAAATAGAATAGGGAAAAGAGTCATGACTCAAGAGTCGACATAGTTCAATCATATTCGCAACTATTGTCCAGATATAAGGCATACAGTTCCACTACCTGTATCCAAATTTCCTTTTCGTTTCCAAACATCAGTCTCCCGCGATCCGTTAAAGCGATCAGTCGAGCTTTCGTTTACTGCACGGAGATTTTTCAAACAGCCGAAACACTGAAGCGTCGCGCCTTTTCCCTCGAGGATTCTGTATCCTCAACCAGTAAAATGTTGCGTCGTGGTAACGCATTTCTACCTCTCCAATCACTTAAAGACACTGATCTTGGGGACGACATGTGCACTAGTGAATCGGAGCAACAAGTGCCGAGAAAAATTTCGATACCTCCAATAAAAATCCTCCAACAAAATTGTGATTTTGTGCATAAGTTCTTTAAAGACCTAAAAATTAGTGACTATAGTGTCAAAAAGTTGTCGATCGGCATTAAAGTGTTTTGCGAATCAATTGATTCCTATAAAACTGCCTTAAATGCTTTAGAGGTAAAAAAATATCCATTTTTCTCGCACGATCTTAAATGCGAGAAATCATTTAAAGTGGTTCTTCTTGGCCTCGATGAATATCCAACGGACTCAATAAAGAACGAATTAAATTCTCTCGGTCTCAAGTGCAAGGAAATCAAAATGATTAAAAAAATGTATGAAACATATGTGGATTTCCTTTATATTGTGATAACCACTTAAATGTGAGCAGCGACATCTAGATTCACAGAGATGTCGATACTCGAAGACCAGAAGATTTCGATACTTGAATAACAAAGTCTCGACTGGAGAGTGGAATCGAATTTTCTAGCAAATTGGAAATTGTATGGGACGCTGGATGGCGAGGATTGTTCTCGAAGTATGTCATTCGAGTATAAGTTAGTTCTAAAGTGAAATCTGAAGTGCTAATTAGGAGAAGTGATTAAGTGGTTTAAGTAAAAGATAAGAAGAGTATAAGCGGTTGAGAAATTAGAATTTTACTGAGAGAAACAATTAAATAGTGAATTGTAACTTTACTGAATAAAGGGATTTGTATTGAAAAGAATAAGTTCTATCATTTGTACCCACACAAACATTTTACATTGGTGTCAGAAGTGGGATAGGACTTATTGTGTGAAAAAAAAAGTGTTTTTTTTTTACTATTTGAAAAAGCTAGAATGGGTCGAAAACTATTGCAGTGACCTGGTGCTCCGACTTCAGGAGGCTTTGGACAACGAGGGACATGATCCTGATGCATATTCCTTTGATGTTGACGAGGATGAACAGACAAGTACCGGCAGTGACATGTCTGCGATGATGCAACTCCTCTTGTTAAAAATTGACGAACAGAAGAACAGTCTCGAACAAAAAATGGACGAACAGAAGAAAAATTTGGACGGTCTTCAACAAAAAATGGACGAACAAAAGAATAATCTGGAAGAACAAAAGAATAGCCTCGAACAAAAGCTGGATGAACAAAAGAAAAATCTGGATGAACAAAAGAAAAATCTTTAAGAACAAAAGAATAGCCTCGAACAAAAATTCGAAGAACAAACCAACAATCTCCACGGTCTTCAACAGAAAATGGATGAACAAAAGAATAATCTGGAAGTACAAAAGAACATTCTCCAGCAAAAGTTCGAAGAAATCGATGACAAATTTGAAAGAATAGAGAAGAACGTTGATAACAAATTTGATACAATAGAGAAGAATGTTGGCGAAAAATTCGAAGAAATGGATAGCAAAGTTCAGCAACTGGCAAAAGAGCTCGACACAGTGCGAAAACAGAAACTGCGAGAATGTTCTTTAAGCGGTCCAAGGAGAAAAGATCTGAAGCCTCCCTCATTCGATGGCCAGACCTCATGGTCTACTTATAAGAAGCAGTTTGAAATGGCTGCCTGTGCAAACGACTGGGACAATGAGGAAAAGTGCTTTGCCCTAACAATGCATAAAGATTATGTGACTTTAGTACAGGCTATCGAGAAACGGTTTGGGGATAGCCACATACAGGAGGTATACAAGGTCCAATTGCAAAGCCGAACGCAGCAACGCGGAGAAACACTGCAGCAGCTCCAAGCAGACGTGAGTAGACTTGCACATCTGTCATACCCCACCGCAGACCAGGAAAATATCGACGAAATGGCAAAGATGCATTTATCAGGGGAATTGCAAATTCGAAGCTACAATCAGCAGTAAGGATGGCCGGGAAAAGAACCCTTGCTGAAGCACTTGCCTTCGCTCTGGCGATGGAAGCAGCCAATCAGGCATCCAGGGGAACGCATTTCGCCAGGGAAGTAGCATCTATTGAATGCTCCTGCACAAGAATTAGTGCCGAGGAACGAGATACTCGACGGGATAGACGGATAATGCGCTGCTGGAATTGCAATAAAATAGGACACCTTCAAAGGCAGTGTAAAGAACCGGTGCGACGAAAAGACTGCCCTCACTGTGGCGGCAAGCAAATAGAGGAAGAAACCAGCAGAAACAGCTATCAAGAAGCCGGTCAACCTTCCCGAAGCCATCAGTCGGGAAATGCTTAAGCACCAACTTCGCGTGGCAGAAGTTGGTAGCAGGAGTCGACGGCCCCAGGACCATCATCCAAGTCTCGCTGGCAAAACGACGCAGCGAAAGCCTTCTAGTAGAAGTAGTCAGTGGAAAAGAAAAATGGATGGCAACAATAGACACCGGTGCCACGGCCTCAATCATCAGGAGGAATCTTGTGCAGAAGTCTTGGCTGCATAACACTAGCAGTTGCAGCTTGCGGACAGCTACAGGAGCAACGATTAAGGTATATGGTGAAGTCCGCATAAAAATCCAATTGGCCGGAATAACATTCACTCACGCGTTTCTGGTAGCTGACATATGTGACGAGTGCATCATTGGTACAGACTTCATGAGAGAACATGGACTTGTAGTCGACATGGGGGCACAAACCCTGAAATACGGAAACATGGAGATACCAATGATATACGGAAACGCCAATACCTCAGTCTCAAATGTCGTCATCTGCAGCAATCAGAGTCTGGAGCCTTCGTCAGAAGCAATTTTGTGGGCAAAAGTGGAAGGTGGTCCTGGTAGCCACCGATTCTATTTGATGGAGCCAGAAAAGAAAAGAGACTTCATGGTGGGAAAGACCTTAGTGGAGCCAAAGAACAACCTGTAAGGATTCTAAATCCAAAGACATTCAGTGTAAAGGTGAAAAAGGGGGAGATAGTGGGAAAATGCGTACCTGTTGAGGCTATATCGACCACAACGGAAAAAACGTGTGCAACACCGGTCACAACAGTTCAGAGCATAAAAATCAAGAACAAAATTCTCAGCCTCTGTAATCTGGGCGAAGATTCAGAATCCTGGCAGAAAAACTAATCGGTGAGTACGCTGATATATTTGCTACACAAGACGGAGAATATGGACGTACGCATATTGTTCAACACCACATTGACACCGGAGACGCTCGACCAATCCGTCAACCTGCAAGGCGTCTTCCATTGGCAAAGCAAACAGAAGTTGCCGAAATGATGTCGAAGATGAAAGCTGAGGGAGTGATTGAAGAATCGCAAAGTCCGTGGGCATCTCCAGTGGTCCTGGTGAAGAAGAAAGTAGACTACCGACGTCTCAATGATGTCACTAAAAAGGACAGCTACCCACTTCCGAGAATCGATGACACTTTGGATATGCTTTCTGGAGCGAAATGGTTTTCAACGCTTGACTTGAAGAGCGGTTACTGGCAGGTAGAGATAAATCGTGCTGATCGTGAGAAAACTGCCTTCACTACAGGAAGCGGTCTTTGGCAATTTGCAGTGATGCCGTTTGGACTGTGCAACGCTCCGGCCACCTTCGAGCGACTAATGGAACGAACATTGCAAGGACTCACCTGGAAAACCTGCCTAGTATATTTGGACGACGTTATCGTCATAGGTAAGACGTACGAGGAGCACCGCGAAAATCTAAAAGAACTGTTTGAGAGGCTACGAAGTGCTCATTTAAAGCTCAACCCAGAAAAGTGTGCCTTGTTTCGTCCGGAAGTAAAATATCTGGGTCACATTATATCAGCGGAAGGAGTAAGAACGGATCCTGACAAAATCGAAGCCGTGAAAAGTTGGCCTTCTCCAAAAGATAAAGATAAATAAATAAAAGATAAAGATGAATTTAAAAGCAAATGTCAAGAGCTGTATTCACCACTGTCTCAAATGCTACAGGCATAAGGCAACTCAGATGCAGCAGAAGATGGGAAACTTACCAGCGCTCAGAGTCAACCAAGCTCGTCCATTTCAAACAGCCGGTGCTGATTACGCTGGTCCAGTACAAATAAAGGCATGGAAAGGTAGGTGCAATAAAATCACTAAAGCATACATAGCGATCTTTATTTGCTTTTGCACAAAGGCAGTTCATATAGAGCTTGTGAGCGATTATAGTACAAATGCGTTTCTTGCGGCATTTAAGAAATTTACTGCCCGCCGCGGCATTTGCACCGATCTCTACAGTGACTGCGGAACTAATTTCAAGGGAGCAGCGAGGATTATGGCACAGGAACAATCGCATCATCCCAAACAATGGACAGAAGACATTGCGACGATACTTCAAACAAATGGTACTACGTGGCATTTCAACCCTCCGGCTGCCCCGCACTTCGGTGGACTTTGGGAAGCCGGGGTTAAATCAATGAAACATCACCTGAAGAGAATCATCGGCCATAACACCTTAACGTTTGAAGAATATTCTACGATTTTAACACAAGTGGAAGCTTGTTTGAATTCGCGCCCACTTTGTCCCGTCACCGAAGATGTTGATGATCTATCAATCCTAACTCCAGGGCATTTTCTCATTGGCACATCTCTTCATACAGTGCCCGAGAGGGATTTATCAAACGTTAAGCCAAATCACTTGGACAGATGGCACTTGCTGCAGAAAATCCAACAAGACTTTTGGAAAAAATGGAAGTCAGAATATCTTGCTCGCCTGCAACAGCGTACTAAGTGGTTAACCTCAAATTTTCAGCTCAAGATAGGCGATCTAGTGCTATTGCCTGACGAGCAGGCGCCTCCAACGTTATGGAAACTAGGTAGAATTGAAGTATTACACCCAGGAAAGGACGGGCAAGTACGAGTTGTCACAATCAAAACCGCCAGTACTACATTAACCCGCCCTATAGCAAAACTTTGTCTTCTTCCGATGGCAAATGAACAACGAAACCATCATCAAATACACACACACTCATGAAAAAATATATTTTGTTTAACATATAACTAACACATTTATAATAATAAATTTACATACTAACCTAAAACTTAAATATAACTAAATATTGCCACACCCCAATCACCACACCTTTCTTTCCACTTTCATGTTCATGGTCAACCGAGTTACAACAACCAAGCAACCAGTACCCGACGCTGACAACTACAAACCTTCGCAAATCCTCAGCTGAACAGTAGCTGGATATTGGTTTTTACGGACTTCGCTTCTCTGGCCCGGCAGGATGTTGCAGTGCAACACGCATCCAATTGATGAGGACACAATTTGCATTTGCCGTCGGCAAATCAAATGGAATCACCAAATGCAAGCAAGTGCAAAAAAAAGAAAAAGCGGCAACAACAATTGCATAGACAGAATTCTATGTTTTTTTGTTCATTATGCTCCACCTCCATCTCCCACGAACAGGCAGTAGGTGTGTTGGGACTTTTGCACGTATTAATTAAGAGCACATCACACATATGCAAGCCTGGAAAGAGTGTGCCTGGAAATAGGTCGATGACCGATCTCAGCTGTGATGATAGACGGTACTATACAAGCAGTGGAGTCGTGTTCCTGGAAGCTTCACACCGCAAGAGGCCAATGCCCGATATCAGCCGAGATGACGGTGGTAAATTCGGAAATCAGCGTAACAGCAGATTGCAGCAGTGAGGAAGCTGATGGTAGCTGTACCAAATGCGGGTTTTGAAGTCAATGGCCACGGCACTACATCAAGGCCAGCGAATGCATAGTTTTCCACTAGATGTGACTTTTTCTATAAGACAGTCCCAATCTTACTAGTGTCCGTATCGGTCGACAATAAAATTAATTCAACTAAACGATTTGTTGTCTTTTTATTTTTTCTTTTAATTTTAAACTCTGATGTTGATAGAGAGATGTCTTTATAGTAGAACCAAATCTCTTTCGGTCAAACATTCTTCGTTTTCAATAAAAAGATTTTGCTAGTTTTCCTTCGCGAAACATAATGGTTTTTTTTTGGCGCCCGAGCAGGGACACTAGTAAGATTGGGACTGTCTTATAGAAAAAGTCACATCTAGTGGAAAACTATCCATTCGCTGGCCTTGATGTAGTGCCGTGGCCATTGACTTCAAAACCCGCATTTGGTACAGCTACCATCAGCTTCCTCACTGCTGCAATCTGCTGTTACGCTGATTTCCGAATTTACCACCGTCATCTCGGCTGATATCGGGCATTGGCCTCTTGCGGTGTGAAGGTTCCAGGAACACGACTCCACTGCTTGTATAGTATCGTCTATCATCACAGCTGAGATCGGTCATCGACCTATTTCCAGGCACACTCTTTCCAGGCTTGCATATGTGTGATGTGCTCTTAATTAATACGTGCAAAAGTCCCAACACACCTACTGCCTGTTCGTGGGAGATGGAGGTGGAGCATAATGAACAAAAAAACATAGAATTTTGTCTATGCAATTGTTGTTGCCGCTTTTTCTTTTTTTTGCACTTGCTTGCATTTGGTGATTCCATTTGATTTGCCGACGGCAAATGCAAATTGTGTCCTCATCAATTGGATGCGTGTTGCACTGCAACACCAACTGAGAAGCTTCTGAGGCCTCGCCACGTATTACAGAAGGTTCGTAAAGGATTTTGTTGGCATTGCAAAGAGCCTGCATCAACTTACGGAAAAAGGCCGACAGTTCAGGTGGTCTGGGGAATGCGAAAAAGCATTTCAAGAACTGAAGCGACAGCTGTGCAATGCCCCCATCTTGGGTTACCCCACGCCCGGAAAAATGTTCATCGTGGACGCAGACGCTAGCAATGTTGGGGTCGGAGCTGTGCTCTCCCAAGTTCATGACGGTCAAGAGAAAATGGTCGTATATTACAGCAAAGTACTCTCCAGACCTGAACGGAACTACTGTGTAACCCGGCGCGAGCTTCTGGCTTTAATTCTGGTTACGAAGCATTTCCATAAGTACCTCTACGGACAAAAGTTCATTCTCCGGACAGACCACGCAGCTCTGAAATGGCTACTCCAATTTAAGAACCCTGAAGGCCAAGTTGCAAGATGGATCGAGCAGTTGCAGGGCTACGACTTTGAAGTGCAACACCGCAAGGGAACACTCCACTCAAATGCTGATGCCCTCTCTCGTCGACCGTGCGGTGTAAAATGCGAACACTGCAACCGTAAAGAAGCGAAAGAACAGGCTACTATCCAAATGATTAGGACTGAGCCAATAGAGGGTTTGAGTATAGACGAAATCCGTTCCTCCCAACAGGCAGACAATAACATCGAACCAATATTGGCCTGGAAAGAACACGAGGAAAGACCAAGCTGGCAGCAGATATCAGATCGGAGCCAAACTGTGAAGGCATACTGGGCACAGTGGGACTCGCTTTTTGTGCAAGATGGATTGCTGAAGAGAAAATGGGAAATTGCAGATGGTACAACATCTCGTATGCAGCTAATTGTGCCACGGTCCAGAGTCAACCAAGTACTCCATGAAATACATGACGGAATCTCAGGAGGCCATTTGGGAATAAACAAGACGTTGGAAAAGGTAAGGGAACGTTACTATTGGCTAAGCGCTAAACAAGATGTCGAGAATTGGTGCAAAAAGTGCATAAGATGTGCGGCTACCAAGGGTCCAAAAGTAAAGCCACATGGACAAATGCAACAATACAATGTCGGAGCACCTTTCGAACGAATAGCCATCGACATCACTGGGCCGTTTCCCGAAACCTTTAATGGAAACCGATATACCCTCGTGGTCATGGATGACTTCAGTAAGTGGCCGGAAGTGTTTGCCATCCCAAATCAAGAGGCTAAGACCGTAGCGGAACAGATAGTCAACAACTGGGTCAGAGATTTGGGGTCCCAATGGAGCTGCACTCTGATCAAGGGCGAAACTTTGAATCAAAAGTCTTCCAGGAAATATGCCAATATTTGGGAATAAGAAAGACAAGGACAACGCCACTACACATTCAATCTGATGGAATGGTCGAGCGATTCAATCGGACCTTGAATGAGCATCTATCTAAGGTTGTCAGCAACTGCCAGCGGGATTGGGATCGACACATACCCCTCTTCTTAATGGCCTACCGAAACGCGGTCCATAGCTCAACAGGGCACACACCATCCGAGATCTTATTTGGTCAAACAATTCGGTTGCCAAGTGAAGCAAAATTCGGATCCCCACCGACGGAGCCCAAAGAGGTGAACGAGTACGTGAATGACTTACGCAGCAGGATTCGCAAATTGCATGAAGACACCAGAGAAAAGATGAAGCTATAAAGCAGCCGCATGAAGACTAGGTACGATATCAAGGCGAAATCTTCCGGTTTCAACGAAGGAGATCTGGTCTGGCTGTATAATCCTCAGAGTAAGAAAGGCAAATCACCAAAATTGCAACAGGACTGGGAAGATCCATACAAGGTGATAACCCGCATTAATGACGTTGTCTACCGGATCCAGCGTGGGGATCGAGGAAAATTGAAAGTGGTCCATTTGGATAGGGACGCTGGATGGCGACGATTGTTCTCGAAGTATGTCATTTGAGTATAAATACCAGCATCCCCAAGGTATGCAAGTTAGTTCTAAAGTGAAACCTGAAGTGTTAATTAGGAGAAGTGATTAAGTGGTTTAAGTAAAAGATAAGAAAAGTATAAGCGGTTGAGAAATTGGATTGTACTGAGAGAAACAATTAAATAGTGAATTGTAACTGTACTGAATAAAGGGATTTGTATTGAAAAGAATAAGTTCTATCATTTGTACCCACACAAACATTTTACAATATTGTTTATTTTGAAAACGGCTCAATTCGCCTCGCCGACCTTCGAAAAAACATTAAATCCATCTTCCGTACGCAAGTAAGATGGGAATTCCAACGGCGTACTAAGCATAGCAACATAGCATCACTCAATGCCACAACTGGCAAATGTGGGGGCACGGGGAAGGCACTGCAATGTGAAAACCTTTTGTGCCAACTGTTCAGGTAATTACAAAACTAATTCCTGCACTTCTTCCGGAATTTCCAAATGTGCAAACTGTATAGGCAACCACAAATTTACGGACGAAAATTGCAAGTGTCGTGCAGATTATTTGGAAATTATTGGGAAAAATTCTCAAAAAATGTCTCGTACACGCGCACCCATTCCGTTGCGATCTCAAGCACAGCCAACAGTGGCAGCGAGAAGCTTTAATGTCAACAGTGTGGATGACTTCCCTTCTCTACCTCGATAATCACGTCAGTCGGAGCAGCAACAACATCACTGGAGTAATCAACAAATGCCAGCTCAGCATCGTGCACAGGAGATATCTTCATACTATTCGTCTCCACCCGCAAAGCATGATTTATTTTCTGTTGATGAACTAACTTCTCTTATGTTTGATATGGTCTCTGAACTTGAAAATTGTAAAACAAAAGTTCAACAGTTCAAAGTAATTGCTCAGCTTGCAAGTAAATATCTTTGTAATAATATCAAGTAATACTCAGTCTTATCTTAAACTTTTATGTTGGAATGCAAGAGGCATCCGCAACAAGAGCTTTGAGTTCTTTAACTTTCTCTCCAATTTGGATATTGATGTTTGTCTAATAAGTGAAACAGGTTTACAACGTAATATTCCTTTTCCATGTGGTAACTATTTGTGTTATCGTTGTGATCGTAACAGTAGGGGTGGTAGTGTTGCCATCCTCGTCAAAATAAGTATTGATCATTCTATGCTGCACACTTTAGTACTAGAAAACGTTGGAATTGAAATTAAATTAAGTAATAATACTTGGCCAAACATTTTTTCCGTCTATTTTCCTGGAGGAATTCGTAATGCATATAAAAGTCAGTGCTTGAAAAGTGACCTTAGAAGATTGTTAAGTTTTGGGAATGTTGTCATAGGAGGCGATCTTAATTGTAGACATCGTAGCTGGGGTTGTTTCAGGGCAAATGTTTGGGGAAACACATTATATGACTTATGCTTAAGACATAACTTTACAATAATGCACCCATCTAGTCCTACCTACCTCCCTGCTTGCAGTAGGTACTCTCCATCGACACTAGATTTATTTCATACAACCACTCCTAATTCGCTTACCACTCCTGTTGTGCACAATGCGCTTAGTTCTGATCATTTTCCTGTCAGCTGTGATATTTTATTTAGTCCTAATATAACCAATGTGCAATATTTAGATTATAGAAACGCGAACTGGGACGTGTTTAGATACCATCTAACTCGCAATATACGAAGTTGTTCGAAAAATCTTTCTGCTGTGAATAGCAATCAAGATATTGACGATCATATAGAAACATTTGAAAGCCAAATATCCAAAAGCATTCGTGCTTCTGTTTCATTAAAAAAGTTTCACAAAAGAGCATTTATGCTACCTCGAGAAATACTCAATTTAATAAAGATTAAAAATCGTTACAGAAGGCTCTGGCAGAGGTACAGATCTCCTAACGATTTCTATGAAATGAATGTATTCAGTCGTTTAATTAAAATTCGAATAAATGAGTACAGAAATTCTTTATGGAACAATAAATTAAGTTCACTCGATTCCAACTCTAGACCTTTCTGGAATGTTACTAAGATACTGCACAAGAAAAACGTTTACTGTGATAACTTCGAAGTTAACGGGTCACTAATATCAACTAATGAAGTCAAAGTGGAAATCCTAGCAAATACATTCCTTAAAAACCATACGACGACAAATAGTTTGTTATCTCCTCTTGAACCGGAGATTGAAAACGAGATAACTGTTTTGAACAACTCCACTATTTCCCTACCCTCTAATGAATTCACTACTGTTGAGGACATAAAATTCATAATTTTGGACCTAAAAGATCGTAAGTCCCCTGGTCTTGAAAGCATAAATAATCAAGTGATAAAGCAGTTGCCAACTAGTGCATTAACATTCATTATCAATGCCTGCCTAGAAATGCTATACTTCTCTGATTTATGGAAGAAAGCCAAGGTAGTTCCACTCTTAAAACATGGGAAAAATCCATCCAATCCAGTCAATTACAGACCAATCAGTCTTCTAAATGGCTTTAGCAAAATTTTTGAAAAAGTAATCAAAATTAAAATTGATGCCTTTTTGAGTGCTTCTAACATTCTACTACCTGAGCAATTTGGATTTAGAAAGAATCACAGTACTACGCATCAAATACTAAGAATTTGTAAGACTGTTAAGTAACAGCTTAGTCCGTATCGGCTCCGGTTCGTGGAAGTGGACCAAGGATATCGACTGCAATCCTCTCGAACGGGTGTCCTGAAAGGCTTGGTTTAAGCTTGCCTCTGGTTCGCTGAGGAGGGCCTCTTCGAGCTTGACAAACTGTGCAGTTCTTGCACCATAGCTTGGTGTCTACTGTTCGACCAATCCAGAAGTACCTGTCCCTAATTTTACTTAGAGTTTTGCGTTCTCCTAGGTGGCCCCCGCTTGGGCTGTTATGAAGCTGCTGAAAGATTTCTTGTCTCAACTTTGTAGGAATAATAGGAAGCATCTTCTGTTCATGGTATTTTTCCGAGATACGATTGACTACGCCGGCACACATCCTCAACTGCGAGAAAATAGCCCACAAACTTTTCGTATTCGGATCCTCATGCCTAACGTCTTCTTTATTGGGTCGCTTTCCTTCTTTTAGCCATTTGATGATTTTTGCTAATGTTGGATCTTTTTGCTGTTCATCCGCAAGCGTGGATTTTTCGATAGATCCTTACTTGAATTAAGAAACCCACGTGTTTCAACAGACACGAAAAGAATGACTTTATTTCAGTAGTCGGAAATATAATGGTTGACATGACAAAATACATATATAATACAATGATTGACAGTAATTCAAAAAGTCTTAACTCCATGTTACATCCTAATTTATCTATGAATATTGCGTACATAATAGTCTCCCTCACTAATTTACTACTTGGCTTGATATCGCACAACTGGGTAACGTTTCCTCTTAGATCTTCTTATTTCTGGTTGCGGTTCCTCTGGTGACTGTGTTTCTTCGGTCACATTGGTAAATGCAACTGATTCTGGTGTAAGAACGGGAATGCTATCCGCTTTGCGTTCGGAAGCACCCTCGGTTGAAATGTTAGCCGAGTCGTTAGAACTATCATTGAGAACTGAATTTGTAGTTGTATACGGTGGATCTTTACTTGCGGTTGGTTGGCTGTTCATGGGAAGAGATGTTGGAATATAATCTAAAGTATTACCTTCGACCAGAGTGGCTCTCATCTGATCAACATGCCTGCGGTAAGACATACCGTCGACATCCACCATATAGTGTAAGCGACCATCTCGCTGCCTAACTCTTCCAAATTTCCATTTGCACTCCTTGTTTTGGTAATATCGCACTTGAACTAGATCACCAATATTAAAAACACGTTTGCATTCTGGGATTGAAATGTTTTCTTCAAGGTTCGTGGCTCTAAGTAGATCTAGCCTTGTACGGAGATGGAACCTCAACATCATCTCTGCTGGACTTAATCCCGTCGTAGAAGATGGAGTTTTCCTATATTGGGCCAGCAAACGATGCAGCTTAATATGTAGGTCCCCAGAATCGCTTATTGCAGAACGTAAGCCATTTTTAAGAATTTGAACAAAGCGCTCAGCTTGTCCATTAGTTGAAGGATGAGCTGGCGATGTAAGTTTGTGACAGATGTTATTTGATTTCAGGAAATCTTGGAATTCTTTTGATGTAAAGCTGCTTCCATTGTCCGATACCAATATAGTTGGGATGCCGAATCTTGAAAATGTTTCCCTCAAGGCACGAATGGTGTAAGAGCTCGTAATTTTATTCATCTGAAAAACCTCCAGCCACTTTGTCTTGGCATCAACCCCAAGGAGGAAGTACTGATTCATAAATGGACCAGCAAAATCAACATGTAGGCGTTGCCACGGATAAGCAGGAATTTCCCACGGGTGTGCCGAAAATTTCGCTGGCTCATTTAGAACTCTTGCACAATCTCGGCAGCTGCGCACTAACTCTTCAATGTCCCTGTCTATACCTGGCCAGTAGCAGTAACTTCTAGCTAGTGCCTTCATTTTTACGATTCCCACATGTGCAGTATGTAATTCACGTAGAACCTGTGAACGTAATGAAGAAGGAATTATTATTCGTATACCTCGGTAAAGACATCCATTGTGTGACATCAATTCAGATTCCATATTTTTGTATGCAGTATCTTGTAAGCTTCTACCGTCTTTAAGCTGAAGCATTACTAAAGACAACTCTTGGTCACTTTTCATTGCCTTCAGAATACTAGTATTTGTAACCGGCAGATAATCCTCCCACAGCTGATAAACCTCGTATGATTGAGTATTTGCCCTGTCTTCACATTTTAATGGATTTCAAGCCAAGTAGTAAATTAGTGAGGGAGACTATTATGTACGCAATATTCATAGATAAATTAGGATGTAACATGGAGTTAAGACTTTTTTTGACGGAGCACTAGTAGTTTTTTTTTTATTAGCATATGCGATGGATTTCCTCCGCGACCCCTCTTTTAATTGAACCTGGTGAATATGATGCATTGTGCGACTCTCAGTTTTTGATGCTTCCATGGCGAGCGCTATCTCCACCGTTTTATCTAAAGTGATATTAATTTCTCGCAAGAGTTTTTCTTTGATGTCTGAGTCCCTTAATCCACGAATAAATTGGGAGCGCAAGTGTGTATTCAGTGTTGATTTTTTACATTCCCCACAAGCAAAATTACAGTAGGCGCTTAGTTTCTTTAATTCAGCTAAATAGTTTGAAATGGATTCTCCTTCGTGTTGTAATCGTAGTAAAAATTTATGTTGCTCCGTGATCTCATTAGGCTTCGGGCTCAGGTGGCTCTTAAGAACTGTAATTAACTCCTCGTATGTTTTTGTATTGGGGTCCTCTGGGGCTGTCAAGTTTAACAAAAGCTGGTAGTATTTGGCACCGATACAATTAATTAATACTTGCCGCTTTTTAGTAGAGTCCGCGATATTCCTTAGATCAAAATAATTTTCCAGCCGTTTTATGTAGTTAGGAAATGGCTCGTCATTCTCATTAAACTGATCAAATTGTAAATTAGGTGTAGTAGGTGTTGCTTGTAGGCGTTGAAGTGCATTAGTTAATGCTTGAATTATTTGTTGCGTAGATTCGGTCATTGTATGAATAGATTTTCCTTAACCTTATCCCATCTTCGTCGCCACTGATAGATCATTACTTGAATTAAGAAACCCACGTGTTTCAACAGACACGAAAAGAATGACTTTATTTCAGTAGTCGGAAATAGAATGGTTGACATGACAAAATACATATATAATACAATGATTGACAGTAATTCAAAAAGTCTTAACTCCATGTTACATCCTAATTTATCTATGAATATTGCGTACATAATACAGGTGTAGGACATCACATCGCTCTTTTTCTTTAAATTCCGTTCTTGTGCAATGTTTGCATTCACCACAAGGTCTCCTGGAAAGAGCATCAGCAATGGCATGTCGAGAACCAGGACGATGTTGGATCTCGTAATCGAACTGCTGCAACCGCTCGAGCCCCCTAGCCATTTGACCCTCGAGTTTCTTAAAGTTGCACAGCCAACGAATAGATGCGTGGTCCGTCCGTAAGAGAAATCGCCGTCCGAAGAGGTAGTGGTGAAAGTGATGGGTTGCCAAAACTACGGCAAGCAACTCCCTCCTAGTAAAGCAATAATTTCGCTCGGCTCGGTTCAGCGTGCGGCTGTAATTCTCAATCACTACCTCTGAGTCTCCTTGCTTTTGACTAAGCACAGCACCGATACCAACGTTCGAAGCATCCGTATCTGGAATAAAAAGATCTTCTGATGTGGGAAATGCCAAGATTGGAGCGCTGGTAAGTTTCTGTTTTAGGGTGTTGAATGCCTTCCCACAGTCCTCATTCCAAGCAAAACGACGTTTTTCTTCCGTGAGTTCTGAGAGGGGCTTCGCAAGTGTCGAAAATCTTTGAATAAATCCCCTGTAATACGAGCAAAGACCAAGGAAGCCTCGAACTTGTCGCTTGGTCTTTGGATCTGGCCAGAGTTGAACAGCTTTTATTTTCTGCGTGTCAGTGCTCAATCCATTGACAGACACGACATGACCAAGGTAGGCAACTTCAGTTTTTAAAAATTTACACTTCCTTGGATTTAACTTTAATTTAACCGTTCGTAACCGCTCAAATACTTGCTTTAAATTTTGCAAATGCACTTAGAGCATTTGGGCGCCTGCACACGACATCGCAGATGAGTGAAACCAGATCTGCTATTTTCGCAGAATCGCTGCCGCAATAAACTAACTAGTGCTTCGTAGTCTGGGTTACAGTCCACAGGTAAAGCGCTCAATACCGAAAGTGCTTCTCCTCTTAACTGCATCGCTAACACGTTTGCTTTCTCTTCAGGTGTCCAACTAGCACATCTTGCGGCAATCTCAAATTGCCGTTGGTAATCTGTCCACGAACCGGTACCATCGAACGGCTGTACGGACATCGGAATAGTTGGCCGTCCGGGGAAAGATTGAGATGCATCAAAACCCGATGCAGTGGTTGGAATACTAGGCTCCTTCGGTAAAACTGTAGCCGCCATCGGTGACACCTCCATCTCGATGTGATGAAAATTTGTAGCTTGTCCCCTTGCTGCTACGTTTTGGGCACTTTTGTTGCCGCTAACACTGTTCGAACGACATTTGGACGACGAATGCAGTCCCTTGTTGACAGCATTGGTAAATGAAAGACAGCTCACTGTCCGTTCTAACTCCTCCATCTTCTTTTCGATCTCCAAGTACCGAGACGCAAGCTCTTGTTTCCATTCGGATAGCTTCTGGTCCCAAAGCTGGCTTTGGCTTGCCATATATTCCTGCAGCATTTTGCATAATGATGACGATTCACTTGAGCTTGGAGGATTTGTCTTCCTTTCTGGCACGACTTTTTTTGGATCCATTCCGTTTATTGTGGTTAGCTATCAGTTCAGTTCAGTTTAAATGCATTTTTATTTAACTAATTAATTTACTCTTACATGCTAGACAAAAAAATGCTTAAAAATTAGCTTAAATAACTTACAAATAAACTTATTCTAACTTACTGGCCCCATGCGGGCGCTCTAAGCTAAACCTAACACTTAAACTATGTCTTTCGACGAATCTTACATTCTAATTTTATATTCAATATAACATTACTTAATACTAGAACTAAGAAAATAAATTTTAACTAAAAACTTAGTAAATGGACCGTTTTTTTATATTATAAAAACTTATAGACTACCTAACCTACTTACATCTAATACATACACACACATACATATACATATACATCCATAATACCTATATACTTAATATATAAGTATATGCATATATATATATATATATTTTTTTTTTTAATTTTTCATTTTTTTTTTTTTTTTTGTGTTTTTATATATATTTTTTTTTCTTAAAAACTAACTTAATCCTACCTAAAACTATGTAAGCCGGCCATGGCTAATAAAATAGTCAGACGACCGACTTTGCTTCCTATGGAGCTACCCAGTACTGGAGGAATTGGACGACGAAACTTCCCCTCCCTCAACCAGCCACCAAAATTGTTGGTGCTGCCGAGCAACATCCCTCATGTCGCGACTCCGTACCGCCCTACTGAACCGGAGACGCTCCGCACTGCCGTGTGCGACGTCTCTGTCGTAGTTGAGTCGCCTGTCCGCAATTGTGGTTAGCTATCTTCTGATAAGCGATCACAACCCCACACCTGACACCAGTGTAACGAAATTCGCCCGGACCTAAGATAGCCGAACGAAAACAACAGAAATTTAATCAGAGATTAAAATGAAACTACGAAAATTCTGGTTCCCGAGAGGTAAACTTTTCTTTATTGTTTTGTTTTTATTTCGTTCGTTCAATTTTAATTTGTCTTGAATGTCCCTGTTGCTTCGACTGCTAACTCGTAACTTCCTTTTTCCCAGTCTTCTGTCCGTTTTATATGCCTCGATTCTTTTCTGTTTGTCCCGCTGTTTTTCTTCTGTTTTAAGATCTCCAGTTTTCGGGCATCCGTTGTAACGTCTTTAAATCCACCGCTCATTCGCATGGTTGGGGAAATTATACGTCACAGGAAACGGCAACTATTTTCTTCGTTGACTTTGTTAATTTTTCTTCTCCCTTTTTATGTGGTGGTCTCTCTTCTTCTTCTTATCTCTATGGCTGACAACTTGATCTTGAATGCAAAACCGTGTTCGACAAACAGAACACATCATCAAACTGTCAAAATCGGGTGTGTAAACAAAACGTGAAGTAAGCATATGTACGAGTTGTTTTCTTTTAATTTTTGTTGCTTTCTTTTTTTTAAATGTTTTTCAGATTCTAAATTTGATTTCGCAACAATAATATATTTACGACGTCTCAAATCGAAAGGCTCAATATTTCAGACCATTCAAAAACATTTGGAAAAATGCTTCTGAAAGAATCAAAGACTACAAAATACAACAGCCACGAAAAAGAACTTTCCTAAAATATTTATTATAGATCACAAAGCGCCTATAAATTTTTGAGGGATAGACTTGGCTTTAAACTTCCCCATATTTCCTCTTTCTGTAGATGGGGTCCTGTAAAAGGATTACAACCAGGATATGAAAACAATGCTCATTCGTACTTTAAGTCAAAGTTCGCTTTATTAAACCAGCGAGAACATTGTGTTGTCCTGATATTTGATGAAATTAGGATTCGTAAAAACCTCACATATAATATAAGAAATGATTTAATAGATGGTTTCGAAGACCTCGGTGTAGAAAGAAGTAGATTGTTTGCTAAGTGCTAAATGGTTTGTTTGATAGTTGGAAAAGTGTTTTAAACTATTTTGAGTCAAACGGTGTAAATGGTGATAATCTAAGCGAAATTATAACAAACAATTTGAAAATCTGTCAAGAACTTGGTCTAAGGGTATGTGCTATTGCTTGCGACCAAGCGGCCAATAATAGAAAAGCTTATAAAATGTTAGGTGTTTCTGAAGAGAACCCATTTATAATTTTTAATGATGAAAAAATATTTTCCTTGTAAAAAATTATACTCAAAGAAGTGACTTTGGAAGGCTGAAGGGACAAACTAAAGAATTTGTTAACGTTTGTAAAGTTCACTTCAAAGTATTTAATATAATTTTCAGAGAACGTTCACAAGAAAGAAATATAAGAGAGGCAATGGCCTTGGAATGCATAAGGATAACAAATACTAGAGATCCGAAATAGTTTGATGAAAAAAGTTCTTGCTATGAGCATCGCAAGGACCTTCTATATTCTGCTCTCCTCGTTCTATTACGGAAGCATTGTTCGTGGAAGATAGAAAAAGACATAGCATCCAAAAATCAAAAAATTAAAATTTTATCTGGAAAAAAACGTAAAACAACTATTCAATAAACACAACATTTAAGAGAGTGCATTCTGCTTTAAAAAAAAAATATAATGTTTATTATCAGTCAAATTTGATTAAAAAAAATTGCGTTGCGAAAAACGGAAAACTTCTATCCGACAAACAAAACACGCAACTTGATAATACAAAACAATTAAGAGTAACATCATGTCTGAGTAGGATTCACTCTAGTTCGATCGAACTGGGACGTACGGGTACGTCCTATTGAATGGAAAAATGGTTACATTTTTTCCTTCGGCGTGCAATATCTATGTAACCTATAGCATCTGTGATGTGAACCAGTTATTTTACTTTCGTACGGAATAAAGGACACTTTTCTGGGTTCAGCACTTCGCAGCCTTTCAAACATTTCTTTTAGATTTTCCGATGCTCCTCGAAGCATCTAGGCAGGTTTTTCACGTGAGTCCTTGCAATGTTCGTTCCACTAGTCGCTCGAATCTCTGTCACAAGTTCGGGGGAACATTTTTTTATTGTAGTTTTTACATGGTGCCGAAACCCGGGACAGTTAAAGTTCTTTAAAAAAAAAGAAAAATTTTAAGAGTTTAATAGCGTGCGATTTGATTTAAACGATTTAAAAAATGGAAGCGATATATTGATCCACATGTAGAACGCAACTCACAAAACTGTGTAAAGCGGTGTCTGATTACATCAAACCCTACCAAGAGAAAAAAATGGAGGTAAGCGATCCAGCTTTCAACGAAGCAGATATATCTTTCTATATTGAGCGCATAAAAAATGCCCAAGGCAATCTACGAAAAGCGGACAAGAGTTTACGGAAAACTGCTACACCTGATGGAAAAGAATGTGAAGCCTGGATAACCAGTGATAGAAGGTTTCTATCAGATTCCAAATTACTTCCTTAAATCCAAAACTCGAAGATGGTATTTTGAGGCTTAGCGGACACTTACCCAAATTTGCATACGGTAATCTTTCCAATCCTATTGTACTACCAAAACAATCTCATTTTAGTCAATTGCGTATTATTGAGGCTCATCAAGCAACGCTACATGGTGGTGTCAATGCGGTACTCGTACAAGTTTGGAAAAGGTATTGGATTATATAAGGAAGGCAATTACTCGTAATTAAAAATATCCTGCAACATTGCGTTATATGTAAACGACTTCATGGCAAACCTTCATCCGAACCGTGGGCAGTATTAACAATGGAGCGAGTAGTTACTAGCAAGCCCTTCGAAACAACAGGAATAGATTTCCTTGGTCCACTTTATATAGGGATGAACGACGTGATCGGTAAGAAAAAGTTTACATTATGCTGTTCGAGCAGTACATCTAGAGCTTGTGGGAGATATGACGGTGAAAAGCTGCATTGACGCATTGCGACGATTTGTAGCGAGACGAGGAGTGCCAGCTAATGTCATATCAGATAATGCTAAGACCTTCAAGCGCGCGGACTTTGAGCTAAGAAAATTAGAAGAATTGCTAAAACAAAGTGAGGTAAAACAATTAGTGGCGCATAAAGGTATCACTTGGAAGTACATACCAGAGCAAGCAGCGTGGTGGGTGGCTTCTGTGAGCGCCTTGTCAGTAGCGTAAAAATTGTTTAAAGGCAGCGATTGGGAAAGCAATAGTTACAATGATAATTTGTTTCTTCAGTTACCAAAAATATAAAAACATTTTCCTTTGTATTATGAAATATTTCAATTTCTGATTTTACGTTTTTAAACTAAAATTTCTTGCTTTGTTTATCAAGAAAATATTAATTTCACAATTTTTAAAATCAAGTTTACTCTTGAACAATTGAGTTTTAAATTTCTTAATCTTAGAATAATTTTCTATTACGCGTTCAAAAATAAGGGAATTATCAATATTTAAGTTTTTCATTCTTCTAGTAATTGTAAAGGTTCAATTATCCTAGGGTGAAGTACACCATTTTGAATAAACAATGAACTATCTCGTATCTCGTATCTCGTTCAATTAAAATTTCCAATAACAAAATTTTGTGATTTACTTTATTTGTTATTTCATTATAGTATGAGTGTATTAAACTATTTTCTTCAATTGTTTTTCTTTTTTTTTTTGATTTACTATGTTAACTATCTCATTGACCTTATTTGCTGTATTATTTTGAATATTTGCCACATCAATTACCTATGTGCTTAGTCTAGCCATGTCTCTAACGTTCTCATCTCATGTGGTCCTTTAAATCTGTTTTCTAATTTTCCCTTTACAACGTTACGTACAAGAACTTTTTGTCCTACCTGATATATATATAACTTGCTTTCCTACATTTTGATCGTATCTAACTTTGGATTTTTTTTAGATCTTAAAATCTTTTCCTTTGCTCTTAAACTAATTTCTGCTAGAGTGGTGCTGAGTTGATCAAAATAGTCAAACATCGTTCTTTCGTTTAACTCTTCAATCCCACTGGGCTCATTTGCACCTTTAACATACACTAACTCATACGGTGTATATTCAGTTGTACCGTGTATGGTTGTTTTGTAACTAAAACTTGCAAAACGCATTTTTTCGTTACAGTTGGCCTCATCAGCTATTTCCCTTTTGATTTGAGGGGTATAAATTTAGTGAATTCCGCAAGATCGTCCTGAATGGTGAGCCCGAATTTGTTTCCTTCTTCGGTTTCTTGTAATGGCCCGATCAAGTCCATTGAAATTTTCTCAAATGGTGTATCAGAGGTCGAAACCACTTTCATTGGGTTTCGAAGTACTTTCTCGTATTGACAGTGTTCGCAATTCCTCACATAATTTACAACGTCTTTTTGCATACTTTTCCAAAAAAAACCTATCTTTTAGGATTGCATATGCAACCTTTTGATCTCTATAGCCCCCTAAAAGCCAATTATGATATTCGGACATAACTCGTTTTCTTTCTTCTAAGTCAACAATTTCTGTTCGTGTGTTGTTTCATTCTTCATAATGATCATGTACATTATCTTCCACATTTATCTCCCCACTACTAGTATTCTCCGCAGTATCATAATTTTTCTCTGCAACTTGTGCTGGTAACCCATCCTCCTCCGCCATGCTTTTAATCATGTCGTCAATTATTTGGTCGACTTCCTCAAGTGGTTCTGCTTCTGTGTTCTTCTCTGCTTCCATCATTCTTACGTTTCTTTGATAGTTCATCCGCGACAACATTTTCGCATTCCTTCCTGTAGCTAATCTCGTACTCAAATTCTTCTACCTTTAATCTCTACCTAACTAGCCCAGAACCAGGGTCCTTGACATTAACAACCAAGTCAATGGTCGGTGATCAGTTTGTACGATAAATTTCCTGCCGTACATTTAGGGCCTGAACTGTTTGGTTGCCCAAACTATCGCTAAACATTCTTTCTATGTTGTACTGTAATTTCGTTCGGCTTTATTTAGCATTACAAACTGAATCGGTAGATCTCTTCAGTTGATTTTCTGGCTAAGAACTATTCAGATGTTATTAGAAAGGTCTTAGTATAGTCTGGGTACTGTAAAATTGGATAGCTGGTAATTGCATTCTTTAGCTTCTCAAAAGCTATTTGCTGCTCATTACCTCAATGAAGGTCCACATCTTTTTTTAAAAGTTTATTTATCGGGTCTGCTATTTTGCTGAAATTCTGAACAAACTTCCTATAATACCCTATCATACCTAGGAATGATTTGATTCCTTTCGCATTAATGCATTTGCCTGCATGTCGACTATATTTTTTATCTTATTCTGATCCGGCTTTACACATTTTTCGATAATAATATGTCCAAGATATTGAATTTTTTTTCACAGAAATTTACAATACATTTGTCAGGCTGCAATTTTAGATTAGAGCCCTTATTTGCTCTAGAACCTCGAATAGTTTCTGATTGTGTTCATGTAAATCCTGATACACAAAACACTTGATGCCTTGCAATCCGCACAATACATTGTTGATAAGCCTCTGGAAACATGCAGGAGCATTCTTTAATCCGAATGGCATTCTCGTATATTCAAAGTGCCCGTATGGCGTCCTGAATGCCGTTTTCTCCATATCTTTTTCATGCACGAGAATCTGATGGAAACCCGAGGTGAGGTCAAGGGTTGTAAAGTACGAGTACCTTGTCTTCCCTAATTGATCAGGTATCTGATTGATGTTTGGTAGAGGATAGTTATCAGCTATCGTCAACTCGTTAGTTTCCGATAATCTATAAACAACATCCTCCACTTTTTCTTACCGCTTGAATCTGCCTTCTTTGCAACTATACAAAGAGGAGAGCTCCACGGAGAACTACTTTTTTTAATGATACCGTCTTTTTTTAGTTTCTCTACCTGACTCCTAACTTCCTCATCATGTCTGTTAAGGTACCGGTATGTTTTTATGAACACCGGCTGAGCCCCTTCGACTATTCGAATCTGGCATGGCATTGGTACAGGTCAGTTTTTCATCTTGCATACGGAACACGTCACTGTATTCTTTTATTATGGCTAATATGCTTTCTTTTTCCTCCTTATTCATGTGGACAGTCCTAACATTCTTAAATTTTCTCCAATTATTCTAACCTGACTCAAGTCAAAACTATTGTCTGTGGTGTTGACTACGGTGGCCACGCAACAACCATCCATATTCTTAGTTAAGCACTCTGGAATGATTATTCCTTTTACCAGTTCCTGTTTAGGAATTTCGATGTCTTTGCCTAAGCTACTCCACTTTTCTACAGAAAGCCTCCCTAATATTCCGTCATAATCGCCTAGAAGGTCATTTTCTATAACTTGAAATTCTACTGTACTTATCTTTACTTTTCCTTTATTGTCCGGTAATAACTCTACTTTCTTGATCACTTTACCCAAAGTTTCATGCGGTTTTCCACCTAACCCTTTGAATTTAATTGTATTTTCTGAGTCCACCTCGCGATGCACTTCCCAGAAATCATATAATCTTCGGCTCCTGTATCGACAATCAACTTCCTAACATCCTCATTTATTATTAAGTTAACATGAGTGCTTTCTGAGTTACATAAATCACTAAGCACTTTATATTCCTTGACATGTTTTATAACCTGTTCCGGCTTGAAATCCTTTCTACCTGTTTTAGTACTTGACTAGGAATTTGGATTTTGGTTTTTAGGTTTTTGCGTATTACCTTCCTGTCGTTTGGGTAATCGGCAATTTCTGGCGATATGCCCTATTCTCCCACAATTAAATCACTTTGTCCCTGCAATATTTATTTTAGCTAGGTTTTTATTTGTGTAGCCCTTATATGTATTAGTTTTGAAAAGATTTAACCGCTGTTCGTCTTAATTAGCGCAACGACTTGCTTCGGCTAAGTCTTTTGACCTCTGGGCCAAATGTTAAAGAAAACAGTAAGTGTTTAATTTTTAATATATACTCGTATATTCGATTTGCCCTTGCTGATTTTCTCCTTTTACATCGTGTAATTTAGCCTGCATTAGACGCCTTTCTAGGGTCTGTAGTCTTTGTTTATACAGCGAAACTGATTCATTCTTACCCTGATGTGTGCTATGGGGTTCTCTAAATATATTACTTAACTCTGCTTTCAATGTTTCCCAATCCTTTATGTCTTAATTCATAAGGATCTAGTCCTAATAAGGTTGAACAGGATTTGTTTTTGAGCTACATTAGCCAACTCTATTGCATCGTTACATACGTCTATAAAGCTAAACACATCTTCACTACTTCTATTGAAAACGGGAATAAAAGTTGTCAAAACTGCTATTGGTACTTCAGCCATTACTAATCGATCAACTCGTAAACTTTTCCTAATTTCGGGTGTATCTTCTAGAATGATTTGTTCACTACTTTCCGCGCTTTCACTATCACTTTTACTAACTGACATATAAGCTCTTCTTGTTATCCAATTAGACAGAACAATCTTATAATTGCCTTTATTTTCTAACCACTCCAAACTTTTTATTTCAATTTCCTGAGCAAAATTGTACCTTATACTACTAATACTTATATTATGAGACTCCCTTATTTTTATTGTTCCTGAAGGGAATTTCATTGTAAACATCTGCTCGGAGATGTTAAAGTTATTTTTATGCAAGCACAAAGATTGTATAGCTTTATTACCGGCTATTGAGAAACGGTTTGGTGATAGCCACATGCAAGAGGTTTACAGGATCCAATTGCAAGGCTGAATCAGCAACCAGGAGAAGGTTTCAAGCATACGTGAGTAGAATGGCACATTTGTCATACCTCACCGCAGACTAGAAAATAATCGATGAAATGGCAAAGGACGCATTCATCAGCGGAATCGCACATTAAAAGCTACAGTCAGAAGTAAGGATGGCCGGGAGAAGAACCCTTGCTGACACACCTGCCTTCGCTCTGGTAATGGACGCAGCCAATCAGGGTCCCAAAGAAACACATTTCGTCATACGCCCACGTCTGTAAGTACAGACCAGCTGTTTTGACACTTAGTAAAACAAAGGTAGATCCCCGCAGGTAGATTGAGCTGTAAAGAGGCTGTTAGAGTTAGAGAAATGTTTCTTCGGTCCTTCAAGACCAACCAGACAGGAAAACCGAACAAAGTTTAAACGGACCAGGAATGATTGCAACGTCTTTCTTAAACGTGTAAGATTCTAATATGACAAAAAACTGATGCAAAAAATACTACAATGTCCCAAAGGAAGTACAAATTTTTGGTCGTTCGTCAAAAATTAGAAATTCTGCCCTTTCCTCCATTCCAACGCTCATTTACAATGGCATTCCAGCTGTCAGGTCTTTGGACAAGGCCAGTTTGCTTGCTGCACATTTTGCGGCCTGCTCAATACTCCCAGATTGTGCTTTGTCTCCGCCAAAATTTGAATGCGTCGAATGTGACAAATCCACTTTCCACATGAGTAGCAAGAGTTCTCAAATATCTCAACATACATAAATCTGCTTGTCCAGATGGTATATCTCCCCTTCTTCTGAAGAGGTGTTCTTCCACGCTGGCAAAACCATTGTGTCATATCAGCTAATTTCTCGTACACCGACCACACAGTTAGAGAAAAAATTCCTAAAAGAACCGTATGGCAATACGAGAAAGCCAACTGGGGCGGTCTTAACAGCTTCTTTAGGAATTTTAACTGGTCGTTATGCTTCCTCGATAACGACGTGGATGCCGCTGCTGATATGATTACAGACACCATTCTCTTTGGAATGAGATCCTTTATTCCTCATCGGATGAAGAGTATCAAACCAAAAGAAAAGGCATGGTACGACTCGAGCTGTAAAGAGGCCGTCAGGGTTAGAGAAATGTTTTTTCGGTCCTACAAGACCAACCCGACAGAGGAAAATCGAAAAAAGTTCAAACGAGCCAGAAATGACTGCAACGCCTTTCTTAAGCGTGTGAAATTCCTATACGACCAAAAACTGAGGCAAAAAATACTGCAATGTCCCAAAGGCAGTAAAAATTTTTGGTCGTTCGTCAAAAACATTAGAAATTCCGCCTCATCCTCCATCCCAACGCTCATTTACAATGACATTCCAGCTGTCAGCTCTTTGGATAAGGCCAATCTGCTTGCTGCACATTTTGCGGCCAGCTCAACACTCCCAGATTGTGCTTTATCTCCGCCTACACTTGAGTGCGTCGAATCTTCAATGGGACGAATCTACTTTCGCACTCGTGTAGTAGCAAGAGTACTTAAAGATCTCAACATACATAAATCTGCTGGTCCAGATGGTATATCTCCCCTTCTTCTGAAGAGGTGTTCTTCCTCGCTGGCAAAACCACTGCGTAAGCTTTTTCATCAATCCTACACTTTAGGACTCTTCCCGAGCAGATGGAAAACAGCATTTGTCCAGCCCGTCCCTAAAAAAGGCGAATCATCTTCTCTCTCCTCCTACAGACCCATTGCACTTACGTCCCTTCTTTCCAAGGTCATGGAAACACTGATAAATCGTCAGCTCATGAAATATCTCGAAACACGAAAACTTCTCAATGACCGGCAGTACGGTTTTCGTAGCAACAGGTCCACTGGTGATTTGATGGCATGTCTCACCGAAAAGTGGAACCAAAGCGTACATCAATCTGGCGAAAGCAAGATAGTTGCACTTGATATTTCTAAGGCATTTGACAGAGTTTGGCATCAAGCTCTTTTGTCGAAAATGCGTGCATTTGGGATCGACGACTCTCTTCTTCAATGGATTAGAAATTACCTTTCGGAACGTTCAATTCAAGTTGTCTTGGACGGTTTCAAGTCTGATATTCACAAAATAAATGCTGGTGTGCCCCAGGGCTCTGTTCTGTCACCGACACTCTTTTTAATTTTCATTAACGATCTCTTGTCTGCTACTTCTAATCCAATATATTCCTTTGCTGATGACAGTACTCTCTGCTTTTCATATTCGTTCCCGGACTCACGGCCCTGCTCTTCGGCTGTAGTACGAGAACGGCAGCGTATGCTAAGCTCATTAAATTCCGATATCAACAGCATAGCCAATTGGGGAACTATCAATAGAGTGGAATTTAATGCTTCCAAAACACAATGCTGTGTGTTGTCGTTAAAGCGAAATCCAAATACTCAGCCATTATCCATGAATAGCACATGCATAGTTGAAACTTTCCATTCTCCGTATGTGTGTCAGTGACAATCTACATTGGATTGATCACATATTTTATGTCGCCAAAAATGTTGCGAAACATCTCAAACGATATAAGAACTACTTCTACCCCTCTGATCTGGTCTCAATATATAAGATATTCATTAGTCCAAAATTGTAAATAGTACAATGCCTATATCTGGTCAGGTACTCCTAAAACCTCTCTGTACCTGCTAGGTAGGATTCAAAACTCAAAAAATGGACGCTCTCGAACACTGACGTAATGTCTCGTGTCTCACTCTGTTTTATCGCTATTTACAGCACCAGTCCTCCATAGAAATCGCCAGTAGCATTCCGCCCCTTCAAACCTTCAAACCGTAACACCCGTTTCGCTATGAATGCTCATCAGTATACCCTCAAGCCCATTCGTGGACGTACTCTAAAATATCGTGATTCATTCCTAAGCCGTACAGTTCGCTTATGGAATGCCCTGCATAGCTCTTTATTCTCTAGTCTTTATAACCTTCACACATCTAAAACCAGCGTTCACCGCTACCTCTCTTTCCATCCTCCCTGATTTTCCTTCGTCCTCGCTGTGTGCAAACATTTTAAGGGTACTTACTTTTAAAGGTAAGGGAACTGCGATAAAATAGGGTATTTTCAAAGACAGTGTAAACAACTGGTGCAGCAGAAAGGCTGCCCTTACTACCAATAGAGGAAGAAACCGGTAGAAAGGGCCACCAGTCAGGAAGTGGTTAAGCAAAATCTTTGCGGGGCAGAAGTTGGCAGCAGGAGTCGATGGCCCCAACACTATCCAAATCTCGAAAGCAACACGATGGAATGAACGTTTTCTTGTAAAAGTAGTCAGCGGTAAAGAAAAATGGATGGTAACAATAGACACTGGTGCCATGGCTTAAATTATCAGGAGGAATTTTGTGTAGAAGTCTTGGTTGCATAACACCGGCAGTTGCTGCTTGCGAACAGCTACGTGAGCAACGGTTAAGGCATATGGTGAAGTCCGCATAAAAATCCAGATGGTCGGAATGACATTCTCTCACGTGTTTCTGGTGGCTGACATATGTATGTGACGAGTGCATCATTGGCACAGACTTCATGGGAGAATCGGAAAGTGGTCTTGGTACCCACCGATTCTATTCTAATGGAGCCAGAAGTTAGGAGAGCCGTCATGGTGGGAAAGTCCTTAGTGGAAGCAAACAGCAACATGGTTCCTGTAAGGATTCTAAATCAGAGGACATAGAGTGTAAAGGTGAAATAGGGTGAAATGGTGGGGAAATGTGCACCTATTGAGGTTATGTCGATCACAATGGTCACAAGAGTCCAGAGTATGAAAATCAAGGACAACATTTTCAGCGTCTATTAAATGGATCAAGGGCAGTGTATCCGGGCAGAAAAACTAATCGGTGAATACTCTGATTAATTTGTAAGGAGTGTAGTGTACCGCGGAGGTGGAAACCAATCCGACAGGTTAGAGCCGAGTAACTGCGAGCGTACCACTGCCGTCTGTTTCTGCATCATGTATACCTCTGGGGCGTACTACACTCCTTATAGGGTCTTCCAATTGCAAAGTAAATAGAAGTTACCGAAATGGTGTCGAAGAGGAAAGTTGTGGGTCTAATTGAAGACTCGCAGAGTCCGTGTACATCTCCAGCGGTCCTCCTGAAGAAGAGAGACGCCAGTAAGAGATTTTATGTAGAATACTGACTGTTACCGCCGTAGGAGATTTATTTTAAGAATTATAATTTTTTTGTTCATTTGGGTTTAGTCACCCTGTACTAAATCGCGTGATATTGCAGACAGTGCCGCTTTGTAGCGGGAAAACAACATTCGATATTGGCATCGACAAAGTCAGTCGAAAAGAGAACGTCAGCGTGGACAGGCAATTAATTTTAAAGCTGTCGGTTTTCATCGTAATTAAAACTTACATCTACATTTAAAATTTACATACTTATAGCTATAAAACAAAACTTTTTGTTCATTTTCGACTCCAACAAATCTTTAAAATTAATTAAAGTCATTAAATTTGTGTGACAATTATTTAAATCGTTACCAGTGTCGTCGTGTAAAAATACCTCCAAAAAAGGAGCCACCAAGTAAGTGCGTCTCCGACTTGCCTAGTGTGCAGCGAAGGAGAAACGAATCGCATGGTGCAGTGTGACTCTTGCAATAAGTGGTGTCATTACGAATGTGTCGGGGTAAACTGATGTAAGCTGGAACTGCGAATTCTTTATGAGTCCACGATCAGAAGCAACCACTATCAGCGCTGCAGCTGCTTCGACCGCACCGTTAACCATTGAACACAAGTCGGAATTCACATCCTACCCACAAGCATCATCATTACCATCAGCTTCCGAACAAATGACAAAAAATGTGCTGAAAACAAGAAGCCATCCAATTACGACGAAAGTAGTGCAGGTGAGACAACAATATCCTATAGCAGAGGCGAAGTCATCAATTGTTGGCAATTCAAATATGCCAAACTTCAGCCATGGCTCAGCTTCAGTCGTTACAGCTGCAACTTCATTTCAAAACCAGCACGTAACGGAATATTTCCCAAGTCAAACCAAAGCGTTATTTACTGACGCACGGCCAATTTCTTCTTTGTGCACAGCTATTTACGCAAATATACCTACAATGACTACTTGGTGTGCAAATCGCTACTCTAAAAATATCCCCCCGACGTTTCCTAGTGCATATCCCTAGACATTGCAAATTCCCAACTTGCAACATTTTCCCGAAACATACAATGAATTTCCGCAACATGAATTTCCGCGATTGTCAACTAACTCAGCAACAACACCTCATGTACTTCAACAAGTGACATATGCGTTTGACGTTTCACAAAAGCAAAAAGAATTGCAAATGGAAATGCTTGAAGAAGAAAAAAAGCTGCATCAGTGTTATCTGGAAAAGAAATACAACATTCTTTCTAACTCGTTTGCACCTAATAACTTCCATCTCAGTCCGCCTGAAACGTGTGTCGATTCCTGGATCATCTCCTACGCAATTGGCAGCAAGGCCAGTGCTTCCCAAAGAGCTGCCGACGTTTCAAGGTAACCCAGAATAGTAGCCACTCTTCTTCAGCAGCTTTAATGACAGCACTGAACTAGCTGGATACAGCGATGCTGAAAATTTAATCCGGTTGCAATCCAGCCTAAAAGGTAAGGCACGTGAAATAGTTCGAAACAAACTTTTTTTGCCGGGTTTGGTTCCAGAGATACTGCGAACACTTAAAATGTATTTCGGAACACATAATCGAGTCCTTGATAGGCAAAACAAGGAAGATGCCACCTCCTACGGACAAACTAGAAAACATAATTGAATTTGCGTTATCAGTGAGCAATATTTGTTCTACGATGGATGCATGCAAAATTACAGCACATTTGAACAATCCGATGCTAGTCAAGGAATTTGTTGACAAGCTACTGACTCAGTACAAGCTGAATTGGGCCATGCGCCCGAAGAAAGAACATACACCGATAATAAAAACCTTTAGTGAATCGTTGAATCATATCGCTGAGGCCGCTAGCCAAGTAGTGTCACTTGTGTATTACTCGTATAAGAGAAGCGGCATAATGAACACCCACACTGAAGTTAATCATTCAGATGATAAAACGGTCTGCAGCGCTTGCAACGGAACCGATCACAAAGTCACTCGATGTGCTAAGTTTGGAAAACTGCCTTATAAGGAAAAATGGGAGATGATAAAATCCAATAAGTTGTGTCGTCAGTGCCTTAGTCCGCACCGTAAGAGGTGTTACAGCAAGAGGGAATGCGGGATTCAAAATTGTAAAGCGAATCATCATCCATTACTTAATAACCCAGCCACACAAATAAGTCAAGAAAAAATCCAAGTAAGCGAATTTCACAATCTCAATAACTCGAATGAAGTAAATACTCACAGTGATGTTGACGAGGGGGAGAAACCATATTTTCGTATTGTTCCTATTCGCATTCATTCTAAGAAACAATTTATTGACACATTTGCCTTTCTAGATGAGGGTTCATCAGTGACACTGATGGAAAGACACATTTTCGATGGTCTTGGTCTTGCTGGTGTTAACGAACCGTTATGTCTGCGTTGGACAGGCGATACAACACGTCTAGAAGATACATCGATGCGAACTTCACTCGTCATCTCGAGTTTGGAGAACAAAGCCAAACACACGTTGCATGGTGTTCGTACAGTTAAAAATCTTTCACTCCCTGTGTAGTAATTGGACATGAGAGGGATTTCACAAGCATACCAATACTTGCCCGGCTTACCTATTCTATCTTATAAGAACGCCAGACCAACAATTCTCATAGGAGCAGATAACTGGAAGCTCGCCGTGCCTCTTAAAGTTTGCGAAGGATCATGGAACCAACCAATCGCCAAAAAGAAGTCGTATTGGGTGGGCTTTACAAGGGTGTGTGCCTTATCATCAAACAGTTTCCCGGCTCAATGTTCATGTGTGTAATTGCGAACGAAGCTTCGAAGATCTTCATGAAGCGGTTAAAACATATTTTGCGTTGGAATCTTCATCGACCAACGTATGCTCAAACGAAGACAAAAGAGCACTGGTGATATTGCGATCTACACGGAAGCCGTTAGCGTGACGTTACGAAATTGAATTACTCTAGCGATGGGATAATCAAGCAATGCCTGATAGCTACAAGATCGCCTATAATTGTTTAATGTGTCTCGGAAAGAAATTCGAACGCGAAGCAACACTAAGGACAAAATGCAAGCGGAAATCGACAATCTTTTAGCAAAGGGCTACGCAAGAAAGCTGACTCCGAAGGAAGTATCTGTAAGCCGTAATCGAGTTTGGTATTTACCAATCTGTGTTACTGTAAGCTCCAATAAGCCGAATAGGGTTCGACTCGTTTGGGACGCCGCTGTAAAATCCGATGGTCTTTCGCTGAACGACTTTATGCTTTGTGGACCAGATCTTCTGACGTCGCTAGCTGAGATTCTGTTGGCTTTCAGAATTGGTAAGGTTGCCATTTGTGGCGACATCGCTGAGATGTTCCACCAAATCAAAGTGAGGGAAGAGGACATGCATGTGCAGCGATTCTTGTGGTGGGACAAAAACGATTTACCCCATCAGCCAAGTGTTTACGTCATGAGTGCCTTGACGTTTGGAATTAATTGCGCTCCGTGCATTACGCACTACATCCGCAACAAAAATGCAGACCAGTTTGAAAAGCAGTAGGAAGCAATCAAAAGATTCGAAGGACGATTCCATCGATAGTGTGAATTCCGTAGAAGACGCTCTAAGTTTGGCATTTGACGTAAAGACAGTTCATGCGTCAGCTGGGTTCGTTAGACGTAACTGGGCTTCGAATTCAACATGGGTCGTCAATCAACTTAGTAGAAGCATCTCTGTAGAACAAACACATAAGGCTTTATGGTCGCCTGAAAAAGTGCTCGGTATGTATTGCGATCCCAATAACGATATCTTTAAGTATATTTTCAGATTTGCTCGGTTGAAACGTGATCTTTTAAATCAACTCATTAAGCCAAAAAAACGAGAGACTTTGCAAGTACTCATGTCGACATTCAATCCTCTAGGACTCATCGCCTGTTTCACCATTGGATTGAAGATTCTTCTACAAGAAGTATGGCGTTGTGGTATCGATTGGGACGACGATCTTCCCGAAAGTCTGTTTGTCAAATGACTGCAATGGAAATCTCTTATACCACTAATAAAATCAATCGAAATTCCCCGCTGCTACAGCCATCTGTTGATCAAAGCCGATCAAATTCAAATTCATACTTTTGTGGATGCTGGAGAAGATGCTTACGCCGCAGTGTGCTACTTGCTCATACAGTGTGGAGATGAAGTCTGCGTTAGCCTGGTGGCCTCCAAGTCAAAAGTAGCTCCTCTCAAGCCAATCTCAATCCCAAAACTTGAGTGACCTAGCCGTGCTAGGCATGAGACTTGCGATTAAGGTCCAAACAATGTTGTATACCTATTGGTTCAAGGGTATGGTGGTCGGACTCAAAAACAGTGCTGAAGTGGCTTCGCATGGACCCCAAAAAGTTTCAACAATTCGTCATGTTTCGGGGAGATATTGGAACACTCAAATGTAAAAGAATGGAAGTGGGTGCCTTCTAAATTAAACACAGCAGATTTAGCTACTAAGGTCTCGTCCAAGGTGGATGCCGAATCATGGTTCGCCGAGCCAATGTTTTTAGCTGACAAAGCAGAAGAGTGGCCAACATGATATGATCTTGGGAATGCCGATGGAATAGAACTAGGGCATCATTTTCTTCTCATACAAGAGACTGTACAAATCCAAACGAGGATTAATGTTCAATAATTTTCTGATTGGAGACGACTCCACCGTGCTTTAGCTACGTTTCTCCTTTTCATCGAAAGGCTAAAATCAGTTATCAGGAAGATACCAAAGCCACAACAGCTGCAGTTTGAAATGCTCCATGATGCTTTTTAAATCTGCGCAGATGAGCGAATATAGTCCAGAAATAATAAACTTAAAGCGCGGTAAGACCATTGAAAATAACTCAAAACTGATGTCCTTGAATGCTTACCTAGATAATTGGGGAGTTCTAAGAGTGCGAAGTAGAGCTCAGCATCTCAATAACAATGAAGACATCATCATTCTGCCCAAAAGCCATCACGTGATATTTTTGATAATACGTTTCTACTACGAAAGCCATCACCACGTATCGCATGAGACGGCGATTAACAAGATAAAACGCATCTTTTATATTCCGCGACTACGTGTGTTATATAAAACATCCGTAAAATTTGCCAGAGATGTAAAAATAACACAACAACACCTATCGTCCCACAAATGGCTGCCTTACCTGCTGCAACATTAGATTACTTCGGCCCTATTTCCACTATTATCGGACGAAGACGTGAAAAAAGATGGGGTGTTATATTCACTTGCCTCACTGTCCGAGCGATTCACATAGAGGTGGCTCATAGTCTATATATACCAGCTCATGCATCATGGCTATACGTAATTTTGTTTCACATCGTGGGATGCCCAGGGAAGATTAATCCTCCAGCAGCACCTCACATGGGAGCGGCCTGGGAAAGGCTCGTGAAATCCATCAAAAACATACTTCTGAACATGACTCCAATCAACTTTAATGACGAAAGCCTGAGATGCGCTTTATGGAAAGTGGAGTTCATTATCAATTCTTGTCCACTTACGTTTGTGTCGCTGGAATCCTAAACGACGAAGCGATCACACCAAACCATCTGATATTGGGCTCAGCGACTGGGTACAAGCCTATACGTGAGAATAATGCAGATCTCCGCCAACGTTGGCATCAAACCCAGGTCTTTGCGGATCGATTTTGGCACAGATGGATGAAAGAGTACACACCTATCCTAGTTCGACGAAGTAAATGGTTTGGTAAACAACCTCCAATAGTTGCGGGTAGAGTTGTATTTATTGTGGACGAGAATCTGCCTCGGAATACTTGGCCTAAAGGTATCATCGAGAGCACGATAACTGCAAAAGACGGTCAGGTTCGTAAAGCAACTGTAAGAACTCAGAATGGCATGCTTGAGTGACCCGCAAGTAAGATTGCTCGCTGATCCATAGCTTGCTTACGAGGGGGAGAATGTTACCGCCGTAGGAGATTTATTTTAAGAATTATAATTTTTTTGTTCATTTGGGTTTAGTCACCCTGTACTAAATCACGTGATGTTCCAGAAAGTGCCGCCTTGTAGCGGGAAAACAACATTCGATATTGGTATCGACAAAGTCAGCCGAAAAGAGAACGTCAGCGTTTACAGGCAATTAATTTTAAAGCTGTCGGTTTTCATTGCAACTAAAACTTACATCCACATTTACATTTTCATTTAAAATGTACATACTTATATAAAACAAAACTGAAATAAACATTTTATAACGTCGCTGGAAAAAAGTTGTCTTTGTTCATTTTCAACTCTAACACCGACTTCACAACGATGCCACCAAAAAGCACAGCTACCCATAATCGAGAATTGTTGACACTTTGGGATTTAGATACCCTTTCTGGAACAAAATGGTTTTCAACACTTAACCTGTAGAGGAGTTACTGACATGTAGAGATTAATCAAAAAGAAAGGTGAGGAAACGGCCTTCACTACAGGAAGTGGTCTCTGGCAGTTTACGATGATGCCGTGCGGACTATTCAACGCTGCGGCCATTTTCGAGCGATTAATGGAATGTAGATTACAAGGGCTCACGTGTATTTGGACGACGTTATCATCATAGGCAAGCCGTTCGAGGAGCGTCGATAGATCTTAAAGAAGTCTTTGAAAGCTGCGTAGCGCTCATTTAAAGCTGAACCCAGAAAAATGTGCTTTGTTTCATTCAGAAGAAAAATATCTGGGAATAAAGAAGGCAAGGACAACGTCACTACATCTTCAAACTGATGGAATGGTCTACCGATTCAATAGCATCTTGAATTAACATCTGTCTAAGGTCGGTGACAGCTGACGGCGGGGCGGGTATCGTCACATACCTCCCTTCTTAATGGCCTACCGAAACGCGGTTCAATAGGACATGCACCATCCGAGATCCTATTTGAGCAAACAGCTTGGTTGCCAAGTGAAACAAAATTCGGATCCCCACCTACGGAGCCTAAGGAGATGAACGTTTATGCGGTGCACGAAAGCACCCGATAAAAGATGAAACTAGCGAGCAACCGCATGAAGACTAGGCACGACATCAAGCCTTCAACGAAGGAGATATGGTGTGGATGTATAAGCCTCTGCGTATGAAAGTCAAATCACCAACATTGCATCAGCATTGCAATGGTAGAAGTTGTCCACCAGATTCAGCATGGAGATCGAGAAAAAACTCATGTGGATAGAATACTCGTATATAATTTAAACGATGATATATTCGACTAACATCTTTAAGGAGGGGTAGTGTGATAACCACTTAAAATGTGAACTGTGTCATCTATGTTTGGATAGCAGAAGATTTCCATATTTGAATAGCATAAGACTCCATTGGAGAATGGATATTTGTAGCGAATTTTCTAGTAAAACGTATGGAACGCTGGATAGAACAGAGCGTTTTCGAAAGATAGCAACGTCCCACAAGAAGTGCAAGTCAATTCTAAAGTGGAATTTGAAATGTGAATTACGAGTAGTGATTAAGTGATTTAAGTAAAAGATAAGGAAAAGTAAAAGTGGTTGAGAAAAGCGATTAGATAGTAAATTGTAACTGTATTGAATAAAGCGATTTTGTTGATAGAAATAAGTTCTATTATTTTTACCCACACAAACATTTTACAAATTGAATTTATAATGAGAGAACTCACCCTATTTTCCCCGATGAAAGGACTGCCTTCCTGGTTTATTCTTTGAGAAACACGGCATGGTCGATTCGTCCTTATCGACGCAGGACCCTAATGTAAAGGCTGAGTTTACGAAGTTTGATAGATTTCGGAAATAGTTTTCCATTTTTCAGCGTTGCCACTTGTCAACGTATTCTACTCACTGCGTCATCCTCCACAATATCACGTCCACCCTTTGTAGCTCTTCCAATTTAATAGTACCGCTTACCAAATCTACAATCTTCGGCCTACTCGTCGGCTCTAAGAGGATTGGATCACGCTGCAAAGCTTTTCCTTTCGCCTTCTTTTGAAGATTTCGGGAATGCCGAACGATCCAAGCGAATACTTTCCAAAGATGCTCCCAAGTGCAGAAAAGGACGAAGTTTACCACCAGTGGCTGGATGCTCGTGTCTGATCAGCGAACGGCCTCCCTCATCACCCTCAGATGAATTTCTATAGACCAAGTTTCCTCTTGCTCGAGCAAGAAACTAGGAGCGGAAAACCATTTGCTTTATTTGCAAAAACAAGGTTTTTTCGTTCAGTTCGTTGCTTCGTCGGCGACATTTAGCCTACTGAGTACCCATGGCCAGTCATCATCCTGCAACTCTCCGATACAAAATATAGCAAAGGGGTTGCACAACTGTGCATCTGACCGCAACCAACGCAACACAGTCCTCCTGTCCTTCCAGAAAAACTTCCTGTCGATCTCGAAGCCATGACCCTTGACTATAGCCTATTCTATGACATTCTATTATCCGGCCTTCACTTTCTACTGACTGTCCAAAAGCTTTAGGTATTTTCGCGGAGTTCGACAGTTCAGTTCAGTTTAAATGCATTTTTATTTAATAATTAATTTACTCTTACATGCTAGACAAAAAAATGCTTAAAAATTAGCCTAAATAACTTACAAATAATCTTATTTTAACTTACTGGCCCCATGCGGGCGCTCTAAGCTAAACCTAACACTTAAACTATGTCTTTCGACGAATCTTACATTCTAATTTTATGTTCAATTTAACATTGCTTAATACTAGAACTAAGAAAATAAATTTTAACTAAAAACTTAGTAAATGGACTGTTTCTTTATATTATAAAAACTTAAAACTAAAAGCTTATAGACTACCTAACCTACTTAACCTACTTACATCTAATACATACACACACATACATATACATATACATCCATAATACCTATATACGTAATATATAAGTATATGCATATATATATATTTTATTTTATTTTTATTTTTTAATTTTTAATTTTTTTTTTGTGTTTTTATATATTTTTTTTTCTTAAAAACTAACTTAATCCTACCTAAAACTATGTAAGCCCGCCATGACTAATAAAATAGTCAGACGACCGACTTTGCTTCCTATGGAGCTACCTAGTACTGGAGGAATTGGATGACGAAACTTCCCCTCCCCCAACCAGCTACCAAAATTGTCTGTCCTGGACCAGACCTTTACTATCTAGATAGAGGAATGCTTCTGGAGGAATAAAGCCGTCACAGCGAACTCTCACGTGATACATATAATTGGGGTAGAAAGCCCCGGAGATCAGGTTGTTCGAGGAGGTCATTGCTCTTGCAATGTGCCCTCGAGTTAACTTAATGACGAAATTGTCCACTCTTATTAGGTTCGCCTTATTGTATAAGACCTCATTAGGATAGAATTTTATGTACTCAGACTCTGGTGTTCTGTATAAGCGAAGACAAGTCCTAAGACAAGCCCTCTCAAACACCCGAATCATTTCCAATAAATTTGCTCTCACGTTAAACCACACGGGACATCCAAATACAAGCATAGGCCGGATAAGGGCCATGTAGCAGATCACCTTCACCCTCGCATCGAGTTGGCTGTTATAAAACAGTCTCTTTGTAAGGGCAAAAGCACCTTTGGCTCTGGCCAGAGCAACATCTATATGTTTGTTAAAATACAGAAATTGATCTAGCCAGATCCCAAGGTATCTGACTACATTTCGACAAGCAAGTGGCTGTCCGTGTTGTCCGACGCTAGAAAACTTTCGCCAATTCTTTCTGGTATCCCTAGATGCCCCAGACAAAGGCGTCCTAAACAGAATAGTTTCCGACTTCTGAAAGTTGATTTTCAACTTCCAGTCATCGCAATATCGCTTAATTTTGTCGAAGTCACGCTGCAAAAGCATATTAATGACCTCAATCGTTGGACCCGATCTGTACGCGATAAAGTCGTCTGCGTACGCTATGCCATGGTGAAGTGAACCTATCAGATCACTTGTGTAAATGTTGAACAGGATCGGCGAATTTACCGCACCTTGTTGCAGACCGTTTTTAATGTTAAATGTTCCAGCAGAAGTCACATCGCCATTCTTCATGATGAACTGTCTACTGGAGAGCATATCAAAAAGAATATGCAGCAGTGGTTTACTAATGCCCAACCTGTCCAGCTTGAAAAAGAGTCCCTCTAACCATACGGTATCGAAGGCTTTCTCCAAGTCAATCAGGCAGGCACCAGTGCACTGTTTCTTGCCTTTGTTCCATTGGATATCAGAAACCAGCTTAAACGCAGCATGAATGATATCATGCCCCGCCTTGAAACCGAATTGTTTATCCGGAACTATATTTTTGTCCTCAACCCACTTAGTCAGGACTCTATTGATCACCTTCTCGAAAACCTTACTGACGTTTGGAAGAAGACTAATCGAGCGGAGATTCGCCGGATTGGAAGTAACTTTATCCCTTTTGGGGATCGGATGTACCACCGCAGTTTTCCAATGCGCTGGATAATGTGCATTATTCATTGCATTATTAAACAGGATGGTATAAATGTTCACCGCTTCTAGAGGGAGATGTCGAAGCACAATGTTCGGTATTTCATCGGTTCCCACTGATTTCTTACTTCTAAGTGTATCGAAGATCATTTGGAGCTCCTCCTTCGAAATGAACGGGGGTAGTACCCTATCGTTGGTGATGGCATTATTTGCCATATTTTCGTCACTGAACTGGGTGAAACCCGAGCTCTCGATTCGCCAATTCGCAATTTCATTTCGAAGGCAGAAATTGTGCACAAGGACTCGATTCTCCAGATCGTGGTTCGGGCCAATGATAACATTCGCCTTGTACACTTCCTAGAAAGTCGCTCCTATAGCCTCTACCTGCTCCTGCGGATCCTCGATCACAAAGAAGTTATCATCATCAACAGCCTCATTTGGATCTATGCCCGCTGTTACCAGTATTTGTTCGTTGTTCGTCGTTCGGGCGATTTTAAGACATGGGAGGTCGTTCTGATTATTTATCCGAAATATTTTATTTATTTGCGGGAACATATTCGGGTTGCTGGTGTTTACAGCCCGAATTTTATTGTTCCAATACAAACTTACAGATGCTCTGTAATTTTCCTTTATTAATGTTTGGAGGTTTTTAATCGACGACTTCAGTGTCATGATCTCCGGGTTATGTCTGTCAGTAAACTGTCTGTACAAGGTTTTTAGTCTTGACAGCAGCCTACTTTTATGTCGGTGCAGTGCGTCAATAGTTGCGTTGCGGAATAAGTTTTCTTCGTCAGTGTGTTGGTACCGAGGTATCGTTTTGTCCATTGTTCGTTTGATTGTCTCGTCCATTAGTCTTAGATACCTGTCAATCTCCTCGTTGGACAGATTTCTGTTGGACGGTGGGTAGAGCGAATTCGAGGAGAGTGCTCTAGTCAGTGTTCTGGTGAAGTGTGTCCAACGCACCCTACTATAATTGTAGGAATGCCTTTGAACAAACTCATCCAATTCCGCAATTTCGTTGGGAACAGTTATTTCGGTGCTGAGACCGCAATGGTCACTGTCATACACGAAAGTGCGTAGACAGTTTGTAGTTTATTGGTTAGTGCATGTCAGTTGTATTCGTGAGTCGAACAGCAGGAGATCCAAATAGGACCCGTGTCTGGGAAACGACGGACTATCCGTCGCCTTAAGCCCGAGTCGATACATCACACTGTGCTGACCCCACCAATTGAATAGTAGGTTCCCTCTAGTATTTGGTGTATTATTTCCCCAATCGCTATGCTTGGCGTTGAAATCTCCGCCGATAATAAAATAGTTGTCTTCCAATTCCAGCCTCAGAAATCGAAAAAGCGTACTGAGCTCTGAGATGAATAAAGTGGATTGAGTAGCCTTAGGCGCATAGACAGACACCATGTACAACCGCTTTCCATTACGGAGAGGGATATACACGATGCATGCTTCCAGCACCTGGAACCTACATACTACACGACTGTATACTCTTTTAAAGCGTTTACCTTTTCGTACGAAAATCGCAACGCCTCCTCCCTGAATGGAGTTGGGTCGGTTTCTCCGTACTATTTTGTATCTTCTGTGCCTCATTTTGTGTCTCTTGGTAAGCTTAGTTTCGCTAACCAAAAGCACATCAGGGGCTTGGTCTTTAAGCAACTTAAATAGTGCGGCTCTTCGTTCGAGCCTAATCAGTGAATTAACATTCACAGCAAGGACCTTCAGAGTTTGCTCCGCCATGTACGTACCCATTACGGCTGTAGGTGCGTTAGGCCTGGCAGCAGCGCGTATATTTGATCTACCCGCGTAGCTTGTTCTGTTAGCTGACGTTGAAGCTGAGCCATCTGCCCCTGAATTGAGAGTAAGATTGCTAGCATGTCAGGTACCGGTTCAGCTGCTCTAGGCGCTGGGGCCTGAGAAGCTACCTTTGTTTTTTGTGCCGTATTACCCCTACCTGCCGCCATTTGGGCGTAGGTAATGTGGGGAGTAACGGCTGGTGTTTGTACCTGCACGAGTGGTCGCTTAACTTCCACTTTCTGCTGCCGAGCCAGATTTACTTTTTTTAAGTATTGAAATTTGGGACAACCCCGATAGTTTACGGTGTGTCCCGTGTTCCTACATAACACACAAGAGAGTTGGCTTTTTTCAGACTCTCCGTCCTTACCTAGAGCACATTCCTCGGATTTGTGGTTCTTTCCGCACTTCATGCATCGAGGCTGCATTTCGCAGTTCGACGCGGCGTGCCCGAACCTTTGGCAGCGAACACATTGTAAAATGTTTTCGCTCCTCTTTAATTTTTCCCAGTGTACAACCTGGTAATCTAGGACTTTGATACTCCTTAGACCATCCAGATTGCTGTCGGGACTTAGTTGGACCAGGAAGAACGGTAGTTTCCGCTTCTCCCTTTTAGCTCTAGCCGTGACAAACGGCTTGACCCCCACGAATTTGAGCCCTTCGCACTCTTTCTCTTTCAGCAGTGCGAGGAGTTCCACCGGATCAGTAGACGGCTCTAACCCCCTCAGCAGCATAATTTGCAGCTTTTCACCCTTCGGTGTGAAGGAGAAGAACTCCGTCGTCGTGTCCTTCAGTAATTGTTTTATCTTATTATAGCGCTCCACTGTGTTGCAGTGGATCGCATGTCTATTAATACTTAAATGCTTTATGAAAAAATTATTTCCTATAGACGCTCAATGGTGTCTTTTAATTCCATGTTGAAGGTGTTGATTGGTGGCACCCTTTGCTTGACTGTTTTCTGCTGATGTTGTTGTTGTTTTTGCTGCTGGTGTTGTTTTTGTTGTTTCTGCTGTAGTTGCTTTTGTTGTTGTTGATTTTGTTGTTGTTGGTTTTCTTGTAGTTGCTGTTTAGCTAGTTTTTTTGTTGTTTGCTTTACTTGTTGTTGTTGTTGCGGATGTTTTTGTGTTTTAGTTTGGGATTGTTGCTGTTGAGAGCTCTGTGGCTCTTGCTGTTCCCTCGCCCTTCTCGCTATTTGCTTAGTTTTAATATCCAGAACTCGTTGTTGCAGCTGCTGTATGCTGTTGTTTATATTTTGTACCTCTTCTTCTGAGTCGTTTGATTCGGAGGCAGCTAGACAGGCGAAGTTATTATGGGCACCCATGTATAGGCCTTCACCACCGTCGGAGACGTGAGGGTATTCAGCGACCACAGGTGTGTCCTTCTTCCTAGCTGCTGTAGTTGATGTTTGCGCCTCTCTCCTGGCTTGAACCGGCAGCATTTCGGTTAAAGCTGTTAGGGAAAGGCGCTTAACAATTATAGTTGGGTTTAGCTTCCTCCTTCCTTTTGCTGTCCCTCCGCTCTCTGCTGTACCTCTCTGGTCCGGCATTATTGCCTCATCGGCTGATTTGATCACGCCATATATTGGATCCGCTATTACGTGAGCGGACCGGTCGTCTTTATCCATCACCTGATGGATACTCTTATGTCTTTTTCTTTCAAAAAAAAAAAACAAAAAAAAAAAAAAACAGGTAGTTTCTCCTCCACCAGGAGTCGAACTCGGTTCACTTTATCGCCGATCGATTGTCACTTGCACTAGACCAACTTGCCTCTTTTGAAATTTGTGTCAAATACTTTGTTTTTACTATGTTATAATTCACAAGTAAATCCGAAACACGTCTCTTCGCCACGATGGTCGATGGACGAATCTCGCGAAGTTCGACATCTAGCCTCTTATTCGCAACTCAGCTTTACAATGTTTGACTCGTAGCTCAGTAGCCAGCCTCTTCGATTATGTCTACGTTATCTAAAAGATTGTCCATGTAGTGGTGCTTCAAAGTACTTTCCACCGCCCGTGGATACTTCTGGGAAAACTTTGCAGCATTGATGTCCTTGACATATTGTGCGACGCTCGGAGAACAGGACGCTCCGGCAGTAAGTACCTTCACTTGGTAGAGGTCTGGACGGACATCACTGATGGTTGTCACTGGGGACATTGACCAGTGATCGAAATCCAAAGAGCACCTGACCAAACCCTGTCAGTTGGTCAGAACCTTTTAAAAGCATCTCGTTCAGTGAAACGAACGTGTGTTGTATTGAAGGTGCATCATCTCAGACTAACCGAACTATGCCTGGCTTGTTCGGATTTGATGCGATGAATGTCGGCAAATACCAGGTTCTTAGTGACATTCTTAATGGTTAGATAACCATTCTTGTCTGCACTTTCCTGCATAGTTCTTATGCCCAAACTGGTCACACTTTCATTGCGGCTAGATATGATCGAGGGATCAGAGCACAAGTGACAACTGTTTGCTATTGAAAAGTTGCAGTGTCGCACAGAAGTCCACACTCAAAACCTCCATCAACTCGCTTCGTTGTACTTACAAGAAACTCTTTTACTCGTAAGTTATCAGCCGATGCCGCCCGCTCTCAAGCTATAACGCTGTCCTCTAAATTGTTTCTCCCTGCAATCCTCTTCGCATTCGCAGATCGCACTTTCAGTGTCAATGCTGCGTTTCTAATATTAAGTCCTATAAGAATCTAAAGCGATCATGAACAGAAAGTTTGTTGAACGCGTCGCAGTTGTCTCCCCTGTTGCTATCTTCTGCATATTTAGTGACTGCAGTGGCTGCCACTTTCCTCACAAATATCCATTCACCGAAACCCCTAATGTTTCGCTCCAAATCACTTGCCCTTGTGCTCATTGCCCATTACAGTTTCATGGTTGGGGACGATTTATTAACCAATTTCTTGAGCAGCACCGGGTTGTTTATATGGTTAATCGGCTCCATAGTGGAACCGCCAATGCATAAGAGATTATGGTTTCCAATCGCTATATGTTCGGAGCCGGTATGAGCTCTTCGACTATGTGCTCCGGCCGACAAAAGAAGAGTGGTACAGATGCAGGAAGCGATAATTGACTAATATCACAAACATCACAAAAACGATTAAAAAGGAATTAGACTCTGATCCATTATGGGATCACCACCACAAAGAAGACGCATCCAAGCTCAAAAACTCATGAAGAAAGAAATCGTAATCCCGAAGAAAGAGAACAACAATCACCAATAATGGAAATATTGGAAATGATCCTCTGACGATCATAAGCAGAAGAATTGAAGACTTGATGAGCTTCTACAAGGGAAAAAATAATGTTCATCGTGACCAGTCTCATTCGAGGAGAAAAGAGACACTCCCAAAACTGCCACAAAGATGACGAAAACGAAAAACGTGACAACTAATCTGCTCTGCAAAACAGCAGGGAAATATATACGTACCTCAAAAGTAAGAGGGATACGATACCGAAGAGCTCAACGCTCTCGGCTTTGCTGCGGAAATAACACTCAAAAAGAAAATGTCGTCCTTGGAGGAAGGTGCATCGGAAAAGAACACACTGCGAAAACCACCGACCAGCCATCGGAAGAAAATAAGAAAACTGCACCGACATGAATTGAACAAAAGCGTCGAACCAAAAATATCCGCTCCGATCCGCTCCGATGCGATGATTTTAAAAATAAAGGGATAACTTTAATATGCATAGATGTTCCGAAAAGTCAGAAGTGATTCTGAACTAAAAGAACTTGGAAAAAATGTTACCCGCATTAAGAAACTAACAAAAGGAGACCTACTCATCGTATGTAAAAGGGCTGTTAACTCATAAGTTACAAAATTTGAGAATAATGTAAAAAGTGAAGCTGATGTAAAAATCTTAAAACAAAAATCATTGATAGAGGTGAAAGATCGTGATGGGATTACCACAAAAGAAGACGCACTCTTAGAGAGCCTTACCAATACCTATGTAGCAAAAACATTGAGAATTAAGCAGCTAAGGAAGGCACCCAGACGGCAATCCTTAGCTTACAACGGAAGCAGCTAGGAAACTCACCGAAATGGTCAAAATACTTATAGAATGGGTTGTGTGCTGAATACGTGAGAAGCAAGACCGCCTCAAGTTTTTTAAATGAAAGCTAAAGCTTGTAAAAGAGAAAGTGACAAAATTGGTCATATGGTGAACCTATGCAAAAAAGAAGCAAAATCTCTATTCTGCCAAGGTAAGGAAAGCATCGGCGGTAACCACTCTACAGGTAGTCATAAATACCCATCGGACCAACGAGCATGGAAGGAACTGCTATTAAAAGAATGAAACTAAACCTGCAACTAAATCTAAATCAGTGCGAGGCCGCCCAAGGCCTACTATCACAAAAACAACTCGTGAGTTAGGTATAGACGTAGCAATCTTAAGCGAACCGTATCGATAATATGACAATACGGTATGGATAGTGATTACTACGGGTAAAGCTGCAATATGGACCTGCGGAAAACGACCCCTCCTAGAAGTAGAATGGAGAACTGAGTGCTAATTTGTTCGAGCCAAAATGCCGCAGTTTCAACGAACTTTGCAATGAAGCGGATTTTATTTACTGTAGTTATTTACATTTTAATGCATATTTTTTGGTGTTAATATAATTTTCCTCTGCAAGCGCCGCTACAGTCTCCCCCTCTGGCTACGAAGGCGTCTCGACGAGTTGCCAGCATCGGTCTGCTTGGGTCGTCCTTTTCGTCTCAGCGGGTTAACTGGTCGTTCGGTGATGACATCGTGAGTTGACTTGAAAGGTGTCAACGCGGACTTGTGGTAAGCACCCAATGGAATATCGGCTGCATCAGGACTAGCCACCTGGTACATTGTCTCACCCATTTGTCGCATGATGATGTATGGACCGTCTCGTCTGGGAACAAACTTAGATGTGAGATTCTTACCTGCCTTGCTTAAGACATGCGTGGTGACTAGAACGGCGTCTCCGACCTTGAACTGGGGACCCTCTCGTCTTCCTTTGTTTGCTTGCTGAATTCTTTGGTTTTTGTTGTTTATCTCCACTTTGTCAGCTTCCTCCAAAACATCGGAGAGAAATCGCAGCGTTGGTGTTATTTCCGGAACAAAGTTTTTGTTGTTCATGATGACACTGAGGTCATTAGCAATGTGGATGGGTGCTCGTAGTTCTCGTCCAAATGTAAGGAAAGCTGAGGTTTGTCCGGTTGTAGCAGAAACTACGGTGTTCATGGCGAACCGAATAGCTGCCAAATGCTGTGACCATGTATCATGCTCCTTATCCACCAATATGGCCAGTTGCGTCTTCAGATCGCGGTTTTTTCTTTCCACCATATTCGGCTGGGGGTGATATACCGGGGTCAACATTTGGTCTATACCCAGACTTTTAGTTAGATACTGCATGATTGAAGAGACAAACTGCGGACCATTATCGCTTATAACTTTCCTCGGGATGCCATACCGTAAGAATATCTCGTTCAACAGGATTTTGGCACAGTGTTCCGCTGTAGTGGGAAAAGCTCCACCCACCTGCTGGCCGCATCTTCGATGACAAAGATCCACTTATAGTTATCGCTTGGTGGCAGGGGTCCAAATAGATCGATGGAGAGAACTTCAAAGCGCTGATTTTGAGCGGTGGTTCTGTAAAGGCCCATAGGTCGCAGATTGCTGGGCTTATATTTCTGGCAGGGCACGCAGTTCCGTATGTATTCCTCTACCACTGAATACATCTTAGGCCAGTAGAAATGTGATCTGATCCTGCTTAGGGTCTTCTCCACACCGTAATGTCCTGCCGTCGATGAGTTGTGTAATGCTTCCAGAATAGGTTGGACTTCATGCTGTGGCACTACTAGGGTTGCATCGTCCTTATCGTTGGTATACTTATAAAGAACGCCCTGGGTCAGAACGAAGCCTTGAGAAGCGTATTGTTCTCCTTCGGACCCGTCTCCATTTTCCAAAGCCTCTATTATGATTTTTAACTTACTATCTTTGAGTTGCTCCTCCCGTATCTCATTGCTCTGACGGGCAGGGATGTTAACCTCAGTATAGCATACTTCACAAGCTTGTGGGGGGCGTGATAGAGCGTCTGCTACCACATTTGTTTTTCCAGTAATGTACTTGATCTGGATATTATAGGGTTGGAGCTGCAAAGCCCACCTCGCTAAACGTCCTGTGGGTGACTTTAGGCTCATAAGCCATCGTAACGGCTGATGATCGGTGAGAAGCTCGACTTCCGCTCCTTCAATATAACCACGAAACTTGCTAACAGCCCAAATTATAGCTAAGGCTACCCGTTCGGTTGTAGAGTAATTTTGCTCAGCTGATGATAAGAGTCGACTAGCATATTCGATGGGGTGTTCTTCCGGGCCCTCCCCCTGGACAAGAACTGCTCCGAGCGCGTAGCCACTTGCATCAGTCTTCAGAAAATATTTCTTTGCCGGGTCAGCTTGTTGTAAAATTGGTGCGGTTACAAGAGACGTCTTCAACTTTTGATAAGCCGTTTCCTCAGCAGGTCCCCATTGGAAAATAGCCGCTTTCTTTGTAAGGCTGCTTAACGGTTTAGCTATCTGTGCGAAATTTGGGACGAACCTGCGGTACCAGGAACATGTTTGGAGGAATGTTAGAACCTGTTTTGTGTTTGTTGGTTGTTTCATGTTGGTAATCGCTGAGGTTTTCTCCGGATCCATTTTAATCCCATCCTTAGTGAGAAGGTGTCCGAGATATTTAACCTCTCTACAGCAAAACTTACATTTATCAGGGTTGATGCGCATTCCAAATGATTCTAAACGTTTTAGGACTCTGTCCAGGTCGTCAAGATGTTCCTTGAAAGTAGCAGAGCGAACGATGATATCATCCAGATATACATCCAATGCCATATCTCCTAGTCCTGTTTTTAGATAATCCATAAGTCTCTGGAAGGTTGCTGGCGCATTTCGTAACCCAAACGGCATACGTTTGAACCGAAAGGTCCCAAACGGTGTAATGAATGTCGTTTTGTTTTTGTCGTCTTCGTTGACTTCAATTTGCCAGTACCCTGACTGCAGATCTAATGTAGACATATATTTCATCGTTTTGGCTGAATGTAGCAAGTCATCGATTCGGGGAAGTGGGTATCGATCTGGTACTGTGATAGCGTTGAGTTGCCTGTAGTCCACACATACTCGTATACCACCATCCTTCTTCGGCACCATCACTACCGGGGATGCCCACGGAGAGTCACAAGGCTCGATGATTCCTTGGTTGAGCATCTTCTGGATCTCGCTTTTCAGCTGCTCTTTCCGTATTTCGGACAGCCGGTATGGTGGTGATGCTACTGGTTGATGTTTACCGGTTTGGATGTGATGCTTCACATGGTTCACACTCGATTTTTCATCCCATCTGAATAGGTTTAGATACCCCTTAAGAAGTGTTGACAGCTCTTCTTGTTCTTCGGGCTTGAGATCCGTTGTTTTCATCTCCATCATGTTCAGTCGGATTGGAGGGCCAAAAAGTTTATTGTCTAGACATTTGGTTTGGTCTAGCGTATTCAAAAATACGTTTTGTATACCTCGTGAAGGGGATCGGACATATAGCGGTAATGAGTCACGGAAAATGTCATATACTTCGACTGCTGAATACTCTTCCGCTGGTTGAGGTGGTCTTGGGTCTTCATCAATAGACATATTGAGGTTTGGAGTTCCTGGAATCGGTGATATAGGTTTCTTGATACCGTGGAAGTATTGTTTCAGCTGTGGTGGTGTTGCAACGTCGCGTGGTTCTGCTATGTGATGGAAGTACGGGAAACACTTTTGGGGTTGGTCGATGAAGTACCACATTCCCTGTGCCAGATTGAGAACAATACCTGCCTCTTCCAGGAAGTCAATTCCTAATAGCGTCACCTTGTTTTCGGTTTCCGGCAGTATGCTGATATTTAGAACTTTGGAGCGATTACCCACAAGGATCCGAGTGTTTGTCCTCATAATCGGTCCAGAACGTTGTATTCCATCCGCAAAGGTCACCTCTGCTTGCTCAGCGCGAAATTTGTGGCCGGTTCTTTTTAGCAGATCATAGAAGGCTACACTTGCCACGCTTGTTTTTGCTGCCGTGTCCATGTAAGCTACTAAAGATACCCCCTTAATGCGAATGGTAACAGCTGGGATATTTCCACCAGAAGTAAGTTCCAGAGCGTTAAAATCTCTACTACCGGAAGCCACTGGTTCTTTGCACTTTGGGCAATTCCTTTTATAATAGCCCTTCAGACCACATCCGAAACACACGATGTTGGTTTCTTTCGGCCTTTGCGGTGTCTCTGCTGCCTTAGCCTTACGGCAGTCTTCAGCTCTGTGTCCCTTGTAACGACAGAACGTACAACGTACCTCGTACTTTTCCTCTGGCTTGGACTTATATATTCGCTCGTAGTCTCTCACCAGGGCAGTCAGCTCGGCAAACGTTCCGAACTCATCTCGTTTGACTCTTCTTTTGAGGTCGTCCTGCAAAAGGTGGTAGATGATATCTAAGCAGTGGATATCCGCAACCTTTGGCTCTGGAAGCTCTGAAAAGAGTGCTCTCTTAGAGCTTATGAATTCAATTGCTGGCTCATCGCGTTTTTGCTTGGCGTCCATTATTTGGCCAAAAATGACGTGTGAGGGTCTACTTGGAGCGTATTCGTCTCTTAGTAGATTAACCGCTTGCTCCCAAGTGTCTGCCTCATGGCTTACCCCGTCCCACCAAACGCTAGCATTGCCGCACAGCAACATCGAGAATTCGATTAGAGCTTCGTCGTCAGAAATGCCTCTTTTTAAAAATTGTTATATTCTTGATGAATATTTTTGCCTTAACGGCGTCGTAGTCTCCATAAAATCGTTCCGGGCAGTCCACCATGCTGACGACTGAAGTTCGGCGCTCCATTCCACACGGCGGTAGTTGGGTTGCCAATTCTTCACCCGCTTCTTCAGATGATGACTGTTTCTTTGGTGGCATCTTGGTATCAGGTATGCCTCACGATGGGCGCCAATTGTAAGCTGTTGTAACTTACACAGTGAAGAGACGCCTGGGTCTCTATAGAGTTCGCCTGGTTTATGGTGTTATCTGGGTTGCTGTCCGTGGAATCCGTACGCGCAACCAGATTTTACACCTCAAAACTATCAATTTCCAAAGGAAATTGTAAACGGAATCGAATCCAGATAATTTTCCAGTTTACCAGCTGGATGTTAACCGAGTACTTCGCAAAGAAAAAGATCTGACTTGCAATACTTGAAATAATTCACAACTAATTGAATGACTGGATTGGATCTTCTTCAACCTCATAATTTTATTTTACTTAAGGTTTTCTATGTTCCAAGTGAATGTGAAGTACATCCTTGGATTAAAATTTTAGTTTTACATTTTAATGCATACTTTAGGGTGTTAACAATATAATTTTTTTACTTTACTGTAGTTATTTACATTTTAATGCATATTTTTTGGTGTTAATATAATTTTCCTCTGCAAGCGCCGCTACAGGAAGGCTTTTTCTCAAGACAAAGGGAACAACAAACTCTTAGAGTCATTGCCGAAGAGATACTTTTTATTTTTATTGTAAGAAACTTGATACTCAAGTGTTGTGTGAGTGTGTTTACTATCTACATGTAAATAAGACAAAAGTGAGTAAGTTAATAATATGGAACATTCCATGTATGTACATAGATTGTAACAAGGATGACGACATAAATCGAATTTTCTAGCAAAATGGAAATTTGTATGGAATGGTAGACGGTTCAAAATATTCTCGAAAGATGTCAGGGGAGAATAAATATATGGGATTTCGTTATCCCACCTTACAAAAATTAAAGAAAGAATAAAAACAAAACACGTCCGTTTAACTACGCACTTTATTTGGAATACTGGACATCTGCGTTTCTTCATATTTACCTATATACATTCATACAACAAATTATCCTTTACAGTCTTTTTTGCATACAGCATGTCATCTATTAGTTGACTGTAGCACTTCATGATTGCCATAGCACTCCCTCCGAAGTGTCATAATTTGTTTTTTTTTTTATCTATGACACGAAACGAACATGTTTCACATATGTTCTGGCCATATAAATCGAAGCTGGTGATGGCTGTTGACGATTTTTTAAGCCCTTTTCGTCTTTAAAGTTGGCTGGGGACAAAGCTGATGTGGTGGTTGTTTTGGCCGGATGAATCGAGGTTAGTAATTTTGAGGTACATTGATCAGATATCTGTTCTTCTTCATATGGGAGAAATGCTGGCTTCAGCCTCTCAATTGAAACGATAATTTATTTTCCGTTTGCTAAAATCTAGTAATTTTTAGGACTGATGGGCTCAATTACATTATGTGGACCTGTGTATGGTGCAGTTAGTGATTTTCGGACGGTATCATCTCGTACAGGAAGAAAGTTCCTTGTGCACAAAGGTCTGCGACTTACAATCGTGAGTTTTTAATACTGGCATTAACTCACGCATGTATCTTCTTAGGTGATTCAGGAAAATTTCCGTGTCATCAGCAACTGGTCCATCGACAAAAAGCTCTCCTGGTACGCGAAGGGTGATACCATAAACCATTTCTGCACATGAAGCCTGAAGATCGTCTTTGAAGCAACTTTGCAATCCTAGCATGACTGTTGGCAAGATATTGACCCACTCCGTTTTCTTTTCGTGGCACATTATTGCGGCTTTGAGTGTTCGGTGCCACCGTTCTATAAGGCCGTTCGCTGCTGGATGGTACGGTGATGTCCTTATGCGTTCACAGCCCACTAATAGCAGCAGCCTATTGAAAAACGCAGACTCAAATTGGGAACCTTGGTCTGTCGTGATTCTCCTAGGGGCACCAAATCGCACAATCCAATTTGCAAAGAATGCGTCTGCGACTTCTTCTGCTGTTTAGCTAACTAGTGGAACCGCCTCAGGCGATCTGGAAAAACGATCAATCATGATTAAACAATACCTGTATCCGGAAGAGTTAAGTAAAGGGCCAACTAAGTCTAGGTGTACTTGCTCGAAGCGGTTGTGAGGAACAGGGATCTTCTCCGGATGGTTTTTCGTATGCCGGTGGATTTTGGTTTTTTGGCATGGTATGCAGGTTCGCGCCCACTGATGAATGTCTTTTTGCATGTAGGGCCAAACCTATTTTTTGGCTATCTGCTTCGCTGTTGCTCGACCACTTGGGTGCGATAAGTGATGAATCATATCGAAGATCCTACGTCTTAGCGTTGCTGGAATGTACTGCCTGATGCTGCTAGTCGACGTGTCGCAGAAGATTATTTTCCATTGTCTGCCATAAGCTTCTGCCACTTTAAGCTGTTGTCCTTGGATAGCAGTAAGGTTTGGAGCTGTTGGTCGTGTTCCTGTTCTACCGCTAGTTCTTCTGATGAAATTTTCGATGGCATCGTGAGTGACGCTATGCGTGACAATGTGTTTGCCACCGTGTTGTCTTCACCGCGAACATGGACTATATCCGTGGAGAACTGAGCTATGAAATCCAGTTGGTTGATACGACGAGGAGGCATTTTCTCGGATCGTTAGGGGAAGGCGTAAATCAAGGGCTTGTGTTCCGTTTTGGTGGTAAAGGTTGTTCCCTCTAGTAGGTGTCGAAATTTCTTTATGCCACAAAAGATTACCAATAACTCACGGTCATACGGTCAGTAGTTTTTTTCGGTTGGACTAAGGCGACGATGAAAGAAAGCCAGTGGTAACAGTTGGTTTTCTTGAAGCTGCTCGAGGACTGCGCCTATAGTGTAATCCGATGCATCAGTTGTAAGGAAAAGGGCTGCCTTTGGCTGATAATGCGTTAAAATTGCTGCATCTGCCAAACATTGTTTACTTCTTTCGAAGGCGTCGCTAGTTTCCGCTGTCCACGGTATATCCTTGTTTTCATTTTTAGGCCCGAACAAGAATTGGTTTAATTGAGCTTGAATAACGGCTATGTCTCGAAGAAAGCGTCGGTAGTAGTTGATCATTCCGAGGTATCGACGGAGCTCTTTTGCTGTTTTCGGTTTCTCCATGCTACATATTGCTACAATCTTGTTCGCAGGAGGTCTCATTCCATCTTTGCTGATCCAGTAGCCTAAGTATTCGATTTCCTTGGCGAAGAAAGTGCATTTCGCGATATTGATTACTAACCCGAATTTTGCAACCGGCCGAACACAGTGGTGAGATGTTTTGTGTGTTCGTCTTGGTTTTCTGATGCTATGAAGATGTAGTCCAAATAGCATGAGCAAAAACTCTCCAGTCCGGATAGCACTTGGTCCATAAACCTTTGTAAAGTTTGGGCAGCATTTTTCATACCAAATGTCATGACCAAAAATTCAAAGGGGCCGAAAGGTGTAATTACGGCTGTCTTCGGGATATCTTCTTCTGCATTCGGTATTTGGTTGTAAGCGCGCACTAAATCGATTTTTGAAAACACATTTCTCCATTTCATGACCGGTAAAGCATCATGTATATTCCTCACCGGGTATCTGTCCGGTTGGGTGACAACGTTTAGGCGGCGATAGTCACCGCATGGTCTCCACGACCCGTCCTTCTTGGGTGCCAAGTGTAAAGGACTTGCCATGGGCTGTCTGATGGGCGGCAGTGGCCTTCTTCGACCATGAACTCGAACTCTTTGCGGGCTATCAACGGTTTTTCTGGGGAAAGTCTTCGCGCTCGTTCGGCTTCAGGTGGTTCTTTTGTGACGATGTAGTGACACACATTGTGCTTGGAGTTTTTCTTGACCAACGATGGGTTTATCAAAGACGGGTAATTTTTGAGGAGTTGATGGTGTTGTAACTCATGCGCAATTGTATGGATGCTACTATCCGCGCACTGTTTTGTCATCGCTCGTGTTGTTAGCTGTGTCTTTCAATCGATAAGTCGCTGATTCTTTAAATCAACAAGCAGGTTAAATTTGGCGAGGAAATCGGCTTCATGATGGGTCGAGACACATTGACAATTAAAAAGCGCTATTTAAATTGTCCACGTAAGTCAAAGTCGAGGCACAGCAATTTGTCACCATATGTGCATATAGGTGTGGCATTAGCAGCATAGAGTTTGAAATCCAATACCGTGTTGAACTTACCGAAAGAACGAGGAAGCACTGAGATGTCTGCTCCGGTATCGACAAGAAAAGATGCTTTTGAGGAACGTTCGGTTATGTGTAGGCGGAGTTTCTGTCGAGCCTCGTTGTCGTCCGCCGTGTACTGCAACGAGGAGCTTAGTTTTCCGTTAACCTTGGGAAATGCTTGCAAGCGGCGTTGCATTTCCTCGCTCCTGCTCCGAATTTACCGTGGTACAGCGTTCCTTCGGAACATTTACTAGAAGTTGTGGTTTGTTGTTGTTGACGATTGCGGCTGAAAGAACGAGAATGACTGCGTTGTCGGTTGAAACGGCGATTTACCTGGAGATTGGCTAAGCGTTTATCGATTCCTTCTAGTGTGACCAAGGTGTTAGGATTTTCGGAGTCTGCTGGAGTCGCAAGAGTGGAGAGGGTTGAAGTTGTTGCCTCAATTATAGCGTTGACTGGTGTGTCTGTGACTTCTACGACCTTATCAGCTATCTCTGCAAGTTTGGTTAGGTCGCTGATGGCGCTGGTAACCAAAAAAAACTGCTCGAACTGACGCACTTAATCGCTGCATCCACAGTGTGCGAAGAAAGTCATCTTGTACGCTGTTTCCTGCGAGAGTCCTCATGCTCCGTAGAATTTGTGATGGTTTTTGGTCACCGAGTGCTGGTTCCGAGAGCAGCTTTTCTGTTCGTTTGAACGCTGACTCTGTAAAAATATTTATTATTCTTTCTTTTAAGGTTTCGTACCGTTCTTTTATTGGAGGGCTTTCTATAATGTCGCTGACTTGGCAGTCCAGTTCGCTAACCAATTTTGTGTATTTGGATGCGTCACTTTGGATTCGATGCATTTGGAACACAGATTCCAGGTGTGCGAACCATAATCCAGGACGATGTTTCCACAACGGGGCTAAGCGCACTTGTGAAATATCTTCGATTTTTACTACCACTGGGGTAGGATTTTGAGCGTCTTTATTTTCCTGCATCGGGGTCACCAATATGGGATTTCGTGATCCCACCTTACAAAAATTAAAAAAAAGAATAAAAACAAAACACGTCCGTTTAACTACGCACTTTATTTGGAATACTGGACATCTGAGTGTCTTCATATTTACCTATATACATTCATATAACAAATCATCCTTTACAGTCTTTTTTGCATACAGCATGCTATCAATTAGTTGACGGTAGCACTTCATAGTTGCCATAAATATCAGCACCTTCAAGATATGCAAGTTAGTTCAAAATTGGAATTTGAAGAGTGAATTAGGTACTGAATAAAGTGATTGCATTGAAAGGAATAAGATCTATCATTTGCACCCACACAAAAATTTTACATTGGTGTCAGAAGTGGGATAGGATTTATTTTCTGATTGTTTTAAAAAGCTGTAATATGTTGAAAACTAGTGCAGTTGACCCTCGTCCAACTCAAATCCGAGTTGAACAAGAGACATCCCAGCAAAGGAAAAATTGGCTTGATACTCCGATTTCAGCACGCTTTGAACAACGAAGGACATGATTCAGATACATACTTCTTTGACGTTAAAAGGAAAAACAAATGAATACCGGCAATGACATGGCTGAGGTGACGCAACTCCTCTTGTTGGAAATGAACGAACAAAAGAAAAATCTATATTAACAGAGGAGCATTATTGGACAAAACTAGCAGCATTGAACAAAAAGATTGAACGACGAACAAAAGAACATTTTTCATTTTTATTTTAAATGCATTTCATTTCATTCTTCTTAAATTTACTATACTTATATGCTAACAGAAAACTGCTTAAAAGCTAGCTTAACATAACTTAATTAACTCATTTAACTTACTAGCCCTCCAAGCGGGCGCTCTAAGCTAAATTATATCCTTATTCTATGTCTTTCGATGTCTAATTTATCATTTTAAAAAATAATTATTATTCATTAACATCATTCTATAACAATAATTATTATTCATTAAACTAAGAAAATATTAAGCATTTAAAAAAAAATTAGTAGATTAAGCATTTAAAAAAAATTAGTAGTCATTGCTCATGCAATATGCCCTCTAGTCAACTTAATAGGGAAGTTGTCCACTCTTATTAGATTCGCCCTGTTGTATAGGACCTCATTGGGATACAATTTTATGTACTCCGATTCTGGTGTTCTGTAAAGTTGAAGACAAACCCTAAAGCAAGCCTTCTCAAGCACTCAAATCTTTTCCAATAAGCTTGCTCTCACGTTGAACCATACGGGACATCCATATCCCAAGGTATCTGACTACATTTCGACAATCAAGTGGCTAGCTGTGTGTCCCTAGAGGCACCTGGTTTCAGGCTTCTGGAAGTTGATTTTCTTTTTCCTTTATTTTTAGCTTTTTCTGCTTCTTTTGCACATTTTGCGTTTGTGTTTTGGTTTTTTTTTCATTCAGTTGTTGTTGCTGTTGCTGTTGGGAGCTCGCCTTAGCTTCTTGCTTCCTTTGTCTTCGGGCAATTTGTTTAGATTTAATAGCAAGCACCTTTTTTTAAGTTCCAAGATGCCGCTATTAATGGCATTTAGTGCATCCTCTTCGTCTTCCGACTCAGGAGTTGCCAACGAGGCAAAGCTGTTATTGTCTTTATAACGGCCCCCTCTATCAGAGACGTATGACGATTCATCATCCAACTCATGACGTTGCGCTGCTATTTCTGCTGCAGACGTTAAACAACAAAAGAACAGTCTCGACCAAAGCTCGATAAAATAAAAACCTTATTGCAGAAACAAGCAAATACAGGAAGAATCCGTCAGAAACGGCTATCAAGAAGCCGGCCAATTTTCCCGAAGCCATCAGTCGGGATACCCCTGGCAAAACTATGGAATGAAAATCTTCTGCTAAAAGTAGTCAGGGGTAAGGAGAAAAGGATGACAACAATAGACACCGGTGCCATGGCCTCAATCACCATGAGGAACCATGTGCAGAAGGCTTAGATACATAACACCGGCACTGCTGCTTGCGAACATCTACGGGAGCGGTTAAGGCATATAGTGAAGTCCGCATAAAAATACGGTTAAAGATGCCCGGAATGACATTCTCTCACTTGTTTCTGGTGGCTGAAATATGTGACGAGTGCATTATTGGCACTGACTTCATGAGAGAACATGGACTAGTAGTCGACTGTGCCCCCAATCCTGAAATACGGAAACATGGAGATACCAATGGCATATGGAAACGCCAACACTTCCATCTTGAAAGTCGTCATCTGCCGAAATCAGATTCTAGAGCTTTCGTTGAGCCATAAGGACTTCATGGTAGGAAAGGCCAAGCTGGTAGGAGATCTGATCGGAGGCAAACTCTGAAGTCGAAGGGAACAGTTGAACTCGCTTTGTGTGCAAGATGGTTTGCTGAAAAATGGAAAAGTACATATAGAACAACATCTCGTACGGTTCAGAGTCAGCCAAGGTTTTTTTTAAGGTTTTTTCGTCGTATGAATATAAGACATATCCATGTACACCTTGGTCCATAGGTTGCAGTCTTGAGCTTGTATTAGGAGTCATAAACATTAACTTAATTATCCAAATCATTAACGTTTGGATGAGCCGGAAAGTTATCCACCAGTAATAGGATTTTTCTCTTTTTGGAATAAACAAGACGTTGGAGAAAATAAGGGAAGGTTTTATTGGCTAAATGCAAAACAAGATGTCGATAATTGGTGCAAAAAGTGCATAAGGTGGGCGGCTACCAAGGGCCCAAAAGTAAAGCCACAGGGACAAATGCAATAATACAATGTCGGAGCACCATTCCAACTAATAGCCATTGTAGCTGTCCCGTTTCCCGAAACATTTAATGGTAACCGATAAAACCTCGTAGTCATGGATTACTTCAGTAAGTGGCCGGAAGTATTTGCAATACCAAATCAAGAGGCTAAGTGAAAAGTGGAAAATTGTATGGAACGCTGGATGCTACAGAATATTCTCGAAAGACGCCAGGGGAGTATAAATATCAGCATTCCCAAAGATATGCAAGTTTGTTCTAAAGTGAAATTTGAAGAGTGATTAAGTGGTTTACGTAACATAAAAGATAAAGTAAAAGATAAAGTGGTTGAGAAAAGCGATTAGATTGTAAATTTTATAATAGCTATATTAAATAAAGTGATTGTATTGAAAGGAATGTGTTCTATCCTTTAACAGTGTGTTCGTGTATATATTCAATTCAGTTCAATTTCAAAGATTCATTTATTGCAAAAAACATTTACAATAGTTTTTATTAATTACTAGGTGGGGTGAAAAGTAATCTCCTTGGGAATGAAAACTTTTTTTTTTAAATGTTTTTTTATTTTATTCAATATAGTCCCCTTTTAGCTTGATATACTTATTCCAGCGATTTTCCAACTTCTTGATCCCGTCCGAAAAGTAATTTTCCGGAAGGTCTGCAAAATACTCCTCCGTGGCGTCACGTGAATTTTTTATTGATGAGCCATCTTTTGAGGTTTGGGAAGAGATAATAGTCCGAGGAAGCTAAATCGTTCGAATACGGTGGATACGACAGCAATTGGAGCCGTAAGTCAGTAATTTTAGCCGTGGTTGCGATGCTCTTGTGCGCCGGCGCATTATCTTGTAAACACAAAATTCATATTCATTCATCATATGAAGTCGTTTTCCAGCGTTTTCGGCCTTCAATCGCTCCAATAATGCACAGGGGGTGGCCGTGGTGTAGTGGTACTAGCAATCGCTTCTCACTCGGAGGGTCCAAGGTTCGAATCCTGCCCATGGCAAGTCAGTTTTTCATTTGTGTAATGGGAACTCAGACAGAAAAATTCTGCGTGTGAAGGCATAACACTGACACGAAGATTTGGCTGTTGTAGAGTTTCAACCACAAAAAAAAAAAAAAAAAAAAAAAAAAAAACTACTGCGAATTATAACTTCGAATCACTCTGAGTGAAGAAAAATCTCTCCGTCCTATTCGGACTCCCACCCCTGGAGAGCGAATATCGAAACACCAAACGCACCTGAGTTTCAAACCACTACAAAAACAATTTTCCTTTCTCCTCCTTCTACCTTTCCGCCCGCGCCATGGCAACAGTAAAAGGGTGGGTTAGATACCCACGCGTAAATTATATAAAAAAAAAAAGTAATACTCGCTTTTTCGGTTTTTCCTTTTTCGAGGTAGTCCACGAAGAGTATGCCATGACAATCGCAGAAAACCGACGCCATAACCTTTCCGAGCCATCAAGCCTCCCTCGGCCGCTTCGGAGCACTCGCGCCGGCTTCAGTCCATTGTCGGGCACTCATTCTGTTCTCTGATGTGTAATAGTGGATCCAAGTTTCATCGACAGTTACCAATCGACGCCAAAAGTCCGGCCGATTCCGCATCAGCAAGTCCAAACACTCTTTCGAAGTGCTCTCGCGTTCGTGTTTTTGGTCAGGAGTGAGCATGCGTGGCACCCAGCGGCAGGACAACTTTTTCATATGAAGAATATTGCCCAAAATATGACGCGTGTGCTCAGTACTAATCTTTGTGGTATCTGCTAGCTCGCGCACCTTCACTTTCCGGTCAGCCATGTATTTTTTCGACATTGTCCTCTGTAACCGCATCGGAGGGCCTGCCGCTGCGGACTTGAACTCTCGAAACCAATATTTGACGGTGTAATCTGACGGAGAATTAGCCCCATAATATTTATCCAACTTTTCTGTTGTTTCCTTCGCCGTTTTGCCTCTCAAAAAATTATGTTTTATGAGAGAACGAAAATCGTTTTTGTCCATACTCAACATGATACCAAACACGTCAACAACAATCAGCTATCAAAACAAAAGACAGTATCGCACTGAAATTTTGAATGTCTGCACTATAACCTTTTTTGCAGTAGCAGCGCATTCTGGCGGTCAAGGAGGTTACTTTTCACCACACCTAGTATAAAGCATTGGCTTAGCCGTCGGCTGGACTGGTAACTTCAAAGTATTTTATATAATTGAATTAGTAAATAGTATAAATAGTAAAATAAATGATTTTGTATATATTTGTGTTATGTAAGTTATAAGTTATGAAAATCTCGACGTTAGAAGCATTCTGTATCGGTAGCTAGCTCTGACAAAAATTACAAGTTTCGCCCAATCGGATCCATTTAAAATCGTCTCCGGTATTGAAAGGGTTGGTTTACCAAAGTACGCTCTTCTTTGCTGCTTGAAAATTGGACATACGCTTAAAAAATGAAAACAAACTTCCTTAGCTCTCAAGTTACACAAATTGCAAAATTGCTCAAAGTTTCCTTGATATGGGTTCTTGAAATCTTGATTTAAAGATTAGTGAGATATCTGTATAGTCGAGGGAATTTTGGAAGTAGTTCTTGTCACCCAAGTTATAATCAAGCTGGCTATGAAGTATTCTGCTTTCCGATTGGCAGGCCTTTTCCATCATCTGATTTCTAGAAGAGTCTTCAAGTTCTTGGATGATTTCGTAGAATTTCACGTCCATCATACTAATGTTTTTGGGGTTCATCTGAACAGCTTCTCCACAGGTAGCAGCAATGTTTTCCCATGTCCTCAACCACCAGTACTTATTCCGAATTTCATAACGATTTTCATGCAGACCAAACAATTTAATTAAATAGTCGCTTGTAACTTAAGCGGTGAAGTGAAAAGTTTTGGTAAGCCTGTTTCCAAGTAAATTGAATAGTTTGGTGTGGTTAAGGGAATATTGAATATTTTCTTTATGAAATTTCTTTCAAACTTTCCAATTTCTTCGTATACTTGCATTCCCCATATTTATGCAGCATAACAAAGCGAAGATTTCACAACTGCAGTTTTTTTTTTTTTAGCTTAAAGTGTCTGAGCACGTGTTAAGTTTTTTGGAAAATGGGATAGAGAGAGAAAGATGTTTGGGCTCAGTGGTTGTTTCGCTCTATGAGCATCCAGCATTTAATGGGGAGACTAAATTCTTAGTGGAAGCTGGATTGTTGTTGATTTCTAGTCAACTACTCATCTTACTTGATTTTCGTTAACTGAAAAAAATGAATATGTCTTTCTGTAGAGGCTGGGATTCGAACGCCGAACCTTCCGATTTAGAAGCCAGTCCATTACCACTTGAGCCACGGCCACCCACCCACCAATTGAAAATTTATATTTCGTTGAGAGATTTATGTGATCGTTAGAGAAAATCTTCTTCCATTTAAGATTAATCAGACTTTTTGAAGTTTTAGCTTTTTCTGCAAGGTGTTTGTTAAAATCCAGGGTTGGATTGAGCAAAACTCCCAAATATTTGTATTCTTTCGATAAGACGTCCATAAGACGATTTATCATCAGTTGTAGGGTTTCTGCTGATTCGGATGTATAATATATATTCGTATCGTGTGTTTTGTGATACCCGAGTGCAAGAAAGTGCTTGAAAAAAAAATTAGGAAAATACAAAAAAAGAGAATTGAAATTATTTTCCCAATAAATTCGTGGTACAATCTATGGTGTTATTTTGCCCGATAACTGTTCTCCGCGTACGCGTGCAGTGTTGTTGTTTTAATGATGGCCGATTTGGATATCAAAGTGTTTGTGGTGTTTATAGTTGTTGGTAAGGACCATGAATTCGCCTCCTATTGAATTGTTGTTGCAATTTGCTCAAAGCAAATAATTCACCTGCTGTAAGTTTTTAGATTTTATTTACTATATATATATTTATATTTTTACGATAAATGTAATTTATATATTAAGTATCATATTCCAAATTAGGTTAAGATTTTTTTTATTACAATATATTATTATATTTTAATGTTGTTGACTTTAAATTGTTTCAAAAATTGATTTCTGTTGTGCAGTTATGAAGAATTCAGCAACGTTCTGCGCAATGGTTTTGTGAGATTGAGATATTATTCGCTCCTATTGAACACGAATTAGTATCTCCTTGGAATACCGTATGGTGGGGAATAAAGAAATGGGGTGATGTATCCTGTACCGTATTCTTGTCGTCAACTTCTGCCATCTTCCGATGCTCTTTCTATTCCTTTAAACGCATGGAATACTGTTTAAGCTGTGTGGTGTTCAATTTCAAGGCACCAAACCCAATTAAATTGATTATCACCTTACCACCGGTGGGGGGATAATAATTAATAAAAGCGATAAAACATAGGCGAGAATTGAACTTATTCTGATGTATTTTCGGATTCTTAAGTCTATTTATACAATTTAATTGCTTACTACACAATTATAATACAATAAGTGCTTAATACTATATAATTTACAATTATTGCATACAAAAATAAAGTCAAAGCAGTTCATTACCAATCATTGACCGCAAGTTGCCTAGTGGCATAATATATTTAGTTTAGAAGTAGGTCAATGATTGGAGGTGAATTTACAAGTACTCGTATATGGATATACATAATAAATGATTTTCTAAAGAGTCGCTTGGTTTGGTTCTCGGTGATGGCGTAGGTAACTTATGTTGCTGTGATTTCTTCGGTATCTTCTACTGCATACGAGTACTAGCACAATGATTATAAACGAAGTGCTGGAGTAATATTAGATGTGGTGTGTTGTATTCTCCGCATTGTTGGGACTGGACTTCTCAGCCTTTTTTTAGTTATTGTATGGATTGCTCCAAATTCCTTATGTGTTCATCTGGGTGGTGAAATAGACGTGTAACAGTTGGTTGTTGGCCAAGTCGTTCTCTGGTATTATTAAGCGAAACAGCACTTAGATTAAGTTGTGGCGTAAAGGAGGCCTTTAAAGGGCATGGACTGTTATGACCATAGTGTCGAGGTTTAGGCGACATCCTGCTCCCAAGATGAGAATACCGTCCTTGGTTAGAGTTATAATATATGTTTGTCCGCAGCATACCAAATTGAAAGTTGATTCCTTATCCATTACATAAAGCCAACTGTTAGGATTTCGTAATGGTACCCAAATTATCCTAGGTGGAGTAAAGTCGCATTTCCCTTCTATATCCTTACTGTGTCTTAATAAATTAATTTCGCATTGTGAAGTGTTATATTGGGTGTTGTAAATTGGATGGCGTTTTGAACAATAGTGAAGACCTTCTCCAGAAGAAATGCATTTTTCAATTTTGTCCCTTTACATAAGATAGTATTTTTCTTTTGCGAAGAATTGGGTGTAATAAACGCAATTTTGTTATGATATGGCATTGGCACTGGTATTATTCGAAATACTTGGTAATTTTCAGAGTCCAGTATGGGAATTTTGCAGTTAAGTAAGATATAAGTTGCAGTTATTCTTCCACTAACATTCATCAATTTGTAGATCTGAAGTAACTTATCCGGACGTTCGGCGGCTGGAACTTCCAACTTGGAAGTATGTGTTGCTGAATATCGATCAAATTATTTTTTAACTGCCGTGGGATAATGATCATATGGTGAATCGTTCCATGCTGTGTATTGAGTACTATATCCAGTAGTGTGTCCTGAAGCTTTTCAATGTTGTCGACATATATGTGAGTGGTGAGTGCTAAAGTGATTAAAAGCTGAGTTTGCTGGACACAGTTTGCCAATTGTGTTTTGTGTTGCTGATATTGTGTGAATGACCCTGTCTTGTAGTAATTATATTCGTCTGTTGTTTGTTGTTCTGCGGTCTTCATTATGTTAAGTGTAGTTTCAATAATTGAGGCCTGATTTTTCTTTGGATGGAGGGGGGGGGGGGGGCGGCGAGTGTTAATAGCTTGACATCCCCCTTTTATTTGATGAATTATGTTGTGTAGTCCGTTTAATTGACTTTTATAGCCTGCTAGGTAGTAGTAAATGAGTAGTTGCTATTTTGATGCGATCAGATTGACACTGTCCGTGTTTTCGAAGTACAAGCCTGAGGGTGCATCAAAAGGTTTGCTAACGAATTTCTCATGACCTAGTAGTGGTAGTATTAATAGCGCGAGCCCAGTAAAGATGGGATAGTTGTGTGTATTCTCTTTTTCTTGTTAGCTAGTACCTTGGTGTCACTCATCCGTTTTCTGTTCTGGTGACGTGCTATTATAATAGTTCCTCAATAGGGGGTCTTGGTGGAATATTGGTTGGCCGAATTTTATGTGGTTTGGACCTGCGTAATGGGTTCGCCTTTAGCAGCTGATTGTGACACATAACTTGGTATTTTTTAATGCTATCGTCGTTGGTAGATTTGGTGGTAATAACATGCTCTTCTCTAGATGTCTGATTAGGATTGATGCATACTGGATTATCGACTGAAAGTTTGGTGAGTTTAGTTATTGGTCGTATTAGGCATCCGGTTGCAGTTTTAATTGTGGCGTTTCGTACATATCCGTCCTTTCCAGGATGAGTGCAGGAAGCACTCTCGCCATAGCCCAATTTGGTGGAGCAGTGTTTTCTTCTCCTAGCAGTACCAAGTCTCCTGCTGCAATATTGTTTGTGCCTTGAGACCACTTACGTCGCTTGTGTAGTCAGGTAATTTAGTCGTATGACCATTTCCGCCAAAATTGTTGTTGTAGTTTATTTACGAACTGCCATCGAGTTAACCGGTTTTCCTGGACATCTTCCACGTTTTCTGTTTCTCTGCAAAACATGTTAGACCTGATGAGAAAAAGTGCTTGTGCTAAAGATTCTAGGTCATCGAGATTGCCACTCATTGGACATAGTGGCCGTGAGTTAAGGCATGCTTCCTTCTACGAGTATTTTGGCTAGTAATGTTGAAAATTCTTCATAAGTAAGGTGTGTTTCCCCAATTGTCTTTTTTAAATGAAGCTTTTACAGATTTAACCACAAGTCCGCCAAAGTGAGGCAAAAAGGGTGGTATGATGTGCCAGGTTACGCCTTGTGCCACCATTGCATCAGTTAGATTTGAATTTTCAGTTATGCACCTTTTGCACATGCAAATGCCACATGGTGGCATTCTTGCTGTATAAATGGCTATCAATGCCTCGCCTGGAGCCAAATCGGTCGAAAGCTGCCAAAAGTTTCTGTTAACAAATCTGATACCGCTTCTAGATGGAACGCCTTTATTGCGACACACACGAAGCCAGCTATGTATCCCTCTGTTAGCTTAACATGGTGTATCTTGCATGTTTTCATCATAAATGGTCCGGAGTAATCCACTCCTATATGGTCTTGCTATACTGTCTCGTGGTGAGAGTAGATTACCAATTAGATGAACATGCTGTCTGGAATTAAATCTCTGACATTTAACATATCGTTTGATGAATCTGCTCACCTCCTCCCTTCTTTTAACTTTCCAGTATCTTGATTTTATGCACGCCATTAGTCTTCCTTCAACAGTCAGTAGCCCGTCCTTTATGAATGGACTTAAATTAGCGATGCTACTGCTAGTTCGTATTGGTTTGTTTTGCTGCAGATTATGATACTCTTCATGTAATGCTCCTTGTGCTATTTTAATGATGTTGTTATGAGGCTAATTCAGCCGTGCTGAGCGCGGCAACTTTCCTTCTTGCCCGTGTGCTTACTCTGATGTAAGCAGACAAATTGCTACAACTCGAACTAGGCGTGTGAGTGATGAGAATTGTATCGTTATATCGTCTGGTTTTGTTTGGTCCTCCGTTGTGGTATTATGGGATGATATCTTAAACCCTAGGTTTGTTTCTCGATGGGCTTTCAAACTTGTTTGCGCCTTAAGTGCTTGTTGGGATTCTAACCAGGCTGGACCCTTTTTCTGTATATAATTTACGCGCGCTTAAGGGGTTAGATACCCTTTTACTGTTGCCAGGGTGCGGGCGGAAAGGTAGAAGGAGGACAAAGGAAAATTGTTTTGTAGTAGTTTGAAACTCAGGTGTATTTGGTTTCGATATTAGCTCTCCAGGGGTGGGAGTCCGAATAGGACGGGGAGTTTTTTATTCACTCAGAATGATTCGAAGGTTATAATTCACACTTGTTTTTTGTTCTTGAAACTCTACAACAGCCAAATCTACGTGCCAGTGTTATACCTTCACACGCAGAATTTTTCTGACTGAGTTTCAATTACACAAATGAAAAACTTGAAAAGCTTGTCATGGGTAGGATTCCAACCTTAACCCGTCGAGTGAGAAGCGATTGCTAGTACCACTACACCACGGCCACCACCAGAGTGAAAGTTCCTGCAAGGAATTTGGGGAGATTCGTCTGGATGCTAAATCTGCCGGGTTATCTTCTGATCTTATGTAGTTCCATGTATATCCTGTGTTTAGATTTTGAATTTCCAATACCATGTGGGCTACATTTGTTTTGTTGTGCGTTTATTCTAGCTAACACTACGGTGGAGTCACACCATGCAAACGTCTGTACTAGTTGATTATTCAAGTCTTTTTCACCTTCCATAACAAGTTTTCTAATAGCACAGATACACATAGTTCGAGTTATGGTATGGTTAAGTTCTGTGTTCTTTTCATCTGTTTCAATGTTCTTACAGCCAAAAACGATGCTGACGCAGTTCCGTGTGCAACCGTATTCAATTCATAATCTGACATACTCGTAACTTCATCGGGTGAATTTCTCCATAGGATTCGTTGGTATTTTCGATTGGCTGGATCAACTAAAATTTGCCGGTACATCTTTTCTATGTCCCCTATAAAAGCAATTTTATGCTTCCGCCATGGCATGATAATTGATGTTAAGTCTTCTTGTGTTTTAGGCCTAGTGTACATCAGTTGGTTTAAGCTATTTTCGACTGATGATTTTGCAGATGCGTCGAATACTACCCTTAATTTTGTTGTAGTGCTGTTTGGCTTACTCACTGCGGGATGTGGTAAGTAGTACGCAACTTGTTACGGGTTACTGTTTCCTTGAATAATTCCTCACATCTAGTTGACTTGTCCGTCTGGGTCTCCTTGCCAGCCTTATGAAGGTCTTCGGATTCCCAAAACCTCTTAACCTGTTTATTTAGATCCGCAAATGTCACATGACAAGTTAACGAGATCTTCCCCTGTTTGCTTACTGATGTACTACCGGATATGATCCATCCAAACATGGTTTGCTGAGCTACCGGTTAAACTGGTTTTCCTTTTATAACTCCTTCTTGGAGTATTTCGGCGATTACTTCTTTCCTAAAATCATGCTGACCCTGATTGAAATGTAGTAGTTTGGGTCAGCAAGCACTAAATTTTGTAAATGCTCCCATGTATTTGGCATTATCTTGCTAGATGGGAGAGTCTTAGTCACATTTTTTAGTACATATGCTGTTATAGAGATGCTGGGGTTAGTCCTTAGGATAATCTTCACCTTATGCTTCACTATAGATATTTCGTGCGATCCAACTAATGATACAGTTGCATCTACTTTAGTTATTTGTAGTTGAAATTTCTTTACTGTATCCTTATTGAGCCTTGGTCTATTAGAGCCCTGATGCGTTGGTTGTTCTTTCATTCAACCACATTGATTAGAGCAGTTGCAAGCAGTACATTGTTTTGTTTTGCGGCCTGGGTCAATCGCGGATAGATTTATTAAGCTTATTGCAAGCATATACATACTTAAAACTTACATTCTCACTTAAAAACTAAAGGGTGGGAGCGGTTAAAGGAAGTTAGGACGTGAGTCATAGGTGGAAATAAGAATATTCTTGAGGGAGAGTTTGGTGAGATGATACTCGAAGAGAGGCAGAACATCGTTAACTTCGCGAAGCATCCTAGACATTGGCCCCAGGTGTCCGTAATTCGTTCTGTGAAGATTGAGCCGGAAAAGTGGCACAGACCTAAGATTGCGGGGATTGGTGTTAAAAGAAATAATTTGAAGTAAGGAAGGACAATCGATATTACCTATTAAAATTTGATGAATAAAGAGAATGTCGGCAACTTTTCGGCGTATAGAAAGGGGTTGTAAATTTATAAGTTTCAGCCGGTCAGTGTAAGGTGGTAAGTTTTGGTTATCATCCCAGGGAAGACCACGTAAAGCAAACCATAAAAACCTGCGTTGAACAGCTACTATCCGGAGGATGTGAGTTCTGTAGTAGGGTGACTAAAATTGGCTGGCATATTCAAGAAGAGGCCTAACAAAGGTTATGTAAACAGATTTGGTAACATATGGATTGGAAAACTCCTTAGACCAGCGCTTGATAAAGCCAAGGGCAGAGTTGGCTTTTTTTATTATACTATCAATGTGAGAACGGAAATTGAGTTCCTTATCGCAGATAACACCTAAATCACGCAACTCATTCACTAAGGGAACAGGCAGATTAAAGATTAGATAGCAACGAGGTGAAGTAGGGAAGCGTTTACGGGTATAAGTTATAGCCTGACACTTATTGACGTTAAGCTCAAGAAAATTCTTATGACACCAAGTACAAAACCTGTCTAGATCTTGCTGCAGAATTAGGCTGTCTGAGGAAGATGATATATATCTAAATATTTTCATATCATCTGCGTAAACAGATATGTATGAATTTTTAATGATACAAGCAACATCATTAATGGTCAGGATAAATAATAAGGGTCCAAGGTGGCTGCCTTGGGGGATACCAGAGGAGGCTTTAATTGGGTCAGAAACCATGGACCTAAATAGAACATAGTAAAGTCGTTCAGTTAAATAGGATCCCTGATCCCTGAGGAGGATCAAGATTGAAAGATACGCGCTTAGGAATTTAGTGGACGCGAGGGAAGAACTTTTTTTTATATACGCGAATGGCAGTATGAATTGAAGGACGAGTAGAGACAGGAAATGTTCCAACTTTAAAACTCCAGTTTGCATCAGGAGCTTGTTTGTTCGGAGTTAGGTTTTTTTTGTAAGAGGTAGGCCGAAATAGGGTTAGACTTAAAATTAATATTGTTCTGTTTTCAAGATTTAGTGGATTTTGAGTTACTGGACTTAAAGGTAGTATCGTTGCGATGTTCGTTGTTTCCTGTATTCGGTTTTATTCTTTCCATAGTTAATCCACCTAGATTGATGACGTCGGAAGCAGCGTTAATAAACATCCATTCAATTTTGACGGGATGCTTACCTTGAAGGTGTTGGTGGAGAACTTACGGCAGTTGCTGACATTTATTTTAAATTTAGATTTGAAGAGACTAGTTAGCCTGTTTCGATCGAGGAGTATACCTCTTATTAAAAAGGCAACTGACTCAGCTTTGTTGAAATTGTTCAACTTTTTTATTCTCGTGTTCCACTCCGAAAGTGTCCATAAGATTCCGAATCTTGAGATTGTGGGTTCAGGAGTTGGTGTAGTAGCATCGTTTACCGAAGAGGGTTGTGGTGGAAGATGAGATGATCCAGGAGTTACTGGTGGTTCCATAATTGCAGATTCAAACATCTCAGTAAGAATCGAGGTGTTGTATGTTGCAGTCGGTGGGGGCTGGGATTACACCGGTATATCTTCGATTTTACTGGAAGTTATCCGGATGTGATCAGCAATTTCAATTAACAGCGCGCGTGATTCGGTTATCTCGTTGCTTAAATCGCTTATTTGGCACATGATGTTTATGAGCAACTAATCATTATTTGGCTGCTTCTGGATGTACTTTGAAGATGAAAATCGAGGGAAGACCGTAGAGAACTTAAAGAGTCTGTTATTGTGGGGATGTAAGATTTTATTATTGATTTAACACTATTTTTTGAAACTTCACTAAAGTCATGTTTGTCATTTCGTTTTATTAAGTCACTGTTTTGAGCCAACTGCATGGATAAGTTTCTAAATTGACTCTTGTTATAGATTGCGGATTGCTCGAGTGAAATTGACAAATCTTCAACTGATTTCAGAATGTCATCATATTTGGTAAATTGGTTTTACATTGATTTCAAGGCATGGTTGTTTTCTGCCGCAAAGTTAATGACTGAATCACTTAGACACTTAATAGCAAGTAATATGTGAGACAGAGTGATGTCCTTGCACTCATCACAATAAAACAAAATGTTGTTTTTAAAATCTCTTATGTACGCGATGTATCTTTTACTCAAGCCAATGCAAAGGGTATGGAACGACTTGCTACAGAAACCACTGCAGATCACCATAAAAGCATTTAAGTCACTTCCACATAATTCAGACATGATGACGATGATTTAGTTAGGGTAGGTCAGTTGAGAAATTTTAAAACACAAAAGGCGGTGAATGAGAATTGGGTTAGTTGTCAATTTCACAGTTTTCAGTTTTCAATGCATTTTATTTTCTTAATCACTAACTCTTACAATTACTTAACAATCTTATACTAACTTACTGGCCCCACACAGGCACTCTAAGCTAATCTAAATTCTTATATCTATGTCTTTCGACTTCATTTACATTTTATTTATAAATGTATACTTAGGGCTAAGAAAAAATTGTTAACAAAAAGCTTAGCCTATGGATGTAATTTTTTATTTTTTATAAAAACTTAATATCTAACTTAAAATAAACCTTAGTCTACTTAACCTATATACACAATACACAAAAATGTGGAACGCTTCACGATTTTCTTCTCTGTATCGTTCCAATTTTAGTATATGTTCTGCCGAAGCAGGAACAGTGTTAATTTCACTTTAATATTATTATGCACTTTTAATCAATAAACAAATCGAGTCAGTAAAACACAACAAAAGGCGATGACCGAGAAATAGGTTGTACGAATTATTGCAAATTAGGCAGGAAAAAAATTAAATGGAAATAAATTAGCAGAGCGAAATTTAAATACGTCTGAACTTAATAAATGTGGGAACAATTGTTGTTGTCTGTTGTGCAGTTATGGGACTTGATTCTATGATTTGTTTGTGGTGAAGGGGATAGACGTCCAGTTAAGGCGTGCGATCCGAGTTCCTTATAATCGTTTGTCGTTGATTCCTGGTGAATGGATGAATGACGTTTTCCCTGACACTTATGGCACCTGCCTTTTGACACACACCTTAATGAGATATGTCCTGGTCTTAAGCAGTTTATGCATAATTGTTGTTCTTTGACGAAGTGATTTCTGTTGTAGGCCCTTTTCCAGGAACTGTTTGCATACGAGTAGTTTGTGATCTCCCCTACATACCTCACATTGTATTGCGTTCAGTGTCGAGAGATATATATTTGGTTGATATACCTTTTGTTTAGTATCCTTCTTATCTGTTATTGTTTCTCGATGAACTGTAGTAGAGGTTCGAGCTTTTGTATTTCTCTGGGCTCATTTAAGGATTGTTCATATAAGCGCTGCGATTCCTTGTCCATTTTTTGTTGTATAATGTAGGCAGCAAAGGTTCCCCATGTGGTCATGTCTATACCAAGATTCTTTATTGCTGACATACATTCTCTCGTTGTGTCAAGTAGTTGTTTTAAGGATGATGCTTATTCGGTTGCCAGTGTTGATTGTTTTAGGAGTTTCTGAAAATATGCTGTATAGATCACCCGCTTATTGTTGTATCTTTGCTCGATTAGGTTCCAAGCTGTAGTGTAGTTTTCACCAGTTATGTGTAGGTGTTTTATTATATTTCTTGGGCCTTCCTTTAGGTGCGTCTTTAAGTACAGCATCTTCTGCACTGCGTTTAGTGCGCGGTTGTTGTGCACCAGTGTTTGAAATAAGTCGTTGAAAGAAGGCCATGAGTCGTAACTTCCATCAAATGTTGGGATGTTTATCTGTTCCAGTCGGAGATTTCTGCTTCCCCGTTCTTTCTTCCTTCTGTTTGTCTTTTCCTTCGTCTCTATTGCTATCTTCTGGTACATGGTTTCGATTTCCTGATAATGATCCTATTTATGATATGCGGACTAGTCTGAGTCCTCTGCGTTTCCTATAATTTCGTCATGCGTCTGGGCGATATCTCTCCAATACTGATCCAACGTAGTCCAGTATTGGTCGTACAGTAGATCTGACAGTGATTGGTTCAGGCTGTCTTTAAGTTTGTTATACAAGCGTATGAACACGGAAATTTTATTTTTCTGTCGCTTGTATTTCTGCTGTTGAGGGGTTGCTATAGCATCGTGCTATATAGGTAACATTTTCCCAACCTCCACCCTCAGTATCACATGCTGAAGCGCTTTCAATCGACTTGTCAATGACGCTTCGTGTGCTTCTTTGATCAGATTTAGCGTAGTTTCATATGATCCTTTCGAAGTAGTTGTCTTCAAGTTATGGGTGTTTTTCAGCCTAGAAGAGCTCGCCGATAATCGTATCATTGACAACGAACTTATTCCAGTGGTCTTTCAATGATTGCTGTTGCTTGGCCAGATATTACAGAAATTACAGTTCTTTACCAATCATTGACCGCAAGTTGTTTAGTGGCATAATATATTTAGTTTAGAACTAGGTCAATGATTGGAGGTGAATTGCCCTTTATATGGGTATACAAAATAAATGCTTGCGTTTTACACACTAGGCTTACATTTGTTTTAAATGGCAGTGATACCTCATATCGCCCATCAGCCAATCTTCTTGTTGTGTTGATATATTTCGCTTCATAAGCTTTGTTTATTTCAGTTCCTTAGTGTCGAAAGGCAAATCCTCTAGTTCTCAGAACCTTCGCAGCTCAGTGTCGACATCGAAAACCTGAAAAAAGCTGTGAAGAGGTTCCTTATTATATGAAATTTCTTTCCCAAGGAGAAGCCAACCTAACACTGATTTCTGTGCAATTGGGGATCTTTCATCATCACCGCGGTTAATGGATCCTAAAATAAATTCAGAGCAAATATCGCTTCCCAGGATAATATCAACAGTCGCAGGCTTATCGAATTGTGGATCAGCTAAATTTAAACTCTTGATATGTTCCCAGTTTTGCAGAGCTAAAGACGGGCAACAGACCAGTCAGGGAATTGAACACATTGGCCGGGGTATTCTTCACAAGTGGCGTTACCAGCGACCCAAAAGTTAGGCTTACATACAACTGACACGAGCCAGAACTAATTTTTCCAATCCAGACATCATAATGAGTGTATGGCGTTGATGAAGAACTGGCAGTTATACAGCTTTAACGGTTGCTTCAGATCCAGGACCGACTATTACCCTCAGATGAAAATAGTTACCATTTGAAGACCTGACTCTAACAACTGCTGTTACAAAAATAAGACTTGGTTTTACGCGCGCCTAAGGGGTTGATACCCTTTTACTGTTGCTAGTGGTTTGAAACTCAGGTGTGTTTGGTTTCGATATTCGCTTTCCAGGGGTGGGAGTTCGAAGAGGACGGAGAGTTGTTTCTTCACTCAGAGTAATGACAGAGTCAATAACAACTTACGTTGGAATGACCACATATTTGATATCGCCAAAAATGCTGCGAAATGTCTAGGTTTCCTCAAGCGATGTAAGAAATATTTTACCCCCTCTGATCTGGCCTCAATATATAAGGCATTCATCAGCCCAAAATTGGAGTACAATGCCCACATCTGCTCAGGTGTTCCTAAAATATTTCTGCACCTGCTAGATAGGATTCAAAACCGTGCGATAAAACTTATTGATGATACTAATACCAGTCAATCAATTGACACGCTCGAACACCGACGTAATGTCTCCTGTCTCACTTTGTTTTATCGCTATTTCCACCACCAGTGCTCCACTGAAATCGCCAGTAGCATTCCGCCTATTCAAACTTTCAACCGTAACACCCGTCTCGCTATGAATGCTCATCAGTATACCCTCAAGCCCATTTTCGGACGTACTCTAAAATATTGTGATTCGTTCCTAAGCCGTACAACTCGCTTATGGAATGTCCTGCCGATCTCTGTATTTCCTGGTCGTTATAACTTGCAAACATTTAAAAACAATGTACATCGGTACCTCTCTTTTCTTCCTCCCTAAATTTCCTTTGTCCGCGCTGTGAACACTCACCTTAAGGGTACACAAACCCCTTGAGTGCGCGCTCATTATAAAAAAAAAAATTCGGAGGCTATAATTCACAGAAGTTTTTTGTGCTTGAAACTCTACAACATTTGGCTGTTGTCACGTGTCAGTGTTATGCCTTCACACGCAGAATTTTTCTGTCTGAGTTCAAATTACACAAATGAGAAACTTGAAAAACTTGTTACCCATTGACAAGTTGATGACCCTCCGGGTGAGAAGCGATTGCTGTTTGGTATTATTATCTGTATTATTATTTGGTATTATTATAATTATCTGTAGATTTGGACCTGTGGTTACTAACATGGAGCAGAGAATGGTATATCTGTTTGCAGTAATAACAGTGCACACTGCTTTGACATTGGTTCGTCTTATGACTGGACGCCAAACAGTTCCGACAAACCCCGATTCTGTCCACAGCCTTTGATCGTTCGCAGATCTCCATGCCAATAAACTTTTGACAAGTCCTAAGGGAGTGTTGACCTCTACCACATATCTGGCATGAAAATTGTCTCTTCCCGATATGCAACTTCACATTTTCGCGTGAAAAAGAACCGTTGCCCTTTATGCCACTCGTTCCAAATACTGCTAAGGTTCAAAAACGCGTTTCCAGGAACTCTGTAAAAACAAGCAGTTCATGTGGATTCACTTTCCACAATCTTCTCCCTACCTGGTGACGTGGCAATACGTTTCTTGTAACCTATCAAAAATATCATCAAAATCTTCTTCTTCCAGGCCTTCTTCTACTTCTTCTCGTCAAATCTTTGGTTGATGATCAAGTGCGTTCTTGAAGTTGTGATGTGATTATGCCGACAGATATCTGGCTGTACGACGACGTGAAGTATTTTTGAAATTAATCTGGTGTCACAGAATCTTCTCCAGAACACCCTTTTGATCTGCACCCGATAACAATTTCGACATTTTTTAGAAGGCATGTTCTTTCACTTTTTTATTATTTAAAAATTGTTTAATGTTTTCGTGTATAGTATTCGCTCGAAAAAAAAACAAATGTTGGAGTGTGCAGGCTTTATACTCTGTGTTAGCTAGATTGGTGTAGAAAACTTCGGCTCTTAGGTCTTTTCGGCTTGGTGTAACTGCAAATAGAGTTAATTTATTCTTCCGGAAATTACATCCATTTTTAAGTTCGGAAGTTTTTTTTTGAAATTAGCGCCCGCTCGAGGGCACCCTTGAAATGTTTGCTCACAGCGCGGGCGAAGGAAAACTTGGGAGGAAAGAAAGAGAGGTACCGATGTACGTTCGTTTTGAATGTTTGATGGTTACATTGTTCAGGAAAAAAAGAGCTCGGAAAGACATTCCATAAGCGAGATGTACGGCTTAGGAAAGATTCACGATATTTCAATGCATGTCCGAAAGTGAGCTTGAGGGTAAACTGATGAGAATTGATAGCGAGACAGGTGTTACGGTTAACGGTTTGAAGGGGCGGAATGCTACTGCCAATTTCAATGGAGCACTAGTGGTGAAAATAGCGATAGTGCAAGGTGAGGCAGGAGACATTTCGTCGGTGTTTGAGGTTGTCAATTGACTGATTGGTGTTAGCATCACTTATGAGTCTTATCGCATGGTTTTAAATCCTATCTAGCAGGTACAGAGAGGTTTTATGAGCACCTATCAAATATGGGCATTGTACTCCAATTTTTAGTTGATGAATATCGTATATATTGAGGCCAGATCAGAGGGGTAGAAGTATTCCTTATATCGTTTGAGATGTTTCGCAGCACTTTTGGTGACATCAAATATGTGGTCATTGCAACGTAGGTTGTCATTGACACACATACTGAGAATGGAAAGTTTTTCGGTTTCAACGATGCATGTCCCATTCCTGGATAATGGCTGAGTGTTTGGATTTTGCTTTAATGACAACAGACAGCATTGTGTTTTGGAAGCATAAAATTCCACTCTGTTAATAGTTCCCCAATTTGATGTACTAAAGTGGATTCGTCCAATTGAAGTTTCGGCGGATTCAAATGTAGGCGGAGACAAAGCTCAATCTGGAATTGTTGAGCTGGCCGCAAAGTGTGCAGCAAGCAGATTGGCCTTGTCTAAAGAGCTGACAGCTGGAATGTCAATGTAAATGAGCGTTTGGATTTCGGATGAGGCAGAATATTCAGTTGTAAATACGCAACGTGGATTTTGGCGTGAGGTCGGTTGTCATCATGGCTGCAGTGTGCAGGTAATTCATCCCACCGTGGGAAAGTTTGAGCGTGAGTACACTCTTTTGGATATGAAGCTACTAACCACACAGAGATAGGTGCGAAATGAAGAAAACATAGTCGCCGTATCGGCCAGTATCGAAGATCCTAGAAAAAGCTGAATTGTTCATCGCCAGAGAGCCAACCAGGCTCATTTTGCCGTTGGGTTTGGTCCGATTATCCGTATAAGATTGGGTTGAGGCAAGAATTGAAGCCGGACGACCATAGACAATGAGGTGAGTTCGCTAATTGGGCGCTGGAAAGGTTGGCCGGAGATCCGGATTTTGGTCAAAAGATCAGCTTCTGGGACGAGGCCCATTTTTGGCTCTGCGGCTCTGCGGCTCTGTCAACAAGCAAAATTGCCGTTATTCGAGCGAACACAGTTCACAAGTGTTGGGCGAAGCATCAATGCTTCCATAAAGTTTGTGTGGTAATGGATCGCCAGTCTGGGCAGAAGCTATGAAAGTGAAATCTTAAATCCTAAGAAATCAAAGCAGTGAATGGGCTTTGGCAGTCAGAGTAATTAGCGCATTTGGCACTGCCGTGGCGGCATGCGTTATCGCAGGAACGGTTTCAAAAGCTGCAGAGAAGGTTCATAAAGAACAGAAAAGAGGGACGGGTCCCGCATAGTGACACCAACTCCACGGACAAAAAAACACGAGTTTAAGACAGTGGCAACAACGCTGGAGACCCTCGTCAAAAGGCCGATGAACTTTTCACCTTATTGCGGCTATAGAAACTTGGGTAAACCACGAACATGGTGAAGCGAATTTCTACATAGCACAGTTGCCAACGGGACATGTCTGTTTCCGGTTATATCTACATCGTTTTAAAAACAATGATTCCCCTTTTTGTCCATTTCGTAGTAACACTCCTGAAGATGTGGAGCTTCTCTGCCAAGATTCCAGTTATAAAAAAAAACTCATGGCGGAATCGGCATATAAGTGGAACACGGTGAGCCATTTTGCGCGAAATATATTCCAAGAGCTGCGCCGCTAGAGCGAGAAAGGAGGCCAAGCGAAGGATCCGCTAATTGTATATAATAGTAATGTGGAAGTGCCTAAAGGTTAGACCAAGCGAGCTCGATAAGATCTGCCAATGGAAAAGAACGATAATATAGAAGTTACCAAAGCAGAGTCGGAGTACAAGAAATTGTATCCTAATGAGGTCCTTTACAACAGGGCGAACCTAATACGAGTGGACAACTTCGTAATTAAGCTGACTCGAAGGCACATTGCAAGAGCAATGACCTCGACGAATAACCTGATATCTGGGGCTTACTACCCCAATTACCTTTACCACGAGAGTGTGCGCTCTGACGGCTTCGTTCCACCGGAAGCATTCCTCTACATGGAACAGATAGGGTTGATCCAGGATAGATCAGCGGTGCCGTTAATCTTCCATGTCGCTCGGACAGCTGGGGACAGGCGACTCAACTACAACAGAGACGTCGCACACGGCAGTGTGGATCGCCTCAGGTTCAGTAGGGCGGTGGGGAATCGCGATAAGAGGGATGTCGTTCGGCAGCACCAGCATTTCTGGTGGTTGAATGATGGAGAAGATGCTTCGTCGTCGTTTCCGTCAATTACGGACCAGCCTTACTAATGAGGCAGAGCTGACCAATCTGTTTTCTCTTGTAAATAGCGATGGCCAGCTTACATAGGTTTAGGTTAGCATCTAAGAAACATATACATATATCAGTATATACAAAGGTGTATACTGACATATGTATATGATTGTGTATATTGTCTATGTGTGTTTATGTGTGTTTTGTGTATTTAGGTTAAGTAGAGTAAGGTTTATTTTAAGTTAGATATTAAGTTTTTATAAAAAAAAAAAAAATTCCACATGCTAAGTTTTTTCTTAACGAATATTTTTTCTTAGCCTTAAGTATACAATATAAATAATTCTAAATAAAATGTAAGTAAAGTCGAAAGACATAGATATAAGTATTTAGAGTAGCTTAGAGTGCCTGTGTGGGGCCAGTAAGTTAGTATAAGACTGTTAAGTAATTGTAAGCTAGCATTTAAGCATTTTTTGTTAGTATGTAAGAGTTAATTAGTAAGAAAATAAAATGCATTGAAAACGAAAAACGAGAAGTTACCAAAGGCAACCATACTTCCAAAAAGATACCATCGGAAGAAAGCTGCACAAAAGTAGTCAAAAGCAAACTCAAAAAAAAAAATAGCAAAGCGTAAGGAAACCCAAGGTCAGACTTGATGCCATCACAATTGAGACCAAATGAGATCTTTCGTAGGCAGAGATATAGTACTGTGCAAAATGAAAGCGGATCCTACATTAGAAGCCGTTCGAAAAGCGGTTTCAAGAATCAGAAGGACACAGAAAGGTGTCCTTCTTCCTTGTTTCGGCTTCAGAGATGGGAACAAAAGCAGCCGATTTTAAAGCTGCTATAAGCCAAGCAGGGTAGCAAGCGAACGTAAAGGCTCTGATGCACCGTGTTACTGTCGAACTGAAAGATGTCTATGATGGTGGTGGTTTCAAGGAGGACATAAGCGCAGCAATTAAGTCGCAATTTGGACTGGAAGGAGTATCTCCAGAAGACGTACTATCTTTGCGAAAGGCGTTTGGTGTCACTCAATCGGCGGTAATTGGTCTCACTACAGAAGGTGCAAAAAAAACTGTTATATGCAGGATGAATAAAAATTGGCAGGGTCATCTGCCAAATCCGTGAAAAGGTATTGTTAAAAAAGTACTTCAAATGCCTAGAATTTGGTCTCATAGCAAATCAATACCATAAATTTTTAATGTGAGTAACCAACACAATTCATGCAGTTGGTACTTTAAAATTAAAAAAATTGCAGAGATGACTAAAAAAAAGAAAAAAGGAGACTAATTTACCCGCAGAAATGTGTAAGTGGGTACTGAAAGGGTTAAGACTGCTCTAAATTATGAAAAAGATGCGGATCCGAAGGACATATTGCGTCAAGCATCCCTGTTGCATGTTTTACAAGAAAGATTACCCGGAAGACGCAAAACACGTAGCTGTAGCAGTAGATGACGGATTTTCAAGAAGCTATGACCAGAAGACACCCATTAAAATCATACACCTAAACATCAATCTTTGTGAGACAGCTCAGGATATTTTCAGACAGCTAAAAATGAGGGAGCGTACATAATCCTGGTCAGCGAACAATATAAAACCCTTGACAGCAACGTACGGATGTGCGACCAAACAAAGCTGGCTACAATAAGAACATGCGGTAAACAGGCATTCCAATAAACCTACATGGATATCAATGGCTTACACTTTTATAGCTGTTATGCCCAACCAAACTGGACAATGTGTGAATTTGAGGAAATGCAAGATAACCTCGCTGAAGACGTACGTGGAAGATATCCAATTGTTATAGAAGAGGATTTTAATGCATAGGCCACTGAGTGGGGCAGTAGGTTTATCACCCCTAGAGGCTATTCCTTACTTTACACTCGTCCTTGCGGGTGGGTATCGCAAAGGTTGGCAGGTCAAATACCTACCGTAAGGCTGGGGTAGGCTCTATTGTCGATATTACTTTCCTTCTATTAAAAACAAAATGGAAAGTCAGCGAGGAATATACACACAGTGATCAAGAGGCGATATTGATAGACATAGAAAAGAGAAAGCAAACGATACAACCCAAACTCACAGGTCATAAATGGAGGACACACTCTTTGATAAAGGTACGTTTGAAGAATTAATAATTATAATCGAAAACAGAAAAGCAGAAAATTTGGCGAGTCAGCTTATACCGCATTAGCATGTGATACATCAATGCCCAAAAGAATCGCCAGCGAGAGAACAGCGCCGTGCTTCTGGTGGAATGATGAATGCAGCGATCTGGATGAAGGCCAGATTTTCAAGAAAACTTTAACCTTAAAAACGGTTAAGACGCCTCTAAAGAACTACGATCAAAGAAAGTAAAGCCCCATACTTCAGGCGCATGCGTAACGAAGCTGATCCAAATCTCTGGGGTACTACATATAGGATGGTAATGGCCAAAATAGAGGTCTATAGGGCTCCATAAATAACATGCCTTACTTTGGTAGCATCTATTGCACAGCAATAGGCAAACAGGGAAGCAGAAATCCCACAGATATCAACGGACGAACTGATCAAGGCATGCAGAAAAATAGAAGATAATAAGGCGCCTGGACCTATCGGAATTCCAAATAAGACCATAAGAGCAGCTGTCCAGAAAACATCAGACATGTTCATAACAACATACCAGGAATTTTTCTGACCCATGGAAAAAACAGCATTTGGTACTTCTGCCAAAGGGAAATAAGACGCCATGTGAATCATCTTCATATCGGGCAATATGTCTTCAAGATACCCTGAGCAAGATTCTGAACGTATCATTTACAAACGACTATTGTCAGGAAAAAAAGAGCTTTACCAAATCGCCAATTCGGTTTTACAAAATCGCGGAATACCATAGATGTCATTAAAGCGGAAGTAGATAATGCGACTAAAGCTATAGAAGGGGAAAGACGGTTATCCATAACAAGAGAATTTTATATTTAGAATGGATACACCACGATAATTACTTAAGATAGTAGGAAGCTATCTCAACAATATGCAGCTTCAATATCAAACATAAGATGGTACCTGTTGGGGTGTGTAGGGTTTTATTTCTTTTAGATATGTGTAGTGTATAAAATGAATAGAAAAATGCGTTTTAAAATAAAACATTTCTTTTCTTCTTCTTGTGTGACAGCAAATTAGGAGTTTATTTTTTCTTCCGGAAATTACAACCATATTTAACTTTTAAGTGTCATACATTTGTATTACAATTCGTAATCATACGTAACGTTTCTTTGTTCACATTTAAGTAGATTAAGTCATTACATTTGAATTAAGTTTGCATTTTAACAAAGATGACAATTTCAACAAAGAAAATAATTATATAAAACTACGAGTAAATGCATATTGTATTTCCGAACAGTATCAAATATTACAGTGTCTCTGCAGGAGTACCACAGGGATCAGTACTAGGACCATTATTGTGAAATATTATTTACGACGGAGTGCTGCGACTGGCGCTGGCACGAGGAGTTCACATTCACGAAGTAGAATCCGCTACAAGTGTAACATTGACTATGTTCAGGTGGACTTAAACTTGCTGACCACAAAACTGAGGCGATTTTAATAAGCAACATTTTGAGTTGGAAGCCAAACAATTCGGTCTAAAGAGCACTGAAACACTTGGGAGTAATATTTCTATTCCAGCGAGAAGACATCTTTACTAAAAGTGGCATTATCATGAATTTTACCAAATATCGGTGGATCTGGTTACAAGGACGATGATACTTGGCGGATGTTAGGTTTATTGGGTCAGAGTCTTACATTGGTACCTACATAGTCTACAGTTTTTATGCTTCCCCCTCCAAACAACAAAAAATAAAAATAACTGACTTCTAACCGCTTCAAACGTGTTGCCTTTATGGCCCTCTGCAGCTGTATCAAATTTTCGTCATTTAAATAATTACTCAACGTTGTACTCTTGTCGTAGTTGCTTATGAAAACAGGCCAGAAAACTCAAGCATTTCCTTTCAAAAATTCTTTTCTGATACTATCGGGTTTTGAGTTATCATGCCCTTTGTCGCCTCAGATTGGACTACACTCTTCGAGTGTGCGACCTAGTCCTTGATGCTCCGAACTTCAGAGCAACTGTCATCATTGACATCGTTGACCTTGGAATACAGCACATTCGATGGTTTCTTACTTTCTTTCTTATCCAAGGACTTCTTTAGTCGAAGAAGTTCGAGATCCAACGGGTGTTGGAACAACGGCTTTTTGTGAACATCCCCACTGGCAGGTACTAACGTGAGACCTAACGGCTCTGATTGACACTTTTAGTAGGACTATTGTCGATTCTTCACCGAATCATCAACTCCTGCACATCCATAGTGCAACCAGAATCGACACTTATGTCATCGTAGCATGTTGTCCTCCATACCTGATTGTGTGCAGCTATCGCAATCTGATTTCTTCGGCATCTCTTTAGGAACAGGATTGAACTTGAACAAATTGCTAACAGCAATTGCCTAACATACTGTTGCCTAACAGCTTACTTATGACTTTTGCAAATACTGGTTGCTGGATTTCTTTATATATTTTTTTAGAATTATTGCTTAAGCAACAAGGAAACACTTTAAGTTTACTATTTACCTTTGCTTTTAATACGATGTAATTTTTGGAACCGTAAATGGACTAACATAGACGGAAAACTTTTCAGATTTTGGCCGTTCCAAAAACCACTTTCCACTAATTGCCCTACCTGTGTGTATCTGCCCTGACCACGCGTGTATTATCAACAATGTTAATTCGTCTCAAAATTTAAAAATGACTAAGTCAATTCCTGTTTTGACATTTCTTATGTTTATAAGGTGTTTCCACCGAAGAAAAAATATTAACTTGACGTATTTCTATTTGGCTATTCTCTGGCTATCACATTCAATCGTGGTGTAGTGGTACTAGCAATCGCTTCTCACTCGGAGGGTCTAGGTTCGAGTCCTGCCCATGGCAAGTCAGTTTTTCATTTGTAATTGGAACTCAGACAGAAAAATTCTGCGTGTGAAGGCATAACACTGACACGTAGATTTGGCTGTTGTAGAGTTTCAAGCATAGAAAAAAATACTGTGAATCATAACTCGAATCACTCTGAGTGAAGCAAAAACTCTCCGTCCTATTCGGACTCCCACCCCTGGAGAGCGAATATCGAAACACCAAACGCACCTGAGTTTCAAACCACTACAAAACAATTTTCCTTTCTCTTTCTTCTACCTTTCCGACCTGGCAACAGTAAAAGGGTATCTAACCCCTTAGGCGCGCGTAAATTATAAAAAAAAAAAAAAAAAAAACAAACAAATCTTATTGCGTGTCATTTCAAATTCCCATAATTCCAAATGTGGATGTTGCAAAAACAGTTAGATCTGTTTGTTTACATATTTTTGTGAGTAAACAAAACAATTTGAATTTAAAAATAATTAATTTTAGTGCATTTTTGCAGTAAGAATAATTAATCTAATTATTCTTCAATAGCTTGAAGATATGTGTGCAACTGAACACATGTGAGTAAAAAGTGTACATTTAGTTTTGCACATTTGTCAGCTGAACGCCGCCATCAGGATAAAATGTAAAAACTCACTCACGACAGAGCTTTCAGCCGAGAAGGGCGCCAACGGGTAGCCTCGATGTAGTATCGTCACGACGTCATGGGTGGGTCACGAAAATACGCCGTATGTTTCTTGATTATTCGTGTTCTGTTCATTTTCTGTGTTTTGTTTTTTTTTTGCGTTTTAAATAAAATCTAATGTAAATAACGAATCGTATTACTCCTCGAAACGAACGCCGACATTTTAAGAAGTGGGATATTTTTCCAAATAATCGAAACGATGCAAACGATAAAATTCGACACGCTGCAAGTAAAGCAATTGAAAGCAATTTTGTGAGCCAACAATTTACCTACACGTGGCCGTAAGCCGGAATTGCTGGCACGCATTATGGACTACACGAAGTCGGGCGAAATAGATGCTGCCGAACTGCGAAATATCGAAGATGACTACGAAGAGGTGATCTCCGCCGACCATAACATGCAATAGCTTACAAGGGCGGTGGAGAATTTACCTCAAAAATTCACGAATCTTTTAACCACTTTGAATTGCAACAGGTCAACGTCGACACCAACGACCTCGTCAAAAGCACAGATGCAACGCAACACGCAATAACGTCGCCATCACCAATAACGTCCAACGCAACGCCAACTTCTACAACATAAATACGGAACCTTATTCCCGAATTTCATCCATCGGAAGAGCTCTCCCGAACAGCAGAGCAATACGACAACCGAATAAACATTGTACTCTTGAAGCGAAAGGAGTATACTTTACGTCGCACAAACGAAAATGAGAGGCCCAGTGAAACAGACGTCAGACTCCCTGCTTGGAGAAATACAATCGTGGGAAGAGTTCTCCCGACGACTCATAATAGACTTCGGCAAGAGCGTAAACGAGGCGGACATCCATCTTGAAATATGTTCTTATATACGGAAACAAGGTGAAACTGTCATCGACTTTTTCTATCGCATGCGGGCACATGGACAAAAATACGGATTGATTGATCCGGCTATAATCAAATACATTCGTTACGGAATGAACCTAAACGAGCTGCAAACAGCACTGGCAGTAATGCACCTCACGCAATTGAACGAATTAAGCAACACCATCGAACGTTTTTTCGCCAATCGTCCAACAGGATCTTCAACCAACAGACTCCGGAAAACCACCCCAAAGATTGAATACTCACCCAACGGTTCACCAAGAATGACCACAGCATCGGAATGCTAACCAACCACAACAGCCAAGTACTCCTCAACCCCAGCCGTATGCCATAACTGCTTCGAAACTGGGCACATATCCACTGCACGAAGCCACAGAAGAAAACAACTGTCCAGAACGAGATCGCACGCCAACAGTAAATAATAACATCCTAAGGATAGCAAACGACAAGGCTAATTGCGGTAACCGAACGAAGAATGTACGAATAAACAAACAATTGGTGCAGGCATTAATCGACCCAGGCGGCAATCGTTCGCTCATACAGTATTTGTTAGCACAAAACATCGGGGAAATGCAACCGCACGACCCTTTAACACTAAATGGTTTCGCTGGCGGAAAGTGGTGTGGAAACAGCTGCATTATTGCGACGATAAAGATAGATGAAATGGAAGAGGCTCACAGTTTTTTACTTGTAACTTGACGAGGAGAAGAGTTGTCGTCGGATGGAAAAGAGAAACTGTACGAAACCATTAATGAGTTCTCTATGTGTTTTGGAGAGACACTCTAGCGCCTAGGACTCTGCACCATAACTATGATGAACATCACGTTTACGTCCAACACGCCGATTGAGAAGAAACCATGTAGTGTACCATTTGCGAAAAGGGAAGTAATTGATAACGTCACTGAACAATTGATGAAGTACAATGTGATTCGGCCTAGTACATCTGTCTACTAATCACCTGTCGTGCTGGTGAAGAAGTAATCAGGAGAAGACCGTATGTGCGTCGATTTTAGAGCACTGAATGCCATCACGCTGAAGAATCCGTACACAATGCTGACGGTGGAGGAAATTCTTTCAATGACTGCAGGAAAAAGTTATTTCACCGTACTAGATCTCATGTCGGGTTACTATCAGATCCCGATCGACGAAACTTGTCGACATTATACCGCATTTATCACACACTTAGGTCGGTATGAATTTAATCGAATACCGTTTCGTTTAGTTAATGCGCAATGTACGTTTAGCGAAGCAATCTACAAACTTGTGAAACCGATGAAGGGAAGAGTGTTTATGTTAGCTACGTGGACGAGATCATCATTCCGAGTTGCAGTGTGGAAGAAGGACTCAATAGCCTAAAAGAATTTCTACAGCTAATAAAAGAAGCAGGGTTAACTTTTCGAATTAGCAAATGTGTGTTCCGAGCGACCGAAATCATTTTTCTAGGACATCGACTGACCAAGAATGGAAAAATATCAGCTTTCGTTGATTTTCCTCGACCTACAAACGTCACCGAATTGAGAAGATTTTGAGCTATTTAAAAAAAATTGGTCAGGATTTCGCAATCATGGTCAAACCTGTCGAGGTTGGAAAGGAGACCGACACTGTCGCCACTTGTGTGATGAAAGGTAAAATCTCACGAGATGACTGGATAGCCAGCATGCAACATCGAGATCCAAGGCTTGCAATCATTGCCGAGGCATTGCATGGGAGTGAAGGGATCGACGGAACTGTGCAGTTACGACAACAATTCAGCTTGAAGGACGGCCGTTTGTTCCGGAAAGACAAAGGAAAGCTGAAACTGCTAGTGCCATCAGCCGTAAGATGGCGAATCGTTGAGTATTTCCACGACGACATGGGACATTTCGGTGTGGAAAAGTTCTTTAACGAATTAAAGAAAACTTGTGGTTCAGACGAATGCGGAAATTCGTTAAATCTTACATATTCGCATGCATCGAAAGCTGTTATCACAAAAGAGTGCCGGGTCCGGTAGAAGGAAGGATGCACTTCGTATATTCCACTCCCATCCAGTTTAGGACGATTCACGTGGATCAGTTGGGTCCTTTTCTACGAAGTCGACGAGGTAAAGCTTACATCATCGGTTTTGCTGATGCTTTCAGTAAGTAAATAATTATTAAAGCAATAAGACACACGAGAACGAAGCTTGTGATGGAAATGCTAAACGATCTGACGACTTATTTCGGTTTGCCGGATGTCATCATCAGCGATCTGGGAAGCACTTTTACTGCCAAAGAGTTTGAGACCTTTTGTCGGGATAATGAAATTGGACACATACGGACAGCTGTTCAGACGCCGTGGGCTGATGGCCAAATCGAGAGGCTCAACCAAAGTATTTTGCAGCACAATTGGGACCTAGAACTACGGCAGCTCCAATGGTCGATTAATACGCAGCCAAATTCAACAACTGGATACAGTCCAAATGAAATAGTTTTTGACTTCAAGATGAAGAACATCGGTGTTAATCATTTCTTAAGGGCTGTTCATGATGGTGAAGACTTTGAGCCAGGTAACATGCAGCAGTGACGACCAGATGTGTCTCGTAGGATCCACGAGGAGAAGGAGAAATGGACGCTAAGGTTCGACGCCAAACACAAACATACAACGAAGGTGAGCTGGTAGTAGTGGAATCTGTTCCTTCGCCCACTGGTGAATCGCACAAATTGGAGCCGAAGTACAAAGGACCGTGCGTTGTGGAGAAATGCCTTCGACAGGATCGCTATGTTCTAGGTGGAATCGAGACCGGCCGACAACAACGAAAGTTTTCAACTGTAATGACGGGCGACAAAATGAAGCCATGGTGTTTACTGGGACCAGAGGTTGACGACGACGATGAGGACGAGATTGAGTCTGGAGTCAGGGGCAACTCCATGTCAGGAATGGCCGAGCTGTTAGCTGAAGACTACCACCAGGATAAAGTATAAGAACGCACCCCACAACAGAGCAATCGCCTTGATGGAGTATCGAGGGTTACGAAAATACGTCGTTTGTTTCTTGTTCTATTCCTTTTATGTGTTTTGGTTTTTTGTGTTTTAAATAAAATCTAATGTAAATAACGAATCGTATTATTCCTCGAAACGGAACGCCGACACATTTAACATTTTGAGTACAATCGTTCTGGTGTGTAAAAAGTATACATTTTAGTTTAGCCGTATATTTAATGCCTTTTTAATGATTTTCTGTTTGAGTTATTTATTTAATAAATAAAGTTAACCCTATAAATTTGTGTTTGTTTTTTCTTTAATTACTTTTACTGCATTTCTGCAGTAAGAATAATAAATCTAATTGTACTATTCAATAGCTTGAAGAAATGTGTGCAACTAAAGACATGTGAGTAAAAAGTATACATTAAGTTTTGCTCATTTAACATTTGGAGTACAATCGTCCTAGTGTATATATATATAAGGTATACCTTTTAGTTTAGCCGAATTAATGTCTTTTTTCTGATTTTCTGCTTGAGTTATTTATTTAATAAATAAAATTAACCCTAAAAATTTGTGTTTGTTTTTTCATAGCGGTGCGTTAACCGATTTTTTTTAACTGGGTGTTCGGTTTCCCCTTGAGGCAATCTGAAAGAAAAATAAAAAAAAAACCAACTGCCCAATTGCCCAATTGCACAAACGTGGACAGCAGTTTTTTTTTTAATAAATGCCTTATCGAAAAAAAATTTTTCCTGAAAGACAGATCTGTAATGTCTCTAATAACTCTGCGGAAATATTGAAAAATTAAATTCTTCAGCAAATTTTCGCTGCAAACGTAAGTGCAAAACAGATTTAGTAACCCCGTGCAAAAAGTAGCATTCATCGAAAATAGTGCAAAATGGCTCCTTCAGCACACGGATGAATTCAACGAATTCTTGTAATGCGACAAGCTAATTGCAATTTTCATACTGCTTATACGATGCTTGGTGGATTTTTCGTTACTACCCAGAGTAGGAAAAAAAACGCTGCACTTATGAGCTTCAAAACACTAAAACATGTAAAGCCAGCCGCAGACGTACAAAAAATTGTTTTCTTAAAAAACAACTTAGTATATCTATGCGTGCAGTTAAATTTACATTTAGATTGTTTTTTGGTGCTATGTCCAAGACTTCTTTTGTACCCAGGACGTTTGTTCAACCAAATGATGATCATAAACTGACGGGGTTGTAAGGTAATGCTTTATGTTTGGTAGGATTGGAAGGGGATAGTGCATCATGAGCTGCTCTAACCTGGCTAGACCATTAACAACTAATTCGATTCAAGAGCGTAATTCATGTAAACCGCCCAGAATAGAACAATAGGAACATTTTCCTTCCATCATGACAATACCAGACCACACACACCTTTTATAACTCGGAGCTTGGCTGGAAAGTTTTGAAGCATCCGTGGTATAGCCCGGACAAAGCCAGACCCAACCACAATTTGTTAAGCTCTCTGCAGACTAGAAGTGGGTATAAATAAAACGAACTAGTTAAAAAAACAGTTTTTCATCTCGTAACGACGTAACCGTTTTTTTTTCATAAACAAACGGTTTGTGGCAACTTCACAACAGAATTAAGTGTCAGCATCCGATAACAGATGGCAACGTCAACAAGAAAAGGAAATTTCCACCATCTGCCGTTTTCGATGGCGACGGTATTCCTACCAATTTTTCACAAAAGATAACAGCCACTCACTTCGGTTTAGTACGCAGCAGAAACCCCTCATATTACGCATTAAACAAATTGTACTGAATAAAATATTATTAGTAAAACTAAATTGTGTTTTGAATTTAAACTGGCAACCAATCGCCAAAAGTTTATATAGTAACTACATTTATCAATTTTGCGCATTTAAAATTCATTGAAAAAAAAAAAACGTAACCAAAAGAAACCAAGCCCAGCAGACAAAAAAAAAAATAACAAAACAATTCAACTCAGGCATGCGAACGGATTATTCTGTTCCGCAAACGTGAAAAGCGCATGAAGGAGAAAATAACATGATTCCACCCCTGCCTGTTTACATGTGAAAGTCGTGTTCACATTTTCATGGGGTTGAACGACTTTTTGACAAGTGGAACACTTGAATCAGAGCATTTTTAATTTTTAAATTTGAGCTGTTGGCCTGAAACATACCTTTTTTTCTATTCTTCACACCTCCTTTCTCATCAACGATCAAAACTAAAATGAAAAAATATGTCAGAAATCAAACCATATGGAAAAAAAAACGATGTGTTGCACCCGAGAATCCACTTTAGAAATGGATCTCGATGGAAGTAACCCTTCTTCTTCCCACTTCAATAAAAAGCGTTCCCTCTCTTTCGGACAATCTTCCTGCCCGCGCCAATGTGAACAAGCACTGATTGCCTGGCCACACAAGCTTGAGATTGAAAGGCATGCCATTGAACGAAGTGGCTACACACAAAAAAAGGCGTCATTGGAATGAAAGAATTTTTGATAGATAGAGGAACAGTGAAATCTGAAACGAACCATTTGAACATTTGTTTTGTGAAGAGTAGGCCAATTCGGAAGTTTCTGGTTTACAATAATTATTGGTGAAATACAAAATGAGCGACAACGAGGAAAATTTACGTTCTTTCCCGTATCGCAAAACTTGCAAAATGAAAATTTACGTCAAAGACGATAAGATTTGGAAACGAAACATTCATGCCCAGGTAGAAAGTCATATTTGAAAATGATTTTCGGTGGGTCTTCAACCTTTCTCTTTCCAACTTACTGAAAATCTACCTGTTTTGCCCGACATGCCTTTCAATCCCACGCTTGTGTGGCCAGGCACTTAGATAGTTAGGTAGATTTTTTGCTGTCTTCCGTGCGTAACAGATGTTGACGGGGATTCAATATTCATTACCATTCAAACAACGGAAATCTAAACGCTACGATGAATTAATGCCATTCCCAGTCGCAATCATTATATATTATTATAATTAATGTGCTAGAGTTATTCTGACATAATAAGATAAGTACTTGGTGTTTCCTACCTCTCGTCTTGTGTAACTCCGAAAATTGAAAATAGATTTTCCACGTTGTTACAGAATTCGATGTTCAGATCCCAGACTATGGAGCCGTCAACACACCGGTACGACGCGCCTTTTATCAAAACGAAAAAAAGGATAAAATTAAATGGTTATCCCTTTTATATAAAAAAAGAATCTATATATATTTTTTCTAAACCAATTGGTATTATATACAATATATGTATGCATGTGTTTAGTTGATAAAAGCATTTTCACATACATATAATAAGAAAACATAGTTCACGTATACACAAACTACCCAGATGATTGTAGGAGAAAATTCTGGTTGATTGCCATTTTCATCCTCCCAAATTGCAGCGATTAATCGTAGTTTAATTTGTTCTGTTTTCTTTTTCATTTCTGGCTAATTCTTGTTGGATTGCTTTTTGTTTGCCTTTGGAGGTATAAATGGATACATATAAGCCTTACATCCCAAACTGCTTTTCCTAGTTTTTACTAAAAAGTAAAAATGTAATAATTTCATTAAATAAAAACACCGAGTCGACCACCGTCGAGTGCACAGCTCCACCAGTGCACTCGCAATACTGTTGTGTGCTGTGCAGCAAAAAAAAAAAAAAAAAAAAAAAAAAAAAAAAAGCGCGTGCAAAAAAATAAAAAAATAAAAATATATAAAAAACAAAAAGAAGTGCAGTGCAGTGACAGTGAATATCACACAGTGCGGGTATCCCACCTCACCCGCTCCTCGTCGAAGTACTGTTGCTTGCACTCAGTCACTGCCGTTACTGTATTTACCATACGGTACGGGCAGTGGCTGAGTGTATGTAACAACTGATGGATAGCGGGGTTGTGAGTGAAAATTTTGTTGGTGCACTGTTTCATATTGTTGTAAGGGCATAACACCTACAACAATTTGATTCGGTAAGCCAACGTCAGAATTTCCACTTCGCAGCCTTGCTTAGTATCGTCGGTGTTTGTGTTTTCTGTGTTTGTCTGTGATTATGACTAGGGAATTCAGGGTAGACGTAGCCAATATACGCGGGCTAAAAAGCAATCACTTTTCTGCGTACGTCCACGTCTGTAAGTACAGACCAGCTGTTTTGGCACTTAGTGAAACACAGGTAGATCCCCGCCCACACCTCTCAGATCATTCTGATCTGAAGCTACCTGGCTACGAACTAGTGCCATTATTCTTCTCTCACCGCGGTCTCGCCATTTATGTGCGTAGTGATGTAGCTTACCAAACTCCACCACAATGTGATCCATGTTCCAATCCGGAATTCAACTTCATGTGGTTAAAATTCCATCTCCGTAAGCAAATTATACACTACTGCTTTATTTATAGAAGCCCCAAACTGGACAGCAATTCAACCTTTAACGAGTTTGATGCGCTGTCTGACTCCATTCAAAGAATTGTATCCCTGTATCCTCATACTGAAATCGTTATTACGGGGGACTTCAATATACACAATTCTGGGTGGCTTCGACATTCTGGACAGACAACACCCGAAGGACGGTGTGTTGAGATCTTCGCTGCGGAAAACAACCTAACGCAGCTTGTAAATGAGCCCACGCGAATACCAGACGTTGATAGTCATACCGCCAACACCCTGGACTTGTTTTTAATTTCTCACCCTGATAAGTACACCATTGATGTGCTCTCCCCTCTAGGCTCGTCGGACCATTGTGTCATATCAGCTAATTTCTCGTACACCGACCACACAGTTAGAGAAAAAATTCCTAAAAGAACCGTATGGCAATACGAGAAAGCCAACTGGAGCGGTCTTAACAGCTTCTTTAGGAATTTTAACTGGTCGTTATGCTTCCTCGATAACGACGTGGATGCCGCTGCTGATATGATTACAGACACCATTCTCTTTGGAATGAGATCCTTTATTCCTCATCGGATGAAGAGTATCAAACCAAAAGAAAAGGCATGGTACGACTCGAGCTGTAAAGAGGCCGTCAGGGTTAGAGAAATGTTTTTTCGGTCCTACAAGACCAACCCGACAGAGGAAAACCGAAAAAAGTTCAAACGAGCCAGAAATGACTGCAACGCCTTTCTTAAGCGTGTGAAATTCCTATACGACCAAAAACTGAGGCAAAAAATACTGCAATGTCCCAAAGGCAGTAAAAATTTTTGGTCGTTCGTCAAAAACATTAGAAATTCCGCCTCATCCTCCATCCCAACGCTCATTTACAATGACATTCCAGCTGTCAGCTCTTTGGATAAGGCCAATCTGCTTGCTGCACACTTTGCGGCCAGCTCAACACTCCCAGATTGTGCTTTGTCTCCGCCTACACTTGAGTGCGTCGAATCTTCAATGGGACGAATCTACTTTCGCACTCGTGTAGTAGCAAGAGTACTTAAAGATCTCAACATACATAAATCCGCTGGTCCAGATGGTATATCTCCCCTTCTTCTGAAGAGGTGTTCTTCCTCGCTGGCAAAACCACTGCGTAAGCTTTTCCATCAATCCTACACTTTAGGACTCTTCCCGAGCAGATGGAAAACAGCATTTGTCCAGCCCGTCCCTAAAAAAGGCGAATCATCTTCTCTCTCCTCCTACAGACCCATTGCACTTACGTCCCTTCTTTCCAAGGTCATGGAAACACTGATAAATCGTCAGCTCATGAAATATCTCGAAACACGAAAACTTCTCAATGACCGGCAGTACGGTTTTCGTAGCAACAGGTCCACTGGTGATTTGATGGCATGTCTCACCGAAAAGTGGAACCAAAGCGTACATCAATCTGGCGAAAGCAAGATAGTTGCACTTGATATTTCTAAGGCATTTGACAGAGTTTGGCATCAGGCTCTTTTGTCGAAAATGCGTGCATTTGGGATCGACGACTCTCTTCTTCAATGGATTAGAAATTACCTTTCGGAACGTTCAATTCAAGTTGTCTTGGACGGTTTCAAGTCTGATATTCACAAAATAAATGCTGGTGTGCCCCAGGGCTCTGTTCTGTCACCGACACTCTTTTTAATTTTCATTAACGATCTCTTGTCTGCTACTTCTAATCCAATATATTCCTTTGCTGATGACAGTACTCTCTGCTTTTCATATTCGTTCCCGGACTCACGGCCCTGCTCTTCGGCTGTAGTACGAGAACGGCAGCGTATGCTAAGCTCATTAAATTCCGATATCAACAGCATAACCAATTGGGGAACTATCAATAGAGTGGAATTTAATGCTTCCAAAACACAATGCTGTCTGCTGTCTTTAAAGCGAAATTTAAACACCCAGCCATTATCTATGAATGGCACTTGCATCGTCGAAACCGAAAAACTTTCCATTCTCGGTATGTGTGTTAATGACAACTTACGTTGGAATGACCACATATTTGATGTCGCCAAAAATGCTGCGAAATGTCTAGGTTTCCTCAAGCGATGTAAGAAATATTTTACCCCCTCTGATCTGGCCTCAATATATAAGGCATTCATCCGCCCAAAATTGGAGTACAACTCCCACATCTGGTCAGGTGCTCCTAAAACATCTCTGCACCTGCTAGATAGGATTCAAAACCGTGCGATAAAACTTATTGACGATACTAATATCAGTCAATCAATGGACACCCTCGAACACCGACGAAATGTCTCGTGTCTCACTTTGTTTTATCGCTACTTCCACCACCAGTGCTCCACTGAAATCGCCAGTAGCATTCCGCCCATTCAAACTTTCAACCGTAACACCCGTCTCGCTATGAATGCTCATCAGTATACCCTCAAGCCCATTTTCGGACGTACTCTAAAATATCGTGATTCGTTCCTAAGCCGTACATCTCGCTTATGGAATGCCCTGCCGATCTCTGTATTTCCTGGTCGTTATAACTTGCAAACATTTAAAAACAATGTACATCGGTACCTCTCTTTTCTTCCTCCCTAAATTTCCTTTGCCCGCGCTGTGTACAATCACTTTAAGGGTACTCAAACCCCTTGAGCGCGCGCTCATTATAAAAAAAAAAAAAAAAAAAATAGATTTTTTTTAACTTACCTATTTGCTCCTACTTCAATAAAATATTGACATGGGTTCAATAAAATATCGGAAGGTTCGGTGGTCAAATCCCAGCCTCGTCCGAAAGACATTCTTTTTTCAGGCAACTTAATTCACGTAAGACGAATTGTTGCCTCTAATACAACAACAAGTCCAATTACAGTAATAATTTAGTCTCCCCATTAAATGTTGGATGCCACCCATGGAGCGAAATAACTACTGAGCCCAAAAATCTATCTTTCTCTCTTTTTCCCATTTTCTTAAAAACTTAACACGTGCTCAAGCATTTTAAGTGTATTAATACCCACTTGAGTGTCAAGTTCTTAAAAAAAAGGGGGTACGTAAGAGTGGCTTTTGGAAGTACCAACCCACTTAGGCCGCAAAAAAAAAATATTGACATTTGTTCATTCCATCCCAAATTCGTCCTTTCGCCATTTACGCTTTACACAGAAGGGTATATTCCGAAGAAAATTAAATGCCAATTCAAGAACAATTTAACTATATATTCGAAATATGTATATATAACTTAACAAATGACTAACACTGGGAGTTTTAAAAAAAAAGATTATTTCTTTATTTCACTCAAATGCAACTTACTAACTAACTCGAGTGACCATTTGTCACTCCCTCATATTAAATCTTAACTTGCTACATCAGCTATATTCAACATTGCGCGTGTAGACTTGTGCGATACTTGACACCTTGTTTGCAATATTGTTGTCGCACCTTATGTTGCTGTGATCGCGAAAAAGTGTGGGAAAAAGTTAAGTTACTTTGAAATTGCAAAAATTGAAGCGGCTTTAGATTTCATGGGGTACATAACCTCTCCCCCGTTAGATTGAGAATTCTCCTGAATTTTGAAGTTTTTAGGAGTTTGATTCTTAATTCTGAATTTCAGATTTCTGTTTTTTCTAGTGAGCGTTATTATTGAGATAGTTATTACGATAATGATGATAAATATAGTTGAGTTAGCAATATAATTTACATTTCTATGAAATCTTAACAATCTTATGCTTTCTAAGTTTACAAAATCTTTTAATATAATTTCCTTAAAACTAAGATTTTTCGTAAAATTGACTTTTATCTCATCTTTGTAAAAGAATCTATCGACAAATTGAATATTTTTATTTCCAAAGGTTTGATTTAATATATTTATTGAACAATTATTAATAACAATCAAATAATTTCCATCTAGTTTTACTTTTCGGTCGTCACAATAATGCTCTAATCTCAGTTAATTTATTTTCTTTAAATTCACAATTTTGTATTGTATTTTTAATTGTATTAATTATTGATTGGTAGTAAGTCCTTTTCATATAAAATTTTGCTATCATATTTATATTTTGTTTGATTTATTTCTATAATATATTGATCTTCAATTACAATTTCTTGCTTTAATTTAGTAGGTAACGCCGTGATTAGTTTAAAGTCTACTTGCTTGTAGGTGTGTGGTACTTTGATTGCAATAATCAGTCTGCCTAAGTCGTATTTCAATAGACCTATTTTAATGTTTTTTAGCTTATACAAATCTAATCCTGTATTGGTAATTTCTGCTGAGGTCATCATACTTGGATGGACTAGGCCTTGTTTGACTAATGCTATGCTATCTATTATCTGATTAAGCTTGTCTTCTAAAATTCTTAATTTTAATATCTTATCTATTTTCAGTTGCTGGCGAATGATTCGTTTTTCGTTTCCTGTCAGTTCTTCGTATGTTTGTGTCAGTTGTTTTCTGTCAGTTTCTATAATGGTCTTCAGATCTGTAATCGTGTCGTTGAAATGGGAGTTTATTTCTATTTGCTTGTTAAGGTTAAAGACTGCGTTACTGTCGTTTTCTTCTATGTTCTTGATATGATCTGCTATTTCCTGCCTATCATTGTCGTCCATGGTTCCGAATAGCCATTTTTGTGCTGATCCGATCATGTTTACAAGTCCTCTTCTGTGTCTGGTCCTTTCCGGCTCTATTGCTGTTATTTTGGCTTCAATGTTAGCTACAAGTTTTATGACTGTCCTGTCATCTGTTATTTGTGAACTTATTGCACTCTCTTTTATTAAGTTCAAAGTCTGTCTAAGTTCATTGATATTGATAATGTGTAGTACTGTTTTTGTGTCCTTAACTATTTCGGTATGTCCCATGTTGATGACTGTATAACCATTGTTAGTTGTCAGTGGTGTTATTTGTAACATTGCTGTTGTTTGATGCGATGCTAACAAGATCAGTATTAGATGTGTGAATATCATTACCTGCAAATATACGTGGTCTTTTAATATTTGTTGGGTGTTCGCCTTCTGCTTTCTTTATCCTATATCTGGGTTCGTTTTTATAATAATTTCTTTTGTAGTTTTTAAATGGAATAATTTGTCTCTTTTCTTCATAATCTTCCCTATTTTGATTTAGTTTTTCTGTTCGTTTCTCTTTTTGTTTCTTTATATCATTAACTAAACTAGCGAGATCAGTGAACATTGCTTCCTCTGGAGTCATTTTAATCGTTGAATGATACCTATTATTGTATTTTTTAACTGCCCTATGCATCTTTTGTGTGAGTGTTAAATCTAATTTGTTCATGACTACTAAGATTTCTTGTAGTGTGGAATGGAACCTTTCTATGTCGCTGTTTCCAGTATGGGTGTTTGGTTTGGTAAGGTGAAGCTCTACTTCCTGCTCTATACAGAATTCTTTTACCTGTTCTGATTTAAATTCATTATCTGTTATTATTTTAGTTGGTTTACCGAATTTGGAAAAATGTTCTTCTATTGTCTCTATTTTATATACCCAGTTCCTATTTGGTAATGAGTAAACATATGCTTTTTTCGTTAGTTTATCAATCATTGTTAGAAATGGATGTTTTTGAAAATAAAATACATCCATGTGGATAATTTCATTCGGCCTGGTTGGAGTTTCACTAATTACATATTTGGGCTTTATGGGTTTTCGTTCATATTTCGTTTCTAAGCAAGTTTTGCAGTTATTTATTACCTTAGTAATTTCTTTAATTAATTTGGGATAATAGATCTTATTTTTCAGACTGTGGTAGGTTTCCACTATTCCGCTATGAGCACTTTCCTGGGTGTGATATAAGGATATTTGCTTGTGGGTTTCTTCCAATGTTTTAAGATCTCTTGCCCTTTGTGTGGCTTTTATGAATTTGATTTGTTTATCGTGTCCAAAAAGTTCTATTAATAGCTGCTGGATTTTATTGAATTCATGGTATGAAAGTTCTGTAAAAATTCCAGTCAATCCTGGTTTTATAAATCTTCGTAAAAGGTCTGTCCAATAATCTTTATCCCTGGTCATATCTACAAAAATGATTCTTCTGTTATGGAGTATATCAATTTCTTTATTAACATCGTTAGTTAAGATCAGCTGGGTTTTGTAGATGTTAACTATTGTTTCTTTAATTTGAATATGGTCGAGTTGTTGTTCTTCCTGTGAATGTATGGTTGCCTTGTCGGATAAATTGTTTATTGACTGATCGTCGTTGAATATATTCTTCTGTATTACCTTCAGGTATTCTGCTCAAAAAGTCAGCGACTTTGTTTTCTTTACCTTTAAGGTATTCAATGTCGAACTGATATTCTTGCAGTTTAAGAAGCCATCTCTGTTTTCTTTGGCTAAATTCTTTTCCTGAGAATTTCTTGTTTAGGTATTTTATTGGAAGGTGGTCTGTGATGATTTTGAACCTTTTCCCCAATAAGTATGGCCTAAAATAAGTCACTGCCCATACTATTGCGAGAAATTCTTTGTCGGTAACAGAATAATTTTTTTCATGGTCGTTAAGAGACCTTGAAGCGTAGCACACTGGTTGACTTTCTTGTGTCAACACTGCACCAATTGCATAATTGCTAGCGTCGGTAAATACTGTAAAATTTTTAGTAAAGTCTGGAAATTTCAAAATGGGGTGCTTTATTATATTTAATTTTAATGTCTCGAAAGCTTGAATATACTCTGGGTCACTAGTGTTTATAGTCTTGTCTTTTTTAAGATATTTGATCATAGGACTAGCAATTTTAGCGTAGTCCTTCACGAATTTCCTGTAGTATTCAGTGGCTCCTAAGAATCCCTTAAACTGTTTTTCTGTTCTTGGTAAAGGGTAGTCCTTAATACATTTGATTTTGGTGGGGTTGGGTTTCATTCCTTCAGATGTGAGCACATGTCCTAAAAACTCTGTGTCTCGTTTCATGAATGAACATTTGTCAACTTGTACTTTTAATTTGTGCTCGGATAGTTTAGTAAATATTACTCTAAGAGAGTTAATGTGTTCTTGTAGGCTGGTGGAAAATATAAGAATGTCGTCGAGATACACGACACAAATTTTATTTATGTAATCTCTTAAGATATCGTTCATCATTCGTTGGAATGTCGCCGGTGCGTTTTTCTTTATTTCACTCAAATGCAACTTACTAACTAACTCGAGTGACCATTTGTCACTCCCTCATATTAAATCTTAACTTGCTACATCAGCTATATTCAACATTGCGCGTGTAGACTTGTGCGATACTTGACACCTTGTTTGCAATATTGTTGTCGCACCTTATGTTGCTGTGATCGCGAAAAAGTGTGGGAAAAAGTTAAGTTACTTTGAAATTGCAAAAATTGAAGCGGCTTTAGATTTCATGGGGTACATAACCTCTCCCCCGTTAGATTGAGAATTCTCCTGAATTTTGAAGTTTTTAGGAGTTTGATTCTTAATTCTGAATTTCAGATTTCTGTTTTTTCTAGTGAGCGTTATTATTGAGATAGTTATTACGATAATGATGATAAATATAGTTGAGTTAGCAATATAATTTACATTTCTATGAAATCTTAACAATCTTATGCTTTCTAAGTTTACAAAATCTTTTAATATAATTTCCTTAAAACTAAGATTTTTCGTAAAATTGACTTTTATCTCATCTTTGTAAAAGAATCTATCGACAAATTGAATATTTTTATTTCCAAAGGTTTGATTTAATATATTTATTGAACAATTATTAATAACAATCAAATAATTTCCATCTAGTTTTACTTTTCGGTCGTCACAATAATGCTCTAATCTCAGTTAATTTATTTTCTTTAAATTCACAATTTTGTATTGTATTTTTAATTGTATTAATTATTGATTGGTAGTAAGTCCTTTTCATATAAAATTTTGCTATCATATTTATATTTTGTTTGATTTATTTCTATAATATATTGATCTTCAATTACAATTTCTTGCTTTAATTTAGTAGGTAACGCCGTGATTAGTTTAAAGTCTACTTGCTTGTAGGTGTGTGGTACTTTGATTGCAATAATCAGTCTGCCTAAGTCGTATTTCAATAGACCTATTTTAATGTTTTTTAGCTTATACAAATCTAATCCTGTATTGGTAATTTCTGCTGAGGTCATCATACTTGGATGGACTAGGCCTTGTTTGACTAATGCTATGCTATCTATTATCTGATTAAGCTTGTCTTCTAAAATTCTTAATTTTAATATCTTATCTATTTTCAGTTGCTGGCGAATGATTCGTTTTTCGTTTCCTGTCAGTTCTTCGTATGTTTGTGTCAGTTGTTTTCTGTCAGTTTCTATAATGGTCTTCAGATCTGTAATCGTGTCGTTGAAATGGGAGTTTATTTCTATTTGCTTGTTAAGGTTAAAGACTGCGTTACTGTCGTTTTCTTCTATGTTCTTGATATGATCTGCTATTTCCTGCCTATCATTGTCGTCCATGGTTCCGAATAGCCATTTTTGTGCTGATCCGATCATGTTTACAAGTCCTCTTCTGTGTCTGGTCCTTTCCGGCTCTATTGCTGTTATTTTGGCTTCAATGTTAGCTACAAGTTTTATGACTGTCCTGTCATCTGTTATTTGTGAACTTATTGCACTCTCTTTTATTAAGTTCAAAGTCTGTCTAAGTTCATTGATATTGATAATGTGTAGTACTGTTTTTGTGTCCTTAACTATTTCGGTATGTCCCATGTTGATGACTGTATAACCATTGTTAGTTGTCAGTGGTGTTATTTGTAACATTGCTGTTGTTTGATGCGATGCTAACAAGATCAGTATTAGATGTGTGAATATCATTACCTGCAAATATACGTGGTCTTTTAATATTTGTTGGGTGTTCGCCTTCTGCTTTCTTTATCCTATATCTGGGTTCGTTTTTATAATAATTTCTTTTGTAATTTTTAAATGGAATAATTTGTCTCTTTTCTTCATAATCTTCCCTATTTTGATTTAGTTTTTCTGTTCGTTTCTCTTTTTGTTTCTTTATATCATTAACTAAACTAGCGAGATCAGTGAACATTGCTTCCTCTGGAGTCATTTTAATCGTTGAATGATACCTATTATTGTATTTTTTAACTGCCCTATGCATCTTTTGTGTGAGTGTTAAATCTAATTTGTTCATGACTACTAAGATTTCTTGTAGTGTGGAATGGAACCTTTCTATGTCGCTGTTTCCAGTATGGGTGTTTGGTTTGGTAAGGTGAAGCTCTATTTCCTGCTCTATACAGAATTCTTTTACCTGTTCTGATTTAAATTCATTATCTGTTATTATTTTAGTTGGTTTACCGAATTTGGAAAAATGTTCTTCTATTGTCTCTATTTTATATACCCAGTTCCTATTTGGTAATGAGTAAACATATGCTTTTTTCGTTAGTTTATCAATCATTGTTAGAAATGGATGTTTTTGAAAATAAAATACATCCATGTGGATAATTTCATTCGGCCTGGTTGGAGTTTCACTAATTACATATTTGGGCTTTATGGGTTTTCGTTCATATTTCGTTTCTAAGCAAGTTTTGCAGTTATTTATTACCTTAGTAATTTCTTTAATTAATTTGGGATAATAGATCTTATTTTTCAGACTGTGGTAGGTTTCCACTATTCCGCTATGAGCACTTTCCTGGGTGTGATATAAGGATATTTGCTTGTGGGTTTCTTCCAATGTTTTAAGATCTCTTGCCCTTTGTGTGGCTTTTATGAATTTGATTTGTTTATCGTGTCCAAAAAGTTCTATTAATAGCTGCTGGATTTTATTGAATTCATGGTATGAAAGTTCTGTAAAAATTCCAGTCAATCCTGGTTTTATAAATCTTCGTAAAAGGTCTGTCCAATAATCTTTATCCCTGGTCATATCTACAAAAATGATTCTTCTGTTATGGAGTATATCAATTTCTTTATTAACATCGTTAGTTAAGATCAGCTGGGTTTTGTAGATGTTAACTATTGTTTCTTTAATTTGAATATGGTCGAGTTGTTGTTCTTCCTGTGAATGTATGGTTGCCTTGTCGGATAAATTGTTTATTGACTGATCGTCGTTGAATATATTCTTCTGTATTACCTTCAGGTATTCTGCTCAAAAAGTCAGCGACTTTGTTTTCTTTACCTTTAAGGTATTCAATGTCGAACTGATATTCTTGCAGTTTAAGAAGCCATCTCTGTTTTCTTTGGCTAAATTCTTTTCCTGAGAATTTCTTGTTTAGGTATTTTATTGGAAGGTGGTCTGTGATGATTTTGAACCTTTTCCCCAATAAGTATGGCCTAAAATAAGTCACTGCCCATACTATTGCGAGAAATTCTTTGTCGGTAACAGAATAATTTTTTTCATGGTCGTTAAGAGACCTTGAAGCGTAGCACACTGGTTGACTTTCTTGTGTCAACACTGCACCAATTGCATAATTGCTAGCGTCGGTAAATACTGTAAAATTTTTAGTAAAGTCTGGAAATTTCAAAATGGGGTGCTTTATTATATTTAATTTTAATGTCTCGAAAGCTTGAATATACTCTGGGTCACTAGTGTTTATAGTCTTGTCTTTTTTAAGATATTTGATCATAGGACTAGCAATTTTAGCGTAGTCCTTCACGAATTTCCTGTAGTATTCAGTGGCTCCTAAGAATCCCTTCAACTGTTTTTCTGTTCTTGGTAAAGGGTAGTCCTTAATACATTTGATTTTGGTGGGGTTGGGTTTCATTCCTTCAGATGTGAGCACATGTCCTAAAAACTCTGTGTCTCGTTTCATGAATGAACATTTGCCAACTTGTACTTTTAATTTGTGCTCGGATAGTTTAGTAAATATTACTCTAAGAGAGTTAATGTGTTCTTGTAGGCTGGTGGAAAATATAAGAATGTCGTCGAGATACACGACACAAATTTTATTTATGTAATCTCTTAAGATATCGTTCATCATTCGTTGGAATGTCGCCGGTGCGTTTTTCAGACCGAACGGCATTCGAACGTATTCGTACAGTCCACAGGGTGTAACGAACGCTGTTTTCGGAATATCGCTTGAGTTCATTTTGATTTGATGGTAGCCCTTCGCAAGGTCAATAGAAGAGAAGTACTGTGCTCTTCCAAGTTTATCTAGTATACCGTCTATGTTCGGTAGAGGGTATCTGTCGTCTATTGTGATTTCGTTAAGTTTGCGATAATCCACGCACAGACGAAATTTTGTATCCCAGATTTATCCATTTTTTTCTTTACTACAACGATCGGCGAAGCATATCTGCTATTGGATTTCCTTATAATCCATTGCTCCTCCATCTCTTTGATTTGCTTTCTCACTTCCTCTTCATGTTTCGGAGGAAGTCTGTATAATTTAGCGTTTATTTGTTGGTCTGTGGTCGTTCAAATTTCGTGTGTGATTGAGTCTGTATTTGTAAGTGCGTCACCGTCCTTATCAATCAAATTACTGAATTGTCTCAATAGCTTTTCCATCTCTATCTTTTCTTCTTCATTAAGGCGGTTTAGGTCCACTTCTTTTTCAGTCGAACTTAATTCGAAACAGTCAAAAGCTGCTTCGTCTTCTACTGAATAAACCGATATTTTAGTCTCATTTTTTAAAATGAGGCTCTTATTGTTAAAATCTAAAGTTTTGACAATGTTACTTAATAGGTCCATGCCTATCAACAGATCGTATGGTTTATCACCTAAGTCTCTCTTGTACCACCTTATCTCCCCTTTCTTATCATAATTAAATTCTTTTGGTATATTTGTTATCACTCTGTCTATTTTTTCTATTGTAATGCCATTAATTGTTTGTAGTCTTAAATTAACTTTTTCACAAATTTTAAATTTCCTGCAGTCTACCCTGCTGGAATTTATAATACTCATTGTTGACCCGGTATCGATAAGTCCTTTGTATCTAAGTCCGTCAATCGTTAAGTCCGCGAATATTTTATTTCCGATGCTCAATTTAGAAAAAAATCTGGTTCAATATTATGAACCTCTTCCTCAATTAATTTTTCGTCTTTATTTTCTTCGTGTATGATTTGTCCTACGTCCATTGGTTGTATCTGTTGTCGTGCGTTTCTAATTTGCCCTGAACTATTAAATACTGGTCCTTGGTTTTGCCCTGTATTTAGCCTATAATTATTCTGCCTATCCTGACCTGAATTGTTCTGTTATGAGTAAGAGTTACGCTGCCTATTTTGTCCTAAGGTATCTCTGTTATCTCTACTACTATTTGCCTGTCTATTTTGATTATTTGAACTATTCGAGTTATTTGAATTGCGATTATGGTTTTGGCTGTTCTGAGTGTTATTGCTGTCATGTTTTTGATTAGTCTTGTGGTTTTGGTAAATGAAGCAAATATGTTCGAATTGTTTTTACACGTTTCGCTCAAGTCTGGGTCATATAGTTTTTCAGTGATTTTGGAACTCGCGTATCGCCCGTTCTCTTATGGATTCTTCCCGTTTGAAAGAATCCTACCGACTGCGCCACTTAACAAATGACTAACACTGGGAGTTTTAAAAAAAAGATTATTTCTTTATTTCACTCAAATGCAACTTACTAACTAACTCGAGTGACCATTTGTCACTCCCTTATATTAAATCTTAACTTGCTACATCAGCTATATTCAATATTGCGCGTGTAGACTTGTGCGATACTTGACACCTTGTTTGCAACATTGTTGTCGCACCTTATGTTGCTGTGATCGCGAAAAAGTGTGGGAAAAAGTTAAGTTACTTTGAAATTGCAAAAATTGAAGCGGCTTTAGATTTCATGGGGTACATAACCTATATAGGAAAAATACTGATAATTTTTCTTTGATGTACCTAATGACATGTTCTCGTAACTCTTCTTTAAATGATTCCAAAGGCATTCCAAAGAGAACGAGTTAAGATCGGTGTTTTGTTGTGGTGTTACTAGAAAGTGAGGGACTTTATGCATCAACTACATCTTCACAATTTGCGCGGCATGCTTGGAATCGTTGTCCAAAAGTAGACATTTGGCTCCATATCACACAACCCCCATCTCCGTGCTTTACTTTTTGCCTTGTGTTTTTGGACTCAAAGCTTCATTTGGTTGTTTTCATGTTTTCGAAGGCCTTTTTGATTCATAAATGCTAAATTTTAAATATTAGCAAAGTCCTTCTGTTTTTTTTATTTCCTTCGCTGACAAAATGTTTCGTTCTAGCGGTGTAGGAGTTATACGCCGATTTGATGTAGTTGACATTCACGACAATCCAGCCAAATTTTAGCATTACAACATGATATTTGTGAAAGATACAGCGTTGTGTTTACATCGCTTTTCATCTTCTCGGAAATTTTTTGACGCAAAAACTGAGCAACGAATTAGGAAATGTTGCGTTAGTAATGAAATTAGTAATACAAAACCATAAAATATAAGCTAAATTGTCCAGTCACATCCATATTTTTTCAAAAAATAATTGGTCAATTCGCTGTTGTACCAAATGGGCTTAGAAAGCACTAATTTTCTTTATTGTTTTGTTTGTTGCTATTACCAATATTTTAAATTAAATTTTGCAAAAGGCTTGTGTAAAGTTGTATTTTCACAAATAAAAACAGTCAACATAATCTGTTCGTGAACAAAGTGTATAACTAATATACATATATTTTTAGTTAAAATAATTATTTCATTTGTATTAAGATTGTAATTTATGTTAAAAGTAAGATAAATTAATTTGAAATTTAATTTAATGTAACAAGGAAAACGTAACGTAACGAAGTGTAAATATATTATTTAGTACATTTAGTATGACAGTTTGTAAAGGTAAAAATGGAAGTAATTTCCGGAAAAGACTAATAAAATCTCTCTTTGCTGTAACCCTTGAGTCGAAAAGACGTGTTTCATTTAAAACCGCATTTTTTTGAACCCATTTTCCCCACCCATAGTTAAAAGTATAAAAAGTTTCTAACCCTACACTAATCTAGGCAAAGAAAAACCCTATACACCCCAACATTTGGTGCTTACGAGTCGGATAAAAATAAAATAAAAACCCTTTTGCTCAGACAAAAAATAAAAATCTGCAAAGTGCAAGGACAAGTGCAAAGTGCAAAACATACATATATATATAAAAAAAAGATACGTAACAAACTATACAAAACATTTAACATTTTAAACTTTTAAAAAATTATAAAAAAAAAGAAAAAAGTGCAAGTGCAAGAACAAGGTGCAAGTGCAAGTGCAAGTGTGCAATATATATAAATATATATATAGAAAACAATAAACTTACATACATTTAGTCCCTCGCGGTCGGTGTCTTGCCCCTTGTCTTTCTCCTTTTTAAGACTTACAGACTCTCGGTGCTTGTGCAGAAATCGCATTTCCCGCGCCGTGTAAAAAATTAATTTCAACTTTAACCTTAACTGTCACCAGCTGGGCAAAGCTGAACAAAGGTCGTAAGTTGCTGAAATAAAATATTAATTAATTAATACTATTTCAATAAACATCTGTATTTGATAAATTAATAAATACTTGATACACACATATTGGTTTATAATTAATTAATTTTCAAATAAAAACCTTAAAATACGAGTATGTCGAAATTGTCCACGGGTGCAGATCAGAAAGGTGTTCTAGAACAGATTCTTCGTGACCACTCCAACTTCAAAAAGACTGGAGCATCACGTCGTACAGCCAGCTATCTGTCAGGTCGTCTTCTTATTCTAGAAGGGAACTTCAAGAATGCGCTTGGTCTTCAAGCGAAGATTCGACGAGGAGAAATTGAAGAAGGTCTGGAAGAAGAAGATTTTGATGAAATTTTTGATTTGCTTCAAGAAACATATTTCACTTACCGAGGTGAATTGGTCGACGCTATCGACAATGCCAAGTTAGCATCCAAGGAGAAGATTGTGGAAGGTGAATCCACAGGTGCTTCTTGTAATGAGCTTTCATTACCCCAAATTCAAATACCACATTTTGAGGGCTTGTACACGAAGTGGCGGGCTTTCCACGATGTTTTTTTGTCCTTAGTCCACACAAATAAGAAGCTGGGTGAAATCCAAAAGCTTCACTATTTGAAGTCGTCTCTTATAGGTGAAGCTGCTCGTTTCTTGCAGCATTTAGGTTTGTATGCTGGCAATTTCATCCTTCTTGGATAATGAGAAATCAAAAAATTTAATAATTTTAGGAGATTTCAATATTGATATCTTGGAGAAAAGTGAAGTAGTACTCAATTATTTGGACTTGTTAGCTTCTCATGGATTGGTAACATTTATAAATGAAATAACCAGATCTACATCCGGAAAATGTATAGATCACATATATGGGCGTTTTGCGTCCTCTTCTCGCAGTTTCTGTGAGAAGTGTGTTTTTGATCTGGAAATCACTGATCAGTGTATGATAGGATTGCTGGTCGATAGTGTGAGGAAAAACAAATTAAATGACTCTAGTTCCCTTAACTCGATAACAAAAACTGATTTTGGAAAACTTAAAACCAATCTGTCTTTTGAGTTCTGGGAAAATGTTTTTGTTGAAAATGATGTCTCTAAATCTTATGACCTTTTTATTGAAACCTTAAGGAACCATATATCGAACTGTGTTCTCACAACTCGCCCAAGGAAATCCATAAAACGGCTTAAGCCCTGGATGACAAATTACTTATTAAATAAAATCAAGAAAAAAAAAACAAACTAAGATTAAAATGTTTAAGAAATCCAGTCACTCATTATTTAAAACAAGAATATAAAAGGATGTGTTCAGAATTAAAAAGAGAAATTTCTGTTTGTCGTGATAGTTACTAAATTCATTTTAGCCAAAGGTAATCTAAGAGGTGAATGAGCGTTAGTCAATAGCATTCTAAATAAAAAGACTGTCATAAAAAAACCAACTTGTGTACATACTGATGATTGTACAATTTCCGACAAACTTGGAATTGCTAACTCTTTTAATAAGTATTTTACTACAATATCTGAGAATATTCAAGCGTGTCCAATTTATCCAACCTGTGCCATTTGTAGTCCTTCATGTAACCTTGGTGAATCTCTGCAGAGTCATAGTTTTTTATTCCAGCCAATAACTGGGTCAGAACTGCTTATAACCTTTGGTACGTTGAAAAATACAAGTTCTTCTGGGTATGATGGCATTACTAATCTTGTACTCAAAAACATTGCCTGTTTCTTAGTTGATGTTTTGGCGCACATATTTCATAACAGCATTTTTTCTGGAGTATTTCCTGATGCTCTAAAGTGTGCTGATATATTTCCTCTCTTTAAAAAAGGCTCTGCTGATGAACTGAGCAATTATAGGCCTATATCACTTTTGCCTTCAATAAGCAAAATCTTCGAAAAAGTTGTGACAAAGAGGGTGTTGAGCTTTTTAAGTAAAACTAAATTTTTCAGTTCTGTGCAATTTGGTTTTCAGAAGGGTAGATCTACTGAAGAAACTCTTTTACATTTTTGCTCTCAAATTTTTGCAAACCTGGATAAAAAGAAGTATTCAGCTGGCTTGTTTGTTGACATTACCAAAGCCTTCGATATGGTCAATCATGATATATTGTTAAGTAAAATTGAAAATGCTGGTTTTCGAGGCTGTATTTGGGAGTGGTTCAAATCTTACTTAAATAATAGATCACAAAAAGTGAAAATTGATAATACCAGAAGTGAAATTAAATTTATTAATCTAAGAGTGCCTCAGGGCTCTGTTCTGGGACCAATACTCTTCTTGATTTGCATCAATTCGTTATTCAGACTGCCCTTTAAAGGATTACTCACAGCATTTGCGGATTATATAGGATTTGTTCATGGTTCAGTCAGTGCTTTGAATCTTATATCAGATATCAATTGGGATCTTCATCTCCTAAGAATATGGTTTGCGGAGCATAAATTGGTCATAAGCTCTCAAACTAAAATAATGTTTTTCAATTTGGTAGCGCAAAACAGTTTTGATGCCGAGATCTTCTTTCATGCCCAAGATTTACACTCGCACACTGCACTTGCTGTACAAGTTTGTCATCTTGCACTTTTTATAATTGTGAAAGTTGCAGTGAAAATTGTTTTCAAATTGAGACTGTTAATGAATTCAAATATTTGGGGCTTCTCATTGACTCAAAGATGACTTTTAAAACCCACATAGAAAACTTGAGAAACTATTTTCGTGGAACTCTCAGAAATTTCTATTTTCTACGCAAGGTTTGCTCGATGCAATTGTTGAATCTTTCATTCTCGTTCACAATATGGTATCACCTGCTGGGGAGGAGCTTACTTCAATAAAATTCAGCCACTCTTGTTACTTCAAAAACACATTTTGAAGAGAATTTGCCGTAAACCCGTTTTCATGCTAGTTTTCCATTGTTCAGGGATTTGAAAATTCTTCCGGTCCGCTATTTATACTGTTATAAAGTGCTAAGATCTTTTTTAATAGGTAAGGAAATCTTAATTTCAGACAAGTCTTCAATCACAATCAATTCTTTTTATCGGGTACATATACCCGTTTTTCATTCAACCGCGTTTCGTAATTTTTATAGTATTGTTTCATGTCGAGTATTCAACAAACTTCCTCATTCTATCAGAACGATTTCACATTATCCTACGTTTGTGAAATATGTAAAAAATTGGCTTTTTTGCTTTGATCTCAAAAGTATTGAATCATTGTTTGATGTTCTGCTCTGATATTTTGGTGTATTGCTTGGTTTTCATTTATTATTATCTTTTATTGCCAACTTCTTTATAATGTCTTAATTCTTGCTTTAATATGTAAGGTTTATTATCAGGGCCACCCCACCCACTTTTTTTCTATTATTTTAAGTCTATTTGATAAAGTTTTGAAGCAGTATTATCTCTATTTGTTTATCAAATAATTATGTGACTATTATTTCTCTTAGAGTTATTGTACTTGAATTTATTTGTAGAAATGAACAATGATGAAGAGAAAATAAATAAATAATAATAAATAATAATACAATAATAATAATAATAATTATGACAAAGCATGGGAACTGCTTGTCGCCAGATACGACTACAAGCGAGTGTTGGTAAACGCTCATTTCCAACTTTTTTTTGGAACAGCAGCAGTTGACAAAGGAGACTGCAAACAACATCAAGTTTCTACTGGACACGTCCCAGGAATGTTTCCATGCTCTAGAAAATTTAGGATTGCCGGTTAGTTCTTGGGATGACATTTTAATCTATATACTGGTGCAAAAATTACCTGCTTTTATTCAGCGTTTGTGGGAGGAGAAGTTGGGTAGTTCGAAGGAGTTGCCAACACTGTTAAAATTTATCCCCACCCATAGTTAAAAGTATAAAAAGTTTCTAACCCTACACTAATCTAGGCAAAGAAAAACCCTATACACCCCAACATTTGGTGCTTACGAGTCGGATAAAAATAAAATAAAAACCCTTTTGCTCAGACAAAAAATAAAAATCTGCAAAGTGCAAGGACAAGTGCAAAGTGCAAAACATACATATATATATAAAAAAAAGATACGTAACAAACTATACAAAACATTTAACATTTTAAACTTTTAAAAAATTATAAAAAAAAAGAAAAAAGTGCAAGTGCAAGAACAAGGTGCAAGTGCAAGTGCAAGTGTGCAATATATATAAATATATATATAGAAAACAATAAACTTACATACATTTAGTCCCTCGCGGTCGGTGTCTTGCCCCTTGTCTTTCTCCTTTTTAAGACTTACAGACTCTCGGTGCTTGTGCAGAAATCGCATTTCCCGCGCCGTGTAAAAAATTAATTTCAACTTTAACCTTAACTGTCACCAGCTGGGCAAAGCTGAACAAAGGTCGTAAGTTGCTGAAATAAAATATTAATTAATTAATACTATTTCAATAAACATCTGTATTTGATAAATTAATAAATACTTGATACACACATATTGGTTTATAATTAATTAATTTTCAAATAAAAACCTTAAAATACGAGTATGTCGAAATTGTCCACGGGTGCAGATCAGAAAGGTGTTCTAGAACAGATTCTTCGTGACCACTCCAACTTCAAAAAGACTGGAGCATCACGTCGTACAGCCAGCTATCTGTCAGGTCGTCTTCTTATTCTAGAAGGGAACTTCAAGAATGCGCTTGGTCTTCAAGCGAAGATTCGACGAGGAGAAATTGAAGAAGGTCTGGAAGAAGAAGATTTTGATGAAATTTTTGATTTGCTTCAAGAAACATATTTCACTTACCGAGGTGAATTGGTCGACGCTATCGACAATGCCAAGTTAGCATCCAAGGAGAAGATTGTGGAAGGTGAATCCACAGGTGCTTCTTGTAATGAGCTTTCATTACCCCAAATTCAAATACCACATTTTGAGGGCTTGTACACGAAGTGGCGGGCTTTCCACGATGTTTTTTTGTCCTTAGTCCACACAAATAAGAAGCTGGGTGAAATCCAAAAGCTTCACTATTTGAAGTCGTCTCTTATAGGTGAAGCTGCTCGTTTCTTGCAGCATTTAGGTTTGTATGCTGGCAATTTCATCCTTCTTGGATAATGAGAAATCAAAAAATTTAATAATTTTAGGAGATTTCAATATTGATATCTTGGAGAAAAGTGAAGTAGTACTCAATTATTTGGACTTGTTAGCTTCTCATGGATTGGTAACATTTATAAATGAAATAACCAGATCTACATCCGGAAAATGTATAGATCACATATATGGGCGTTTTGCGTCCTCTTCTCGCAGTTTCTGTGAGAAGTGTGTTTTTGATCTGGAAATCACTGATCAGTGTATGATAGGATTGCTGGTCGATAGTGTGAGGAAAAACAAATTAAATGACTCTAGTTCCCTTAACTCGATAACAAAAACTGATTTTGGAAAACTTAAAACCAATCTGTCTTTTGAGTTCTGGGAAAATGTTTTTGTTGAAAATGATGTCTCTAAATCTTATGACCTTTTTATTGAAACCTTAAGGAACCATATATCGAACTGTGTTCTCACAACTCGCCCAAGGAAATCCATAAAACGGCTTAAGCCCTGGATGACAAATTACTTATTAAATAAAATCAAGAAAAAAAAACAAACTAAGATTAAAATGTTTAAGAAATCCAGTCACTCATTATTTAAAACAAGAATATAAAAGGATGTGTTCAGAATTAAAAAGAGAAATTTCTGTTTGTCGTGATAGTTACTAAATTCATTTTAGCCAAAGGTAATCTAAGAGGTGAATGAGCGTTAGTCAATAGCATTCTAAATAAAAAGACTGTCATAAAAAAACCAACTTGTGTACATACTGATGATTGTACAATTTCCGACAAACTTGGAATTGCTAACTCTTTTAATAAGTATTTTACTACAATATCTGAGAATATTCAAGCGTGTCCAATTTATCCAACCTGTGCCATTTGTAGTCCTTCATGTAACCTTGGTGAATCTCTGCAGAGTCATAGTTTTTTATTCCAGCCAATAACTGGGTCAGAACTGCTTATAACCTTTGGTACGTTGAAAAATACAAGTTCTTCTGGGTATGATGGCATTACTAATCTTGTACTCAAAAACATTGCCTGTTTCTTAGTTGATGTTTTGGCGCACATATTTCATAACAGCATTTTTTCTGGAGTATTTCCTGATGCTCTAAAGTGTGCTGATATATTTCCTCTCTTTAAAAAAGGCTCTGCTGATGAACTGAGCAATTATAGGCCTATATCACTTTTGCCTTCAATAAGCAAAATCTTCGAAAAAGTTGTGACAAAGAGGGTGTTGAGCTTTTTAAGTAAAACTAAATTTTTCAGTTCTGTGCAATTTGGTTTTCAGAAGGGTAGATCTACTGAAGAAACTCTTTTACATTTTTGCTCTCAAATTTTTGCAAACCTGGATAAAAAGAAGTATTCAGCTGGCTTGTTTGTTGACATTACCAAAGCCTTCGATATGGTCAATCATGATATATTGTTAAGTAAAATTGAAAATGCTGGTTTTCGAGGCTGTATTTGGGAGTGGTTCAAATCTTACTTAAATAATAGATCACAAAAAGTGAAAATTGATAATACCAGAAGTGAAATTAAATTTATTAATCTAAGAGTGCCTCAGGGCTCTGTTCTGGGACCAATACTCTTCTTGATTTGCATCAATTCGTTATTCAGACTGCCCTTTAAAGGATTACTCACAGCATTTGCGGATTATATAGGATTTGTTCATGGTTCAGTCAGTGCTTTGAATCTTATATCAGATATCAATTGGGATCTTCATCTCCTAAGAATATGGTTTGCGGAGCATAAATTGGTCATAAGCTCTCAAACTAAAATAATGTTTTTCAATTTGGTAGCGCAAAACAGTTTTGATGCCGAGATCTTCTTTCATGCCCAAGATTTACACTCGCACACTGCACTTGCTGTACAAGTTTGTCATCTTGCACTTTTTATAATTGTGAAAGTTGCAGTGAAAATTGTTTTCAAATTGAGACTGTTAATGAATTCAAATATTTGGGGCTTCTCATTGACTCAAAGATGACTTTTAAAACCCACATAGAAAACTTGAGAAACTATTTTCGTGGAACTCTCAGAAATTTCTATTTTCTACGCAAGGTTTGCTCGATGCAATTGTTGAATCTTTCATTCTCGTTCACAATATGGTATCACCTGCTGGGGAGGAGCTTACTTCAATAAAATTCAGCCACTCTTGTTACTTCAAAAACACATTTTGAAGAGAATTTGCCGTAAACCCGTTTTCATGCTAGTTTTCCATTGTTCAGGGATTTGAAAATTCTTCCGGTCCGCTATTTATACTGTTATAAAGTGCTAAGATCTTTTTTAATAGGTAAGGAAATCTTAATTTCAGACAAGTCTTCAATCACAATCAATTCTTTTTATCGGGTACATATACCCGTTTTTCATTCAACCGCGTTTCGTAATTTTTATAGTATTGTTTCATGTCGAGTATTCAACAAACTTCCTCATTCTATCAGAACGATTTCACATTATCCTACGTTTGTGAAATATGTAAAAAATTGGCTTTTTTGCTTTGATCTCAAAAGTATTGAATCATTGTTTGATGTTCTGCTCTGATATTTTGGTGTATTGCTTGGTTTTCATTTATTATTATCTTTTATTGCCAACTTCTTTATAATGTCTTAATTCTTGCTTTAATATGTAAGGTTTATTATCAGGGCCACCCCACCCACTTTTTTTCTATTATTTTAAGTCTATTTGATAAAGTTTTGAAGCAGTATTATCTCTATTTGTTTATCAAATAATTATGTGACTATTTTTTCTCTTAGAGTTATTGTACTTGAATTTATTTGTAGAAATGAACAATGATGAAGAGAAAATAAATAAATAATAATAAATAATAATACAATAATAATAATAATAATTATGACAAAGCATGGGAACTGCTTGTCGCCAGATACGACTACAAGCGAGTGTTGGTAAACGCTCATTTCCAACTTTTTTTTGAACAGCAGCAGTTGACAAAGGAGACTGCAAACAACATCAAGTTTCTACTGGATACGTCCCAGGAATGTTTCCATGCTCTAGAAAATTTAGGATTGCCGGTTAGTTCTTGGGATGACATTTTAATCTATATACTGGTGCAAAAATTACCTGCTTTTATTCAGCGTTTGTGGGAGGAGAAGTTGGGTAGTTCGAAGGAGTTGCCAACACTGAGACAATTTACAGAGTTCCTGGAGACACGTTTTCGAACCTTGGAAGCAGTAGCTGGAACGAGTGGCATCAAGGTCAGCGGTTGTTCTGTACACAAGGCTGTTGCGGTTGAGAAGAAAACGGTGTTGCACGTCGGGAAGAAGCAGTTTGCATGCCAGGTATGTGTTAGAGGTCAACACTCCCTTCGAACTTGTCAGAAGTTTATTGCCATAGAGATCTGTGAACGATCTAAGGCAGTGGACAGAATCGGGGTTGGCCGGAACTGTCTAGCATACAGTCACAGGACTAGCCATTGTCAAAGCAGTGTGCGTTGCTATTACTACAAGCAGGCACATCATTCTCTGCTGCATGTTAATGATATCATTTCCAAACCTACAAAACATTATAAAAATACAACTACATCTACACAAACCTTTCATATAACATCAAAATTTAACCCACCTAAAGTAGCCTCCTCTGAAGTACATCAGCCAAGTGTTCTTCTGGCAACAGCAGTTGTTCGAGTCAGGTCTTCAAATGGAAACTATTTGCATCTTAGGGCGTTAGTTGATCCTGGATCAGAAGCAACGTTCATTACTGAATCCGCTGTCCAGTTATTAGGGCTTTATCAGCGACGAACGATCATTCAGGTATCTGGATTGGGAAAAGTTAGCAGTGGTTCATGTCAACGGTATGTAAGTCTTACCTTTGGGTCTTTGGTAACACCTTTCGAGACAAATACCCTAGCCTATGTGTTCAAATCGCTGACTGGTCTTCTGCCATCCAAACCTTTAGCTATGCAAAATTGGGAACATATTCAGGGCTTAAAGTTAGCTGATCCACAATTCGACAAGCCTGCGACTGTTGATATTCTCCTGGGAGCCGATGTTTACTCTGAATTTATTCTAGGATCCATTATACGCGGTGATGATGAAAGATCGCCAATTGCACAGGAATCAGAGTTAGGTTGGCTTATCCTTGGGAAGGTTATTTCACAAAATAAAGAACCTGTCCATAGCTTCTTACAGGTTCTTGATAATGACACGCAGCTGCGAAGGTACTGGGAACTGGAAGAGTTGCCTTTCAACATTAAGGAAACTGCGGAAGAGAAAACTTCTGAAAAGAATAACAACACAATAACGAGATCGCCTGATGGTCGATATGAGGTATCGCAGCCATTTACAGACGGATGTAAGTCTGGGTTTGGTACCTCGAAGTTAGGTGCCTTACGTAGGTTTCATCAACTGGAAGGAAGATTCCAGGAAACCCCCACACTACACAAGAAGTACTCTAAGTGCTTAAATGAAAATAAGGAGCTTCAACAGATGACAGAGGTTGACGAAACGAATACCATACTGGATTCACCACACCATTTCCTTACTCCTCACCATGTGGTATTCAATAAACCGGAATGTAAGCCTGGGTTAGGTTCCTCGAAGTTAGGTGCCTTACGTAGGTTTCATCAACTGGAAGGAAGGTTCCAGAAAAACCCCACACAGCACAAGGAGCTTTCCAAGTGTTTACAGGAATGCAAGGAGCTTCGTCAGATGCCAGAGGTTGACAAAAGGAATACCTTACTGGAAACACCACACCACTTTTTCATTCATCAGCATGCGATATTCAAGAAGTAAAACAAAGCCACGAAGCTTCGTCGCAATTTTGTATACTACAAACGTTTTGTTCAAAACTGCCGGGCACAAGCTGGAAAAAGAAACAGAGGTCCACTAAAGGTAGACGCAATCGGCACAAGACTTTTCGAAATTCGTCAAGAAGACACTGCCGTGGAGAAGTGGAGCGAAAAATATCTGCCCAGGATGAGACAGCGCCCGAAGTGGACAAGACGGAAGCCGAGACGAATAAGCGAAGTCTCAGTCATCTTCACAGATGAAAGACTACCGTTACCGCAATGGCGACTCCAGCGGATTTCGACACACATCCCGGAAAGCAAAGACGGACTTGCTCAAGTGGTTACCGTACGAAACGAAACCGGAGAAATTAATAGGAAAAAGAAATATTGTACAACACAACACCTAAACAACACAACACAACATAACATTCATGCGACACAACACAAAATTTATAAGACACACACTTTAAATAAATTCATTTGAAAATTAAAAGCATTTATTTTCTTTTAACAGCAATTTATTATAATGAAGAGACACTGTTTATTTATTTTCAAATCAAACGTCACTTGAAAACAATTGTAATAGAATGGAAGAGTGAAATCTAATAGCCTTTTAAATAAAGTTCAATCCTTTTTTGTCAGTCAAAGCACGAGGTTCATCTTTCTTTTTCTTCATACTACGTAGTTGCTCAATTTTTAGACACTATTTCTGATCTTTATTTTAATGATATTTATTTGCGCAAAACAGAGAAAAGATATTTAACAAAAATCTAAACATTAATGGTCCTTCGATTGCTGGATTTTGGTGTCAATTTGAGTATTAATCGGCAAATTTTATCTCATTATGGCGAAAGCGGCCCAGTTACAACATTTGTTCGAACAACAATATGAACTTTTTGAGGTTATATCGAATGCAGTCTCTAAACTTAAGATCAGCAACGCAATTACAAATCAACGTGTTCAGTCTCGATTAACTGCTCTGACCGAAAATTGGAACAATTTCAAACAAAATCACATCACTTTGGGGTCAATTAAAGCTTCACCTAAAGCGGAAGCCAAAACGGAATGCGAAGAAGAACCGTACTTCAAGGACAAACTGTACTCCAATTGTGAAGAAAAATATCTCGATGCCATGGAAGAGATGACTATTCTGTCTGAAGAAATTCAGTTAAAAACTACAGTTAATGGATCATCTTTAGCCGATACATCTGTAATCAAACAGTTACCATCATTCACTACCAATATTCGTCTCCCACAGCTCGATCTTCTCTCGTTTAGTGGAGACTATGCAGAATGGGTACCTTTCAAGGACACATTCACATCAGTTATCGGTGCACATCCTTCTCTTACATGCGTAGAAAAACTCCAATATCTAAAAGGTTGCCTCACAGGCAAAGCAGCTCAACGTCCATAAAATTGCCTGGGATGATCTAGTGGAGTACTACGGCAACAGAAGAATATTAATCGATTCAGCGTTATAACATCTCTTTGCATCAAAACCAATAACTCGGGAGTCAGCAAATGATCTCGAAACACTTCTAAACAATGTCAATCAGTCACTAGGCGCTCTTGAAGGGTTAGGAGTTAAAGTCGAGCAGTGGAATGTAGTATTGGTCTACTTAGTTTCACGAAAACTAGATGCTTCTTCTGCAAAAGAATGGGAGAAAAAGCTTGGATCGTGCAAGAATCTGCTATGTGGAAAGAGCTCAAGGTTTTTATACAGACACGCAACCGCTCTCTTCAAGCATTCGAAAGAAGTGTGCCTCAACAACAAGAACATCGAAAATCAACATAGTTTTCCACAAAACATCCATTTCAGAAAGTAAAATCGCACAATGTTACAGTAAAAAATGTCATCCGCTCTTGCTCCAATTGTAAAGGAGATCACTATATCATCGCTTGTCCAAATTATCAACAAATGAGTACTGAACAACGTTATCAGCTCATCAAACAACTTAAATTATGCTACAATTGCCTCGGGAATCATCAAATCATTGGGGATGGCCGTGGTGTAGTGCTACTAGCAATCGCTTCTCACTCGGATGGTCCAGGTTCGAATCCTGCCCATGGCAAGTCAGTTTTTCATTGTGTAATTGGAACTCAGACAGAAAAATTCTGCGTGTGAAGGCATAACACTGACACGTAGATTTGGCTGTTGTAGAGTTGCAGGCACAGAAAAAAATACTGTGAATTATACCTCGAATCACTCTGAGTGAAAAAAAAACTCTCCGTCCTATTCGGACTCCCACCCCTGGAGAGCGAATATCGAAACCAAACACACCTGAGTTTCAAACCACTACAAAACAATGTTCCTTTCTCCTCCTTCTACCTTAACGCCCGCGCCCTGGCAAAAGTAAAAGGGTATCTAACCCCTTAGGCGCGCGTAACTTATAAAAAAAATAAAATCAGTTCGTGCTTTTCTAAAAAGAGATGTAATATCTGTTCCGGACATCATCATACCTCTATTCACACATATACACAATCATCACCAATTCCACAAACCACATCGGCTGTCAAAACTGCTTCAACAAATGTAACCAACATCTGTCCATCTCACAACGGAACTCTGCTCACAACTGCGCTGGTCAAAATTCCATCCTCTAACGGTGAACTCCATCTAGTAAGAGCCTTTCTTGATCAAGGGTCAGAAGTAAATCTGATATCAGAGCATCTAAGTCAACTTCTTCAAGCGAAACGGTCTCATACATCTCTATCTATCTATCTATTGTTGGCATAGGAGCTGAGCATTCATCTACTCATTGAACAAGAGGAAGGGTAACTTTGAAATTGCTTTCTTGTGTAAATGACTTTACTTGCAGCTTCGACGCATATGTATTGCAAAAGCTCACAAATTATCTTCCATCTACTCGTACAACCTTCACAATTCAAAATTGGTCGCATCTACAAGATCTCGAGCTTGCGGATCTATCAACCAAAACGTATCGACCTTATACTCGGCGTGAACATCTACAGTCAAATAATCCAAAGCGGTGTTCGAAAAGGATCTAAAGAAGAGCCGATAGCACAGCAAACTAATTTAGGGTGGATTATTTCTGGTGCGACACTAACAACACTTCCATCGTTGCCTGCAGAAGCACAGTCATTTCACTGTTATATCGATCATGGCCTCAATGACCTGGTTAAACAATTTTGGATACAGGAAGAAGTTTTTCAAATATCTACTGACAGTCTCACCCCAGAGGAAGTACACTGCGAAGAGTTTTTCAAGACAACCCACTTTCGAAATTCCGATGGAAGATCTCAGGCCTTAAAACTTGTTCATCGACTCCAAAACCGGTTTCTTCAAAATCCTTCCTTTCACGCTGACTATTCACAATTTATCAAGGAATATGAAGACATGGGGCACATGCGTCGTGCACATGCACCACCATTATCAAAGGAACAAGCCTTCTATCTGCCCCATTATGGAGTAGTACGTGAATCAAGCTCCACAACAAAATTACGGGTCGTCTTCAATGGTTCATTTAAAACTCATCAAGGCACTTCGCTAAATAACTGCCTGCACGAAGGCCTTAAGCTTCATGTGGATCTGCCAGATGTACTAACGCGATGGCGTAAAAATCGATATGCCTTCTCTTCCGACGTGGAAAAAATGTTCAGGCAAATTCTTATTCACCCTGATGACTGGGACTTCCAACGAATCCTATGGTTTGAAGATTCCCAACTTGTTGAATTTTGCCTTACCACAGTATCATATGGAACTAGTCCCGCTCCATATCTCGCTAATAAGGTTTTGCGTCAACTCGCAGCAGATGAAGGTCATCACTATCCTGATGCAAAGGAAATTATTGAGCAAAGCACTTACGTTGATGACATCTACGGCGGAGCAGAATCTATTGTACGAGTAAATGGTAAGCAAAAAATTAAACAAATACTTAATCTCTTCAGGGCAGGTGGCTTTCCATTTCAAAAATGGGCTTCCAACGACGAACGGCTTTTGGAGGAAATACCACAGCAACAAAGAGCTGCATACTCATCATCGCTATCTGTTACGGATGGTCCCATTCATCGTACACTAGGTCTGAATTGGCAGCCTCAACAAGACCGTTTCATTTTCATTGCGGACAAAATCATTGAACCTACCACATACACGAAGAGAGAAGTGCTATCCCGTATTGCAAAGCTTATGATCCACTCGGTTGGCTATCGCCAGTAATAGTTCGTGGAAAAATCTTTATGCAGGAACTCTGGGAAGCAAAAATCGGTTGGGATGAACCAATTCCTACTACGCTTGAGGCAAGATTTAAAACCTATGTGCATCAACTACAAGATGTATCACTAATAAGTGTTCCAAGGTGGCTTGGATTATCACCAACAACGCAGTCTATCCATGAATCTCGGATTTGCAGACGCTTCCCAAGCGGCTCTGGGTGCAGTCGTTTATCCAAGAGTAGTCTCACAACTGAAGATCATCCAAGTCACTATTATTTCATCTAAATCTAAAGTTGCCCCTATCGGAAGAACAACCAGATCAACAAAGAGACCAAGATCCATTCGAGTTACAATTCCAAGATTAGAGTTATCAGCAGCATTACTTCTTACACGACACGTTGCACATGTTCAAAAGGCCTTATCTCTTCATTCACCACTTATCCATCTCTGGACGGATTCCAGTACTACCCTCTACTGGATCCAAGGGCAAGCAAATAGATGGAGAGATTTCGTACGAAATCGTGTAAGCCAAATCCAATCCATCATGCCGGAAGCTCAATGGCATCATCTTCCCGGAGAAAGTAATCCAGCACACTTCGCTTCAAGGGGATTATCACCACAACAACTGTCCGGAAATACCCTTTGGTGGCACGGACCTCCGTGGTTGTAACTTCATCCTAATCACTGGCCGCAACTAACCCCTCAACTAAGTAAAGATGTCAATATAGAAGAACGTCACCCAACTATAGCTGCAACAATGAAGACAACGGATCATACATGGGATCTCCTCCGAAGATATTCATCTCTCACTAAGCTATTGCGAATCACAGCTTGGTGCATGCGTGTCATAGCATTTTACAAACACCTAAAATCTAATTTACTATCAAATCGACAACCTTCACTTGCACCTGAGGAATTGGAAAAAGCTAAATTTTATTGGATAAAGCGTATACAACATCAAAACTTCTCTTATGAAATCAATCAGCTGTGCCAACTAAAACCAATTTGTCGCAATAGCCCACTTTTCCGTCTGACTCCATTTGTAGATTCTGAGGGAATTCTCCTAATTGGCGGACGGCTTCGCAATGCCCAGATTGATCCGGATATGATACATCCAATTATAGTTCCACGTGAATCCTATTTTACGTATCTTATTCTTGACCAAACTCATCGATCAACACTTCACGGTGGAGTCCAATTGATGTTAGCTACAATTAGAAGGAGTTATTGGATTATAGGAGGACGTAATCTAGTACGTGCCTTTGTTCATCGCTGCGTCATATGTACACGACATCGAGCTTCCACATCCAAACAGTTAATGGGACAGTTTCCTATAAATCGAACATTACCATCTCGACCGTTTTTGCATGCAGGTGTAGATTATGCAGGACCCTTTTCATTGAAAACCTGGAGAGGAAGAGGAGCTACAATTTACAAAGGCTATTTAGTTTTATTTACTTGCTTCGCTTCATCAGCAGTTCACCTTGAACTCTCCTCCGATTACACTACTGAAGGGTTCCTTGCAGCGTTCAAAAGATTTACTGGTCGGCGGGGAATCTGTTCTACACTAACGAGCGATTGTGGAACCAATTTTATTGGTGCAGATGCTGATCTACGTAAGTTGTTTAATTCTTCTTCTAATAATATCAAACACTTAGTAGATCTACTCGCTAACAACGGCACGAAGTGGATATTCAACCCTCCTGCTTCGCCCCATTTTGGTGGAAAATGGGAATCAGCTGTGAAATCTGCCAAATTTCATATCAAGCGTGTTATAGGGGAAGCCGTTCTCACATACGAAGAATTCTCCACATTTCTGGTTCAAGTTGAAGCAGTCCTCAACTCAAGACCTATTTGCCCTTTAAAAGACGACCATAGCGATTTGGAAGCACTCACACCTGGGCATTTCATCACAAGCGAAGCAATCAACACGGTTCCAGAACCATCTGTTATACATCTACCGAAGTCCAAACTTTCACGTTATCAGCTTTTGAGACAAATGTTAGAGAAATTGTGGCAGAGATGGGCAGTGGAATACCTCCAACGCCTTCAGGAAACAATGAAGTGGCATAAGCCATCACAGAACATCGAGGAAGGATCTCTTGTACTAGTGGTCTACGAGCTCTATCCTCCAAGTAAGTGGCCTCTCGCAAGAATTGTTGCTATACATCCCGGCACAGACGGACTAGTTAGAGTAGTCACAATTAAAACACATACACGAATCTTAAAGCGTCCTATTGTAAAACTTTGTTTACTACCTGTAGCAGTGGAAAATACAACCGAAGCTTCAAATAGAACCAATTCAACGTAAATTTAAACGATCTCATCGAATCGTCGAGACGGGCGGAATGTTTGTTTATTTTCAAATCAAACGTCACTTGAAAACAATTGTAATAGAATGGAAGAGTGAAATGTAATAGCCTTTTAAATAAAGTTCAATCCTTTTTTGTCAGTCAAAGCACGAGGTTCATCTTTCTTTTTCTTCATACTACGTAGTTGCTCAATTTTTAGACACTATTTCCGATCTTTATTTTAATGATATTTATTTGTGCAAAACAGAGAAAAGATATTTCACAAAAATCTAAACAGACACAAATAATTACAAATTAATAATAATTATCCTAGATTCCCTACACAACACAACACACATACATACAGTCCACTCAAAAATCAATCATTCCGGACAACGTTGCAGAGTTCCAAAATTCCAAAATGCCGACGGGAATTGGAGAATCACATCCCCGACGGCACTTGAAGTTTTTCACTGAACACTCAACACAACACAACACTTTAACATTTATCCCTTTTTTAAAAACACATTTCAACATAAACACTCAATAATAATAATATATCCCTTAAACTAATCTTAACATAAATTACATAAACAAAATAAATAATAATAATAAATATGTAAATAACAAGAAAATGAATATATCAAAAAAAAAACTTACTGAAGATGAATTGCAACAACAATTCAAAAGAAGGCGGATTCATGGCTTTACTTGAAAACGTAAACATCACACACACACTAAGAAGGCTAATTCGGCCATCATCAAAACACTAACCGTTCGGGAAAATTTCGTCGCACAGCATCGCACTGCACAACCAAAAATTGCGTACGCGGAAAACAGTTATCGTACAAAATAACACCACAAATTGTACCGAATTTGTTGGGAAAATTTTTTTAATGAACTTTTTAATTTTTTTTTATTTTCCCAAATCTTTTTTTTGTTCTATTTTGTTTGCACTGCACTCGAATATCACTTTCGCGAAACCAAAACCAATCGATGGACATCAATATGTACACACGCACGTACATATATACGATTGTGTACTTGCGCCGGTGTACACAACTCAAAATGAAATCGAATTTCGGGTGTAAAGGGAGCAGACAAAGATAAATAAATAAAAAACACTTACCTTTTTATTAATACAAAAAAAGGGTTAAAAAATGGATAACAGAAACTAAACAAAACTGAAAATCACTCCCGACGCGATTTGACCCAGTTTTGGTCAATGATCAAAACAAACTATTGCACTAGGCGAATTACGCACATTTTATCTCCCTTTGTTGCTCGTTTGTTAAATCGTCGTCCTTGTCACCTACATGAAATGTTTCAAAGTCCGCTTTCATACGTCGCATGTTTCGAAAGATTCAAGTGAGTGCAAAAGGGAGGGATAATGAAACAAAAAATACCCAATTAACCAAATTCCCACTGCCTGTGGGTAGCAATTTCATTGCAAGTTTTTGACATTTCTTTTTCTCCTTCTTCTTTCTTTTTCGCATTTGCTTCATTACTTCTTTCGCTGTGTTACGAGCACAACATTTCAGAATGGCGGATGAACTGAAATGGACCAAAGAATTAACAAGGGTGTATCGCCAGGATACTTTGCAAAAAAAAAAGAGAAAAACTATATAGTGAATAACCGATTGTCTCCGGTGCCGATTCTACTGTATACGACAGAACCAAGAACAATTAAAGCAACTTTGAATAAGTGACGCGAACATTATTAAATAAAACAAACTTAAATTTTCGTTTAAGATATATTTATTGACCGCACTGTTACTTCTATGTCTCAACTTGGAATGACCAACGCTTGTTTTTCCATCCATAAGGAAAACTTCCTGGTCCAGCTGATTTTTGGAGGCCAATCTTCATCCGGTCAACAACCCCTTTCGTAATTGCGGATTTTCTATGCAGCTACGATAAACCACATAGAAAAAATTCACCGCATAATCTTTTCCTCACAATGCATCCTCTGGTCAGCTGGTGTAATAGCCACCAACACATGTACACATACTCATAGCTGGGCCATGCTCTGAGGGCGTGTCGTGGGTGGAGCCAATTGGTAAAAAAACATCGCATTTTTTTCATATAGTTTTATATTATGACGAGTGCTTTCGTCTACGCATCATGTTCCTGCTGCTCTCCTGAGCGCCCAATTTTCTCGATCGGCTGTCGACGATGGGTGTTTTGCCGTCGGGTTTCTTGGCTGAACTACCGACGGGATCCATGCCGAGAAAAATGTGGATGCTAGTGAGGGAAAAGCAATATTTGAACAAAAATGTTCGTTGCGTTGCAACATCCTGCCGGGCCACAGGAAAGGACGTCCACTGCATTCATTTTGTCTCGTGTGTCGTCTTTGAAGTTTCAGTTTAGTTTAGACATGTGTCCTGGATGATGAGTTTAGCTGGCGGCCCCCTCTTCAATCAGGTGGGCAGTTGGCATGTACATGCAAAGAATAAAAACGTAGGTGTGGTGAATGGTGTGTGGCAATATTGGGTTATGAGTAGGTATTGGTTAGTTCTTTGTGATTTAGGTTAATTCAATATAATTAGAGCATTAGGTTAAATGTTTACATTCATAAAGTTTATTTATTATTATTTATTAATATTATTGGGTGGGTGTGTCTGGACATGCGTTTGGGATGCCTGTCCTAAGATACCATTGGCAGAAGGCAAATTTTAACTATTGGGCGCTTCAATGTTGTTGTTGCCGTCTTGATTGTGACGACGCGGATCTTGCCATCTGCCCCAGGATGAGTTGATTCGATTCTTCCAAGTCGCCACAGGGTAGGCGGTGTTTGTTCGTCAGGTAGGATTACCAGCTGTCCTGCTTTGAGCTCCTCATCTGAAGTTAGCCATTTTGTGCGCTGTTGAAGCCGCACAAGATATTCTGACTTCCATCTTTTCCAAAAGTCTTGTTGGATCCTTTGAAGAAGATGCCATCTATCTAAGTGGTTCTCCTTGATTTCTGATAAGTCCTTTTCTGGTGTTGTGTTCAACGACGTACCAATGAGGAAATGTCCCGGCGTTAGAATCGACAAATCTTCGGGATCATCAGTTATCGGACAGAGTGGACGCGAATTCAAACATGCTTCCACTTGAGCTAATACTGTCGCGTACTCCTCGAATGTTAGTGTGTAATGGCCGATGACTCGTTTCAGATGGTGTTTCATAGACTTTACTCCCGCTTCCCATAGCCCACCAAAGTGCGGTGCAGCTGGAGGATTGAAGTGCCACTTAGTTCCATTCGCCAGCAATTGTTTTGCGATGTCCTCAGTCCATTGCTTTGACAGCTGTGTTTTTTCTGTGTCCAACATCTTAGCAGCTCCTTGAAAGTTTGTTCCACAGTCGCTGTATAGGTTTGCGCAGATCCCCCGGCGCGCCGTGAAGCGTTTAAAAGCGGCAAGAAATGCAGGAGAACTATAATCGCTTATGAGTTCGAGGTGCACTGCCTTCGTTGTGAAGCAAATAAATATTGCAATGTAAGCCTTCGTTACTTTGTTACAGCGACCTTTCCATGCCTTTAATTGCACTGGTCCAGCATAATCGACCCCAGTTGTGTGAAACGGGTGAGCCTGAGTGACTCTTAATGCCGGTAAGTTGCCCATTTTTTGCTGCATATGTGGAGCTTTGTGTCGATAGCATCGGAGACAATTACGAATGCAGCTTTTCACATTTGATTTTAAATGGAGAATCCAGTACTCATGAGTTGTTGTCCTCCATGGAGCGATTTCATGTGAACATCGTGCACTATGAGGGTCGTTAATACATTTTGGGAAGGCAGTATTATGGGGTGACGCTGTGCATATGGTAAATCTGCATTTTCCAATCGTCCCCCAACTCTCAATATCCCGTTTTCGTCGATGATGGGTGAGAGTCTTGCCAATTTACTGCCCTTATGAACCGTCTCGTTCTTAGAAATTCGAGTAATCTCGTCGACAAAGAATTCGTGTTGGACGGTAGCTATCAACCGCATTCGAGCTGATGTGATTTCTTCGACCGATAGAGGTCCAGACGTTCGTGTTGATTTCCTACGGGCGTTTTTGATGAAGCGAAGCCAATACGCTGTAACTCGTACTAATCGCTGTAGTGATGAAAACCTGGATAAAAGTGCATTGGTCTCAAAGGAGTTTATATGGATGCAGAGCTGAAAAATATTTTTTATGTGGTACCCAGATGCAATAAATTCATTTTTGACCTTAAAAACTCCTGATGGTTTCGTTTCCAAATCTGTGTTAGGTATTTCATATACTGGATGAGATTGTTCCTCAAAAGTTTGCAGGAACTCAGGGCCATGCCACCACTGATGATTATTGACGAGCTCTCTTGGTGGCATTCCTCTCGATGCTATGTCCGCTGGATTATCCTTCGAAGGAACGTATTTCCAGCAGTTGGGGTTGGTCAATTCTTGAATTTCGGAGACTCTGTTTGCGACGAATGTGGTCCGACTATAAGGTGCTGTTTTGATCCATGCAAGAGTAATTTGTGAGTCAGACCACGCATAGATGCGTGCCCCTTGTAGATCCATGGTCTCAATGGTGTGTACCAACAAGTGTGCTAGCAACAACGCACCACAAAGCTCCAACCTTGCTAGAGATTTTGTTTTAAGAGGTGCAACTCTGGTTTTTGAAAGCAGCAAATTTGTGAATGTTGTTCCATCGTTTATGACTCGAACATATACGGCTGCAGCATATGCCTTTTCGGACGCATCACAAAAACCGTGGATTTCAATCCGAGACTCGTTGGTGAAACGTATCCAGCGTGGTATCTCGATGTCATTAAGAGCACTTAGATCAGCCTTCAGGTTATGCCATGAAGAGATGATTGAAGGTGAAAGATCACTATCCCACGTTTGATGTTCCTTCCAGATATCCTGCATCAGGATTTTGCCGAGGATGACACAAGGAGACATCCACCCCATTGGATCGTACAAACGCGCTATGTCCGACAGGATTGTTCTTTTCGTAGTTCGTTTTTGTTCCGGCAGAGTCAGTTTGAAGGAAAATGTATCCTTTCCAGGATGCCACTGGATCCCTAACGTTTTTATTTCCGTGCCTTCGTCGAATGACAGCGGTACTTTTACTTCCCTATCAGTTTCTGGAACGGCTTCTAACATCGCCTGATTATTGCTAGCCCATTTTCTCAACGGAAACCCTCCACGCTTCAGCATGCTAATGAGTTGTCGTTGCATTTCCAGAGCTTCATTAACTGAGTCTGCACCATGAATGACGTCGTCGACGTAGAAGTTCTCTTTCGCGATTTTTGATGCAAGCGGATAATCGTCTCGTTCATCTGCAGCCAGTTGTTGCAAGGTGCGAATCGCTAAGTACGGTGCTGCAGCAGTGCCAAAGGTGACGGTATTTAGCCGATAAGCTTTAACATTTTCGTCTTCCTTGTCTCTCCACAAAATGAGCTGGTAAACAGAATCATCTGGAGTTACCCAAATCTGCCTATACATTTTGTTAATGTCAGCTATAAACACTACCTTATGCTTTCTGAATCGAGTAATGTGTTCAAATATGTCGTCTTGCAATCTAGGACCAACGAGGAGATGGTCGTTTAGTGACGTACCATTTGAAGATTTGCATGACGCGTCAAATACAATTCGCAGCTTGGTGGTGGTGCTGGATTCCTTTACCACTGCATGGTGGGGAACGAAATAGTGAGCCGCCAGTGATGCGGGTTCTACTTCCGTCATGTGGCCCAACTCCTTGTATTCCTCCAAGACCCTTTTGTATTCCTGATGGAACAAAGTATTGGAATTGAATTTTTTCTCCAGTTGAAGATACCTTATCCTCGCCGAGTTATATGACAAACCCAATGACGGTCGTGTTCCCTCCTTGAATGGAAGCTGAACCACATATTTCCCATCTGCCTGACGTTGGTGAGTGCGACAAAAGTGCGTTTCACACTGTTCGTCTTCAGGAGACAGCATTTTTTTCCTTCCTATTTCCTCAAGCTCCCAAAATTTTAATAGAATTTTATCTATATCCCTACTTTCGGTAGTCATGTGGAGAGATGTCTTAATTTGATTGATATAGGAAACACCGCCAGACAGTACCCATCCCAGCTCAGTCTTTTGGACCATAGGGGAACCTGGTGCTCCCTTGATCACACCTTCAAGAATAATTGATGGATAGATGTCAGCGCCAAGTAAAACATCAATTTTGCTTCGTTTGTAAAATGTGGGATCAGCAAGTTGAAGATTTCGGATATGATTCCAGTAGGTGCACTGGATATTCTTCGTCGGCAGATCCGCTGTGACTTTGGGTAGGACCAAAGCATTAAGCTGAACTTTAAACTGCTCGTTTATGTTAGAGTATATTGTGAAGGAGACCTTGTGCTTGGAAACACCTGTGTTGTTTTCTCCAATCCCTAATATGTGTATCTTTCCCTTTTCTCTCTTAAGCTTTAATAACTGAGAAGCGGACTCTGATATTAAAGATGTCTCCGATCCAGGATCCAGAAGGGCTCTCAGCAACAATGGTTGGCCAACGGTTGTGAAAACCTTGATGAGCGCAGTAGCCAGAAGAACACTTTGTACCTTATGGTTTTCGGCAATGTACGCGTTATTAACTGATGTCATATTAGTGGAGCAAGTTGACTGCTCTGACGTTTCAGTCTGCGAATTCTTAGGTGAAGAGGCGGATTGTTGAGAAGGCGTCTGGATCGTTCCTGTTGACCGTGAGTCATGAGCATGCATTGCGCTGGCTGGTTCATTAAGATGCAGCAGCGAATGATGCTTTTGCTTACACTTAAAACACGTGAATGCGCTTGTGCAAGTTTGGGTAGAATGCGCGCTTGAGAGACAATTGACGCATAACTTATGTTTCTTTACGATCTCTTGTCTCCTCATAGGATTCAATGCTTTAAACTTAAAGCAGTTTCGAATTGCGTGAGAACCTTGGCACATTGAACACTTGGAAACTGTTGAGTTGTGCAATCGAACTGTGCGGACGGAACCTCTATTTGATTTCGACTGAGCGAGCGTTGGAGCGGAATGTCCAATCATCTCTAGAGTCAGTTCAGTTCAGTTTAAATGCATTTTTATTTAACTAATTAATTTACTCTTACATGCTAGACAAAAAAATGCTTAAAAATTAGCTTAAATAACTTACAAATAAACTTATTCTAACTTACTGGCCCCATGCGGGCGCTCTAAGCTAAACCTAACACTTAAACTATGTCTTTCGACGAATCTTACATTCTAATTTTATATTCAATATAACATTACTTAATACTAGAACTAAGAAAATCAATTTTAACTAAAAACTTAGTAAATGGACCGTTTTTTTATATTATAAAAACTTAAAATTAAAAACTTATAGACTACCTAACCTACTTACATCTAATACATACACACACATACATATACATATACATCCATAATACCTATATACTTAATATATAAGTATATGCATATATATATATTTTATTTTATTTTTTTTTTTAATTTTTCATTTTTATTTATTTTTTTTGTGTTTTTATATATATTTTTTTTTCTTAAAAACTAACTTAATCCTACCTAAAACTATGTAAGCCGGCCATGGCTAATAAAATAGTCAGACGACCGACTTTGCTTCCTATGGAGCTACCCAGTACTGGAGGAATTGGACGACGAAACTTCCCCTCCCTCAACCAGCCACCAAAATTGTTGGTGCTGCCGAGCAACATCCCTCATGTCGCGACTCCCTACCGCCCTACTGAACCGGAGACGCTCCGCACTGCCGTGTGCGACGTCTCTGTCGTAGTTGAGTCGCCTGTCCGCAGCTGTTCGAGCGACGTGGAAGATTAGCGGAACCGCCAATCTGTCCTGGACCAGACCTTTACTATCTAGATAGAGGAACGCTTCTGGAGGAATAAAGCCGTCAAAGCGAACTCTCTCGTGATACATATAATTGGGGTAGAAAGCCCCGGAGATCAGGTTGTTCGATGAGGTCATTGCTCTTGCAATGTGCCTTCGAGTTAACTTAATGACGAAATTGTCCACTCTTATTAGGTTCGCCTTATTGTATAAGACCTCATTAGGATAGAATTTTATGTACTCAGACTCTGGTGTTCTGTATAAGCGAAGACAAGTCCTAAGACAAGCCCTCTCAAACACCCGAATCTTTTCCAATAAACTTGCTCTCACGTTAAACCACATGGGTATCATCTCTAGAGTTCTTGCTCTCATTAACATAAAATCTTCTAACACCGTGTATGTTGGATAATCTGCATAAGATGATATATGTGATTCCCACAGACTGCGAGTAGTGAGTGGTAGTTTTTGTACAGTGTGGAAGATCAGTACATCCTCCCATGCTTCGACGGAAACGCCTAGATTTTCCAATGATTGTTTGGCTTCGTTTGTAGTATCTAAAAGTACCTTGATATCTTCAGATGATTCTTGAGACACCTTCGGTTGATTGAAGAGCAATTGAAATTTATTGTCTTTTAACAGTCTCAGATTTTGATATCTTTTAACCAATGTTGCCCAAGCTGAGTCAAAATTAAAGTCGGTAATAGCGGTGTTTCGCAGTAACCTTTCGGCTTCACCACTCAAATTGGCCTTTAAATAATGAAGCTTTTGCACATTGGTCATGGAAGCGTTTGTGTTTATTAAACTTTCGAATAGACCCTTAAATTCTGGCCACATTTGAAAAGACCCAGAAAATGTAGGAATTTTAATGGGGGGAAGTTTGAATTCAGGAGATGGAACCTTTGACCCTGTTAGTGAATTGTTAAGACCACCTTGCGCTGCATTATCGATATGCAACTGTTCTTTTAATTGTGAAGAATATTTGTAGTACAGTTCTTTTAATTTGTGGAACGTCAATTCGTCCATATACTTGGTCTTAGCCTCTTCACTAGGAGCTGCAATAATCTTTTGGTGTATTGCTCTGGCTTCTTCGAAGGACGATTCAAGATTATTTAAGCGCGCCTCACACATGTGCACCGATTTATTTAACTTATCAAGTGCCAAATATGCACTAAAATCGGCTTCTAGTTCTTGACGAATAATTTGGATTGAGTCAATCGAACTCGAAGTTTTATTTTTACTCATGATACCCAACAAATTTAAGACACACCCCACACAATAAATTGTCGCTTAGATCAACAAGGATCGATAAATTAACTATAGTTAAACTATTATACAAATAAAATGCCACACACCTGATGAAATGCGTTGCTCCCTCGATGCACCAATTCCTCCAGATCCACGGGAATAGATTGCACGTACCGAATTTCTTACGTAAAGTCCGACGCACAAGTATGTATATGTATAAGTTTGATTCACTAAAGTTGCACGCACTAAAGTACTATTTGCTAGTACGGACTTTGTCTTTTTACTTTTAATTGTCTTAGATCCGCTCTTGAAGGACCATTATGTATCGCCAGGATACTTTGCAAAAAAAGAGAAAAACTATATAGTGAATAACCGATTGTCTCCGGTGCCGATTCTACTGTATACGACAGAACCAAGAACAATTAAAGCAACTTTGAATAAGTGACGCGAACTTTATTAAATAAAACAAACTTAAATTTTCGTTTAAGATATATTTATTGACCGCACTGTTACTTCTATGTCTCAACTTGGAATGACCAACGCTTGTTTTTCCATCCATAAGGAAAACTTCCTGGTCCAGCTGATTTTTGGAGGCCAATCTTCATCCGGTCAACAACCCCTTTCGTAATTGCGGATTTTCTATGCAGCTACGATAAACCACATAGAAAAAATTCACCGCATAATCTTTTCCTCACAATGCATCCTCTGGTCAGCTGGTGTAATATCCACCAACACATGTACACATACTCATAGCTGGGCCGTGCTCTGAGGGCGTGTCGTGGGTGGAGCCAATTGGTAAAAAAACATCGCATTTTTTTCATATAGTTTTATATTATGACGAGTGCTTTCGTATACGCATCATGTTCCTGCTGCTCTCCTGAGCGCCCAATTTTCTCGATCGGCTGTCGACGATGGGTGTTTTGCCGTCGGGTTTTGCTTGGTTGAACTACCGACGGGATCCATGCCGAGAAAAATGTGGATGCTAGTGAGGGAAAAGCAATATTTGAACAAAAATGTTCGTTGCGTTGCAACAAAGGGGGTTCATTTTCAATTATGAAAGACTGAGCGCCAAAGATGAAATGAAAGAGAACTGTCAAATAACATGCAAACTCAAAGAAGGGGAAAGTTTTCATGTAGAGTTGCGCGCATCACTGAATGACAATTCAAAAGAAAATAACCAGAACATGCGCATTACACACTTGCGACGTATGAAAGCGGACAAATTGTTAATTACAAGAGTTTGTCTCATTTTACATGTCTAGTCAACACACTAACGCAACACACAACTTTTATGTCAAAAGAGGTACAGTAAGGTACAAGAGCGAGGACACTTGCGGACGAAATTCGTCCACCGGGCGGGAGCATGTTCGTGAACAAAGTGTATAACTAATATACATATATTTTTAGTTAAAATAATTATTTCATTTGTATTAAGATTGTAATTTATGTTAAAAGTAAGATAAATTAATTTGAAATTTAATTTAATGTAACAAGGAAAACGTAACGTAACGAAGTGTAAATATATTATTTAGTACATTTAGTATGACAGTTTGTAAAGGTAAAAATGGAAGTAATTTCCGGAAAAGACTAATAAAATCTCTCTTTGCTGTAACCCTTGAATCGAAAAGACGTGTTTCATTTAAAACCGCATTTTTTTGAACCCATTTTCCCCACACATAGTTAAAAGTATAAAAAGTTTCTAACTCTACACTAATCTAGGCAAAACCTTTACCCTTTACACCCCAACATAATCATTAATCCGTATTTATTACTTCGTATGAAAAGTTTTTTTTTTTTTTATTTTTATAATTTACGCGCGCCTAAGGGGTTAATACCCTTTTACTGTTGCCAGGGCGCGGGCGGAAAGATAGAAGGAGGAGAAAGGAAAATTGTTTTTGTAGTGGTTTGAAACTCAGGTGTGTTTGGTTTCTATGTTTGCTCTCCAGGGGTGGGAGTCCGAATAGGACGGAGAGTTTTTCTTCACTCAGAGTAATTCGAGATATAATTCCCAGTATTTTTTTCATTGCTTGAAACTCTTATAACTTATATAAGTTAATACAATAATTGAATTATAATACATATATGTATTTTGCATCTAATCTAATAATCCAATTTATTCATGAATTGTAATTTACATTTTTTCGGAACATACTCTGCTGATAAAACATTAATCGTGAAATGAAAAATTTACCCACAATGTGGTGAAATGAACAAATGTCAGTATTTTATTGAAGAAGGAGCAAATATAAATATAAGTGAAAAAGATGTCTATTGTTTTGATTTAATAAAATTAGTTTTTACTTTATAGAGCGATAAAAATGAAAAAAACGAAGAAATGTCGTTTAGGATGTGAGACTTACATACATTTTTACCGCCCAGGATGCAAGGAAGCCAGGTAAGTTTGTGTTATGTATGGAAAAAATATTTTTTGCATGCCATTTTATTACGGGGGTGGATAAAAAGTTAAACAATATAAAAAGTTAAATAACTCTTTAATCTACAGACAATAGTAAAGTATGAAACTAGATGATCAACACGCTTCTATCGCATTTTTTTTTGTTTACTTTTTTTGGTGGGAACCTGAATAACCTAGAATTCGATTTGAATGTTTGTCAGACGTTAAAGAAAAAAAGTGTACTTGAGAGAGACACTGTTTTTAAAATTTGTTAAATTGTGGCTTAAGGTATAAATTAATTACCATAGATTAATTACCGATGGTATGCAAAACTCATTCGCACATCTTCACTCTAAGCCGGAAATCGTTTTTTGGTGCATAATTAAAAAAAAACTTATTTGTCTTTTAGTTTTGTACCGAAAAGCGTTTTTTCTCTTAAAATCGGGGTGTTTAAATATGAACTTTGCATACTGTATACTAAATGATATAAGTATAAGGTGTAAGATTAAGACAGCCTATTTTGAAATTTGAAACAAAACCCCAGCGTTTATTTGAAAAGTTTTTATGTTTTTATTTCAATAAATAGTGTAGACATGGAAGTTACGTATGGAACACAATATCCGATAAATGGCCGCCTCGTCGCTGATGGTACACGTTTGTCTTTAGACGAAATTTTCGATGACCTGCATAGGTCGGCTCAATTGTTCTTGGATTGAACATCTCTACATCATACAATCCACACTCTTTATTTAAATAAAAACAATAACTTTTCAAATAAACACTGGATTTTTCTTTCAAATATGAAAATATGAGGTTTTTGTATTTATTTTATATTTTTGTATTTATTTTTAAATACGAATAGGTATCTAGGGTAAACAATTTTCCAATTAAGACAGTTTGAAATAGAATTAAGATAAATCTACCTATGTAAATGTAATATGTATAGCTAGCCTTAAGAAAGTTGGAATAAGTACACGCATGTAATATGTAGTATTAAGAAAACGAGTGAGAGCGAGATAAGTTTTGTATACAACTTTTTCTTTATTAACAGATAAAAAAAAATTAATTTATATCGTTTTTTTTGGGAACACAATTTTGAGTTGTTTTTCCCAAATTTGATCCAATATTCTTTTTCTCCAATAGAGAAATTTGGAGGAAAATGTGGGATTTACCTAAATTCAACAAGTCGGATCAAATCTGCGAAAAACACTTCGCTAACAATATGTTTGCCGGAGAAAAAAAAAGTTTGCATCGCTCGGCATTACCTATTAGTCGAGTTAGCGAGGTAGCAATTTAAGAGGTGTCCGTGTGTGAAAATGTGAAAGTTGAACTGGACGGTCCGGAGGACGGGGAACAAACTTCGGTGGCGTCGAACGAAGACGAATTGTTTTGCGATGTCGATGAACCGCTAAGCTGTTGGGAAGTGAACTCCAAAAGATGATTTATAAAGGATTCACGAACCCAGACAAGTAAGCGTTGATTCATATGCATGCACGCAAAACGAATTTAAAACTGCGTTTGTGTATTGCTAATGATCAGATAGCAAAAATGAAAGGAACTATCGAATCTTTTAAAAGAACTATAAGGCAAAAAACAAACGAATCTTGTTCCATGAAAGGCAGTTGTACTTAACAGAAAAAGATGTAATATGTTCCAAAAAAACTGCAGAGGAGAACATTTGCCATAGATTACCCGCCGAACTCAAAACAGTTCTGGAGAAGGTGAAATCAAATTTGGATAGAAAAGCTAAGGGTTGTAGGCATACAAATGAATTGAAAATGTTGGCACTTTAATTCATTTCACTTCTCCAATTAGATATACGAGTAGGTTGCTGCAACCATTTTCTAACCCACCTTCGGTGGCCAAGGCCACCGGGTAACATTTAGTTTCATGTCAAAAGCTTAGAACTCAAGGTGAGTCAGCTACCCTGCATCTATAAATGCTGCTCAATTTTGGCTGATGAAATGTCATTAAAGGGGAATTTGAACTACCGCAGAAAAAGCGGTATCTTAATTGTTTTAGAAGACTTTGGTGATAGCGAGTATCGCTCAAAATGGCCTGCGCACAATATTTTGGTGCTGATGGTTCAAGGCATTGCGAAGAGATGGAAACATCCCCTCGCTTATTATTTTGTTCGCACTTGTTGCACACAATTAGTATTAAAAAAATTTCAGAGGGTTAGCACTATTACTAGACGTAGATTTTGCTAAGCCCTACTTCATAGTTAATAGTAGTAGGATATTTTTTTCCTTTGACTCGCCTCATTTGATGAAATCTGTCCGAAATTGCCTGTACAAGAATGATATGCTTTACAATAATTCAGGCACTCAACGTGCAACCTGGAACGATATCGTCAGATTTTATGACATCGATTCCAAATTAAAATTTAGGTTAGCTCCAAAACTTACAGAGGCACATGTGCGGCCAAATAACTTTGAAAGAATGAAAGTTAAATATGCCTCTCAAGTCTTGAGCAATACAGTTGTAGCGGGACTTTTAACTTACTGCAGCTATGGTCTAGGGCCCACAACTGTAAGCGGCATAGCCGATTTTTTAATATTTTGTAATAATTTATTTGGTATTTTCAATTCATCTCTTCGTAAAGACGCAAATATGTTTAAGCAAGCCTACAGTGGAAATGAAGTTCAAACGCAATGTTTGTTAAACGCGCAACAGCTTCTACAATCCATTAAAATTCTGGATCCTGAAGGCAAAATCAACCAGTTCTATTTCATAAAGGGCTGGTTGCTTAACACCTTTTCTTTAACGCCTTTGTGGCGCAATATTAGATCTTGCGATTTTTTCTACATGTATACCAGGCATTTTAACCTGGATTGCGTAGAGAATTTTTTTAGTGAAGTAAGAAGCCATGGAGGTAAGGGTACGCGTATAACCCCCGCACATTTTTCGACAATTTTTCAAAAATAATGGGGTTTTCAATATTTGAAGATTGTGAGAACGGGAAATTGTAAATTGGTGAATTATATTGCATTCAAACAAATCTAGGATCATCATTTGGTTAAACACACGTCCTCGATACAAAAGTCGTTGGTTGGACATGACACCAAAAAACACGCTAATTGTAAACTTAAATTCGGACATAAATATGATAAGTTTTCTACAAGAAAACAATTTTATGTACGAGTATGTCTACGGTTGGCCTTACAAGAATTTGATTGTATTTGATAAATGCTACTTTTTGCTGCGAAAATTTTCCAAAGGACTTCATTTTCCATTATTTCCTCAGAACTAGGATATATTTTTTTTCTGTAACAAAAACTGCTGTCCATTTTTGAGGAACTATTTTTTATTTTTGACTTTTCAGAATGCGGCCTACAGGGAAAACCGAACATCCAGTAAAAGAAAAAAATCGGATAACGCACCGCTATGCATACCTCAAAGGTGGTGTGGAATTGCATAATCCAAGAAAGAAAAGACAATTTCCTTAAATTTATTTTATTTATTGAATAAAAAATTAAAACAAAAATCGAGAAAAAGGCTTTAAATAGTATTTAGTATTATATGCCTTTTATGTTACTTTCATTTTAAATTCATTACATTAAATATATCGCTAAACTAAAATGTATACTTTTTACTCACATGTATTTGATCAGCACACGGTGGTTCCATCCTGAGAACGCTTTTGCAGGAGCCATGGCATTCCAAAATCTACACACCATTGAGCTGTCGGATGACAGCGGGACTAGGGCTTGCAGTTGCCGGCGAATCGCTAGACTATTCCATCAGATTGAGGGTGTAGTGGCGTTGTCCTTATCTTCCTTTTTCCCAGATATTGACACAGTTCCTGTTAGACTTTTGATTCAAAGTATCGCCCTTGCTCATTGAGACCCCAAATCTGCTGACACAGGTGTTGACTCTCAGGTCTGCGACGGTCTTAGCCATTTTTTGCAACAATTCTCGACATCTTGTTTTGCGCTTATCCAATAGAAACGTCATCTTATCTTCTTCATCATCTTGTTTATCCCCAAATGAGGTTCCGTCATAAATTTCATGGAGCGCTTGGCTGACTCATGACCAGGGGACGATTAGCTGCATACGAGATGTTGTTCCATCTGAACTTTCCCATTTTCACTTCAGAAAACACAAAGCGAGTCTCACTGTGCCGAATACTCTTATGCTTTCAGAGTTTGCCTCTGTCATTATCTTCCTGTTGGGAGGAACGGATTTCATCTGTACTCCAACTCTCTACTGGCTTAGGAAAGATCCTGGTCTTTCATTACTTCAAAGTCGTAACCTTGCAACTGCTCGATCCATCTCGCAACTTGGTTTTCAGGGTTCTTAAATTGAAATAGCCATTTCAGAGTTGCGTGGTCTGTCCGAAGAATGGAATTTTTGCCAATAGAGATACTTATGGATATGTTGCGTCCACGATGACCATTTTTCCGGCCCCCAAGATGGGGGCATTGCACAGTTGCCGCTTGAGTTATTGAAATGAGATCACCTTTCCGTAAGTTGATGCAGGTCGGCCTTTTCCCGTAAGTTGATGCAGGCTTTTTGCGATACTGGTAAAATCTTTTACGAATCTTCTGTAATACGTGGCGAGCCCCAAGAAGCTTTTAAGTTTGTAATTACCTTTAAGGGCATGCCAACTTTTTGCCGCTTCGATTTTGTCAGGATCCGTCCTTACTTCTTCTGCTGATATAACGTGGGCCAGATTTCTTACTTCCGGACGGAAGAAGAAACACTTTTCTGGGTTCAACTTGAAATGAGGGCTTCGCAGCTTAAATACTTCCTTGAGATTTTGCTCCTCGAATGTCTTGGCTATGACGATAGCGTCATCCAGATATACTGGATAGGTTTTACACGTGAGCCCTTCAATGTTCGTTCTATTCATCACTCGAAGATGACCGTAGCTTTGCACAGTCCAAACGGCATCATCGTAAATTGTCAAAGATCGCTTCCTGCGTTGAAGACAGTTTTCTAATGATCCTTATGATCTCTACCTGCCAGTAACCGCTTCAGTTCAAGAGTTGAAAGCCATTTCACTCCAGAAAGCTTATCCAAAGTGTAGTCAATTCAAAGTAGTGGGTAGCTGTCCTTTTTGATGACAGCTTTGAGACACCGGTAGTCTACACAGAACATTGTGCTGCTGCCTTTATTCTTCACGAGGACCTCTGGAGATGCCCATGGACTCTGTGATTCCTCAATCAGCCCCTTAACTTTCATTTTCGATACCATATCGGCTTGCTACTTGCTACTTGCTACTTGCCACAAACCACTTCGGTTTTCTTTGCCAATAAAAGGCGTCTTGTGCAGCAAATATATAAGCGTACTTACCGATTAGTTTTCTTGCCAGGATACCCTGCCCTCGTCAACGTCAAAAGAAAATGCATCTAGATCATATCCATTGTTGTTCAAAGCGTCCTGAAGTCGGAGTATCAAGTCGCTTTTGCCTCCACAGTGCTGAGGTTTCACTGGCTCAACTCTGATTTGAGTTCGACGAGTATAAACTGCAATAGTGTTCGATCCATTATGGCTTTGTAAGCACACTCACAAAAACACTGTCTTTTTGTTTTGCTTTTCATTAAGTTCTATCCCACTTCTGTAAAATGTTTATGTGAGCACAAATGATAGAACTTATTCCCTTCAACACAATCGCTTTAATCAATACAATTACAATTTAGAATTCAATCCCTTTTCTCAACCACTTTTACTTTTCTTTATCTTTTACTTAAACCACTTTATCACTACTCGTAATTCACATTTCAAATTCCACTTTACAACAGACTTGCATATTTTGTTGGACGCTGATATTTATTTCCCCCTGAAGTCTTTTGACAACGTTGCGTACCATCTAGTATTCCATACATGTTTCCATTTTACTAGAATATTCGCCAACAGTTTACATTATTCAATGGTATTCAAATATGGAAATCTTCTGCTATGGAAATATAGATGGCGGCGTACACATTCAAAGGGATATCACAATAAATTTTAAATCAATGAGTTTTTTTTACTTAAATATCTGGTATAGCACTTCTTATGTTTACAGCTGTAGGATTACATACTGTATCTGATGTAGTTGAACGATTTTTGTTGTTCTCTACATGGCGGTTCACTTTGGCGATGCAAACACTGCATTATAATAATAGGTCCGTTTGTTAACTTGAAAAATCGTACAAATTTGTACAAATTCGTACAAATTTTCTCAAATTCCTGTGTGTTTACTCCAAAAAGTTGCAACAAAGAGAGCCGATGAGGGAGAAAAACATTTCCCCTCCATTGAAAACGTTTCTATGGGTAAGCTGTGTAACAGCTGTCAAAGCAAACAGCTATTCTTCGAAAGAATGTGTTTGATTTTTTGTGATTTATTGTGGTTCGTGTTTTGATTAATTTTGTGCGCACATTGGAGCAAAAACCAAACAAAGTTTATATGGTGGAAGACCCTAATCAGTTGGTAGAGGACTCTCAGAAACTTGTATGGTTAGATGCCCCACAAAACGTTTATTGGCGCTCCTCGAAAAGCACCAAGGCAATGTGGGGAAGAACTTCGAGTTGAGCACAAAAAAATGTGCAAATTAATAAGCATACAATTAACATCGGCGGGATATAAATTCTCGGAACTGCAAGTTCAGGCCAAATACCGCAGCTTGAAACGGCAATACAAAAAACTAAATTGCACAATTCGAAGTCTGGGCGGGATAGGGTGACTTGTGTGTACCAAGTGTATGTATTTCTGCTTATTACTTCTAAAATCAGTTGATTATTGCAGTTATGATTCCTTGAAAGGGTTGAGTTAGACACACATATTTTCCCGAGGTGTTTTCCCCGAATACACACTAGACAGTGAACAAATTGAGAAGAAATGGTGGAGACGACTGGAATGAGCTCGGTAGCTACAATTGATAACAGTGCACCGCCTACATCTTCATGCTTCCAACTTAGGTATAAAAAATATATTTTTTTTTGTAAATACATACCTATAATTCAGTATTTATGTTTCTTTTCACGTTTTAAAAGGTTTTAAAGGCAGAAGAAGAAGTATGGAAAGTCAATTCAAGAAAAAACCTTGGAAAAAGTTAGACAATTCACAAGCGAAAAAGCTGCTTTTCACGCAAAAGTTTTAGACATGCTGTAGAAAAGAGACGATCGTGACGAGTCTAAATGTAAAAAAACAGTACCTCCGTTCGCAGTTCCTTGCTTTTGATATATAGGCGAATTTTTAAAAACCCAACTATCGTGAGAAGAATATGACGAATATGATAATGCATTTTTTCTTCTCGTCGCAGATAGCTTGCATGGTATATATGTAGTCATCTTTGCGATGTTGTGGTGGATCACTGATTATATAAGTTCCATCAATACAACCTGAGGTGGAAAGAGTAATTTTTACAGAATGATGCATAGTGAAGTCTTGTATAATCTACCTATTGCTCTGGAAAATCCATTTTTATTCAGAAAGAATTCACCAGACTACTTTTTTTTCTGTTTGTTGGGCCACTTTATGAGTCGGAGCACATGCTGGTTATGAACGTAGTTGCTCTGTTTATCATGTGACAAACCGTCCAAGGGGATAGATTGAACCGATCAGCTATGTCCTCATCGACCTCAAATAAAATAAATATTTAAAAATAATTGCAGTAGAAGAAAGCGAAGAAAATATAGTAAATAAAATAAGAACTCCTGAATTTGAAAACTCAGATGAAAAATTATTTCGCATAATGCCAGATCAGCAAAGTTAGGAAGCAAAGCCCATCCTAATAAATTCAGACCAGTTTTATAAGAAAGTAGAATTACAAACTACAATAGTAGCAACAGCTTTCCACAACAAAACATTACGCTATTGAACTTCCGATCAGTCCACACTTCAAATAACAATAATTTTCAGGACAACAATTTGAATAATGTTAATAGTGTTTCACCATGATCAAGTTGCTATAATATTCGAAATTCCCGTAATTCTTACGAATTTAGCAACTATCCTTACCTTCAAGAATATACCTATAGGTAACAAATCAGAGACCACATACAAAAATACAGAGTCGTGCTCATAATAGTTCTGTAAACGTTAGGTCAAGGAGCTATGAAACCTGCAGCTCAGGGTCAAATAGAAATAGGCAAAGAGATATAAGTATTGATCAGATTGAAATGCTCGAAATAGAGTTGAAGAGTTACAAGACTGTTACAAGATTTTATCACCTCCGAAATTGCTACAATGGGAACTACTTTAGCTTTATTATTTAATAACCCTTTACACCGTATTACATAAAAATAAATTATCAGTTGAATCAAAGGTGCAACTGATATTCATTTCAAGAAGTCAGACCTTAGCATATGTTGCATAAACTAAGACTTGAAAGAAGATTAAAAAGAAGTCAAATCAATCAGGGCAATTATTTTTATTATTATATTATATTATATTTTTTAAAACGTATAGATACCCAGGGACACACAAAAATAAGGTAGAAAAACAAATTTCGAAATTATTATCAATTCAAGTATTCCATACAATGCTCCAATATGGGTTATCCCGAAAAAAGTAGTGGTCTATAGTCCACTGACTAACTCCATTAATAAGACTTGTGTTCTATACTTGGACGATGTCTTATCTTTTCGACATCGTTCCAAGGGCATATCGATTTTAGGAAAAAGGTATTTATAAGACTTCGATAACATAATCTAAAAGTCCAGGTCGATAAATGTAACTCTCTTAAAGGCGAAACGACATATCTCGGACATATCATATCAGCACAGGGTAAAATAAAATAATTGTTGGGTTTTACAGGTTTTTATAGGAAGTTAATTAAGGAATATTCGAAAGTAGCCCTTCCAATGAGTCGATATCTACAGAAAGATAAAAGAATAGATATCACAAACGTGCGGTATATAGATTCCTTTAAAAAAAACTTAAAGAACTCATGTGTACTTGTCGAATTTTAACCTGGGTACAGCGCTCTCGCAAAACAACCCAATTGTAGTTGCCTCAGAGACTTTAAAGCGCCATGAGACTTATTAGAGCACTGTGGAAAAAGAAATCGTTTCATTAGTATGGGCTACAAATATTTTAGACCATATTTGTTTGGTCGAAAATTCAAAATACCAACGGCCTTTAGTCTTATAAAAGGAATCAAATGCTAAGTTACAGCCAATTAGATTGGATTGGAAACTTTAACAGCTGCTGAAACATAACATTTAGAAAAACTACTGGTTTCCTAAGTTTTATACATTTCTACTGGTATGTTCCTATTTCTGGAGCTGAAATAAAATAAAATAAATGAATCATTGGTGTTCTCTGATATTCAGAGGACTAACTACTAACTACTGCCAGAAATTAGTTGCACCAGACTTTTACCATTGCTATATCCTACTTCCTCGACAATGTATATGGTAATTGGCCTCAAGAAATCGTTTATTGTGCCGAAAGATCTCAATTATAATCAACAAAATTATTGCTAAAAATTCACCGGGGGCTATTGTATTTGTACGTCATTTTGTAGCGATTCTGTCAAACTCCAATCACCGTCGAGTGGAAGATTGTTCCACGCCTTTCAATAATAGCCGTTGACTGCTCACTTTTCGAATCCAATTTTGGATTTATCTTTGTAATTCTTGTTCATGACAGAGATGTATTCCAAAAGGCAAACTGAAATAGATAGTTGGAAGCAGTCACAATCGTCAACCAAAGAAAGCATATCTCGAATAAAACATCAGGTTCAATCAATATCAATCTCTCTGCTCGAACTGAAGTGCCGCTTTGGCATAGTGGAGTCGTATTTTAAACAATTATTGGCATATCACACACAAATCAAAGGCGTTTGCCCTGATGATTCCGCACGTAGTGAATAGAATAATAATAATTTTGGCAAAGTTAGGAAATGAAAAGCCAAATATTTCCTTTGAGGCAGCTTGATCTGCACTCCAAGAAGTAAACCATCTACCGTCAGCGCTTACTTCATTTCAATGGTAAGTACCGAGAGTATAAAAACTTTATCATTTAAATTATAAAAATAGTTTTTTTTTTTTTTAATTTTAAAGATTTCTTGACACTGCTTCTCCTTCTCTCGTTGTCACCTAAAAACAGCAAAAAAACATGCATGATCGCTCCTTCCGGGTTCCTCCAGCTGTCATCGACGCTGTTTCGAGTATACAAATTAGCCGCTGAGGGCGCACCAGTTACAAAAGGGATAAAGGGCCCTACCACATTACATTACATGACATATAATTATATTACAATCACCACTTTCAAATCTCTTGTTGATAATAATCCTAGCCTTTTAAAAACTGACAAGTTTAACAATATGTTGACTTGTCTTACCGGCCTTTTAAGTTACATAAGAAAATTATGAAAAAGCACTTAAACGATTGAAGGAGCATTAATACAATACAACGACGTATCTACGAAGTATTTACAATTCACTCCAGTTCTAAATTTCTTTCATATCGCAATGAGTAAGGTTGATTCAGAAACTCAATCGAAATGAGATGGACTGTTGGAGTACCGAAAACTTCCTACTTGGAAGTTATCACAAAATTATAAAAAAAAATCTAAGCCTAAAATTATTGGCACTTAAAAAAAATCGAGAACTCTGACACCCTGTGATGATTTTTCAAGTGCTGTGACTGCAAATCTTTATTTTTCTTCGATTTTTTTTTGCACGTAACCCTGAGTAGCTCTTCTGTAAATTACGGTCCAAAATTGAGCTTTAACTGCCATACCTATGAATTCAGAACATTGCGAGAGCCCATGAGAAGAACTGCACTTTGCACAAGGTGTAGATGACAAAACATGAATACTTTTTACTACAGCGTTCCTTGGTCGACAGTTTTCAAGAACGTTCACCTTTCACCTCACACCGGCGATCCACAAATACTAAAAATTGATCAATGGTAGGATAATCTTCTGTAATGCTATCTTCCGACCACGCCTGACGAGTTTCTGCGTCCAATTTGTTGATTAAAAAATAAATGAGCCACGCAAAATACCTGTGCACCAAAAAGGCAAATCATATTTCATAAATGTTCTCAAGCTACAATTTTATCATCTCCATCTGATATTTTGCGTAGAAGGTTTACATTTTATGTGTGAGTTGATGGTAGCTCCATAAATGCTTTAACGTGGCAATTTATGATAAAGCGATAGATGATGATAGCGTAACTGAAACATCGGCAGAGTCTGTATATATTGAGAGTTTTATTAAAGAACCTTTCATATGACCACGAGTTAACCGAAAAGCAGACAAAGAAATTTGTTAACTTATAGTGACACAAACAAAAAAGACAACACTTTATTTGATATTTTAATAAATTTATATCTATATGACTTCGTCGTTTCGTGGTTCTCTTGGAACTAAACTTTTAACTTAACAGGCCAGATCAGACGCAAGCAAATTGAAATGCGCTAACTAAGAACTGCGAATTCTGAATTTGGTATCACGCTTGGAACATGAACTATAAACTATTTACGAGTATGTTTCTGATAAAATTGTAGCTTGAGAACATTTATGAAATATGATTTATGATTTGCCTTTTTGGTAGACAGGTATTTTGCTGTGTTATGTTCTTACGATACGAAACATGAATTCTTTGTAAAACTACGAGTACCTCCCCCCTTTAGTGGGTTCTTAACCATCTAATTTTAAACTAAGTTGTCTTCATTGACATTTATGCTATTAGTACATTTACATTTTCTACATTTTACATTTTTAGCTACATAAATTCTTAAACTAAGGTTCCACTTCAAAACGTCAAACTCTGCGTCTAGGTGCTAATGCTGGTCTCCTATGACGAAACCAATGTACAATGCCCATCCCAATCATGCCAGCAGCTAAAAGCATAGTGATGATAGTCATGTGCGCTCAAAAACGGGGATATCGGAAACGCATTTGTGTGGTTCATAAGCTCTTCAATTCTAGTACTGAGATCATCAAGCTGTGTCTCGGGTGGCATTGAAGTCGTAGAAGTGGTTCTTCCATTTCTTTTAATTATCCAGTTGCTGATGTTTGCGGTCGGAATGAATGATTTGTTGATAGTATAGTTGTACTCGTGTTGACCGTTGAGACTCGTATATGGTAGTTTGAGTGCACATGACTTACGGAACTCCAGCAAACCATTGCACTGAATATTTATTCTTGTAGTATGTAGCAAATAAGATGGCCTGTTACGCCAGATGCTACCGAAAACATCCACCCATTAGATTTGCTGAAAGCTATCCATTGATTTTGTGAATTAACTTCATTAACTTGACATCGAGATAAAGCGTTATTTAGCTACGTATTAGTTGGATGGAGCTGATTAAATAGATAATTTTTGGGTGATATTAACTTGCATGATCCCAACTCAATTGCTATTAGTGGGAAAAACCTATCTCTGGTCATCGAAACTGCAAGATATGGAGTAGATATGTCGACCAAATAACTTAAATTTTCATGTAGTATAGGAACTTTGACCAGATTATAGAGTTGAAATTCTTCAGCATTTGTTATGAGTAGTCGCATCTCGAAAACGATTGAGTTGTTCAAACAATGGCCTTTGGTTGAAGCCATTCTGTACATATCTACCAATCGTAGTGTTGGAGGAATTGAATTATCAATCAGCTGCAACAGCTCTCTAAATTGTCTTGGTGTTATCAATTTTGGATTTATTTTAGCATGATTCAAGTCAAACATAACGTCCAATAACACTTCCTGTATATATTCCACTTCCTATATATTGTGATAACCACTTAAATGTGAGCAGCGACATCTAGATTTACAGAGCAGAAGATGTCGATACTCGAAGACCAGAAGATTTCGATACTTGAATAACAAAGTCTCGACCATTGATGACTGGAGAGCGGAATAGAATTTTCTAGCAAATTGGAAATTGTATGGGACGCTGGATGGCGAGGATTGTTCTTGAAGTATGTCATTCGAGTATAAATACAAGCATCCCCAATGTATTCAAGTGAGTTCATCAGTTGAATTTGAAATGTTAATTAGGAGAAGTGATTAAGTGGTTTAAGTAAAAGATAAGAAAAGTATAAGCGGTTGAGAAATTGGATTGTATTGAGAAAAACAATTAAATAGTGAATTGTAACTGTACTGAATAGAGCGATTTGTATTGAAAAGAATAAGTTCTATCATTTGTAACCACACAAACATTTTACAATATTTATATATTAAATATGAAGTAAGAGCTGCCAATTCATGTTTTTGCTCGAACAGTGTTTACTTTGCTTGAATTCCATCAATTGTTCTCATTAAATGAAGATGAAGAGCCTTAAACTGTTGTTGGATTTTTAAGGTGTCTCTTTTCAAAATGTTGACCGTAGAGTCTGATATGGAATTCTGGCTTTTTAAAAGATATTTTGCATGGCGTTCATTTTCTTTTACTAAAGGTATTGGTTCTTCGATTCGATTAGCATCTTTCTGATCAAAAATTTCACACAAACTATGTGCTTCCAGTTCCAGTGATATGTTCCAACGATGTCAAACGGAGATCTTCCCACTCTTCTTTTTTCATATTTTGATCCTTGGGAACTATGTAAAAACTCATTGTTGCGCTCTATCACCGTAACAGCTTAAGATGTGATTTTATTTCGTTAAATTCAAACCAATATGTTGTTAAATTGTAATAAATATAAATATTCCAGAAGGCATTTATTATTTTTACCCCATCAATGTCTACGAAGTAAATACCAATGCCGTTGTCTAATTTTGTCACCACAACATGTTCATTTGCCTCTGATAGACATAACGGTAACACTAGAAAACGCACAATATTGACGTAAGCACGCTCCTTAAGTTAAATTTTTCCCAACCTGAATTTGTTTCTTTACTCGCACTGGTTTCATTTGATTTTGGTCTTATATCGTGATAAACATTTTTAGCAATCGAGTCCTCTATTGGCAATGGGCATAGATTGTGTATGGCTCTTTGGTATGTGCCATTTTCTACTTTAACAGTTGCCACTCGGATTAGATTGTCGCTTCCATAGCATAGGTGGAGCATTCATTTCTTTTATTACAACCATTGTCCCAGGTCTTAGATTATTGTGTTCCGTTTTCCACTTCATCCATTGTTGCAACAGATGCAAATATTCCTTTGACCAGCGTTTCCAGAAGTGCTGCTGTATGTATTGTATTTGTCGAAATTTATTCAGGCGGCTTAATTTAGTGTCTGTAACATCTGGTTCAGAAAGCGCTGTCAGTGATATGCCTATCAAAAAGTGTCCAGGAGTGAGAAGTTCCAAATCATTCGGATCTGTCGAAATAGGAGTCAGAGGTCTTGAATTTAATATAGCCTCCACTTGAGTGACTATTGTTGAAAGCTGTTCGTATGTTAACGAAACTTCCCCAAGATAGCGAATTAGTAGCCGATTTGACAGCAGCTTCCCAAAGTCCTCCAAAATGCGGTGATCGAGGTGGAATGAATTTCCAAATAATTCCATCCTGCAAACATATGTCCTCAATAGTAGATTGCACGTTTAGAATGAAAAGCCCTTCTAAACCCTGCGAGTTCGTTCTTAGCGCAAACAATGTTAGTTGAATTTTCGCAAAATATGGTTTGACAAACACCTCGTCTGTCGACAAATCTTTTTATAAAGGTTTCGGAAGACAAATCTCCAACAATTTCGATGTGAACAGCTTTAATTGAAAAACAAACAAAAACCGGCTGATAGGATTTTGATGGTGTTTTACCTCAAGAATCAACTCCTGAGTGACTCTCTCTGTTGATAGATTTCCCATCAGTTGATTAATCGTTGTTGGTTTCGATCTGAAACATTTAACACATTTAGAAATAACATTTCTAGCCATTCTGCCTACGCTCATTATTGTTTTGAAATGGCTATTAATGCGCGCAAATGTTTTTCATGTAACTGAATCAATACAAAACTGGTTTTTGGTAAAAGTTTTAATCTGCCTCCGACTCCTATTAAGTTGATTTTCTCATCGAAATACTTATCTAACGATGATATACTTGATTGTTTATTGACCATTCCAAATTTCATCAGTAGCTCATACTCATTGGGAAATGCTGTTCTCTGTACTTGAATCAAAAGCAGACGATTTCCTTGATATAATTCTTCAACTGTCAGACGACCAAAACTTCTCAATTTTCTATGTTTCCTCCAATTGTTATATAATGAAAAAAAACCTTGATTTAATAAGTTCCGAAAGAATGGATCCTCTGGATACCAGATCAGCTGGATTGTGTTCTCCTTTTATGGAACTCCATTGCTGAATATCTGTACATGCCTTGGATTTTGACTACCCTATTAGCAACATATGTCGCCCAAGTATACGATGGTGATCTTATCCAAGCCAATACCACCGTGGGGTCTGTATAGTAATATATGTTGACAATTTGACGATGTAAGGGTTGACATAGCCTTTTCACCAACTCTACCATCAAAACAGCTCGTTGTAATTCTAGCCTAGCTACATATACTTATTGAATTAAGGAGCCCCACCCTAGACTTCGAGCAAAGTAGTTGGGAGCAGATTTTGCCATCATTATGAATATATCTGATATATACACACGATCCATATGCGCTAAGACTGCTATCCGAAAATGCATGTAATTCAATTAACTTTGCAGAGAGTATAAGAACATAGCGTGGAATGCTGAGTTCATTTAATGCTGAAAATGCTGCACATATCTCCTCCAATTGTGAGCCTGATAAGGTAGTAACGTTTCATCCCACGATAGTTTAGTTTTCCACAGATCTTGCAGGAATAACTTACCAAGCACAATCACGGGCCGATCAATCCCAACGGATCAAATAATCTTCTGAAGTCCGCGAGAACATTTCTTTTACATATTTTTTCACACGCTTTGCTTATTAGTTCAGTTTTGAAACTGTATTTAAATACATCTTGTGATGGTTCCCAGATTAGTCCCAAAGTCTTAACTGCCTCTGACTGACAAAAGGTAACTAGGTTCTCCTTGTGCTCTTCTGGAACTTCTTTTAAGACCATTGGGTCATTTGCATAAAGCTTCCGCAATTCAAAGTTACCCATTTGAACCATTTGTTTAATTTCATTCAGTAATTCACGAGCTTCAGCTACTGTTTCTGCATCTGTTAGACAGTCATCTACGTATGTAGATATTATTTTGAATAACAAATGACGCTTTTCAGAATTTTTGTATGTTGTCTTCTGCCAATTTATTAAGACATCGTGTTGTTAAATATGGTGCAGAGGCTGTTCCATATGTTAAAGTATTTAATTGATATGTTTTTAGCGGATGATTTGATTGTGGTCTCCACAAGATTAATTGGTAAGGTCAATCCTTTTGTTTCACCAAAATCTGCCTGTACATTTTGCTCATATCACAGGTAAAAACATATCTATGCATTATAAAGTTAATAATGATAGAAAACAAATCAGGTTGGACTGTTGGACCGACCATAAAAATATTGTTGAGAGATTTGCCGCTGCTGCTCTTTGCCGATGCATCAAAGACAACATGAAGTTTTGTTGATGAACTTTCAGGTTTCAAAATACAATGATGATGAAGCATGTAATGTATTCCGATTATTTAATTCAGATTATCCAATATAACGTTCATATGGTCTAAAAACTCATACTCCTCCATCCTCTCCAAAGATAAAAACATTATTCTTGCCATCTCAATAGAATCTGCTAAAAGAGTTGTTGGATCATCTTTAAAAGGCAATTTTACGATGAAGTTCTTGTCCTCAAACGTTATATTATTTTTAAAATTATCTTCAAACCTGAACTCTTCCTCACTCTTTTGGTTTTTACCGGAATATCATGGATTTCTGTCTCCCGAAACCTTCGCACCAATTTATCCAATGTAGATAACTTGGGTTTCGTTGCAATAAGAGTGAAAAATGGTCCTTTTGGTAATTCCGTGCCTCCTGTAACTATCCAGCCCAATTTAGAGTTTCTCAAAACTGGTAGATTATATCCGCATCGTATCTCCCCCTGAAGGAGTAGGTCAAAGAAAATTTCTGCTCATCTGAGCATATCAATCGGTTCATTCTTATGGAAATTGGTGTCTGCCAGTTCCACTTCTGGGGGCATACTTAAAGTTGTAGCATCAAGTTGTATACTTGATTGGTAGTCAGTTATTTTTGGCAAAATTTCTGCATCATTGTTTGAACTCTGCAATGGTAAGCAGTTCCTTGCTATTTGGTTTCGTTCCTAACCTTTCTTCCCATAGGTGTTGAGTTTTCGTTGGAAATTTCCGCGAAAGCACGAGGATTATGAGGACATCCCAGTGTTGAACCGGCACATTCAAGTTCGATAAACAGAGCATTACCTCCGTTGATGTGTCGAGAAGTCTCTTGATTCACTCGGACCGCTCTTGTGAAATTGTTGCCTGATTGAACAAACACCTTAAGTAGGAATTAACCAAAAACCGCTCGTGGTCTAGTTCCCTCTATCAATACCCAGATGAGCTAATAATCTCTTGGCCTCGTCTGCAACACTTGTCCTGAGGTAGTGGGTTTTTTCTCTCTCTGGTAAGGAATTATTAGTATGAATAAGCGAATTGAACAAGTTTCGTAGCTACCGGAAAAGGTTGGCAAACTAATTTTAGGTAATTTTATGTCTACTCTTCTTAATGTGATGCTTGATTCTGCGTTGTATCATCTTCCTTCTGCGTTGAAACCTGAACCTTGTCCATACAATCTAACAAATCTTCCGTATAATCAAAATACATCTCCCTTATTTGGTCATAAGTCTCTCCAATTTCATCTAAATGTTCCTTCAATTTTGTAGACAAATCCATAAATTTTTCTAAACCAGACAATCTACCAAAAAGATAATTAGTCGTACGAGTTTTGAAACCCCTCTTCGCAAAATTGTATACATCTTTTTTCAATTGTTTCCACATTGCATGTAAGTTATTATTCTCCATATTTAATAATACAAAATACGAGATTAAAATTAAAAATATCCACTTACTGTAACTTGTTGATTGAAATTTTCCCTTTGCAACGCTTTGTGGGTGCTCCGCCTCTCAAATTTGTTTGGCACAGTTTTCAATGGGTTCTCTTATCCATTCCAGCGGGGGCTCCGTTTATGTTATGTTAATAATTTATGATCACTCGTGGCGATTTTGTGTTTAATTCTTATTATATTTGTTTGTTGTTGTTGTTGTAAAGTCGATTTGTTACACACAAGAAAATGAAAAAAAAATTTAAACAACGAAGAGAAGAAGAGAATTAAAAAATGTTCAAAAGATCCGGTTCAGATGGACCAAAATGTAGTTGATTAAAGAATACGGTATATGAAAATAAAAAACTATTGTAAGAAATTCCAAATTAAAATTACTCCGTTTTTATTCTTAAAACGTTATAAAGAAAATGTGATAAATCTGTTTATTGCTCTTTCATTTTACAGTACAAAATTTAGTCTATAATAAAATTCCCTTGGTTTGACATTTTGGTGAATTTGGGAAATTCCTTGGGAACAGTGATTGCATCCAACTTCTGCTTGTGACATCATAGTCTCCACCAATGCTTTTAAAGCGTCAAATCGGCCCACGATGTCATTCGAATGGTTTCGAAGTAGTCCTTTTTGAAATATGGATGTTCTAATTGTTGAGAAAAACCATCTCGAATTATGTTGTCGTTGTTATCAAATTGATCCCAGTTTTTTGTCAATTCTGCCAGTTTATCCTCGAGTTATTTGCGAGTTTTTCTTACCTCGCCGTCCTTGTTGTAATTGCGAACCATTCTCACAATTTGTTCTCCAATAAGTTCCTGTTGATCGGCGAAGTACTCCAAATTCTCGCCTTGGTTAGTGCTTTCGATATGCGACATTATTAATTTAAAAACTTTACACTGAATTTTATTGAAAAACCCTTTTTATTTTGTTAGTGACTGAATTCCATTTATTTGTTCACTATAAATGTAACAAGTTATCACTATAACTGTCCTGTCACGGTGGCCAAATTATGTTAACATTATAGTGACATAAACAAAAAAGACAACACTTTATTTGATATTTTAATAAATTTATATTCATTTAACTTCGTCGTTTCGTGGTTCTGTTGGAACTAAATTTAATCCGGTACACATTACAGGCGTGAGATCAGACGCAAGCAAATTGAAATGCGAAACCGTAAACTGCGAATTCTGAATCTGGTCCTACACTTGAAGCATGAACTATAAACTATTTGTTTCTATGATAAAATTGTAGCTTGACAACATTTATGAAATATGATTTGCCTTTTTCTTAGAGAGGTATTTTGCTGTATTATGTTCTTACGATATGAAACATGAATTCTTTGCATAACAAAATTCTTTCAGTCATTTTTAACAATGGATTGTTGTTACGAAATACAAGAAGTATTCCCGCATAAAGAGAATTTGGTAATTTGCACGTGGTAAATATTAGAAATGATTGTGAAATGTTCTTTAATAAAGCGCCATGCACCAAATTTGTCAGAGACTATAACGTCCTTCAAATATTTTTGATGCAATCGAAAAACTTGATTAGCGTTAGCAAGGTAAAATTTTGGCACAATGATCACCTTATAAGCTTCTTACAAAAACATCCTTTCGACCTGGAGACGAGTTACTAGAAAAATTGCGCTGAACCAAATCCAAAAAATCAGCAACTGTCCAACAATTTCACAGAGATGAAATCCAATATACCTCCAAAGTTCAAATGATCCGGCTCGGACCAAAAAGTGTATATTCAAGAAAACGAGAACCGCAAACCAATTATTTAAAGACAGGTGAGAAACGAAAAAAAAAGAAACGAGCTCCTCCTACGTTACAATAAGTGTATTTGTCTTAAATGTTACCCTCTTCAGCGTTGAGATCCAAATGGACGAGAAATCGACAAAATAATATTTTTGTTAATTAACTTTCATACAAACTGTTATATAATACATTATAAACATATCAAAATAAATGATGTCAAGATGCAAAACTGATACACGTGTGTATGTACGAGGGGCGTTCAATATATTCTCGGTATCGATATGAAGGAAAATGCGAATTCAATTTAAATTATTTTTATTTTTCAATATAATCTCCCCTAACATCAATGCATTTGTTACATCTTGAGATAAGCTTTTTTAAACCCTCAAAAAAATAAATTTCCTCTTTCTCTGCAAAATACCCATTTATTGCCGACCTGAGTTCTTCATCATCCGAAAATCTTTTTCCACAAAGACAATCTTTTAAATCCGGAAACAGGAAATAATCACTAGGGGCAAGGTCTGGACTATAGGGTGGGTGTTGGATTTCTTCGAAACCACAATCTCGCGCAGCAGCCTTGGAAACCCGCTCCGTGTGAACAGGAGCGTTGTCATGAAGAAGCAACACACCCGCTGCGAGTTTACCCCGTCTTTTCTTTTTAATTTCCTCCCGCAAATTATGCAAAGTGGAAGCGTAGGATGTGGCGTTGATGGTTTCACCTTTTTTTTGTACTCAATGAGCAAGATTCCCTTTCTCACTTTTTTCAGAGGCGCTGTGAGCATTCGTGGCACCCACCTTGCACTGACCTTTGAAAGGTTAAGATGGTCATGAAGAATGGTGTGAATGGTACCAATTGAAAGCTTGGTGATCTCTGCCATCATTTCACCTTTATTCGGGCATCCTCAAGAACAAGTTTTTCGACTTCTTTGATGCTTTCTCCCGTACAAGCAGTAGCCGGGGCGCCGGAGCGGGGGTCGTCTTCAATGCTCTCTCTGCCTCTCTTGAACTCACTTGAACACTGGTAAACAGCCACCATCTCTTCATGAATAGTTTTTTGATTTTTTCCTTGCTTAGTGAGAAATTTAATTACAGCGCGATGCTCAATTTTCACCATAATCGTCTCAGTTGCCATTATGATTCTGTTTAACTAGAGATAAAACGCGAATTAATAATCACATTTATATGAAATTTTACATGAATGCACTAAAATAATAGTATTACTTGAAAAATAAGTCAATTTATATATACAACCACAGCTTCTCCCGATACCGAGAATATATTGAACGCCCATCGTACATAACGATACAAGTACAATTTTGCTGTACAACGGAATTTTAACGGCTGGCCGTCCCACATAATATGAGTTGATTTTAATTCTGCCTCGATTTCGCTTACATAACATTGTATTAACCGCTAAAATAATAGAGATGTATCGGCAAGTACTGATATATCTGTCCCATTGTCAATGGAGAGAAGATGAGAGGGCCCCAATCGAAGCCTATAATTTAGGCGTGACGTAAGGTTTGAAGACCAACTCATATAATATACAAGGTGGCGCAAAATTAATAATTTTTTCACTAAATAAAAAAAATTATTTTGAGTGATGGAAATCTTTTTTTGGACCTTTGCAATTGTTTCAGTTAAGTGGAAAAGATGATATCCGCCAAGTGGCTGCCGCCAATATTGATACACATTTGTGCCCGTTTTATCGCATTTTCCATGTCTTTCGGCAAGATTCCCGGTGATAACTGTTCGCATTCCTGTCGAATATTCGCCTTTGTGTGGCCCGTGCGTCATCTGGTTGATGTTTCTTCGTTTTCAGCGATATCGGTAGCCACAGCCGCGATATTTGCGGCCGAACAACCAGTTCGGTGGCGGCCACGCCCTGCATGGTCTTCTGTGGTTCCACTTTATTCCAGTCGAGTAGGTAAACGCCGGAATGTTTGCCCAGTTGGCGCCACACCATTAGGAAATCGACGTCGAAATTCACACTGCGCTAACACCACCGACCGATTATTGGTCAAAAACATAAATACAATTATTTTACGCTCTTGCGGAGTGTAGCGCTCCATTGCTTATCTGTTTGTATACTGCAGCTATCTAGTTTACAAATGTCAAATGCAAAAATTATACCATCTTTCGATAGGGTAATTCATTTTGCGACACCTTGTATTTTCGTTATCGCAGATGCAAAACAAATTTTCAGCCAGGTTGAAATCGACTGATTTCAGTTCAGCTCAGTTCTTTCAGCTTAAATAAAGGAGCTATAATAGAATGAAATAAATTTGGCAAATACCTTACAAAATGAACTACATGCGTGTTGGTGTTGTATTGTGATTTGAATAAAGCGATTGTGTCTAACAAATTTTGCAGTTCTTTTAAACCACGTATATGTATATTTTACAACATTTTCACTTATGGGACCAAGTAGACGCATCAGTTTCTACCACAATCTTCTGGAAAATATGCAGACTATGAGAATTTTATTGGAGTTTTTATAACTGCATAACGGCAATTTCTAGTTCCAATTAGAAAATGCGATAACATTATTTCATGCTTAAGTTAAAAGTTTTATTGACAATGTTTCTGCTCTATTCGATGCACACAAGATGATTTGTAATTCCGTTATTAGTATTTAATTAGTCATGTCCAAAATAAATTCTGCAACTGTGCATTGTACAATAAAAATCTTCAGTACAGGCCTTATGGTAGACCTGTTTTCATACACGGGTGTGTGTCGCGGAGTTTCAGATCCTAAATTCTCTTAACTTACGGTTAGGCACAACTAACTTACAATAAAATTCGCAACATACCCCATGGGACCAGTCCGCCACACAATCGGAGACAAAATGATAAGTGGTAAGTATACTACAAATTCATATTCAATGTATTTTCTTAAATGATTATAAGTATTGGTGTCCAATTTGAGCAAACGAACATCGCATTAATTATTCGAAGAACTCGGTAGGTTTTGCAATACGATAAATCTGTCATGTGCCATTTTTTATTCTGATATGGATGTTAAAATGCATATATTATAAAAAAAGAAAGGTGGGTGGCCCTGGCAGAGTGAGAGCGTATTGGCTTCCAAATCGGATGGTTCGGGATTCAATTACAGCCACGGCCGAAAGAAAGTTGTGCGTCTACCAAGGGTCCAAAAGTATAGTCATATGGACAAATACAGCAATACAATGTCGGAGCACCATTAGAACGAATAGCCATCGACATCGCTGGGTCGTTTCTCGAAACCTTGAATGGTAACCGATACACCCTCGAGGTCATGGGTTACTCCAGTAAGTGGCGAAAGTGTTTGCCATCCCAAATCAAAAAGCTAAGACCGTAGCCGAACAGATAGTCAACAGCTGGATGAGCAGATTTGGGGTCCCAATTAGGGACGAAACTTTAAATCAAAAGTCTTCCAGGAAGTGCGCCAATATTTGGGAATAAGGAAGACAAGGATAACGCCACTACACCCACAATCTGATGGAATGGTCGAGCGATTCAATCGGACCTTGAATGAGCATCTATCTAAGGTCGTCAGCAACTGCCAGCGTGATTGCGATCGACACATACCCCTCTTCTTAATGGCCTACCGAAACGCGGTCCATAGTTCAACAGGACACACACCATCCGAGATCTTATTCGGTCAATCCGTTCGGTTGCCAAGTGAAGCAAAATTCGGATCCCCACCTACGGAGCCCAAAGAGGTGAACGACTACGTGGATGACTTGCGCAGCAGGATTCGTAAATTGCATGAAGATACCAGAAAAAAGATGAAGCTAGCGAGCGGCCGCATGAAGACTAGGTACGACATCAAGGCGAAATCTTCCGGCTTCCACGAAGGAGATCTGGCCTGGTTGTATAATCCTCAGCGTAGGAAAGGCAAAACAGCATTTTGTAGCTAAGTATTTATACGTAATTCAAAGAAATTTTTTAAGTTGATAGAGCTGTATTTGTGGTTCTGGCGATTTTTTCTTTTCGTATGTTGGCATTTGGCATCCTATTTGTTTTAAGGTGCTCATCGACTGATCCGGAGGAGCTCCTTGCACTGCTGAAAGAGAAGGAGTGCGAAGAGCTCAAATTCGTATGGGTTAAGCCATTCGTCACGGCTAGAGCCAAAAGGGAGAAGCGGAAACTACCGTTCTTCCTGGTTCAGCTAATTCCCAACAGCAAACTGGATGGTCTAAGGAGCATCAAAGTCCTAGCCTACCAGGTTGTACACTGGGTGAAATTAAAGAGAAGCGAAAAAATTGTACAATGTGTTCGCTGCCAAAGGTTCGGGCACGCCGCGTCGAATTGCGAAATGCAGCCTCGATGCGTGAAGTGCGGCAAGAACCAAAACTCCGAGGAATGCGCTCTAGGCAAGGACGGAGCGTCAGAAAAAAGCCAACTCTCTTGCGCGTTATGTAGGAACACGGGACATACCGCAAATTATCGGGGTTGTCCCAAATTCCAATACATAAAAAGAGTAAATCTGGCTCGGCAGCAGCAAGTGGAAATTAAACGTCCACTCGTGCAGACACAAACACCAGCCGTTACTCCCCATGTTACCTACGCCCAAATGGCGGCAGGTAGGGGAAATACGGTACAACAACCAAAGGTAGCTTCTCAGGCCCCAGCGCCTAGAGCACCGGAACCTGTACCTGACATGCTGGCTATGTTGCTCTCTATTCAGGGGCAGATGGCTCAGCTTCAGCGTCAAATACAGGAACAGGCTAAGCGGGTAGATCAAATATACGCGCTGCTGCCAGGCCTAAAGCACCTCCGGCCGTAATGGGTACGTACATGGCGGAACAGACCCTGAAGGTCCTTGCAGTGAATGTTAATTCACTGATTAGGTTCGAACGAAGAGCCGCACTGTTTAAATTGCTTAAAGACCAAGCCCTTGAAGTGCTTTTGGTTAGCGAAACTAAGCTTACCAAAAGACACAAAGTGAGACACAGAATATATAAAATAGTACGGATAAACCGACTCAACTCCATTCAGGGAGGAGACGTTGCGATCTTTGTAAGAAAGGGACTACGTTTCAAAAGAGTATACAGTCGTGTAGTACGAAGGTTCCAGGTACTAGAAGCATGCATCGTGTATCCCTCTCCGTAGCGGAAAGCGGTTATACGTGGTGTCTGTGTATGCACCTAAGGCTACTCAATCCACCTTATTCATCTCAGAGTTCGAGACACTTTTTCGATTCGTAAGACTGGAATTGGAGGAGAATTACTTTATTATCGGCGGAGATTTCAGCGCCAAATATAGAGATTGGGGAAATAATACACCAAATACCAGAGGGAACCTACTATTAAATTGGTGGGGTCAGTACAGTATAATGTATCGACTCGGCCTTAAGGCGACGGATAGTCCGTCGTTTCCTAAACACGTGTCCTAATTGGATCTCCTGCTGTTCGACACACGAATATACCTGACATGCACAAACCAACAAACCATAACTGTCTACGCACCTTTGTGTATGACAGTGACCATTGCGGTCTCAATACCGAAATAACCGTTCCGAACGAAGCTGCGGAATTGGACGAGTTTGTTCAAAGGCATTCCTACAACTGTAGTAGGGTGCGTTGGACACGCTTCTCCAGAACAATGACGAGAGTACTCCCCTCGAATTCGCTCTACCCACCGTCCAATAGAAAACTGTCAAACGAAGAGATTGACAGGTATCTAAGACTAATGGACGAGACAATCAAACGAACAATGGACAAAACGATACCTCGGTATCAACGTACTGACGACGAAGACTTATTCCGCAACGCAACCATTGACGCATTGCATTGACATAAAAGTAGGCTGCTGTCAAGACTCAAAACCGTTTACTGACAGATATAACACGGAGATCATGACATTGAAGTCGTTGATCAAAAACCTCCAAACATTAATAAAATAAATCTACAGAAACCCTGTAAATTTGTATTGGAACAACAAAATTCGGGCTGTAAACACCAGCAACCCGAATATATTCCCGCAAATAAATAAAATATTTCGGAGAAATAATCACAACAACTTTCCACGTCTTAAAATCGTCCCAACGACGAACAACGAACAAATAGTTGTAGCAGCAGGCATAGATCCAAATGAGGCTGTTGATGATGACAACTTTTTTTGATCGAGGATCCGCAGCAGCAGGTGGAGGCTATAGGAGCGACTTTCCAGGAGGTGTATAAGGCGAATGTTATCATTGGCTGGAGAAGCGAGTCCTTGTGCACAATTTCTACCTTCGAAATGAGATAGTGAATTTGCGATTCGAGAGCTCGGATTTCACACAGTTCAGTGACGAGAACATGGCAAATAATAATGTCATCGCCGACGATAGGGTACTACCCCCGTTCATTTCGAAGGCAGAGCTCCAAACGATCTTCGAATCGCTTTGAAGTAAGAAATCAGTGGGAATAGATGAAATGCCGAACATTGTGCTCCGACATCTCCCTCTAAAAGCGGTGAAAATTTGTACCACCCTGTTTAATAATGCAATGAATAATGCACATTACCCAACGCATTGGGAAACTGATCCAAAATACTGAGATAAAGACACATACAATCTGGCGAATCTCCGGTCGATCAGTCTCCTTCCAAACATCAGTGAGGTTTTCGAGAAGGTGATCAATAGAGTCCTGACATGGGTTGAGGACAAACACATAGTTCCGGATAATCAATTCGGTTTTAAGGTGGGGCATGATGTTATTTATGCCGCGTCTAAACTGGTTTCTGATATCCAATTTATTGGAGTTTTTATAAGCCAAGAACCAGTGAATGCCTAATTGACTGGGAAAAAGCCTTCGATACCGTGTGGTTAGAGGGACTCTTTTTCAAGCTGGACAGGTTGGGCATTAGTAAACCATTGCTGTATATTCTTCTTGATATGCTTTCCAGTAGAAAGTTCATCGTGGAGAATGGCGATGAGACTTTTGCTGGAACATTTAACATTAAAAACGGTTTGCAACAAGATGCGGTAAATTTGCCGATCCTATTCAACATCTACACAAGTGATCTGATAGGTTCACTTCACCATACCATAGCGTACGCAGGCGACTTAATCGCGTACAGAATAGGTCCATAGATTGAGGTCATTAATATACTCTTGCAGCGTGACTTCGATAAAATTAAACGATATTGCGATGACTGGAAGCTGAAAATCAACTTTCAGAAGTCGGAAACCATTCTGTTTAGGACGCCTTTGTCTGGGTTCTCTAGGGATACTAGAACGAATTGGCGAAAGTTCTCGATCGTGAGGCAGCACGGGCAGCCACTTGCTTGTCGAAATGTAGTCATATATCTTGGGATCTGGCTAGATCAATATCTGTTTTTTAACAAACATATAGATGTTGCTCTGGCCAGAGCAAAAGGTGCTTTTGCCCTTACAAAGAGACTGTTTTATAATAGCCAATTCGATGCGAGGGTGAAGGTGATCTGCTACATGGCCCTTATCTGGCCTATGCTTGTATTTGGATGTCCCGTGTGGTTCAATGTAAGAGCAAGTTTATTGGAACAGATTCGGGTGTTTGAGAGGGCTTGTCTTAGAACTTGTCTTCGCTTATACAGAACACCAGAGTCTGAGTACATAAAATTCTATCCTAATGAGGTCTTGTACGATAGGGCGAACCTAATAAGAGTGTATAATTTCGTCATTAAGTTGACTCGAAGGCACATTGCAAAGGCAATGATCTCCTGGGCTTACTACCCTAATTATATGTATTATGAGAGAGTTCGCTTTGTCGGCTTTGTTTCAGAAGCGTTCCTCTACCTAGTTATGAAAGGTCTGATCTAGGATAGATTGGCGGTGCCGCTAATCTTTCACTTTGCTCGAACAGCTGCGTACAGGCGACTCAACTACGACAGAGACGTCGCACATGGCAGTGCGGAGTGTCTTCAGTTCAGTAAGGCGACATGAGGGATGTTGCTCGGTAGGACCAACAATTTTAGTGGCTTTTTAGAGGAGAGGAAGTTTCTTCGTCGAATTCCTCTAATACAAGATAGCTTCACTTGGAAGTAAAGTGGGTTAGCCTAATTTATTAGTCATGGCCGGACTACATAGATCTAAGTAGGATTAGGGTAGATATCTTCTACCGCGAGCATCGAACTTGTCGATTTGTAGAGGCTGAGTAGGGTCAATGAATCTCGAGAAAAAATTCTCCAGACGAGTCCTGAGACCAAAGGATGCTTCCCCCTTCCTCCCCAACTCCCAAAGCACTCCCTCTACCCCTGGGCTGGATCAAGGTGTCATACGAACCGTACTGAAGATCAACCTGGCTGAGGGCCCAGTATCTCCAAAAATAGCTCAGTCGCGAACGGAGTATCCGGATACCTGGTGACCTCCGGATTAGCTAGCCTTATCTGTATACAGCGGATCTCTGTACAGATGGACACCCCTTTCTCCGCTACTCGTGGGACCATTCGTGAAAAAAACCAACAAAACAAAAACCGAGGCCGGTACTCCTTCAATACCGAGTGGTGGAACGGTGACTACACCGACTACCGGCAAGGCTCCTGCATTGCCGAGAGGAGGCAAAACTGTGGCAGGCTATGGTGTGCCATCCTCTAAAGGCAAACGGAACGAACCTAAAAATAAGAATTCAGGAAGTGTTAAGACTGTGGCAAGCCATGATCCTATCACTTCCTCCACCCCAAAGCAGCAGCAAGTTTGTGGCAGGCCACGGACTTGTCGCTGCTACGAAAACTCCTTCAGGGAGTGTTAAGACTGTGGCAAGCCATGGTCCTATCACTTCCTCCGCCCCTAGCAGCAGCAAGTTTGTGGCAGGCCACGGACTTGTTGCTGCTACCAAAACTCCTCCCTCTAAGGAGGAATCTAGAGCTCAGCCGCATCGGCAAGCTACATCTAAGGCGCTCTATATAAGACGCCGAAGTGCTTCACGCATTATCGAAACCTTCGGATCCATTCCGGATCCAGAAATGCGGAAATAAAGAGCAAGGTTAAGTGGGCTAAAAACATCCTAAAGGACGGATTACCCAGTGCTCCCAAAATGTCAAAAGACTCCTCTAAGCGCCAGAGATCGTTGGAGGAAACCGTACCGGTTTCCAAGAGGCCCAAAACATATAGTTCTACAACCCCTGGGCCATCCAACAGCACATCGCTGAGGTCTTAAAATGAAGTCCTAAAGACGCATTGGTGATCGCGGTGATCAACAGGAGCGATACCGACACCGGAACGGTGGCAACTGGTCAAGCTGAAGCTTTCGAGCAACTTCTTGGCCATCATGCGGGAAAACCCCGGACCACCTCCTATCACAAGCGACGCTGGCTGGCACCAAGGCCATATCAAGCTCATCGCTTGTTCCAACCAGAGATCTCTCAATCTCTTCACCAAGGCCACCAATGGTTTAGGAGAGATTTGGCCAGGTGCAAAACTCGAGGTCGTGTCTAAGGAAGACATTCCTAGTAGACCTCGAACTCGTACCTGTATTCCAGCCGAACCCTCCTCTCCAGAAAGTATTCTGGATATCATAAGGCTCAGTAACCCGACTCTTCCGACTCATGACTGGAAAGTCGCGAAACTGGAGGAACTAAGGGGTTCTTATAGATGCGTGTTAATTATGATCAATAAGGAATCCCTTAACCCTCTGGCGCAGACGAAAGGCATGATTCAGATCGGATTCGGGTCCATTCATTTAAGGGTGTACAAAAAGGATGAGCTGGATGCTGATAAGCAACCTCCTCCTCCTTTAATACCTGACATCACAACCTCGGATCTTCTAGCGACGATATCCTTTCCAGAATTGGATAGCGACGACTCCAATCTGTCCGAGGTGACTATCAAGCCGGCGGTCTCCTCTTCTGACACACTGTCGGAAATAGAAACCGATGACGAAGCAATTACACGATCAGAGATAGAAGATGAGCTCTTGGGCACATCTTCAGAATCGGAGGACCTCAATAACACCGTGGTGGAGGCGACTCTGGAAAACTGTAGCAATGATATGGTTTCTCCACATTAATCTCCACCACTCAAAAAAGGCTTCGGCCGCACTCATTCTGCGTCTTTCTAAAAACGCAGAAGACATAATCCTAATCCAGGAACCATGGATTGCAGAAGGCGTAGTTCGTGAACTTAGGACAACCACATACGCTCCGCTCTATACAAGAGACAAAGGTAGGATTAGAACTTGTATATTAGTGAAACGTAGCCTTAATGTATTTCTACTTCCCAACCTCAGTGACCCCAACTTAACCGTTGCCAGACTAGAGACTGCCAAAGGCTCCTAATGGCTGGCATCGGCTTACCCTGGCCACGACCAAGTGGGCCCTCTCCCTGGTGATAACCTAGAAAGGGTGGTACTGGAAGCTGGAAGGCAAAAAACTGGCCTCAAAATCTGATGCGACGCTAACGCACATCATACGCTATGGGGCAGTACCGACATCAATGATAGAGGTGAGTCACTTTTAGACTATATTTTAAGTACTAACCTCTTAATTTGCAATATTGGCAATGAGCCCACTTTTATAACAAGAAACCGACAAGAAGTGTTAGATATTACTCTTGTCTCCGACAGCATCACCCAAAGGCTAACAAACTGGATGGTATCGTCTGAACACTCCTTTTCAGACCATAGATACATCCAATTCAGTCTGAGTGATGCTCCCCCCAGCCAACCAGCTTTCCGGAATTACCGGAAAACTGATTGGTCAAAATACAGAGGAATACTGTCGAAAACGTTATCCTCTGAACTATCAAGTCCCACACGTGACACCAATGAGCTTGACATGAAAGTCAGGGAATTTACTCTAGCTCTCAATAAGGCTATGGCCGCTACCTGCTTCAACCAAGAGGCAAGAAAAAGCCACATTGGTGGACATCGGCACTGGGACTGCTTAGAAACGCCTGCAGAAAACTTTTCAAAGCAGCAAAAAGCACAAGAAAAGTGACCGACTGGGACTCATATAAAGGATCCCTCAAATTATACAAAAAAGAACTGAGGAAGGCAAAGCGACAATCCTGGAGGTCATTCTGTGACAAAATTACAGAAACCTCTGAGGCATCGCGGCTAAGAAAAATCCTCTCCACAAATCCTATGATGCCTAGCTGTTTGAAAAAAACCGATGGCTCTTGGACAACCTCAAGTGATGAATCACTCAACCTGCTTCTCGACACCCACTTTCCAGGTAGCTCTCAACTCGCGGCCAGTAGCAGCCCAAACAGACCTACTGCAACAGTGACCAAAATTCATGGTCTGATTACGAGACTGCTCTGCTTACTGCTCTGGGCGCTGCATGGCTTCAAACCATACAAGTCTGCTGGTCCGGACGGTATTATACCTGCCGAGCTACAGAGGTCCTCAGATATTATTCTACCAGTGCTGGAAAATATTATGAGGAGCTGTGTAGAACTTATCCACATTCCACTGTTATGGAGAGAAGTCAATGTAGTATTCATTCCCAAAGTCGGTGGAAACGGCTTTGCACTCTCTGACTAGCCACATCGAACGATCCCTACATTATAAGGAGTACACAATGGTTGCTTTCCTAGACAAAGAGGGCGCCTTTAACAACGTCAACACATCCGCAATCACGACTGCGCTGTCAACTCTGCAGGTAGACGGCTCACTTGGGGAGTTGATCAGTCTAATGCTAAAAAGCAAGATAATCAACTCCAAACTGGGTGAGACGTCTGCTAAAAGATATGTCAGTAGAGGTACGCCGCAAGGCGGTGTCCTCTCTCCCCTTCTCTGGAACTTAGTAGTTAACGAACTACTGATATACCTGGATGCGGGTGGTAGCAGAGTGATTGCCTATGCGGATGACGTTGCCATAGCCGTCTCAGGAAAACATCTAAATACCATTAAAGAACTCCTCCAAGTAAATCTAAACAGATTAACCCGCTCGGCAGATCGCTGTGGATTGGGAATAATCGCCCATAAAACTGATCTTGTCCTCTTTTCTAGGAAATATAAAATTCCAATCATAGACCCTCCTTCAATATACGGTACCAGTTTAGTTTTCTCCGATACAGTAAAATATTTGGGTCTCATTTTTGACAGGAAACTAAACTGGAAACCTAACATTCAAGAAAGAGTCAATAAAGCTACAATAGCTTTATTCTCTTGCAAGAAAGCCATTGGGAACAAATGGGGCCTTCAAACTCGCATAACCCACCGGCTATACATCTCGGTCATAAGACCGATACTTACTTACGGGGTGGTTGTCTGGTGGACGGCCTTGGAAAATGCAGTCAACCGCATTAAATTAAGCAGAGTCCAAAGAACAGCATGTCTATGCACAAGCGTAGCCTTGCGGTCTACCCCCTCTGCGGCATTAGATATTCTGCTTCACTTGACACCCCTCGACATTTTTAGCAAGCAAGTAGCTGCTACTGCAGCTATTCGCCTTAAAGCGACTAAACAGTGGACAAATAATTCATTTGGCCACGCCAACATTCTTAATACATTAGGAATCCTCACAGAGAACATCGATTACACCATACCTGAACTTTGGTTTGACAAAAACTTCCATGTAAGCTTCCCCTCTAGATCATTCTGGGAGGAGGATGCTTTCATGGAGGACAAGTCAATCCATCTCTACACAAATGGATCTAAAACCGACAGCGGAGTTGGTGGCGGTGTTTTCTAAGATAAGCTAAATCTAATTCTCTCTTTCCCCCTTTCAAATCACTGTAGAGTGTTCCAGGCGGAAATTTTGGCGATTAAAGAAGCTCTGTCCTAGCTGAAGAAAAACGTGATATCTGCAAAGGATATCCGCATATTTTCGGATAGTCAGGCAGCCATCAAGTCCCTGGACTCGGTCTCATTATATTCTAAAACCGCCCTTGAATGCCGATCATCTCTCATGGAGATGGCAGAGCAGTTTAACATTCACCTTTGTTGGGTGCCGGGCCACAGAGACATTTCAGGGAACTTCAGAGCCGATGAACTCGCCAAAATTGGAACCACTCTACCTATCCTACCGGACAAAGGTAGTATAGGTATACCAATCGCTATGTGTAAACTAACACTAAAGCTAGAAGCCAATAAAAGAACAGACCTTAGGTGGACTGCTGGACAAACATGTCTAGCGACCAAACAGATCTGGCCAAGGCTGGATCTGAGTCGCTCTAAGTGTCTGATCCTTTTAGATAGGAAACAACTTAGCGCCATAATAGGTGTCATTACTCGACAATGCCTCATAGGCAAGCACGCAAGAAGGCTTGGCGCTTTTACTAATGATTTCAGTTCAGTTCAGTTTTTATGCATTTTTATTTTTTAACTTAAGTTACTCTTATATGCTAAACAAAAAACGCTTAAAAATTAGCTTAAATTACTTACAAATAATCTTATTCTAACTTAATGGCCCCATGCGGGCACTCTAAGTTAAACCTAACACTTAAACTATGTCTTTCGACTAATCTTACAGTCTACTTTTATTTCTATTTTAACATTAATTAATACTAAAACTAAAAAAATAAATTTTTATCAAAAACTTAGTATATGGACATTTTTTAATTTTGTATAAAATTTAAAACTAAAGCCTACAAACTACCTAAAAATAAATCTTAACCTACTTACATCTAACACAAACACAGACATACATAAATATATATATATACATAATATGTATATACATAATATATAAATACATGCATATATATATATATTTTATTTTGAATTTTTTATTTTTTTTGGATTTTATATATTTTTTTTTCTTAAAACTAACTTAATCCTACCTAAAACTATGTAAGCCGGCCATGGCTAAAAAAGGAAAAAAATTAGGCTTCACATGAAGCTACATATCACTGAAGGAGTGTGACGACGAAGCATCCTCCCCTTCAACTAGCCACCAAAAGTGTTGGTGCTGCCGAGCGACATCCCTCATGTCGCGACTCCCTACCGCCCTACTGAACCGGAGACGCTCCGCACTGTCATGTGCGACATCTCTGTCGTAGTTGAGTTGCCTGTCCGCAGCTGTTGAGCTACGTGGAAGATTAGCGGCACCGCCAATCTGTTCTGGATCAGACCTTTGTTATTTAAATAGAGGAACGCTTCTGGAGGAATAAAGCCGTCAAAGCGAACTCTCTCGTGATACTTATAATCGTGGTTCGGGCCAATAATGTCTTTCGCCTTGTACACTTCCTGGAAAGTCGCTCCTATAGCCTCCACCTTCTCCTGCGGATCCTCGATCACAAAGAAGTTGTCATCATCAACGGCCTCACTTGGATCGATGCCTGCTGCTACAAGTATGTTCTCGTTGTCCGTCGTTCGGGCGATTTTAAGACACGAAAGGTCGTTTTGATCTTTTCTCCGAAATATTTTATTTATTTGTGGGAACATATTCGGGTTGCTGGTGCTTACAGCCCGAATTTTGTTGTTCCTATACAAACTTATAGATGCTTTGTAATTTTCTTTTATTAATACTTGGAGGTTTTTGATCGACGACTTTAGCGTCATAATCTCCGGGTTATGTCTGTCAGTAAACTGTCTGTATACTTTTCTGTCGGTGCAGAGCGTCAATAGTTGCGTTGCAGAATAAGTCTTCTTCGTCAGTGTGTTGGTACAGAGGAATCGTTTTGTCCATTTGATTTCGTTTGATTGTCTCGTCCATTAGTCTTGGATTCCTGTCAATCTCCTCGTTTGACAGATTTCTGTTGGACGGTGGGTAGAGCGAATTCGAGGAGAGGGCTCTAGTCAGTGTTCTAGAGAAGTGTGTCGAACGACCCGTGTCTGGGAAAAGACGGACTATCCGTTGCCTTAAGCCCGAGTCGATACATCACACTGTGCTGACCCCACCAATTGAATAGTAGGTTCCCTCTAGCATTTGATGTATTATTTCCCCAATCACGATGTTTGGCGTTGAAATCTCCGCCGATAATAAAATAGTTGTCTTCGAATTCCAGCCTCAGGAATCGAAAAAGCGTCTCGAGCTCTGAGATAAATAAGGTGGATTGAGTAGCCTTAGGTGCATAGACAGACACCATGTATAACCGCTTTCCACTACGGAGAGGGGTATACACGATGTTTGCTTCCAGCACCTGGAACCCACGTACTACACGACTGTATACTCTTTTAAAACGTATACCTTTTCGTACGAAAATTGCAACGCCACCTCCTTGAATGGAGTTGGGCCGGTTTCTCCGTACTATTTCGTATCTGCTATGCCTCAGTTTGTGTCTCTTGGTAAGCTTAGTTTCGCTAACCAAAAGCACATCAGGGGTTTGGTCTTTAAGCAACTTAAATAGTGCGGCTCGTCGTTCGAACCTTATCAGTGAATTCACATTCACAGCAAGGACCTTCAGGGTTTGCTCCGCCACGTACGTACCCATTACGGCAAAAGGTGCGTTAGGCCATGCAGCAGCGAGTATACTTGATCCACCCACGCGGTCTGCTCAGTTAAATGACGTTGTAGCTGAGCCATCAACCCCTGGATAGAGAGCAAGAGAACTAGCATATCAGTTACTGGTTCCGGTGCTCTGGGCGCTGGGGCCTGAGAAGCAACCTTCACTTGCTGTACCGTATTTCCCCTACCTGCCGCCATTTGGGCGTAGGTAACAGGTAACGTAGGGGGGTAACGGCTGGAGTTTGCAAATGCACGGGTGGAAGTTTCACTTCCACTTTCTGCTGCCGGGCCAGATTTATTCTTTTGATGTACTGGAATTTGGGACAACCCCGATAATTTGCGGTGTGTCCCGTGTTCCTACATAAAGCACAAGAGAGTTGGCTTTTTTCAGACGCTCCGTCCTTACCCAGAGCGCATTCCTCGGACTTGTGGTTCTTTCCGCACTTCACGCATCGAGGCTGCATTTCGCAGTTCGACGCGGTGTGCCCGAACCTTTGGCAGCGAACACATTGTAAAATGTTTTCGCTCCTCTTTAGTTTCTCCCAATGTACAACCTGGTAGTCTAGGACTTTAATACTCTTAGACCATCCAGATTGCTGGTGGGACTTAGCTGGACCAGGAAAATCGGCAGTTGCCGCTTCTCCCTTTTGGCTCTAGCCGTGACAAACGGCTTGACCCCCACGAATTGGAGCCTTTCACACTTCTTCTCTTTAAGCAGTGCAAGGAGCTCCCCCGGATTAGTCGACGGCTCTAATCCCCTCAGCAGCATTGTTTGCAGCTTGTCCTCCTTCGGGGTGTAGGAGAAGAACTCCGTCGTCCAATCCGTCAGTAATTTTTTTATTTTGTAATAGAGCTCCACTGTGTTACAGTGGATCGTGTGCCTATCTTGACTTAGTCTTTTAATAAAACAATTGTTGCCAATGGCCGACTTACATAGTTCTATGGTGTCCTTCATCTCCAATTTTAAAGTGTTAATTGGAGGGACTTTCTGCTTAGTGGGTTTCTGCACTTGCTGCAGTTGCTTTTGCTGATGTTGTTGTTTCTGCGGTTGTTGTTGCTTCTGCTGTTGCTGCTGCTGTTGCTGCTGCTGTTGTTTTTGTTGCTGGTGATGCTGCTGTTATTTTTGTGGTTGCTGTGTATGCTTTTGTTGTTGTTTTTCTGTTTGTTTTGTCTGTTTTGACTCCTGTTTCTGGTTTACGTTGTCCGTTAGTTGTTGTGATAGCTGCTGGCTTACAGCTTCTTGCTGTTGTTGTTGTTCTTGTTGCTGGGAGCTTTGTTGTCGCTCCTTTTCACTTCTTGCCGTTTGTTTCGCCTTAATGGTGAGCACTTTTTTCTCTAGCTGCCTGATGCTGCTATTTATAGCTTCGACTGCTTCCTCCTCGTCGTCGGATTCTGATGCAGCTAGAGATGCGAAGCTGTTGTCGCCTCCCATGTAATGACCTTCGCCACCATCGAATATACGAGTATATGGGTATTCGTCATTGTGCGACTCCTAACCCATTGGATTTGCTGCTGCCGTTGTTGACCTTGAAGGCGCCGTCTCCCTTAACCACCTGGCAGCTTTTCGGTGGAATAGAACTTCTCATTTCACTGGATGATGGACCATCTTGAATTACCTTTGTTTGTTCCTTACTTATTTCAAACAGCTTTCACATTTCTATGGGCTTCCCTCAGGACAGCTCCCGATCAGCCAGTAGTTTTTCCTGCAACTTTTTGTCGAATATCCCCATCACTATACGATCTCTTAGAATGGAATCTTCTGCTACTCCATAATCACATGACTTTGGCAGATGACGTATATCCTTGAGAAACAGCTCGAACGATTCTCCATGTTTTCGCGCTCTAGAGTTGAATACATATCTCTCGAAGATCACGCTTTTTTTCGGTATGCAATAGTCGTCGAATTTTTTTAGGATTTTTTCTAGCGACTGTGAAATCTGCATAAAGAATAAGTCCAGGGGACAAAAGAAGTTTGGTCTAATGTAACACCTAGGTCCAGCCACAAAACCTTTTTAAATTATGTCTATAGACACAAAAGGGGGCTTTGGAGGATCTAGATACACAAAAAAATACCTTCACAGATCAGATCACTTTACGAGGAAAGCATGTATTCTGACGACCGGAGAGCTAATATCGAAATCAAATATACCTGAGTTTCAAATGACTATATCACAACAATGTTTTTCTTTCTCCTCCTTCTATCTTTCCGGCCGCGCGCTGGAAACAGTAAAAGGGTATCATAACCCCTTAGGCGCGTAAATTATAAAAAAAAATATAGGTGAAAAACTATTGCGTTACGCACTGAGCAAAAAATATATTCATAGAAAAAAATTTTAGCACTTGCTTTTCTATTAACGATCCGAGAAAAAATAAAATAAAAATAAATAGGCCTTGGAGACGTGCAACCAGTTTTACAAAAAATTAAACGATATGTATATCAAAGCTGTAAGGAACAAACAAAAATCTGCAAGGATGGAGAATGAAACCCCATAACAAATAGGTGTAATCTGGAAATATTATAACTGCAGATTGTTAAACTGTGATGGCGAACAACACTTCACTATCAGGCATAATGAACCATTCAACTTAGACAAAGGCAGACAACATTTCCATCCACCCAACCAAGAAAGAGTTAGCAGAGCATCTATAGAGATAAAATCTTTCCGCCACATTTTCCGAAAATCTTAACACATGCTTTGGCATCATAAGTGTAGTCACACCCACAGTAACTGTAGTGTAGTCACAGTAACTCAAGTTAAGTTTTTAAAAAAAAAAACTATTCAGAGCCATTTGTAGTTTTTGTATTGCTGCCAAGCTCATTAAACTCTTCGGGATGTCGATGGAGAATGCACGTTGGTCTGTAATGAGACCTTCAATGTCCGAAAACGACTTAAACAAGGTGATGCAATACCATATGATTTTTTTAACATCGTTCTTGAAAGAATTGTGCGAAACTCAAGAGTCAAACATCTTTCGAAATTCTTTTCAGTTACTCGCATATGAATTAACATAACGGGAAGAGTACAGGAAGCTACCAATGGAGCATTTGCGTCTATTGAGTAGAAGCGGCAAAGATAAGTTTATCGGTCAACAAATGAAAAACAAAGTGTAAACAAGAAGGACACACAACATTGACGCCTAGGACAAAATGTCTTAATAGGCAGTTCGGTGTAACTTCAACTATCAACTATCAATTCCGACAACGGCACCAGCCCGAAAAGAATGCGTAGATTCACTCTTGCTAATTGCTGTTTCTTTGGGCTTAGAAGGCGATTGAGTAGTAATGGTTTATCGATCTACGGTAAATGTTCGAAATCTTCACTACAACTGATCAAGATGCCTTATCACACCGCCGTCAGAACAACCCTCAGAGCCCTCTGTTCAACACCAATCAACAATATTCTCACTGATGCTGGTCTCCCCTCCTTAGAAGAAAGAATTTACTATTTAACATCAGCCATTATCCAAAAAATCAACTCACCTTACAAAACTTCTATCCATACCGATGTAAAGAAATTACTAATGAGAAAAAAACAGTCAAGAATTCCCTCAACTCTCCACAAATCTTTGTCGATTGCTTACAATTTAAATATCCCCATTTATCTTCAAATTTGCAACCGAAAAAAGCAACCACCCTGGATACTTCAAAATAACCTTGTCAACACCGATCTTTGCCGATATCCAAAATCAACAACTATGGATGAAGCTTATAGAGCTTTATTTCTTAACATAAGTCACGTATATATATCCTTCGGCTAGCAGCTTCTATTCACTGACGCATCAAAAACGGACAATGGTACATCGTTCGCAGTTGTAGACATAAATGTTTCTATTCTTTCGAGGGGTTTATTGCCCAAGTTCTCTTCAACATTCACAGCTGAATATACATAAGATTGAGATTAGGACACACTTATATTACCCACAAACACCTGTTCAACAAGATCACGCCGCAGTGTGCCATCTATACGATAAACAACTCAATCTGACTTTTACCCACTTACTGAGTTGCAAAACGATCAATTCTACCAGTAAAAACATTTCAAACCATAGTCTTTCCTACCTTATTTCTAATGTAAATATTGCAAATATTAATCTTGTATATAATATTATGAGCGCCCTTAAACTCGAAAACTACATTTAAAACAATTCTTTCTTTCTATCTAGCCGAAAGCCCTGGCAGCTAACGCTAAATTTAAGCAGTATTACTATTGTAATTTATTTACATTTTAATAAATTATAATAATAATAATAATAATAATAAGTAGGGAATATTGAAAACCTATCCCGTGTTTGATGTACTATATTTTCAGGGTGACTAAATATCAAAGTGTCAAAGATCTTTCTCTCTCTCTCTATCCAATTTTTCAAAAACCTTAGGCAAAACGTTTCAAAAACGTGTTAGGCATTGTAAGAACAGTAAAAAAAAAATTGGTGACGTGAAAGATCACAAATTACTGTATTTTGTTGAATTTTCAAATTACCAAAAGAAACACCTGTCGGTGTAAGCAAGTAAGTAATTTCATCATCAGAATTTGGCAAAGCTGTGTCTAAGACATCTCTCGTGTCTTTTTTTTTGTTTATTTGTAAAAATTTTTACTTGGCAATAATTTATTTTTCAAGCTGGGGTGGAGTCATGTAACTTTGTTTCGACTTCAAGTCGTAACAGAATTAGAAATCGTTTCAAAATCAAATCAGTGTCATGTATCATCTTCGACCTATGCCAGCGCCGTCTGACAGTCACTAAGCTGAATTGCATGAGAAAAAACAAATTTTATACTAATGAAGTAGCAAACCTTTAAAAGTGTTTTTTTAGGAAGATAAGTAAGAAAAACCTTACTAACTTCCTTTTTTCAATATTCATGTTTGAGCTTTGGCATTTAAGTGGTTAATTTTTCCCATAAATAATTAAATTTTGACCTTCTATCCAAAACTGATTTTGCTAGATGATTGTCCATAAATTACTTGGTGGAATTCCTTTTGAATACTGTTGATTCTCTCGCAATATTTCCTTTCGTTTTCTTTCCTGAATTCCTTTAATCAAATTAATACCATAAATTGATATTAAAACATAATCTACAAACTTTACTTGGTATATAATTAAATTTTTTCAATCGCAAGTACAAGTCGATCGAATTTTGCTTGATGATTAAATTACAGTCAAAACGACTGCCAAAACAAGTCGGAACAAAGATACACGATCCTTCCTTTCTTTGGCTGCCTTGACATGGCACGAAGGCTTAATAGTCAAAGATCCTTGGGTTCTCAAAAGAACCTAGGTAAGACGTCTAAACTAAACGTAAAATAGTTAACAGTACAGAGTGGCCCAAAAGGATTATACTCGAGGTGGTTTTCGCAATAGCGGCAATCTACTCGTGGTCTTTTCGACTGCATCCGGGGCATGGATTCTAGAAGTCCCACCCGACATACTACATAACCCCCACGCCAATTACGGCGCTGACCGAGGAGCTGATGGAATACTTGATTTTGACGACTCCTGCCGAGCTGGAACGATGAAGAGAGTCTCGGAGAGGCCTTGTCCATTACGGTTAAATTCCATCAGAATAGACAAGTGGTTAGTTGGTCACTGTTTTTGACGGCTTGTTTCGGAAAACCGAAAATTTGGTGGGGGCTAATTCCCCCTTTTATTTCGCTTAATACAAGCTTAAACTAGCTTAAAACTAACAACAGTTAGTGATTAGGAAGTAGAGGAATGGTGAAGGAGATCAAGTTTAAGACGAAAAATGCTCAGGTTAAAATAAAAAAGGGGGAGGTTTGAGTTGACCTTACGGAGCATGCGGGAGATTGGTTCGGTAAAGCCATAAGAGGTGCGGTGGGTTGGTATATAGAATAGACGAGGACAGTGTAAATTAAGAGGGTTAATGTTGAAGGAAATACAATTGTAAAGGGAAGTACGATCCACAGAACCAGAGAGCAGTCGATGAATGAAGATAATGTTACCTACGTCTCTGCGTTTTTCGACGGTATTCAGGTTAAGAAGTTTGAGATGGTCGCGGTAAGATAAATCGGTCCTTCTAGGGTAGTCCACGAAGGGCAAATTCGGGATATATGAACTCGCTGAAAGGGGGAACACACTTGGCTGGTATATTCGAGAAGGGGCCGGACAAGGGTAGTGTAAAGTGACCTTGTCACGTAAGGGTTGCGAAATTCTTTAGACCATCGCTTGATAAAACCGAGCCATGAGTTGTCTTTAATGATTATCTCATCAATATGCGAACGGAAGTTTAACTCTCTATCGTATACACAAGCATAGGCTTGAGTCAGTTATGCTATCTGTATGGTAATAACCGAACGATATCGAACAACAAACGTGTAGACAACGACGAGTCCCAATGCGAACAACGATTTTCAGCTATGAGAGAAAAAAAAACCAAAGGGGAAATAAAACGAATTTGCTTAAGTGTCCTACAATGTGTGTTATTATCCGTATGGTCCAAATTCGAATGAAAGAGAAAAGCAAAAGTCCAATATAACATAGTATTACATGATAGAAGAATCAAAGAGCAAAGAAAAAATGCAAAATGAAAACATAGAATGTGTTAATTGAATTCTATAGTGGGTTTCTTACCCACGATCTTACAAATCAAATGAAAAATTTTAATTAAAAGCAAAGAAAAGGAATAAGATTTCAAACATTTCTAAACATTCCGCCACCCCTGGAACAAGGTTTCAGGACACCGGCAATATTGCTAACTTATGGATTGGTCGAACTATGTTTCCGCTTGCTGTTCTTAGCGTAACAACACGAACATGACCATCACTTCCAGGGTGAACCTCGATAACTCGTCCCATTGCCCATTTTCCAGGTGGTAGGTTGTTGTCTTTGATCACTACTAGATCGTTTACGCTGATGTTTTCTTGTGTTCGCTGCCATCGTGGACGTTGCTGCAATGAAGTCAGGTACTCCAGATGCCAGCGTTTCCAGTACCCCTGTACCTTCGATTGAATTGCTTGCCAGCATGACATACGATTCGCCGGCAAATCCAACATCGGCTCTGGAATGGCAGCATACGACTCACCTAGAAAGAAATGAGCAGGTGTTAGTGGATCTAGTTCAGTGTCAGATAATTGACACAATGGACGCGAGTTTAAAATTGCTTCTATTTGCGTTAAAAGGGTATATAACTGCTCAAACGTCAAAATATCTGCACCAATTACTCGACGAAGGTGCTGCTTTACAGATTTCACCCCCGCCTCCCACAAACCGCCGAAATGTGGTGCCGAAGGGGGGATGAAGTGCCAAAAAATCCCATCACGCGCGATTGATTCTGCAACTATTGAATTATGTTGCTCTGATAAAACGAGCTCATGCATTTCCGATAACGAGCGACCCGACCCGTGAAAGTTTGTACCGTTGTCAGAATACAGGTGCGATGGCTTTCCACGCCGAGCTGCAAAGCGGCGAAGCGCAGCAATAAAAGCGTCCGTGGTTAAATCACTCACGATTTCTAAATGTGTAGCTTTAGTCACTAGGCAAATGAAAAGCGATATGTAACCTTTGCAATACACTGACTTACGACCCGATTTTACCTTGAGTGTTATAGGACCCGCGTAATCACAACCACAATGCGCGAAAGGTCTATTTGTTTGTATTCGCTGTGGAGGGAGATTTCCCATAAGTTGGGTTGTTGTTGCCTTACGTTGACGAAAACAGTGAATACAGTCATGGGTGATTTTGCGAATTAAATTGCGAGAACCAAAAATCCAAAATTCTTGACGAATAAGTGCAAAAAGGGTTGAAACACCTGGATGTAACATGCGAATATGTGCCTCACGAACGATTAATTTTGTTATGATGTGTCCTTTTGGTATAATAATTGGGTGTTTGGCATTGAACGAAAGATTTGATTTTTGAATTCTGCCACCAACTCGAGGTATATTGTCACTGTCTAGAAAGGGAAAGAGATTAGTTAGTTTGCATGTTTTGTCAAAGATACCATGTTTGCGATAAAACCGAATAGATTCTCCGAAGAAACGATCCTGTAGCCATTGGATTATGTATATTTTTGCAGCATAGATCTCTGATGGTTCCAAGCGAAACGAAGATGATCGCTCTAGTTTCCGACATTTTGCAATAAACCGTTACATCCTAGCGACTGTTTTTATTAATACATACCACGAGGAGATACGAGACGAGAGTACTTGGATTGGATGGTCTGTAGTTGTGACGATGTAAGATTGCTGCGTAGCCGTCTTTTCCTCTGACTTACAGCTTATATCTTCTGTTGGATCACTTTAAACTGGCCAGGTTTTGATATCCTTTTGAAACCAAATCGGGTGCTCAAGTAGCTGTGAAGGAGGGATTCCACGAGAGGCGCAGTCTGCTGGGTTGCATTCTGACCATACATGGAACCATCTGTTTCTTGGGATAGTGGTTAATATTTCCGAAGTTCGGTTTCCGATGAAAACATTCCAGCGACGAGGCGGAGATGATAACCACGAAAGAACGACTTTAGAGTCCGACCATGCATACACATCTGTAAACGTTATACTCAAGGCCTTTTGCACTGCGACGATTAGCCTGGTAAGTAACAACGCTCCACACAGCTCTAAGCGAGGAATACTTAATTGTTTTAGTGGAGAAACCCGAGATTTAGCGGCGATGATATTCGTTTTGATTTGTCCGTTCGGAAGTTGATATCGCGAGTAAATTACTGCGGCATATGCAGACGCCGATGCGTCTGAGAAACTGTGAATTTGAAACGATGGGTTTTCTAGGCCGAGAATGCGAGGAACTTCGATTTTTGTTAAGCAAGGAAGCTCATTGCAATATCTTCTCCATTTACATCCTAGCGACTCTGGAATTGTCTCATCCCAGTCCAGTTTGAGATGCCACAATTCCTGGAATAGGATTTTGAATAAAACGACCGTGGGTGCAAGGAAGCCGAGAGGATCGAAGATACGTCCTACGTCCTTAAGAATTTGGCGTTTTGTGATGGTTTCATTAAGGGTGTGGCTTAAACGAAAACTGAGCACATCGGATCTTGAGTTCCAATATAAACCTAACACTTTTGTCCATAAGTTCGCGTCACTGTCTAAAGAAATATTTTCCCGAGATTCGATTTCGTTGTTTGGTAAAAGTTTAACGCAGTTACTGTGCCATTTACTTAGCTCCATACCGCACTTAGATAAAAGTTTGATTAGAGAATCACGTTTGTAAATGGCTTCATCTATGGTATTTCCGCCTGAATTCACATCATCAACGTAAAAGTCATTGAGCACTGTTTCCGACGCGACTAGAAATTCTTCTGCATAGTCTTCAGCGATTTGCTTTAATACCCGCACCGACAAAAAAGGGGTGCAAGAAGTACCATACGTGACTGTGCGTAACCGGTAGTGTTCAAGTGCCGATAACGGTGACTTTCGCCAAACAATACGCTGAAAGTCTGAATCCTTTTCCGAAACCCAGATCTGCCTGAACATTTTAACTATATCCGCGGTAAAAACGAACAAATGACGAAATCTTACGCAAACTGCGAACAAATTGCGTTGAATTGGTGGGCCTATCATGAGCGAATCGTTCAAGCTATTGCCGTTTGTGTCCTTAAATGAACCGTCAAATACGACGCGAATTTTGGAAGAAGTGTTATCTGACTTTAAAACGGCATGGTGAGGAAGATAAAAAACATTTGACCTTTCTATTTCTGCGTCAGGAACTTTGGACATATGTCCTAGATTAAGGTACTCATTAAGAAAATGCGAATAGTTACCGAAAAGCTCTTTGTTGTTAGAAAATTTTCTTTCGATTGATTTAAGACGAGCAATGGAACCATTAAGCGTATTGACGAACTGAGGACGCGTTTTAGAGGGAAGTTCGACGATGTATTTCCCGTCCGAACTACGTCGATGAGTGGTTCGAAAGTGTTCTTCAATTCTTTCGTCTTCTTCTGTTGTGATGTCTTTGATATTCACTTCCTCAATGGTCCAAAATGATTGTAAGATCGAATCAATGTCCAATAACGAGTGATGGGAAATAAGGCTAGGCTCTGAAGGGCATGGCAATTGTCCCGCCAAAACCCAACCGAAAATTGTTTGCTGTGCTAGTGGGTATCCTTTATTACTTCGAAGGACATTTCCTTGTAAAATTTCCCAGGCTTTATCTGCTCCTAGTAAAATATCAATACTATTAGGAGTGTTAAAAGAGGGATCAGCTAGATCCAGGATCTGTAAATGCTCCCAGTCCTCAACGGAGAACGAATAAGTTGGTAAATATGCAGTAACGCTTGGTAAAATATATGTATCAACGGTGATACTAAATAAATCGTTGCGTGAAGCTATTACCAACGAGATAAGGCCTCTAGATTTACCAGCACTGGTAGATCCAATACCGCTTATGGGTATACGCGCATTTCTCCGTTTTAGTCCTAAGCGTTGAACACATGATTCTGTTACGAAGCATACCTGCGAGCCCGAATCGATGAGAATACGAACAAGGTGTGTTTTACCGTTCAGATCCAAGACTTTACCGACTGCTGTTGGAAGAAGGGTTTGTGGTATATAACGCGCGATATTGATTGTATGGTTATTGACTACGAAATCTCGTGGAGTAGTATGTGCGGAAGGTGTTGTGCTTGAATTTTGTCGAGGAGCGAATTCTGGAATATGATCTTGACCGAACGATTTTCCTGGTTGCGAACAAGATGTACCATTGCTTACGTTCACTGAATTGTCACGAACTAAACTATGGTGACGTGAGTTACAGGACTTGCACCGAAATTTTGATTGACACCGAGCGGAGGAGTGACCTAACCTTAAACAATTAAAGCAAAGTGTGTTAGATTTGACAAAATCTCTGCGCAACTGAACTTCCATGCCTAAAAACTCTGGGCACTGCGACAAACCATGAGCTGAATTGCATTTTGTGCAATTTGTCGATGACGAAGCATGCATGCTTCTTACTTGTGGATTCTTAGACCGATTGTTTTCACGAAAATTAACCCTACAGCTTTCTAATGCATCACACCGACGTTCCACAAAATCTAAAAATTCATCGATATTAGGATAGTCTTCATTCACACTATCTTCCGACCACGCCTGGCGAGTTTCCGGGTCCATTTTGTTGAGCAAAATGTAAATGAGCCACGGATCCCTATTGAGCGAATTAAGCGAAGAAAGACCACGCACAATTTCATCAGCACCGTCTGATATTTTGCGAAGCAAACTAACATTTGTTACATGTGTCGATGGGAGATCCATAAATGCTTTTATGTAACTGTTAATTACATGCCGCGCTCTATTATACCGTTTATCTAACCTAGCCCAAGCCTGATCATAAGTGGCATCGCAAACCGGTAAATGGCTTATCAGATTAAGCGCTTCACTACGAAGGCAGGATTTTAAGAAATGAAATTTTTGTACCGGTGCTAGATTAGTTTTCTTGTGGACTGTACCTTCGAACATATCCCGAAAAGCTGGCCATTCCCTGTAGTTTCCTGAGAATGGTTCAATACGAATTTTTGGAAGAAAGAAATCCGAATTGCTTTCAGACGAAATCGATTTATTTGGTGTTTCGATTGGAAGCTGCTGTTGAGAAGTTATCCTATTAACAACGTCTTTGCTTCTTTCCGCCTTTTCACGATCCCTAATGGCAGATAATAAAATAGATTTAACCATTCAAAATTTTGTTTCAAATTCTTCAAATTCTAAAAGTGGATCTACATAACCTTCCTTATCGGCGAACTCGTACATGTGCTTTTGCGAAGCATTGAATTCACTCCAAAGATCTTCTGCCTTTTGTAGCCGAACTTGCAGATCACAGATCGAAAGTGTCTCATTAATTGATTCTGCATAAGAAGCTAATTTGGTAAGTGAGCCTTTTATATGACCACGTGTAAGACGGAGGGCAGAAAGGGAGACTGTGTTGGACATTTTTACACGATTTTATTAGGTTTTAATCAATTCGATCTGAGCACAGATAATTTCTTTTAACAATCAGGGGTATCACTTTGTGCGCGAAATGTTCTTAACGATAGCAAACACGTGCCAAACACACGAAGGTTATCAAACCACGAAAAGTCCGAGTATAGCGAAAGAGTTCACAACGAAAATCTTTTAAAAGTCTGGTAAACGATATGTGAATCCGGCTCGATTCTGGACCATTAATGTATGGTAATAACCGAACGATATCGAACAACAAACGTGTAGACAACGACGAGTCCCAATGCGAACAACGATTTTCAGCTATGAGAGAAAAAAAACCAAAGGGGAAATAAAACGAATTTGCTTAAGTGTCTTACAATGTGTGTTATTATTCATATGGTCCAAATTCGAATGAAAGAGAAAAGCAAAAGTACTATATAACATAGTATTACATGATAGAAGAATCAAAGAGCAAAGAAAAAATGCAAAATGAAAACATAGAATGTGTTAATTGAATTCTATAGTGGGTTTCTTACCCACGATCTTACAAATCAAATGAAAAATTTCAATTAAAAGCAAAGAAAAGGAATAAGATTTCAAACATTTCTAAACACTATCAATGAACAGACATTCCTTGGATGAACTGGCGTTTGAAGCGATAAAAAATAAGGGATTATCCGATAGAATACACTTCAGCAGGGGCAGATTAAAGTCACCAAAGATAAGGACATCACGGAATAACTTAGGTCAATTAGTTGGTCAATTGATTTAATAACAAGGCTGTAGGATTCAATAGGTTGTGCTGAGAGAATGTAGGAACACATAACGTACAGTGAACTATTGGGAAGTGTTATTTTAATTGAAACAAAGTCAAATTTAACAGATGAAGAGATAGCGATGCGAGAAGAGTTGAGGTTATTGTGAATAGCAAGTAGGACACCTCTACATGGAAAATCAACTTTAGGGATGACAGGATTATTAAACATAGGGAGAGAGTGATCGTCATCTCGGAAAACATTATAAGAAAATGGGAATAGCTCCTGGCTCTTTATAAAGGGGATCAGTTTGGTTTCTGTAAGAGCATATACGTCGAAAGAGAGGCTATTTGATTTAGACAAGACCGCACGAATTTTAGAGTGCAAGCCTCTTAGCAAAATGTAAGAGGTAGTTTATCCACATTCCACTGTTATGGAGAGAAGTCAATGTAGAATTCATTCCCAAAGCTGGAAAATGTTCTCATGTAGTCCCAAAGGACCTCAGATCTATAAGTCTATCATCATTCCTTCTGAAAACTTTAGAACGACTGATTGATATCCATATTCGAGCTAAAGTTGATCCAAGACTTCTGTCTACGGCTATACATGCCTACTGTAAAGGAAAGTATGTGGAAACGGCTTTGCTCTCTCTGACTAGCCACATCGAAAGATCCCTACATTATAAGGAGTACACAATGGTTGCTATCCTAGACATAGAGGGCGCCTTTAACAACGTCAACACATCTGCAATCACGACTGCGCTGTCAACTCTGCAGGTAGACGGCTCACTTGGGGAGTTGATCAGTATAATGCTAAAAAGCAGGATAATCAACTCCAAACTGGGTGAGACTTCTGCTAAAAGATATGTCAGTAGAGGTACGCCGCAAGGCGGTGTGCTCTCTCCCCTTCTCTGGAACTTAGTAGTTAATGAACTACTGATATACCTGGAAGCGGGTGGTAGCAGAGTGATTGCCTATGCGGATGACGTTGCCATAGCCGTCTCAGGAAAACATTTAAATACCATTAAAGAACTCGTCCAAGTAAATCTGAACAGATTAACCTGCTGGGCAGATCGCTGTGGATTGGGAATAAACCCCCATAAAACTGATCTTGTCCTCTTTTCTAGGAAATATAAAATTCCAGTCATGGACCCTCCTTCAATAAATGGTACCACTTTAGTTTTTTCCGATACAGCAAAATATCTGGGTCTCATTTTTGACAGGAAACTAAACTGGAAACCTAACATTCAAGAAAGAATCAATAAAGCTACAATAGCCTTATTCTCTTGCAAGAAAGCCATTGGGAACAAATCGGGCCTTCAACCTCGCATAACCCACTGGCTCTACATCTCGGTCATAAGACCGATACTTACTTAAGGGGTGGTTGTCTGGTGGACGGCCTTGGAAAATGCAGTCAACCGCATTAAACTAAGCGGAGCCTTGCGGTCTACCCCCTCTGCGGCATTAGATATTCTGCTTCACTTGGCACCCCTCGACATTTTTAGCAAGTAGCTGCGACTGCAGCTATTCGCCTTAAAGCGACTAAACAGTGGACAAATAATTCATTTGGAAACGCAAATATTCTTAATACATTAGGAACCCTCTCAGAGAACATCGATTACACCATACCTGAACTTTGGTTTGACAAAAACTTCCATGTAAGCTTCCCCTCTAGATCATTCTAGGAGGAGGATGCTTTCATGGAGGACAAGTCAATCTAAAACCGATAGCGGAGTTGGTGGCTATGTTTTCTCAGATAAGCTAAATCTAAGCCTCTCTTTCCGCCTTCCAAATTACTGTAGCGTGTTCCAGGCGGAAATTTTGGCGATTAAAGAAGCTCTGTCCTGGCTGAAGAAAAACGTGATATCTGCAAAGGATATCCGCACATTTTCGGATGGTCAGGCCGCCATCAAGTCCCTGGACTCGGTTTCATTATATTCTAAAACCGCCCTTGAATGCCGATCATCTCTCATGGAGATGGCAGAGCAGTTCAACATTCACCTTTGTTGGGTTCCGTTCCACAGAGACATTCCAGGGAACTGCAGAACCGATGAACTCGCCAAAATTGGAACCACTCTACCTATCCTACCTATGCGCACTCGAAACAAAAATTCTTGGGCAAACATGTATGAGACACGACAATATTTTTTCGAGTTCGTGCGGTAGTGTACTATTACTGATTTTTAATCTCGTGTATGTCTCGTCACGAATGAATGTTACCGAACGGATGGATGTCTCCATATGCATGAATTCATCGTGAGTGTATTGTATATTCGAGGGTTTCGAGTATCTCTATTGTCTCGAGTGTGTTCAACCACCCGAACAAACGCAAATGCGTTAACTTTCATTCTTTACTGATAAGGAAAAAAATTCATAATTACAACATACAACAAAAACAAAAAACACATCATATGAAATGTAATATTGTTTTGTGTATGGACATGGGTAAGGGTATATTCGAGTGTCTGCAGTATTTCGATTGTGTCGAGTGTGTTCAACCACCCGAACAAACGATCATTATTTGCTAATACTGCACAAAATACCCGAACACTCGAATGCATGTATCTGCATGACTCGAATGCTTCAACCAACATGTATTTTTTAAGTTCATGAGCAAACGAGTATTCCTTGCTGCTCAACGAAAGTGATTGCTTCAAACCAAATCTGAATCATTGATCACATACACAAATACAAAGTACCCGTTGCAGCTCTCTGATAGTTATACCAATCGCTACGTGCAAACTAACACTAAAGCTAGATGCCAATAAAAGAACAGACCTTAGGTGGACTGCTGGACAAACATGTTTAGCGACCAAACAGATCTAGCCAAGGCTGGATCTGATCCTTTTAGAAAGGAAACATCTCAGCGCCATAATAGGTGTCATTACTGGACACTGCCTCATAGGCAAGCACGCAAGAAGGCTCGGCGCTTTTAATAATGATTTCTGTAGAAGCTGCATGGACGAGGAAGACGAGGAGATAATCCCCCACCTACTCTGCACATGACCAGTTCTCTCCCAGAGAAGGAAGCTTCATCTAGGAGCTTTCTTCTACGACGAAGTAAAAGATCTAGAAAAAATAGACGTTAGCAGCCTCCTACGCTTTATTATAAGCTCAAACTGGTTCCAGTAGTAAGAAAATCATAGATCCACGTGGCATCACAATGAGCCAATAGGCCTAAGTGGGTTGGTATTTCCAACAGGCACTCTTACCTAACCTAACCTAACTTAGGGTAGATATAAGAGAAGAAAAAAAATTGTAAAATACAAAAAAGTTACAGTACAGTTACAATTCACTATTAAATTGTTTCTCTCAGTACAATCCAATTTCTCAACCGCTTATACTTTTCTTATCTTTTACTTAAACCACTTAATCACTTCTCCTAATTAACACTTCAAATTTCACTTTAGAACTGATCTTGCATACCTTGGGGATGCTGGTATTTATACTCGAATGACATACTTCGAGAACAATCCTCGCCATCCAGCGTCCCATACAATTTCCAATTTGCTAGAAAATTCGATTCCACTCTCCAGTCATCAATGGTCGAGACTTTGTTATTCAAGTATCGAAATCTTCTGGTCCCCGAGTGTCGACATTTTATGCTCTGTGAATCTAGATCTCGCTGCTCACATTTAAGTGGTTATCACATTGCTCCCTCCCTACAGTTGTTCGTCCCGAACAAGTTTGGCCCTTGATCAGAGTGCATCTCCATTGGGACCCCAAATCTGCTCACCCAGTTGTTGACTATCTGTTCGGCTACGATCTTAGCCTCTTGATTTGGGATGGCAAACACATCCGTCCACTTACTGAAGTAATCCATGAGCACGAGGGTATATCGGTTACCATTAAAGGTTTCGGGAAACGGCCCAGCGATGTCGATGGCTATTGGTTCGAAAGGTGCTCCGACATTGTATTGTTGCATTTGTCCATGTGGCTTTACTTTTGGATCCTTGGTACACCTTATGCAATTTTTGCACCAATTCTCGACATCTTGTTTTGCGTTTAGCCAATAGAAACATTCCCTTACCTTTTCCAACGTCTTGTTTATTCCCAAATGGCCTCCTGAGATTCCGTCATGTATTTCATGGAGTACTTGGCTGACTCTGGACCGTGGCACTATTAGCTGCATACGAGATATTGTCCCATCTGCACTTTCCAATTTTCGCCATCCATCCATCCATCTTGCATACAAAGCGAGTTCCACTGTGCCCAGTATGCCTTCAGAGTTCGGCTCCGATCTGATATCTGCTGCCAACTTGGTCTTTCCTCGTGTTCCTTCCAGGCCAATATTGGTTCGATGTCATTGTCTGCCTGTTGGGAGGAACGCATTTCGTCTATACTCCAACCCTCTATTGGCTCAGTCCTGATCATTTGGATAGTTGCCTGTTATTTCGCTTCCCTACCACTGACTACTTCTGCTAGGAGGCTTCCGTTGCATTGTTTTACCTGTGAGACTGGGATAATTACCCTGGAGTCGACTCCTGCTACAGACTTCTGCCCCGTGAAGTAAGCAGGCAGCCATTTCAAACTGCTTCTTATAAGTAGACCATGGGGTCTGGGCATCGAATGAGGGAGGCTTCAAATCTTTTCTCCTTGGACCGCTTAAAGAACATTCTCGCAGTTTCTGTTTTCGCACTGTGTCGAGCTCTTTTGCTGAGCCAGTTGCTGAACTTTGCTGTCCATTTCTTCGAATTTTTCGCCAACATTCTTCTCTATTATATCAAATTTGTCATCAACTTTCTTCTCTATTCTTTCAAATTTGTCATCGATTTCTTTGAACTTTTGGTGTAGAACGTTATTTTGTTCTTCCAGTTTTTGTTCTATACTATTCTTTTGTTCGTCGAATTTTTGTTCAATGCTGCTCTTCTGCTCGTCTAGACTTTTCTTTTGTTCATCCAGCTTTAACAAGAGGAGTTGCATCATCGCAGCCATGTCACTGCCGGTACTTTTCTGTTCATCTTCGTCAACAGCAAACGAGTATGCATCAGGATCATGTCCCTCGGTGTTCAAAGCCTCCTGAAGTCGGAGCACCAGGTCACTTTTTCCTCCACTGGTGTTGAGGCTTCTCTTGTTCAACTCGGATTTGAGTTGGACGAGTTGACAACTGCAATAGTTTTCGACTCATTCTAGCTTTTTCAAATAGTCAAAAAAAAAACACTTTTTTTGTTCTTTTTTTTTACACACAATAAGTCCTATCCTACTTCTGACACCAATATAAAATGTTTGTGTGAGTACACATGATAGAACTTATTCTTTTCAATGGAAATCGCTTTATTCAGTACTGTTACAATTCACTATTTAATTGTTTCTCTCAATACAATCCAATTTCTCAACCGCTAATACTTTTCTTATCTTTTACTTAAACCACTTAATCACTTCTCCTAATTAACACTTCAAATTTCACTTTAGAACTGACTTGCATACCTTGGGGATGCTGGTATTTATACTCGAATGACATACTTCGAGAACAATCCTCGCCATCCAGCGTCCCATACAATTTGCAATTTGCTAGAAAATACGATTCCACTCTCCAGTCATCAATGGTCGAGACTTTGTTATTCAAGTATCGAAATCTTCTGGTCCCCGAGTATCGACATTCTCTGCTCTGTGAATCTAGATGTCGCTGCTGTGGTTATCACAATATATAAAAACTTAGATGGGTAACAACTTCAGAAGGGGTAGGTGCGTTAACCCGTTAAAAAAAAATATATAAAAATTGTGTGGTATATACAAAAAGCTAGTTTAAGTAGGTTAAGATTTATTTATATGTAGATAGCTTATAAGTTTTTGCATTAATAAAATTATTTTCTTAGTTTTAGTGTATATAAATATAGAAAAAAAATTTTAATCGCACGAAACGTCGAAAGACATAGATTAAGTATTATAAGATTACTCGTATTTTTAAGTTACGTAAGCTAATTTTTAAGCGTTTTTTTTTTGTATAGCGTATAAGTGTTAACACTTGCATTTAAAATGAAATGGATTGTTTTAAGGTGCAGAAAATACTAATATTTCGTTTCGTAAAACTTATGCCATATGGCATACGATATCATTTCATATTCGTTTTGGCATTGCTGTTGAACACTCTTATTAGGATTGCGGTTGGATTTATTATCAAAATGTGGCGAAAATTAAAAGGCGATGAGATTCGAAATATTTTCGAAAATTGTGATGAATCTGATTTATCGGAAATAGATGGACCTGATACTCTACTAGAATATTTTGAAAATACTGATTTTAATATTTTGGAAGTCAATAATGTATTGGAAGAAATTGATTTGAATCAGGGCTCAAAAGAAATAGCTGATATTGAAGGTGATGATTTTGACGCTGATATTTTGGATGAGATGACAGCTAGTGTCCCTTCTACGTCGGTTTTTAGACAAATTGAACCTTTTCGGTGGGGAAAAATTTCTTGAGAGGCACCTCAAACTGATTTTACCAAAATTTATGAAAAAAAAATATTATTAACTCTAGTTCAATATTTTCTCAACTACTCGTATTTTACTGAAGATTTAATTGATACAATCATCCAATCAACAAATCTAGTTCCTCTGATACGAACTGGACTTTCAGTAAATATTACCTGCGATGAAATGATAAAATTAATTGCTTTAGAAATTATAATTGGAATAATGGGGTAACATGGACTGGTGATGTATTGGAGTAAAGCCACATAAATTCCATCATTTTGGCAAAAACTCATGAGGTCTAGGTTTCATGCATTACGAAACAGTCTTAAATTTTCCGTTGATCAAAACTCTAGTGATAAGCTTCATAAAATTCGGCCCCTGATTAACACATTTTTAAAAAAATGCACGAATTATCCAAAACTGAAAATCTTTGTGCTGATGAGATGATGGTCCCATTTAAAGGAAAAACCGGATTAAGGCAGTACATGCCCAAAAAGCCAATAAAATGGGGCATGAAAATATTTTGTTTGTGTAGTTCTCAAGGCATTATTTATGATTTTGAAGTTTATCAAAGGAAAAACACAGCTGTGGGTGACTTCAAACTGGGATTTTGCTCCGACATCGTGATGCATCTTGCAAAAACCATACCAGAACAGAAACATTTCAAGCTGGTTTTTGATAATTACTTCACCACCATTAATTTGCTCATAAATTTAAAACAAAAAGGAATACGGGTACAGGCACTATTAGAGGAAACAGAATCTGAAAAGCGCCTCTTATTAGTGAAAAGGATTTAAAAAAAAACAGGACGAGGTAGTTTTGACTACAGGATTGAAAGAAATCACAATACAATGATTTTGAGATGGCTTGATGGCGGCATTGTTCAGCTAGCACCATGACAATGATATGGGTACAGCTCTTCGAACAAAAAAAATAATTGAAATTCCCCAGCCGAACATTGTTGCAGTGTCCAAAAAAAACATGGGAGGTGTTGATAAAATGGACTTCTTGCTTTCACTGTATAGGATTGGGATCAGAAAAAAGAAGTGGCCGCTTAAAATATTTGATTATTTTATTGACATGGAGGTTTGTAATTCTGATGGTAATAAAACTAAGGACCAAATGGATTTGTTAGCGTTCCGGAATGACATTGCTGATGGATTATTGGCTTCAATATATATGGCAACGCATCAAGCATCATCCCGGAAACGTGGTCGGCCATGGCTAGCTGATTGTTTAGACGAGCGCAGCAGTACGTCAGGTTCAACGTCAAGACAACAACATGAGACAGCCCCAGGAGTATCTTTGAGGTACGATGAACTCGAGCACTTGCCAGAACACACGGTTGATAAACGAAGGTGCAAGCTAAAAGAATGCTCAGGATACTCGAGATATATGTGCGCAAAATGCAACATACATTTGCGTATTCCCACTGAAAATAGGAATTGCTTTAAACAATACCATCAAAATACATAATTTAATTATGCATAAGATATTCTCTAATTTTATATATTTTCGTTCTTTGCACATTTTTATGTTTAATTTTTAAATTTTGTATATTTTTTCTAACTAAATTTTAATTATTTTACCGTTTTATGTTTAATTTTTGTATTATGTTAAGGTTATTTAGTTATTTTGTTTTGTTTTTGTCGTTAAATTTTTAATTTTTCCTAGAAGTTTTTGTTAAATTTTTAATTTTTTTTTTTGTTTTATTTTTGTTTTTTTTTATATATTTATATGTAATATTTCTTTTTATTTTTTTTAAATAAGTGCAAGCTTTAGTACCAAAAAAATAAAAGAATTTCTAACAAAACCAATAATTTTTTTATTTTTAGGTACCATTGAAGATGATTCTAAAAAAAAAATTTTAATTCTAGATTTAATTTTTTTTATGTTACAAGGACCCTTACTATCAATAGAAACCAGAAACTTTATTTTTATCTCAAAAACACAGCTGCTCCATTCAAAATACCACCCCACGTTTGTTGAAGTACCAGGGCTAGGTAAAGTTAAAAATGGAACTTGTCACAATTACGTAAACATACAATCGGTTCACTATACTCACCATTTGAAATAGACACTCGTGCATTCGTTCTTAAATCATTGACAGGTATTATTCCGGCCAACGACTTGCCACTCAACAAGTGGAACCATATTAAGGACTTACTCTTGGCATATCCTGAGTTTTACAAACCATCAAGAGTCGATTTACTTTTAAGCAACGATGTATTCGCTGATCTCGTAATGGCGGAAATACGTCGAGGAGACAGTGCGACTTTACCAATTGCACAAAAGATCCAGCTCGGCTGGATTTTACTAGTTAGTGTCCCTTCAAATACAACATGAAGTATTAGGAGCTTTTCTTCGAAACTCGATCTCGATAATCAGCTGAGAAGATTTTGGGAAATCGAAGAAACTCCATTTAGTATACCCCAAACGATTGAAAATGCTTCTGCGAACAACAGTTCAGCGGAAAAACCAAACGCATACGAGACGGACACTACGAAGTAGTACTCCCGTGTAAGGACGGAAGTTGCCCTGGGCTTGGATCCTCGAAAGGATGTGCCTTGCGTAGTTTTTTGCAACTGGAGAGACGATTTCAACACAACCATAAACTACAGGCCGAATATACAAAATGAGTCAGTACTCACTGTTTGATCACATGGAGGAAGTCGATGTTTTCTCGGGCGAAGTCTTGAAGACACAATTTTACTATTTTGTTCTCCATCATACGGTCTTCAAGGTGTCCACTTCGACTACCAAGCTTAGAGTAGTCTTTGATGCAGCGGCAATAACTTTGGATGGAACATCCTTGAATGAACATCTTCTCACAGGACATAAAATTCAAAACAACATAGTAGACATTATTCTGAGATGGAGAACACACAAATTTACCTTTGTCGCTGATATAGAAAAGATGTACAGACAGATCCGCATGAATCACAGAGACTCTTACTACCAACTTATATATTGGCGCGACAGGAAGGAGGACCAACTTAAGGTGCTTTGGCTCAAAACAGTTACATTTGGCACAAGTTCTGCACCGTACCTTGACATAAGGACATTAAATAAGTTAGCTGACGATGAACATCACAAGTATTAGTTTGGTTCGACGATGATTCGAGACGACATGTACGTCGATGACTTAATATCGGGAGCAGATTCGGTTGAGGCAGCTTTACTGAAAAGAGATGAGGTAAGAAATCGTTTATTATCAGCAGGTTTTCACTTTTCAAAATAGATAAGCAACTTGGATCAGGTTCTAGAACGAATACCACAAAAATCAAAGGGAATTGATTTCGATCTGCCTTAGGTTGGATTGCCCCCTGCATCGTCAAAGCGCAGATTATGATGTAGCAGTTATGGAAGCTTGACATTAACTGGTATAGTGAATTACTAATGTAGTACAAGAAGGCTTGGAACATCTTTCGCCATGAGCTTTCCATCATCGAGCGCATCGAAATTCCACGGTGGATCTGAACACATGACACGCAACAGGATCTGGAGGTACATGGCTTTAGCGACGCGTCTCAAAGAGCATATTGAGCGGTTTTAAACTTACGGGTGTTAGATGGCCAAGGCAACACTATTGCACCTATATCCACCTATGGATTTCTAAAACCAAAGTAGCACCTTTGATAACTATATCTTTGAAAACTATATCTCTCTCCCGGTCGAGTTATGCGGAGCAGTGGTTTTAGCTAAACTGATCGACTATATATACATGCAAGGCACTCAGCCTCAACAACGTCAAACGAGTAGCATGGACCGGCACGATCACTTTAGCCTGGATTTCTGCACACCCATCAAAATGGACAACTGTTGTTAGCAACCGTATTGCCGAGATTCAGAAGTTGACTCACCGTAGCATTTGGAAACACATTTCACCAACCCAATTCAATCCAGCTGATCTCGCTTCACGTAGCAAATAAACTTTGGTGGAACGGACCAAAGTTTCTACGAAGTGGATGGGACTATACTTGTTCACTTCAACCATTAAAGTTCACGACGGATTAGGAAGAAAAGTTCATTATACCACACTGTTCCCAAGCGCATGAGAATCGCTTAAGTACTCTTATTCATTCCATCTCCAAATTAGGGAAAATATTAAAAATGAATGCATTTTGTTTAAAATATATATCAAATTCGAAAAAAAATACCTGTTTTCAGAAATTTTTCAACACTTCATGTCCTTAGCGATAAGGATATCCCAACACTAGACGACCAACGCCAAAAACATTGAAATCCTTAAACCCGTTTATAAAATCTGAACTCTTGATATATGATGCGCATGTGAAGACGCTACATGGTGGAATCCAGTAAACCATATCTCACCTGCGTAACAAATGGATTTTAAAATTCAAAAGTAAAAATTTTAAAATTCACAAGTGTCAAGTGTCATGTCAAGTTAGATATACACAGTTTCACAGTGCAATTACTTTTGAGTTTTTCTTTTATATAATTTATAACAAATAATCTGAAAAGTGCATCTAATTGGTTATAAGCCATCGACGTTTAAGATAGAACTATTAAGTCTCTCATTTTCGTTTATTTTAATTCAATTTCTTAAATTCAATCTACCGGCCGGTTCTCTCGCATCATGTCAAACACATCACTTTCTCAAAAAAAACCCACAACACGAAGTGCTGGGGGATTACAACAACAATCAGCAAGTGAATCTGTGAAAGCCTCGGTAAGCAAGAAAGGCGAAGAAATCAAATCTTTGGAATCTCAGATTGAGAATCAAATTAGGGGATTGAGAGAACTTATTCTACAAGAAAATCGTAAGCTAAACGAAAAACTTGACAGAATCGAAAACGATTTTGTACAACGTTTTGCCATGGTGGATCAAACGTTGGCTGCATTGACAAAAAGAGTCGAACGACTTGAGATGATATCTGAACCAACTGATGCAGTTGTACCACAAACATTGTTTCTTGCCCGGCGTGTTGATGACCTTGAACGCGAAAAAATGTCAACAGATGCCATTTTGCTTGGTATACCAAAACAGAGTGATGAGAATCTGGAATACTTGTTCAACAAACTATGTCACTCCGTAAATTGTACACCAACACCTGTACCATTAAACATTTTCCGCGTGAAACCCAAGGGAACAACAATCGACACTGCAATTATTATAAAGTTCAAGACAATCACCGAAAAGAACACTTTGCTTGGGTTAATTCGCCAACGTTGGATATCAACAAAAAGGAGCATATGCTTGCGCGATGTTGGAATACCTTCTGACAGCCGAATTTATGTTAACGAAAGCTTAACGTCAAACAACCATATGATTCTTCGAAAAGCTCTTCAACTAAAGCGAGCAAAAAAGCTTTCCAGTGTCTACACACGAAACGGGCGAGTGTACATAAGAAGATCAGGGGCAACTGCAGCAGAGAGACTACTTTTAGTACAATCAGTTGAAAGCTTAAAATGTGATGCACATGAAACGAGCGAATATGATAATGAAGGTGAATCTTAAGCAGCACATTGTGGAAAACTTCATAAATTTTATAAATTTTCTTATTGTTTTTTTTCTATTCTCCATAAATATTCGTATTACTTTATTTGAACTTTCCTTATGTCTTTGCCATGTGTCTGAATTGTGTCTTTGTTGGTGCGCATGTCTTCTCTTGACAAATAGTCATAGAATTTTGTTCCTATTTTACGAAAATGACTAGTTTTATCACGAATAATATTTCTCCGCTGACTTGTGATACAGGCATTAAATTGCGAATTATGCTGAAAGTTCTGAGCAGACAGTGTAGTGGTCTAAAGGCTTGCCATATTAATGCTCAGAGTTTACACGCAAAAATTGATGAATTCAGATATGTGTTTGTGGGGTCAAATAAAGACGTTATATGTGTCTCAGAAACATGGTTTCAAGCTGATGTAAATGACGTTGTGTACAAATTACCTGGTTTACGGCAGACATTTTATCTACTATGAAGCAGCGCGATCAGGCTTTCATGCGATGGAAGCGTTTTCGACTTCCAGAAATGCTGTCTAAATTTCGCTATCTTAGAAATGAAGTATGTAAACAAATAAGGAAAGCAAAACACACGCTATACTCCACACGTCTAAATAAAAATTTACCTTCGAAAAAGTTATGGCAAAATATAAAAGAACTCGGTTTGGCAGACAAATAGAGCATTGCCTCTCAAATGAATGCCCCAATCGTCTTAATGAAGAATTTGCAAAAGTTCAAAATAATCAGTATGGAGATGATATTAATGATGGTCTTGCTGAAGCGAATGGAGGCTGTCGGATTGCCTACCCTAATTGTGGACATAGTTTTGAATTTCAAAGAGTAAATGATGAAGATGTTTTAGGTGCTGTGCTCAAAATCAAATCTTCATCTACTGGTTTTGATGAAATACACCCTCACTTTATCAAAATGATTTTGCCTCACATTCTACCAATACTTACTCATGTCTTCAACACAATTATAATGACATCTTCTTTCCCATCCACTTGGAAAATTGCGAAGGTTATACCTGTTCCCAAAAAATCTGCATCGCGCGCATCCCTGCAGGAGTTTAGACCAATTTCAATTTTATCATTTTTATCTAAGGTTTTGGAAAAAATACTTCATCATCAAATTTCAATTTTCTTAAAAACAAATAAACTTTTAAGTGATAAACAATCCGGTTTTAGACAAAACCACAGCTGTATCACGGCCACATTAAAAGTCTCAGAAGATATCAGGAATGCACTGGATAAAGATCTAGTATCATTTTTAGTTCTATTAGACTTTTCCAAAGCATTTGATACTGTGAATCATAGAAAACTTATAGCTAAACTATAAGAGCAATTCAGATTCTCAGACACCGCTGCAAATCTTATTTCTTCCTATCTTAGTAATCGGAGCCAAGCTGTTGTTATTGGTGAAAAAACATCTCGCTCTCTAAATCTTTATTCGGGCGTTCCGCATGGATCAATTCTTGGACCACTGTTATTCACAATATTTATTAATGATCTCCCGTTGGTACCCCTATACTCATCTATGGACTTGTATACAGACGATGCCCAAGTTCAACTTCACTGCAAGCTTGGAATGATCGAAGATGGAGCTCATAAACTAAACTCCGATCTTAGAAGAATCCTTACGTGGTCCGATGCAAACAACTTACACCTTAATCCGAGAAAGTCAAAATGCTTAGTAATTTATAACAACAAACTTGATCATAACTACTTTCCCGAATTGTATCTCGGAAACGAACAACTTGAGTATGTTGATAAGACCAAAAATGTAGGTATACTTTTTAATTCTACTTTAACTTGGGAAGATCACATCCAAATGATTATCGCTAAAATATATGGATCACTACGCAGTCTTTCCCTATCGAAACATTTTACCCCTCAACATATTCGTCTTAGACTAGCAAAAACACTGATCCTTCCTGTAATAACCTATGGATGTCAAATCTTTACCAGCCATAGCTCAGAATTTAAAAGATTACTGTCAGTTGCGTTCAATAATATCACTCGATATGTATATAATCTCCATCGATTTGATCATGTATCTCATTATTCAAATAAAATTCTTGGCTGTAACCTTTACACATATCTTAAATATTTATCCCTAAAAACATTGAATAAAATAATAATAAATAAAAAACCAAGTTGTCTTTTTGAAAATATAACGCTCGCAAATTCTTCTCGCTCTTTTATACTATTGCAACCAAGATTTACTTGCAGAAACTTAGAGCGTCGACTTCTTGTTTGTGTCACGAGGCAGTGGAACAATTTACCTATTTTCATCAGGAGACTTCGTGGCACCACACAGTTTGAGAATGTTTTATTCAGACACCTGGCATTAGATTGATATATTAATAAATTAATAAAAATATTCTTTTCCCTTTTTTGTTTTTTTTTTTCCTCTCTGTTAAAGTAAAATATTATAATAATACTGGATTATCTTGCTTGTTTATTTGAAACGACTGTATTTAACTTAACTTAATTTTTTTTTTTAATCAAATCTTTAATTAACTAACTTTTACAAATTGTTATAGGCTTTGTAGCCCATTGTAAAAGATTCAAATAAATAAATAAAAAAAAAGTAGTGTTAAGAAGCATATTCATTCCTGCACGATATGTTATCGATTCAGAGCCAAACCATTCCAAAAGAAAATGGGTAATCTGCCAGCAGCAAGAGTCTGCATTGCGCCAGCATTTGCAAACACGGTAGTCGATTATGCTGGCCCCATCGATGTAAAGGCATGGAAAGGCCGATGTTCTAAAACCTTCAAGGGGTATTTTGCAGTCTTCATAAGTTTGGCTACGAAGGCAATACATATCGAGTTGGTAAGCGATATGACTACCCAAAACTTCATTGTATCATTAATGAGGTTCGCCACGCTTCTCTGTCAGATAGAAACGTGAATTCTTCTCTGCCCCATGACCACAGATCTTCATCGCACTAACACCCGCGCACATTCTTGTTGGACAACCGCTAACGAGTATATTACAGCCGAATATCAGCGACATAAAAACCAATCACTTGGATAGATGGCAACGGATCCAACGATTATATCAAATATTCTGGAAGCAGTGGAGTTCCGAATACCTGTCGCGCCAACAGCACCGACCAAAATGACATAAAATCGAGCCACAACCTCAAATAGGAGACTTAGTATTGGTCAAGGATGAACGCCTTCCACCACTTAAGTGGATATTATCGCGCATTGTCGACAAACATCCAGTAGTAACATTAAAGACACAACACTCAGAGTTCAAACGACCAATATCTAAATTATATGCCTTACCCTTTAACACAACACATTCAGAAGACACAATAATTTAAATAAAATCAAATAATTCAAATTTATATCATACATTCACACTATCATACAAATTTACTCGTATATCCATAACTTGCAGATAGAACACACACAATTTTTATCATTTTTGCTAAAATGAATAAAGACATAGGTACAATTTCAATCTGCCGACGGCAAAACAAAATTAATTTATCAACAAAGTTACAGCTGACAATAGCTGCTGACCTACATATTGGTTGTCAACATAATGCTAAGCAACATATGTACTTCTAATCAACATGCTCAAGCAATATATTTCTAGAGTATGTTGACATCGCACACATGTTGTATAGTGACGTCACACAACCCGTTCATGCCGCCGCGAATTGGTAATTTACACACTCACTCACACACATACGTTTCGTAACTATTTACATGTACTTTCCTTTTCTCGATTTAATAAAAAAAAATAATTTGAATTTATTCAATCTTGAATAGTTAATGAAATAATATTGATAGAATTTAAGTCTAGTCACCAGGTACTCATTAGGTTCACCGCTGGGCATATTTTATTCACTTTTTTTTACACTTTTATAAGAACAACACACAACAAAGAACAACGCAACAAATCACTCACTCACTGACCCAATAAAAACAAACAGTCAGCATAAATGCAAATAGCCGCACACGAAACAAAAGTACCAATTGTGCGTACATCAGGGGAGATCACGCTTTTTTTATCACTGGTACTAAAACCTTTGAAACCATTTTTTTATATTTTGCTTTGTATTGTTATTAAATTAAAATTCAATAAATTGATAATTTTTATGCCGGGGGGAGAATGTTGGAGCCCATCTACGTACTCGGAAAAGTCTCCGACTCTCCATGTAATTTCCCCAACTGTTACTACAAATGTGAAAATGTAAAGTAACATGTTAAAGTCAAAAAAAAAATAATAATAAAACGAACACTCTTTTGTTAACTTTTGAAGAAAGTGTGTGTGGTTTAATTTTATAATAAAATATACCTACGAGTATAATTCATTATTAACAGGATGAATTAAGAATGGTATTTAGGTTGGAGTGGATTGTATTGTGTTGTATGATGTCTGAATGGTAATTTAATGTGTGAGGAATGTTTTGATTTTATAAAGTATGTACTGAGGTTTGAGTTTGAGTGTTGAGTTGTTTTATGAAATGTGGACTGTATAAATTTATTTATTGTAATTTGAGTGACTATTGGTTTGTTGCTGACGTTCATATAGATGAGTGTGTTATAGGTAGTTGTTTGACAGCTGAGTGACTTGTGGAGTTAAATTTAAATGTTGAGAAGTATTGTTGTGTAATGTTGTCAATTTATTTATTCGTACATACACAGATTTAAGTTTTATGACATTTTCTTTAATAGATTTTTGTATTGCATAAGGTTTTAATTTTATTTTATGTGCTGTGTTAGATTTCATAATTTATTTCATAGCGATATATAAGTAGTGGACAAATGTACATTTATTATATTGTGCTGCGTTAAAATTCATTCATTATTGCTATTATTATTATTAGTTTTTTTGTTATACAATACATAAGTAAGAGACAAGAGATATATCGCTCATTAAAAAGAATACCGTCATAACTCAAAAAACGTCATTCCAGAGAAAACGTTATTAAATATTAAAATTGTTTTATTTTATAACCATTTTATCTTATGGCACATTTTGTATTTTTTTCTTGGTACAGCTACCAAATATCGTTATTTTTAAGGTTATTTGAGTTTTATTTTTTTGACCGTAAGGCTTACCAAAAATAGCGAACCAGTTAACATTTTTGCTTATGACGTTATTGACATTAATTTTGATTTAAGAGTCAATTTTTAAGTTACAGATATGAGGTTCTTCCAGAATAAAGTTTTATAAAAGTGTATTTCAACTGTATCACTAGGTCAAATTTCTCAATTGTTGAGTTATGACCTTGTTCTTTTTAATGAGCGATATTATAATTATCTTTAAAGTTGTGTGGCTCCGCCGTTTATGGTCACAAACAGTGTGTTTTGTGTCTCTTCAAGCTCCTGCGATACCGGTCCTATGAGTATTGTCGACACCTTTCGAATAAGTACTGTTGGGAAGGGACCTCCTCGGCTACACAGTAGATATTCGCTCCATGTGGAAATAATTTCCAATATTGTCTGTCCGATGTTCCAGCTGATTTGTTTTTGAGGATAACTATTGAGATTGTGCAGGTGTTATATGATGGTTGTATCCCTATGTGAAGTGTTGACTAGAAGCATACAAAGTTTCGTTACAGGTCGCTCGAGCTCCGTATTTTCCGTTTTAGGGGTGACTACTTGCGTTATGTCGTTTGATCCCGGATGTAATTGTAACACTCGAGCTAAACTCGATATCCCTGCTTAACTGTCCAATGCATTGCTTCAAACTCCCCAAAATTATTGTGTTAGCGTTTGTACTCTCTTCCATCCATCTAGTTGTGAGATATTCTCTAAGTTGAATTCCGGCTGTGGTAGTGTGATAAGTGCTGCTAGAAAATAGCCAGTTGCCAAACAGTTGAGGTTTGTTATGTCATCCGATTATGAGCATAAGAGTCTCGAATTAGGCACGCTTCTATCTGTGTCTGAAGCGTGGTGAGTTCCTTGAATGTCAAAATTCGATTCATGGCTACTCGTTTTAGATGAAATTTAACAGACTTCACTCCCGCTTCCCATAAAACCACCAAAATGTGGGGAAGCTGGGGAATGGAATTCTACTTTGTCCCGTTTTTGGCCAGAACTTTGGCCATGTTGTTCCAGTCCAAGTTAGCTTCTTATAGTTCCTTTTGCAATTCTCAATCACCTCTGATGGAATTTTTTCCGTAATCGCTGAAAAGGTGATAACAAAGGCCTCTACGGGCAATAAATCTGCGAAAAGCTGCGTGAAAGGACTGACTTTTCATGTCGCTGACGAGTTCTATATGCGCTGCCTTTATTGACATACATACAAAAATCGCAAAACATTCTTTAACAACCTTTGCATTGCTTCCTCTCCAAGTCTTAACCTCAATTGGTCCCGCGTAGTATACTCCAGCTGATGTGAAAGGCTTTGCTACAAGGCTGCAGATTACCCGTGAGCTGAGTAAGTGGCTTCGCTCTGAAGCTATAACAATGATGCAGTGTTATATGTGTTTCTTTACGGCATTTTTCAGGTTAAATATCCAGCAGCGTATACGAATACATGCTATAACCTTTTGATTTCTTCCAGACCTTTTCGTGCGCATATTTGATTATTAATTTTAATAATCGATAATTTCGTTCTAAAAAAGTGTTTCTTGTCAAATGAAACCATGGCATTGACAGGTCTACCACTGGGTTGAGAGCGGCATATCTTTTTTCGATCGCACCGACCATTGAGGATTCAATTTGTGCAATCTATCATGGCATTCCTTATAGTTGCTGTCCCCCACGTTGCTTTAACCCCACTATTCAACTTATCTAAAGCATCCAAAACGTCTGCGTTATATTCGGAGTATAGTTCTAAGATTTCGTCAAATACTTCAGTTAAATCCGATGCCTTCAAATCTGTTTCCAACCTTCCACCCCCTACAACCTCTTCATTATACCGTTCTGCATCATGGCCAGCCTAGTTTGAAGAAAATTTTCCCTTTTCAACCTACCACTATCAATCCTTTGAAAATTTCCGTTATCGTTTTTAAACCTCGTAAGTAATGTAATTTGTAAATTTCCACATGACATGTTGTAATATGTTTTATTTTTAGTTTTCTTTTTCAGACAATATGTATATACATATATATACATACAACAGCAGTTACCAGGCAATGCACTTACTTGTGTTTTGCTGTTCCTGATACTGTTGCATTGCTTTGGGTAGTGCTTCTGGCTGGGTATGTGTTGCTGAACTGGGACAAAACTTCTTTCCTGGGTATGTGACTTCATCAAGCATATCTTCGTGAAATTGAATCAACACTATATGTATATATATATATGTGTATACTATATTTTTTGAAACGTTATAAAAAACAGAATTATATTTTTTTTAGATTTAAGTTCGTATGGACACTCAGATTTAAGTTGTTATGTGGCGTTTTATAACTATGTTCAAATGGACACTTTTAGGTTTCAAATGTTATTGGCAGATTAAATTTCAAAGGGACACACTTAATTGACTTATCTTAAGTTCGACTTAGGTTATTGTAGGTTTTTCTTAAAGATCCGGCTTGAAGACCAAATGCTCAACCGTATATTTTAACGAACAATATTCGTTGAAACGTTATAAGACGCATTTTATTTTGTGTTCGCTTGCTGTTTATATATCTGTTACAAATGTTTCAAATGGCTATGTTGCTGAGCATTTTTGACATTTATTTTATCTTCGATCGTATTTTCTTTCAACTACAATTCGCAATTATAAATATTTGTTGCCTTTGAATTTGAAATTAATTTAATATATCTTCAACACATTCAAATGTTACTGTGTTCGTGGGCACATATTTTAATTAACAGCTAGCGTTTGTATATAATTGGGACAACCTAATATAAAATGGTTAGCAGTGAGGGGCTCACTTTCGTAACTCTCAATCGGCAGATGCGTAAGAGTCCGCGAATCGAACAAATTCTCTGCTTCAATGATCAAACTACAGAAAACGTCAGGAATCTTACCTTGACCGTAAAAAAAATAACCTTCTTCACACACCTGATAAGTCTTTCCCATACCCCTCCAGCCGAAGGATTTCCCGGAATATTAAACAACCATTTGACATCATGCTTGTTGAATTCTGTTTTCATACTTCTATCGATAACTACTCATTCCTGCTTTTTAGCTCAAAAAAAAATTGTACCGCAGTCACTATGAATCCTTACGGGAACGCCACGCCGATTCATGAAATTGCTAAGACATACGATTCACTTGAAAGGTCCCTGGCAATTTCCATATGGATCTCTCTTGCCGTCAAACAAGTAAAGATTGTCACCCACCTTTTTTCTGTCCTGCGTAGTTTAAACCTACATATATAAGAAAAATGGCGAATGAATGGTATGCGACGGTCCACTGGCAGTTGACTCATCTGTATATAGCTTCCTGGTTCTGGTGGAGGTACATTTCGTGGTAATATCTAACAAGCAGTTTAGTCAGAAAATGATTTTTTCGCAAGATAGTTGGTCTTTAGGCATTGTAAGAAAGGCAAATGGCATTCTCGACTCGACTGGCTAACCTGAGAACTTTATTCTCGTCGAGAACAGGCGTAAGTTTATAAATTCAGCTAGTCTTTGGGATTGTCCGATTTCTAGAAAGAAGATGCACTTCGTTAGGATAAGTTACCATCTGAACTAATTGATAAAGTACTAATTCCGCTCGTGTTATGTTATTATGATTAAAAGAGCATAAACTAACCTTTCCGAACTCGGAAACCTTTTAAGTAAAAACGATGTTTTTAAATAGACTTACAGCACGAAGTGCGCATGAAACGACCCTTAACAGTCTGTAATAATTCGGGAACTTTTCCAATTGAATAACCGATACATTTGGATCCATAGTAAAAATAAATTTAAATCACTTCTCTTCAGGGTCATCATGGTTGATTACATCGCCTGGTAGTATTGGCTATTTCTGCTTTGATTCTCTTAAGAATGAAGGACCTGATAGCCATTTCCAATTTGTGGACTCCATCTGATAAAATTGTGGCCTTGTTGCCTCATCCGTCGTATTTTTCCTTCCTGGGACCAATTACCAATAGCAAATTACCAATATTCTATTAGAAACGAATTGTTTATAACATCGACTGTCAGATTTTATCCAATTGATAACTTTTTTAGAATCCGACCATAAGATTATTCGATATGGCCGTAATTCATGATGATTAACTATAGACTCTTTCAAACATACACCAAGCAATCTTTTTGAAGTTCCAATCTTTTTATGGTCGTAGGCTTCAAGGGACTGCACCTTGTTTTGACTGTAATAAAGCAAACGCTCACATGATTCCCCAGTTCAACTCGCCAATAAGCCACCGCACAATAGGCAACTTTTCCAGCGTCAACAAATGCGTGAAGTTGTACGTTTACTACTGGATTGGTTATTTGCGAGTGTTCACACCTAGTTATTTCGAACTTCTTCAGACCATCTAGAGACTTATACCAATTGTACCACTGTACGCACATATCCTTTGGAATGAAATCATTCCATTCTATATTTCTCTTCCACAATCGTTGCGACAATAATTTTTGAAGTTATGGTAATATTAGCTAGGAGACAAAGGGATCAACAATTAACATTGTCAGACTTAGCACCTGCCTTTTGGTAGAACGCACATACCCGTCCAACACCTGTTTCGGCATTTGGCCAAATTTTAGAATAAAACAAAACCCATGACTTTCAGGGTTCCAATACATCCCCAATATTTTTTCTTTATCGGTACTCCCACAATTTATATTCTTTGGTTTCAAAGCCTCAGCAGTACCTACAGCCTTGAGTAAATAAGACGAGTTTGAAATCTCAATGACATTCTTTGAAACCTGAATCGTCTTTCAATAAATCTCCGTCTCTCCATGAAAACCTTTGTGAATTTCGGTCTTCGTCTCTGATCCTCGAAGGAACATTTCACGAATATCCCTACATGCACCCATTTTGCGCAGCCTAAACCCACACAAGATTGCCAAAAGAGATTTTGGTTGATACATCTCAGGGCTTTTTAGTAGCATCAAGTTACGAGACATACTGTCCATTTGGGCGGCGGCGTCGAATACAGGGCGTAATTTATTTCCTTTGTTCACACTACATACGGGAAAATGTGAAGATACCATGAGCAATCCGTCCTAGTTTTCTAATATAACCCTTTTCTAAGTATTCATTCAATATTTATATACTATATATAAAATGTACCACTTGAAGAATTTTGGATCCTTTGACATACGTCGCTCTACAGTATAAAGACTACTTAAAGCCATGTTATAACTATCTACAAACTTTTTTCCATAAAAAGCTCGTTTTGTACCGATCTCCTATTCTCTTTGTTATTACTTCCAGAATATCATTTGCCTTCCTTTCGCTTTCTGATAAGACTCTTTTCCACTGCCTAATGTCTACGCTTTCCATTGCAAAATATTCTGCTCCCTGTCTATTTAAATCTACCAAATCATTATCTTGACAATCAATAAAATTAACGACGGCATCTAAATGATTGTCCCCATCGGATCCGAATAATACCCAACCTAACCTTGTGTTTAGGGCGGCAAATCCTTTACTTATCTTGAGAATTCTAGTTGGCCGTATCAGGCCAGTGTGTAGTATACCTATTAAAAGTTGAGGCACTGCATCTACATAATCGTCAACCGCAATTTTTCTTATTTCAGGATATTGCTCATGAAATTATCATCTTTTTTTTTTTTTTTTTATAATTTACGCGCGCCTAAGGGGTTGATACCCTTTTACTGTTGCCAGGGCGCGGGCGGGAAGTTAGAAGGAGGAGAAAGGAAAATTGTTTTTGTAGTGGTTTTGAAACTCAGGTGTGTTTGGTTTCTATGTTTGCTCTCCAGGGGTGGGAGTCCGAATAGGACGGAGAGTTTTTCTTCACTCAGAGTGATTCGAGATATAATTCCCAGTATTTTTTTCATTGCTTGATACTCTTATAACAGCCAAATCTACGTGTCAGTGTTATGCCTTCACACGCAGAATTTTTTTGTCTGAAGTTCCAATTATACAATAAAAAACTGATTTTGCGATGGGCAGGATTCGAACCTGGACCCTCCGAATGAGAAGCGTTTGCTACTACCACTACACCACGGCCACCCCATCTGATAATTTACAGCCCCACTATTGACACCTGAAATCTCACACTCAATTCGTTGGGACAATTCACTTGTGGTTTCATTGCCCATCCATTTCAGTGATAGAAAATCGGATGCTCCTCTTAATAAAATTGAGCAAGCACTACTTCATCTGATAGAGATACCCTAGCGCCCTCATCAATGAATGCTATCACCTCACATGAACCCTCAGGTCTAAATATTTTGACCGGCAAAAATTTAAATAGAGTGTTATCACAGCCGTCAAAATTATTTTGCATGGCACTGACGAGTGACTTTTCAAACTGCTTTTCAACAAGGGAAACCGAAGCACTTATATTAGAGCCCATGCTAGCATTTTTATTTTCCATTGATAATCCGATACTCGAGTCGTTACTGTCACTTCGACATTGCATTACCGGGGCGTAAACAACAAAAACAAACGCGACTATCCTTCACTAGTTTCCACCTACTATCGACAGATAGCCCCATAAAATTTTGAACACTGATACAGCTGGTGTTCGCCTCGACAAGCAGGGAAACCGTTTCCCTTTGGATGTTCTTCGTCTACGGCGCAGATAACATTTGCGTTTGTCGATCTCGATTTGGAACCTACACACACTTCAGTCGTAATAGCAACATACCTATAAATTACCTGCAACCACTTGCAAAAATTTTGTACAGTTGGGTATCGTTGGAACAATAACGAATGCTGACCCAGTCTTCTCGTTTATTTAGTGGCAGTTTGCCCGCTAGCTCGTCGATTAGATAATTGAGGATTATATTGGGATTAGATAAACGAGAATACAAAAATTTACAATTTCTGACACTTTCAAACTGTGAATTGATGGGAACGAACACACTTTCGCCAATTGACTTCGTATTAATATGTCAGGGCAACCAAAGCGGAATTCTAAGGTTCTAATTACTGCCTCCACATGTTTTGGGCTAATAAGAAGACCCTAAACCATTCGCCTAGCTCGCCCTTTCAAGGCTTTGTGAAGATGCGTTGAATTCTCTACCTCAGTGTAGAGATGTGCCGCAGTGGATTCTCTATAAGCTACAAAGAACATCGGCTATTGTGCAGGCATACCCGCGAATTTAGGTATATCCTGACATTTGCGAATAGGTGATAACGGTGACACGGAAAATGAATAATTTTGATAGAATGAATTGTAGGCTTGTGGCAAGGGTGGCACTGAACGGGGCAAAGGAACTGATTCAAAATTAATATTTATGTGCAACATACCTGGAAAATATTCGTATGATGTGGAAGCGGGCGTGGACGTCGCCGACGGCGAGCGGGATGATCCCACAGTGAAGCGAAATGTGAAGGCAACATCGGCGTTGGCAATCCGGCATAGCTAATTTTAAGTTCAGCAAGTTGTTGTTTGAGGGCAGTGATGGTGTTCCGTTGCTCCGACTGGTGTTCTTATCTTTGCTTGTGTAGTGAACATGGCAAATATAATTTTGTAGGCGACAGTGTTGTTAGAGGAGGTAGCGACGCACTTTGCAGCGCTGGTGTGGCGACAACGAAATGGATGGTTGCAATAATTTTGTCGATATTGACGGTGGCGGCTATAGGTGTACCGATACTGTTGACCAATACGACCAATTTGTCGGCACTGCCAGTACCAACGAATGCACAATTGATACTAGCCATCACGGTGCCTAGTTCGTCGGCTCTGACCGTAGTCACGATAGCGCAATCAATGCACACTGGCGAATGTGATTAACTTGTAGGCACCAGCTGTGCAGACGGCAGGTGTGTAACGGTAAGCGGTGGACAAAGCGGTGTACTTCACACTAGTTATGTCTGTAGTTAGCTCTTCGGCGTAAAAAGTGGTTCTGGTGCAGAAGGCAGGTGGGTCACGGCAAGCGGTAGTTGGCAACTGTTATGGCGATGGCGTTGGCGACTTTCGATTCGTCCAGCTTCTCAATTTAGGCAGCATGAGAAAAATATATAAAACGTTGAACAGAGAATTGGTGGACCAGGACCATTAAGTATTTAACAAGTGCTTTTTTGTTTGAAGTTACATATTTTAATGTTCCTGGGCCGCCAATTCCTCTGTTGAACAGGCAGATTCATATGAAAAACATTCGAATATTTTTTCCAACCCAGAAAGTGGTCGAAAGTATAAACCAGTGAAAAAAAATTATTCATTGAAATGTAATTAAAAACATTTCTTTCAACCGAACCAATAGTCCAGGTTTACACTGAATGAAAATATCTTTCATTCATATGCAAACCATTCGAAAATTTTTCCAACCCCGATAGTCAAAGCATAGATGGCAAACTTTCCAGATATTGGACATCCAAAACCCACTTTCCACTGATCGCCTCTACCATGTGGCACGGTCTGTGGATACCTGTGAATTGCCATTAATGCAATTCCCCTCCCTTTTAAGCAAAATAACCTCATCCACATTGCACATACATAGTGAATTTTAAGTGCAAATCGCTCTCAGACACAATATTGTTGTGCGAAGTTGAAGGGTTTGCAAAAATTTAGTAGAGTTTGACATCTAAGTTAGTTCATCTATGGTCCAAAGTCCAAAAAATCATTCATTGGTATGAAAGCCAAAGGAACATGGGAGTACCCAGCCACATTTTATATGTAAAAAAACCATTCGAATAAAGAACCATTTATTCATATGAAAAACATCCGAATATTTCAATGCTTTTTTCGTTCGACTGGTTTGAATGAATGCTTTTTAAAAAATAGTAATTGAACTGTTTTTTGATAACTATCGAAAAAATGAATATTTTACAATAATAAGTTCCCAGCACTAATAAAAATGTCAAAGCTCCAATACAGGTCAAATTTCCATAAAACCGATAGAGTTAGACTATGGAAAATTAATGATCTTAAATTGAGGTTGAAGATGATGGAAAATCAGATGACATCAGCAAATTCCCGGCACGACTAAAATCACTGCCATCAGCAGATTCCCGGCACGACTAAAATCGAAGCCGAACTGAAACACAGTTCTAGTCCGTTACTCAAACCAGACAGACGTGTTTTTCTTGTTCTCCTTTTAATTAATTTTCGTCAAATTGCATTTTCCGCTTCTTAACCCCAGTGCTTGAATTCTCTAATTTTTGTTGTGCAATTTTTTCAGTGCAAATCCCGTAACTATATAAAATTGCAACCAAGCAATACAAAAAAAAAATAAAAACAATAGTTCGACCTAATATTTATACCCTCACTGGCCTACACAACTAATTTAAACATGTCTTGTGGAATTGCCAATTGTGTAATCGATGACTGCAGTGCTGACTGGGTAGCTTGCAAGGGCATCTGTGGGAAAGCCTTTCATGTCGTTTGTGTCGGGTTAAACAAAAGAAATACGGTGTTTATCAAGGAATTCTCTGATAACCTCCTTTTCTTCTGTGATGAATGCAAGTGTATCTCACTCTCGCGTGTTCTTTTGGCAATAAAATGCCTAAGCGATTCCAATGACTCCTACCAATACGCACTCGCGAAAAAGATCACGGACAAAATTTCGGTCATCGAAAGCAGCGTTAAAAGTGTTGAAGAGTTACGGAACTCAGTGCATACTTCAGCCGAACTAATAAAATCCAAAGTAAAGCATATGGATAAACAAATTGCTGGTCTAATCGAGTTAGACTCCGGGAGATCCAGGAATGAATAAACTCCATTACGTCACCTGGATAAAGTTTTAAGTGACATCAAAGCCACCTGTTCTACGCATGTTATATCCAACCAGAAGACTTGCGAGTTGATAAGCCTTCTGCGTGACGATATTGACATTCATTTCCAGTCCTCGTCACGCAAACAACCATCTCCTAAACAATCTGATCCTATGCTCGAAGTTATCTTCGACAAAGTGAACGATGTCAGTGATGAACTTACTGCAACTCGATCCCTCGTATGCAATATTGAACATCACATCGCAACAATAAACAGCAAAATCGTTGACCCACCAAACTTCCCGCAGCCTTACCAGAATGTTCCCTATAATACATCGCTAATAGCTGAATCAATGGAATCTGAAGTGGATTCACACTTACGCACACATACAAGTCATCTGCGGACGGTTCAACCTACTGATTCCTCCGAGGTTTCTTCCAACTTGACAATAAAGAACACATCTATGTCAACTCCTCCAATCGCTACCCCACGGAAGCTTATCAATCACTTCAACTCAACTTGGACACCTTCCGAATGGCAGCGTAGACTTGATAAGCTTGCTTCGAAAAATTAATTGGTCACTACGCTTCTTATTAAAGGCGCCCCGCCAAACGCTGATGCTGATTGGATCTCGAATTTCTTCGTAAAGAAAAATGGCATCACCATAAGCCACTGCGATTTACTTCCAACATGTCACCACAGAAGTAAGCGCAGCTTCAAGTTCAATATTCCGGCCAAATACGAATGGCTATTCCATAATCCAGCCAGCAACAATTTCAATCTTGGAAAGATGCGTGTCTGCAAATGGTTGGAAAATACGACCAAGAAGAAGGGTAAAGTCAAGCAGTCCGTCTTACCATCTATCAAGGTAGCAAGTAAATCCAATTTGCCAAGACCCACCTCCTCTTCTCAAAACAGACCCAGCTCCAATTGGAGCTTTAAAGCCAAAATTTTTCCTAGTTTTAAGCCTCCCATCCATACTCCAACTCTTTCTATTCCACCCCAAACCAAGCCCCGACGTCAACGTGTCTCTTTTGACTTAATACCTATCTTAAATCCCGCTTCCAGCTCGCCTTCTCCCTCGGTTTCACGGGCCCCAGTCCCTATTTTTGATACGCCACCAAACCCAGCTAGCAACTCAATTCCCAACTTCGACCTTAAAACTGGAGCTAAGTACCCTAGTTTCATTAACTCCCATACCCTAAACCCCACATCTCATCCCTCGTCCAACTCCATATCCAATCATTTATCTCTATCTCCCCCCTCCAATGCTCCTATTCTTGATCCCCTTTTCCATCCACTGTTAAACTAACACAGCAAACCAATGGCACTACAGAAAGTCGATATGCTCTCTCTAGGCTCAGAGAAAGAAAGATATATGAAAACATTCGTCTCTTTCTTGCCTATCTACATGACAAATCGGACTCGGTCTGCTACGAAGGGAAAACCAAAACCAGCGTCTTGGTTTCCATCCAGCAGGAAGGCCTCCATACCGACCCTATCAGTCTTAGGAACCTTTATGTCAGGTACCACGAGATTTTTAACATGTCCCCTCAGAAAGTAGCAGACGATTTCACTGCATTCGGCAACTATGCTCACTCTAAACGAGTATCACACCTACAGCGAAGCCGAGCCGACCACAACAAATTCGTCCATAATGTGCCTGCCTTGCCAGCGCTTAAACCATCCTGCCTCACACCTCCACCCCACAACATCCCTTTTACACTTTACTACCAGAATGTAAGAGGTCTTCGCTCTAAAACCAATGCTGTCCTACGTCAATCGCATGCTCTTCCCTTTGATATCTACGCCTTGACCGAAACCAATTTGATTCCCGACATAAAGAACCCTCCTACTTTTAATGTTGCCGCGACGACGATCCTACCCGCACAAATAAAGATTCCCCCTGTCAAGGCTCCTACTGGTGATGGACAACAGGCTTAACTCTTCCCTAAAAATATTACTGCCTCTCAAGTCCCTTTACGTTATATGTTGCTACATCCTACCAGCTCAACCTATCGAATCTTACCAATTTGTTAATGATGCGATCGATCATTTAATTGACTTGTCAGACCCTACTGATGTCTATGCCAAGTCAGTGGTATATCCAATTTTATGGGCAGGCAATTAGACCTTATTTTCACAACAGATCCAATTAACTCATCAGTCTCACTTTGTCCCTTATCTCTCCCAACAATCGATAACTACCATCCCCCCCTTCTACTTTCATTTTTTCATAACTCTTCAGTCCAGTCCACTCCCCAAACAACTCTCTCATCCCACGACTTTCATAAAGCAAACTTTCACAAAATCAGTGAATATCTCAGCAGATCCCTCTTTAACTTTCACAACCTAAGTATAAATGATGCCTTATTCATTTTTTTATAAAGAAATATTTAATTCTTTTTCCTTTACGTTCCGTTTTCCCGCCTTAAAACATCATCTACTAGTCCTCCCTGTTATAATCGCAAGCTTCGTTCCTTACGAAATCAGAGAAATAAGTTCTGGGCTGTTTTCCTGCGTACCAGATCCTTTACCGACTATTCCAACTATCTTGGTGCTTATCTTCATTTCACCGAACTTTACGATTCCCTTTACCAGCGCTACCTTAACAATGCGCAAGTCAACCTTATAAACCACCCTAAGTCCTTTTTCCAATTTGTTAACTACAAAAGAAAGTCCGATGGTTACCCTCCTTCCCTCTCTTTCAACAACAGGTCATCAACCGATCCACTCACCATTGCCAACCTATTTGTCACCTTTTTTTATACAATCCTTCACTAACGACTCCTTTGTACTAGATCCATCCTATTTTAGTTACCTACTGAACTTCTCCAATAGCCCACTTCTCTTTCATATTTTGGACCCGTCTTATATCGAATAGGGGTGGACGTGGTGTAGTGGTACTAGCAATCGCTTCTCACTCGGAGGGTCTAGGTTCGAGTCCTGCCCATGGCAAGACAGTTTTTCATTTGTAATTGGAACTCAAACAGAAAAATTCTGCGTGTGAAGGCATAACACTGACACGTAGATTTGGCTGTTGTAGAGTTTCAAGCACAGAAAAAAATACTGTGAATTATAACTCGAATCACTCTGAGTGAAGCAAAAACTCTCCGTCCTATCCGGACTCCCACCCCCCTGGAGAGTGAATATCAAAACCAAACGCACCTGAGTTTCAAACCACTACAAAACAATTTTCCTTTCTCTTTCTTCTACCTTTCCGCCCGCGCCCTGGCAACAGTAAAAGGGTATCTAACCCCTTAGACGCGCGTAAATTATAAAAAAAAAGTATATATAAATTACACCATTTCAATGACGAATTCACACCCGGCCCAGATGGCCTCCCTGCCATATTTCTTAAAAAATGTTCTTCCTCTCTTTCCCTTGCCCTTTCTGATCTCTTCCGTCTATCCCTTTCACAAGGCGAATTTCCTCAGGCTTGGAAATTATCCTTCATAACCCCGATCCACAAGAAAGGATCAAAGAATGAAATAACCAACTATCGTCCCATCGCTAAACTCTCCCATATACCCAAACTCTTCGAAAGTATTTTGTATGAAGCTCTAAGCTTCCAATGCAAATCACTTATTTCTCCTAGGAAGCCATATTCCTAAAGGGTAGGCCAACCACCACAAATCTCATTGAATTCGTATCCTTTGCCCTCTCTACCCTAGAGAATGGCAATGAAGTCGATGTAGTTGCAACCGATTTTAGCAAAGCCTTCGATAAAATCTCTCATCGGTTAATCATCTTTAAATTGTCTGCTCTCGGCTTTGAACCCATACTGTTAAAATGGATATCCTCTTACCTCGAAAACTGTTTTTACAGTGTTCGTTTTAGGTCAGCCCACTCCGCTCCATTTTTGGCCACCTCTGGAGTTCCATAAGGCAGCCATCTCGGTCCCCTTCTTTTTATATCAACCATAAATGATCTCGATATGATCATCAAACACTCGTCTGTCTCCCTTTAAACCGACGATACTAAATTTTTCCAAACCATTTACTCTCCCCATGACTCTTTCCTCCTTCAACAAGATCTTGATAGTTTTTCGATCTGGTGCCTCAAAAATTCTTTGGAACTTAATATCGCCAAATGCCAATCCATCACCTTCTCACATAAGTGGAACCAATCTACTCCCCGACTCTATCTTCTCCATAAACAATCTATCTCCCCCGTACAATCTCTTCGTGACCTCGGCATTTTGTGTGATAGCGAGCTCAACTTCCGTTTACATATGGATGAGATAATCCTCGAAGCCAACTCTGCACTAGGTTTTGTAAAACGGTGGTCCAAAGAATTCACCAACCCATACGTGACCAGGTCCCTCTATATTACCTTTGTTCGCCCCCTCCTAGAGTACGCCAGTCAAGTATGGTCCCCATATAATCGTGTTCATATCTCGAGAATTGAAGGCATTCAGCGCCGTTTTCTTCGATTTGCTCTTCGAGGTATGCCCTGGGACGATCCTTTTAATCTGCCCCCTATCAAAACCGTCTCAACCTTATCAACTTAAACACCCTTTCAGGTCACGTTGAATGCGCGTCCCTTCACAACTGCATTTTCCTCAACACTAACCCTCGTAATCTACGTACCCTCGACTCTTCTATCTACCAACCCACCACACCTCCTATGGCGCGAACGAACCAATCTCCCGTATGCTACGTCAAATCAACTCAAACCCTACCGTCTTTGACTTCCACCGCACCACTCCCTACCTCAAATCCGTTCTCCTTCACCACTCCAACCAACCTTAGTTTTAAGTTTAGTTTAAGTTTAATTTGTAAGTTATAGCTTGTATTAAGCCGAATGAATGGGGGCGTTCGCCCCCACCAAAATCAAAATCAAAAAGAAGCAGCATACAATACCATCCGCGGGATATATGCAGAATAAAAAATCTAAGTTCTGGATAATATGGACAAGGTAAGATCAGAGGAAGCCTCAAAATGTAGCGCCACAACAGCAAAGGCATCGGCTGAGAAGAGTGAAAGAGCTGTCAACAACCAGTAGAGCCTAATATACCCTCAAATAGTCAAAAGTATCAAAAGCACCACATCTCTACCAGTTCGCAGATTCAGGGGTCAACAGCCTTGGTCAAAGTAAAGGTAGCCAACGGAGGTTACCTAACATTAAGGGCATTAATTAACAATAGTTCCGAGGCATCTTTTATCACTGAATCAGTGATTCAAGGTCTGCAGTGTGCAATCAAGTAAAATCGTCGACCTAATCATCGAGCTAGATTTTGCAAATCGAGTACAATCCCTTGTGCTTAAATCACTGACTGGGCTTCTTCTGGCTCACTTGTATGGACAAATGGACATACCTGAATGGATTGCAGTTAGCAGATCCAACATTTAATATTCCAACAAAGGTGGATATGATGCTTGGCAGTGGCATCTATGCCGAAATCATCCTTGGAGAAGTAGTTAAAAGCGACGAATGCATAGGTTCAATTGCACAAAGGACAAATTGGGATGGATCTTGTTGGGCAAAGTTCCATCGTTGAAAACAAAGATTAATCACATTGATCGAAATTTAATTTTGAAAAGATTTTAGGAGATTGAAGAGGAGCCCTTTGAGACCTACGAGTCTGAAGATGATAAAAGGTGTGAGGAGCATTTCAAAAAATTTACCAAACGATTACCTGACGAGCGAACGCAGTTCGTCAGCCCTTCAAAGGTGGAGAGTACCCAAGTATGTGCCCAATACAGCAAGGTGGTGTCAGACGATTATTGCAACTGGGAAGGAGATGTAGCGTCAGCCTTTTAAGCAATAGAAAATGCAAACAGTTTGTGTCCGCTTACTGTACCAAGTCCAATAAATTTACTGCTTTTTTAACTTACATTTTCCCCTCACAATCTATTAATTAGACCCACTAATGTCTCTTTCCCAACTCACCTTAGAACATGATTCTATCAATGGTCCCTCTATTTTCGAATTCACGGTGCTCATGTTCTCATGGTGAATTTTTCTCTCTTGTCCTAGAGAGTTGAGTATTTTGATTTCTGGCGGAGAAAGTCTTGCTAAGGTTGCAGATCATGTGCGAGTAGGTTAGGTATGAATGTTTATATGTAGGTTATGTGCTGTGCTGTGGAACATAATTTAATCATGACTATATTTTTGCGAGAGAGAATTGGGAGTAGAAATCGATTATAGGGAGCGAATTTATTTTTTATTTTTTCAAATAGCGATCGTTCAAGAGGTTAAGGTACCCTTAAAATGTATGCACACAGCGCGGACGAAGCAAAATTAGGGAGGAAAGAAAGATAGGTACCGACGTACGTTGGTTTTAAATGTCTGAAAGTTAGAATGACTACGGAAGGCAGGGCAATCCACAAGTGAGTTGTTCGGCTTAGAAACGAATCACGATACTTCAGAGTGCGTCCGAAGGAGGGCTTGCGGGTATACTGATGAGCATTCATAGCGACACGTTTGTTACGGTTGAAAGTTTGAAGAGGCAGAATGCTACGCACGATTTCTATGGAGCACTGACGATGGAAATAGCCATAAAACAAAGTGAGACACGAAATATTTCCCAGCATTTTTGGCGACATTGAATATGTAGTCATTCCAACTTATTGTAAGTTGCCATTGACACACATACCGAGAGTGGAAAGTTGTTCGGTTTCGACGATGCAAGTGCCATTCATGGATAATGGCTGCGTGTTTAAATTTCGCTTTAACGACAGAAGACAGCATTGTGTTTTGGAAGCATTATATTCCACTCTATTGATAGTTCCCCAGTTGGTTATGATGCTAATATTAGAATTTAATGAGCCTAACACACGCTGCCGTTCCCGTTCTACAGCCGAAGAGCAGGGCCGTGAGTCCGGGAACGAATATGAAAAGCAGAGAATACTGTCACAACAAAGAAATATATATTGGATTAGAAGTAACAGACAAGAGATCGCTTATAAAAATTGAAAAGAGTGTTGCAGACAGAACGGAACTTGAGACACACCAGCATTTATTTTGTGAATATCAGACTTGAAAACATCCAAAACAACTTTAATTGAACGTTGCGAAAGGTAGTTTCCAATCAATTGACGATCGGAGCCATCGATCCCAAATGCACGCATTTTCGTCAAAAGAGCCTGATGCCAAGTTCTGTCAAATGAATTAGAAATATGAAGTGCAATATCTTGCTTTCACCAGATTGATATACGCTTTGGTTCCACTTTTCGGTGAGACATGCCATCAAATCACCAGTGGATCTGTTGCTACGAAAACCGTATTGCTAGTCATTGAGAAGCTTTCGTGTTTGGACATATTTCAAGAGCTGACGATTTATCAGCATTTCCATCACATTAGAAAGAAGGGATGTAAGCAATGGGTCTGTAAGAGGAGAGAGCAAAAGATTCGGCCTTTATAGGAACGGGCTGGATAAATGCTGTTTTTGAGGTCTTTAAGTACTCTTGCTACCACACGAGTGCGTAAGTAGACCGTCCCATTGAAGATTTGACGCATCCAATGGTAGCCGGAGACAGGGAGTGTTAAGCAGGCCGCAAAGTGTGCAGCAAGCAGATTGGGCTTGTCGAAAGAGCTGACAGCTAGAATGTCATTGTAAATGACCGTTGAGATGGAGGATGAGGCAAAATTTCTAATCTTTTTGACGAATTACCAACAATTTTTACTGCGTTTGGGATATTGTAGTATTTTGTTGCCTCAGTTTTTGGCGGTGTTGCAATTTCACTGATGAAGACTTACAATATAAATTAAAAGCTGCAAGGGAAATATTGCTAACCGCAGGATTTCGCTTATGCAAACAAGCCAGCAATTCTGTAAATATTTTGAAAAACATCCCGGCATGTCAAAGAGCGATGGATTTCTCTCTTGCATTTATAGAAAAATCACGAAACGGTCCATATTATCCTCAGTAGCCAAGTTCTACGATCCAATGGGCTAGTTGTCAAAGCAAACATTTTTATGCAACCGTTAGGGGTAAAGGTTTTGATTGGGACAAACCGATTCCACATGAATTGGAACAAGAATAGATAGCTGTTCGCCGAGAATTACCAGCTATTGAAAATATCCAAATACGTCGTTGGATCAACACCGACAAAAACACTAAGAAGCTGGAAGTCCATCTCAGTGATGCTTAAAAAGCAGCGGAAGCAACAGCGAACTACACAGACAACTTAAAGGGGCTAAATTCAACTGGAGAAATGTGGCGGAGGTACTAGCCTGCGAAGGAACCAGGTGGAAGTTCATTCCCCGGGAATGAAGTCCTTCAAATTGCCTTAAACGTGGAGCTGGAAACGAGGCTCTGACATTTGAAGAGCTCCAAATGCTTCTCACAAAAATAGAACCCTGTTTGAACTCAAGATCTTTGTGTCCATTGTCAAAAGACACCGATGACATAAACGTTTTAATACCAGGTAACTTTGTCATTGGCGAACCACTCATCAGTCCTCCAGAACCCGATTATAAGCTAGACAAAATCTCTCATTTTGACCATTTGAAACGAAATAAACAAGTATAATAAAAGCATAATAAAAGTAAATCCCTGACCAGATAATTCTATAAGAGTAGTAACTCTTAAAACTCAAACCATGGAATTGAAAAGCCCAATATCAAAGATTTGTCCACTGCGCAGCAATACGTGTGACAAGGTCAACGCGGCACAATTAAACTCGCGGAACAATCAAAACTCGCAGAATAACGATTGAAATGCAGTACTCATTCCACAGGCATCATGGAAGCTCGGGGAGACAATCGCTTACTCAACGAATTCTATACAAAATCAACAACACAAATTCAAACCACACAATTTGAAACTAGAATAAAAACACTTGTTAACACAATACAGAAATAGGTTTCAAAACTAGATAAATTCAACACAAATTGAATATAACAAATTACTAGAATATCTTAACTTAACACAACATAACTTAGTCAGCACTACACATAAATATAAAATAGATTTATTTTGTTAAATAATAAAATTTTCGGTGGAAGTAATACTTCTTCTTCCCACTTCAGTAAAAAGCGTTACTTCTCTTTCGGACAATCTTCTTGCGCGAGCCAATGTGAACAGGCACATACAGTCCACAATTCAAAACAATATCTCTAGCAAACTTAAAATAGAACTTATAACGAATAAAACGCAAGAAATAACTTTAGCAAATGACATTAAAATCATAAATTTATCCACCCAACACACAATGCGCACCCTAAAGAATATTCAAACTTAACCTAATCACATATCACATTTAATCTTAAAATTCTCCAAAATATACAATACAAAACAATTTCTAAAATCAATCGGAACGCGGTCCACATTTCAACTCACACTCGCATACAAATCAGATCGTGAAAGGCAACAAATCATATGAATAGAATATAATAAAACAACACACCTAAATTTAAGGAATTCATTAGTAAGAAAACTAAGAAATAAAAGAAATATTGAAATGCAGAAACAATAAATAAATTATTTCACTACACTAAGATAATAAATGCTTTCAATTCTCTTTCAAAAAACACAAACTCACACTTGGGTTAATTACTCACCTGAAAATATAATACCTCTAACATAACCGATTATATAGGGTGATCAGATACGAACGATAGGAAAAAAAATTAAATAAAACAACAACGGAGTATGACGTATGATAAAATTGATTTTGGCTTCTTTTTTTTAAGTTAGGTTCATGACATTATGTGTGGAGTAGCACATCCTTCAAGTGGCCGAGTCGATTCGCTGGCAGTGCTTAAGGCGGTCGGTCCAATTTTTGATGACTCCGTCAAAATTTGTGCGGCATTATTCCGGCAATAGCGTGCCGAATGTTGGCCTCGAGCTTGTTGCAGTTGGCTTGTTGTCGTAGTTGTTGTAGTTGGCTTGTTACCATAGACTAAGGACTTGACATAACCCCAGATAAAGTAATCGCGTGGTGTCAAATCGCATGATCGGAGGCCAATTGATGAAAGCTCGCCGTGAGATGACCCAGTCGAACATTGCGTCGCTTGTATGGTATGTAGCGCTGTATTTGATGGAACCTCAGCTCTAATATATCGATGTTGTTGAGCTCTGATCACAGAAAGTCGGTTATCATCAATTTATAAATGAGACCATTGACGATAACGGTGTCTCCTTCCTCATTTGATATGATGCGCCATGATATAAACCGCACCAAAAAGTCAATGTTTGCTGATGCACTCTTTCTTGTCCGAACGGCGTTGTCTATGATCGTCCGGCTTCAATTCTTAGGGCCAAATCCAACGGTAAAATAACAAAATAAGCAGGGTTGACTCTCTGGTGATGTCCAATTTAGCTGATCGACGCCGAATTGAGATTTCTGGGTCTTCTTCGATACTGGCCGCTACAGCGGCTATGTTTTCGCACCGATTTCTGTCTGGTTGGTGGTTTAAGAGCTATAAGAGTGTACTCACCATCAAACTTTTCCACGGTACGACGAATTGCCTACACACTGGTGTGGCCGTGGTGTAGTGGTACTAGCAATCGCTTCTCACTCAGAGGGTTAAGGTTTCAAGCTTTTTATTTGTGTAATTGGAACTCAGTCAGAAAAATTCTGCGTGTGAAGGCATAACACTGACACGTAGATTTGGCTGTTGTAGAGTTTCAAGCACAAAAAACAAGTGTGAATTATAACCTTCGAATCACTCTGAGTGAAGAAAAATCTCTCAGTCCTATTCGGACTCCCACCCCTGGGGAGCTATTATCGAAACCAAATACACCTGAGTTTCAAACCACTACAAAACAATTTTCCTTTCTCCTCTTTCTACCTTTCCGACCGCACCATGGCAACAGTAAAAGGGTATCTAACCCCTTAGGCGCGCGTATATTATGAAAAAAAAACAAATAATGACGGCTGACCTCACGACGAAATTCACGTTGCGATTTACAAATGAGCCAGAATTTCGATAATATTTTTTAATAATTTCCGCACGTTCGGCAAGTGTAAAACGATACATGATGAAATGGCAAACCTTACTGAATATTTTGACAGCTGGATGTCATTGGTAATTTTCACACCTGCTGAAACATAATAATTGGAAAAGCTATTTGGTCACCCAATAAAATTAATAATAATACAGCAGCGCTTATAAGAGTTGTGTTTTTATTTATAATAATTAATTTTAAAATCAATATCCATAACTGGCGCAGTCGGTAGGATCCCATTTAAAAGAAAAGGGATCCAGTGATCGAATCGTAAATAACGTAAATAACATAGTTTTGGAAAAAGTAAAGTGAAGTGAAGTGAATTAAATGAACAAAAGAAGATCAAATATTTTTGACAAAAACCGAAATTTAAGTAAAACTAGTGAAGAACCAGAAATGGAAGATCTACAGCAAGAAATTCAACGACTACAACAAGTTGTTTTGTTGCAAGAAAGTTGGCCGAGCATCAGCAACAAACCTCACGACAAAATGCTGCGACTCATGCGCTATTAAGCCCTCAAAATATTCTAAGCCAATTCAGACAATTAAAACCATTCAATGGGACCAACGAATATTCCCTGACATCAATGATCAAGCCAGTGGAAACCACAATACACCAACACTTTGCTGCTCGAATGTACAACTACAATTCTTTGGAATTCAAATTGTGCTGAACAAAAATATATACACAAATATGTTACTAGCAGACGTGTTTGACTGAGTGACAAGTTTCGGCTTGGTTTTAAGCAGTTGAAATTTCAATACCAAGGGCGAAAAAGTTAAACAATCAGTTTTTAATAGCTTGCATCAAACTTGTCCAAATTTGTTAATTGAAACTTGTGTCAGTTGCGTGATAAAATACGTAAAAACGGAACAGAGAACAGTTTGCCGAATCTCCATCTCCTCCCAAACAACCACAAAAAATATCAACACATTCACGAAACAAACCACCAACACGTTCAAACACACCACAGTCTGAATCTTCTTCTATGGCACATATGTTGCACAAAAATGCAAAAAATAAAAGCTCACATGGATACTAACGAGGAGAAACAACAACTGAAGGAAACAATGAGTGATGTACTTTTGCACGGGGTTCCACTGGGACCAAGTGAAAATTTACCGCCTATTTTCAATCAACTCTGCATAACTCTAAAAGCAAATGAACTGTTCTTCTTCCTAGAAGTATTTTGCAGCTTATACTTCCTATATAAAATGAGGTTAAATTGGGACATCCTATTGTTATTTTTAAAGAATGGTTGATTCCAATGAAATACTACACATATACAATATTCTACAGATGTTTTAAATCAAAATGATACAATGTGTGTAATGGTTAATGTTTTGTGTAGTCAACGTAATGGCTTGCAAATTTGTCATATTAATGCTCAGAGTGTACTATTGATCCAATGTGAACCCTTGATTGCAAGTAGGACTATAAGCTTTTGTGACTTCAAAACATAAACCTGAGTCAATTGGAAAATGACTTAAGGAGAATTGAATGGTTTCGGGCTTATGAAATGCCTGCCGTTGATGACCAAGTGAATTTCTTTCAGAACAACATAACAAACTTGTTTGATGAAAAAACATGCCATGGTTCAGTATTAATATAAGAAAACTGATATATGACCGTGACCAGGCGTATAAAACTTGGAAGCGTTTTCGATTAAATGTTCTACTTCATGAATTTAAAAGGCTGAGAAACATGGTAAGGATCGAGTTGCGTGAAGCAAAGAGGCGTTACCTGCCCCCCCCCCCCCCCACTAGACCCATCTCAAGCAAAACATAAACTCTGAAAAACATACATGATATTTGTATTGACAAACATAAAAACAATATTTTTGATAATATTGACTGCAATTAATTAAATAAGAAATTTACATATAATGACTCTATCAACTAAGAACAATTTCTTTTCCTCATTAAATTTTAGTTTTTCATCAGGGGATGAGACCGACGTTTTAGAGAGTTGCGTATGTATAAAATCCAATTCTGTTGGCCTTGATGAAATTCATCCGGTTTTCATCAAGGCTATACTTCCTTATATCTTAAAATACATAACTCATCTTTTTAATACAATATTTATGTCAAGTGTTTTTCCTTCAGTTTGGAAACAAGCTAAAATTATGCCAATTCCAAAAAATTAAAATGAGCTTAGGCCAATTGCCATTCTACCATTTCTATCCAAGGTCCTAGAAAGAATAATGAATAAACAAATACGAACACTCCTGTGCAACAGAAATTTGTTATGTGTTGACTAGTCAGGTTTTCGGCCCAAACATAGCTGTACTACAACTCTCCATAATGTGGTTGAAAACATAAGAAAAGATATTTACTGTAACAATATAAGTCTTCTAATCCTCTTGGATTTTTCTAAGGCTTTTGACACAGTTAACCATAATGTTCTGTGTAGTAAGCTACTGAGCTAGTTTAATTTCTCCTATTCTTTGACAATCTTAGTCCAGTCCTACGCCAAGTTCTACGATCCAATGGGCTAGTTGTCAAAGCAAACATTTTTATGCAACCGTTAGGGGTAAAGGTTTTGATTGGGACAAACCGATTCCACATGAATTGGAACAAGAATAGATAGCTGTTCGCCGAGAATTACCAGCTATTGAAAATATCCAAATACGTCGTTGGATCAACACCGACAAAAACACTAAGAAGCTGGAAGTCCATCTCAGTGATGCTTAAAAAGCAGCGGAAGCAACAGCGAACTACACAGACAACTTAAAGGGGCTAAATTCAACTGGAGAAATGTGGCGGAGGTACTAGCCTGCGAAGGAACCAGGTGGAAGTTCATTCCCCGGGAATGAAGTCCTTCAAATTGCCTTAAACGTGGAGCTGGAAACGAGGCTCTGACATTTGAAGAGCTCCAAATGCTTCTCACAAAAATAGAACCCTGTTTGAACTCAAGATCTTTGTGTCCATTGTCAAAAGACACCGATGACATAAACGTTTTAATACCAGGTAACTTTGTCATTGGCGAACCACTCATCAGTCCTCCAGAACCCGATTATAAGCTAGACAAAATCTCTCATTTTGACCATTTGAAACGAAATAAACAAGTATAATAAAAGCATAATAAAAGTAAATCCCTGACCAGATAATTCTATAAGAGTAGTAACTCTTAAAACTCAAACCATGGAATTGAAAAGCCCAATATCAAAGATTTGTCCACTGCGCAGCAATACGTGTGACAAGGTCAACGCGGCACAATTAAACTCGCGGAACAATCAAAACTCGCAGAATAACGATTGAAATGCAGTACTCATTCCACAGGCATCATGGAAGCTCGGGGAGACAATCGCTTACTCAACGAATTCTATACAAAATCAACAACACAAATTCAAACCACACAATTTGAAACTAGAATAAAAACACTTGTTAACACAATACAGAAATAGGTTTCAAAACTAGATAAATTCAACACAAATTGAATATAACAAATTACTAGAATATCTTAACTTAACACAACATAACTTAGTCAGCACTACACATAAATATAAAATAGATTTATTTTGTTAAATAATAAAATTTTCGGTGGAAGTAATACTTCTTCTTCCCACTTCAGTAAAAAGCGTTACTTCTCTTTCGGACAATCTTCTTGCGCGAGCCAATGTGAACAGGCACATACAGTCCACAATTCAAAACAATATCTCTAGCAAACTTAAAATAGAACTTATAACGAATAAAACGCAAGAAATAACTTTAGCAAATGACATTAAAATCATAAATTTATCCACCCAACACACAATGCGCACCCTAAAGAATATTCAAACTTAACCTAATCACATATCACATTTAATCTTAAAATTCTCCAAAATATACAATACAAAACAATTTCTAAAATCAATCGGAACGCGGTCCACATTTCAACTCACACTCGCATACAAATCAGATCGTGAAAGGCAACAAATCATATGAATAGAATATAATAAAACAACACACCTAAATTTAAGGAATTCATTAGTAAGAAAACTAAGAAATAAAAGAAATATTGAAATGCAGAAACAATAAATAAATTATTTCACTACACTAAGATAATAAATGCTTTCAATTCTCTTTCAAAAAACACAAACTCACACTTGGGTTAATTACTCACCTGAAAATATAATACCTCTAACATAACCGATTATATAGGGTGATCAGATACGAACGATAGGAAAAAAAATTAAATAAAACAACAACGGAGTATGACGTATGATAAAATTGATTTTGGCTTCTTTTTTTTAAGTTAGGTTCATGACATTATGTGTGGAGTAGCACATCCTTCAAGTGGCCGAGTCGATTCGCTGGCAGTGCTTAAGGCGGTCGGTCCAATTTTTGATGACTCCGTCAAAATTTGTGCGGCATTATTCCGGCAATAGCGTGCCGAATGTTGGCCTCGAGCTTGTTGCAGTTGGCTTGTTGTCGTAGTTGTTGTAGTTGGCTTGTTACCATAGACTAAGGACTTGACATAACCCCAGATAAAGTAATCGCGTGGTGTCAAATCGCATGATCGGAGGCCAATTGATGAAAGCTCGCCGTGAGATGACCCAGTCGAACATTGCGTCGCTTGTATGGTATGTAGCGCTGTATTTGATGGAACCTCAGCTCTAATATATCGATGTTGTTGAGCTCTGATCACAGAAAGTCGGTTATCATCAATTTATAAATGAGACCATTGACGATAACGGTGTCTCCTTCCTCATTTGATATGATGCGCCATGATATAAACCGCACCAAAAAGTCAATGTTTGCTGATGCACTCTTTCTTGTCCGAACGGCGTTGTCTATGATCGTCCGGCTTCAATTCTTAGGGCCAAATCCAACGGTAAAATAACAAAATAAGCAGGGTTGACTCTCTGGTGATGTCCAATTTAGCTGATCGACGCCGAATTGAGATTTCTGGGTCTTCTTCGATACTGGCCGCTACAGCGGCTATGTTTTCGCACCGATTTCTGTCTGGTTGGTGGTTTAAGAGCTATAAGAGTGTACTCACCATCAAACTTTTCCACGGTACGACGAATTGCCTACACACTGGTGTGGCCGTGGTGTAGTGGTACTAGCAATCGCTTCTCACTCAGAGGGTTAAGGTTTCAAGCTTTTTATTTGTGTAATTGGAACTCAGTCAGAAAAATTCTGCGTGTGAAGGCATAACACTGACACGTAGATTTGGCTGTTGTAGAGTTTCAAGCACAAAAAACAAGTGTGAATTATAACCTTCGAATCACTCTGAGTGAAGAAAAATCTCTCAGTCCTATTCGGACTCCCACCCCTGGGGAGCTATTATCGAAACCAAATACACCTGAGTTTCAAACCACTACAAAACAATTTTCCTTTCTCCTCTTTCTACCTTTCCGACCGCACCATGGCAACAGTAAAAGGGTATCTAACCCCTTAGGCGCGCGTATATTATGAAAAAAAAACAAATAATGACGGCTGACCTCACGACGAAATTCACGTTGCGATTTACAAATGAGCCAGAATTTCGATAATATTTTTTAATAATTTCCGCACGTTCGGCAAGTGTAAAACGATACATGATGAAATGGCAAACCTTACTGAATATTTTGACAGCTGGATGTCATTGGTAATTTTCACACCTGCTGAAACATAATAATTGGAAAAGCTATTTGGTCACCCAATAAAATTAATAATAATACAGCAGCGCTTATAAGAGTTGTGTTTTTATTTATAATAATTAATTTTAAAATCAATATCCATAACTGGCGCAGTCGGTAGGATCCCATTTAAAAGAAAAGGGATCCAGTGATCGAATCGTAAATAACGTAAATAACATAGTTTTGGAAAAAGTAAAGTGAAGTGAAGTGAATTAAATGAACAAAAGAAGATCAAATATTTTTGACAAAAACCGAAATTTAAGTAAAACTAGTGAAGAACCAGAAATGGAAGATCTACAGCAAGAAATTCAACGACTACAACAAGTTGTTTTGTTGCAAGAAAGTTGGCCGAGCATCAGCAACAAACCTCACGACAAAATGCTGCGACTCATGCGCTATTAAGCCCTCAAAATATTCTAAGCCAATTCAGACAATTAAAACCATTCAATGGGACCAACGAATATTCCCTGACATCAATGATCAAGCCAGTGGAAACCACAATACACCAACACTTTGCTGCTCGAATGTACAACTACAATTCTTTGGAATTCAAATTGTGCTGAACAAAAATATATACACAAATATGTTACTAGCAGACGTGTTTGACTGAGTGACAAGTTTCGGCTTGGTTTTAAGCAGTTGAAATTTCAATACCAAGGGCGAAAAAGTTAAACAATCAGTTTTTAATAGCTTGCATCAAACTTGTCCAAATTTGTTAATTGAAACTTGTGTCAGTTGCGTGATAAAATACGTAAAAACGGAACAGAGAACAGTTTGCCGAATCTCCATCTCCTCCCAAACAACCACAAAAAATATCAACACATTCACGAAACAAACCACCAAGACGTTCAAACACACCACAGTCTGAATCTTCTTCTATGGCACATATGTTGCACAAAAATGCAAAAAATAAAAGCTCACATGGATACTAACGAGGAGAAACAACAACTGAAGGAAACAATGAGTGATGTACTTTTGCACGGGGTTCCACTGGGACCAAGTGAAAATTTACCGCCTATTTTCAATCAACTCTGCATAACTCTAAAAGCAAATGAACTGTTCTTCTTCCTAGAAGTATTTTGCAGCTTATACTTCCTATATAAAATGAGGTTAAATTGGGACATCCTATTGTTATTTTTAAAGAATGGTTGATTCCAATGAAATACTACACATATACAATATTCTACAGATGTTTTAAATCAAAATGATACAATGTGTGTAATGGTTAATGTTTTGTGTAGTCAACGTAATGGCTTGCAAATTTGTCATATTAATGCTCAGAGTGTACTATTGATCCAATGTGAACCCTTGATTGCAAGTAGGACTATAAGCTTTTGTGACTTCAAAACATAAACCTGAGTCAATTGGAAAATGACTTAAGGAGAATTGAATGGTTTCGGGCTTATGAAATGCCTGCCGTTGATGACCAAGTGAATTTCTTTCAGAACAACATAACAAACTTGTTTGATGAAAAAACATGCCATGGTTCAGTATTAATATAAGAAAACTGATATATGACCGTGACCAGGCGTATAAAACTTGGAAGCGTTTTCGATTAAATGTTCTACTTCATGAATTTAAAAGACTGAGAAACATGGTAAGGATCGAGTTGCGTGAAGCAAAGAGGCGTTACCTGCCCCCCCCCCCCCCCACTAGACCCATCTCAAGCAAAACATAAACTCTGAAAAACATACATGATATTTGTATTGACAAACATAAAAACAATATTTTTGATAATATTGACTGCAATTAATTAAATAAGAAATTTACATATAATGACTCTATCAACTAAGAACAATTTCTTTTCCTCATTAAATTTTAGTTTTTCATCAGGGGATGAGACCGACGTTTTAGAGAGTTGCGTATGTATAAAATCCAATTCTGTTGGCCTTGATGAAATTCATCCGGTTTTCATCAAGGCTATACTTCCTTATATCTTAAAATACATAACTCATCTTTTTAATACAATATTTATGTCAAGTGTTTTTCCTTCAGTTTGGAAACAAGCTAAAATTATGCCAATTCCAAAAAATTAAAATGAGCTTAGGCCAATTGCCATTCTACCATTTCTATCCAAGGTCCTAGAAAGAATAATGAATAAACAAATACGAACACTCCTGTGCAACAGAAATTTGTTATGTGTTGACTAGTCAGGTTTTCGGCCCAAACATAGCTGTACTACAACTCTCCATAATGTGGTTGAAAACATAAGAAAAGATATTTACTGTAACAATATAAGTCTTCTAATCCTCTTGGATTTTTCTAAGGCTTTTGACACAGTTAACCATAATGTTCTGTGTAGTAAGCTACTGAGCTAGTTTAATTTCTCCTATTCTTTGACAATCTTAGTCCAGTCCTACTTAAATTATAGATATCAGGCAGTTGTGTCAAACTGCTCCGTATCTGCACTTCTCAGGTTAAATAGAGGGGTCCCATAGGCGTCAATACTGGTACCGCTATTATTCTCCATGTAAATAAATGATTTACCGAATTGCTTACAAAATACTCAAGTAGATATGTATGCTCATGATGTTCAGATGCGAAAAAGTGTTCCTCTAGGTTTGGTGGAAAATGCAGCTCAATTTAAGGAATATTGACAATTGGTCGCGGAAAAATGGTCTATGGGTTAACCCCGAATATCCAAAATATACTATGAAAGTAATCAAATTGAATTCGTCGATTCAGATGAAAACCTTTGTATTATCTTAACAAAAACACTTTCTTGGAATACTCATATCAGATTGACAATTGGGAGAGTTTATGGAGGGCTTCGTATGCTGTGGACCAACCATAGAATTACACCCTTAAAAATAAGAATCGTACTAGCCAAAACATTACTCATCCCTCTTTTGCTTTATGGTTGTGAGCTTTTTACATTAATATGATGATGTTTCTTTTTTTTTATTAATCTATCCCATTTCTTTTCTTTTTAATTATTTCCTTCATCATTCTCTCAGGTCTTATTCTTGTCTTTTTCTCTTATTGGAGAATTGGAGTGGCGTTAAAGCTAAGCCGAGGCAGCACTTTCAATCCCATAGAAATTCTGCTGAGTTATTCAACTATTGTCGTTACGTCAAGGTTAGTAATTTAAGAGAACTTTTTGAGGAATTTAAAAATATATGTGACCTGCTAAATGAACTATAAGTTCACACGACATCGGTGATTTTCCCAAACACCTAAGAATTGTGCAAGACAACAACTTCACGAGATGTTGACGATCCGGCCATTCTTCATCCACATGATTTACTTGTCATTTCAGTACACAAGTCGGCACATGACACTTTCCCATATTTCCCATGCACATCATTTACCACAGTGGATTCCACCACCTGAAACCCACTCTGTGTTCCCACACCGAAATCTGGAGATACCACATATTCTCTCACGATTTCGATGCTCCACATTAGAGTAAGTTAGGTGATAAGTCAAACTGTTAGTTTATAAGTAGTCGGTTGTCATCTAAATAAAAGGGGTAATCTTCAGAAAAAAATATTTTTTTAAAACCTTTTAATTAAATGTTTTTACTGGCGCCCGAGCAGGAATCCAGGAGTACAAGTCGTTTAAGTCCTTAAGTAGCACAGACGCGCTCAGTGTTTCGCATATTAAAAAAATCTCCTGTGGTCCCCCCCCAAAAACCCGTGTGTGTAGTGAAAGTGTAGTAGAAAAGGAAAAAACACAAAGGCCCCCCAGTAGCTGTAGGCAGATAATCCCTCTCCCTACGGAAGAAAAGGAGACGGACGAATCGTCAGCCGCACCACCATTAAAAGTGAGAAACCAATAAATCTCTTCCAGTGTATAGCTATGTAAGCTAGTTTTGAGCTTTAAAAGAAAAATAATATACTAAAGTTCAAAAGAAATTTACGATATTAAATTGAAGAATAACTTCCAAATAAGAAAATCATATCTAAACATATTCTATATATAAAAAAAAATTAATTATTATTTAAAAAAAAAAAAGTGAAAAGAAACTTAAATTTTAATTTTTAAGTGTCCAAAAATTAGATTTACGATTGTGTAATTATATCAAACAAAAAAATATCCATTACAAATTTTTCTTTATCAAACAATTGTTTTATAGTGAGTTAACTCGTCTTCACTTTTAACATTTCAAAATTTTGATATTCTTTGAATTGCTTTGATAATCCGAGAAAATTAAATTAAATTAAGATGCCTACAACAAGGTCAGTAACTACCAACAAACCTGATCCTACCACCCAAGGTCAAAACTGTTCTTCCTACCTCTGTTACGCCTCTTACTTCTGTACCAAGTACATCGGGTGAATCGTACGATGAGCCAAGCCACAACAGCTCCCTTCAATCTACTTCTTCCATAGCCGAACGGCAAAATCAAATATTGTAAATCGCGTCTTGGAAAAAACAAATACTAAATATAATTCACAGAACTTTAAACCCGAATGCAGATCAGTTCGCTGGCGGAGACCAGACCATCCATCAGGAACACAGAGCAAACATATCCGATTTAGACAAGATACCGGAAGTAGTCGGGTACCTGAGAGAATTCTCTTGGAATTGCAGTGAATTCATTTCATAGAAACGAAGGGTGGATAGAATTTTCGCAACTTACGAACCCATTCGAGGTACACCAAAATACTTCGGCATCCTCAGCGAGGTACGCAACAAAATCGTTGGCGAAGCTGATGTAGCTTTAGAGTCATACAACCATTGAATTGGGGTTGTATCTCTAGATGCCTTGGCATGCACTATGCTGACAAAAGTGACTTAGGTACCCTCGAGTACCAACTCATGTCCCTCTTTCAAGGTAATAACTCAATAGTGGCATTTTACCAAGTCGTATATGGCCACTTATCATTTATCCTTAATAAGATTGGTTGTATTGACATTAGCAACGAGGCCATGGGATTCATCAAGCAAACATATCGCGACAAATTAGAGGCTTGAAGGGCGACCTTCCCAGGCTTCTCGCTATACGCGAACCCTCAGACTTACCCCAAGCCTTACATTTATGTCTCAAACTTGAGAACCAGAGTTTCAGAACTACCCACGCCAACCAAAATGCGAACAAAAAATCCTTTAATCCCAACCACACCTCGCCTAGGCCTCATGCAATTAACTTCCCATCACAGTAAACCCCTAGCCCGCAGGGAGCGATACCAAGCGCTCAAAACCAACAGTCTACCCCCCAAGTGAAAACTCAATATCAAAATAATAATCAATAAACATTCAGGCCACAACACAATCCTCGAACTACTAATCGTTCTGCGACACTAATGCAACCCAAGCTAGGGCCTATAGATAAAGGTACCAGCGCACAAGTAAAGAACCAACACCAGAAAGGTGTAACTCAGTTCAAGCAATCACAACAGTCACATAAACCAGTCCCTCACTACAATATACTCGTAGAATTCGAACTCTTAGAATACAATGAGGCATTCGAGTCAGAAAATAACGAGGAAACCTTTGACGTTTCTGCGAGGAAACCCTTGACAATTACAAACAGAACCCCGAGCTCCCCAACGTCAACGAAACACTTGATTTTACTGACGTCAATTTTTTTAGACTAAATAATTCTTCGTTGTCTTATTTTATAAGTAGAAGGAAGAATGGAAATTTCATTAAGATTCTTACAGATACAGGTTCCACGAGAAACTACATCCAACCTTCCCTTATAAGTAACCCATCTCCAAATAAAGAATGTTTTTACGCTAACTCCATCGGAGGCAGTGTCAAAATAACTCACTAAGTGGAAACCAACCGGTTTGGAATAAAAGATCCCAAAATTAAGTTTTTCCTTCTACCAACACTTAAGTCTTTCCGTGCCATATTGGGCAACGATAGTCTTAAGGAGCTATGTGCAATAATCAACATGGAGCACGATACATGGAACTTAAGAATGGCCTTAAAATAAAAATCAAACAACAACCTTCACAATCCGTAAACAATCTAAATTTGCGCACTGACCATATGACACCTGATTAAAAATCCGCCTTAAATGAACTCTTAAGCAACGTGCCTAATCTTTTCTCAGAACCCAACGGAAAGCTTACCTACATGACTAACGTTAAGGGGGAAATGCGAAAATCCTGCGAAAATCATGTCTTCTCTAGAAATTACCCATATCCTATGTCCTTGAAAGGTCGAGAGACTAATCAATCAACTTTTGGATGACGGTATTATAAGGAAATCAAAGTCCCCTTATAATGCACCTGTATGGATCGTGTCAAAAAATCCGGCGCATCCGGAGTAAAAAATACAGGTTAGTTATAATTAGATTACAGAAAGCTGAACGCCGCACACAGGTAAATTTCCCCAAATTCATGGTCAAAACTACAAAAAATTACGATTTGTTGTTTTTTCTAATGCCAAGTTATTTACAAATAAAATGAGCTTTGAACTTGATTGATCATGCGATGCAAATTGTAACTGTTTAATCAGTAAATGCTTTTAAAGTGTAAACTTTAAATTAACTAGTACAATAGCAAGTTTGGTTTGTGACAATAAGTAGTTTTGCTTTATTTTTTATTTTTTTATTTTTTTTGCGATTTGTAAAATAATTGAACATGGATTCTGTTGCTAGCGGTATGTAAAACGAGGATAAGAACACTTTTTTGCAATATTTTAAGTCTAAAGTTAATTTTCAAGCTTTTAAAGATAATGTGTTTGAGCAGTAAAAAAAATATATTTTTTTTTGTTTAATAATGTAAAATTTAAGTTGATAGGCATTGTTTTTGAATAAAAATAGTCTTAAAAGTTAGGTTGATATTTCCTTTATAAGAAACAATCATAAAACATTGCGACTTTTTAAAATATTGTCTTTAAAAGGTGTTAAGGAAGCTGATTTTTTTCTTTTTTTAATTAGATGTTTTTTTTTTCTTGACACAGGATCGCAATCAAATTTCATTTTTCTTTCAAGAAATCAGCTCTCTGAATTATTTAGAAGCTGTACGTCTCGTGATATTACAGAAAAAATTAATTTTTTGGTAGGAAAGGTTAAAAACGAGACCAATATTCAATTGTTCGGAGCAAACAAAGAAAAAAAAATTAACTGATTTTGGTCATGAACACAGAACAAGATGGCTGAGCGCCTCAAGAAATACCAACAACTTTTTAAAACAAAATACAAACTGGTTGCAATGTGAAATTTCGTTTCCATGCCGAGCCCATGGTTTTGTTGAACGGCCTCAAAATGATTTTTCGGACTTAATAGACGTAAAACAGAAGATTTGCGTTCTAATTACCCTACCGAGGAATTAAGCTATGCTGAGCAGATGTAACTACGAGAACAAGGAAAACTTAACTCCTCAAATGTGATGAAAAACATAATATTTTAAACCCCTTCACGTGCTGATAAATACCAAAAAGTTTTGAAAAAAATGGGCCAGGGAATTATTCCATATTTTTTTTTTTTATAATCAGCGCGCACTCAAAGGGTTTGAGTACCCTTAAGGTGATTGTACATAGCGATACCGATGTACATTGTTTTTAAATGTTTGCAAGTTATAACGACATACAGAAATACAGAGATCGGCAGGGCATTCCATAAGCGAGTTGTACGGCTTAGGAACGAATCACGATTTTTTAGAGTTTTTTTTTTTTTTTATAATTTACGCGCGCCTAAGGGGTTAGATACCCTTTTACTGTACCCTTTACTGGGCCCCCGCCCAATTATCAAGGCTTCGCCCTTTAATGACGTTGTCTAATAATGAACGGGGGCAGAGCAAAGTACTGGTCTTATCGTAAACATCTTCAGATGACGCTACCGAAGGTTGCTACGATTTGATCAGTCACAAGCTGCCGGTCATAGGTCTTGTTGGCGGCTGGACCACCGGTAGTCCCTACCAGGACTTAAATCACGGTACCATGGGAGTCAGGAGCCCCCCGGATCTCTCTCCGGGCCTGACTTGTTAGAGGTAGGCCCCATTGTGGGAGCGTCATGGTGGCTGTGGTTTAAATTTCACTTTAATGACAGCAGACTGCAATGTGTTTTGCAAGCATTAAATTCTACTCTGTTAGTGGTTTCCCAATTAGTTATGCTGATAATATCAGAATTTAATGACCTTAACATACTCCGACCTTCCCGTTCTACTGCCAAAGAGCAAGGACGTGAGTCAGGGAACGAATATGAAAAGCAGAGAGTACTGTCGTAAGCAATGGAATATATTGGATTAGAAGTAGCAGACAAGAGATCGTTGATGAAAATTAAAAAGAGTGTCGGAGACATAACGGAGCCCTGGGGCACACCAGCATTTATTTTATGAATATCAGACTTGAAACCATCCAAGACAACTTGAATTGAGCGTTTCGAAAGGTAATTTCTAATACATTGGAGAAGAGAGTCGTCGATCCCAAATGCACGAATTTTCGACAAAAGAGCCTGATGCCAAACTCTGTCAAATGCCTTAGAAATATCAAGTGCAAATATCTTTCTTTCGCCAGATTGATGCACGCTTTGGTTCCACTTTTCGGTGAGACATGCCATCAAATCACCAGTGGACCTGTTGCTACGAAAACCGTACTGTCGGTCATTGAGAAGTTTTCGTGTTTCGAGATATTTCATGAGCTGTGTTTCCATGACCTTGGAAAGAAGGGACATATGTGCAATGGGTCTGTAGGAGGAGGGAGAAGATTTGATTGATTTGATTTGCCTTTTTTAGGGACGGGCTGGGAGTGTTGAGTTGGCCGCAAAGAATGCAGCAAGTAGATTGGCCTTATCGAAAGAGCTGACAGCTGGAATGTCATTGTAAATGAGAGTTGGGATGGAGGATGAGGCGGAATTTCTAGTGTTTTTGACGAACGACCAAAAATTGTTACTGCCTTTGGGACATTGCAGTATTTTTTGCCTCAGTTTTCGGTCGTATTGGAATTTCACACGCTTAGGAAAGGCGTTGCAGTCGTTTCTGGCTCGTTTGAACTTTTTTCGGTTTTCCTCTGTCGGGTTGGTCTTGAAGGCCCGAAAAAATATTTCTCTAACTCTGACGGCCTCTTTACAGCTCGAGTCGTACCATGTCTTTTCTTTTGCTTTGATACTTTTTATCCGATGAGGAATAAAGGATCTCATTCCAAAGAGAATGGTGTCTGTAATCATATCAGCAGCGAAATCCACGTCGTTATCGAGGAAAGATAACGACTAGTTAAAATTCCTAAAGAAGCTGTTAAGTCCGCTGCAGTTGGCCTTCTCGTATTGCCATACGGTTCTTTTAGGAATGTTTTCTCTAACTGTGTGGAAATACGAGAAATTATCTGATATAACACAGTGCTCCGACGAGCCTAGAGGGGACAGCACATCAAAGGTGTATTTATCAGGGTGAGAAGTTAAAAACAAGTCCACGGTGTTGGCGGTATGACTATCAACGTCTGATATTCGCGTGTGCTCATTTACAAGCTGCGTTAAGTTATTTTCTGCAGCGAAGATCTCAACACACCGTCCTTCGGGTGTCGTCTGTCCAGAATTTCGAAGCCACCCAGAATTGTGTATATTGAAGTCGCCCGTAATAACGATACAATTCGTTGAATGGAGTCAGACAGCGCATCAAACTTGTTAAAAGTCGAATTGCAGTCCAGTTTGGGGCTTCTGTAAATAAAGCAGTAGTGGATAATTTGCTTACGGAGATGGAATTTTAACCACGTGAAGTTGAATTCCGGATTGGAACATGGATCACATTGTGGTGGAGTTTGGTAAGCTACATCACTACACACGTAAATAGCGAGGAAGCTCTTTCAATAGTTGTTGAAGGTAAACTAACAAAGTTCCAATACGATGTTATTAGAGATTCCGCAATAAAACATAATAATCATATGTATCCAAACTATGCAGCTGTTTTAGAAGCAAAAAAAATACGAAGGAATACGAGATGTTATAGAAACATTGCATATAAATGAAATGTCTAACATGAACCTTATTTAAATGGGATTGAGATGGAAGCTCTGGCATGAGTGAATATAAACAACGATTTTCAGATGCTAATATTTTCTTAACATCTTTTGTTGCTATTCAATTAGTGTCAGGGGACCAAGAATCACAAAGTAAAATTATATTGTGGCAAAATCCTCGTCCATCATCAACAAGGTTCTGTAGGCTAATACGAGTTTAGTTCGTCCACGAAACAACAGATGTAACTGTAAAAGAATTATATTACATTGAAAACCAAATATCTTCTTTAAATGAAACTTTAATGGATCATATTAACGGAAGTATTTCAGTAAAACATAAAATGCTTCTTACAATGATAGATGGTATGGTCTGTAACTGAAACTTCGTCAACTCAAAGATGTTGTCTTTGAGGTCTAACATCAAAAGATTTCAACAAAATAGATTTGGTGCTGAACAAGCCATTTCACGACAAGTCAAAGCTGAGGTTTAGGTTATCTGCCTAGCATGCTTGGATAAGGTTTTTTGAATGTTTAATCCATGTAGCCTCCTACAAACTGCCTATAGGACAATAGCAAGCTCGTGGTGAAGAAAATAAAAGAAAAGTCGAAGAAAACAAGAAAAGGATTCAAGAAGCATTTAAGAGCCGAATGGGACTGTTAGTCGATAAACCAGAACCAGGTTTTGGTAGTACAAACGATGGCAACACTGTCCGCCGATTTTTTCATGACTCTACTTCTTCTTCAGATATAACCAACATAAATGAAAACATCATATGTCGATTTAGGGTTGTCCAATACAAATCGCTCGATTTAACAAGTATTGTATTGATACTGCAAATATGTTTGTGCAATTTTAATACACAGCCCTGAAATTATATCTGAAGCTATTCTTCCGATGGCGAAGAAGCCCAAGAATCTCGGAACAAACAGAAAACACTTTCCATTTTTTTTAAGAATTTTCATGCAAATTGACTAGTGCACTTTAGTAAAACTGTCTTATTTTGGTATAATCGTGCAAGAATAAATTAAAAAAGCGCCGTAATTATAGCAGATCGTTATCCGATTCCGGAAATTAATGGAGTTCTTTCTCAACTCGGCCAGACCAAGTGGTTTACTGTCCTCGACCTTAAGAGTGGTTTTCATCAGATTCCACTTAAAGAATCTGATATCGAGAAAACTGCATTTTCCATAATTCATGGAAAATACCAATTCACCCGTCTCCCCTTCACCTTACATAAACCTTCGCGAACATATCGGCAAAGCCTGTTTTATTTAGATCGACGTTTTATTTATTCGGTAAAGATAAGCAAACACATCTCGAGAACGTTAAACAAATTTTCCAAACATTAGAGAAAGTTAATGTTAAAATCCAACTCGATAAGCGCGAGTTTTTTTAAGAACGATGTCGAATTCCTCTTCTTCATAATATCAGAAAAGGGAATTAAAACAAACCTATTTCAGATTTTCCTTGCCCCAAAACCTTACGAGACCTTCGATCGTTTCTTGTCCTTTCCGGTTATTATAGACGGTTCATAAAAGATTATGCCAAGGTGGCCAAGCCACTCACTTCCCTACTTAGAGGAGAAGGGGGCCGTATGTCTAAACATGCCTCAAATAAAACCACCATTAAACTCGACGCTAATGCAATGGAATCATTCGAGAAATTAATAAGCATATTAGTGTCAGAAGACACACTTTTAAAATATCCCGATTTCACAAAAGAATTTCAGCTTACTACTGATGCCTCAAACTTTGCGATTGGCGCTGTCCTTGAACAAGACCAAAAACCAATCACGTTTATTTCTAGAACCCTCAGCAAGACTGAGGAAATCTATGCGACCAACGAAAAGGAGATGTTGGCCATAGTCTGGGCCCTAGGGTCCCTGAAGAATTACCTATACAATTCATCTAAGATGAAAATAATAACAGATCACCAACCTTTGATATTCGCGCTAAGTAACAAGAATAATAACAGCAAAATGAAGCGCTGGAAAGCCTTCCTTGAATAGTATAATTACGAATTATTATACAAACCCGGAAAAACAAATGTCCTTGCAGATGCCCTTTCCCGTACTCCAAATTCATACGAAGTCAACGCACTAACATATACACAGCATAGCGCAGAAATTTCCGCACAATAACTCATTCCTTGCATAGAAGCCCCAATAAATGCTTTCAAGACACAAATAATTATTTCCATAGGTCCAGAAAATACCTATCAATTGGAAAACTCCTTTCCAAATTAAATTAGGCATACATTCATTCAACCGACATATACCAAAGAAAATATTATATCCATATTCAGAAGATATCTAAATCCTTTCGTTATAAACGGCTTAATGACTACAGAACAGATCATGGGACAGATTCAAGAAATATACAATTTATATTTAAAAAAATATAAAACCAGATTTACCCAAACCAAGGTAGAAGATCTAAAAAAGGAGGAAGACCAGGAGGTCTTCACTCAATTTTATAGTAATAGTAACAGGCAAACAATAATAAACAAAGTTTCAATTGAACGAATAAATTAATTAAATAATATTACTAACGAAATGCTGAACAAACTAGAAACCAATAGAATATGTGAAATAGACCTTGTTAATGTTTTCAATACAAAATGAAATTACTAAAAGAAGAACTATTAAACGTAGAGTATGCCACACATTGGGCAAAAAACAAGATAAGAAATTCATTTTTGCTTTCTAAAACAGAATTAAATATAATAAAAAATATTTCAGACAATGAGAAATTCCCATATGAATAAATTAATGAAATCATAGAGTTTTCAGACATAAAAATCGCTACAAACAATACTATTATTATTTACATTGTTAGTTTACCTACTATTAGCCTAGAACCATGTGAAACTATTTTTATAAAACCTATTAAAACGAAAACTTATGTCAATAAAAGTAATCATGAAAATATTTTGAAATGTCAAACTAAAATTTATGGTATTAAGTCAACCTGCAAAAGTTTTAATGGTTTATCCTTATGTAATAGCAATAATATAATAAATATAAGTGAAACATCGTGCATACCCAATCTCCTTAAAAGCATTCCTTCAAATTGCACTAAAATCAACAATCAACACATACCCACTATTGAAGAAATACTCCCGGAATCATCCTCTTAAACAACTTCAGTGGCGCAATTTTCACCAACAACGGTCTTCTCAATCTCACCGGTACATTTTTTATAAAAATACAAAATTCCTCAGTCATTATTGGAAACACAACATATATCGAAGGCCGATATAAACCACTTCCAGCTCTCATACAGCCCCAATTTAATACAGACTCTTTCGAAGAAATTCTGACACTCGAAATGCTAAAAGAAATTCACCTAAACAAGACAGAAGTCATCAACGTCGTGGAAGCAAAAACAAGAATAAACTCGCTAACTTTGGACTGGTAATAGCAATATCAATATTTATCCTGTTGATCCTAGTAAAAGCCACTTGTGCCAAGAAAATGCCACAAGTCGGAATTACCAACGAATTCCCGAAAATCCCAGTAACGTCGAATTCAATCCCAGAACCTACCAATAATAAAGATTGCGAAATACAAAAAGAAGACAATAGTAAAAACCAAGAAGACCAACATAAAAAACAACCTGCTAAGGCATCCAGAATAGGCCAAATCCCATTTTTTTTAATTTGGGTCAAACGAGGACGTTTGATGTTAGAAAAGGAGGAGTTAACACGACATCGGTGATTTTCCCAAACACCTAACAATTGTGCAAAACAACACCTCCGCGAGCATCCGGTCATTCTTCATCCACATGATTTACTTGTCATTTCAGTACACAAGTCGGCACATGACACCTTCCCATATATCCCATGCACATCATTTACCACAGTGGATTCCACCACCTGAAACCCACTCTGTGTTCCCACACCGAAATCTGCTGAGCCCACACATTCTCTCACGATTGCGATGAATAAAGAGGTTACATCTGAATAAAGAGGGTAATCCTCAGAAAAAAATATTTTTTTAAAAACATTTTAATTAAATGTTCTAACTTATATAATTTTGATGACAAAAAGCCCGAAGTTTACAAAGCAGAAAAAGTAGATAGAGACTTAACAGACATTTTAATAGAAAAGATTGATGGCAACATTACAGCAAATATAGAAGAGAATGCTAGCATGATAAATATTTATAATAAATAAATAAGACTTAGATTGATTTAGGCTTAGACGATGTTAGAACTATAGATTTTAATCATAGAAAAAATTAAATACAAAAGTTTACTGACAAAAATGTACAAAGAAATTCTAATCATAATAGGAACTCTAATCATATAAAAAAATAAAAGGTAGAAGTGGAAGAAATTATCATAATAAAGGTCATAGTTATAATTTAGATCAAACACAGGGGAGTTTCAATTCTAACAATTTTAATTATAATACTCAAAGTTAGTTTAATCGACAAAGCAATACAAAGGACATCAAAACTTCAATAACCATAACAATTCGAGACAAACACGGCGACTAATAACAATACTGGTACTACCGAAGAACCAATTGAGAGAGGTAACGTTCAAGGAACTGAGGTAAATTTTCAAAACGATCCTCGGGAAACAAATTACCAATGATTCTTTTGACTACAGAAAATCAAAAAATAAAATGCCTAGTGAACATAGGTTCAACTACAAGCATTATACCACAGATGCTATAGTTTACATAGATATTGCACGCCGAAGGATAAAATCTACCCAGTTTTTAATTGTCTGTTGTTACTTCGAACTTCAAGTTCTGAACAATTTGTATGAACAAAATGTATTATAAAACAGAAGTCAATACTTGGGATCGTACGAGGGGCGTTCAACATATTCTCGGTATCGGGATGAAGCTGTGGTTGTCTATATAAATTGACTTATTTATCAAGTAATACTATTGTGATAACCACTCAAATGTGAGCAGCGACATCTAGCAGAAAATGTCGCTGCTCACATTTTATATTACACTATTATTTTAGTGTATTACATTCATGTAAAATTTCATATAAATGTGATTATTAATTCGCGTTTTATCTCTAGTTAAACAGAATCATAATGGCAACTGAGACGATGATGGTGAAAATTGAGCATCGCGCTGTAATTAAATTTCTCACTAAGCAAGGAAAAAGTCAAAAAACTATTCATGAAGAGATGGTGGCACCTTCATTATCAACTGTGCAAAAGTGGTCAAGTGAGTTCAAGAGAGGCAGAGAGAGCATTGAAGACGACCCCCGCTCCGGCGCCCCGGCTACTGCTTGTACGGGAGAAAGCATCAAATAAGTCGAAAAACTTGTTCTTGAGGATGCCCGAATAAAGGTGAAAATGATGGCAGAGATCACCAAGCTTTCAATTGGTACCATTCACACCATTCTTCATGACCATCTTAACCTTTCAAAGGTCAGTGCAAGGTGGGTGCCACGAATGCTCACAGCGCCTCAGAAAAAAGTGAGAATCGCATGCTGCAGAGAGCTTTTGGAGATGTGTAGTGAGAACGCGGACGGTGTTATGGATCGAATTGTTACTGGGACGAAACATGGGTCCACCACTATGACCCTGAAAGCAAACAATAGTCCATGCAGTGGCATAAAAAAGGAACAGACCCCCCGAAGAAGTTCAAAGTCACTCCGTCTGCCGGGAAGCTCATGGCCACAGTTTTTTGGGACTCAAAGGGAATCTTGCTCATTGAGTACAAAAAAAAAGGTGAAACCATCAACGCCACATCCTACGCTTCCACTTTGCATAATTTGCGGGAGGAAATTAAAAAGAAAAGACGGGGTAAACTCGCAGCGGGTGTGTTGCTTCTTCATGACAACGCTCCTGTTCACACGGCGCGAGTTTCCAAGGCTGCTGCGCGAGATTGTGGTTTCGAAGAAATCCAACACCCACCCTATAGTCCAGACCTTGTCCCTAGTGATTATTTCCTGTTTCCGGATTTGAAAAAATGTCTTCGTGGAAAAAGATTTTCGGATGATGAAGAACTCAAGTCGGTAATAAATGGGTATTTTGCAGAGAAAGAGGAAATTTATTTTTTTGAGGGTTTAAAAAAGCTTATCTCAAGATATAACCTATGCATTGATGTTAGGGGAGATCATTTTTGTCCTGAGTTTGTAGGAAAAAAATGTCATAAGGCGGATGCTGTTCCTTCCTTAAATTTAAATTCTGATTTGGATTCAAACTTGAAGATCTGAAGTCTCCTTTAACTAAACGAAGAAGAACGTCGAGCAGTTGCAGCATTTCGTGTGCAAGATGCGATCAGTTATTGGAAAGATGTGCAAAAGAGGAGAAAAAAAATGCAACTTTAAAAAAAATATTGTTAAGTTACAAACTTAAATTAAAAAATTTAAAAATAAAACATAATAGAAAAAACAGAGCGCATACTGCCATAAAAATTTTTAATAAAAATAAAATATTTACGACGTCACAAATCGAAAGGCTCAATATTTCAGACCATTCAAAAACATTTTGTAAAATGCTTCTGAAAGAATCAAAGACTATAAAATACAACAGCCACGAAAAAGAATTTTTCCAAAATATTTAATATAGATCACAAAGCGCCTATATATTTTTGAGAGATAGACTTGTCTTTAAACTTCGTCACATTTCCTCTTTCTGTAAATGGGCTCCTGTAAAAGGGTAATCCCAGGATATGAAAATAATGCTCATTCGTATCTTAAGTCAAACCGCTTTATTAAACCAGCGAGAACGTTGTGTTGTCCTGATATTTGATGAAATTAGGATTCGTAAAAACCTCACATATAATATAAAAAATGATTTAATAGATGGTTTCGAAGACCTTGGTGTAGAAAGAAGTAGATTGTTTGATAATGAAATATGTGTTTTCATGCTAAATGGTTTGTTTGATAGTTGGAAAAGTGTTTTAAACTATTTTGAGTCAGCAAATGGTGTAAATGGTGATAACCTAAGCGAAATTATAAAAAATAATTTGAAAATCTGTCAAGAACTTGGTATGTGCTATTGTTTGCAACCGAGGGGCCAATAATAGAAAAGCTTATAAATTGTTAGGTGTTTCGGAAGAAAACCCATTTATAATTTTTAATGATGAAAAAATATTTTGTTGTTATGATTTCCCTCATTTGTTAAAATCACTTCGTAATGTTCTAATGAAATCAGTCTACAAACTCCAGATTGTAAAATGTCTTTTGATGTTATCAGAGAAATATACAATTTGGAAGTGACAACGTAGCTAAGACATGTTTAAAATTTAGAAGTTGTCATATAGCACCAAATGACTTCGAAAAAATGCATGTTCACCTTGCAACGCAAATATTTAGCCGGACAACTGCGGCATCGATTCAAATTGTCTGAGTCTTCTTACCCACCGTCAAGTTCGGGCGTGTTTTAATTTCGCTCCGCGATAATTTGTGAATAATTGTTTTCTGTTGGACTTTTTCTTTTTTGGTTTCGTGTTTGACCCCATTCGAACCACATTACCTGTTCCCATTCAATTACACCATAAATTCTCAGTGTCATCAAAACACAGTGACTTCGTTCTCAGTGTCATCAAAACACAGTGACTTCGTTCTCAGTGTCATCAAAACACAGTGTCTTAAAAAAAAAAAAATTTTTTTTAAATAATACTTAATAACCTACTTGCTAATAATTTAACTATGTCTTCCTGTGGATTTGCTGACTGCGCTTTACCTACTAACACAGTGGAAATGGTTACATGTAATGGGATATGTGGAAAGAAATTCCATCCCATATGCATTGGTTTGAGTAGAAACGCTAAAACTCATCTCGAAGAGTACAAGCGCATATTCAGCTTTTTTTGTGTAGAGTGCCGGACCATCTCCCTGGCACACATAATGCTGGCTATAAAATGTAATAACCAGCAACTAATTGGGCTTGCAGACTCAATTGCAGAGTTGAAATGCGAAATTCAATTCAGCAGTAACAATTTAACTAAACTCATTTCAGAGAGCCATGACAATCTAAATTGTTCGATCGATAACAGCATAACCGCAATAAAATCAGCTGTTCAATCCCTGCACTCTAAGATCATTAAATTAGCAGATTCCGATAAGTCTCTCTGCTCAAACACATTACCAGCGATTCAGTCAACTTCAACTCAGTTGGGAAAAATTATGTCAACATTGGCTGACCAATCAACTATTCTACATCTCAAGCATGCTGAACATACCGAAAACATCGGATCCATCCAACATGACCTCAATTTTCTTAGTGAGGAAGCTGCATCCACTAGATCAACCACGATGCAGATATTGGAGGAATTAAAGCACATCTCTAGTAAGCCGGATGCGCCTCCATCTGCAGTAAGCCCGAGTAATAAATCCTTGCACGACGAGCTATATACATCACCTTCAACCACATCAGCCCCAACTCATTCAATAGCCGCTACCACCGAAGCTCCCGTTCAACCCTCTACGATAAATGCAACTTCGATCACCAATCCCGACCCAAGACCATTGCCAATAATTAGGGCTTTTGGGACATCCTGGACTCTCCCCGAATGGACCAACAGAATTCAAAAATTAAATAAAATGAATTTTGAAGCGATCAAAAAACCGGAACTGTCTACTTTCTTCCTCCAAGCTGCCCCACGTCACGCAAGCCCGTCCTGGATCAAAGCCCTTTTTAGGAGTAAATTCGGTATACAAGACGTCAAATGTAAACAAGTTGGCAAAGTCAAGAGCAAAAACGGCCAGTGTTTTGAAATACGTATACCCACCAAATACGATTGGATGTTCAAATCATCGAACGGCATACCAATATCGGAAAAGATGGTTATCACCCAACGGAAGGATATGGTAGATAATAAGTTTACTATTAAAAGAAAACATAGCCCGAACAATTCTGCCCCATCCCATCAACATCCCGACTCAAACTGGTCGTTTAAGACCAATATCTTTCCAAGATTCTCCTCACTCCTTCCCCCCTTTGCACCATCTAAAAAGAACACCAGAGTCGCTACACCAAATTCTCTCCCTCCCCTCACCAAATCTTTAAAGCCGCTTCAAAACAGAGTTTCATTCAACCTTGATCCTGCGCCTTCTACCCAAGTTCCAACTAACAATGCCCCATCCGACAAATATCCTAATTTTATTAGTTCCCATATACTAAACCCAACCACCCATTCCTCATCTTCATCTATCAATCCAGCTGATCCAACCCCCCTCACTAGTCAAGATTCTAGTTCCGGGGTGCTTGACCATCCTGTCCCTTCATCATCCGCTCGTGCCTCCGATTCTCACCCAAAATACCTTGACCCACTCCTTCCACCAACTGTCAAACTCACTAAAAAATTTTCTGATATGAATGATGACAGTCGTTATGTAGTATCTCGTTTGAGAGACCGCCGCATTTATGAAAATGTTCGGCTCTACCTTGCCTACTTACACGACAAACCCAACTCCGTTTGCATTGATGGCATAACCAAAACCAACATAATGGTTTCGATTCAACGAGAAGGTCTTCCTATTAAGCCAGCGGAATTAATGCAAATTTTCGTTCGCTACCATGAGAGTTTCGACATCTCTTCGGACGAAGTTCATAATGATCTTTCTACGTTGTCTTCGCATGTCAGCTCCAAACTTCTCTCCCATTTGCAAAGAACTCGTTCAAATTTTAAAAACTATTACAGCTCCTAACAAATTGAAATCTGTATCCTCCAGTCCACAATGCCTGTCCATTTACTACCAAAATGTAAGAGGTTTGCGCTCTAAAATCTCCTCGGTATATCTCAATTCTCAAAAGTTTCCCTATGACCTAATTGCTCTTACTGAAACAAATCTAATTCCAGACATAAAAAACCATGAGCTGTTTCCTCCAAATTTCAACGTTTTTCGAAAAGATGGATTTGAAAGAGCTGATAATCCTTATGGCCGCGGTGTTTTACTAGCAATCCGGAACTGCTTTCACTCAACTCCTGTCGATATTCCCCACACTGAAAACTTTGAGTTAGTATGCGCCAACATTACGCTCCCCAAACGATGTCTTTACGTACTTTGTTGCTACATTCACCCATCTCAACCCATTGAGTCTTATCAACCTGTAGTTCACGCAGTTGATTTTTTGACTGAGGATGCACAACCTGAAGATTGCATTGTTCTAGTAGGAGATTTCAACCTCCCTCACCTTATATGGGAGCCATCCGATGATTCGTCTCATTTTGTCTCTCGTAATTCGACATCTGAAATAGAAATATTGATGGTGGACTGCCTAACCAACTCAAGTCTGTTTCAGATTAGTGGAATACCTAACACAATGAACAGACAACTCGACCTTGTCTTCACATCCGATTCAGATAACTGTGTCGTTTATAGGAGTGATCATCTTCTTTCTAAACTAGACCGCCTTCATCCCCCCTTGTCAATTATATATTCATATGAAAATGGCAACACATGTGTCGATTCGGAAAATTCATTCTCATTTGACTTCCGTAGAACCGACTTTAACAAACTTAAAAACCTCATCAGCAACATTAACTTTGAATTTATTGGTGAGACAACTAACATTGATCTTGCCCTATCAACGTTCTATTCGTTAATTTTCTCCTGCTTTGCCCAATCGGTTCCGTATACCTTCCGAAAGGACTGCATATCTGCTCCTCCCTGGTACAACAATGAGTTGCGCTCTCTCCGTAATAACAGAAACAAGTTGTGGCACAAATTCTTAAGAACTCGATCTGATTCCGACTACAGTAATTATCGATCGGTATATAATCGTTTTTCTGAACTTTGTGAGTCTCTTTACCTTGAGTACCTCTACCGCATGCAATTTAGCTTAGTCTCGGACCCTAAACGCTTCTACCAGTTTATTAATACCAAAAGAAAGTCAGACGGCTACCCATCTACTCTTAAATTTCTTAGTGAATCTTCTGCCGACCCAAAAACCATTGCAAATTTCTTTGCTTCTCTTTTTAACAAATCCTTCTCTAAGAAAACAGCTGAACCCGATCCTAGCTACTTTAGCTATATGAGAAACTATCCTGAGACGTCAGCCATTTCACTAAATATAACAACAACTTTGGTATCTGAAAACATTAATAAACTTAAAGATGATTTCTCGTCCGGCCCTGATGGAATTCCGGCTATTGTAATAAAAGAGTGTGTTACCCATCTCGGTCCTCCTCTTGCTGCTCTATTTAACTTGTCTGTCTCAACAGGTACTTTCCCTTTCCTATGGAAGGAATCTTGCATTATCCCTATTCATAAAAAAGGAAGTAAAGCCGAAGTCGATAATTATAGACCCATAGCGAAACTCTCTTGCATACCCAAACTTTTTGAAAGCATAGTCTATCAACAACTGCTTCCGTACTGTAGGCCATCTATCTGCACAAATCAGCACGGCTTCTTGAAAGGTAAATCAACGACCACTAACCTAACAGAGTTCGTCTCTAGGACTCTTCATGCTTTAGAAGACGGTGATGAAGTCGATTCAATTTCCACAGATTTCAGCAAGGCATTCGATAAAATTTCTCACCAACTTATCATCTTTAAACTAAAAAAACTTGGCTTTTCCCCTCATTTTGTGGCATGGACCAAATCCTATTTAGAAGACCGAGAATACAGGGTCATCTTCAGATCTTCAATATCCGAACCCATTAAAGCAACATCTGGTGTCCCTCAGGGTAGTCACCTTGGTCCAATCATCTTTATCCACACAATTAATGATATAAATTTAATTTTAACTAACTCTAATCTTTCTATTTTCGCTGATGACATGAGAATTTCCAAAGTCATCTCATTGCCTTCTGACTCCCATTGTCTGCAAGATGACTTGAATAAGTTTTCGGTATGGTGCAAGCAAAACTTTTTGGAGCTTAATGTCAGCAAATGCCAAGCGATAACCTATTCCCGTAAACGTCTACCTCCCCCTCCAAGAAACTACTTCATCTGCGATGAGCCTATTCCTTCCACTACCCAAGTACGGGATCTAGGTATAATTTGTGATAGAGAATTGAATTTCGACTCACATATTGACAGCATTATAAATAAAGCTAACTCTTCACTCGGCTTTATCAAACGCTGGTCAAAAGAATTTTCCAACCCTTACGTTACAAAGTCCCTGTACATTACTTTTATAAGGCCTCTTCTCGAATATTGCAGCCAAGTTTGGTCACCCTATAAACTAACCCACATTCAAAGAATAGAAGCAGTCCAACGCAGGTTTATCCGTTTTGCACTTCGTGGTCTACCTTGGGCCGATCCATATGGATTACCCCCCTATGAAAATAGGCTAAAACTAATTAGCATGCATACCCTAAAAAAACGTCGTGAACTCGCTGATGTACTTTTTATCCACCAGTTACTGACTGGAAATATCGACTGCTCGACAATAACGCAAAATATTGCATTCACTCCCAATCCCCGTAATCTAAGATCTGTCCCACTCTTCCTGATCCGAACTCACCGCACCAACTACGGTCACTTTGAACCCATATCCAGAATGTTGCGTATAACGAACAACTACGCTGAAGTCTTTGACCTAAATAGCAGCAAACAAGAAATAAAAACAGCGCTACTCAATATGCCACTCCCTTAACATCTCCCCCGTCCACCATTTCTCCTCGCCCCATTAGGTTAAGTATATCTATGTTAGTTTTTAAGTCTAGTTTTAAGTTTGGCTTGTTAATAAGCTTAATAAAGTTGTCCGGGGTAGACCCGGGCCAATAAAAAAAAATAAAAATTGCTTTTGAACTTAATTGCTTCAAAGAAAGCTCTAATAAAGCTGTAGCAACGAAAGAGTTCGTACTAAAAGTGAACAATGTATTTGACTGCATGGATAGTGGTTCACATTTAGTAGCGCCGTCATGTGGGAACCACAAGATATAACGATTCTGTCGAGTTCTGACCACAGAAAGTCGGTTAACATCGCTCTATATTTCCAAAACTTAATCCTCGAAAAACCATATCTCATTACTATCATTGGATTTCGAAAGAACATTTGATAGAATCGGTGTACATATAGTCTTAACTAAACTTATAATATTGGGTGTTGTTAAAAAAAATTCGATTATATTGTAAAATGTTTGTGTGGGTATAAATGAGCTTATTACTTTCAATACAATTGCTTTATTCAATACAAGTATAATTTACAATTCAATCGCTTATCTCAGCCCTTTTACTTTTCTTTGCGATCGTTTTAAAATTTACTCATATTGTTTAAATCTTCATTTTTAAAGGGCGCAATTATAATTCTGCGCCGGGCGCCAAAATTCATCGAACCGGCCCTGCTCCTTTTAATGTGTATTTCCTAAATTTTGGTCGTTCTTTATATCTTAAGCTAACATATTGTACTTCTTGATAAACCCTTCCTTTCGAGTTTTATGGTAATTTCTTTCTATTCTTATTAAGCTTACTAATCATATTAGCTTTTCTTTTATCCATTCTGTCTTTAATTATTTGAGTATCAATGGTACGAATTTGTACTTCTATAGGTTGAGCTTCAATAGTGGAATGGTATGAATTGTTATAGTAGTCTACAGCTTTGAACATTTGTTCTTTAATTGATATCTTTTTTTTACATTTAAAGCTCTAATTCTTTCAGTTAGTGTAACATTAAGCGTTTTTTTTATCATGCGTGGGAGAAACCACATATGAAATCATTGCTCTTTATTAACAACATTCGGGCTCATAGATATTACATTTCAAGATATCCTGGAGAAGTTGGATGGCCATTTCCGCCTAAAATCATAAGAGGACGCAAAAGGTTGGAGAGGCCATAGCCGACTTCGTGAAAGAGGGGTTAGGTCACTCTAGGATTTTTAAAAAATCTATTTTTTTTATTGCTTTCAATGGTGCCTTAGGACCTTAAAAATGATATCCGAAGAGATTATGGCCTGGAAATATATCAAAGTACTCATTTTTCACAGTATTAAAATTTTAAACGCATTTGTCTCAAAACTTCATTTTTCAAGTTGGCCGCACACATAACTTGAACAAGTTTTAACCAATTCACTTCAAATTTTAACTAGATCTTTAAAAATATAATGTTTGAATAAGTATGTAGGATTTTTTTTTTCATATGACATATTTCATTTGTTATTAACAAATTTCTGACGGTTAAAAGATTCAGAAAAACTGTTAAACTGCTTGCACACAGCGCGGGCGAAGAAAAATCAGGTAGGATATAAAGAGAGGTGCCGGTGAACGGTGGTTTTAAATGTTTGAAGGTTATAATGACTGAGAAATAAAAGAAATAAAGAGCTAGGTAGGGAATTCCATAAGCGAGTTATGGCGGATAAACGCCTTATATATTGAAGTATTTCGTACATCGCTTGAGGAAACCTAGACATTGCGCAACATTTGACGACACCGAATATGTGGCCATTGCAACGTAGGTTATCATTGACACACATACCGAGAATGGAAAGTTTATCGGTTTCGACGGTGCAAGTCCCACTCATCGATAACGGCTGGGTGTTGAAATTTCGCTTTAATGACAGCAGACAGCATTGTGTTTTTGAAGCATTAAATTCTACTCTGTTAATAGCTCTCCAATTAGTTATACTGTTAATATCGCAATTTAATAAGCTTAACACACGCGTTCTACAGCTGTGACGTGAGTCCGGGAGCGAATATGAAAAGCAGAGAGTACTGTCGTCAGCAAAGGATATATATTGAATTAGATGTAGCAGACAAAAGGTAATTAATGAAAATTAAAAAGAGACTTGAAACCATCCAAGACAACTTGAATTGAACGTTCCGAAAGGTATTTTCTAATCCATTGAGGAAAAGAGTCGTCAATCTCAAAAGCACGCGTGCCTTAGAAATGTCAAGGCCAACTATCTTGCTTTCGCCAGATTGGTGTACGCATTGGTTCCACTTTTCGGTGAGACATGCCATCAGATCACCAGTGGACCTGTTGCTACGAAAACTGTGCTCCCGGTCATTAAGAAGTTTTCGTGTTTCGAGAAATTTCATGAGCTGACAGTTTATCAGCGTTTCCATGACCTTGGAAAGAAGGGACGTAATTGCAATGGGTGTGTAGGAGGAGAGCGAAGATAATTCGCCTTTTTTAGGGACGGGCTGGACAAATGCTGTTTTCCATTTGCTCGGAATAGGACTCTTTCCTCTTATTGAAAAGGCTTACGCAGTGGTTTTCCCAATGCGGAAGAACACCTCTTCAGAAATAGGGGAGATATACCATCTGGATCAGCGGATTTGTGAATGTTAAGATATTTAAGAACTCTTGCTACGAGTGCGAAAGTGGATTTGTCCCATTGAAGATTCGACGCACTCAAGTGTATGCGGAGAAAAACACATTCTGGGAATGTTGAGCTGGCCGCAAAGTATGCAGCAAGCAGATTGGCTTTGTCCAAAGAGCTGACTGGAATGTCATTATAAGTGAGCATTGGAGGATGAGGCAGAATTTCTAATATTTTTGATGAACGACGAACAATTTTTACTGTCTTTGGAACATTCTAGTATTTTACAAATTGCTGTCATTTCTGGCTCGTTTAAACTTTTTTCGACTTTCCTCTGTTGGGATGGTTTTGAAGGACCGAAAAAAATTTGCTCTAGCCCTGACAGCCGCTTTCCAGCTCGAGTCGTACCATGCCTTTTCTTTTGCTTTGATATTTTTCATCCGATGAGGGATAAAGCATCTCATTCCAAAGAGAAGAGTGTCTGTGATCATATCAGCAGCGGTTATCGAGGAAACATAACGACCAGCTAAGATTCCTAGAGAAGCTGTTAGGACCGCTCCAGTTGGCTTTTTCGTATTGCCATACGGTTTTTTTTAAGAATTTTTCCTTTAACTTTGTGCTCGGTGTACGAGAAATTAGCTGATATGACACAATGGCCCGAAGTGCCTAGAGAGGAGTGCACATCAACGGTGTACTTATCAGCGTGAGAAGTTAAAAACAAGTCCAGGATGTTGGCAGTATGATTATCAACGTCTGGTATTCGCGTGGGTTCATTTACAAGATGCGTTAAGTTATTTTCCGCTTCGAAAGTCTCAACATACCGTCCTTTGGGTGTTGTCTGTCAAGAATGTCGAAGCCACCCAGAATTGTGTATATTGAAGTCGCCCGTAATAACGATTTCAGTATGAGGATACAGGGATACAATTCTTTGAATGGAGTCAGACGGCGCAACAAAGTCAAATTACTGTCCAGTTTGGGGCTTCTGTAAATAAAGCAATGGTGGATAAATTCCTTACGGAAATGAAATTTTAACCGCATGAAATTGAATTCCAGATTGGAACAGGGACTACATTGTGGTGGGGTTTGTTAAGCTACATCACTACGCACGTAAATGGCAAGACCGCGGTGAGAGAAGAATAATGGCAGTAGTTGGTAGCCAGGTGGCTTCAGATCAGAATGATCTGAGAGGTGTGGGCGGGGATCTATCTGTGTTACACTAAGTGCCAAAACAGCTGGTCTATATTTACAGACGTAGACGTACGCAAAAAGTAATTACTTTTTAGCCTGCTAGTACTCGCAATATCCACTCTAAATACTCGAGTCATTATAAAGAAAGACAAACACAAAACACACAAACAACGACGTTACTAAGCACAGCTGGGGAGTAAATATTCAGAGTTGGTTGACCGAATCAAATTGTTTGTTATGCCCTTACAAGAATAGGAATCAACACGCCAACAAAGTTCATACCCACAGCCCACTATCCATCGGTTGTTACAGTCACTGCACGCGCTGTATGACAATGTAATACAGCAACGGCAGTGACCGAGTGCAAGCACAATATGACCAGGGGCAGGAAGGTTGGGATGCCCACACTGTGGATGTTGACTTCTTTGCACTCGTGCGTTGTTGTTCTTCTTTTTTTTTTTGACCGCAACAGTGAAATTTTGTTTTATTTTTTTAAAACAGCTGGTCTATATTTACAGACGTAGACGTACGCAAAAAGTAATTACTTTTTAGCCTGCTAGTACTCGCAATATCCACTCTAAATACTCGAGTCATTATAAAGAAAGACAAACACAAAACACACAAACAACGACGTTACTAAGCACAGCTGGGGAGTAAATATTCAGAGTTGGTTGACCGAATCAAATTGTTTGTTATGCCCTTACAAGAATAGGAATCAACACGCCAACAAAGTTCATACCCACAGCCCACTATCCATCGGTTGTTACAGTCACTGCACGCGCTGTATGACAATGTAATACAGCAACGGCAGTGACCGAGTGCAAGCACAATATGACCAGGGGCAGGAAGGTTGGGATGCCCACACTGTGGATGTTGACTTCTTTGCACTCGTGCGTTGTTGTTCTTCTTTTTTTTTTTGACCGCAACAGTGAAATTTTGTTTTATTGGTTTTCTGTTTGTTTTGTTAATGTTTTTGCCGCTTTTTTTCTCCACAAGTGCACTTGTGCGTGTGCACTACTTAATGTTGTCGTGTTTTTTTTTTACCCGCACAGTGAAATTTCGTTTTATTGGTTTTCTGTTTTTGTTAATTTTTTTGACACGTTTTTTTTCTTCACGCGAGGAGCTAATTTTACAAGTGCACTTGTGCGTCTGCAATACTTGATAGTCAGCTCTCCAAGTTCGGCAGCTCCAAAGTTTGACTTGGGAAGTGCGCCATTAGGCCAAAAACTAATATATCAAAAAATCCTTCGTACTTCTGTAACTGTTGTTATGTACAATAAAAAACAATTTAGTGACTCACAATAATTCAAAGTTTACGGAAGCTGTTGGTACGGCCGTTGACCTTTCCAAAAAAGAGAGGTCATCTGAGAAACGCTGCACAGCCACGATTTTTAAACAATTTATTCTATAAAAATTATGTTTTACTATCAATTATATGTACAATAAATTTCTATCTTTGTAAACTCGATTTTATTTATATTTTTCCTGAAGAAAAAATCAGAAAGAAAAACATTTTTACAGCGTCTAGGGTGGCCTTGAGAGAACTATCGGGGCTTTGGAATTTTGTTGAACTGAATAACATTCTACGCGATCGAATTATATGTGGTGTCTTTGATGAAGCAGTGAAAAAAGATTATTTGGTGAGGCAAAGTTGGATTATCAACGAGTATATGAACAGGCACTGGCTCGTGAGGCTACACAGAAAACTGTAGTCAGAAGCCAAATTACGGGGTGAAAGTTCAATCCCTAAGAAAATGTGTGAGTTCTGTCAGTTATGGAAGAATTTGAAATTGCCTGCGGCTCCGGAGCGCCATGCACTATGATTTCCGAGACAACTCTTATTTTGCAAAACAACAGGGTTTGGATGATGGTTATACAAGTATAGAAATGTTGTTGTCGTTGCAAGTGGTGATCAGAGTTTGTTGGGCCGGAATTAGTTTGGTCCTTTGGGTATTTCGGTTGAAGGAATGTGCGCTATGGAAATGAAGGGAAATTGCCAAGATATTAGTCGAAATACACAAAAGATTTTAAAGAAGGACTTGGCGCCCACGCAGAGCCCCCATTAACATTGAAGTGTTACCCGGGATTACACCGACATTTTTAAAACATCGTCAAGTACGTTTCGCCTTGCGTAGTCTTGTAGAGGACAAAATAGAAAAATTAGAACGCCATAAGTTTTCGCGCTGGCAACGCCAATAGTTCCGGTCCCTAAGAAATATGAAACCATGCGCATTTGTAGAGACTACCGCAGTGCTGTTAATACCACGATTAAGACTAATTCATACTGTAAAGAATTTACGGAGAAGAGCCACAATAAAACAACCGCGCTATGTTTTTTGCTTCAATGAACTGAAATTTTATTGGGTATAACAATCAATATAACAACTGAATTTTTATTGAGAACAACAATAATAATATAACACCTTCATCCTAAGTTACTTAAAACTATTTTGGTAAAAATTTATTATGTAATTCAAAATTAATGCAGTTTAAATCTTTATCTGAAATGACGAAACTAAAATTAACATTTCTATTTGTTTATTTTGTTTCATTCGTAGTTAAAAAAAGATATCTATTGATTTTTAATGAAGATTACTTAACTTTTTATTATATATTTACAAGATGACAATCTTTTTAATCTTTTTCAATGATTTATTGTCTGCTATTAATCAAATATATATTCCTTTGCTGCTTTTGATATTCGTTCCCGGATTGACGTCCCTGCTCTTCAGCTGTAGAACGGGAACGGAAACATATACTAAGCTCACTAAATTCCGATATAAATAGCATTACTACATGGGGAAACACCAACACAGTGGAACTCGATGCTTCTAAAACTCAATGCTGTCTGCTGTCATTGATGCGAAATTTAAACACCTAGTCCTTATCAATGAACGGCACTTGCATTGTCGAAACCGAAAAACTTCGCATTCTCGGTATTTGTGTTAATGACAACGTACGTTGGAATGACTTGGTGTCGCCGGAAATGCTGCGAAATGACTACGTTTCCTCAAGCGATGTAACAAATACTTCACACCTCAATACTTCAGGCCTCAATATACCATATTAGGCGTTTCCGCCCAAAATTGGAGTACAATGCCCACATCTGGTCAGGTGCTCCAATAGCATTTCTACATCTGCTAGATAGGTTTTAAAACCGTGCGATAAAACTCATAGGTGATGCTAATATCACCCAGTCAGTTGACATACTCGAGAACCGGCGTAATGCCTCCTGCCTCACCTTGTTCTATCTCTAACTTTCCTTCGACTGCGCTGTTTGCAAGCATTTTAAGGGTACGCAATTCCGTGAGCGCGCGCCAATCATAAAAAAAAAGAAAACAAGTTGAATCTTTTTGGAGCTCCTATTTTATCTCTAGATCGCAATGACATTTTATTTTCGTTTAAGCTAAGAGTGTTTTCAGAAGTTTCCAATGCTGATGTAATTGTATAGGAGCTGAAGTTAACACGATCCAAGCTACACTCACATCAGGGAATATTATCTACTTCTCTTTACCTATTGATTTTGTATATTGAATCCTCGCAGAGGAATTCGTTAACTGGCGCCCGAGCAGGGACCGGAATAAAAACAATATCCTTTTCAAATGAGGATCTGTGCTATAACTAGGATTAGTACATTCCAAGGTGTGCACGTCACCTTCTGCATACCCACAAGAACATGCGGATATCCTAGAAGGCTAAGGGATATTGTAGTGAAGATCGTTCGTGCCACTAGTAGGTCGCCTACAAGCATAAAAGTTTGTGAAGGAATAACACGACACTTCTATTGCCGGTTCCGATTATTAAAAAAAAAGGAAAAAAACCGCGACTTATAATTGACATTACGTAACTTTTCCTCTGCTTTTCTTTCTTATACTCGATTACGATAATAAAATAACTTTGAAAAGTTAAAAAAAAACCGTTTAAACAAGAAAAAAATATAATGCCGAAATTGATGTCAGTGACTAAAAATAAAAGGAAGCGCCACACCTATACGTTCAAAGTCGAAATCAAACTATTTGAAAATTGCAATTTTAAATTAAGTGGTTTGAAAATAAAGTTTTATTAAAATAAGAAAATTGCAAAATGTTTTAACTTACAAAAAATGTTAGAATAAAGCCTCCGAATTATTTTTTTAAAGTATAAGATGGAAGAAATTGAAGAGCTTTAACTGAATTGACCGTAACGTGAATCGCATTTTTAAACAATTACAGGGTGTCGAAAATATAGTCGCTTAGCTGGAATACCACAATACAAACGCGATATTAGTGAGTCCGAAAAAGGAATGTGAGGTGAGGTAGTGCGGATACCGGATATTCGATGACGATTGGAAAGTGATGAAAAAATGCCTTTCACTGCACTATGCAGGAAAAAGCGACATCCGAACCGCTGAGCTGGAATTAAAACAACTGACTCAATGTGGATCCAAACTGGATGACACAGGAAACTGTGACTGCACTAGTTGAGACCTATCGAAACCTATCATTCGAGGTTTAACGGCGACCTCTCGCGAATGTTTATAATACAAGAACACACCCCGAAGCCTACACGGGTTGCATTGAGATCCGAAAGCTAAATTAAGGAAATTACACGATACATACTCATAAAACATCTAACACAATAACGGCCCCTATCAACTAATCATTTAGGCCGCATGATGCATGGTCTTCTCCACCAACGAGGAAATTTTCGCTCTATCCTAGTTCACCACACCAAAACTGCATGAGAAAATGGAACTGGGGCCTGTACAAATACGACAGATGAATTACATGAATTATCCTAATGGAGGTAGGGGCTAAGTCATAGAGTTATTGTCCTAATCACGGTAAGCAGCAATGGCTTGTGTGCAGAGAAAACCCTGATGATCATAGCAAGTTGGTCGGAGATACCGTTGAAGATAATTTAAATTTTACGACGGGTGTCTCTCCAGCGTTCCATATATAGAGTATGTGACTCGGGAGTACAAATTAAGACAATCACGGACGAGCCCATTTATAGTGAAAGTTACCCGTACCCAGCATGTATGATGTAGGCGGTAGAGAAAGAAATAACGCATTTGCTAGAGGAAGTAATTATACGCCCTTCCAACCGCTTTGGGTGGTTCCAAAAAAACACGAACCGTCCAAGGAAAAACAGTACTCAGTCGTCATAGACTATAATCGTTTAAACAATGTAACAATACCTGACACTTATCCAATTCCAGATATCAATTCAACCCTCGCCAGACTTGATAAGGGTTGATAAGTACTTTACCACATTAGATTTTACTTCAGGGTTTCAGACAATACCCATGAAAACTTTGGATGTGCCCAAGACCGCATTTTCCACCATGAATGTTACGTTTGTATGAGGAAGAGCATCCTAAGAATATCGATACTGTCTTTTCCAGGCTTTTGAAAGTCAACTTAAAGGTGAAATTGGAGAAAAGATGGTTTATGAAGACAAAAAAAGGTACTATCAATACAGGTATGGAAGCCTATGACGAGCCTCACTCCAGCTACTTTCGTCATTACGTCGCTATCTCTGATCCGAACAAAGAAAACTCACAGATCTGCTCAGAGCCAAGTTCAACCCAAATGGAATTAAGATCCCAGAGAGTTGTTTGGGCTTGCTATAAGAAGTCAATTTAAAAAAGTTTAGCAGATATAAAATCAGAATCACTCAGAGAATCGTCGAGGATCTGAGGAAACCAGGACGAATATGTCAGCTGATTATGAATGAAGACCAAAGAGTCCATCGAAACCAAAGAGAAAACAAGCAACAGTTGCTTAAAAGCCACAACTTTCCCCGAATGAACAGTCTTGTTCAAAAATACACTAAATCTTGTGGAGTCTGTAATACTAACAAATACGATAGACATCCAATTCATCCCGAATTCAAGCCAACTCCTGTACCTTGCTACCCTTGTCAAATACTCCATTTTGGATATAATTGAGGTTCAAAATGAAAAGTTCATTAGTTGTATTGACAACTAATGTATGTATTAAAAACAGGTCCGTTCTTCATCTAAGAGACAAAATTATCAAGGCCATTCATTATTTTACAGTTTCAAAAATGTTAGTTACAGATAACGAGAGTAGCTTTCTAAGTCCAATCGTTATCAGTTTTATAAAAATTTTAGGGATAAAAATTTACCATACACCACCCGTGCGCCGCTCCGAGATGAACGGTCAGGTGGAAACGTTCCATTCAACGATCCTCAAAATCTACCGGTGTCTCAAGACAGAAAACAAAGATTTACCGATGAAGAACTCCTGAACTTTACTGTTGACAGGTAAAAGAACACGATACACTCTGTGACGAAACGAAAACCAAGCGACATCTTTTTCGACAGATCCTTAAGTTTCAACTATCAGAATTTAATCGATTTCTGTTCCAAGGTCAATAAAGAATTCAAAAATTAAATTGTTAGAAAACAAAGAGAGTATAATTTCTATAGAAATATGAAAAGAACCACAACAAAATTATATAAAAAAAAGCGGATATATTATATACAGCCTCAAAGGGTATTAATGCTAAAAACAAACCCCTATTCCGAAAGGAAACAGTGGCCAAGAACTACAAATTTACTGTTGTAACCTAGACTGGTATCAGAGTTCATAAAACTCAAATAAAATTTTTTTAAAAAAATCTTGAGGAACAAAGAAAGAATTTTGAAAACATAGTTTCATATAAATATGTATTTTATGATGATAAGCTTTTTGCACTACTCTTTCACATCTCATTTTATTATATGTATATAATGAATTTTCTTTTTGTTCCCCCTTTCCACTCAGTTTTATATACCAGCACAATATTATATTATCGTTTTACTTTTGTTCAAAACAATTTTAAATATAGATAATAGGTAACATTGTAATTCTTAGGACGATCATATATGCATTGAAGAAAAATGATGTAAAACTAATTTAAGATATTTTAAGATGTTTGACTTTGTACACATTTCATATTCATTATGCCACCCACAAGAAACAGAGTTACTATTTCCAGACTAGCCTGCCTAATGTACATAAAATTCGCCCAGGGACTGAAAATGTTTGAGTATACGACACCGCTTATTTTTATCAAAGGAGGGAATGAAGCATTGAACAGGACATTCCTTACCAAGTCTTAACGATAAAGTGAGAGGTCAACGAAATAGTACGGGCCAGACAAACGAAAACGAGATTGAGGCGAGTTCGAAACACCCTCAATCTACGCTAACGAATCAATGCTTCTAAATGTCTTGTCAATGCCGAAAGTAAGAGAAGAACACTATAATATACTCCTTGTAAGATCATCGGTTACAAACGGAAAACAAATCGTCGTCGATTTTAACCTTTGGCTTGGTGAAGAATTGCTTTTCTATAAGTAATTCCACTATATTCCACTGGCACTGGAAAAGATTCCAGAAGATCACTTTATTGCTAATTTATTGAAGGGAGGACACGCAGCGTACTATTATCCTGATATTCCTGACCAATTTCAACGGCCAGCTTTCCTCAAGAAATCTTGCGCAACCATTTGTTGGAACCACTGGTTCCAGTTGAATAACCAGACGGTCGAATCGAAGCAAACGACGTTCGAAAGTAAATGTAAAGGGCATCAAGTAGACCTACAATTCGTCCACCGTCTCGGTCTTCGGAACATAGAACGACTTGGTAATCTGTCAAGAAGAATGAGATTTTCTTCCCTCTCAGGTGCCTTAATCCTCATCCTGTTAATCTCCTTCGCTTACATCGCAAACAGCAAGCGCAATCGAAGCTAACGAAACCATACCCGTCAAGCGCTAATGTGACTGTTCTACGGGTCGTAGATTTTTCAAGGGGGAGGAGTTAACGCGATCTAAGATATATTCACATTAATGAATATAATCCAATTCACGATGAGCATGAACTGCTCAATCAATGCATGGGAACCGGTGTTGACGAGGAACACGCATCACTATATTGGATATATGCGCGCGCCGGATGCAACATACGTGAAATAGCTGTGTCAGCAGTTTATTTGGGCATATTCGAGGCAGCGACCATGAGACTGGTGGATTGTGGCGGCAGTCTTACGACTGTGGCTTAACCGATAACTTAAATTTAACTTACTTTAAATTGTACTATTGTATAATGGGGAATAAATTGTAATTGTAAGACCGGATGTTTAATTTACGGACAAGTTGATCGCCTAATTTTTTTTTTATTGAATCCTTGCAGAGGAATTCGTTAACTCTCATTTCATTACTAGTTAGTTAGTTATGTCTGCTGGTTCACTCGTGACTGCTTGCTTGGTTGTATCTTGTTTTTCACTACCATTAGTCACGTTTGTGTTTAGTTTCCTTCACAAAATCTTCACCTGCCCCTACAACCTTATCATCACCGTTGCAGTTTTCATAAGGTGATCATCGTGTCTATACCCGAAATAAAATCTTTATACAAATATATGGACGATACTAACTTCGTATCGACTACCACTGGACTACATCTCTTTCTAGACTGACTGATGTACATTCGTACATAGACTACATCGCCTTTCTCAAACCGCTTTTCGATGTTCCGTTCTTATTATATTTCCTGATTGTCTGATTGTCATCAGTATTAGCTAAATTCTGACGCAAATGATCTAACTATAAGGAAACATGTCGCCTCAGCATTATAACTCTCCTGTGAGAGGTGTTTCTACACCCAAACAAATATTTTATCTTTACTATGATGCCATTTAGCAAATTTGCTGCACCTTTCCATCTTCGAAGTACTTTCTCACTTCCCTCTGGAAAATCGGACATAGCCAAATGGTAATCGAAGAACCATGTAAATGTCCTTGTGTATGCAAGTTTATTATCGGCATCTTTATCAATTAAAATGTGGTTGTCCGCCGAGGTCAAGTCTACTTTCGTGAACCGCTCGCCATCCTGTAGCCCATGATATATATATATCGGCTATGAGCGGCATAGGGTGATTAACTTCCTCAAACTGATCGTTTACCGTTACCTTGTATTCCCCGCACAGGCAAATTTTTCATTTTGATTCAGAATTGTCTATTTTCTTCAAAATACCTTCCTTTTTGAGTCTATTGAGCTCTCGCTATATTTCCTCTCTAAAGGGAACACCTCATGGCTTACAAAATTTTGCCCTAGCATCTGGCTTGAAATCTAATGAAATAATTGCGGTTTTATGTTCTCCTAGTTTTCCCTCGAACTATTCCGAGAACTCAGTATAGATTTTGTGGGCTACTTCATCCATCCTATTATCGCCGTACTTATAAAATGGTTTGCTACTATTTTCCTTCCATTCATATGCCAGAAAATACCTAGCTCTGCATAACATTTCTACCAATTAGAGGTCTTTTATTTAAATTTTACGCGTCCACTACCTGAAAACTACCGCAGATCTCTTTCTTCATAGATTCGACTTTAGCGCTTACATAGCCAACAGGTACAAGTAAGTCACCGTTATAACTGAGTAAACACACACCGCTAGTCGCTAAACCATTGTTACAAATTGTTATGAAAACTGTCATTGGCAACACCGAAGCACCCGCACTTTAATCTAACTCGACCATAATAGGTTTGTTTTTTGAACTTTCAATATGATATAACTCAACCTTCTTAGATATTTCCTCTTATTTTGATGTGAAATTACTTTTTTGTACATAAGTTCTAAATGGGCTTTTCCTTACATCTACGATACCTAAAGTTTTTATACTTGCATAATTTGAAAACGCGATCTGCCTTACCACATGCAAAACATAGCTGCTTACTGCTGTTCTCCCCCTCATTCTGGTTGGATTGCCCCTGATCACCACGGTTTTCTTGTGCGCCGCCACTTTTTTATCTGCTGCTCGCCTTCTTCATCTAATTGATGCGAATTTTTTCCTCTTTATTTTAAATTTCCCTTTTCCCCCTTTTTTTCACACACACGATCCAAAACAGGACCTTCGGTCTTCGACCCTATATTGAAATTTGCAATGCATGGCTATGCTCTTTACACTGACTAGCCATCCATTTACAGGGTTCCCCACCATCTGCTTCATTTCGAAGAACCCAATTATTATCCTCTTTGCTGTGCATACGGTTTCAAACTGTTTTCACTTTAATTCTATTAATTCATCGAAATTTAAATCCCTTGGCTTCCTTCGAAAGGTAACCTCCCTTACCACCTTGTAAGCCCGTTGCGATATCGTTGTCAAAACTACCGGGCCTCGACTATTATCTTCCACGTACTTCGCCTCAAAATACTACTCCAAACTCTCCTCATCCACACAAATGTCGTAATAATACAGATCAAAAAACAGAACGGAGCTCACATGCGCTTAACTTAGCACGATCGTTGCCACAGTCGCCGCACTTAACGCTAAATATGGCCGAGTACAGGTACAATATATGCATTATCATCCGACATAATTTACTTCACTGTCTGAGATTACGCTTTCTTGGATAACTCAAGTCTTCTTAATAGCTGACTAAATTACTAAGAGCATTATCTTATTCAAACTAAGTCTCCTTAAACTGGACAATATTGTAAAATGTTTATGTGGGTACAAATGTTAGAACTTATTCCTTTCAATACAATCGCTCTATTCAATCCAATTACAATTCACAATTTAATAGCTTATCTCAACTTTTACTTTTCTTCATCTTTTACTTAAACCACTTTATCCCTACTCGTAATTCACATTACAAAATCCACTTTAGAACTAAATTTGCATATCTTGGGGGATGCTGATATCTTTCGAGAATATTCTGTATCTGTACCTGTAAAGAGGCTATCAGGGTTAGAGAAATGTTTTTTCGGTTCTTCAAGACCAACCCGACCGAGGAAAACCGAAAAAAGTTTAAACGAGCCAGGAATGACTGCAACGTCTTTCTTAAGCTCGTGAAATTTCAGTACGACCAAAAGTTCAGGCAAAAAATACTGCAGTAAACACTTTTGGTCGTTTGTCAGAAACTCTGCCTCATCCTCCATCCCAACGCTCATTCACAATGACATTCTAGTTGTCAGCTCTTTCGACAAGGCCAATCTGCTTGCTGCACACTTTGCGGCTAGTTCAACACTCCGAAATTGTGCTTTGTCTCCGCCTACACTTGGGTGCGTCGAATCTTCAATAGAACGAATCTACTTTCGCACTCGTGTAGTAGCAAGAGTACTTAAAGATCTCAACATACATAAATCCGCTGGTCCAGATGGTACTAGTATATCTCCCTTTCTTCTTCTTCCACGCTGGCAAAACCAGTGCGTAAGCTTTTTCATCAATCCTACTCTTTAGGACTGCAAACAGCATTTGTCCAGCCCGTCCCTAAAAAAGGCGAATCATCTTCTCCCTCCTCCTACAGACCCATTGCACTTACGTCTCGAGACACGAAAACATCTCAATGACCGGCAATATGGTCACCGAAAAGTGGAACCAGAGCGTACATCAATCTGGTGAAAGCAAGATAGTTGCACTTGATATTTCTTAGGCATTTGACAGAGTTTGGCATCAGGCTCTTTTGTCAAAAATGCGTGCATTTGGGATCGGCGACTCTCTTCTCCAATGGATTAGAAATTACCTTTCGGAACGTTCATTTCAAATTGTCTTGGATGGTTTCAATTATGATATTCACAAAATAAATGCTGTGCCCAGGGCTCCGTTCTGTCTCCGACACTCTTTTTAATTTTCATCAACGATCTCTTATCTGCTACTTCTAATCCAATATATTACTTTTCTGACGACAGTACTCTCTGCTTTTCATATTCGTTCCCTAACTCACGTGCTTGCTCTTCGGCTGTAGAACGGGAACGCCAGCGTATGTTAAGCTCATTCTGATATTTACAGCATAACGAATAACTAATTGGGGAACCACTAACAGAGTAGAATTTAATGCTTCCAAAACACAATGCTGCCTACTGTCGTTAAAGAGAAATGTAAGCACCCAGCTATTATCGATGAATGACATTTGCATCGTCGAAACTGATAAACTTTCCATTCTCGGTATGTGTGTCAGTGACAGTTTACGTTGGAATGACCACATATTCGATGTCGTCAAAAATGCTGCGAAATGTCTAGGTTTCCTCAAGCGATGTAAGAAATACTTCAACCCCTTTGATCTGGCTTCAATATATAAGGCCGTTATCCGCCCAACACTAGAGTACAACGCCCACATCGGATCAGGTGCCCCTAAGACCTATTTGCACTTGCTAGATAGGATCCAATATCGTGCGATAAAACTTATAGGGGATACTAATATCACTCAAACAATGGACATCCTCGAACACAGACGTAATGTCTTGTGTCTCACTCTGTTTTATCGCTATTTGCACCACCAGTGCTCCGCTGAAATCGACAGTAGCATTCCGCCGCTTCAAACTTTTAACCGCAACACCCGTCTCGCTGTGAATGCTCATCAGTATACCCTCAAGCCCACTTTCGGACGTACTCTAAAATATAGTGATTCGTTCCTAAGCCGTAAAACTCGCTTATGGAATGCCCTGCCTAGCTCTTTATTCACTAGTCATTATAACCTTCAAACATTTCAAACCAACGTTCACCGGTTTTCCATCCTCCCTGATTCGACCGCGCTGTGTGCAAACATTTTAATGGTACATAAATCCCTTCAGCGCCCAAATTATAAAAAGAAATCCAACGTTCCATACAAATTTCAATTTTATTTTAAAATTCGATAAAAGTCTCCATTCTCCAACGGTTGCGTATTCTGCTATTCAAATATGGAAATCTTCTGCATTTCAAATATAGAAGGCATTGTGCACCAATGGTTGAGTCCTCTGCTCTTCTGCTATTCAAATATAGTGAAACAGTTTAGGACCGCGCAAGGGCAAAGTACTTCTCCTCTTTGTCCCAATCGTTCGCTCAGTCAGCCATTTCAAACGGCTTCTTATAAGTACTCTTAGACTATGATATCTGGCCATCAAATGACCGAGGCTTCAACTTTTTTCCCCTTGAATCGCTTAAAGAACATTCTCGGAGTTTCTGTTTTCGCACTATGTCGAGCTCTTTTGACAGTTGTTCAACTTCGCAGTCCACTTTTTCGAATTTGTTGTCAACATGCTTCTCTATTCTCTAAAATTTATCATAGACTTCTTCGAACTTTTCCTGGACAATGTTTTTTTGTTCTTCCAGATTATTATTTTGTTCATCCATTTTTTGTTGAAAGCCTTGTAGGCTGTTCTTTCGTTCGTCGAATTTTTTTCAATGCTATTGCTCTGTTGTTCCAGATCCGACAAGAAGAGTTGCATCATCGCAGCCATGTCACTGCCAATACTCATTTGACCTTTCTTGTCAAAGTCAAAAGAGCATGTATCTGGACCATGTCATCCGTTGTTCAAAGCCAACTGAAGTCGGAGCACTAAGTCACTTTTTAATCCACTGTCTCAGAGGTTTCTCTTTTTCAACTCGGATTTGAGTTGGACGAGGGTCAAGTGCAGTAGTTCTCGACCCATCATAGATTTTTTAAACAATCACAAAACACTTTTTTTTTTGTTTTTACACGCAATAAGTCCTATCCCACTTCTAATACCAACGTAAAATGTTTGTGTGGGTACAAATCATAGAACTTATTCCTTTCAATACGTACTCTTTATTCAATACAGTTACAACTCACAATTTAATAGCTTATAGAAGCCAATTATATTTTCTTCATCTATCACTTAAACCACTTTATCACTACTCGTAATTCGCATATTAAATTCCACATTAATATTGTAAGATGTTTGCATGGGTACAAATGATTGAAACTATTTCTTTCAATTCGATCAATTCAATACAACTAGAATTCACAATCCAATCGGTTATCGAAACCAACTTTACTTTTTTTTATCTTCTACCTAACCCGCTTAATCACTCTCTTCAATCACTTAATTCACACTTCAAACGCAACTCATGCACTCGCTTGCATATTTTGGGATGCTGGTATTCATACTCCGTAACATATTTCTAGCTTCCCATACAATTTCTATTTTTCTAGAAAACTCGATTCCATTCTTCATTCACCAATGGTTTAGGCTTCTGCTACTCAAATAAGGAAACCTGCTGCTGTAGAAATATAGAATGCGCTGCTCGCGTTCAAATGGATATCACACTGCTATCTCCCTGAAATTGTTCCCCACGAACAACTCCGTCATTTTCCGTTCCGTTGAAATGACACATTCTATCCAAATGGACCACCTTCAATTTTCCTCGATCCCCACGCTAGATCCGGTAGACAACGTCATTAATGCCGGTTATCACCTTATATGGACCTTCCCAATCCTGTTGCAATTTTGGTGATTTGTCTTTCTTACGCTGAGGCTTATATAACCAGACCAGATCTCCTTCATTGAAGCCGGAAGATTTCGCCTTGATGTCGTACATATTTGAAGCCGGAAGATTTCGCCTTGATGTCGTACCTTGTCTTCAATTCAATAAATCATACTTAAATAGTACATTTTTTATATATCCTGATTGTGCAATTGACAACCAACCGTCCGCACGATTCCTTTCTATTTCCAAACCTACGCAGAGTTTCGGCTCTCCTAAATCTCGGATGTCAAAAGATTTCAGTAAAGAAAATTTTAAGTACGAGTATTCATAATCTTTCGACCCTTTTGTTGCTACAATCAAATGATCTACATAAACTACAATTATTGTTGTAGTTGTGCATGTTTCACCCTTAAAATAGATACATCTGTCATAATTGGAATTTGTATAACCAAGTTCTTTAAGTTTCTGATCAAGTTTAGAATTCTACTGGCGGCCCGATTGCTTTAATCCATAGATAGCCTTCTTAAGTTTACAAACTTTGTCTTGGTTTTCTAGATTTATGAAACCGGTCGGTTGCTCCATCAGTATTTCTTCCTCTAGATCTCCATTCAAAAATGCAGTAGACGATGTCAATGCGATGTAAGTCCAGGTCCGTTTCTACAGATAAAGCGTATAAAAGTCTCATAGAGCAAGGCTTTGCAGCAGGTGCAAAAGTCTCAAAATAATCGACTCCAAACATCTCAGTATAGCCCTTTGCAACCACCTTTGCTTATCTCCTTTCAACAGAACCATCCGGATTATACTTGGTCTTGAATACCCATTTTGATCCAATAATATTTCTGCCAGGTAGTCGATCTATTAACTCTCAAGTCTTGTTTTTAATTAAAAGATCACGATCAAATTCCAACTTCATTGTCGTCTTCCATTCATGAGCATCGATTGATTTCTCGATCTCCTCTAACGTTTTTGGGTCTCCAATCTTTACAAGACAAGTACTTTCAGTTAGTTGTCTCGATTTTGATCTAGTACGCATTGGTGAACGATTTTGATTGTGATTGACTTCCTTACTCTGGTTGTTTTTACATAAGTTTTCTTGATTTTAGTTTTCCTGTTCGGTAATTTCTAGATTATCAGTAGCTTGCAGGTATTCTTCACTCTCATTTACTCCGTCGGTTTCAAATTCATTTTTTATTTCTATTATTTTTTTTGTTCATTTCATTATCACTTTTATCTTTAATAGTTTCGAAATCATACTGATAGTAATTACCCTTTCTTTCCTTGTTAACATCTTTAATAAATTTAGCGTCCCTACTTTTAATGGCGCTTCTTGTTCTACGCTTCCATAATCTACGAGTATATCCCTTTGTTTCTTCCGACTATTCGATAAGTAAATATTCTTCCCTTCTCGGATCGAACATGCCTAGGTTTTTTTCCTTTTTCTAAAACAGAACTTCTGCAACCGATTTCTCTGAAAAATGAAACATTCGGCTTCTTTAAAGACCATAGTTCTTCTGGGGTTTTGCTCAGATTTAGTTTTGTTGGACATCTATTTCGTATAAATGCGGCAGTATTCACCAGCTCTGCCCATAGGAATTTCGGTAGATTCACCTCCAGCATTATGCAACGCGCCATTTCTATAAGCATTCTGTTGGCCCTCTCAGCCACTCCATTTTGCTGCGGCGTATATTCTGTTGTAAATTCGTGTTTGATTCCACATTCCTGTGTAAAATTTGTAAAGGATCTACTTCGATACTCTGTACCATTATCTGACCTAATAGATTTTATTTTTTCTCCACTATGGTTTTCAGCATTTTAAATTTTTCTTAAAGCTCACTTTTTTTATTCATGAAATATACAAATATTTTGCGAGAAAAGTCATCAATAAATGTTACATAAAGTGACTCACTGAGTGATTCCGTGCGCATTGGGCCACATACTATATATCGTAGTGCACGAGACACGGCTGGCGTGTCTGTTTTGTTCTAATACAGGATACACAGTCGAGAGTATGAATTTTAAATGATGGTAATCCGGTAACCATATTTTGGGTTTGTAACTGCTGGAGAGATGCTGCATTTAGATGTCCCATTCTTTTGTGCGATTTTTCAAATAATTCATCTTTTTCTGTAGGTATAGATAAACGAGCTCGCTGATCAATACTATACTCGTACAGTCCATTTTGTCGTTTGGCTTCCAATAAAGTGCGCCCATCCTTATCAAGAATAACAGCATGATTTTCTTTAAATTGAACTTGTCCGCCACGGTCTGTAGCCTTTCCAATAGAAATAAAATTCTTTTTCAAATCTGGAACAAATAGCGTTTTATACAGGTACACAAATTGATACTTTTTATCTAACTGGATATTCAAATAAACCGTACCAATTCCCATTATCTTTACCTTTTGATTATTTGCCAGTTTTACATACCCCATCCACAATTCAATGAAAGCTCCCTTTGTGCAACATATAACCCCTTCGGGTTAGGGGTTAGAATATACCCGAGGTAAGGCATGCGTGTCGTAAACGGCGACTAAAATCCACTGGGCCAGATTAAGGTGTTAAGCGACCCGTTACAGAATCGACCAGGTTGGGGGCCCAGTATAAAAATAGCTCAATCTCTAACGGAGCATCCGGATACTTGGCGACCTCTGGATCAGCCAGCCTTATCTGCCTAATGCGGATATCTGGACAGACGGACTACCCTTTCTCCGCTACTCGTAGGAACTAAAATGAGTTCAAATAATCATCAAAATAATACAAATATAAACCAGGACCCCTTTAAAAAATGCTCAAGATTCACGAGATCTCCAGCACGCGGATCGCTAGGAAAATCATGCGAAAGCAAAGACCAAGCACAGTCGGTAGTTCAGGGCAATATCATTACACCGAATAAGCTACAAAATCTCGAACGCAAAAATTCTGATCTCCGGCCCAGAATCCAAAATATGGAATTGCTCTGTGCCGAATTAAAAAAACAACTAGATGCCATTAAGCCGCAATCTAAATCTAAGTCTGTTTTGCTACTTGACCGCCCCGAAAACTCGAGTTTTCACACGGACGCAGAAGAGCTAGTCCGCGAAACGGGCTGGATACTTAAAAAAAGCCAGGTAAGAAACGCAAAGCTACTTCCTCGCCTGTAAGACCGCCGCCGCCAATAAACGTTTTTTGAATCCCGGACTACAACAAGTTGCACATAATCCTGAAATCACTGTACTCAACCGATTATAAAGTAAGATCTCGTAATAATGATACAGGGACTATCAATGTCCTTAATCCAGACAACTATCGTTCGTTTTCGCAAAAATTAAATGCCGAGAAGATTCAATGGCATACGTACGAAAATAAAACGGAAAGACCCATACGCGTTGTAGCTAGAGGATTGCATCCCTCTTGCCTTAAAGAAAACATCGTAAATGACCTTAAAAATAAAGGCTTTAAGATAATCGACGCAGTTAATATACTTGCGCAAAAACAGCGCAATGTTGAAAGCGATAGGACAACCCCAAGACGCGGTCTTGGGATTTTGGGACTTGTTGTAAAAATTGAACCTCGGCGGAAAAACTCTAGGCTGATTCCCCAATGTACACGTTGCCAGGGATTCAGCCATACTCAGGCCTACTGCCAGAAGGAACCTCGCTGTGTAAAATGCGCTGGCAAACATATGACTCGAGAGTGCAATGCCGCAAAAGAGTCCCCAGCGATATGCATTAACTGCAAGGGAAAACATCCAGCTAACTATCGAGGCTGCGAAATCGCGAAGGTGTTGCAAAAGCTACGAGATCAATCAAAAACGAAGCTTTTGAAAAACGCAGGGACAGCTAGAATGAGAAATAACAACAGCGGTCCTACTCCAAAGCTTTTAAAGAAGGTAATGGTGACAAACGCTAAAATCAGCAATAACAACAACGTCAAAAATAACAATGCGCAAATGGAAAAACTTACGCGCAAATAGCGGGGCGAGTAAATATGACTAACTGTACATCACCGGAACCTGCCTCAAATGTGTTCTCAGTAATTCTCGAGAGACTAGAAGAACAGACTAAAATATATAAGATAATAGTCGAACGGCTTCTTAAGCTAGAAGCCAATTTCTGCAACTAATAATGGCAAAGAAGCTCAATATACTTGCGTGGAATGCCAACGGGCTACAGAAAAGGCTTGATGAACTAAATATTCTCATTCAGGAAAAAGTAATTGACATATGTTTAATTTCTGAAATTCATCTGGCGACAGAATCGCGCGTGGAGCTAAAAGGTTACCGCGACTACCACCTCATCATCCATCGGGAAACGCAAGAGGCGTGTCATCCTTATTCATAAAAGACTGCATCTGGAAGCAATAGTTGAACTTGACAAATTTCAAATGACAGTGGTGCGCGCCAAAATTAAAAATTACTCTTTTAGTATATCCTCAATCTATTGCCAATCGCGCTGCAAAATAGAAAAACACGAATTATTGACCTATTCAACTCTCTTGGACCAATCTTCATTATTGGTGGCGACTTTAACGCGAAGAACACCTTTTGGAGCTCAAGATGTATCTCTTAAAAAGGCAAAACTCTTTACAGGGCTGGTATGGAATGTGGTTGCTATTTTTACTCAACAGGCAAGCCGACATACTGACCCTCGGATGTCGCCAAAACACCCGATCTAATAGACTTCTTTATCGGAAAAGGAGTAAACGCTAGTTACGTCAAAGTTGAAGAAGACAATGTAGACAATACTTGAAAGACTCACAGCGACAAAGGATACCAACTACTCCATATGGAGAGCCGATAACAGTGTTCGAAAGCCCCAAATACACGTGGCGCCAATAAGAAGAAACCAGGATGACTGGGCGAAAGAAGATAAGGAAAAAGCTAATGTTTACGCCGACCATCTTGCAGGAACGTTTAAACCATTCGACGGTGAAGTGCTTCCAGAGAATGTCAATACGCTAGACGTGGCGACAAACTTTCCAGTAGAAAAGGCTTAGGGAACTTAGAAAAGTTATAGACACGCTTAAGCCCAATAAAGCCCCGGGATATGACTTAATAACCGGAGAGATACTTAAAGCGTTGCCAAAAAAAGGTTTGCTAAAGCTGCTCTATCTTATAAATGCCAGCATTTGATTAGAGCATGTACCACACCAGTGGAAAGTAGCCGAAGTTATTATGGTTCCGAAACCCGGTAAACCGCTGACTGAAGTCAAGTCATATAGACCAATACCGCTTCTCCCGATTACATCGAAGGTCTTCGAGCGAAGCCTTCTTAATCGTCTTAAACCAATTACCGACACAAATTCCCTCTTGCCTGATCATCAATTTGGCTTTAGAAGCCAACACTCTACAGTTGACCAAGTACATCGAATAACCGATGTAATTGAACGAGCAATCGAGTGTAAGTTAGTCTGTTCAAGCGCATTCCTTGACGTTTCGCAAGCCTTTGATAAGGTATGGCACGAAGGCCTAAAATATAAACTTCGACAAACCCTACCCCAGCAATTGTCTCATATTTTAGATTCATACCTGGAAGACCGACTCTTCCGTGTGAGACACGGAAACGAATATTCCACTTTTAAGACAATAAAGGCGGGGGTGCCACAAGGAAGTGTACTTGGCCCTCTGCTATATTTAGTTTTTACCCGCGATATACCGCAAACGAACGACACTGTCCTAGCCACATTTGCTGATGACACTGCCATTTTGGCAACGGCTAAAACAGTCGAAGAAGCAACTGCCAAGTTGCAACGTGCCCTTACACGGATTAACAATTGGACACAGACTTGGCGAATCGCGCTTAATGAAAAAAAGTCTGTCCACGTGAACTTCACTCTCAAGAAAATTGAGAATCCACCGGTGTTTATCAACGCAGTACCGTTCCTTACGCGAACGAGGCCAAATATCTCGGTATGACACTCGACGCTAAACTAAAATGGAGAGCACACGTTAAGAAAAAACGTGAAGAGCTTGAAATCAAATATAGAGATATTTACTGGCTTATTGGAAAGTATTCCAAGCTTAGCTTAGAGAACAAACTGCTGTTATACAAGCAAGTGCTAAAACCGATCTGGACATATGGTATACAACTTTGGGGTTGCACTAAAAATAGTAACATTAATATATTACAGACATTCCAAAACAAAGTTCTTCGAGGTATTATTAATGCGACGTGGTACATAAGAAACGATGGATATCATCGAGACTTAGGAGTCGAAAACGTTCAGAACATAACTAAAATGTTTGCGCGAAAACATAATAATCGATTACAAGGTCATACGAATACTTCTGTTTAACAGATCCTCGATGAGACAAATTTATTGCGCCGTCTGAAAAGGACTAAGCCTGTCGATCTAGCGCGGTGATTAGCAGCGCGTAATTTTCTAAATTACACAGGAATTTTCAATGGAAAATCGCCTGCAGGATATATTATAAAAACAAAATAAAATGCGATAGAAGAACTGCTTGTTGAGTGTGAACTCAGTCGTGGTTTGCATAAGGGAGGTGTTTTTTAGTGAGTAAGAATCTCACACTACTATAGGCTCCGGGTCTGTAGTGTCTATGAAGATCTCTCACCTTCCCACGAAAAAAACAAAATAAATAAAAATAAAATATGTGTGATGTTGCTCCACTCACAAAGACTTTTTTTCTCGCACTAAAGCAGCTGTTCTCTGGTACTCTATTGATGAACAATGCAAATACTCTTGCGTGATGAAATCTTGTTCATGGCTCGTATATTCGGCGCATTCAACTCTCTCTCTGGCTCTAAAATTTTTGGCCATGTGATCTTTTTTACCGCACCGTCGACAGTTGTATGGGAAGAAACTCTATGATGGCCTTTGAGGCTGTTGAGGATTGACAAATCCCGCCTCTTGTCCACAACCGCGTTCATACTATTATGTGGGGGATATTCCTCTTGAGCGTCAAAAGCTGCCTGCACATCTTTGGTAGGCTATCCAGCAATAAAACTACCATCAGACCATCATCCAGCTTCGCATCTAATTCTGTTAAACGAGAAAGAATAGAATTAAATTCACGTTGATACTCATCCATTGATTGCGACACATTCATCCGAATGTTGATAAGTTTGCGGAACTCTTCTGCTTTCTGTCTCACCCCCTTCCGATCATATGTACGTATCCTCCAAGAATGTCCAAATTTTGTTTGACATTTTGAAACTCTTAACTCGCGGGCTCCATAGCTACTAATAACTCACTCCTAGAATCTTTGTCCTTGTCATTCCAAGCATCTTTTGAATCTCCAGCTTCAGTGGGTTTTATCTCTGCTCCAGTAACACATTTTAAATATCTGCCTTTATGTAGTATTCCTTCCATTTGGGCTTTCCACATTGAATAATTTTTTTCGCCATTTAGCAAGGGGATTCGTCCACTCAAGAAATTACTCATTTTTGCAAAAAGCAAATTATAACAAAAATGTATCAGATTAGCAACATAAATATTGTTTTCCACAGTTAAGAGTTTTACAAACGTATTGGGCCCATAACCTGTTGAAACGCTAGTTAGAGATGCTTGATGAGAGTGGAAGAGAAAAAAAAAACAAACACACGATGTTCAGCAGATAAAAGAGAAGTAGTTCTTTATTAACCGGGAGAAGTGTTTGACAGCTGGTTTTACATGAAAAGTTCAATGTTTGATTAAAGATCAATAATTTATAGAAAAGTTTGACAAACAGGTGTCGTTGCTAAAAGTTGATTTAAGCTAAGTATTTTAATATTCAACAATAGCCTTCAGTGTTCTTAAATAGGAGTAGCTATTTCAGAGCTGCGTGGTGTGTCCGAAGAATTAACTTTTGTCCGTAGAGGTACTTATGGAAATGTTTGGTAGCCAGAAGCTCGTGACGCGTTACGCAATAGTTCCTTGCAGGTCTGAAGAGTACCTTACTGTAATATGCGACCACTTTCTCTGGACCATCAGAAACTTGGAGATCACAGCTCCGACCCCACCATTGCTAGCGTCTGCGTCCACGTTGAATATTTTTCCGGGTGTGGGGTAGCCCAGATAGGGGCATTGTACAGCTGTCGCTTCAGTTCTTGTAATGCTTTTTCACACTCTCCAGATCACCTGTACTGTCGAATTTTTTCCGTAGGTTGATGTAGGCTCTTTGCAATGCCGATAGTCCAAATTCACTAGGCAGGTTTTCCACGTGAGTCCTTGCAATGTTTGTTCCATTAATCGCTCGAAGGAGGCGAGAGCGTTGCACGGTCCAAACGGCATCACTGCAAACTGTTGAAGACCGCTTCCTGTAGTGAAGGCAGTTTTCTCAATCCGTACGATTTATCTCTACCTGCCAGTAACCGCTCTTCAAGTCAAGAGTTGAAAACCATTTCGCTCCAGAAAGCATATCCAAAGTGTCATCGATTCTCGGAAGTGGGTAGTTGTCCTTTTTAGTGACATCGTTGAGGCGTCTGTAGTCTACACAAAACCTCGTGATGCCGTCTTTCTTCTTCACGTAGACTACTGGAGATTCCCATGGATTCTGCGATTCTTCAATCAGTCCCTCAAATTACATCTTCGACACCATTTCGGCAACATCTGTTTGCTTTGCCAATGGAAGACACCTTGCAGGTTGACGGATTAGTCGGCCGCCTCCGGTGTCAATGTGGTATTGAACAAGTGTAGCAAATATATCAGCGTACTCACCGATTAGTTTTTCTGCCAGGATTCGCTGCTCTTGATCCAGATTACAGAGGCTGAGAATTTTGTTCTTGATTTTAATATTTTCGGTGTGGTTGATATAACCTCAACAGGTAAACATTTTTCCACTATCTCCCCCTTTTTCACTTTTACACTGAATGTCTTTGGATTTGGAATCCTTACAGGGACCATGTAGTTCTTTGGTTCCACTAAGGTCCTGGCTCTGTCAAATAGAATCCGTGGCTACTAGGACCACCTTCCAGTTCTGCCCAAATAATTGCTTCCCGACGAAGGCTCTAGAATATTGTGATAACCACTTAAATGTGAGCAGCGACATCTAGATTTACAGAGCAGAAGATGTCGATACTCGAAGACCAGAAGATTTCGATACTTGAATAACAAAGTCTCGACCATTGATGACTGGAGAGTGGAATCGAATTTTCTAGTAAATTGCAAATTGTATGGGACGCTGGATGGTGAGGATTGTTCTCGAAGTATGTCATTCGAGTATAAATACCAGCATCAGTTCTAAAGTGAAATTTAAAGTGTTAATTAGGAGAAGTGATTAAGTGGTTTAAGTAAAAGATAAGAAAAGTATAAGCGGTTGAGAAATTGGATTGTACTGAGAGAAACAATTAGTGAATTATAACTGTACTGAATAAAGGGATTTGTATTGAAAAGAATAAGTTCTATCATTTGTAGCCACACAAACATTTTACAATATGATTTCTGCAGATGACAACTCTTAAGACTGAAATATTGGCGTTTACGTATATCAGGTTGATTGGCTGCTTCCATCGCCAAAGCGAATGCAAGTGCTTCAGCAAGGGTTCTTTTCCCGGCCATCCTTACTGCTGACTGTAGCTTCGAATACGCAATCCCCCGATGAATGCGTCATTTGCCATTTCGTCCATTAGCCTGCGGTAGGCCATGACAAATGTGCCAGTCTACTCACGTCTGCTTGGAGCAGTTGCAGTGTTTGTCCTCGTTACTGCATTCGACTTACCAATTGAACCTTGTATACCTCCTGCATGTGGCTGTGCCCAAACCGTTTCTCAGTAGTCTGTAGTAAAGCCATATGGTGCTCATGCTCTTCGATGTCGATGGTACGTAACAATTCCGCTGCAGGATTCAGCCATTTCAACTTTATTTGTCAATTTGCTCGAATTTTTAGAATGATCTGTTGTTCTTCCAGACTTTTCTTATACTCGTTTAGATCTGTTGGAAACAGGGGACATGGACATCAAGTATAGTATAATTATTTGTGGTGTTACGTTAATGATTGCACTGTGTGTAATGCAACAAAATAAAAGGAAAAGAAAAACAAAAGGACGATTTAGAACGACCGTATGTAGAAATAATTAATTGCACAAATCTGTGGAACACAATAATTCAAGTTTATTTCAACAGTTCAAGGATATGGTTGCAAATAAGAAAGTCTTCAAGGACAACTTTCACATGGACCCGGAATCGTTCAAAAGTTTGTATTTGCTTGTGAAGCCGTTCCTGCTACCAGGCCCAAAGACAACATTACCCCATTTGAAAAATTTGCTGTTGTAATAGAGTACAGAGGATGTTCAAAATATTAGGAACACTGCATTTTTTTCACATATTTTTTGTTTATTGCTGTGGATTTTGATTTTGGAGCATGAAATAAAAAATTCAACTTTATAGTTTTAAGATTTATCATATTTATTCATTATTTATAGAAGAAACAATTTTTTTCTTTTAATATTTTGTCACGCCTCCCTTAACTTTTTTTAAGACACGAATTCGTTCTGGCATTGTTTTCATATTTTTAATGAAATTTTTGCAGTGTTCCTAATATTTTGAACACCCTCTGTACGTACATACAAATAAAAATAATTTCGTTAAAAAAAATTACATTTTTTTACCGATAAAATATAATTATAGGTTCCTTGCAAGTGGGGCAATACAAAGACACGTCGCATCGACTTACAGGATAAGTAAGCAGCATTTTGGAAAAATTTTGGAGGATGTCTGCTCTGCGATTTGCAAAGCTTTGTCTGAAGAAATACCTGCACTTGACGAAACTGAGATGGTGAGGGTTTCAAATGAATTCAATGCTCAATAGAATCTACCCAATTGCTTAGAAGCAATCGATGGAAAGCATGTTCCTATAAAGTGTCCACCAAATGCAAGAAGCATGTTTTATATTTATTCTTTTCAATATGCTCTTAAGTTCTTTAAATAACCACCGGTTGGTTAAGGGTTTCCATAGCATCGTTTTGATGGCGATATCTGATACCAATAACAAGTTCCTGTACATCGACGTGGGGGCGTATGGTAGTGAAGTTGACGCCAACGTATTTGGAGTAACTCAACTGGAAAAGGATATTATTCAGGACAAGTTACCATTTCCCCCAGACATGGCAGCTGGATCCGAAAAGCTGCCATTATATTTTGTAGCAGATGATGTATTTCCTCTTAAAAAGCGCATACTAAAACCCTTTGCACCAAGAAAACCGAGGAAACTTTGAGACGAGCAACGTATAGCTAACTACAGGATAAGCAGAGTTTCACTACATGCTGAATTGCACTCTTTCCAACCCTGGTAGGCCCAATGAATCCGGAAAACTTTTAAGAAATAAGCTGAAAGAATTTGTAAATTCTCCTGTAGGATCCATTCTATGGCAAACAAAATCAGCGTTCATAAAATAAAATTGAATAGCAAAATTCATTTTTGTTTTTTTTTATATATATTTATTCATTTTCTGTTTTTTTTTTTAATTTCTCATTGCATCCAATGCCTGTTGCTGGAAACTTATCCCAAGACCTTCACCCACATCGTCAGGAAGATTTCGGAGGACTCGATCCAAGTTCGCCAGCAAAGAGTATCATACTAAATGACTTTGCTCACTTTTTTGGTTGACAGTTGGAAAGATTTCTGGTAAGGCAGGCCACATTTCTCGTTATTTCGTTCTTTTTTGTTGCCTCGGAGCACTCTGTAATGTATAAAAAATATTATTATTGTCTTACTATTATGCTAAAATATGTACATTACATGTGTAACTAGAGCTCGGAGTATCAGCTTCAGTTGGTAAAGTTTCTACCGAGTTAATTTCATCCGTTGATCCGCTATTAAATGTTCTGGAAAGAATTTCAAAAATTTAAACAGAAAAGCCATTAATTACAGGATTACGCATACCTTCTTTTGCTAGAAACCGGCGTGAGTAATGACAAATCAGAAGAAAACTCCCAATCTGCCGAGTCCTCATATAAATGTTCCTCCTGGTCGATCAGCTGATCTACGCAACTTCCGGAATTCAACCGTTTTCGTGCTGATTGGTGATATCGGTGGCTACCGCGCAAAGACCTCCGATTCGCCTTGCAGTCATCAACTAAAAGAAAGTATATACGTATTGTGATTTAGTAATACTACACACTATTTACCTGTTTTCCCGAGTTCTCGGGAAATTGCTCTCCAGTCCGCGCTGACAGCTTCCAAATTTCTGTGCTTTTTTTCCTCGAGGTTCCAAAAAACAACCAACTTCCTCTTCTCATCAACATTCAACGGTGTTTTTTTGATTTTGGGTTTCCTTTTTTTGTATTTTCGATGGATGTGTCCAAACTCGTATCCATCTCGCAGAAGTTCAAATGTTTTTCATTAAAAAATTCATCATCCATTATCTTGCACAAGAGAAAACTTTTTTTTTCTGTTAACCCGAGTAGACAGTTTTTAAAAATAACGAGCTGTCAGAATTTTAGCTTCAAAAAATGTACCGATCCATTATTTGGTGAGACAAATATTGACAGATTCATTGTGTACAGTTTGAAATGAAAGTTGATTTTTTTTCTCAATCTGCGTACAACTCTCATGAATTGCCGAGACAAATTTTAGCTCGGATAAATTTTTAAGAAATTTTTGTATGGGAGACAAAATTTGTGTCGATCTGCGTACTAGGCTTTAAAATGTTTTACCGCTTGACTTAAAATATATATTTTTATATGATTTTTATAATAATTATAATGAGAATAAACAATTAAAATATTTTGTCGCTTTATTATGTTTCAATTTATTGGACAACCATACATGTAAATAGGTTCTAAATTGAGTGTACTAAATTCTAAAATTCTTAGCACCAGATGGCACTCTACTTCTGACGGCTGCTAAAATTTAAATGTCATATATAACGCAGTGGCGCCTTTTTGTTATAATACAATAAGATGCAGAAAGTAATTTGAGTTAATTTTTGTCTAAGAAATGTTTTATTTAAATAACTTTTATTTTATTATTAACAGAGTATTGAGTCTTATTTTACCAAAAAGTTTGTGGATCGCCGGAGCGAACAAGCGACACCAAGGAAGAGGAAAGCAGTTGAAATATCGAACGATGATAGAAGTCCAGCGAATGAATCCCCTAGTGTTAAAGCTAAAAAAAATAAAGTTTGCAAGGAAAAAGAAGCTATTTTGCATGAGAAACCAAGTACATCTAAAAAAAATATTAAACTTGTTGATGTAATGTCAATGTTTGCTGGTGAAGCTGCCCGCGTAGTCAAAAGCCACATTGAGCCAGTAACTAGCATAAAGGCAAATGATTTATGTCCAGCAGTAAAATATGAACATCAGAGAACACCAAGAAAATCCTCAAAAACACCAAGAAGTCCCCATAATCCGCTAAAGTCACCAATAAAAATGGACTTTGAGAATAGGAGAAATCCGGCAAAATGTGAAAAACCGGAAAAAATTAAGAGCGAAAACGAAGCATGTATTAAAATAGAGAACATTGAAATTGAAAAGGTGAAACCACAACTCGAAAAGTTAAATGTTTCAATTACGAAGGAGAGCTCAATCAAACTAGAAGTAACTAATGAGTCAGATGTAGAAACAAGTATGATTTGATTTTGTTTTTAATAGTTCTCGGTTTAATAATTTTGTTGTAGGTGTTTTAACAGATGAAGAAAAGTCTCAGCGAAAACGAATGGCAGCTGTTTTATATCAGAAGTTCAAAAATAGGCAATCCGTTATCAATCCTGGATCAAAAGAAATTCCGAAGGTATAACTTTATTAAAAATGTTTTGTACATGTTTTCTTGTGTGCCATCTTCATTACAGATAACATATGTATATAATGGGTGATTTTTTAAGCGGTTGGTTTTTAATTGTCAAAAAAAAACAACAGGAAAATTGCAAAAGTGTATATAATTTTTATTTGAGTTGATAAATTAATGCTTGCTTTTTAAAGATTATTTCATGTAAATGTTGACCACAACTTCGTTTTAAATAGTCCATACGGATGGATAGTCCAATTTTGAATTCGAGCATATTGGCTGGTATTTTTTCAAAGATGGCCGTCAGAACAACGTTACTGTCAATGGTGCCCGCTATCGTTCAACGATTTCGAACTTTCTTTTGCCCAAAATGCACGAGCTGAATTTGGTCGACTTGTGGTTCCAGCAGAACGGCCCACGCATCACGCGAATCGATAGTGAGCAATTTATCTCTCGTTTTGGACCGCAATCTTGCAAATTGACGGCTTTAGACGATTTTTTATGGGGATGCGTCAAATCGCTCGCCTATGCCGATTGCAGCCTTGGACGACAACATTACACATGTTATTAGCGAAATACCAGCCACAATGCTCGAAAAAGTGATTCAAAGTTGGACTCTCCGTATGGACCACTTAAATAGCAAGCATTTGCATTTCTTCTGTGTTTTTTTCTACAAAAAATCACCCATTATATCTCTACTTATGTGCATTTAGAAACATTGACGTATCGTAAACCGTTTCTACATTCATCCTACAATTGAAAAAAAATCGATATTTTTTTTTATAAACACCTACGAACTTGGCGGGCTAGCAAGTATTTTTAATTAGATAACACCATTCTTCATTTACCAACACCATATTATTTGTTTTCAGATTTTGACTATTTTGTTACTAGCTGTCTAAACTTCTCAAGCCATGCGCTGTAATGATTCAGAAAAACATTTCATGCGATACCTTGTAGGCCATAAAGGCTTTGCAGGAAGCCGATATGCTTTGATTTGCTTGTTATCCAATATGTCTGCACACACATTGCGGTCGTTCTTATGTTGAAAAGCTGTCTATTTCGTTAATTCGTAACCCGGAGGTTACTATCTGCCCAGGAGTACGAATTGCGAAAATCAATTATTCCATCTGTGGTAAATTGGGACCCCTAGAATCCGGCCAGTTACGTTTTCGTCTAATAACTGGCTGGTAGCTCTTGTACTGTTTTGTGGTGGAATCGGTACATTTTTCTGAATGCAGTTCTTTCAAGATATGTTTTGGCTGGACTAAAATGCTTGCTTACTATTATGATTTCTGTCGTAATGTAAAACGTTCTCATAGCTTCATGTCCTGGACATTGACGAAATCTTTTCAGGGTATCTTACCTGATATTCCTATATCGTCAGTTCACCGCTACCGTTGCAGAAACCGTAAATAAACCATATTCTGCATATTGTGTAAAAAAGTTTGGCATAGTAAAAAAAAACAGTGAGATGCATGGCTTTGCGTATAACTATTCTCGAAGGGGATGCATTCCAATCACCTCTACCCAACAATTTTTTTAATCAAAATATGTCTAGGAATCACCCTTAAAGTTTTCGACCCTTTATTTAATATGTCAACCTCAATTTGAATTTAGCCATATGTTGTCATATGAGGTATATGATCGTATTTGAAACATAGGATGCAAGATAGCCATTTTGTTCGTATTGTTTTAAATGAGTTATATCGCCCGCGCTGTGCTTTTAATATCCTAAGGGAAGCCAATATGTCTTAAGGGCGCACTAAGTACATAAAAAATAAAACCCGTTATTGATATCTCGCTGGGTGACCGAAGCTAATTTTTCCATACAGAATGTTTTCAGAGATTGATTGACATTTTTCATATGTTGAAAGCAGTAAACTACTGTGAAACTGAATAATGGATTAATATCAAATAGAATACGATGAAGAACTTATCCGTTTCATTAGCTTTTATTTGTATCGTTCACTCCGCTTATATTCATAGAGTGCAGTTTTGATACTTTGATTTGCCAGTTACCTATATATGGAGGATCGTTTTCGAGTTAACTCATCTGCATGTTGGTTGCCTACTCCTTTGTGACCAGGGACGTCGCTGAGCTTAATTTTATGCGAACGCAAAGAGCCTAAAGTTCTTCACGACAGCGCTTCACAAGTTTCAATTTAATTGATGGCTTTTATGACAGGAAGGCTGTTGGCATAGAACACCCACTATCCCTTGGACAACATGACGTGTTTGCAAACTTCTGTAAGAGCTACAGCTTCAGCCGTAATCATAGAGTGAGTGCCGTGTCGACCACCGCCGAGTGCACATGCCAATCAGTGCACTCTTGGATTTGTCTGTATTCTATGTAGTGCAGTGAAGTACGAAAAAAAAAATTACGCAGTGCGGGTAGCCCACCACTTCCTCTCCTGGTCGTAAGGATTTGCACTCAGTGGCTGAGTGTAGATAATAACTGATGGTTAGCGGGTTGTGAGTGAGAATTTTGTTAGTGCACTGTTTTCTATTGTTGTAAGGGCATACCACCTACAACAATTAGATTCGGTAAACCAACATCAGAATTTTCACTTCGCAGCCTTGTTTAGCATCATCGGTGTTTGTGTTTTTTTTGTATTTGTTTTGTTTTTTTCCTTTAATGACTCGGGAATTTATGGTGGACATTGCAAACATAATCACTTTTCTGTAAATTTAGACCAGCGGTTTTGGCACTTAGTGAAACACATGTAGATTCCCATCAACACATCTCAGATCACCCTGATCTGAAGCTACCAGGCTACTAACTAGTACCACTATTCTTTTCTCATCGCGGTCTCGTCATTTACGTGCGTAGTGATGTAGCTTACCAAATTACATCACAGTGTAGGCCCTGTACCAATCCGGAATTCAATTTTATGTGGTTAATATTCCATCTCCGTAAGCAAATTATCCACTACTGCTTTACTTACAGAAGCCTCAAACTGAACAGCAATTCGACTTTTAACGAGTTTGATGCGCTGTCTGGCTCTGTTCAAAGAACTGTATCGCTGTATCCTCATACGGAAATTGTTATTACGGGCAATTTCAATATATGTACACAATTTTGGGTGGTTTCAACATTTTCGACGGACAGACAGCACCCGAAGGACGGTGTGTTGAGATCTTCGCTGCGGAAAACAACTTAACGCAGCTTGTAAATGAGCTGTAGATAATCATACTGGCAACACCCTGGACTTGTTTTTAACTTCTCACCCTCTAGGCTCGTCGGATCATTGTGTCATATCAGCTAATTTCTTATATATTAATCACACACATCACTCATTTACAATGAGCCTCCAGCTGTCAGCTCTTTTAATCTTTTTGCTGCACACTTTGCGACTAGATAAAAGCTTCCAGATTGTGCTTTGTCTCCGCCTAGACTTGAGTGCGTCGAATCTTCAATGGGACGAATTCACTTTCGCACTCGTGTAGTAGCAAGACTACTTAAAGATCTCAACATATTGGTATTGGTATATCCCCCCTTCTTTTGAAGATTTGTTTTTCCACCAGGCAAAACCACTGCATAAGCTTTTTCATCAATTCTACTCTTTAGGACTCTTTCCGAGCAGATGGAAAACAGCATTTGTCCAGGCCGTCTCTAAAAGGGGCGAATCTTCTCTCTCCTCCTACAGACCCATTGCACTTACGTCCCTTCTTTCCAAGGTCATGGAAACGCTGAACAACCGTCAATTCATGAAATATCTCGAAACACGAAAACTTCTCAATCACCGGCAATTCGGCTTTCGTATCAAAAGGTCCACTGGTGATTTGATCGCATGTCTCACCGAAAAGTGGAAGCGAGGCGTATATCAATCCGGCGAAAGCAAGATAGTTGCACTTGATATTTTTAAGGCATTTGACAGAGTTTGGCATCAGGCTCTTTTATCAAAAATGCATGCATTTTGGGATCGACGACTCTCTTCTTCAATAGATTAGAAACTACCTTTCGGAACGTTCAATTCAAGTTGTCTTGGATGGTTTCAAGTCTGCTATTCACAAAACAAGGCTCAGTTTTTAATTTTTATCTTTTTAATTTTTATCAATGGTCTCTTGTCTGCTACTTCGAATCCAATATATTTCTTTGCTGATGACACTACTCTCTGCTTTTCATATTCGTTTCTGGACTCACGTCCCTGCTCTTCAGCTGTAGAATGGGAACGGCAATATATGTTAAGCTTATTAAATTCCGATATTAACAGCATAAATAATTGGGGAACTATCAACAGAGTGGAATTTAATACTTCCAAAACACAATGCTGTCTGCTGTCGTTAAAGCGAAATGGCACTTGCATAGCCGAAACCGGCCAAATGAGCCGAGACCAAAAAGACCACGTCGTTTTCAGTCAAAAAAGAAGGCAATGCTCACGGTTTTCATGGATTACAACGATGTAGTGCATCATGAATTTTTGCTGAGATTTACATAAGGGCAAATCTTCTTTTTTGTTGTGCATCAAAATACTAGGTGGGGTGAAAAGTAACCTCCTTGGGAATGAAATTTTTTTTTTAAAATGTTTTTTTATTTTATTCAATATAGTCCCCTTTTAGCTTGATACATTTATTCCAGCGATTTCCCAACTTCTTGATCCCGTCCGAAAAGTAATTTTCCGGAAGGTCTGCAAAATACTCCTCCGTGGCGTCGCGTGAGCTGAATTTTTTATTGATGAGCCATCTTTTGAGGTTTGGGAAGAGATAATAGTCCGAGGAAGCCAAATCGGGCGAATACGGTGGATGCGACAGCAATTGGAGCCGTAAGTCATTGATTTTAGCCGTGGTTGCGCTGCTCTTGTGCGCCGGCGCATTGTCTTGCAAATACAAATTTTTTTTTCGCTTCATATGAGGTCGTTTTGCAGCGTTTTCGGCCTTCAATCGCTCCAATAATGCACAGCAATACTCGCTGTTGATGGTTTTTCCTTTTTCGAGGTAGTCCACGAAGAGTATGCCATGACAATTCCAGAAAACCGACGCCATAAATTTTCCGACCGATGGAGCCTCCCTCGGCCGCTTCGGAGCACTCGTGCCGGCTTCAGTCCATTGCCGGGCACTCATTCTGTTCTCTGGTGTGTAATAGTGGATCCAAGTTTCATCAACATTTACCAATCGACGCCAAAAGTGCGCCCGATTCCGCATCAGCAAGTCCAAACACTCTTACGACGTACTCTCGCGTTCGTGTTTTTGGTCAGGAGTGAGCATGCGCGGCACCCTGCAGCAGGAAAACTTTTTCATATGCAGAATATTGCCCAAAATATGACGCGTGTGCTCAGTACTAATCTTTGTGGTATCTACTAGCTCGCGCACCTTCACTTTCCAGTCATCCATGTATTTTTTTGACATTGTCCTCTGTAACCGCATCGGAGGGCCTGCCGCTGCGGACTTGATCGGTAGTGGAGTTGCGGCCACCAAGAAACTCTCGAAACCAATATTTGACGGTGTAATCTGACGGAGCATTAGCCCCATAATATTTATCCAACTTTTCTGTAGTTTCCTTCGCCGTTTTGCCTCTCAAAAATTAATGTTTTATGAGAGAACGAAAATCGTTTTTGTCCATACTCAACATGATGTCAAACACGTCAACAACAATCAGCTGCCAAAACAAAACTAAGGACAGAATCGCACTGAAATTTGGCAAGTCTGCCTAAATATGAACGGACTTCAAGACACCATAACCTTTTTTGCAGTAGCAGCGCATTCTGGCGGTCAAGGAGGTTACTTTTCACCCCGCCCAGTATATTAGGTGCGGCAAAATTTCGATTTGAGTTTTGCTAATCTGGAAGCGTTTGTGTAACTGCCCGGTCTTATCTTTGTTAGTGAAATATGGATTTATAGTTTTGAAATAAAACATTTTATTCCGGGCTATCTTTTACATGCCAACACAAACGAGATTTACGCTGTAGGTCGTAATTTTTTGAGCGCGGACGTAATTGACTGCCATGTAATAAGATAACCAAATGTTTTTGAATGAATTTTAAATTTTTTCTTAAACTATGAAACAACCACTAATCGTATACTATTAGATGATTTAAATATTTGTATCCTTGAGTCGAATTCGACTTCTGACCTTTACCATGTACTTTTGGCTGAGCATGAATTCCATTCATTCATAAATGAAATTACAATTCATTCATAAATGAAATTATTTCAATCACTTGTCTTGATCATGTTTTTGGTTGTTTTTTGAAAATACTACTACTGAAAATACTCGAAGAGCAGAAGATTTCGATACTTGAATAACAAAGTCTGGACCATTGATGACTGGAGAGTGGAATCGAATATGGGACGCTGGATTGTTCTCGAAGTATGTTATTCAAGAAGCATCCCCATGGTATGCAAGTTAGTTCATCAGTTGAATTTGAAGTGTTACGAGTAATTAGGAGAAGTGTTTAAGTGGTTTAAGTAAAAGATAAGAAAAGTATAAGCGGTTGAGAAATGGGATTGCATTGAGAGAAACAATTAAATAGTGAATTGTAACTGTATTGAATAAATCGATTTGTATTGAAAGACTAAGTTCTATCATTTGTACCCACACAAACATTTTACATTGGTGTCAGAAGTGGGATAGGACTTATTCTGTGTGTAAAAAAAAAATGTTGACTGTTTGAAAAAGCTAGAATGGGTCGAAAACTATTGCAGTTGACCCTCGTCCAACTCAAATCCAAGTTGAACAACAGAAGTCTCATCGCCAGTGGAGGAAAAAGTGACTTAGTGCTCCGACTTCAGGAGGGCTTGAACAACGAGGGACATGATCCTGATACATATTCCTTTGACGTTGACGAGGATGAGCAGATAAGTACCGGCAGTGACATGCTTGCGATGATGCAACTCATGTTAAAAATGGACGAACAGAAGAACAGTCTCGAACCAAAAATGGACGAACAGAAGAAAAACATGGAAGAACAAAAGAACAGCCTGCAAGGCCTTCAGCAGAAAATGGACGAACAAAAGAATAAGCTGGAAGAACAAAAGAACATTATCCAGCAAAAGTTCGAAAAAATCGATGACAAATTTGTAAGAATAGAGAAGAATGTTGACGAAAAATTCGAACAAATGGACAGCGAAGTTGAGCAACTGGCAAAAGAGCTCGACACAGTGCGAAAACAGAAACTCCGAGAATGTTCTTTAAGCGGTCCAAGGAGAAAAGTGTTGAAGCCTCCCTCATTCGATGGTGAGGCCTCATGGTCTACTTATAAGAAGCAGTTTGAAATGCCTGCCTGTGCAAACGACTAGGACAATGAGGAAAAATGTCTTGCACGGTGCTGCAGCAGAATTGTTGCAAACAATAGACATCGAAAAGCATAAAGTTTATGTGATTTCAGTACAGGCTATCGGGAAACGGTTTGAGGATAGCCACATGCAGGAGGTTTAGAAGGTCCAATTGCAAAGCCGAACGCAGCAACTAGGAGAAACACTGCAGCAGCTCCAAGCAGACGTGAGTAGACTGGCACATTTGTCATACCCCACCGCAGACCAGGAAATTATCGACGAAATGGCAAAAGATGCATTTATCAGGGGAATTGTAGATTCAAAGCTACAGTCAGTAGTAAGGATGGCCGGGAAAAGAACCCTTGCTGAAGCACTTGCCTCCGCTCTGGCGATGGAAGCATCCAATCAGGATTCCAGGGGAACACATTTCTTCAGGGAAGTAGCGTCTATTGAATGCTCCTGCACAAGAATTAGTGCTGAGGAACGAGATACTCGACGGGATAGACGAATAATGCGCTGCTGGAATTGTAATAAAATAGGACACCTTCAAAGGCAGTGTAAAGAACCGGTGCGACGAAAAGACTGCCCTCATTGTGGTGACCAGCAAATAGAGGAAGAAACCAGCGGAAACAGCTATCAAGAAGCCGGTCAATCTTCCCGAAGCCATCAGTCGTCGGGAGCACGAGTTGACGGCCACAGGATCACCATCCAAGTCTCGGTGGTAAAACGATGCAGTAAAAGTCTTTTGGTGGAAGTAGTCAGCGGTAAGGAGAAGTGGATGGCAACAATAAACACCGGTGCCACGGCCTCAATCATCAGTAGAGATCTTGTGCAGAAGTCATGGTTCCTACAGGAGCAACGATTAAGGTATATGGTAAGGTCCACATAAAAATCCAGCTGGCCGGAATAACATTCTCTCACGCGTTTCTGGTGGCTGATATATGTGACGACTGCATCATTGGTACAGACTTCATGAGAGAACATGGACTAGTAGTAGACTTGGGGGCACAAACCCTTAAATATCGAAACATGGATATACCAATGATATACGGAAACGCCAACACCTCAGTCTTAAATGTAGTCATCTGCAGCAATCAGAGTCTAGTCCCTTCTTTTGTGGGCAAAAGTGGAGGGTGGTCCTGGTAGCCACCGATTCTATTTGATGGAGCCAGAAAAGAAAAGAGACTTCGTGGTGGGAAAGACGTTAGTGGAGCCAAAGAACAACATGGTCCCTGTAAGGATTCTAAATCCAAAGACATTCAGTGTAAAGGTGAAAAAGGGGGAGATAGTGGGGAAATGCGTACCTGTTGAGGCTATATCGACCGCAACGGAAAAAAAGGGTGCAACACCGGTCACAACAGTTCAGAGCATAAAAATCAAGAACAAAATTCTCAGCCTCTGTAATCTGGACGATGATCAGCGAATCCTGGCAGAAAAACTAATCGTTGAGTACGCTGATATATTTGCTACACAAGACGGAGAATATGGAATTACGCATATTGTTCAACACCACATTGACACCGGAGACGCTCGACCAATCCGTCAACCTGCAAGGCGTCTTCCATTGGCAAAGCAAACAGAAGTTGCCGAAATGATGTCGAAGATGAAAGCTGAGGGAGTGATTGAAGAATCGCAAAGTCCGTGGGCATCTCCAGTGGTCCTCGTGAAGAAGAAAGATGGCAGCACGAGATTTTGTGTAGACTACCGACGTCTCAATGATGTCACTAAAAAGGACAGCTACCCACTTCCGAGAATCGATGGCACTTTGGATATGCTTTCTGGAGCGATATGGTTTTCAACGCTTGACTTGAAGAGCGGTTACTGGCAGGTCTACAGGAAGCGGTCTTTGGCAGTTTGCAGTGATGCCGTTTGGACTGTGCAACGCTCCGGCCACCTTCAAGCGACTAATGGAACGAACATTGCAAGGACTCACCTGGAAAACCTGCCTAGTATATTTGGACGACGTTATCGTCATAGGTAAGACGTACAAGGAGCACCGCGAAAATCTAAAAGAAGTGTTTGAGAGGCTACGAAGTGCTCATTTAAAGCTCAACCCAGAAAAGTGTGCCTTGTTTCGTCCGGAAGTAAAATATTTGAGTCACATTATATCAGCGGAAGGAGTAAGAACGGATCCTGACAAAATCGAAGCCGTGAAAAGTTGGCCTTCTCCAAAAGATAAACACCAACTGAGAGGCTTCTTGGGCCTCGCCACATATTACAGAAGGTTCGTAAAGGATTTTGCTGGCATTGCAAAGAGCCTGCATCAACTTACGGAAAAAGGCCGACAGTTCAGGTGGTCTGGAGAATGTGAAAAAGCATTTCAAGAACTGAAGCGACAGCTGTGCAATGCCCCCATCTTGGGTTACCCCACGCCCGGAAAAATGTTCATCGTGGACGCAGACGCTAGCAATGTTGGGGTCGGAGCTGTGATCTCCCAAGTTCATGACGGTCAAGAGAAAGTGGTCGCATATTACAGCAAAGTACTCTCCAGACCTGAACGGAACTACTGTGTAACCCGGCGCGAGCTTCTGGCTTTAATTCTGGCTACGAAGCATTTCCATAAGTACCTCTACGGACAAAAGTTCATTCTCCGGACAGACTACGCAGCTCTGAAATGGCTACTCCAATTTAAGAACCCTGAAGGCCAAGTTGCAAGATGGATCGAGCAGTTGCAGGGCTACGACTTTGAAGTGCAACACCGCAAGTGAACACTCCACTCAAATGCTGATGCTCTCTCTCGTCGACCATGCGGAGTAAAATGCGAACACTGCAATCGTAAAGAAGCAAAAGAACAGGCAGCTATCCAAATGATCAGGACTGAGCCAATAGAGGGTTGGAGTATAGACGAAATCCGTTCCTCCCAACAGGCAGACAATGACATCGAACCAATATTGGCCTGGAAAGAACACGAGGAAAGACCAAGCTGGCAGCAGATATCAGATCGGAGCCAAACTCTGAAGGCATACTGGGCACAGTGGGACTCGCTTTTTGTGCAAGATGGATTGCTGAAGAGAAAATGGGAAAGTGCAGATGGGACAACATCTCGTATGCAGCTAATTGTGCCACGGTCCAGAGTCAACCAAGTGCTCCATGAAATACATGACGGAATCTCAGGAGGCCATTTGGGAATAAATAAGACGTTGGAAAAGGTAAGGGAACGTTTCTATTGGCTAAGCGCTAAACACGATGTCGAGAATTGGTGCAAAAAGTGCATAAGATGTGCGGCTACCAAGGGTCCAAAAGTAAAGCCACATGGACAAATGCAACAATACAATGTCGGAGCACCTTTCGAACGAATAGCCATCGACATCGCTGGGCCGTTTCCCGAAACCTTTAATGGAAACCGATATACTCTCGTAGTCATGGATTACTTCAGTAAGTGGCCGGAAGTGTTTGCCATCCCAAATCAAGAGGCTAAGACCGTAGCCGAATAGATAGTCAACAACTGGGTGAGCAGATTTGGGGTCCCAATGGAGCTGCACTCTGATCAAGGGCGAAACTTTGAATCAAAAGTCTTCCAGGAAATATGCAAATATTTGGGTATAAGAAAGACAAGGACAACGCCACTACACCCTCAATCTGATGGAATGGTCGAGCGATTCAATCGTACCTTGAATGAGCATCTATCTAAGGTCGTCAGCAACTGCCACCGGGATTGGGATCGACATACACCCCTCTTCTTCAGGCCTACCGAAACGCGGTCCATAGCTCAACAGGACACACACCATCCAATATCTTATTTGGTCAAACAATTCAGTTGCCCAAAGAGGTGAACGACTACGTGAATGACTTGCGCCGCAGGATTCGTAAATTGTATGAAGATACCAGAGAAAATATGAAACTAGCAAGCAGCCGCATGAAGACTAGGTATGATATCAAGGCTTGTATAATCCTGAGCGTAAGAAAGGCAAATCCCCAAAATTGCAACAGGACTGGGAAGGTCCATACAAGGAGATAACCCGCATTAATGACGTTGTCTACCGGATCCAGCGTGGGAATCGAGGAAAATTGAAAGTGGCCCATTTGGATAGAATGTGTCATTTCAACGGAATGAGGAATGGCGAAGTTGTTCGGGACGAACAACTGTAGGGAGGGAGCAGTGTGATAACCATTTAAATGTGAGCACCGACATCTAGATTTACATGGCAGGGGATCCCGATACTCGAAGAGCAGAAGATTTCGATACTTGAATAACAAAGTCTCGACCATTGATGACTGGAGAGTGGAATCGAATTTTCTAGCAAATTGGAAATTGTATGGGAGTAACTGTACTGAATAAAAGGATTTGTATTGAAAAGAATAAGTTCTATCATTTGTACCCACACACACACTTTACAATGCCTATAAACCGATGTGCTGTCGCTAATTTCGATCGGCACATTCCTGATAACTGTATGACCGGGATTTTGTTTAGTAGTTTGAAAAGTGGAATGTTTGTTATATCTTTTTCGTCACCTAGGTTGTACAGAAGGGGGCAATTTCAGTCTTCTTAACAATGAGTTACTCTCTGAAACTTGGGAAGATATTCATGTGGAAGTTAATGCTTCCAAGGCGTATGATTTGTACATTGTAAGTAAGTTTTATATCACGTCGTCTGTCCGAGCAATATACCCACTAGTGATGTGCAATTTGATTACTTTTGAGTATCGAATGATTACTGATTACTTCAAATTCAGTATTCGGTATTTGGTATTCGATACCTAGTACTTGGTCTCACAGTCAAAATTCATTTTCTGGAACCAGAGTATCATTGTACTTCATTTCATTTCGTCTCATCAAACAAATGGGAAATAACCTTAAAAGAAAATATTTTTCTTGTAAAATAATAAAATAAATAAATTCACAGTTAATAATAATAATTATAGAAATAGTAGTAATAATAATAATAAATAATTCTTAAAGGCTATTTGGTGTGTATTTTCAATTAGCGTTTAAAAATAAAATTTTGTGGACATTTCGAGATTTCATTCTGCTTCTTTTATCTGAAATTATCAACCTAGCCTTTGAAAAAATCCTTCCACTAAGAACTGATGTAGCTACAATAACTACTCGTAAGTATTTTTTAGCTAATTTTGCCAGAGTTGGATAAATTATTTCCCGCGATTTCCACCATGACAATGCGTTCTCTTGTCTAGGAATAATCTGTTCCTCGGTATATTGCCTCATTTCTATTATTCCTGCACACAGTGGAGTAGATTGGACGCAACCCGCATCATTATCGAAATGTCCCCATAAAGGATGCGGCTCCTTTTCTTGGCCAGAGGATGCATCGACTTGTGTGGTAGCAGGAACATGGTCTTTTTTACGACAGTTGGCAATTGCCTGGGAAATTTATTGACGAAGAGTTTCATGTAATAGCAGTGGAATTATCGAATCTCTTCTTTTGAAAACGTGGGTCCAAATACGTTGCCTTTGCTAAAATTTGATTAAACTCCAAGCGTTCAAATCGTCTTTGTAAACCATCTAAAAGGGATTCTTTCAATGTAATCACCATATCGGAATGTAAATCTGTGTTTTTATTTATTGCTCTTCGCAGTGCAATTCCCAACGTAATGACTTTCGAAATTGTGATTGCTTTCTCGGCACTTAGTTCTGCAGTCATCAGCTCGAAAGGTTTTAGAATAATGCAGCATTCCCGCGAATAACTCTATTCTTCCTGTTGAAGTGATTCAATAGGGTTGTGTAAAACTCCAAGAGCAGCTGCAATAGATTCCTGAACATTGCAAAATCTTTCAAACATAAAATATGTCGAATTCCATCTTGTCACGACATCATTGATAAGCTTCAGCGGTTGTTTATTCCCTCGAATTTGTGTTTGCAGCGATTGCAATTTCTCTGCGGCTGTGGTGCTACAATGAAAAAAATCTACTATTTGCTTCACCTTCTTTTGAATACTCGTAGTTTCAACAACTTTTAAAACACTTTGGACAATAAGATTTAAGGTGTGGGCAAAACCAGGTAAATGATGCCATCCTGTTAATATTACTAATATTTGAAGCGTTGTCTGTTATAATGGCGTTTATCTTTTCAGGAATATCCCAACTTGAAACAATTTTAATTATTTCATTTCTTATATTTTCTGCCGTATGACGCTCTTGAAACAAAAAACAATCAAGTAAGAGCCAATTAATGATCCACTCTTTGTCAATAAAATGTGCTGTGATAGCCATATAACTTTCTGTTGAAGATGAAGTCCGTGTATCCGCCGTCAGAGTTATTTCTCCTTTCCCTTTTATAAGGCTTTTCACCAACTCCTTTGCCTCATCATATCGCTGTTCCAATAAATTTCTGCTAAAAGTTGTTCGATTGGGTATTTTATAAGATGGTTCAAGTTCAAGGTTGAAGATCCTTAACAATCATGTTAAATATATATTAGGGCAGTACATTTTTTTGCGGTTAATTGATACGGGTCGAGTGGTGTATAAACTTATCTTTGGTTGATTTCGCACGCCGCTAGCCATACGCGATATCAACTTGGCCCTTGCTTGCTCTGATATGGAAGGACTACTTTCATTTTCAACATTTCTTGGTGGGGCTGCGGCATCAGAAATAACGGGCGAATTCGTTGGGACAAATCCTACTGCAGTTTTTGTCCCATAAGTGCTTGAAAAGGAGGAAACAGCATTCTGAAGCGATGATCGCGAAGCAGAGCTTTCTTCTAATACGGTAGGGTGCTTAGTGTTGAGGTGTTTAATCAAATTTGATGTTGCACCACCTTTGTAAGATATGATACTTTTGCAAATATCACACTTAGCGTTCCCTTCTGCTTCCGTTGTAGAATGCAACCAGATGCTACTTCTTTTTTCTTTATACATATTAGCGATTATTTAACCTATTTATTAAATTAATTACTTATTACGTATTTATAATTCATATCGATATATACCGTCATTAACAATTACAAACACATTATGGCTTTGATGAAATGGATATTAAGATCTTCTAGTTTAAAAAAAATTTATTTGTCTATTAAAAAAAATACTTACAACTTCTTAAAATGATTACACTGAATATAAACTGCTTAGTGCTTTTAGGTCTCCTTGGCCATGCTTCCTGACCTATAACATAACAGCCTACATTTTCCTACTCCCAAAAATGTTTAAATTTTGTATATACATATGTACCTATGTATATACTGTACTCGTATATTACATCTGACTCAAATCTACTCGAAGTAAGTAAACTCAGTAATCAGTAATCATTCAACTTAAAGTATTCAGGAATCAGTTATTACCTTGTGAATACAATTCACAAATAACCCAATGAGTCCTGGTATTCGCTACTGACGGTTTAAAAGTTTGAGTGGAGAAAAGTAATCAAAGTAATCAAATTGGAACTGTATGATATTTGGAACATCGTGCGACTGTGACTTGTTAGACGTTTGATGCGCTGATACAAGAGAGTGCAGGAGAAGAGAAAAATGGAACAGTGTTCACTGTACAGTGTACACATGCATATGCTATGCAATGTAGAATATAATGAAGGAGAGAAACGAGGAGCAGCACGCTGCTGTTAGTTTGCTGTGTATTTACATTTACATATGTATGTGTATTTTATATTGCTTCTTTGATGTTTATCAGCAAATGCGTATCTGTATTCAGTATCGAATACTTATTTTGAGTAGTATTCGGTACCGATACTCATTTCAAATATCGAATAGTAAATACCGAATAATTACTTTTTGCACATCAGTATTACCCACCAAAGAACTGGAAGTTGAGGTATATAACTACCTTGATATAAGCGCAGAGCTGAAATTAAATGTAAGAGCTATTTGCTGTGATCAAGGATCCACTAATCGTAGTTTATATAGTAAGCTTAGTATAAATGAGAAAACCTTAAGCTTTATTTCCAAAACCAAATCCATATATGGAATGTATGATATCCCGCATATTTTGAAAAGTATTCGAAACAACTTAATAAAATACAATTTGACCACTTTTGATGGAATTGTTAGTTGGAAGGTAATTGAATACCTTTATAATACAGAAAAAATAATACTACCAAAATATGCCCAAGAGTGACAGCGGCACATATTGACCTTACTGAATTTCAATAGATGAACGTGAAGCTGGCTGCATAGGTTCTAAGCAGATCTGTATGCTGTGAAGAATTGAAGCTTTAATAAAACTGAACAAATTCCCAGGCCATATAGCCCAATCTGCGAAACCGACAGCTGAATTTATTAAAAAAAATAGATCGCCTTTTCGATCTTTTAAATGCAAAACCAGCTCTTGTACGGAATGCTAAATATAAATATCCATTTCATAATAGAAATGAAGGATTATATAATAAATATTAAACCCATTAACGCAACAAATAGATCATTCTGTCTCTAAATATAGGGAGCGTTTTAAGAATAAGGGAAACGTTATTCATGAATCATTATGATTTATATTACTTTTATGTAAATAATTTTAATCAAGATCCATTAGAAAACTTATTTGGGAATTATTTTAGGCCGATTAGGCTGTTCTAACTAAAAGGGTATATGGTAATTTTTTTGTATCGGTTTGTTAAAAAAAATATTAAAAATGGAGATAAAATATAAAAAAGAGATCAGGGTCGCATAAAAAATTATTCAAGTTCAAAGTTTATAAAAAAAACGTTTTTTGAGAATATCGCGTTTTCTATGGAAGTTAATTAAGGTTATAAAAATGGTTAATAAAAAACAGATAATCAATGGAAAAGTATTTTATTAATTTTTTTTTCAATGGCCTCGTTCCGAGATATAGAACAAATAATATGTAAAAATAATAATATTTTTGTGTTTTATACACACATACAAAGCAATATATGTAAAAATAATTATGCCTCATCTTCGTCTTTATCAATATCATGTATTTCTATTTCGTCTTCATGTTTTTGAAATTCTTCATCTTCACTATATTTTTCAACCATATATATTTTGTATTTGATATTAACACATCCATGGGATTCATGTCATCATCATGTTCGGTGTCATTATTGTCGGAAGAATCAAAGTTACAAGTATCGGACATGGCATTAAGACACGATTGTACATGACGATTCCCACAAATATTGGCGTAAGATAATACGATTTTTCAGCACTCACAGTTTGCACCGCAACCTTTTCTACAATTACCAAAAATTGTGCCAAGAATATTGTCCGGCGCAGGTGGTAATAACGTCATAACGGGCTGCAAAAAATTGTTACTAAAGATACACCCTCACTTCACTGTAGAGGATCTATATCTTTTCCTAACCAGCCGTTAACCTGGTAATGTACACTGTACAAATGTTGTTGAACTGATGCAGTCGTAGTTGGAAGAGTTGGTAACTTTACTACTATATTAAATCTAGCCAATTCCGCAAAATTTAAATATCGATGATTGTCAACTGAATTTTCAGACTTAAGGGTTCCATATATGGCCAAAGGAAAATGTACTCGGTTCTCAAATATAAGTTGTTTGAAATTTTCACGGTATAGTTGTAGATCAGTACGTTTTTCAAATATTTTAATAACATTACGCTTTCCTTTATTAAATAATGCAAAAGGTATCGCATCCGGTCACAGCATGGGAAAATAAAATACATATGTTACTTTGATTGAAGTTTGAAGAATCATAAAATTTAATTTTCCCCTAGCCTGGTTTCGTGAAAAATAATTGCTGTTGATGGCTACGTTTTATCAGAATAACTAAAAGATCAATGTCTTCGGCAAGTATGAAAGTCGTATTAGCAATCGATTCTTCCATTTCAGCTTCAATAATTAAAACATCTGCATCATTGCAAGCCTTTTTACATGCAATACTGACATTTTTTAATGTTTCCATGAGCATGCAATTAATTATTTTTATTACACTTGTTAAATAGAAATTTATCTTGCGAAGTTGATACTTTTGTACTTTCGTCGAAAATAATTTCAAGAGATCCAGAGACTGTAGTGGCTCTTCGTGACTGCTCCATAGGCTTGATATTTTTACTATTGTCGTCATAGCCATCAAATATAACGATTACGTTACCTCCAAAATGAATTTGATAAATGAGTTACTCGTATATATCTCTTAACAAAATATCATTTACAGGTTGAAGTATAGATTTTACGCACGCCACAATATTGTCGAAGAGAGAAGTAGTATAAGGACTCAGTTCATAGTGCAAATAGTGAATTTTTTATATTAACACGGATTCTTTGGAAACATTATTATTATTATTATTATTAGTATTATTATTATTATTATTCTTAGTATTATTAGTATTATTATTATTTATTATTATTATTATTATTATTATTATTATTATTATTATTTTATTATTATCATTATTATTTTATTATTATCATTATTATTATTATTATTATTATTATTATTATTATTGTTATTGTTATTATCATTATTATTATTATTATTATTATTATTATTATTATTATTATTATTTATTATTATTATTATTATTATTATCATTATTATTATTATCATTATTATTATTATTATTATTATTACTATTATTATTATTACTATTATTATTATTATCATTATTATCATTATCATCATCATTATTATTATTATTATTATCATTATTATTATTATTATTACTATTATTATTATTACTATTATTATTATTATTATTATTATTATTATTATTACTATTATTATTATTATCATTATCATTATTATTATTTTATTTTTTATTTTTTTTCTCCTTAATGGGTGATTACAATACATCTTGGGGGCCTTAACCCATTACAAAATATATATTAAAAGTATTTTTGTTATAACAGACTTCAGCATAGCATCTATGATGGTTGGACTCATTCCAAGTGTTTTAATATTTTCCAGGAGGTTTTTATCAATCATTCCCTCTGCGCTTAGGACAATAGGTATTAGTTCCGTTTGGTTTCCACAGCTATTTCAGCGTATCTAGTGCATTTCTCGACATGTGTGCAGCTAACGTTTCTTGTTGCTGGGATTGCAATATCGATTAATATTGCCTTGTGCTGTTTCTTGTCAAGAACGGTTATATCCGGGCGGCTATGGAGCCTTGTTTGATCCGTATAGATAGTCCGATCGTAGTAGATTTTTACGTTTTCGTTTTCTACTACCGATTGTGGGTCATACTTATAGTATGGTGATTTATCATGTTGAATTTTATGTTTTTCGAAGATTTTCTTGTGAAGAATTTTTGCGACGTTATTGTGTCTTCTCGTGTACTCATTTTAACTTAAGCTTGTGCATCCTGATATAATATGATCTATTGTCTCAATGTGATTCCCACACCTTCGACATTTATCATCGATGACAGTAGGGTCCTTTATAACAGCTTTTCTGTAATTTTTAGTTGGGATCAATTGCCATTCAAAAGCCATTTGTGTGACATTAGTTTGTCAACATTTTCGGCTTGGATTGCTCTGTAATACTGTCCGTGTATAGGTTTGATTGCCCAGTTGTGTTCCCTAACAATGTTATCTTCAGATTGCCGTTCGCAGTCTCCGTTTAAGTTTAAAAGGGTTAAGCTTTTATCTGCTTCTGTTATTGTTTTAATGAGTCTCGATCTCTCGGACTTATGGTGGAAGTAATTGTATTTGTTTGTCATGTAAGGTCTGCAAATCAACTAAACCTCTTCCGCCATCTTTGCGTGGTGTTATCATCCTTTCAACACATGATTTGGGGTGATGAAATTTATAATCGGTAAGCATCGTCCTGATTTTTCGCTGTAGTGATTCAATTTCAGTCGGTGTCCATTTTATAATTACAAAACTGTAGGACAGTATTGGGACTGCATAGGTGTTCACTGCTTTGATTAAATTTTTGCCATTGAGGTTTGCTTTTGCAATTTTGGATTCGTTCCTTGAATTCTCTCGTTAGGTTCGTTTCTACGATTTTGGTATCTATACGGTTATTTTGTACCATGCCAAGGTATTTATAGAGATCATTTTCATCCATTTCTTTTATTTTCAGGGTACCTAGACTTTCAGATTTTGTTATTTTTCCTTTATTGATGCGTATCATTCTACATTTGTCCAAGCCAAACTTCATGTTGATGTCGCTAAACATGGCTACTATTTTTATTAGCTGTTCCATGCTTTGTTTTGTTGAGCTATACATTTTAAGGTCATCCATGTATAGAAGATGGCTCAGTACCTCTTGAATAGAGCTTCCTTATATTTTAAATCTATATTTGTTGTTTTTTAATAAATTGCTGAGTGGATTAAGTGCAATACAAAACCAGAGAGGCGAGACACAATCGGCCTGAAAGATTCCGCATTTAATTTTGATGTCAGCTGTCTTAATTGGAGTTGATTTTGTAGGTATTTGAATATTGGTCTGTGTCATATTGTGCTTCCAGAATTCGATTATTGTTGGATGTATTTTATAGATTTTCAAACTTTCAATAAGCCAACTATGTGGAACACTATCAAAAGCTTTTTTATAATCTATAAAGCAGGCATACAAATTTCTCGTCTGTCTAGTCGTTTGTTCCTTATTATTATTATTATATTATTACTATTATTATTATTATTATTTATTATTATTATTATTATTATTATTATTTTTATCATTATTATTATTATTATTATTATGGTTTATTAACATATGATTAAAATACATGCGTTAATACATAGAAACGAACATTACCTGCAGAGGCATTCGGCTCTATGGTACTTAGTTATAAACTAAATTAATATATGTTAGTAAAGATACTTAAATCTGTAGATTCAATTTATTTGCAAAGTTGCTAATTTTGACAATATTCTCACGGTTGGGTTTACTTAAAAATTCGTAGGGTTGTTCTTGGTTTTTTGGTAGGCAGTTACGATATTCACCTATTCCTAGGATGTGACTGATGTTGATTTGGGAGTGACAGGATTGGCAAGATGGCGGAGATTCCCTTTTGAGGAGATGTTGGTGGGTGAAGGCTGTATGTCCTAAACGCATTCTCACTAAGGTAGTATTTATGCCTTTTGAAGTTATGGGAGGTGCGATCTGTCCGTGTTGATGGTCGAATAATGGTGATGGTAGTTATGCCAAGCCAAGAGTTGCCTAGATATAATATTTTTGTTGATGGATCTTAACATATCAGGTCTGGGGCCCGATTCCACAAGAGTGAGTTTTTGCCTGTGTACACCCTTAAAAAAACTCACATTCACTGCCCGTGTACACACATTGCATCCTCAGGAGCACTTACAGACAGTGCCGGCTGACTAGGACTATCTATCATTCTCTGAAATTGTAAAAAAATCGCGTAAAAGCCATTCAAAAATGAAAAAAAGTTTTAGAGTTTCTTACCATATCAGGGCCTTGAGGTACTGTAAATAGCTCCGGAACTTCTGAGCCGCTTATTGAAGCGGGAACTAAGAGTGCAACTATACGCTCCTCAAATGCACTTAGATGCTTAATTTTTTTCACTCCATTAATCCCGCTTCTTTGGAAAGATGATTTGATCAGAGCTTCCCGCTCTTTAGCATGAAGTCTAAATGTATGTTAAAGTAAAGAAAATATTTCATTACAAATACGAGAATAAAACAATTTGATTAACTTACTTTTGGTCTCTCCAATACTTGCGCCATTGGTGTAGGTCTTTAACCTCTCCTCCAATTGCATTTAAACTAGCGATTAGCATTTGCCATTTTCTCCATATATGTTAGCAAATACTCCTTCTGCTGATATTCACACAATTGAAATGGAAGATGTGCTTGCAGTCATCACAATTAATTTTTGCAGAGCAATTGCGATCTATTTTTTGCTTGCACAATGAACAATTCATCTTAACTTATAGAACACTATTTTTTGCGATGTGTACCCCTCAACAATATCACAATCGATTGTAGCGTGTGCTGTGTGGCTTGTGGCATCATCCTGTTGAAACTACATGTCGTCCAAGTCCATATCTTCCAATTCGGGTCAAAAATAATCGGTGATCATTGCGCGATAACGCTGACCATTCACAGTAACGTGACGATCGTTATCGTCGACGAAAAACTATGGACCAATAACGCCGCCGGCATGCAAACCGCACCAAATAGTTATTTTTTTGTGGATGAAGTGATGATTCATGAAGCACATGTGGATTTTCACCCGATCAATGACGCATATTTTGCTTATTGACGAACCCATTGAGCCAAAAATGAGCCTCGACACTGAAGATGATTTTGCGATGAAGTTCATCGTCTTGGCGCATCTTCTCCAGAACCCAATCGGAGAATGTACGTCGCTTCAAATGGTCCATCGGCTTCAATTCTTGAGTCAGCTTGATCTTGTATGGGTGTAAACCAAGATCCTTACGCAAAATACGCCATAATGTGGTCTGAGCGATGCCCAATTCTTGAGAACGGCGTGGAATTGACTGATTTGGATCGTTTGCTACGGACGCCTGAACAGCAGCGGTAATTTCGACAGTTCGACCAACCCCTTGTCTCACTGACACGGCAACATCACACAACGAATATGTAGACTCAAATTTTTACACTAAACTTGTTATTGTCTGTCTACTAGGGCGAGAATTATGACCGAAACTTGGAGTTAACGCTCTTAAAGTTGCAGTCACCGACTCCGAATTTCGGTAGAAAATTTTTATAATTTACAGACGTTGCTCGTTCCTGTACTTTACCATGATGAAAATGTTGAGTTTACTGAATAAATTGACAGTGACAGTTTGATGATTAGTGAAAGAGTGCGTTCACAAATTAAATTCAAAGTTGTTAAGTCCCTTTGGAAAACCCTTTATATACCATAATGATACTTTATTCGTAAATTTTACTTAGGAAACCAAATGATATTTTTTTTATATAATTAATTTATTTAATTTACGCGTCTAAGGTGGGGGGGGTACCGTTTTACTGTTGACAGGGCGCGGGCGGAAAGGTAGAAGGAGGAGAAAGGAAAATTGTTTTGTAGTGGTTTGAAACTCGGGTGTACATATTTGGTTTCGATATTAGCTCTCCAGGAGTGGGAGTCCGAATAGGAAGGAGAGCTTTTTCTTCACTCACTTCAGTGATTCGAAGGTTATAATTTTTTTTTCGTGTTTTTTGTGCTTGAAACTCTACAACAGCCAAATCTACGTGTCAGTGTTATGCCTTCACACGCAGAATTTTTCTGACTGAGTTCCAATTACACAAATGAAAAACTTGAAAAACTTGTCATGGGTAGAATTCGTACCTTGACCCTCCGAGTGAGAATCGATTGCTAGTACCACTATACCACGGCCACCCCCTTATTATTAAATATTAGACCTAGGATACTTAAATTCTTTACACTTTCTATATTGAGGTTATTAAGTTAAGCCTCTACACGAAGTCTTGCGGCAGATGTGTAAGGTCTAGTGACAATTTGGCTCCAGATGAATCCGACCATTTTAGTATGTCTTTGGCTGCACTTGTTAGTAGTGTTTTAGTTTCTTCCAGATCAGTGTACTTACATAGGATATGTAATATATATATATATATCATCACCGTAAATGCATGCAGTGATCAATTTGCTTGTGTTTACTTATAATTTTACTTACATCATCAAAAGCGATGATGAAAAGTACCACCGATAGTGGGGAGCCTTGAGGAATACCATTAAATAGTGGACAGGTAGAAGAAAACCAATTGTTTGCTCTTACACAAAATTTCCTATTCGTGAGAAAAGATTTGACATAGAGGACAATTTTTGGGCCAATGCCCCATGTTTTAAGTTTATTTAACACCAAATGTATTCCTATCTTATCGAAAGCCTTTTCGAAGTCAAGAGAGAGGATTTTGTAGGCTGGTGACGATAGTGGAAATTAGAGGAAAATGGTCGCTGTTATGGAGATCATCTACAATTTCCCAAGAAGTCCTCGTGTACAATTCGGGTAATCAGCATGTCAAATCTACATGTGTGAAGGTCTTATGGGGTTGAAAAGTGGGTTGGGGAGCCGTCATTAAGAATTAAAAGTATTAGGGGAGCTCCACAGAAAGCTCCAGGAGTTGACGTTACCGACAATCAGTACAGGAGTATAGATCTGGTTGAAACTGGTTTCTAAATCAGACCTGGAAATTACTTGGTCGGGCAAGATGTAAATGCAGACGAAAGTAAAGTTTGGAAGAAGTTGTGTCTTTATAGCTCTTAGGTGTGTTGGGTGTAAAGAGGTGCGGACAGTGTGTCTCTTGAAGAGCTACAATACTAGGTGAACAGAACTCGTCATAATTGTTTCAGACAAAAGTTACAAGGTTCTGAAGGGGACATACTCGTAAGATGGTGACCACGTGTTAGACCTTGAGCCCCATTTCCAAGGTCAAACGAAGGTCACTTTTGATTTTTTAATGGGAACCCCTTTTTTTATTTGACAGATTCGTAATCTGCGTGAAAAATTACAATTCTTTTACATGAAACACTTTTTTCAAAAATGCGTTCTTTTCCCGTCAGAGGAGAGGAATACGACTGAGCAATGAAAATCAGGAATTATCATTTGAAAAATCAAAAGTGACTTTCGTTTGACCTTGAAAATGGGGCTCAAGGTCAAACTCGTGGTCACCATCTTATGTCCCCTTCAGAACCTTGTGACTTTTTGTCCGAAACATTTTTCGCCATATCGCGTATTTTTCGAGTAATTTGGATGTCTCAAGTTAAAAAACTCACCCAGTATAATATTGGAAAGCTCAAATCAAATCCAAGTTTACTTTCAGCTGAAGACTATTCCAAATTAGAAAAAATGTTAACTTATAATGGCAGTTCTGATTTAAGTGGCTCAGAATTTTATCGAGAAATCATCATGTTGTCAAGTTTGATTAATGAAAATGATTCCGCGATAGACATTTTTAATTTTATTCATAACAGAAATATGAAGACTTTCTAAATACTGTTATAGCCATAAGAATAGTTTTAACTTTATCAGCTACTGTAGCATCAGGAGAACGCTCATTTTCCAAATTTAAGATTATAAAAAAATTCTTACGTTCTTCAATGTCCCAGGAACGATTGATATCTTTGGCAACCATATAAATTGAAAAAGAAATTATATCGGAGCTTGATAGTAATTTTCTAGTGGAAGGTTTTGCCATTATAAAGGCCCGTAAGATCATTTTCAAGGCATCATAAGGCAACACTCATTCTAATTTTAAACTTTCTTGCCTATGGAAATACCTAACTTTACTTCTGTAGTTTATATTTTTTTGTGACTTCTTTAAAGAAACCTTATTCTTGTAAAATGTACGTAATTTAAATTTAGCTTTAAACTTTTTCATCTTTTTTCTTTTACTGGGCAATAACTTTTTACCAAAAAAACACGCAAGTGCTATAATATGTGTGTATGGTTTATGGTTTATTGTATGGTGTATGGTTGCGTGAACATATTTAATTTATATTTATTAGTTCCTAACAATTTTTTTCGTTGTTGATTTTTTTGGTTATTTTTAATGCATGCAATGTTTAACAAGTAAACCTTATCTGACCTTTTTTAAATTGTATTTATATGTATAGGCCTACTGGGAAACCTCAAAAAACAAAAATCCCATTGGTATTCTACCTCCTTGGGTGATGTGGAAACGTATATATACATAATTAAATATTTTCGATTTTGCGATCGTTTTAAAATTTACTCATATTGTTTAAATCTACATTTTTAAGGGGCGCTATTATTATTCTGCGCCGGGCGCCAAAATTCATCGAACTGGCCTTGATTGTAAATGGGTTTGTTTGGTGATATTAAGTGTTGGGTTAGCAGTTAGCAGAGGGGGTGAGGTAAATTTAACTGTGACGGGCAGAGTAGGGCAGTTAGTTTTTTGTGACATTAGTTGTGGGGTTAATACGTGTCAGATGCGCTGAGGCTATTTTTTTGCTATGTGAGTGAAGAAAATGTTTGACTGTGATTGTGTTTTTTTGATTGCTGGTAGACATTGGTGTGATGATTGTGGAGGTGACGTTGGAGGGCCGTTTTCCAAATCCATGGAAGATATTGGTGTGTGTGGAAGAAATGACAGTGAATTCCCGTGTTTGGGGATAATGGTTTGAAGTGTGTCTTTTACTAAAATAGTTGATGTATTCGTTTTTGAATTACCTGCAACTTTTGAGTAGGTTGATGATCGGGAGGCGGTGGGATTTTGTTTTTTTGTAAATTAAACTAGCCTCAGCCATGCTGCATTTTCTAGTGATTTTTATTTTGAGAATATGCTTAGCACATGAAGTTCGTGTGCATTTTTCGGAGGCGTAAGGTGGAAGATTGCAATTAACACATGACGGATTACTCCTGCACCGTTTGGCGGTATGACCCAGGAGCTGGCAGTTTTGACAGCGCATAGAGTTGGGAAAATACTCAGTTACTTGGAAATTGTACCATCCGATATTGACTGTGCTTGGTGGTCGGAAATGGTCAAAGGTGAAGAGAATTAGTCCAGTTGTGCGTTAATTCCAATCCTGAATTTTCTTAAATTTATAAACGTCCACACCTTGTGATTTCATTTCTTCAATGATCTCGGTTTCAGGAACATTGGTAAGGCATGGAGCATAAACCATTCCTTTCGACGAGTTTAATTGAGTGTGTAGGGTAACTGATATAGGGCATATAGAAGTCAGCAATTTTTTTGGTTTTAACCAGGATGAGTAGGCTAGCATCGCGTAGTTGCGTGATTTGCTCGTAGGCTGTACTTATACCGCCAATTGCTATTTTAAGCAAGAAAACGCTAAAAAATGTCAGTGGGTTTTCGGCATCAGTTGAAGAAATAAGTATAAATTTTGGATTATCCAAGAAAGGATGGGTCGAAAAAAATTCACTGTACTTAAAGACGAAGAATTGGGTTTTTTCCTCTTTTTGTTTTTATAATCAGGGGGTGGTTCTGTTAACAGATCACTAAAACAATTTGTAGTTGTTTAACTCACTGGCGAAATGAAAATAAATTGAAAAATCGTTTGATCGGTGTAGTGAACAGATTCACACTCAGAGAGAAGAAAAAGAAAAGAAAAAAAAAATCAGAGAAAAACACAATCAGCAAAGAGACTTTACCGGGTCGAGTGTTAGTCGGTGACTGTTTGGAAACATAACAATGCGGCAATGGCAAGTTTAGAATCAAAGACTTTTACAGAGCTACTTACACATTAAAGTGAGAGAAATTTCTTGAATCGTTTCAATTTGGTATCATCAAATGTCCAATTATATTATTCAATGGCTTAACAAATTTATCACGGCTTGTGATATTTGGTTTTTGCAGAAATTATTGTAAATCAAATTAGAATTTGATACGATTTTTCGCTATTCTGTCGAATTGATCTCCACGTGCATTTGCTGCTTTCATAATATTGTCAGTACCAAATCGATATACTTATGACGAGGTGATGCGGTGACGAAAACAGCGTGCCGCCCAGAACAAAATCAGAAAAAGCAAAAAACAAAACCACCGCGCGAGTTAAATTTCACGTTGGGCCGTGAAAAAAGGCAATCTTTAAATTTTTGCATTTTTGCAAGGTCAACGGGAGCGTTCGTTTATTATATTATGCTATTATCTAATTTATAAAACTATGAAGTAACTTAGCCTATGCTATGCTATGCTCAACAATCGCTATAAACGAAGTATTGGTCACTTGCCCATTATTGGCAGATCACTTTTATATCGTTGAGTCAGCCGTATTTATTTGCTTGTTATCTTCTGATGTTGGAATAAATGCTTGCGACCCCTTTCTCGGAGGTTTGGGTGGATTTACCACGAGTTGCGGAATTGCTTATGTTACTCCTTGGTTTGCGTAAGAATTCTCCTGAATTTTATTTTCAGTTATTTTTACATTATACGATTTATTACAGTAATGGGTAAAAAGAATGTTAAAATAATTAAAATTATTACAATGTTTAAGCTTAAACCATAAGCTATGTATATTTCTGTGTAGTTTTAATTCTTTTGTTTCTTCAATATATTTAAAATTACTAATGCAAAAGTGGTATTAATGGTACTATCGGAATAAAAGTATCTTGGAATGTTTTATGTTTATTTTCGAATGACTCATTAAGAAAAGTTATTTGACATTTGTAAAAATTATGAAGGTAGTTTTTATTAAGTACAGTTTTCCGTTGTCACAATTTTGCTTATGTATATTTTTATTAGTATTTTTAATTACAGTGGTTGTCTCATGTATACGATAAATTTGAGTCTCATTATTATATCTTAATTTACACTTTTTGTTACAATACAGTGTTTACTTAGTTTAATGTAACATCGGGTTGATAAATGTAAGTCTTATTTTCTATTTTTACAATACAGGGTGTCCCCTAAGGATTTGAGAAAGGCTTACTTTGGTTGAAAAGTGGGTTGGGGAGCCGTCATTAAGAATTAAAAGTATTAGGGGAGCTCCACAGAAAGCTCCAGGAGTTGACGTTACCGACAATCAGTACAGGAGTATAGATCTGGTTGAAACTGGTTTCTAAATCAGACCTGGAAATTACTTGGTCGGGCAAGATGTAAATGCAGACGAAAGTAAAGTTTGGAAGAAGTTGTGTCTTTATAGCTCTTAGGTGTGTTGGGTGTAAAGAGGTGCGGACAGTGTGTCTCTTGAAGAGCTACAATACTAGGTGAACAGAACTCGTCATAATTGTTTCAGACAAAAGTTACAAGGTTCTGAAGGGGACATACTCGTAAGATGGTGACCACGTGTTAGACCTTGAGCCCCATTTCCAAGGTCAAACGAAGGTCACTTTTGATTTTTTAATGGGAACCCCTTTTTTTATTTGACAGATTCGTAATCTGCGTGAAAAATTACAATTCTTTTACATGAAACACTTTTTTCAAAAATGCGTTCTTTTCCCGTCAGAGGAGAGGAATACGACTGAGCAATGAAAATCAGGAATTATCATTTGAAAAATCAAAAGTGACTTTCGTTTGACCTTGAAAATGGGGCTCAAGGTCAAACTCGTGGTCACCATCTTATGTCCCCTTCAGAACCTTGTGACTTTTTGTCCGAAACATTTTTCGCCATATCGCGTATTTTTCGAGTAATTTGGATGTCTCAAGTTAAAAAACTCACCCAGTATAATATTGGAAAGCTCAAATCAAATCCAAGTTTACTTTCAGCTGAAGACTATTCCAAATTAGAAAAAATGTTAACTTATAATGGCAGTTCTGATTTAAGTGGCTCAGAATTTTATCGAGAAATCATCATGTTGTCAAGTTTGATTAATGAAAATGATTCCGCGATAGACATTTTTAATTTTATTCATAACAGAAATATGAAGACTTTCTAAATACTGTTATAGCCATAAGAATAGTTTTAACTTTATCAGCTACTGTAGCATCAGGAGAACGCTCATTTTCCAAATTTAAGATTATAAAAAAATTCTTACGTTCTTCAATGTCCCAGGAACGATTGATATCTTTGGCAACCATATAAATTGAAAAAGAAATTATATCGGAGCTTGATAGTAATTTTCTAGTGGAAGGTTTTGCCATTATAAAGGCCCGTAAGATCATTTTCAAGGCATCATAAGGCAACACTCATTCTAATTTTAAACTTTCTTGCCTATGGAAATACCTAACTTTACTTCTGTAGTTTATATTTTTTTGTGACTTCTTTAAAGAAACCTTATTCTTGTAAAATGTACGTAATTTAAATTTAGCTTTAAACTTTTTCATCTTTTTTCTTTTACTGGGCAATAACTTTTTACCAAAAAAACACGCAAGTGCTATAATATGTGTGTATGGTTTATTATATATTAAATAGTTGCGTGAACATATTTAATTTATATTTATTAGTTCCTAACAATTTTTTTCGTTGTTGATTTTTTTGGTTATTTTTAATGCATGCAATGTTTAACAAGTAAACCTTATCTGACCTTTTTTAAATTGTATTTATATGTATAGGCCTACTGGGAAACCTCAAAAAACAAAAATCCCATTGGTATTCTACCTCCTTGGGTGATGTGGAAACGTATATATACATAATTAAATATTTTCGATTTTGCGATCGTTTTAAAATTTACTCATATTGTTTAAATCTACATTTTTAAGGGGCGCTATTATTATTCTGCGCCGGGCGCCAAAATTCATCGAACTGGCCTTGATTGTAAATGGGTTTGTTTGGTGATATTAAGTGTTGGGTTAGCAGTAGCAGTTAGCAGAGGGGGTGAGGTAAATTTAACTGTGACGGGCAGAGTAGGGCAGTTAGTTTTTTGTGACATTAGTTGTGGGGTTAATACGTGTCAGATGCGCTGAGGCTATTTTTTTGCTATGTGAGTGAAGAAAATGTTTGACTGTGATTGTGTTTTTTTGATTGCTGGTAGACATTGGTGTGATGATTGTGGAGGTGACGTTGGAGGGCCGTTTTCCAAATCCATGGAAGATATTGGTGTGTGTGGAAGAAATGACAGTGAATTCCCGTGTTTGGGGATAATGGTTTGAAGTGTGTCTTTTACTAAAATAGTTGATGTATTCGTTTTTGAATTACCTGCAACTTTTGAGTAGGTTGATGATCGGGAGGCGGTGGGATTTTGTTTTTTTGTAAATTAAACTAGCCTCAGCCATGCTGCATTTTCTAGTGATTTTTATTTTGAGAATATGCTTAGCACATGAAGTTCGTGTGCATTTTTCGGAGGCGTAAGGTGGAAGATTGCAATTAACACATGACGGATTACTCCTGCACCGTTTGGCGGTATGACCCAGGAGCTGGCAGTTTTGACAGCGCATAGAGTTGGGAAAATACTCAGTTACTTGGAAATTGTACCATCCGATATTGACTGTGCTTGGTGGTCGGAAATGGTCAAAGGTGAAGAGAATTAGTCCAGTTGTGCGTTAATTCCAATCCTGAATTTTCTTAAATTTATAAACGTCCACACCTTGTGATTTCATTTCTTCAATGATCTCGGTTTCAGGAACATTGGTAAGGCATGGAGCATAAACCATTCCTTTCGACGAGTTTAATTGAGTGTGTAGGGTAACTGATATAGGGCATATAGAAGTCAGCAATTTTTTTGGTTTTAACCAGGATGAGTAGGCTAGCATCGCGTAGTTGCGTGATTTGCTCGTAGGCTGTACTTATACCGCCAATTGCTATTTTAAGCAAGAAAACGCTAAAAAATGTCAGTGGGTTTTCGGCATCAGTTGAAGAAATAAGTATAAATTTTGGATTATCCAAGAAAGGATGGGTCGAAAAAAATTCACTGTACTTAAAGACGAAGAATTGGGTTTTTTCCTCTTTTTGTTTTTATAATCAGGGGGTGGTTCTGTTAACAGATCACTAAAACAATTTGTAGTTGTTTAACTCACTGGCGAAATGAAAATAAATTGAAAAATCGTTTGATCGGTGTAGTGAACAGATTCACACTCAGAGAGAAGAAAAAGAAAAGAAAAAAAAAATCAGAGAAAAACACAATCAGCAAAGAGACTTTACCGGGTCGAGTGTTAGTCGGTGACTGTTTGGAAACATAACAATGCGGCAATGGCAAGTTTAGAATCAAAGACTTTTACAGAGCTACATACACATTAAAGTGAGAGAAATTTCTTGAATCGTTTCAATTTGGTATCATCAAATGTCCAATTATATTATTCAATGGCTTAACAAATTTATCACGGCTTGTGATATTTGGTTTTTGCAGAAATTATTGTAAATCAAATTAGAATTTGATACGATTTTTCGCTATTCTGTCGAATTGATCTCCACGTGCATTTGCTGCTTTCATAATATTGTCAGTACCAAATCGATATACTTATGACGAGGTGATGCGGTGACGAAAACAGCGTGCCGCCCAGAACAAAATCAGAAAAAGCAAAAAACAAAACCACCGCGCGAGTTAAATTTCACGTTGGGCCGTGAAAAAAGGCAATCTTTAAATTTTTGCATTTTTGCAAGGTCAACGGGAGCGTTCGTTTATTATATTATGCTATTATCTAATTTATAAAACTATGAAGTAACTTAGCCTATGCTATGCTATGCTCAACAATCGCTATAAACGAAGTATTGGTCACTTGCCCATTATTGGCAGATCACTTTTATATCGTTGAGTCAGCCGTATTTATTTGCTTGTTATCTTCTGATGTTGGAATAAATGCTTGCGACCCCTTTCTCGGAGGTTTGGGTGGATTTACCACGAGTTGCGGAATTGCTTATGTTACTCCTTGGTTTGCGTAAGAATTCTCCTGAATTTTATTTTCAGTTATTTTTACATTATACGATTTATTACAGTAATGGGTAAAAAGAATGTTAAAATAATTAAAATTATTACAATGTTTAAGCTTAAACCATAAGCTATGTATATTTCTGTGTAGTTTTAATTCTTTTGTTTCTTCAATATATTTAAAATTACTAATGCAAAAGTGGTATTAATGGTACTATCGGAATAAAAGTATCTTGGAATGTTTTATGTTTATTTTCGAATGACTCATTAAGAAAAGTTATTTGACATTTGTAAAAATTATGAAGGTAGTTTTTATTAAGTACAGTTTTCCGTTGTCACAATTTTGCTTATGTATATTTTTATTAGTATTTTTAATTACAGTGGTTGTCTCATGTATACGATAAATTTGAGTCTCATTATTATATCTTAATTTACACTTTTTGTTACAATACAGTGTTTACTTAGTTTAATGTAACATCGGGTTGATAAATGTAAGTCTTATTTTCTATTTTTACAATACAGGGTGTCCCCTAAGGATTTGAGAAAGGCTTACTTTGGCGTACTCTGACACATGTTAACTAAAATGGTCTGTTAATACTAATGGTAGAAACTTCGTTAGGACTTCATTTTTTGAAGAAATACCAGCCTTTGTATCTGTGTTTAAATAAAGTTCATATCCTATTTGAGTCTTCAGATATCCTTCAGATAGCCTGTTCCATTTTTCTTGCCGATGCTAATTTTTGATTTTGAGGTCACTTTTGTCCAGAAAATGCGTAATAAACATAACGTTTTACTATTTTTAAATGTATTTACTATATTTAAATAAAAAAAAAAAACAACAACAAGTTTTCAGAAAAATTCTTAGATTTTATAATACTTGGGAAAACTTGCAGCAGGCAAAAGAAAAGAATTTATGATTTTTTACCACGTTTCTAACAATAGTTGACTATAAGAGTGGTTTTCCAAGAATTAATAGTTTTCCCATAGCTTTGCATAGCTACTAAAAAGTCTTAACTTGTGCTCGTTTATCTGACTTTCCCTCGTTTCCTTTCAGTGATTTTTTTTTATTTTTAAAATCCAGTTATGAGGATAGAAAGGTCACTAAATGAAGTATAAAATCCAGTGGTTACTTTATTTTACTATAACATTTTTAAACTGAATAATGACATTCGAAGTAGTACATACCTCAAGGTTACTCACATTTTCAAAAACCCATATTTTGTGAACCAGGGCTGCCACTGTAAAAATATGTTGAGCCTGTGTCGAGGATATGCACACCTATATGCATTGCTTCACGTGCAATGCCCCATATATATATAGAAACTTTCAAGCTACCTTCAAACAATTTTAACTAATTTAAACTGTCTTAATTCTAGTGTGTATGTGTGATTTCTTACGGAAATTTTTATCCAATTTTTTTAAATTTTTTTAAATTTTTTTATTTTTTAATTTTTGTACCCAATATTACATAAACTACGAGTATGAAAGCCGTTTGTGTCTTAACTTTGTGCTCTTATGAGGTTGTCCCTGTTTAGAAGGGGTTGTCTGATACGAAAGAATTTCCTCCCGTTCAGCAAGCATCTAAGATTCCTGGTGCTGCCAAGCAACATCCCTCAAATCACGATTCCTTACCGCACTATTGAACCGGGAACATAAAAACCGATTAATTTTTTTTAACATTCAAATTTGTTTTTTTGGGGTTAGAAAAAATAATTGGTGTATTTTCCAGAATAAGCGAAAAAACCAAATTATAGAAGAAATCTACAGAAAACGTACTTTTAAACTAATATTTGGTTGCATGTCCTTTAGGGTGTCCTCTGCAAATGCTTTTCTTTTTTTCTGACACAAATGGCGTCTTCCTAGCAGATCGAGAACGCATCTGTTTCAAACAGTTCTTGTCGTTACTGTTAGATTTAGTATCTGCTCAATTTCTGAAGAAATAAAGAAAGGGTTATATTTAGCCATTCGCACTATTTGTCGGTCTAGAGTATCAGACGTTTTCTTCTCGATTTTTTTTTATTTAGTACATTTACTGATAAATCTGATAGATTACCTTTCAGACGTTTATACTTGCAATTTAAAAAATATATTTTTTCTTTAGGGAAAGCCAAACTGTCTAGAAGGGTTAACATTTCTTGTAACTGGAGTTCTTGAATCGATTGAGAGAGAGGAGGCTCATTCAATAATAAAAGAATTGGGTGCAAAAGTAGTTACAACTGTAGGCAAACGTTTAAATTATTTAGTCGTTGGTGAAGAAGCTGGACCAAAGAAACTTGCCGATGCTGAACAGTTTGGTATTCCTTGTCTAAATGTCGATGAGTTTTTTGATCTTATAAGAGAAAGATCAAACATAAAAACAATCGGCTTATCACGTAAATATCAAAGCCCTCATAAAACACCTGTGAATTCTAAGCAAAATGAAATTCAGTTTGCAAAGACTGAAATGAAACAAGAAGAAAAAGACAAATCTGTATTTAAAAATAAAAAACTGGGTTCCGAGAACGAATTAATTAACAGTAAAAACAAACAAACAGAACAAAATGATATCGCATGGACAGAAAAATACAAACCAACGTGCGTGAAGCAAATTATTGGTCAACAAGGTACAACCAGCAATTGTTACAAGTAAGTAAAAATTATTTTATGCTATATTTAAATAAATACAGAGGATGTTCAAAATATTAGGAACACTTTCAAAAATTTAATTAAAAATATGAAAACAATGCCACGAATTCGTGCGTTAAAAAAAGTTAAGAGAGGTGTGACAAAATATCAAATGGAAAAAATTGTTGCCTCGATAAATAATAAATAAATGTGATAAATTTTAAAATTGTAAAGTTGAATTTTTTATTTTATGCTGCAAAATCAAAAAATAAACAAAAAATATGTGAAAAAAATGCAGTGGTCCTAATATTTTGAACACCCTCTGTATAATACATAATGTGATTATTAAGTTTCCACAATTAAAGCGGAACCGAAATTAATTCCATTCTATTCTATAAAAAAAAAAACATTCGAGTACTTCTTTCGGTTGTCAAGCCATTTTCTATCCGATATTGATTTCAATCTAGTAATCCTTGTTTTTAATTTCTTGGTTTGCATATTCCTTGTCAACTGTCAACAACATAGATCCTCTCAACACCAGCAATAGGTCTGTTTCAGTACTCCAAATTTATACAAAAACCTGTTCCCGCGAAAAAAATGTGTTTTGTAAAATAGAATGCATTTGAGTGAGTAATTCATTTCCCCACACTGTCAATTGTAAAAATCGTCACATCAATTAAATGTTAAAAGAACTGTAAAAGTCGTAAAAGTTTATTTAATATGTTAATAGTTATTTAATTATGCACATTAACTCAAAAGATGACTTGGACATAGACAAGAGGATAAAAAGGAGTTTCATATAGAAGCGAATTGTTCGCCTGATCCAATAAAACTCATTAAACGCATATTGCATCAATAAAAGAGTAATAATAACGAATCTAAAAATCTCCCTCATGCTTACAATTTTAGAACAATTTGTTTCTTTTGACGAAAACGTGTTCCCGCAAGATTTGGGGTTTAAGGGAGCATTTATTCATACTCCTCAAACAAAAGCCATGATTTCTTTTTATGTTTTCGTTACGAAAAAAATATATATACTCGGAATTTCAAGATGATTCTATGTGCGTCTGCATGTGCTGAGTGTATACTCGTAATCTACGTTGCCATCGTCTCTTTTACCTACCAATTCATCGCACGACATATGTATGGCTCTAACGAACCAATCTCCCGTATGCTGCTAAGGTAAACTCCAACCTTTCCGTTTTCGATTTTAATTGCAGCACTCTCTCCCTCAAATCCGATCTCCTTCACCATCCCTAGCCTTAAGCCCTAGTGATAAGTCCTAGTTTTCTTTTAGTTGTTAAGTCCTAGTTTTTAAGCTTGTATTAAGCCAAATAAATGGGGGCATTAGCCCCCACCAAAATTAAAATTAAATAAATTTCAAGTGAATCGAGATATGATGGAGGAAAATTTGAAAAACACAGTTTTGAGAGAAATGCGCTTAAAGTTTCAAGTACGGTTAAAACTATGAAAATCTTAACTTAATATCAATCTGCGATGCGAAGTTTGACCGAACAAGTGACCATAAAAATTTCCTTCTATACTAGTCTAAACTTGTCTATACTTGTATAAGTGCACGTTTGTATAGAAGGGTCTCAGGTATCATGCCGAGACGTCACAATAGACCCGGCCTCCTACTACTCAACTCAGCGCTCCGAACATCTGTTTTATCTTTATTACGACTTAAAATTTTAAAAAATCACTTTAGCATCATATTCTACACAATGTTAAGGAATCAATTAAAGCAAAAAAATCGGTTTTTCCAACCCAATCACACGGGATTGAATTCCAAAACTCACTGTGAAAGAAAATATTAAACCTGAAAAGGTTTAGGGCGATCACAAATGAGTAAAGTTTTGCCGATCTTACTTTGCGAGCTCAACAGCTTGCAGCGACCCATGGTCTGTTGCTGCTCGCACGACTCCGCCATGATCTTATTTATGCAGCGCATTCATAAACTTGAGCAGGAAAAAATGTTTGTGGGTTTTATCATTCATAGAATTCAACAAACTTTCTTTCATCAACCCTGAAAAGAATGATTGTTTGTAATTAGTTTACTAGAGTAAAAGAAAACGGTATTTTGGTAAATCTACGACTGACTTGATTTTGTCATACGTCAAACGATAGAGGTAGGAAAAAAGCTTTTCCCAAGAACCATAAAATTTGTGGGTTTTACTGCAAACTTATTGATGATTTTTTTTATTATTATTGTTACGTTCACAAGAAAAAATAGTTAAACGTTATGTTTATTACGCATTTTCTGGAGAAAAGCGAGCTCAAATTCAAAAATTAGCATGTGCAAGAAAAATGGAACAGGTTTAGAAATTGGATATCTGAAGACCCTAACAAGATATCAACTTTATTTAAATGCAGTTACAAAGGGTAGTACTTCTTCTAAAAATAAAGTCATCGACGAAGTTTATGCCATTAGTATTAACTGAACAATTTCCGTTAACATGCGTCAGGGTATACCAAAGTAAACTTTTCCTTAAATTCTCGATAAGTGGTGTCAGTATTAGAGGTAGACCCTTTCTGTAGAACGAGTTTTTTCTTAGAATATACCCAGGAATCATTCCCCAAATTATCTTTGACGAATTAGAGGACACCCTGTATAAAGATAACATCTTTCTGTTTAAGATTTTCTATATCTTGGTTATACCAATCGGCGAATTAGTTATTCGCTGCGACCGTGTTTTATTTGTATTTTGGTTTGATTAACTTATTTTTGTGTTTATTTGTATTATTATTTATTTTTTATTGTAACTTGCTACACCTCCTGTTTGTTTATGTGTAAGTTTGACCGTTGATACCTGTGTATGTATGTGTTTCACGCACAAAATTATTTTTCTTGTAGATGATTTTACACTATTTTTTTTTCTGCAAACGTGCAGGCGATCATACATTTTATAATCAACCAAAAGAACTATTAGCTTTTCCTTCCTAAGGTTGGTTTCATCTAACAACAGAAAACCCAAATCATTTTCGGAAGCAGCACCTCCAGTCAACTTAAAATAGCCAGTTATACCTTGCATACACTTAATTCCGGATAAATAAGTTACCGAGAATCAAATGCTTTACCCCTGGGCATCGAAATAACCGCTATATTGAGACAATTTTTTAATTAATTATTTAATTAGTTACAATATATTTATAATTACTTATAATTATTATAATTAATTATAATTATAATAAAGTACTTTCGTTTTACAATTACTAATGATAATTAATACGTATGTACATAGAGATAAGTGTTACGGTCGAGGATTTGAAGGAGAGGAATAGTACTGGAAATCTCGTTGGGACACTTATAGGAGAAATAGCGATATTGCCTTTGTACCTGCCTGTGCAACCGATTTTAATTGTAAGACTGCCTTGCGCTGGGATTTCCATTTTACCACCTAGACAGTCCATATGCAATGTTGAATTTTTAAATATTTTGAAAATCCACGTGTTGTTTTGAAAAATGGTATACTCTTAGTCTCTTCGTACTGACAGTCTGCAAGGCTGCTTTTAAGAAGTGCTGAAAGCTCGGAAGTTTTATCCAATGCATGCTGTCATGGTGTTTTTATTTTACAGATGAAGTGTTTGTCTAAACTTCTTGTACACCTGTTCAGTTGCTGTTGGGAAATGAGAAAGTAGGAGTTAAGCCAAAAGTTGTAAACTATAAACTCATTCTTTAATTTGGCTTTGACGACTCTTCCTGCATACTCATTAGGAACCACTATCATTTTAAAAACTTCCGATGATTCACTGTCCATCAATGGTATTTCTGCTTTGATTACCAGCTTGTTGTCAATGATAAGACCTCTTGCCTCCATAAGATTGTATACATCACGTAATTGATTGCCGCTGTGCTGGCCAGGAATTTGAAGCTATGCAGGTAATTAATTTTTTACTTAGTTGCGTGAGAGTCAAAATACTTCCATGATTCAAGTCTATTAGCAACTCAATTATGGAATTTTGTATGCTTTCAAAACCATAAGAATGGTTATTTGTGTTGCCAACATTTGAAACTGAATAGCCATTTTATGTCGATTAATGCTTTTTTTTATTACCTCTGAATGATATTTGTTTGTCTGAGTTCTTATGTTTATAAATTGCCCATTATCGTCGTAATAATGTTTGCTGTAAAATTAATTACAGAAACGTGCGCCTTGAGTCTGTCCATAATGTGTCTCTGGTTGTTGAGGAGGTCATCAGCATCCATTAAACCAAATAGCAGATTGTAAATGGAACCAATACATTCTATAGGTGCTGGGTTATTGCTTCATAGCGCTTTCTAAGTGTGTAAGATGATTTTTCGTGGCGATGACTTTGTCGTGTATAGCCATTACAAAACCTTCAGTCTCAGAGAATAGCTTGCCCTGCGAAAGCCATAAGTTTGAGGCTCGTTGATCAATATGGTCCATTGCAAGATCATGCGGATGTCCTCCGTGTATGGGTTTTGACTTCCACGCTGTGATAAGCTCATCCGAGGTTTTGACGTTGTCAGCTAAAGGAAAAGTATCTGACTTTAGATGCAAAGGAGTAAAACCATCATCAACTAGCACAGTCGCTTTAAGTAGTGGCGACAGGCTGCTCTGGAAGTACCTTCGTAGATTAAGATTCTGCTGGTGGTGCATTTGGTTGATGCCGACTATTCCCCTATCACCAGCAGTGCGGGGAAGCGTTGTTCTTTCTATTGCACTGCGTGGATGTTCCCTATGTCAGTTGATGACCACTTAATTACTCCAAATGAATACGTTAATAGAGGTATGGCCCAGCTATTGACAGGCTTGCATTTGTTTCCTCCATTAAGATTTGATTTTAAGATATCCCTTAGCCGTGTTTTAAATTGTGTTGTTAGGCTTCGTTTAAGGAAACCATGATTAATACCTTTCAGTTGAAGGAAACCTAATTACGCGCTATACCTAAAACTGTATCTGAAAAAAAAAAACCTGCCTAGTGTATTTGGATGACGTTATCGTCATAGGCTGTGTTTGAGAGGCTGCGAAGTGCTCATCTAAAGCTCAACCCAAAAAAATGTGCCTTGTTCCGTCCGGAAGTAAAATATCTGGGTCACATTATATCAGCGGAAGGAATAAGGATGGATCATGGCAAAATCGAAGCCGTGAAAAGTTGGCCTGTCCCAAAAGATAGATACCAACTGAGAACCTCCTTGGGCTCGCCACGTACTACAGAAGGTTCGTAAACGATTTTGCTGGTATTGCAGGGAACCTGCATCAACTTACAGGAAAAGGCCGACAGTTCAGGTGGTTTGGAGAATGTGCAAAAGCATTTCAAAAGCTGAAGCGACAGCTGTCCAATGCCCCCATCTTGGGTTACCCCACGCCCGGAAGAATGTTCATCGTGGATCAATGTTGGGGTCGGAGCTGTGATCTCCCAAGTTCATGATGGTCAAGAGAAAGTGGTCGCATATTACAGCGGTGTCCAGGCCGGCGCGAGCTTCTGGCTTTAATTCTGGTTACGAAGCATTTCCATTAGTACCTCTACGGACAAAAGTTCATTCTCCGGACAGACCATGCGGCTCTGAAATGGCTACTCCAATTTAAGAACCCTGAAGGCCAAGTTGCAAGATGGATCGAGCAGTTGGAGGGCTACGACTTTGAAGTGCAACACCGCAAGGGAAAACTCCACTCAAATGCTGATGCTCTCTCTCGACGAGCGTGCAGAGTAATATGCGAACACTGCAACCGTAAAGAAGCGAAAAAGGCCACTATCCAAATGATCAGGATTGAACCAATAGCGGGTTGGAGTATAGACGAAATCCGTTTCTCCCAACAGACAGACAATGACATCTAACCAATATTGGTCTGGAAGGAACACGAGGAAAGACCAAGCTGGCAGCTGATATCAGATCGGAGCCAAACTCTGAAGGCATACTGGACACACAGTGGGACTCGCTTTGTGTACAAGATGGATTGCTGAAGAGAAAATGGGAAAGTGCAGATGGGACAACATCTCGTATGCAACTAATCGTGCCACGGTCCAGAGTCAGCCAAGTACTCTATGAAATACATGATGGAATCTCAGGAGGCCATTTGGGAATAAACAAAACATTGGAAAAGATAAGGGAACGTTTCTATTGGCCAGCGCTAAACAAGATGTCGAGAATTGGTGCAAAAATTGCATAAGGTGTGCGGCTACCAAGCGTCCAAAAATAAAGTCACGTGGACAAATGCAACATTACAATGTCGGAGCAACATTCGAACGAATAGCCGTCGACATCGCTTGGTCGTTTCCCGAAACCTTTAATGGTAACCGATACACCCTGGTGGTCATGGAAGTGTTTGCCATCCCGAATCAAGAGGCTAAGACCGCAGCCGAACAGATAGTCAACAACTGGGTGAGCAGATTTGGGGTCCCAATGGAACTACACTCTGATCAAGGGCGAAACTTTGAATCAGAAGCCTTCCAGAAAGTATGTCAATAATTGGGAATAAGGAAGACAAGGACAACTCCACTATACCCTCAATCTGATGGAATGGTCGAGCGATTCAATCGTACCTTGAATGAGCATCTATCTAAGGTCGTCAGCAACTGCCAGCGGGATTGGGATCGACACATACCCCTCTTCTTAATGGCCTACCGAAACGCAGTCCATAGTTCAACAGGACACACACCATCCGAGATCTTCATTTTCTCCATCAATAAACCTCTGCATGAAAACGTGTGAAGTCCATTGATATTACAGGCAATCAAGACATTTCTTTTGTGTGAATTAAAGATCAACCGAAATGTCGATGAATACAATTGGTTTTGAAAAATTGGGCGTTCGTGAAAATTATACGGTGTGGAAACGTCACATGAAAAGCTATTTAGTCGTAAAAGGCTTGTGGAAATACACGCAACAAGACTTAACTGCCTCATCGTCTAGTGCTGATCAGGAATCAGATTTTAAATGCGTTATCAGAAATCATACTCTGGATTGAACCAGGTACATTTTCACATATTGACGGGATTGAAAAGGCTAGGGGTGCTTGGGAGACGCTTGAAAGAAGTCTTTCTGATTCTGGTCTAAGTAGAAAAGTAGCATTATTAAAACAGTTAACCCATACAACCCTAACTGATTTCGGATCAATGGAAGAATATGTTAGTGAAATGCTTCACCATCCTAGCGTGTGAAAAATGCCGATTTAGTATTACAGGAAAACATTGTTTCATCATTGTTGACCGGACTGCCAACCGAATATGATTCATTTGTAATGACAATAGAAAATACGCAAAAAACATTGTCAGTGGACTACGTGAAAACAACCTTGCTGCAAGAAGCAAGATTAGACCCAATGTGATATTGCAATGTTTGCTAAAAATAAGAAATTTCCTTGCCACAATTGCCCAGAAAAATAAAAAATAAAAAGAAATCGCTGAAAACAAATCAACTAAAAGTGTGTTATTTTGCTTCCCTTTACGTTAATAGCGGCAAAGAATCATCTTCTTGGTACATGGACTCTGGTGCTACTGCACACATGACGTGAAGTCTCCTTTAGTAAACAAAAAAACAAATATCAGGCAAAGAAGTTATTGTGGCAGACGATAGTGAACTGTGTCGGTGAGTTGAAATTGTCATTAAAAAACGGTAGATCATTAAAAAACTTTCAGTTGGTCAAATGGCCACAAACGGAAATAAAATTGTGTTTAAAAATGATTTTTGCAATATATAAAATAAAAACCGTTAACAAATAGGAACGGCTTCGCTCGTTGATAGACTTTATCGCTTGAATGGTCAAATTGAAACGAATGACAATGGAAAAAAAGAAATAGCCATGTTTTAAGACGAAAATACGAGTAATGAAATTTGGCACAGATGGTTAGGGCGTATTTGTGATTATAATCTAACAAATGTAAGAAATTTATCGACGAAAAAAAAATTTCTAACAACTTAAATATTAAATGTGAAATTTGTGTAAAGGGAAAACAAACACAAGCATCATTCAAGGAAGTGGGAAAGCGTGCAAAAAACGTGTTAGATTTATAGTACACTCGGATGTTTGTGGGACGCTTGAAGTTCCATCTCACTCTGGTGCGCGTTACATTTTGACATTTGTTGACGATTTTATCCGAAAAGTGTTTGCGATTCCAATCAAAGCTAAATCACAAGTGTTTGATGAATTCAAAAAAAATTAAATCATTCGTCGAAAATCAACTTTCAAGAAAAATCTAATGTTTTTCGTACTGACAACGGCACAGAATATTGTGGTAGTGACTTTGAAAACTTTTTAATTTCCAATGGAATCAAGCATGAAAAAACGGCGCCGTACACCCCAGAAAAAGAAATAAATCAAAGCCTCATAGAACGAATGCGATGCATGCTGATCGACTCTGGTACAAACGCTTTAATTTTAATACGAGAAAAATCGTCGTCAGCAAGGATGTTATTTTCTTCTAAAACAAAAGGAAGGTAAATGAATTTATTTTCAACAAAACTAAATCTTCTTTGTCTTTAACAGTACTACCGCAAGATGAGTCCTCTAATCAAGAAGATTCACAATTCACAATGCCGATTCCAGAGGAGATAGTGAGACTGAATCAAGCATTGTAGAATATGGCAACAACCAAACAGCTGAGGTACCAGCTGAAACTAACAGTGATGAATATGTTCCTGCTCATGAAGTGTTGGAGCTGCCAGGGGAAGTGTATGAAGATACACTGACCGACCTGTCTGAATATCAACCGGATGAAAGTACTGAAGTACTGAATCGATCTGGTCGATATCCCTAAAGAAAAAAGACCTATTAGCAACAAATGTGTCTTTAAAACGAAATTCGATGCAAATGGTAACGTGGGTAAGCAGAAAGCACGGCTGGTCATCAAGGCCTTTTCGCAAGTTGAGGACATTGACTATAAGGAAACGTTTGCCCCAGTAGTCAGGTATACGTCAATCAGATTTTGCTTTAGCGGCTAAATTGATCTTGAACATTCTACAAATGGACGCGGTTACAGCGTTCTCGAATGGAGAATTGCTTGAAGATATATACAAGCACCAACCTGTAGGCTTTGCGAATGGCACTAAGAGTGTGTGCAAACTAAAAAAATCGCTTTACCGGCTCAAACAGTCCAACCGTTTCTGGAACCAAAGTCTGAGCAAAGCACTTCTTAAGTTTGGTCTGAAAAGAAGGAAAGAAGACCAATGTGAATATTTTCTGGTAAAAGTTCCAAAATAATCGTCGTGGCCATTGATCCGTTGATGATCTGTTAATATTCAGTATTGACATTGAACTAGAAAATTAACTGAAGATCGAACTTTGCAACAATTTCGAGATGAAAGACTTGGGTGAGGCGAGCTCAGTCTTAGGTGTTCGAATAACACGTAATCGAAAGGAGGGAACTATTGCAATCGCAATACATCGCCGTTCTCAAACGATTGGGATGGGAAATTGTAATCCAATTCAACGCCAATTGATCCTAACCAGATAATTTCAGCACAAATGAGTCCGATCCTGAGGAAATCGAAGAAATGGCAAAGACACCGTATATGCAGGCAATCGTAATTTACGCTGTCCTCGTATCTTCTATATTCCAACCCATCGCGCCTCTTAAGGTTCCAACGAACCACTCTTCCGCATGCCCCGTAAGGTCAACTCAAACCTTCCCCTTTTTGATTTTAACTTGAGCACTTCTCCTCTCAAACTTGATATACTCCACCATTCCGTTATTTCCTAACCCGTCATTTTTTTAGTTTTTAAGTTAGTTTAAGCTTGTATTAAGCCTAATAACTGGGGGCGTGAACCCCCACCAAATTAATTAGAATTGTAGAATTAATAGTAGAATTAATTAGAAAAGTTGATCTATCCGAGTAGTGTCGCTGCATTTGGCGCGACGTTTTTTAGGGCAAGATAATTGATACAGAGAAGAGTCACAATCTGGTTCTGATGGCAGCGGTAAAATAGTAGTCGCTTCACTTCTACTCGTAGTTATCCTCGGTAGAACTCGGATATTGTCGCGTGATAGATCATGAGAAAAACATAGTCGTCGCACGGGGTTACTGCAGTACCGAAACTTACAGTTCACCGTTACGGTAAACTTTAAAGACCCATGGAAAGTAAGTAAAAGGGCATGATATGTCAATGCACACTTTATAAAAAAAAAGAATAGCAAATCAAATAGAAAGGAAATATAAATTTAGAATATTTATTTTTGAAATTCGGAAAACAAAGAATTGCGCTGAAAAGCACAGTTTTGAAAGAATATTTTTAGCTTTTGTGCTAAAAGTGCTATTGAGACTAATGTTGCATTTATAATGAGTAGGCCCGCCTTCTCGTGTTGCTTATATACTGTCCGGGAAGCGACGGCTCTGGTGGATGATAATGACCTTATAACTTTGAAGTAATAGTTTAGTGATTACAATTATCTATTTACATGCCAAATTATTATTATTATTATATATTACATTAAATATATTTACGGAAATAAGGCAAACTTATTTGTTTTTAGAAGTTCTTCTACGAAGTTTATAGTTGGAAATCAATTTTTGTCCAAACTACTTCTCCTTGACCGTGACTTCGTCGAAATATTCAATATCATTTTTATGTGATCGACTCTTGTACTGAAGAAAGCAATGAATTAAAAGAGCAAAACAATGCTGTTCGTTTGTTTTCATCTAATGACTGCGCTCAAGGCTCTAACAAACCTGTAAACATAGATTGCTTAGGGAAATATAATAATTTTGATATTAGTGAATGTTTTTGCCAATTAACAAATATACTCGCTTTCATGATCCTCGTTGCGGTTATGGGAACGATGTTAATGAAAGTCAGTCACTTTCTGCCGAATTGTCTTAAGAGTGTTTAACAAAGGATTGTTCCCATATTTATCAAGTGACAAGGGATTTGTTTCTGATCTGCCAATTCTTCTTAAAATATCTTCTAAACTATTGGTTGTATGAAAATTAGCTTTTTTATTGAAAATTAAATATCCTATAAGGTGAAGTCCATAAGAATTCATTTTCTTTGATAGTTTCGATGAAAAATGGCTATAAGATGCCTTTTTCCCGCATGATTTTAGTATCAATATTGTATCTTCGGTTGCGTCTGGCAGGGTGTTAGACCCGAGGTTTCTGTCTGGCAGTTGTGAATAATTACTCAGGGAGACTTCAATTAAATATTAAAAAAAAAAATTAGCCTTGCTCCTATCACATTACGGACCTCATATTTATGTAGGTTTGAGCCCCTTTGACACCCTTTTGGACCCGCCTAAAGTGTCTGGCAATTGTATATTACGATATATAATAACACGAACTACTCATACGAGTATGTCAAAAATCAGCTTTGGTCAAATGACGTGACCGCATCCAATTTTTTGACGCCTTTAGCTTTTCACCCCTCCCATAAGCACCACCAGACAACTGCCAGAATTTGATTTTCGTGAACATTTCTTCAAGCCTAATAAAAAAATATATAAATTTGCTTTGCTCAAATGACGTTTCAAAAACGTTCACCAGCTCTCCTGTATTATTATATTATTATACTACCATGCACCCAGCTGTATGCGCTTTAGTCGATGGTCGCAATTCTTTTCCATTTAAAAATAGTTTAAATTGCAGTAATGCATGTTTTAAAATAGAATGCGTTGACAATTTTAAGTATTTAGGAGTAATATTGGACAAGAGACTTTATTGGAAAGACCATACTTTGTACCTTAAAAAGTATCTTAACTGCGTTGTAAGGCAACTTTATCACCTTAGTCTGTATTGTCGACTGCCTATTTTAAAGTTGGGGTATAAAGGTCTTTTAAAGTCTAAGCTGCAGTGCAGTGTATCATGTTGGGGTGCTACACATCTCAACAAAATACAACCTTTACTCTTAAAGCAAAAATAACGTGTAAAGTGAATCGTAGAACTCCTAACTTCGATTTACTGTACCAAAGTTTTAAAAATATTTTTTTTAAAGTCCATGTTTTATGCTGTTCGACTCGATGAAAATTAGAATTTACGGAAATTTTGCAACCGTTCCGACAATCCATAAAACATATTATACGCGCTGTTATTCCGTAATTGTACCCCGTCTTTTTAATGCATTACCGGCAAACCTTAAATATGAGATAATGTAAGCAGTTTTTCTTAAAAATACAAAGAAGTGGTTATTCTCTTTTGACCATTCTACTATAAATAAGTAAATACAATTTTGCTCTATCGTGTTTCGAGATATTTCATGAGCTGACGATTTATCAGCGTTTCCATGACCTTGGAAAGAAGGGACGTAAGTGCAATGGGTCTGTAGGAGGAGAGAGAAGATGATTCGCTTTTTTTAGGGACGGACTGGACAAATGCTGTTTTCCATCTTCTCGGGAAAAGTCCTAAAGAGTATGATGGATGAAAAAGCTTACGCAGTGGTTTTGCCAGCGAGTAAGAACGCCTCTTCAGAAGAAGGCGAGATATACCATATGGACCAGCGGATTTATGTATGTTGAGATCTTTAAGTACTCTTGCTACTACACGAGTGCGAAAGTAGATTCGTCCCATTGAAGATTCAACGCACGCAAATGTAGGCGGAAACAAAGCACAATCTGGGAGTGTTGAGCTGGCCGCAAAGTGTGCAGCAAGCAGATTGGCCTTATCCAAAGAGCTGACAGCTGGAATGCCATTGTAAATGAGCGTTGGGATGGAGGATGAGGCGGAATTTCTAATGTTTTTGACGAACGACCGAAAATGTTTACTGCCTTTGGGGCATTGCAGTATTTTTTGCCTCAGTTTTTTGTCGTATTGGAATTTCACACGCTTAAGTAAGGCGTTGCAGTTATTTCTGGCTCGTTAGAACTTTTTTCGGTTTTCCTCTGTCGGGTTGGTCTCGAAGGCCCGAAAAAATATTTCTCTAACCCTGACGGCCTCTTTACAGCTAGAGTCGTACCATGTCTTTTCTTTTGGTTTGATACTTTTTATCCGATGAGGAATAAAGGATCTCATTCCAAAGAGAATGGTGTATGTGATCATGTCAGCAGCGGCGTCCACGTCGTTATCGAGGAAACATAACGACCAGTTAAAATTCCTAAAGAAGCTGTTAAGTCCGCTCCAGTTGGCTTTCTTGTATTGCCATACGGTTCTTTTAGGAATCTTTTCTCTAACTGTGTGGTCAGTATACGAGAAATTAGCTGATATAACACAGTGGTCCGACGAGCCTAGAGAGGAGAGCACAGCAATGGTGTACTTATCAGGGTGAGAAGTTAAAAACAAGTCCAGGATGTTGGCGGTATGACTATCAACGTCTGGTATTCGCGTGGGGTCATTTACAAGCTGCGTTAGGTTGTTTTCCGCAACGAAGATCTCAACACACCGTCCTTCGGGTGTTGTCTGTCCAAAATGTCGAAGCCACCTTGAATTGTGTATATTGAAATCGCCTGTAATAACGATTTCAGTATGAGGATACAGGTATCTCGTTAAAGGTCTCGTTGCTGTCCAGTTTGGGGCTTCTGTAAATAAAGCAATAGTGGATAATTTGTTTACGGAGATGAAATGTTAACCATATGAAGTTGAGTTCCGGATTGGAACGAGGATTACATTGTGGTGGAATTTGGTAAGCAACATCACTACACACGTAAATGCGAGACCACGGTGAGAGAAGTATAATGGCACTAGTTCGTAGCCAGGTAGCTTCAGATCAGAATAATCTGAGAGGTGTAGGCGGAGATCCGCCTGTGTTTCACTAAGTGCCAAAACACCTGGCCTGTATTTGCACACGTGGACGTACGCAGAAAAGTGATTACTTTTTAGCCCGCATATATTAGCTACGTCAATCCTGAATTCACTAGTCATAATCACAAACAAACATAAAACACAAACACCGACGATGGTAAGCAAGACTGCGAAAATTCTGACGGGGGTTTATACCGAATCAAATTGTTGTAGGTGTTATGCCCTTACAAAAAAAAAATGAAACTGTGTGCAAACAAAACTCATACTTGCAACCTGCTATCCATCGTTGTTATATGCACTCAGTCATTGCTCGTGCCGTGTTAAGGAACTGCAGTGACCAAGTGCAAGCAACAGTACAAGACCTGGGGCGTGAGAGTTGGGATACCCGCTCTGGGCTTTTTTTGTGTGTATTTGTTTAAACACTACAGTGAATATTTTTATTTTCGCGTGCGCGCATTTTTTGTTTTTGTTTTCACAACACAAGCAGCGAGTGGTATCTTGAATGATTCTAGCATACGTTCGACCGATACTATAATGGCCTTCAGCTCTCCATTGTATACACTATTTTTATATTATATGTCTGAAGTTGAAGACCCAAGCGAGGAAGTCTCCTGGTTGATAACTTTAAGGTCATAAGTCACTTTACAGCTTGGCGATCTGTCATAATAGTTACTTCGCCGCCTTCTATATAACCTCTGAACGTGTTGATGGTGCAGACGATGGCCAAATCTTCCCGTTCAGTAGTTGAATAACTTTGTTCTGTGGAAGTTATGAGTCTTGAAGCGTATTCTATTAGATGTTCGTCAGCTTTCTCCCCCTGGACTAAAACTGCCAATATTGCGTAGTGGTTTGCATTTGTCGTAAAGAAAAAGAACTGGCGATCGTGAGCAACCGCAATATTGGTGCACTGGTTAATAGTTCCTTTAAGGTGTCGAAGGATGTTTGTTGTTCTTTATCCCATTTCCAGGGAGTCTTATTTTTTGTTGGGGTCGCTGAGGGGCTTGGATATCTTCGTCCTTCGTCGGTGATAATATGTCCGAGGTATTTAACAACCTTACAGCAAAATTTTGATTTCTTGCGATTTACTTTGAGAATGAAAAGCTCTTAAATAAAGCTTTTACATAAGTATGTTTGTATGTTTGCACATGTTCTGGTTTGGTTATTGGAAAATCTTTTACATGTCTGACTTCCATTTTGATTTTACAAAAATTCATATTTTAAGCTTTTTACAATAAAGTAACAAAAATTCATACACTTTAAATTCATTTTTCTTAATCTAGGCGTGTAATACAATTCAGGGTATTCAAAATTTCATAATATATGACTATAATACAGATTTTTGTACAATATTCCATTATTGAATTTTATTTATCCATGTTTTGTAACATTCGCAATTGAAAACATCACCATAAGTATCACATACGGATACAGAAAATTGCACTAATTTTTTCAAATTTTTCACAAATTTTTGCATTCCAAAAATATTTTTCTTAATCTTCCGATACACAAAACCGAAATGTGTCATTTTCGTACCGGTTACCGAAACTAGAATCGAAATATAAAGGTATAATACCGGTATTATACAAAAAGGTATGAGTACGTACGTGAGTACCCTCTTCGGACTCAGCAAAATAGACACCCGTCTCGCTGCTGGCTACTGCCCTCTAGGAACGAAGAGGATATAGAGACCATGACACACTTGCTGTCCGACTGCCCTAACCTCCAAGTACGCCGTGCCAAATACCTGGGGTACAGACCACATTGTGGAAGCACAATGTTCGTTATCCTACGGTTCCAATTGATTTTTTATTTCTCATTGTTAGGAGCTCTATCTTTGAAATTAATGGGAGCAACTCCTTGTTGTCGGCGATGAAATTATTTTTCATATTTTGAAATCTATTATTTGAAATTACTAGGGAAGTCTCCCATGCATCCGAGACAAACCGTTCTTTGGAGTCTGGTAAAAGTAGCAATCACGTATGTATTATGTATTTTCGTGAGAGCTTGTTCCAATAGGCAACCGATGCATAGGATATAATTGGCCATATCATAGCCCTGTAAATCCAAAGAACCCTTCTGGGGCCTATGACTTGCCGACAGCTCCTTTGCACTTCCAGAAGGCCAACAGCGCCTTAAAAGCGTTCCACGTAACTTGTTTAGTCCGTATAAGTTAGTTTTCCAGGATGATGCCTACATATTTAGCTTCTTTGGAGAATTGGATGACTCAACAGTCTAGCGCACATGGAGCTCGACTACACTTTCCATGCTCTTCAACATGAGTTGTCATATATATAGGTTCCGATTTTCGGTATAAAGGCTACTCTCACTGCCAGGGTATCGGCGGTGTCAGGCTAGCAGTGAAGATTCTCTTTAGAGTTACCAGCAGGTGGTCTATTCTTTTTTGTAACATAATTGAGTATATGTTATCGGTGCCAGGCGACTTGAAGCCATCAAAGGAAGCAACATAATGTTTAATGGCCTCATCGGTCACCATAACCGATAATATATACCAGCTACGGCGTGTTTTGTTATTCAGCTCATTAGCAGCTTCGTTAATGGGAGCTGGTTGTGAGTTGGTTTTGATCAGGCTACCTGGAAAGTAAGTCTCAAGCATGAGACGAAGAGTCTCTGCTTTCGACTTAGTGTAGGTGCCATCAGATTTTCTGAGTGATTCCAGCGGAGTTGATTATCCCCTTTTGATAGGGGACCTCTTTATAAGAGGTACTCCGCGAAATCCGAAATTACGATATACATAATTATAATTTATTACTTTATTTATTTAGCACCGGTTTGTTTACAGTTTGTTAGAGATTTTGGTTAACCCATGGTTATAAATCTATGTTTGTTCAATATGTTTTTACTCTGGTTACCTAACCATAGGTTAGCGACAATTCTTTCAATACTGTCATTAGCAATATTTATTATTATTTTTTGCGTAGTGTTCCTTACCAGAATTACGGATTTTATTTTTTTATTATATATATATGTTTTACCGCACAATATATGCACAGAATTTCGTTGTGTAGCTAAATATTGTATTACGTCAAAAGTAACCCACGATTAGAAATCAAAGCATGAATAAACAAAATTCCAGAAAATTATTGGTTAAACGACCGTTAACCAAGGAAAATCGGTTGGTAAGAAATTTCTCTGATTAACTAACCAAATCATGGATTCTCTGCACGGTTACCAGTTGGAATAACCACTGGTTAAAGTTAACCGAGAGTAAACAAACCGGCCCCAAACAAATTAATATTAGTTGATAGAAAAATATAAAGCATAATTACCAGTGGTAGCCAATATTTTTCTGCTAGAATTACTATCCACTAATGCCCTAATGTTATCTTTAGTGAAATATATTTTTCGAAACTAAATAAAGCCAAGCTTTTAAACATGTAAACATATACTTATATAACCCATTCATTTCCTGATGCATATTTATAGGCTAATGAATTGGCTTTCTAAGTGGCATGTCAACCAAACTGGTACAAAGAAATTGCAGAAACCAAACCCTTGGGCTAAGAACGATGACGGTAGTTATTTTAAAGCCTCTCTTTTATCAGGACCACCCGGAGTTGGTATGAAATGAACGAGTTCAATTTTATTTCCATATTATTATATTTTAACATATACATATACATACATATATACATATATTTAATATTGATCTTCATTTATATATTTTAGGGAAGACTACTACTGTTACGCTTGTATGCAAAGAATTGGGCTTTGATATTGTAGAGTTTAATGCATCAGATACGCGTAGCAAACGGCTTTTGAAAGAAGAAGTTTCTGAACTGCTTTCCAACAAGTCTTTGTATGGCTATTTTTGTGGAGATATGCAAACAGTTTCAAAAAAACATGTTTTAGTAATGGACGAAGTTGACGGGATGGCAGGAAATGAGGATCGTGGAGGCATTCAAGAACTTATTTCTCTTATCAAATCATCACATGTACCTATTATATGCATGTGCAATGACCGCAACCATCAAAAAATGCGTTCTTTAGTTAATTATTGTTACGATTTACGTTTTAATAAGCCTCGATTGGAGCAAATCAAAGGTTTTGTAAAAAGTATTTGTTTTAAAGAAAATATGAAACTTAGCTCGGAAAGAATTGATGAATTGATTCTTGCAACAAACAATGATATACGTCAAACCATCAACCATTTGTTTTTACTAGGCGCTGGGAATAACGTAGAACTTAAAGTTGAAACAGCAAAAACGGTCGAAAAGGATTTAAAAATGGTAAATATGTGCATAGTATTTCATATTTATATTTGTGTATCGACAATTGTTTTAGGGTCCATGGGAAGTTGTGCGAAAAGTATTTTCGGCTGAAGATCATAAAAATATGACACTAGCGAACAAATCAGATCTTTTCTTTAACGACTATAGCATGTCTCCACTTTTTGTGCAGCAAAATTATCTTATAGTAACTCCAATTGCACCAAAGTAATTAAAAGTATGTATTATCAAAGTTATGTGCTATAAATTTAATTTTTAACAGATCAGAAGTTCCTAAAAGGGTTGCCTTAACTGCTGATGTTTTAAGTATAGGTGATTTAGTGGACCGGCGTATTAGATCAAACTCAGCATGGGCTCTTCTTCCAGTGCAAGCAGTGTTTAGTTCAATCCTTCCAGGTGAATATATGGAGGGACATATTACAAGTCAAATTAATTTTCCGGCTTGGTTGGGAAAATACTCTAAAACAAACAGAAAAAGTAGATTAGCACAGGAGATTCATAATCACACAAGATTGCGAACATCTGGATCCCGTTTATCAGTTCGACTGGACTATGCGCCGTTCCTTTTGTCAAGTATTGTTCGTCCTTTAAAAGAAAATGGTTTTGAGGGAGTGAACAAAAGCTTAAATGTTTTACAAGAATACCGTCTTCTTAGAGAAGATGTTGACTCATTGATTGAGTTATCCACATGGCCTGGCAAGAAATGTATGATGGATTTAGTTGATGGCCGTGTTAAGGCGACCTTAACTAGATCATATAATAAAGAAATTCTTCCGTATTCTTATTCGGTGGTTTCGGCAGCAAAAAAAAAAACGACTGAAATTACTGATGCTAATGGCTTCTTGGAAATGGAATATGATACTATTGCTATTGAATCCGAAGAAGAAAAGGACACTCTGAAAAATGACAATCTTATAAAGGTAAAGTGTATTTTTAAACTATGTTATTAAAATACAGATATATGGTTATATATACCATTTTTTACCACTTCCATTTAATTGAAAAAAAGTTTAAAAGCAATCTCATTATTCATAAAAAATTTTTATGAATCATTCAGAGGTTAAATTTAAGTTATAAAATTTAATTATAAAGATATATATTTAATTACTAAACTATCAGTAAAAAAAAAAGATAATAAGCAAAAAAAAATAACTCAAAAACTTGACACCAATGTCGACAATAAATTGTTTTAATGTGTAATCATGCAAATTACGTTCCTCCCTTTTTCTTACTTTGGGTTCACTTAGAACATCAAGGAGCTCGTAGAAACAGTCTATAATAAATCCGTTTTTGTCGAAGGTTGGAGGACCCAGCTCTTTCTGGAACCCTTTGGACAAAATGGGCTGGGTATTTCGGAGTCAGTAAATAGCTTTGGGGATGTGATTCGGTACATGATTGGAAGCTGTAATAAAATCAATGTTAGAACTAAAAGTCTTTTAGCAAAAGGCCGCCGCTTTCGTGAATAACAGCCCGGTGAAAATAAAAAAATGCATTTTCCAAAATTGGGACAATTTATATCATAATTTAATGTTAGCTTTATTTTATAATGTAATTTTAATTGATCTCAAAAATATTGATCCAAGACGTTTTTAGCGTAGGCCGGCCTCCCCCAAACCTTTTCAAAATTGTGAAAAAAAAGTTTGTTTTTTTTAATATTAAATTAGTTATATTTATATGTAACACATATAGGAACAAAGTCTTACAATATTATTAAAGTTTACAAAAAAAAAAAAAAAAAAAACAAAGGTCCGTTAAATAATTAAAGTTGACTTTCGATATCACCAGCCGACAACACCGCATCCAGAAGGAGAACTGTCGTCCACGCTCGCCAGTCAATATGAGGGCGGGTCAATCATCTTCATTCAGATGATTCAGCAACCCATACCAGGCCCACGCCTTGGCAATCCATGATAATATTACAGCAGCTCCACATGCCCAATGTAATCTTATTCTAATTTGCCATTTTTACGAATCGTTGCCCATACTGCTCGTGTGTTTAATTTTTATTCATTTTTACATTAGGGTCATCGGTATCTGATATCCGTCAGTGTAGTGACTTTCATTTCGCTGGCACACATAAACCCTCAGTCACCCACACCGTTGTTGTAATATGAGATCCTTGGAATTTGGCGAAACGAGGACAGTGACCGAAAAATACAAATAATTCAATGATTCGTGGTGCGTCGGCAGTCTCTGGAAAGATTCTAATGAGTAACAATAATTAGATACCTGAATCATAAATTTATCTTATAGCATCACCTCTGCTTACGGCTCCCTCATATATTAGGTTGTACCACATGAAATGTCAGATTTTTTTGTAAAAAATTAAAAATCAATATTTCTTTTTTATAAAATTTTATTTAGTCAAAATATGGACCATTGACATCTATAACCTTCTTAATCCGTGATTCAGGGTCCATTATTCCTTTTTTATAGAAAGCTTGATTTTTTGACGCTAAAAAGTCAGAAATGTCAGATTTTTCTCTAAAAAATTAAAAGTCAATATTTCTTTACTCAAAATTTTATTTTATTTACTCAAAATATGGACCATCGACATCTATAACCTTCTTAATCCGTGATTCAGGGTCCATTATTCCTTTTTTATAGAAGGCTTGATTTTTTGACGCTAAAAAGTTTTCAATGACCTCAGGTTTCGGAACACCTTTTGCTGACAAAATGGCTCCAGACTGCGGAAAAGGTGATAATCCGTTGGAGAAATATCAGTAGAGTACGGTGGATGCGGAAGAATTTCGAATCCCAACTGTAGCAGCTTTTGCACCGTTACGTGTGAGGTATGGAGTTTAGCATTGCCATGCAACAGGATTGGAACATGCCTATTTGCAAAACAGGCTGCTTTTCAGCCAATTTCGTATGCATTATGTCGATTTCGTCACAATATTGGTCCTTTCGATGTCCACCAGATTGTCATCATAACCTTTTTTGGGTGAAGATCGGGCTTTCGTCTGTATCCAACCATTGCCCAGATCTTTTATGGTTGTCATACAAAATCCACTTTTCATCACATGTGATTATACGGTGCAAAAACGGTGCATTCTGCATCCACCGTTTCTCGTAAAATGGCGTCGTCAATTACCGTCCCCGGTTTCCCACGCGGTTCGTTTTTGAGGCTTACCAAATCAACGCCGAATGGTGCGTTCGTTCACCGCTATATTTTCAAATGCGTCACTTATGTTTTTGGCTGCCAGAGACGCATTATGTCCTAGTTTGAACTCGTAAAGGAAAAGAGTACGAATTTGAACCGTCGACAGCATGATATAAAAATTACTAGAAAAGATATTATATACATATATATAACATATATATAACATATATATAACATATATATTATATACATATATACAGTGCTGTGCAAATCATTTGCAACTAGTTGTAGCGAAGAATTAAACGTAAATTTAATATGTAAAAGTTTGCAGAAATGAAATATGTTTTTGAAAATATCGTTTTATAAACCTTATATATTATAATTTATTGAGAAGAAAATAAAATATACATAATTTAATCCATTAAAAAAATAAACAGCTGAGAATTTAAAAAGTAACATTTTTTGCTGTGCAAAACATTTGCAACAAAGATATGTTCTTCGATTTACGAGTAAATGTTAAAAACTGTATAAAGTATCAAAAATATTCTAATATTTTATTGCGTACCCCTTATTTTTAATGATAGCTGCTCCTGGGCATGGAAGCAATTAAATTGTCAATAAATAATTTGCGAATGTCTTTCCACTGCTTGTCCACTTCTGCAAAGAGTTCTTCCTTTTTTTTTAATATTTGATTCCCTACTCTCCTCTTTACGATCTCCCATAAGTTCTCGATGGGGTTAAGGTCTGGGGACTGCGGTGGCCATTGCAGAATGTTTATATTTTGCTCCGCGATCCAATTTTTGACCAGTTTAGATGTGTGTTTGGGGTTATTATCGTGTTGAAACCACCGAACCAGCGGCATTTCCCATTCTGCATAAGGGGCTATGGCATTTTGTAGGATGTTTTTTATAATCTTCGCATCTCATAATCAATTCAATACGATGAATTGGACCAATGCCCTGCGAAGAGAAGCAGCCCCAGACCTTAACATTCTCACCACCGTGCTTAATAGTTCCTTTGGTGAATTTGGGGTTCAACCTCTCGCCTTTCGGTCTCCTTACATGTTGCTTTCCGTCTGATCCACACAAATTTAATCTCGATTCATCAGAAAATAAGAGTCTTCCATTTCTGAGGGCTCCAATTTAAATGTGTCTTAGCAAAATTCATACGAGCCTTCAAATTTTTCTTCGAAATAAACGGTTTTTTGGCTGGCTTGTAGCTTCGAAGACCAGCTTGTAAAGCTCTGTGCCGTATTGTTGATGAGTCAATATCCAGCTGTAGTTCTACCTTGATTTCTTTGGAAGACGCCTTAGGGTTTCTCCTTATAAAATTAATAATTTTGCTATCTTCTTTTCCACTTATTTTGCGGGGCCTTCCACCTTTATGGTCTGATACCACAACTCCACTATTAACGACACGACAAATTGTTGACCTGTGGATCGAATATTTGGTCGCAATTTCTTTTGGGTTAAGCCCATTATTAAAATCTGTTAAAATTTTGGACTTCAGCTCCTGGCAATATTTGTTTCCACCCATTTTATTAATAAGAACACAATTGTTTTAACTGCAAGTCTTTTCACTACTACTTGTATTTGACAAATGCGCTGCAAATCGACAGACGAAACCAAGGAATGAATGCAAACAAAAAACCGAAAGCAAACATAAAATTTACCGTTAAAAAAAAATCATTGTACCGGATAGTAATAGCAAACTGTTAGTTGCAGATGTTTTGCACAGGCAATTTGTATGTTTCAGTGCAAAAACTTCATGCTTATTTTTGTTGTCAAGAAGTATGTCCAATTTGATTTGTTTCCAATTAAGTAAAATGTATAAGGATAATTTATAGAAATATTTCAGTTTAAATAACCACTAAGTTAGAAATGCTGCCGCATCACATGGCAATTGCAGTTGCAAATGTTTTACACAGCACTGTATAACATATTATATATTATATACATATTATGTTATATGCCAATATGCCAACATGAGTCAATTCTTGGTTTCTGGCTCATGGCATGAGGTACAGAGTCAGACGTCTTTTGAATTTGACTAATTTTTCTGCCGTCATCGGTAGCAATTAATTTATCAGCCGGATTTGTAATCTAGTTAGTCCTAGTGTCAATAATCAGAATTTTCAACAGGGTACTCGCTGTTTGTAATATCTATTGCATGTATCTCATGATAGTCTCTCTGGGACTTGACAGCTCAATTTTAAGTTCCGCTCCCTTGAGTTTTCTAAGTTTTAATATCATATTATGTTATTTGAGAAGTGTTCTTACTTACTTACTTACTATAAGCCACAGTTTGGGATGAACCTGGGCGTCAACTAACAAGCCTCTCCAATTACCCTGGTCTTTAGTTAACTACTTCCTGTTGCGCACTCCGAGCCGATTGAGGTCCCTTCTATTTGCGCGAGCGACCTAGGTGAGGTCTTCGTCTACTGCCTTGTCCCTCCGGGCTAGAATCGAAGACTCTGCGGGCCGAATCATTGGTGTCCATTCGCTCTACATGTCCTAACCATCTCAGGCGACAGATGCGCAGTTTTCTAACTAAGTCGATGTCGCTGTACAACTCGATATCTTCATCCGCTTTCGATAGAGTCCATGCTTCTGCTCCATAAAGTAGGACTGGGATGATCAGATCAATGTGTTATATAGAGACTCCTTAGTTTTTCGGGATAGGGCTTACCACTCAATTACTTTCTTATCCCAAAGAAACAGCGATTATCAAGAGTGATTCTTCGTTTTATTTCTGCTGAAGTGTTGGACTCTTTGCTAAGAGAAGTGTTTGTTTAAAAAACTTTGAATTTGAGTTATCTTATGCTTCCTGTTGACGAACATGGCATCACTAGCCAAGCAATCGGGTCCGACAACTAACAACCAATCAAAGCCAAGGCAATGCGTAAGAATTGGGGCAAATAAACTTGGTTTTGGCTGTCAATCATTATCGGATCAACACGTGCCATTAGATTATTGGCTTAAACCTAATCCTATTTTATATTAGACAGTCGAGATATTGAAATTTTAGCCTAATAACTATGATATTGGGCGTCAAATAAATGCCAATGCTCAAAATTTGGCTTTTACTTCAACAATCTAAAATTTCAATATCTATTCATCTGCGCCAGAACTTCCACAGAGATAACCGCAACAAAATTCTACATCGATCACCGCAACAGAACCTCCACAGCGATCACCGCAACAGAATTTCCACAGCGATCTCAGCCACAGAATCTACATCGATCACCCCAAACCCCAGGGGAACATGTAAGCCCATCGTCAACCTCGTCGAAGAAATAAAAAGCAGCTTCCCAGCGTAGAATTTCTCTGCAACTACAGCGTTTGGCCGAAGAAAGGACGTTGCAAGAAAAGAGGGATCAAGAGTATATTTCAAAAATATACCAGCTTCTTGAAGGAGTATCCTCCCATGACGATGACTATGTCGACAGTTTGCACGTAGACGAAGCCCCTCTGAAGACGTCACAGCGTTACAATAATTGGATTAAGGCAACTCAATCTCTACCGGATAATGAAACACACTTAAAATCAATCAATCAATCACATCTTATTAAAAAATGCAGCACTATTTACACACATAAACCCAATATAGAAGGAGTGTGAAATAGTCTCAATTGCACATGGATCGGTACTGGACTAACCACTCAAAAGAACACCGAAGTTGATATTCGTAAGGTGACAATGCACGCAATTCATAGCTTAGTACCGAACGGACAACTCAAGCCGGATTCAAAGATGAAAGGCCAGGGACACATGTCCTCAGGTATCGATTACCCAAAGTTAACAAGTCACCAGTTGGACGCTCGTCAATCACTGCCTAAAGAATTCTCGGATTTTAATGGTCATCCGGAAGAATGGCCCCTATTTATAAGTGCATATGAAAACAGCACTAGGACATGTGGATTCGCTGACGAGGAGGACCTAGTGCATGTTCAAAGGTGTCTCAAAGAAAAAACATTGGACGCGGTGCGGTGTCGCTTACTTCATCCACGACAAGTTCCTGACATTATCGGCACTCTACGAATGTTGTTTGGGAAACCCGAAGTGATCATAAATGCACTTCTCACTAAACTTCGCCAAGATCCCCCACCAAAAGCAGAGAAGTTGGATACCATCGTAAGATACGCACTAGCAATTGAAAACATACATATGTGCTACAATGGAGATGTCGAGACTTAATTGACATCTTTAATAATCCCATTGTACTGCAAGAACTGGTGAATCGCAAATATGATTCAATTGGGGAATATATAAACAAACTCTCATAACAACTGATCTTCCGTCGTTTAGTGCTTGGTTATTTCAGGTTTTTCTTTATAATGAGCGCGCGCTCAAGGGGTTTGAGTACCCTTAAGGTGATTGTACACAGCGCGGGCAAAGGAAATTTAGGGAGGAAGAAAAGAGAGGTACCGATGTACATTGTTTTTAAATGTTTGCAAGTTATAACGACCAGGAAATACAGACATCGGCAGGGCATTCCAAAGCGAGTTGTACGGCTTAGGAACGAATCGCGATATTTTAGAGTACGTCCGAAAATGGGCTTGAGGGTATACTGATGAGCATTCATAGCGAGACGGGTGTTACGGTTGAAAGTTTGAATGGGCGGAATGCTACTGGCGATTTCAGTGGAGCACTGGTGGTGGAAATAGCGATAAAACAAAGTGAGACACGAGACATTTCGTCGGTGTTCGAGGGTGTCCATTGATTGACTGATATTAGTATCGTCAATAAGTTTTATCGCACGGTTTTGAATCCTTTCTAGCAGCTGCAGATATGTTTTAGGAGCACCTGACCAGATGTGGGAGTTGTACTCCAATTTTGGGCGGATGAATGCCTTATATATTGAGGCCAGATCAGAGGGGGTAAAATATTTCTTACATCGCTAAAGGAGACCTAGACATTTCGCAGCATTTTTGGCGACATCAAATATGTGGTCATTCCAACGTAAGTTGTCATTGACTCACATACCGAGAATGGAAAGTTTTTCGGTTTCGACGATGCAAGTGCCATTCATAGATAATGGCTGGGTGTTTAAATTTCGCTTTAAAGACAGCAGAGAGCATTGTGTTTTGGAAGCATTAAATTCCACTCTGTTGATAGTTCCCCAATTGGTTATACTGTTGATATCGGAATTTAATGAGCTTAGCAAACGCTGCCGTTCTCGTTCTACAGCCGAAGAGCAGGACCGTGAGTCCGGGAACGAATATGAAAAGCACAGAGTACTGTCATCAGCAAAGGAATGTATTGGATTAGAAGTAGCAGGAAGAGATCGTTAATGAAAATTAAAAAGAGTGTCGGTGACAGAACAGAGCCCTGCATTTATTTTGTGAATATCAGACTTGAAACCGTCCAAGACAACTTGAAGTGAACGTTCCGAAAGGTAATTTCTAATCCATTGAAGAAGAGAGTCGTCGATCCCAAATGCACGCATTTTCGACAAAAGAGCCTGATGCCAAACTCTGTCAAATGCCTTAGAAATATCAAGCGCAACTATCTTTCTTTCGCCAGATTGATGTACGCTTTGGTTCCACTTTTCGGTGAGACATACCATCAAATCACCAGTGGACCTGTTGTTACGAAAACCGTACTGCCGGTCATTGAGAAATTTTCGTATTTCGAGATATTTAATGAGCTTACGATTTATCAGTGTTTCCATGACCTTGGAAAGAAGGGACGTAAGTGCAATGGGTCTGTAGGAGGGGAGAGAGGTCGATCAAGTTTCCACTGAAGTCACACCCCTGTGCCTTCTTTCATCACCCAATACAAAACACGATGTACATGAGTCATCATCTAGGGTTTGCTTGATTTGTGATAAGAATTGCGAAAGTGTAGAAAAATGTCGAGTGTTTGTTGATTCTGATCTATCCCGAAGATTGGAGATAGTGAAGCAAAAACAATTATGTTGCACTTGTCTTTGGAGACATAAAAAACGTTGTTCATCTTCTGCTGTAGAGCAAGGCTGCACATATCGCCACCGTAAACAAAACAAAAAATCAGAATGATTTAACGTCTCACGTCGTTACTCCGTCTCCACTCCACCACGTTGCTGAAAATGATAGTACGATTTTATTCAAGGTTACTTCAGTGACTGTACTTGGTAAACCAAAGTCGATAAAGACGTTTGCACTCTTCGATGATGTAACCCTGTTACCCTGATAGATGAGCAACTAGCAACTGAGTTAAATATAAGTGGTGAACATTTACCTTTGCATTTAAAATGGGCATCCAACACAACTCGCACTGTTCCAAACCCTCGAAATATCGACATGCAAATTGCTGGTCCATTTAAAACGAAATATACTATCTCTGGAGTGCCCACAGTAAGTTCTCTGGCCTTACCCATGTAGTCTATCGACTGGGAATATATTTCGAGGAAATATAAAAATTTACGTAGACTGCCAGTCGAATCATACACTAATGCACAACCAAGAATCTTAATCGGTCTTCAGCATTCGAAGTTGAGTTTGCCCATAAAGGTAAGAGAAGGGAAGATAAATGAACCAGTGGCAACAAAGACATGTGTTATGACATATGTTGGGTGATATTTGACCCATACAGAAACCAATGTAAAAAGAAAAGCTATCAATTTCATATATGTGAGTGCCAAAGAGATGATCACTTAGTTCATGAAACGGTTAAGCATTACTTAGCCGTAGAAAATATTTTAACAAAAAAAAATCGATTACTGTGCCGTACGGTTGGTGAACGTTTTGAGGTACCTCTTTTGTGGAAATACCAAAATTTAAAACTTCCTTGCAGTAAAACAAATGCAGAGCGACGTCTACTGCGCCTTGAAAAGAAGTTCGAGAGGGAGCCCCATCTCCGAAGCCTTTTATCTGAGCCGTTATAGAGTTATTTAAAGAAAGGCTATGCATAAAGGGTGGAGAAAATGGAAGCTACGAAGGGTGACAAAGACTGGTATTTGAAAATGTTTCCTGTTTCTAACCACAATAAGCACAACAAAGTTCGAATTGTGTGGGACGCAGTCCCTAAAGTCAAGGGGTGTCCCTTAATGGACTATTGCTTACAGGGCCAGATATTACGTCACTATTGCTTAGTGAAAGATTCTCTTTCACTTCTGGGTAAAAAAAATCTGTGTATGTCTCTACATTAAAGAAATGTTTCACCAAATAAGGATCACTAAAGAAGATAAAGATGCTCAACGATTTCTTTGGCGGAACAGCGAAACGAATGAGATTGAAGAATATAAACTAATGGTTATGTCGTTCGGAGTCACATGTTCACCATATTGTGCTCAATATGTGAACTACAAGAACACAAAAGATCATATACATCAGTATCCCGCTGCCACGAAGGCTATAGTCCAAAGCCACTATGTGGACGACTATATTGACAGCTTTGAGAGTGAAGAGGAAAGTGTTAAAGTCTCAAAAGACATAATCTACCTTCATAGCCAAGGTGGATTTGAAATCCGCAATTTCCGATCAAATTCTGAACTCGTTGTGAGTGCCATCGAGGATGCCTTTTCTGCGGTTGCTGTGGAGAAATCCAATGTTGTCTCATATCGTTTAAAACTAAGGTTGCTCCATTGCGTCCATAATCAATTCCAAGAGTGGAACTAGAGGCCGCACTTCATGCTCCTCCAAAGGTATATCAAAAGGTCAACGATGTTACAGTATTCATGATTTCATCCCCTATGTAAGCATTACCAATGGGTTTTATCTCTATGGATTTTAAATGTTTATTTCTTATTTCTGCGAGTTTTCATCCTTTGCGTGTATATTGTATTATGCGTTGATATTTTGTGTATGTATTCTTAACAAGTTATCGGGTGCTAGAAGATTTTTTCCTGGTACATAGGTGAAAGAATAATCATATCTTGTCATACGCATTTGAGTACGCTGTAATCTTGAAAGAAAGCCAAATGTTAAAATTTGACCTTATTTCACTTGGCCTTTCTTCACACCCCATAAACGCGATCGAGGTCCTTACCCCTTAAGTGAAATACTCGTATGTACATATGTATATAATGTGCCCCGAAAAAAGAGTCGGAAACTTGTGACTCCTTGATACATTTTCGGTAAAAAAAACGACGTGGATTGTGCTGAAATGTGTGCTTTTCGAGATATACGTACTCTACGAGTACGTTTTCCTGTATTTTGAAGGATATTTTGTTTGGAAATATGGTAACAAATGGGTTGTAATTCTCATTATGCTAACTGTAAAAGTAACTTCCTCTAGTGTCACTGTACCAAAAGTTGTTCAAGGTTAAGAGTAATTTTTTTTTTTTTTTTTGAAAACTCGAAATTTTGATTTCATTACTCCTTTTTTCGAAAAAATATCTGTTTGATCCCTTCTTTTTGTAACCAAAAAATATGATCCTGTAACCTAAAAGTATGAGCCTGAAATGTACAAACAGACTTTTTCTTAAGCCCATAATTTGTTTAAATTCGGCCGACCTACGTTGTCCAAACAGATCAAACGTGAAAATCGACGATTTTCTTTACTTCTTCTTAACTTCTATAGGGTCTTCCAATAGGGAATTCCAAACTTTGACAGTTGATAGCGGCCATATTGTTGAAGCTACATCTGTCAAATTGGCTGTCACTTATTCTGTCTGTTTTGCCAAATCACAATGGACGGACATAGCGTTCAACAACACGTGCAAATGATAAAATTGTTTTATCAAAATAGGTGTTCTGTTCGAGTGCTTCGACCATTTTACGGTCGCCATAATCGTCCTACTGAGAGGACTATTCGCAGTGTGGAGTATAAATTTGAGTCCACTGGTTCAGTAAACGATAAATCAACACCGGTACGTCGACGAAACGCAAGATCTGCCGAAATCATCGCCGCGGTCCGTGAGAGTGTGCAGGAGAATTCGAGGCAGTTGATTTCGCGTCGCCCACAAGAACTCGGCTTTTCGCAGACCACAACTTGGCGAATTTTGCGTTGTGAATTGGGCCTGCACCCGTACAAAATTCAACTGACCCAGGAGCTGAAGGTGGAAATTCTGTACGAGCGATATATGAGGGCATGGTCATCCCACGTGGAGGTGATGTGAACTGGCCACCGAGATCGTGCGATTTGACCCCGTTAGACTTTTTCTTGTGGGGTTTTCTGAAGTCGCACGTCTATGCGATTAAGCCACAAACTACAGCGGCCCTCAAATCCAGGGAAGCCGCGGCGAACATTTGAACTATGTTATATTCCATACATAATGGCATTGGTAGGCCTTTCAAACGAATAAAAAATTTCGATGATATCTCACACACACTTTGTTTCATTTAAATTTAAAGATAGGAAGCGCTTAATGAAACCCCCTTTACATTGAAATGTTTTTCTATGATTACATGAAATAAAAGTTTGTTGAAAGAGGTTAATTTTATTACCCCGAGAAGGAGAAAATGCAGCTCCCTTATTTTTGCAGACCTGAATAGTTTTACAGGAACTCTCTTTTTAAACAAAAAATATCCTTATATTCTAGAAAATTTGTTTAAATATCTCATTTAATTAAAATAATCCACTTTAGCAGACTTACTATAAAAATACACAGACACGGCTTATGTCTACGGGTTTTGAAACGGTAAAGTTCAGACATGTTTTTTGTTTGCAAATATCAGGTATACATGTTTTGCTTAAAACAAAAAAAGGACTAAAAAATATCGTTTCTGTAAGAATGTTTAACTCAAAATTTCGAATTTTCAAATACAATAATGCATGAGCAAGAGATTAACACTTTCGGTCCTATTTGGACATTTAGGTTCCTCTCATAATTAGTATAACCCTTAAATCTAACATACATATTCATTTAAATCGTATTTTCAACGGTTTTGTTAAAAATATTGACAGTTGTAAAATTACAAAAAGGATCACTCACGCTTAAGAAGCTGCGTATTCATGGCTGTTAGGTGATACATAGGTGATATAAAAGTTATTGTAGGTTTGTTGGTACTACAATTTAAACCCACATTGGCAACACGTGTTTATGTATATATGTATCTATCTTTGTATCTTTTACACTTGTATCCTTTTTGTATACGTTATATCTGTCTCTTTCTTTTATCTTTCTTTGTTATGTTATCCCGTATATTGTATTAAATATTCAGTTCGAATAAAACATATAACTGACGTGTTTTACTTGTCCGGAGTTTTCAGCTAATAATTAATAAAAGTACAAGGGCCCAGATCCTAACTGCAAGTGTAATAGTAGAAATTATCTTTTTCAAAAATAAAAACAGTTTGTTTTGTAAAGAAATTCAGATAAACAATTGTGTCGTAGATTTCTCTAGAAGTGCGCTATGTCTGGAAACGTAGTATTAATTGAAAAACTGAGGAAGGATAATTTCGATACATGGAAACTCCAAATATGTGCTGTGTTAATCAAGAACGATCATTGGGACTACGTCAACAGATCAAACTAGAAACCAGAGCCAGTGATTGCTCAGGACGACAGTGTAAGTAACACTATTCAAATAAATTCTTGGGTAAAATCCGATCAAAAGGCCAGAGCGGATAGTATACTTTCCATGTCACCAACGGAACTTTGTCACATAAAGCATTGCAGTACAGCAAATGATGTTTGGACAAAGCTAGATGAAATGTACCATTCGAAAGGACCCGCTTGTAAAGCTACTCTGCTAAAACAGTTACTCTTCACAAAGATGAGAGAAGGTGAGAGTGTGATGGAACACCTCAACAATTTTTTCGGCACAATCGATAAGCTAGCGGAGATGGACATTGGCATTGCTGAAGACTTGCTCGCCATCCTTCTATTATATAGCATTCCAGAGAGCTATGAAGATTTTCGATGTGCTATAGAGGCCCGCTATGATTTACCAACACCAAAAGCTCTCAAAATTAAACTTCTAGAAGAGTTTAACGCACGAAATGAAAAATCAGTTCAGACCAAATAACATCAGCAAGATGCAGAAGCATTTTATGTAAAATACGGTGAACAACAACGATAGCTCCACCGAAAAAAACGAGCCACAAACATTTACAAACAAGCCAGCTGGAAGTGCAAGTAACAGAAAAACATACAAATGCAATTTCTGCAAAAAGATTGGGCACAAGGCTGCTGATTGTTAGTGTAAGGGCACATTGAACAAACAGAGTACGTCCAATGCTGAAGAAGATGCTGTTCTAGCAGTCGAAAATAAAAACCAGACTAATAAACGATCTCTAGGAATCGCTATTCAAGCGTGTTCAGTGTCGATGGAGCGTGATTGGTGCATCGACATTGGGTCAACATCTCACATGTGTGACAACAGAGAACAATTTTTAGAGTTCAGTGAAATACAAAATCAAAAAGTTCGACTTGCCGTAGACAAAACCACCGAGATTCTAGGAAAGTTAAGGAAAACTATTAAGTTGAATAATGTACTATATGTACCTGAATTAAAAACGAATCTATTATCTATTGCCAAAACTTTTTCACAGGGTTACAGGATTCATTTTGATGAAAAGAATGCGGTCTTTCAGAACCATTTTAACTGCAGCAAGAAGATGAGATTTTCATCGAATTAAGACCAGAGTCATCATTAGCTGCAAATGACAAACCTCATAAGCTAGACTAATGGCATCAAAGGTTTGGTCATCTAAACGAAAAGATTTGAAGATGGTTGTCGCCAGTGATATGGTAAAAGGTATTCCTAATTTACCTGCTGGTCAGAAGTCCTTTTGCGAAGATTGCATTCGAGGAAAGCAAAGTGCAGAACCCTTTCAAAAACAATTACAGACAAGAACTAAACAATTATTAGAGTTGATTGATTCGGACGTCTAGTGTCCCATGCGAACAAAATCAATCGGCGCTGCTTCATACTTCGCAACATTTGTGGACGACTATTCCAGATTTGTCAATGTACGCTTTCTGAAGGCAAAAAAGTGATGTCAGAGAAGCATTTATAACGTTCAAGAATCTAGTCCAAAATCAGACGGAACTTAAGATTAAATCATTACGAACAGACAATGGGTAAGAGTATTGTGGTCAAGCTGGAATCAGAAGAGAGCACACCGTAGCGTACACTCCGCAGCAGAATGGGACATAGTGTCTGATTTTTTAACGTAAACCACCTGTCATGGAGACTTATGTTTACGGGATGTCCATATATCCATGGGGGCAAGGATACGCCTTGCCATCGCTCTGTCGCCTTCCTGAGATACCAAATCGGAACAGTGTTGCCGGCACAAGTTCCACCCTTGGTAGGAGTCGAGGCCGACCTAAAACCGCTTACTGCTCTTAGGGGCGCAGCACTCAGTACTTATTGCAACTTTAAATTGGGTCAACCAAAGGAAGACCTTTCCCGCGACTTTCTTCAAGTCAGGCTCGGACCGAGATCCGGGGCTCCTGACTCCCATGGTACCGTGATTTAAGTCCTGGTAGGGACTACCGGTGGTCCAGCCACCAACAAGACCTATGACCGGCAACTTGTGACTGATTAAATCGTAGCAACCTTCGGTAGCGTCATCTGAAGATACTTACGATGAGACCAGTACTTTGCTCTGCCCCCGTTTTTATTAGACAGCGGCATTGTTGGGCGAAGCCTTAATAATTGGGCGGGGGCCCAGCAGAACGAATGAGTAGGATCCTGGTCGAGATGGCCAGATGTATGATGCTGCAATCAAATCTTCCACCAAGTTCCTGGGGTGAAGTCATTGCTACAGCCGACTATATTCGAAATAGATGCCCGACGAAAAAGTTGAACACCATGACACCTTTTGAAGTAAGGTATGGATGGATACAAGCCGGATGTGTCGCATTTCAAAATATTCGGTTGTAAGGCGTTTGCTCTTGTTAAAAGGCCAGGCAAAGGCAAATTCGAATCTAGATCAATCGAATGCGTATTTGTTGGGTATTCAAATACATCAAAAGCTTACTGTCTATGGGACCCGGAAGCGAAAAAGATAATTTTAAGCAGAGATTGAAAATTTATTGAAAATTATGTAATGCCTTTAAAGATGAAGATGATTTCATAAAATTTGAAACAATTTTTGATTTAAAGAAACCGGAAGAAAGTAAAACAAAAATTTGTGAGAACGAAGATAAAACTAAAAATATCGTTCAAATTGACATAAACAGCAACGAAAATATAACTAACGATGAAATTATTACAACTAATGAAATCATTGAAGCATCGAACCAACCAAAATTTGAGATAAATGAACCGCCACTTAAGAGGGAGCCTGGATAACTATTCAACGTGCTTGAGGGGAAACTGGAACCAAAAGCCGGAAAAGCAGAAGAAGCAATGAATATTGCCATAAGTCCTACATTGAAAGAAGCATTAGAGGGGTTAAACTCCTATGAGTGGAAAGCCGCGATGGAGTTAGAGTTTAATGTCCTTTGCGACATTAAAGCTTAGAAATTTGTTGAACGGCCGAAGAACAAAAATATCACAGGTTGCAGATGGGTCTTAAGAACGAAGTTCAATGCAGAAAGAAGTATCGAAAGGTATAAGGCTCAATTAGTAGCTAAAGGTTGCTCCCAACCACCGGGTATCGACTTATAAGAAACGCTTGCGCCGGTAGCTAGGCAAAGCTCAATTCGTATTCTCATGGCTCTCGCAATCGAATTTGACTTGACACTTTTTCATTTAGATTTGGAGATGGCGTACATCAACGGAGATCTCGACGAAGAGTTGTTCATGGAACAGGCTGAAGGTTCTGTCAAACCAGGCGAAAAACATCTTGTTTGCTCCCTTAAAAAGTTACTCTACGGGTTGAAGTAATCGGGAAGAAGATGGTACATCAAGCTCGAACAAAAACTTTTAGAGCTGGGGATGAAACCGCTGAATACCGAAAAGTGTATATACATTTTAGAAACAGAAGATTTATGTAGATGACTTGATCGTCGCCACAAACAATTTAAATGCGTATAGAAAACTCAAGGATCTGATGTCGCTCGAATTCAAAATGAAAGACCTTGGTAAGTTACATTATTGCCTTGGTATTGAATTCAAACAAAATTTGAATAAGAACATTGTGACGACGAATCAATCGAAATACCATACATACAAAATATTTTGCTTCGATATGGCATGAATGATTCAAAGGCCTCGGTAACTCTATTGGATGGAAACGTCAAATTAAGCAAAGAAATGGGACCAAAAACCGAAGAAGAAGAACACGAAATGGCAAATACACCGTATTCATCTCTAATTGGTTCACTAATGTATCTTGCTGTATTAACTCGTCCAGACATCGCTCACACTGTCAGTGTATTAAGCCAGTACAATTCAAACCCAGGGTAGGAACACTGGAAAGCTAACACAACACTTTGGACTGGTATACAGAAAATCAAATTTCCCCCAACGTCGACTCAGATTGGGGCGGAAACGTAGATGACCGCAAATCGTACACCGGATTTGTGTTTAAGCTGGCTAACGCAGTTGTTACTTGGGAATCGAGGGAACAAAGGTCAGTAGCTTTATGTAGTACTGAAGCAGAGTACATGGCCCTGAGAGAAGCTGCCAAAGAGACCATATATCTTCGTAACTTACTGAAAGAACTTGGATTCTTAAGAGAAGACGCGAAACCTACAAGGAACCAAGGAGCACAAAAATTGATGAAAAACCCAACATTTCATTCAAGAAGTAAGCACATGGATATTCGCCATCACTACATCCAGAAGGGTGAAATTGAAGTCAAGTACTACTTGCCGACAACTGAGATGATTGCTGACGTCTTCCCTAAAAGTTTATATGATATGGACCATCACATCAAAAGTGCATCAAAGGACTTGGCGTAGAAGAGTAACACGCGTTGAGAGGGGGTGTTGGTACTACAATTTAAACCCACATTGGCAACACGTGTTTATGTATATATGTATATACTTTGTGTCTTTTACTTTGTATTTTTTTTTCATACATTATATCTGTCTCTTTCTTTGTTATTTATCCCGTATATTGAATTAACTGTTCACTTCGAATAAAGCATTCTAAGATAATTGACGCGTTTTACTTGTCCGGAGTTTTCAGCTAATAATTAATAAAAGTACAGCAAGGTTGCATGACTATAGTATATCACTAAGAAATTATGCTTCCTCAATTTGTTTTTGCAAGTGATGAATAATTTAAAAAAACGATAAATACTCGTATCATTGCTTTTGAAATGCATATCGCAAATATTAATTCGTTGGGTTAAGTTAATGTTATCCGATTTACGTATCGAGTTTTTTTTCGAGTTCAAGACGTTCTAAGTGAACGTCCCGCAGTCATGACGATCTGATTATATTTTGACTTTGATTTCATTATTTTGACTTGCAGAATTTCTGTAATTTTTTTTTACTAATATTTGGGGACTTTAAATCTACTGACACTGAAAAGTTTTGTCTGTTCAAAGTTTTTAGTCTTGAAGGCAATCTCTCGTTTGACAGATTTCTGTTGAACGTTGGGTAGAGCGAATTCGAGGAGAGTGCTCTTTGCAACGTTATAGAGAAGTGTGTCCAATGCTCCCTGCTGTAATTTTAGGAATACCTTTGAACAATCTCCTTAAATTCCGTAGTTTTGTTGGGAACGATTATTTCGGTACTGAGACACTCATTGTCTCAGCGCTCATTCTCTTACAGTTTGTTGCTTGATCGGGCTTATCAGTTCTATTCGTGTGTCGAACAGCAGGAGATCCAAATCCGTGTCATATCCGTACGACATGGATAAGTGGGACATCTAAGTGATCTACTTAGAACCGTAAAAACAATATTTCTCCATTTGAAAGGATTTACTCTTAAAATTTCTCATCTATTGAAAAAACAGAACTTGGTTTATCAGAATTCTGCCTAGCTTTCTACTTAGAAGGGCTTGATTGGGCGTAAGATCGTTGTCGATGAAAAATGCAATACACGTAAACAGTTTAGGCATGACATTGCCCTAAATTGTAGTGGGCATTGAATTGGGCCAAGGCCCGATTCTTGTCACTGCCAACATGAACCAATTCTTTGTTTCTGTCTCATGGCATGAGGTAAAGGGCCAAGCGTCTTTTGATGTTTTCTAAGTTTGTTTAAAAAAACTCCTTTATGCGTTAATTCATCCTTAAAGTTTAATATTTGATTTAATTTTCAATATGAGTTATCTTATGCTTCCAAAATTTAGTTCACACATTTGTTATTTAGTATTAATTTACGTCCTACGAACGGTAGATTCTTTTTTCGGATCGTCTGAAGTCTGTAATTGCAGTTCATTTTCCTCTAAAGGTACTCGTATATCAAAAGTTCAACGATGTTACAGTATTCATGATTTCATCCCCTATGTAAGCGTCACCAATAGACTTTATCTCTAAGTATTTTAAATGTGTATTTCTGCTTGTTTTCAACCTTTGTGTGTGCATTGATATTTTGTGTATGTATACTTCCATTTTCTAAATGTTTGGTTTTTAAATTTTTTAAAAGCGGTGATCTGTTTGTATTGTAAAATCTCGGCAAATTAAATAATTGTTCAAATCATCACAAGCCAGGGCTATAGTCATTGGTTTTCTTTATATATTCGCATAGTTTTTTTTTTTTATTTTTTTGCTGTTTTAGGAGTTTTTTATATACCCTTAAACCCAGCTTCGAAGCATCACACGACAAGATTGTATTGTTTTAGTGTTCAACAGTTATTAACATCAGCTAAAAGTTTACTCTTGAGCACAACCCCAAACAAACGCATTTTTTTTTTAAACCTTGAAAAACATTTAATCTTGCATTTTTTTGGCAATAGAATTTGTAAAGTTGTGATGAAATCTTTCCCCGTCCCAACCTTATTTTTCTTAGATTGTGCGCTCATAGATTAAATTAAAATGTTCTTTAAAATAGTTCTTACATTGATCAAAATTCTTAGGTGGCGGTGCAAATAATACAAAAATATTATTGGCTTCGCCCATGCAATATATAAGAACACATATTTACCTAAAAAATCGTTTGCTTTTTTTTATTTTATTTATTAAGAACTTGACACTTAAGTAAGTATGGCTACACTTTGATGCCAAAGCATGTGCTAAGTTTTTCGGGAAACGGGACAGAAAGAGAAAGAGAGATGGTGGCCATTCACCTTACGAGATTTTAGTGGCCGGAAAAAAAGTATTTTGGTCACGGCTGGTATTGACCCCGAACCGTCCGGTTGGGAAGCCAATACACTCATTTCATTTTTTTTTTCATTTTAAATGCATTTTTATTTGACTTCATGAATTATGCTACATAAAAAAACGCTTAATAATCTTACTATAACTCACTGGCCCTATGCGGGCATACTAAGTTAAACCTAATACTTAGGTTTAGTCACTATTATTGTATTTTTATTTCTATATATATTTTAAACTAAAACTAAGAAAACAATTTTTATTAGGCAAAAAAAACTTAGTATATGGACTTTTTTTTATATAAAAAAAAGTAAATCTAAATCTTAACCTACGTATACAGTAAAATCTCGATAATGTGACCTAATTAAGTTCACATTTTAGAGAGATTCACATTATACAATAGGAAAATTCAAAAACAAAAACGAGAAAACCAAATTATTTCTTAGTAAAAAATTGTGATCTTCGTTTGAAGAACGCAAGACCTAGATTTTTCAATTGCCATACTTTTAATATTATTTATAACTGTTATGACATCCGCACCCATTTCGTTTTCATGAGCCCAGTCCAACAAGACATTTGAGTATTGAATATCATGTCAGTAAGACGTTTTTACTGGAGCATTGAATTGCATGTCAGTGAGACGTTTTTGCTGGATTATGTACTTCTTCAACATAAGAAGTCTCCACACCTTCAGCGTTTTCACCTGTCCCTTCGTTTATCTCACCATCAAAATCGTCGACCCAAAATCATATATCCCCGATTGAAATATCTACAGAACCATCAAGAAGTCTTAAAAGATTACCCATGTGCTGGAATTGACTTTCAAAATAGGTACTTTCGTCTTGCTCGTGGAGACGACTTAACGGAACTAGGTCTCTTGGCTCCCAATTAGACTACTTACAGCATTTCCTAAATTAAACTTTTTAAAACTAAGCCTAAGTCATTGTCCTTGTCTTGTGTGGCAACAATTTCAGACAGCATTCTTTTCTTGTATTCAAGTTTCAAAAGATTAATTACATTTTGATCCATAGATTGGATTAAGGCAGAATGTGTGGTGGAAAAAAACATAGCTGTTATGTTTCCATTTCTTTTCCTTTTACTAGCCCTTTCCTCGCTACACGAACTTATGCATAACGAGTTTTCCATTTTTACTGCATCGCTACTACTCCGCTTATGGGGTTGGCTAATGTCGCAGATCGCAGAACGCGTCTGCATACTGCTCGGTCCTGTATCGCTTCGGCGGTTAGCCCCAGGTGTCGTTGTGCATTTGCCATCTGAGCAATCCAGGAATTCTTTTTCCTACCTAGTTTTCTTTTAGTAGGAGCGACCGTAGTTGATATTGCCTGCTTAACGGGATTTTCCGGAAATCTTCTTTAAACGTGGCAATACCAGCTAATTCTATCCGACTTAAGTTGTTCGATTACCGAATTCTTTATGTGTAGACTTCCTCTAATGTGCGTAGATCTAATGCAGTCGCGTTTCGTGACTCCAGTCGACATCCTTAACATTTTCATCTCTGCTGCCGTCATTTTGTTTTTAAACGCTTCGTATATTGTCCAGCACTGCGAACCAGCGAAGAGAATCGATGTTACATTTGCTTCGTGCATGCAATCTTTCAAAAGATAGTCTAGAACCACGTTAAAGAGGAAAGGGCTAAGAACGCTTCCTTGATGCACTCCGACATTTACCGGAAATTCTCTCGTAAGTCCGGCGGTACATTTAACAGCAGTTTTGACGTTTCCATACATGTCTTGTATCATTCGTATATACGTTTCCGGTACCTTTTGAGACCTCAACGCGGTCCATATGAGATCTCTAGGCACACGATCGAATGCTTTTTCTAGATCAATAAATACCATATGCAAATCTTTTGACGAATCCCGATGTTTTTCCATTAATATTCGCAAGCTTTGGATTGTGTCCACCGTCGATCTTCCTTCCACGAATCCACACTGGCTATCGTCGAGCTTTATGATTTTGCGAAGACGTTCGTTTAAAACTCTTTCAACGATTTTAATCATGTGTGACATCAGCTTGATTGAGCGGTAGTTGTTGCATTCTCGCGTGTCGCCTTTGCCTTTGCGTAACGGAACCAAAAAGCTACTTCTCTATTGATTCGGCATAGTTTGTCCGCATTTTATTTTATTCAAGAGTTTCGACAGCCATTCACTGCCGATACATTCCATCTTCGACCAAAACTCTGATGGGATGTTGTCTGGTCCCGCCGCTTTCCCGCGTTTCATTTTTCCGATAGCTATACTTATTTCTTCTGTTGAAAAGTCAGCAACTTCTTCTTCGAATGGATCAGCTGCAGGGACGCGATCACGTGGAAACTGTTTGTTAAGCAGGTCCTTACTATGTATATTCAAGCCACCTATCACAGATGTCCTTTTCGTTTGTTAGTAAGTGCCCGTAGGAGTCTTTGATGTATTTTGGCGACGTTATTTCCATCGCATTTTTTCGCCTTTGCGCAGCGAGTTTAAAAATATTTGGCACTTTACTATTGTACGACGTTTGAACTTCTTGAATAGCTTGTCTTCTATCTGCCGATCGTGAGGATATTTCTTGTGCCTCGTTCTTTCGATAAGTTATACCACCGGATTTTAGGCTTTCTAACAGGCTCTCGTGTTTTTGGTGGTTCCGCTGTGAAGAATTCTGTAATGAGCAGCCGGTGTTGAGTAACTAGCGATTCTCCAAGGATTACCTTGCAGTCCTTGACACTGTTTCTCATCGATCTTTTGCAAAGGTGATAGTCTATTTGTGTTTCGTGGCCTCCGCTGCTATAGGTGATAAGATGTCGTTGATGTTTTATAAACGTCGTATTTAAAACAGAATTTCTGGTTCCAAAGCCTTTACCGCCGTGGCAGTCCTCAAAATCTACATTTGATTCTCCAACGTGGCCGTTTAAATCTCCGCCTACGAAAAGCATCTCCTCGATGGGTATATTTCTGAGTAAATTACCGAAATCTGACCAAAATTTATCCTTTTCCGATTGATCGCAACCGTTTTGTGTGTCGTACGCGCTAACAATGTTCCACATTTCATTGTTTATAATGAGTTTTACACTCATGTTATGTTTCCATTTATTGATGCATTATCCAACAGAAGCAATGCCTTTTTTGGTAAGTTATTGTCCTGAAAAAAAATGTTAACCTATAAAAAATTATGTAAGATTATGATTCGTTATTGAGTAGCTAGGGCCTTTAGTTAGTTAGACATAGTATTAGTTTTATATAAGTTTTCTAAGTTGAGTGTTGTCATCAGCCTATTACATTGTTTAAATTTTCGTATGTGATTTCGGATAAGAGATCGGATAATATTTTTTGAGCAATAGTTTTACAAGTTATAATATTTGTATAGTATCAATGAGTGGACTCATAGTAAGTATTTGGTTTTCGTTGCATAATTAACAGAGCGGGGCTAACTAAGTAATGAGATGTTTGTGGGTCATGCTGGTATGACCCATTCGCAGTCTGATATATATTTTTATCTTTTTATGTGAAATATCTCCAGGGTAGTATGATTTTTCAACATTAGAATTAAATTGTTTGTTAATGTGTTAATAGTCTGACCACTTTGTTTTTCTAGTCTTATTGCTTTTTTTGGATGTGTTAATTGCAGTGAGGATGGCAAAAGCTTCTGCTGTAAATATGGAAGTGAATGTCGGAAGAAGACCTTTACAAATGATTGATAGGTCCTCTCCAATGACAACGAATGATGTTCTTTTTAGCGTTGGCTTCATGGCTTTAAAGACTTCGTTACTTTTTTTTTTACGAAATTATTATGAAATCAGTCTAGGAAGATTTCTGTTCTCATCCAGGCATTTTTGCTTGACTTGTACAACACAGGCACATTAATTCCAGAAAACGCCCTGAAATTGTTGGTCTTTCCGATTATGAGAGGTTTTAATTTGTGTGTTCCAGTCGCATTTGTTGATCCAAACAAATTCACTCGTTCCTTGCTGGTTTTACTGCCTGGTTCAGTTGCTTTTTTGGACAACACAAGAGTTTTCCCCGGAAGAAGTATCAAATATAAAGCAGTCTCATCGGCATTATAAATCCGTTCTGGAGAAAGAGAATGTTCCCTGACGTAGGCATGAAATTCTTCCAGAAAGGGCTTTACAGCTTCATGGTTTGCAGACAAAATTTTTCCCCGCATATTTTTAATATTCGCACTGCATGACGTTCTCGGAACTTTTGCTAGCATTAAAATTATTAAAAATAAAAGATTCCTTAATACTGACTGTTAAAATGATTTGCTTGATTTCTGAGTAAGTTAGTCGAAAATAGCACATTTTTTTCCGCTGTTTCTCAAGTCATTAAAAGAGAGCAGTTTCCATTTGGGGCATCTCTGAGGTTTTTAAGGTTTTTCTGTTTCCGATTCCAGACTCCGTTTTTTTCATAAACTCCGGGGTTCACATTATCGAGATTCTACTGTACTACCTTATTGTAACATACGAGTACATATGTATATCATACGAGGGCTGGTCAATAAGTTCGTGACTATTTGAAAAAACCAAAAAACCAAGACAATGCAAGGGTGCACACATGTGCATTTGCCATGGCAAAAATTCATGAATTGGGCTATGAATTGCTCCCTCATCCACCCTATTCTCCAGATTTGGCTCCGAGCGACTACTTCTTGTTCCCAAATCTGAAGAAATGGCTTGGTGGAAAAAGATTTGACTCCAATGATGAAGTCATCTCGCAAACAAAGGCCTATTTTGAGGACCTCGACAAATCATTTTTTTTGGAAGGGATAAAAAAATTGGAGAAGCGTTGGACAAAGTGTATAGAGCTCAAGGGAGACTACGTTGAAAAATAAAATGATTTTTTTATCAAAAAATCTGTGTTTTATTCCAAAAGTCACGGACTTATTGACCCGCCCTCGTACAATACAATTTTTTTTTCTTAAATGGGTAACCCTTTTTTTAGAAAAAGTTGTCACCCATCTCTTTCCTTCTTTTATATATATATTTTTTATTTTTGTTTTTTTTCTCCAATTTTTTACATATATATATATATTTTTTTTTTTTTTTGTGATTTTCATAATTTATTATTAAATTATTTATTCACTTTCACGTAGTGAAAGAAAGCCAAATGTTAAAATGTAACCTTATTTAACGGCATTATAAACGCGCCTCAGGTCCTTACCCTTCAACTAAAATACTCGTATGCACAATACATATGTATATAATGTGTTCCCAAAAAAGAGTCGGAAACTGTGAACTTGTAACTCCTTAATATAAAATATTTTCTGTAAAAACCGATGTGGATTGTGCGGAAATGAGTTCTTTTCGAGATATAGATGAGCTCTACGTTTCCCTGTCTTGTGCTATTTTGAAGGATATCATGTTTGGATGTTTGGAAATATGGTTACAAATGGGTTATACAGTAGAAACTCGATTCTAGCAACTAATTAAAACCGACCCTCTTGCATTCACTGGATAAGTTGCTTCTACTGGATATCGAATTTAGATAAAAATATTTGCGTTATTTAATATAAGAAACATACAAAACTTAAAAGCCTTTAATTCAACCTAATGTATAAATGCAAATTAGGTTTAAAATATATGCACCATGCAACATAAAGTTGGAAATTAACATGTCATTTCAATCAGTTTTTTAAAGAACAAATTTGAAATCTTCGTTTGTTTCGTGCATTTTAATGAGATGTTGCTAATTCACGAAGTTTTTGAAGAGTCATCACATCAGAAAGTGGAATTACATGCTGTTCTGCCCAGTTTAAACAAGTGTTAAAATACATTATTACATCATCTGCTTTGATGTTCATCGTTCGTAAAGAAGTACATAATTTCTTCTATTGGTTCTACTTCAATCTCTTCCACGATCTCAGAAATGTGGTCCTCGATTATTCAATTTTCAATCTCATTATTGAAATTGATTCTAAACCATCAATGTGTTGAAATAACGTTGAAACATCATGAATTTGTAACGGCATCTCATTTAAGTTCTGTGCAAGCATTGCTAATGGAATATCGTCATCGTCTTCCCATTCTGAATCCTGTTGGGTGAAACACTTTTCAATTGACGAATTTTCAACTCTATTCCAAGCCGATGCCAGAAAACAAATCGCATGCTTCACAGTCATAGTTTTTATAGCTTCACACAAATGAAGACCAGATGATAGGATGCGGCTTTTTTTATAAAAGAGTTTAGTCAATCTGATCGTGTTCTGGTCCATTAGTTGGATAATTGCCGGAGGAAAGCACATTATTGTAATTAAGCCATCTGAGCGACAATTCGCCATCTTTAGGATGGCAGGGCGCATTATCAATCAAAAGGAGTGCCTTTGGTGGATAGCGTTCTGATTTGAGAAATGTTCTCACCTGTAAATAAAGTTAAATCTTCACTTATCAGCTGTTTTATTTAAAAAATCACGCATAAACTAACCTCAGGAACAAATGTCTTCCGAAACCATTCCTCAAACAAAGCAAGGGTCATCCATGCAGATTTATTGCCTTATGGTCTCTGGTTTTCCTAGGACAAACGGTGTTACCTTGTGCGTGCCATTTGCATTTGAACCTGCCATAAAGGTCAATCTTTCCTTGTTAAGACTTGGCCCTGGCGACTGATTGTACAAAATTTTTCTCCGCTAGAAGCTTCCAAAATAATCCAAATTCATCTGCATTATAGATCTGTGATGGTTGCAGATTCGGATCTTTAATTTTTTGCTTAAATGCTTTTATAAAAGGATCCAAAAACTCTACTTTGCTTAGCTATCCAGCCGCTACTAGTAAGGAAATCATCCGGCTTCTCCTGAATTTCTGCGTGCAGTTGCTTTGCCTTTTCCCCTAAAAGATCGGACGTTATAGGTATATTCCGCGATCTCTGTTGAGCAAACCACTTGAATAGAACTTTTTCCATTTGAGGGTACACCGATTCCTTTAAAGTTTTTCTTTTGCCAGGACCAGACTCGGTGTTCATGAGAAAGGTTTTTAATTTTGCTTTGTTTTTACTTATTCGCGATATTGTAGATTTATTGACGTCGAACATTTTTGCTAGATTATTCAAAAAATATCCTTTGTCAGCCAATTCTATTATTTCCATTTTTTGTTTAATCGTCAACACTGTTTTTTTTCCACTCATTTTTAGAGCGAAAAAAAAACAATACGAAAACTTATTTCATAGAGGTAAACACAATCTAAACTTCTTTGCACCAAATCGAACAGAAAGAAGCGTATGCGTTGTACATACTTACATACATGAATTTATCTTTTAGTTCAAATATGGATCAACCATAGCAAGAACAAAACGAAGAGAACAAATTTAAATGGATATTGTTTCAGTTTACCAAGGAATTTATCAATTCTTTTTCTGGTGTTGCAAGAATCGGACATTAAATTTTGTGAAAGTTGCAATTATAAGATAGCTAATGAAAATACTAATAATACTGAGTAGTTGCAACTATAGGGGGTTGCATGAATCGAGTTCCTACTGTTATTGTCATTATTTCCATATTCTATTATTCTATTTTTTGTTATTGCTTTCAATGGACCTCACAAATGATACCCCAAAAGATTATGGCCGGGAAATATCTTGAAGTACTTGTTTTTCAAAATATAGTACAAGGCCTCTTTAGAATTTTAAACGCGTTTGTCTCAAAACTGCGTTTTTGAAGTTGGCCGTACACGTCACTTGAACAATTTTCAACCAATTCACTTCAAATTTTAACTAGATCTTTAAAAATATATTGTCTAAATAAGTACGTAGGACATTTGTTTTATATGGCAAACTTCATTTGTTACTAACAATTTTCTGGCGCCACTCGGCCGAAATTAATATGTATATTGTAAAATGTTTGTGTGGGTACAAATGATAAAACTTATTCTTTTTACTAGGTGGGGTGAAAAGTAACCTTCTTGGGAATGAAAAAAAAAGTTTAATGTTTTTTCATTTTATTCAATATAGTCCCCTTTTAGCTTGATACACTTATTCCAGCGATTTTCCAACTTCTTGATCCCGTCCGAAAAGTAATTTTCCGGAAGGTCTGCAAAATACTCCTCCGTGGCGTCGATGATTTCTTCGCGTGAGCTGAATTTATTGATGAATTTTATTGATGAGCCATCTTTTGAGGTTTGGGAAGAGATAATAGTCCGAGTGAGCCAAATCGGGCGAAAACGGTGGATGCGACAGCAATTGGAAGCGTAAGTCATTGATTTTAGCTGTGGTTGCGATGCTCTTGTGCGCCGGCGCATTGTCTTGCAAACACAAATTTTTTTTCGCTTCATGTAAGGTCGTTTTGCAGAGTTTTCGGCCTTCAATCGCTCCAATAATGCACAGCAATACTCGCTGTTGATGGTTTTTCCTTTTTCGAGGTAGTCCACGAAGAGTATGCCATGACAATCCCAGAAAACCGCCGCCATAACCTTTCCGACCCATCGAGCCTCCCTCGGCCGCTTCGGAGCACTCGTGCCGGCTTCAGTCCATTGCCGGGCACTCATTCTGTTCTCTGGTGTGTAATAGTGAATCCAAGTTTCATCAGCAGTTTCATCAACAAGTCCAAACACTCTTTCGAAGTACTCTCGCGTTCGTGTTTTTGGTCAGAAGTGAGCATGAGCGGCACCCAGCGGCAGGATAACTTTTTCATGTGCAGAATATTGCCCAAAATATGGCGTGTGCACTCAGTACTAATCTGTGTGGTATCTGCTAGCTCGCGCACCTTCACTTTCCGGTCAGCCAACACCATTTCATGTATTTTTTTGACATTGCCCTCTGTAACCGCATCGGAAGGCCTGCCGCTGTGTATTTGATCGGTAGTTGAGTTCCGGCCACCACGAAACTCTCGAAACCAATATTTGACGTTGTAATCTGACGGAGCATTAGCCCCATAATATTTATCCAACTTTTCTGTAGTTTCCTTCGCCGTTTTGCCTCTCAAAAAATATTGTTTTATGAGAGTACGAAAATCGTTTTTGTCCATACTCAACATGATGCCAAACACGTCAACAACAATCAGCTGTCAAAACAAAACTAAAGACAGTATCGCACTGGAATTTTTTTATTTTTTTATAATTTACGCGCCTAAAGGGTTAGATACCCTTTTACTGTTACCTGGGCGCCGTCGGAAAAGTAGAAGGAAGAGAAAGGAAAATTGTTTTGTAGTGGTTTGAAACTCAGGTGTGTTTGGTTTCGATATTCGCTCTCCAGAGGGTGGGAGTCCGAATAGGACGGAGAGTTTTTTCTTCACTCAGAGTGATTCGAGGTATAATTCACAGTATTTTTTTCTGTGCTTGAAACTCTACAACAGCCAAATCTACGTGTCAGTGTTATGCCTTCACACGCAGAATTTTTCTGTCTGAGTTCCAATTACACAAATGAAAAACTGACTTGCCATGCGCAGGATTCGAACCTGGACCCTCCGAGTGAGAAGCGATAGCTAGTACCACTACACCACGGCCACCACATGGTGGCATGTCTGCCTAAATATGAACGGAATTCACCATAACTTTGTTTGCAGTAGCAGCGCATTATGAAGGTCAAGGACGTTACTTTTCACCCCACCTAGTAATACAAATTTCTTTATTCAACACAGTTGCAATTCACAATTTAATTGCTTATCTCAATACAATCCAATTTCTCAAACGCTTATCTTTTACTTAAACCATTTCTTAATTCACACTTCAAATTCAACTGATGAACTCACTGCATACATACCTTGGGGATGCTAGTATTTATACTCGAATGACATACTTTTAGAACAATCCTCGCCATCTAGCATCCCATACAATTTGCAATTTGCTAGAAAATTCTATTCCACTCTCCAGTCATCAATGGTCGAGACTTTGTTATTCAAGTATCGAAATCTTTTGCTCTTCGAGTATCGACATCTTCTGCTATGGGAATCTAGATGTCGCTGCTCACATTTAAATGGTTATCACAATATCAAAAAAGAGTTCCTACGTACTTCTCTAGCTGTTGTTACGTACAAGAAAAAAAAATTAGTGACTCATCATAATTCAAAATGTGCAGGAGCTGTTGCTACGGCCGTTGACCCTTCCAAAAAAGAGAGGTCGTTTGGGAAACGCGGCTCATCCGCCGCGTGCGTACGTACGTACGTACACGATACGTGCCTCTAGCACCTGGAATCTACGCACCACTTTTTTGCTTCAATAACTTCCAGCGTCCTTCGTCAAGGGCATTGTCTATGACAACCAGTACCGAGAATACCTCGTCTTCCACTTCCGTTCTTTGTAAATATTGACGCAATGTACACAACAATGATTTTGCCTCTTTGATGTGACGGGCGGAATAGTTCTGCTTCCGATTCTTCTTCACCTTCGCCTTCATTTTTGTTGCTTGAATCTGAAGCTGCCAGAATTTCGTCGTCACACAGAGCACCGCAGACTTCTACATCATCATCAATATGTACAAAATCATCGAAAGTCACAGATTCATCAAAGTTAGGAAAAAGGCTCCATCCATCCTGCGAGGTACAATGATCCAGTTCTCCTCGTTCCTGTTGCAATTGATTCACTGGCTCTGTAATAAATCCGCATTTCTTGAAACAGTTTGAAATCGTTGTCGATTTAACGCTTTTCCATGCTTTGTCAACCATGGTCATCGCTGTCAAAACATTTATGTTTGCTCTCTGTCCATTTTCAATGCTATCCAACATTATCATCACTACTTGCGGTACAAAGTTTTAAAATTCTGAATCACTGCCTGGCCATGGGGTTGCAAATTAGAGGTGGTGTTAGCAGGAAAAAATGTAAGATTCATATTACTGAGAACTTGCGGATTATTGTGAACTGTGCACAGGAAATGTCTAGTTTCAACAGCCATTCATTGAACAATTCTGCGGTCATCCACGCTTTTTTATTGAAGCGATAAAACGTAGGAAAGGATTTGATACCCTGGAAACATCTAGGGTTAGCAGCTTTCCCTATCACAAGAGGTTTTATTTTTTTGTGACCCGTCATGTTTACTACGAGTAATAATGTTAACCTTTTCTTGCTATGTTTCCCCCCATGTCATTTTTCGTTTTTGAATGTCATCGTTCGATCAGGAAGACACTTAGAAAAAAGAGCAGTCTCATCCGCATTGAACACATTTCGTAGATCGTAATTTGCCTAAGTCATTTTTCCATGCAGAACAAACAGTAACATCAACACTCGCTTTCCTCCACATATTTTTTTTTTGAAAACGATGTTATGCCTTTTTTTTAAATTGGAGAGCCATCTGGTGGTGAATCCTTCAATACCCAAACTAACATCGAATGACTTAGATTTCTGCTTTCCTCATTACTGAGAGGAAACTAGCTACTGATTTCGAATTACAGCGTGTTTGCTGACGGCACGACTCGACAATCATTTCGAATTAACGAGCGTGCCATTTATCAAGCTTTTTTCAAGGGACCTCACAATCAGTTCGAATTATCGAGAGTCGAATGTATTTTAAAGAGTTATAATTGAAATAGTTTTAATTGCTTTGAAGATAATTCGTAAATAATATGATTCAAATAATTTTTATAATATATGTAATTTACATCACTCCTCCTTAAACATGAATTTCGATTCCGAAAACAACATCGGTAATTAACAAAAAAAAAATACTTTATTCAATCAAATATTGTGACAAAATTGCAATTGCAATAATTCAAAACGTTAAAAGTAACTAAATCCATTAGTTCATTTAACTTTTACCACACATACAACTGTGTGAAAAAAATAGCACCATGGTGAACTTTGTACTTGTCATGCATATTACAATTTTCTCTGTTCATGTAAACACTTTATATCTTTTGTAGAATATCTGTCTGGCATTCAGTGATATAATGCAAAGACAATTTTGGCAAAAACTGTAATTTAGGATAAGGAAATTCCCGTGAAATGAAACCAGAATGGTGTGAGAAATAATAGCAACGCGTCATTCTGCAGAGCTTTTTGATAGTGTACACTTGTGTTTATATATTTTTTTAAATTAAACTTTATCAAGGAAAGATATTTAAGTAATTTAAAACTAATATCTCATAAGTGCAACGTATTTGGCAGCTAAAATGGGTCGCGGTAAACATTGTACCCCTGAAGAACGTTTATCAATAGGAAAATTAATTTCTGAGAAAAAAACTTACAAATTTATTAGGAAAATCGTTTAGTGTTCCAATAAAATGATATCGAATGCAAAAAAGTATGTTGAAGAAGAAGAAACAAGAGGAAGAAAACCGAAATTGACTCCTAGCGATGAGCGACTCATAGTAAGATTTGGTGAAACCAAATCTGTTTATTACTTCCAACAAAATAAAAGAGGAATTAAATGTACCCGTGACTACTTCTGCAATAAGAAAAAAAAAACTCATAAAGAAAGATCTACCTGCCAGAAGTCCCAGAAAGATACCATTGTTGACAAAGGCCCACTTACAAAAACCAAAAAAATTTGCAGAAGAAGACTTGCATTGGGAACCATGTAAATGGCGAAATATATTATGAACCGACGAGTCCAAAATTGTTTTATTTGGAACTCCTGGTAGCAGGATATTTGTTCGTAGGCCAAAACACCAAGAGTTCAAACCAGAGTATACTATTAAGACTATCAAGCACGGCGGCGCAAAAATAAACATATGGGGATGCTTCCCTTACAATGGCACTGGTTCCATATTTTGGATAAAACTGATAATGACTGCCGAAATTTATGTTGGCATTATGAGGGAAGTCATGTTGCCTTACGCTGAATGGAATATGCCTCTCAAGTGCGTCTGCAACAAGATAACGACCCGAAACATACGAGCAAATTGGTCAAAGAGTTTTTCTTATAGAATAGGGTTCAGGTTATGGAATGGCCGGCTCAGTCTCCAGACCTAAACCCCATCGAAAACCTTTGGACAGATGTTAAAAAGGCCGTATTTGAAGCCAAACCGAAAAATATGGGAAGCTTTGCGAGCTGCGTGGAGGGATATTCCAGTTCAGCGGTATCAAGTATTAATCGACTCCATGCCACGACGTTGCGCCGCTGTGATTAAAAATAAAGGTAATAAGACCGAATTCTAAAATTTTTATATAATTACAAACTAAAAACTCATTAATTTTACTGAAGAACTTATTTCGTTTATGAATTTTTAATCTTGGTGCTATTATTTTTCACACTCCAAAATGTATCTTTTTTCTTTAAATGAACATAATTTGTTTATTTTTAGTTATAATGGATAAATGTTTGTGTTTATAGATTACTTTGACTTCACTTTTCACATTAAAAATAAAACCAAATTAAAATTATCATTTGTCTCTAAAATGTTTCACTCAAAATACTTCATACTCGTAAATGTTTGGTGCTATTTTTTCCACAGAGCTGTATATCTAAACATATTATTTAATTGTTTTCAAATCTATCAGTTCAACTTATGGTGTCTTGTAATTGGTAGGCCTTTGGTCAATACGTCCGTTGGCATATCCCCTTAAATATATACATTTTGTTCTCGAGTTTGTGATTGGATGAATTGCAATGTCTGAGCACTTCGGTTGTCGTTGATAATTTTTGTCGCGCCTTCTTGTTGGTACCCCATCTCCTTCAGAATGCTGTGGAAGCGCATAGCCTCTTTTGTCGCATCGGATGTATTCGCCTTTGACATGTGTTCGCCTTTGACAGTAGACATAGTAATTGTTCTTTGCTTCCTTGATTCTCATGAAATAGGTTAGCTGGCAAGGTTGAATACATATCCCGTATAGCTCATCCTATCATCGATGCATGAGCCCCAATCTGCGTCAGAATACCATCTAAGCACGGATACAGAATACCATCTCCACTAAATACAAGTTCTATATTTCTCGTTCCACTCAAATATCGAAGCACTCTTTTTGCCAATTTCCAATGTATTCTATTATAGAAATTATTGTACTGGTTCAAGAAACTGACACTGTGCGCCATGTCTGGTCACGTGCATATGGATAAGTACCACAGAGAGCCAATTAAGCTTTGATAGGGCAGCTTCTAGACTTCACATTTTTCTTCACTACCTTCTTCCAGTATCGCCTTTTGCAGCTTTACTCCCACTTCTATTGGAGTTTTCGCTGGTCTTGCATTTTTCAAACTAAAATGTTCCAGAATCGAATCCGCGCACCTATCCTGCAGCATGGAGATACTTCCATCTGGCTTCTGGTGAAATTGTATTGCCAGAAACTGATCCCGTGGTCATAAATCTTTAAACTTGAATGATTTATCGACATGCGAAAATAAATCGGACCTGGCTTTATCACAATTGATACCACATAAATCGTCCACATAAATGGCAATTAATTCAATTGTCTTTGCGTTTTCCCGTTTGTAAAGGAATGGTTCTGACCTGAGTGCACAAAAACCCAATTCTGTCAGCCTTTCGTGTAATTTCCTGTACTGTAGTAGACCCGATTGTCGTAGACCATATATGCTCTTTCTTAATAAGCAAACTTTATTTTCTTCTTTCTTCTCGTGAGTCAATTCATAAAGCATCTGAGACATATAAATTTCCTCGTCTATCTCGCTATTGAGGTATGCCGTTACTATTGTACGTTAGAATGGCTGAGTTTTAATCTCCACTCCGCCGCACTGAATTGTTGCAGACCGCCGCGTTTTCTTCTGTTGTCATCGTTCTTTTCATTAATATGTTGACCTTCCTCTATTTCAGGACACTCTAGTTCTTGAGGAACTTTAATTGAATATTTAAATTCCGATGTAAAAACTACGTCACGGCTCTTTATAATCTTCCTGTAGGATTCGGTCCAAAGCTTGTACGCCTTAGAATCCTCTTAGTATCCTACAAATATACATTTTTCTGACCTTGTCTTAAATTTACCTGTTGGTCGCCTCTTTTGAAGGGTGTAAACGATATATCCAAAACTTTGGAAATGTTTAACATAAGTTTGATGCCCCGTCCCGCATCTTATATGTCGTTTCATTATTCAATACTCGAGGCGGGCATCGGTTTCGAACATAGTTTGCCGTCATGACTGCTTCTCCTCAAAAACTTAGACGTAATCGTAATTGTAAGAGCATGCACCGCCCTGTCTCTAGTAAATTCCGATCTTCGTATTCGACGCTCAGTTTTGCTATTCCATTTTGCCCTAGATACTCATTAAAAGCATTGTTACAGTGCACTTTGCCGTCGTTATCTGGGCTATGGCTTTTATCTTACTTCCAGTAAATGTTTCCGCATGTTTTTGAAATTCAATACATTTTTTAAGAACCTCACTTTTTTCTCTTATTATAAAAACAGTGCACCATCAAGTTGCATCGTCTATGAATGTTACAAAATATCGACCTCCTCCATTCGTTTTTGTTTCCATTGGGCCGCATACATCCGAATGTACCAGTTCCAGTGGATTCTGTTTGCGTATACCACTTTCTTTTGGAAAACGTGTTCTTACTTGTTTTCCTCTTATCCAAAAATCACATATTCTGGATTTATACCTTTCAGCATTTGTTTTTGAATACGAGGGCGGGTCAATAAGTCCGTGACTTTTGGAATAAAACACAGAGTTTTTGATAAAAAAATAATTTTATTTTTCAACGTAGTCTCCCTTGAGCTCTTTACACTTTGTCCAACGCTTCTCCAATTTTTTTATCCCTTCCAAAAAAAATGATTTGTCGAGGTCCTCAAAATAGGCCTTTGTTTGCGAGATGACTTCATCATTGGAGTCAAATCTTTTTCCACCAGGTTTGGGAACAAGAAGTAGTCGCTCGGAGCCAAATCTGGAGAATAGGGTGGATGAGGGAGCAATTCATAGCCCAATTCATGGATTTTTGCCATGGCAACTGCACATGTGTGCACCCTTGCATTGTCTTGGTGGAAAATAACTTTTTTCTTGGCCAAATGAGGTCGGTTTTTTTTTTAAATCGTCATTGAATCGGTCCAATAAGTTGGCATAACATTCCCCATTGATTGTTCTTCCCTTTTGAAGGTAGTTAATGTGGATTATCCCGCGTGCATCCCAAAAAACAGTCGCCATAATTTTATTGGCTGACAAACCCACCTTGGCCTTCTTTGGCGCCGATTCACCCTTAGAAACCCACTGTTTTGACTGTTGTTTGTTCTCTGGTGTGTTGTGATGGATCCATGTTTCGTCCACGGTTACAAAACGGCGCAAAAACTCCTCCATATTGCGATTAATCAACGCCAAACCTTCCTGTGAAGTGAAGCATACGAAATTCACTTTTTTCCATTTTCTCCTCAAATTAGTGAGTAGTCTGATAAAAATAGCTGTCAAACACAAACTAACTGACGCAGAAAGTTTTGACAGGAGTCAACTGACAGATGCCTGTTGACAGGAGCAGTGTTGCTGTTTCAGTAAAGAGGTCAAAAATTCAAAAAGTCACGGACTTATTGACCCGCCCTCGTAGCATTCTTTAAGTTTGCCAAATTTATATGGCCATGTCTGTAATGCCAATTCATAAATTTATTAACTGATTGTGCTATGAAGGTCCTGTCATTGTTCCCAGTTTATTCTTTTGGCCTTAATGACATTTACACCTTTTCAATTTTTTATTGTGTACAGTGTAACCATTGTCCACTACCTTCACGACTGAGAAGAAATTAGTGCGCAAATTCTGGACAAATAAAGCGTCTTTTAAAGTTATGTTTTTGTCATGCTTCACATTTATTCGGACTTGACCTGATCCCTGAATCCAAAATCAACTTTCAACATTTTGTTTAGGACGCCTTTGTCTGGGGCCTCTAGGGGAAAGTTTTCTGTCGTCGGACAACGCTGACAGCCACTTGCTTGTCGAAATGTAGTCAGATACCTTGGGATCTTGGGATAACAGCCAACTGGATGCGACGGTGAAGGTGATCTTATCCGCACGAAACGTCGAAAGACATAGTTTAATTATTAGGTTTAACTTAGAGTGCCGGCATGGGGCCAGTAAGTTAGCATAAGATATATTTACGTTAATTAAGCTAAGTTTTAAGCGTTTTTCTTTGTCTAGCATGTAAGAACTAATTAATGAATGAAAATAAAAATGTATTGAAAATTAAAATGAAAAAAAAGTGTACTGGCTTCCGAATCGGACGGTTCGAGGTTCAATACCAGCAGTGACCGAAAGACCTTTTCAGGCAACTAAAATCTCGTGAGATCTCTGGGAACTCTGTCAAACGCTTTCTCCTAGTGGATGAAGACGATATGCAGATCCTTAGAAGCTTCGCGATGTTTTTCCATCATTATTCCCTTCCACAAAGCCGTTGTGACTGCCATGGGCTCTAATAACATTCCGTGTATGCGAGATTAGTTTCACTCTTCGGTAGTTGTTGCAATTTCTCTTGCCGCCTTTGTTTTCCTCTCACTGGTTAGGTAGTCGAATCATTTAAACCCAAAATTTCCGAATGTCAACCGCAATTCGGATTACAGCTTCCGTAAAATCTGCGTTAAAGTACTCTTTTTTTTTATTCACTTTGTCAATTTAACTGTTTTAATTTATTTAAAATTTATATTTAATCGATAAATAATAGTGTTTACTTTTAGGAAAAGAAAAAGGCTGTGTCATCATCAAAAACAAATGCGAGTGCTTCCACAATTCCGACTGAAAAATCGGCGAGCCCATCCAGAAAAAACCAAAAGAAAAAAAAAAGAGCTACAGAAAGCAACCAATAAATTGATATCTACTCGTTTGCATAAAAATGTAACTGGAAATTAAAAAAAACTTCATAGATTATTCTTATTCTTATTATATATTCTTTTTTGAGTTATCACATATTAAAGAAAAAGCTAAATTTGTTTCTTTTTTGTATGCACTACTTAGTTAGCTCTGCAGAGTCTTATCTAACATATATATATGTGTGCAAAACACCTTTTTGATGTTCGTTGGAGTTTGAAATCCACCCACCCAAAGCAAACAGTATAGAGATTCCTAGAATCGTGGCTGTAATTGATCTTCTAACGGAAAAAGTAAGCTTCATTTCAGAAGCTACTTGATTGATTTAAGTAAATACACTATTTCAAATAAATACTAATACTGTATTTTGTACTATAATATAAACTTTATAAAATTCTTCGCCGAGTTTATGTTTTTAAGAGCAACAAAATTATAAAGATCAAAACTTACGTACACACCTTTTACTAATTTTTTTATAAAGAAAAAAAGAAAGTTGGAAGTTAAAAAAAACTGCCTTTTTATATTTAAAATTAATGAAAAAAATTTAAAGTTTGAAATTAATCGTCACACGATCTTTGATTATCCTCTATCCAATATAACTACGTTTAATCGAAGAATTTGTTAAATCAATTTTTTTTTACCTAGTAACACCATAATATAAAGTAATGCTAGATTTATAATAAAATGCAAATTTATAAGGAAAAAGTAGTAAATCCATAGGTTTTGAATGTACGAAGGAATTAACATTTAACAAAAAAAATATTTTTTATTATTTTATTATTTTTGTTTTGTTTTTGGTATCCACAAAGCTCTTCTGGAAAGCTTCGTTTATATTTATCTTAATAAAAGCGTCCTCGAGTAACCAGTGTTTTTTAGTATCTTTATCAGTGAACTGAACAGTTCAGGAACGCTACATTTATCCTCACTTCTACAAATTATGATTATAATATTGTAAAATATTTGTGTGGGTACAAAGATAGAGCTTATGTCTTTCAACAAAATCGCTTTGTTCAATACAGAGACAATTTACAGTCCAATCGCTTTTCTCAACCACACCACTTAATCACTCTCTTAATTTACTCTTAAAATTAAATTTTTGAACTAACTTGCACTTCTTGTGGGATACTGGCATTTATTCTCCCCTGCCATTTTACCAGAATATTCGCTAAAAAGTTCCATTCTCCATTCTCCAATGATTGAGTCTTCTGCTATTGAAATATATTGTAGATGACACTGTTTTTTTTTTTTTGCTAAAATAAGATATTATAACTGTTGCAACAGCAACTAATTACTTTAATAATTGTAAATTATTTATTGTGTAATATATCCCCAAGAAATTCCAAGGAATATATTTCACAAATGTTGTAGCTATTTTACTGTCAAAAAAAGGAAAATTGGGGTTAAGTGATCTGCCGCCAAGAAAATGAGAATAAAAAACCAAACCCTTATAACGTGGAAACATTATTTTTTTCTTTTAAATTGGAATACATCAAAATTTATAGAGAGGATGGTAATACAGTAAACAGTGGTCTTAACGAGGATAAACAAAAATCGTATAAAGACAATAATTGTGAGTTTTGGTGCCAATATAATGTAATATATTTACATTATATTTTCAACTATATGGATACAACTTCAGCATCACAGGTGATTGAGTAATTTGTAGCATTTAAACTATTGTAGAAAACATAAAAATCATTAAATTAAAATGAGTAAATTGCTGAGCAATTTTTTGGCACAACTTACTAAGGATGAGGTAAACTTCAAGAAGGCGAGTAAAGAAACAAGGGCTTCGAAACACTACCTTCAAGGTCGCTTTGCTATCTTGGAATCAAATTTCCAAGCGAGTTCTACACCCAACGCTAATGCAGTCACTTAAGCAGTCGACGGTGCTGAAAGCGAGAAAATTGATGAAGTCTACGACAAAATAAGGGAATTGTATGTCACTTACCGATCATCTTTGTTGGAAGCTCTGGATAAAGTTCCCGCCACTTCTGCAGTTGCTGGTAGCTTTTCACATGCGAGTAAAAAGCATGATCTGCGGCTTCCAAAAATTAATTTACCTTCCTTTGCTGGCAGTTATGGGAACTGGAGGTCATTCAACGATATTTTTCACTCCTTGGTACACAGCGACTCTTCGTTGACGGAGATAGAAAAACTGCACTATTTGAAATCCAGCGTCACAGGTGAAGCAGAACGGCTCCCACAACATCTGAATTTAGATGAAGGTAATTACACCTTAGTATGGACCATCCTCACCAACAAATACGAACACAAACTAGTACTGGTAAATACTCAGCTGAAACTTTTCTTCGGCCTCGACCTCAGTGTTGAAGGATTAAATAATATAAAACTGCTACCGGATGTATCCACTGAGTGTCTGCATGCGCTAAAGAACTTGGGAGTCAAAACTGACTCGGCAGTTGTGGGAGGAAAAACTAGGTTCGCAGAAAGAACTTCCCACCTTCACGGAGTTTAATGAATTTCTGCGGGCCAGATTCCGCTCGCTGGAAGCTGTGGCACAAAAAAATAACAGAAACCCAATCATAGACCAGAGTTGCAAAATTAGGCTGGTAACGAAGAATGATTTTAGAACTAGACCCAAGCAGAAGCAGCAGTACAACTATGGTGTTTGCAATAAAGGACAACATTTGCTTCGAAACTGCAATTGGTTTCTGACCCTGGATGTAGGTGAGCGTGTCAAGGTAGTAAGACGTTTAGGCATATGTGAAAACTGTCTTGCTTAAAGTCATCACATTCAACAATGCCCAAGTAGGGTATGATGCTACTTCTGCAGTCAGAGGCACCATTCTTTACTGCACAGTGCCCACAACCCCTCAAAGCTCACACTATTTCCACAGTGACCACCAAGCAATAATTTTTGAAACGAAGGAGAAGAGTACCGTGCAACGCGCTAAACGAACGGGCCCAAGATGGAAGGACACACACTCCTAGCCTGGAAAAGTTCTATGGAAAAAACTGCGCAAACTAGGCAATGGGAGGCAGCGTTCAGTTGCAACTGATGATTTAGACTGTAATGCTTTCGATTCGCAGTTTGTGTCGGTCTCTGAGCCGCCAATTTAATATCAAGACTCCGCACAGTTTACGAATCAGTCTAGCGACTATGACAATATAGCAGATTTCATCTTTATTAGCTTAACGGATGAAGATGTAGTTGAAACCGTGCTATCGGTCAAATCTGATGCGATAGGTTTGGATGAAATTAATCCTAAATTTTTAAAACTCCTGCTTCCTTTTATACTCAACTACATAACACACATTTTTAATCACGTACTTACCACTTGTGAATACCCCCTTTCGTGGAAAATAGCAATAGACCAATAGCAATCTTACCGTTTCTATCCAAAGTATTCGAGAAAACTATGCTAAAGCAGATGCAAGCGCACCTAAGCGACAATAATCTCTTAAATCCCGCCCAATCTGGTTTTCGCGCAAAAAGGAGTTGTAAAACTGCACGTTTACTTGTTGTCGACGACATCCGCAATGGCCTGGATACTAAATGTCCTACGTTCTTAACGTTGTTGGACTTCTCGAAAGCATTCGACACGGTGGACCACTTTCTCCTCTGTAAGAAGCTGCGATATAAATTTGGATTTTCGTCTCTGGCGGTCAAACTCTTGAATTCATACCTCACGGGCCGTCAGCAATGTGTGACAGTAGGAAGCCAAATGTCTTCGTTTCTTGGAGTTCGAGGGGGAGTTCCACAGGGTTCGATTCTTGGGCCATACTATTTTCACTATAACGAACGAACTCCCACAATTTGTTAAACATTGTACTGCCCACATGTTCACTGACGACGTCCAATTACACTTGTGCTGCCCGCTGAATATGCTCAGTATTGCCATTGAAATGGTGAACGAAGATCTCGAGATCATACAGCAGTGGGCACTCAAAGAACAGCCATCCTTATTCAGCCCCGATCCCATTGCTTGCAGTCTAAGCGCTCATTCTTCGCCCATGCCACTCTCCTATGAGTTCCATACACTAAGGAGAACCACAAACATAAGTACATTTAAAATCTATCTTTTTCAACACCTGGCCAGTGCTACATGAATAAAATTTTGTTAAATGTTATATATTTTTATTGTTTTTGTTATTAATTCACTTTTGTAGTTTACAATTAAATTAATTATATGTAGTCACCTATTTATATTGTTCAATTTGCTTTCGAACCTACACTAACTATAAGATTTAATCTTACTATGTACATATTCTTTAAATAAATAAATAAATAAAAATAAATAAATACAAATACACTTCGACTTGGACGCGTTCGAAGAAGTGATAAATACCGGAAACATAATTCAAAGCGGAACAGCTGAAGCCTGTATACAACAACTCGTCCGCATTCTCACTACTGCGTGCGATGCATCAATGTCCTGAAAACAGGTACTAGAGGAGGAACACCATGCTACAGGTGGAATGAGGAAATAAAAAAAGCTTAGAGCAAAGTGCTTAAAAGCCCGACGCAAAGTCCAAAATCTAGGGGAAGAGATCGCTTTGAAGAACACCTTATTGGTTTTAAAAAAGCAAGATGCGACCTAAAAAAGGAAATCAAGGAGAGCAAGACATGATGTTTTAAAAAACTTTGTGAAGAAGCCGACATAAACCCTTGGGGTACAGCATACAGGATCGTCATGACTAAGATAAAGGGCATCAGGTCGCCGCAAATAACATGTCCAGCAATCCTAAGCTCCATAGTAGAACACCTTTTCCCCCGAAGTACATCTGCTATGTACCACATCATTAAGGAGACCAACACGGAGGACATCCCAGTAGTCACAGCGGATGAACTCATAAACGCATGCAGGAAGATAGGCGACAGTAAAGCGCATGGACCTGATGGCATACCAAATAAGGCACTAAAAGCAGCTATTCATAAGCGGCCAGACATGTTTATGGAAACAATTCAAAAATGTCTTGAAGAAGGAGTTTTCCCGGATGCTTGGAAACTATAACACCTAGTCCTGCTTCCAAAGGGAAACAAGCCACCTGGAGAACCGTCCTCGTATCGTGCAATATGCTTTCTAGACACAATGGGAAAGATACTGGAACGGATAATATATACTAGACTGCTCGCGGTAGCAGAAGAGAGAGGAGCACTATCAGACTTTCAGTTTGGGTTCAGAAAATCGCGGTCTACTGTTCAAGCCGTAAAAACTGTGGTCGACATTGCGGCCGAAGAGATACAAGGAGAAAGATGGCGGTATGGTACAAAAAAATACTGTGTAGTACATCAAAAATGCCTTTAACTCGGCAAACTGGGCGTTCATCAGAAAATCACTAGCCAGTATGAATACGCCATATTACTTACTGAGGATAGTAGAAAACTACTTTACCAACAGAAAACTGAGGTATGAAACTGATGAGGGGTTGAAATACTACAGCGTTTCGGCTGGGGTTCCACAACGATCAGTACTCGGTCCACTCCTATGGAACATTGTGTACGACGGAGTGCTAAGACTTATGTTGCCGAGAGGAGTTCAAGTAATCGGATTTGCAGACGACATTGCCGTCGTTACGGTGGCAAAAGAAATGTAGCCACAAATGTAGCGATTATTCGCATCAAAGACTGGCTAGTATCCGCCGGTCTAAAATTAGCGCGGACCGTAAAACGGAAGCCGTCTTAATTACCAGTAGAAGAATTGTGGAATACGCCAATATACGGGTGGGAAATCAAATAATCCGATCGAAAGAATCAATCAAATACCTGGGAGTAATACAAGATAACAGATTACAGTTCAAAGCACATGCTGCAAGGATCACTTTCTAGAATACTACCAAACATTGGTGGACCTGGATATGCTAGGAGGATTCTCCTATCTAGAGTAGTCAGCTCAGTCCTCTTATACGCTGCTCCGGTCAGGGCGGGGGCACTCGCCATAAAAGCAAACAAGAGAAATCTGTTGTCCGCATACAGGCTCAGTGCATTAAGAGCGATCTGTGGATTTCGAACAATCTCGGATGAAGCAGCCTTCGTGATAGCAGTAATGGTTCCGATCGACATTCTCGCGGACGACATGCTGAGAATTTATAATAGAAGAACCCCAGGGCAACAAGATGCAAGTGAAATTGCAAATATAAATGGAGAAGAGCGAGCGGTTTCAGCAGCCCTCTGGCAAGCCAAGTGGGATAATAGTACAAAAGGCAGATGGACCTACAAGTTGATCCCGAACATCGAGACCTGGACAAAACGAGCACATGGGGATAACAACTACCACCTTACGCAGTTCCTATCTGTTCACGGCGGCTATCGCAAATACTTGCACCGATTCGGACACGATAGCTCCCTTTGTGCCCAGAATGCTCAAACGAGGAGGAAGATACGGAGCACGCCATATTTCATTGCCGGCGTTTTTCGCAGTGGAGAATTAATCTTCCCAGTCCAATACTACTCATAGACCAAATGTTGCAGTCGGAGGAAAATTGGATGGAAATTGGCACATTTGTGACAATTGTGCAAAACGAGCTAAGAAGAATAGAAAAAATTAGAAGAGCTGAAGAAGCAAATACAAGAAGAATAGCATGATCTGCTAATCAGCCCCGCGAAGTAATACCTAACGGCAGTCCCGCGGGGAGAGTGGTTGAAGGACGTAGTGGTGTGGATTAGTACGTAGGCGCACTCCTGGCATCGAATATTCGGGTGTTGCGAATCGTGCATGTTGGTGGCACGGGCTACCGCATCTTTAGAAGATTACCACCTCCATTGGCGCAACCACTTAAAAAAAAGTCCATTTCCACACCATACAACACATCACACCATCCATAAAAACACTCTCAGCAATCCCACACATATACCCAAGCACATCCAGTTTCCACACAACCCAGCACAAACATAACAGTCAATCCCAAAGCACCTGCTTTTCAGCCCGTCATCGATCATCAACCCTTAACTTCAAAATTAAACAATTTTCACATTCAACACAACAACAACACCCAGGTTCTTTTGGCGACAGCGATGGTAAAAGCAATATCAGCTGCTGGAGGATATATAAACCTGCGAGCACTTATCGACCCCGGGTCAGAAGCCACTTTCATCACAGGAGCAGCAGTGCAGTCGTTAAATCTTAGGCCCAGACGCACATTTATTGAAGTATCTGGGTTGGGGAAGCTCAGCAGTGGAGCATGCAACAAGTATGCAAAGCTATCGTTTGGATCACTCCACTTATCATACGTCGGACATACTAGAGCCTTTGTCTTCACATCCTTGGCTGGGTTTCTTCCGGCACAAAGGATAGTCTTCAATAAATGGACTCACATTAATGGTTTGATGTTGGCCGATCCTCATTATCTTTCTCTTGCAGCCATAGACATTCTCCTGGGAAGCGATGTCTATGCTGAAATTCTGATCCCAGACATAATAAAAGAGCACAATTTTACAGCGCCAATCACAACTTGGGTGGATTTTGTTTAGTAAAGAAAAAGTAGAAATCCCAAGGATGATAAGGAGCTTCTTCCAGTTTGTAGATCTTGACTCTCAACTCAGAAAATTTTGGGGGATCGAAGAACAACCCTTTGAAAAATATGAGTCTGAAAAGATACAGATTGTGAACGACACTTCATGATGAACACCAGGCGTTGCTCAACCGGCCGGTATCAAGTTCGTCTTCCAAAGGTGAGTCATATCCAACTCTAGGAACGACAAAGCAGGAATCACTCAGAAGATTATATCAATTAGAAAGAAGGTTTAATGTCAACGTAACCCTACATGGAAACTAGAAGAAATGCATGGCGGAGTACATCGAACTTGGTCAAATGAGCGAGGTTTTTAACGCACATGAAATCATGTCAACACCATACCACTACTTCCTCCCATATCATGCGGTATTCAAGGAATCCAGTTCCACTACAAAACTGAGGGTCGTTTTTGATGTGGCCTTCAACACACCTTCGGGCTCTTCACTGAATGACCACTTGACGGTGGGACCAAAAGCACAAACCAACGTGATAGACGTTATTCTTCGATTGAGAAAGCACCGCTTTACATTCACCGCGGATATGGAGAAGATGTGTCGCCAAATTCGAGTAGACGGTAAGGATTCAGACTACCAGCTCAACTTCTGGAGAAACAACTCACAGGAACAAGTCAATACATATCGACAAGAGTCTATGACATTTGGAACAGCCAATATTATCACAGGAGCAAACACAGTTGAAGGGGCCCTAAAAAAGCGTGATGAGGTAAAAGATACTCTCGATTCGGCAGGATTCTACTTATGCAAATGGACCAGCAACAACGAAAAACTCTTGCAGGCATTTCAGCTGAAGACCGCGAGGTGGATTTCTCAGTTCCGTTCGAGGAAGCGAACAATGACAAGACGCTAGGCATTAAATGGTTGCCAATATGCGATTCCTTCTCGTAAAAAGTAGATTCGAGGAAAGAGACACCACAGAACGAGCAGTGCTATCAGCACTTAAAGCTTCACACCATTATACGAAGCTGGTAATCGGAGGTGCACACCAAAAGACCCTACCTGCGTCAAAGGTTTTGAATCTGTGGGATCAAAAATGCCGTTAAGGAGCACGTCCACGGATGCAACATATGTTTCGGGTATAAACCAAAACCGATGGGGCAGTTTATGGGGAACCTAGCTGGTCCTCGAGTCCTTTTACCCACATAGGAGTCGACTATGCAGCCTCGAGCGACATCAAGGCATGGAAGGGAAGAAACGCCAAGCATCTCAAAGGATATTTTGCCATCTTCGTATGCATGGTTACTAAAGCAGTGCATTTAGAAATAGTCAGTGATCTTACCACACAAGCGTTCTTTGCAGTCTTTAGGAGATTCACGGCTAGGAGGGGTTTATGTGCTGCTATCTATAGTGACTGCGGTATCAATTTCGTAGGAGCAAACACAGAGCTGCAGAAACATCTACACGCATCCCAAATGGACTGGAAGACTTGCGTAGAAAGTTTGGCGAACGAAGGAACGAAATAGTACTTCAACCCACCAGCAACTCCGCAATTTGTCAAGTTCCATTTGAAACGAGTCGCTGGTAATAAAGTGCTCACGTTAGAGGAAATCAGCACGCTACTGACACAGATCGAAGCATGTTTAAACTCCAGACCACTGTATCCAGTGCCCACTGGTTACACCGCCGCAACCAGAGTACGAACTCGATAAAACCACGTACTGCGACAGGTGGAAGAGAGTTCAGGCACTTGCACAGAGCTTCTGGAGAAGATGGAGTTGCGAAAATCTCACTAGATTACAACATCGACCGAAATGGACCTGAACCGAAAACAAGGTATCAAGGATGGAGATCTGGTACTCCTAAGGGAAGACCAACTTCCACCGGCCAAATGAACACTAGCCCGGATCACAAAGCTACACCACGGAACCGACAACTTAACCAGAGTGGCCAGCATCAAGGTATCTTCTTCGTCCAAACCCGCGAATATAAAACTCCCCAAGAAGCAGCAATATAAATCACACAACAAACAATATAATTATGATATAACAAAAATCCAAATCATAATGCATAAAAGATTACAAAATTCATGAACGCATTCAAAATGAAAACAATGCACACGCCACACTTATATCATGAAATACGAATTCACAATTTGTACGACACAAAATTCGCATGATACAAATTTCCACACTCTACGCATTATCCGTAAATGATAACGGTGGCACATACGGTATTCATCGTAGTAAAATAACACACACACACACCAATGCACCTTTCTCTCAATCAAAAAAAAAATAAAAATAATAATAATAATAATCAGTTAAACTTACCGCAATTCATCTGAAAAAAAAACCTTAAAACACCGGCTATTACCGCCCTAGCCCTTTTCTTGTTTCACGTTTTCGTTATTTTCAGCATACATATGTATATATGTGATCGCACGCGCCGATCTCATATGCCAGTATCAAAAAAAAAAAAAAATAATAATAATAAAATTCACTCACAGCACCTCAGTTGCTCGAAAGTCAAAATTGAACTAAAGGCGTAGGCCCTAAATCAAAATTAGCAAACCTGTATATCTCATCAAACTCTTAATTCTTGAAGGAAAGGGGGAGATGGAATGCATTTAATTCATCAGTGCCAGTATTAGTCACTGCGATTTGATTTGTTTTGTGTCTGTGTTCCTTTTCTCATCTTCAGGAAACAGTAAGAAGCAGAAGACGAAAAGGGCCAAAGGGCGACAGTGAAGATCGAGTACAGAGATGACATTGAGGCTCAAGAGAATTTGCGAACTTCGTTCACAGCCGGGGAGCATGTTGCAACAGCATTTAATTAATTTAATTATTGTAAATTATTTATAGTGTAACATATCCCCAAGAAATTCCCAGGGATATATTCCACAAATGATGTTGCTATTTTACTGTAAAAAAAAGGAAAATTGGGTAATCACTTAACCCGCCAAAAAAAAGAGAATAAAAAACCAAATCCTTATGACGTGGAAACATTATTTTTGCTTTTAAATTGGAATACATCAAAATTTATAGCGAGTGTGGTAATACAATAAACAACAACACTGCTCCGTCCTTAAGGTTGTTCGTCCCAAATAACATCGTCGTTCATCGTTCCGTTGAAGTGACACGACATGGACTCCCGATTCTCACGCTGGATCCGGTAGACGACGCCATTAATGCGAGTCTTCCACGTAGTCGTTCACCTCGATGGTGTATGCCCTGTTGAACTATGGACCGCGTTTCGGTACGCCATTAAGAAGAGAGGCATGTGTCGATCCCAGTCCCGCTGGCAGCTGCAGACGACCTCAGACAGACACCCATTCAAGGTCCTATTGAATCGCTCGACCATTCCATCAGATTGAGAGTGTAGTGGCATTGTCCTTGTCTTAATTATTCCCAGATATTGGCACACTTCCTGGAAGACTTGATTCAAAGTTTGATTTAGAGTGTAGATCCATTGTGTAACAGATGGCCAAGTTAAATACACAAAAAAACAAACAACCAAACAATGAGTTTTTATAATTCTTCTTTATTTCACTCGGGGTTTTTACAAACTCTGAGGGTGCATTTTTTAATCCGAAAGGCATACACAAATATTCAAAGTGACCCATGGGAGTCATAAAGGAGGTGTCAAGTACACCTCATGCATACGAACGTGAAAAAATGCATTTTTAAGGTCCAGAAGTGAAAAAACCTTTTTATCTACAAAACCATCCAATATATCCTCTATTAATGGAAGTGGATGATTTACCTTCATCGTTTTCTTATTCAATGTTCTAAAGTCGACACATAGTCTGATTTCACCCGTTTTCTTTTTCACCAGCACGATGGGGGAAGCATATTCAGACCTACTCCTTCTGATAATACCTTGTTTTAATAAATCATCTAATATGACCTGAATTTTCTCCTTTTCATAGCACGACAATCTCCGTGGGGAACAGTGGAAGGGCTTATCATTACTTAACGCTAACTTCATTTCACCTAAGGTCTCTGGCTTCTCTGGGCGCTTTGGATTAACATAAAATGCATGGATCATTTTATTAAACTTATTTTTATATACAAAATCTATGTCATCATTTATTATACTGTAACATGTTTGTGTGGGTACAAATAATAAAACTTATTCTTTTCAATACAAATCCCTTTATTCAGTACAGTTACAATTCACTATTTAATTCTTTCTCTCAGTACAATCCAATTTCTCAACCACTTATACTTTTCTTATCTTTTATTTAAACCACTTAATCACTTCTCCTAATTAACACTTCAAATTACACTTTAGAACTCATTTGCATACCTTGGGGATGCTGGTATTTATACTCGAATGACATACTTCGAGAACAATCCTCGCCATCCAGCGTCCCATACAATTTCCAATTTGCTAGAAAATTCGATTCCCCTACCCAGTCGAGACTTTGTTATTCCAGTATCGAAATCTTCTGGTCTTTGAATCTAGATGTCGCTGCTCATATTTAAGTGGTTATCACAATACATTCTTTTTGTTCATTTAATTCTATCTTCATTAAACTTAAGCACTCTTCTTTACACATTTTGTCTTCTCGTTCAATTAATTTTAAACTCAAACACTCTTCTTTACATATTTTAAGGTTAGGCACAATTGCCATTTTCATGCCAGTTTTTTTTTTAAATTCTTCCCTAGAACTACTGGATACCTCATCGTACTGTCCGGCACGACAAACAGATTCAAGTTTATTTCTTTTCCATTAAATAAAATAATACGTTCTACTTTTCCGAGAATAACTAAGGGGCTTTTATTAATGCCAAAGAAATTATACATTTTTTCTCTTAATAATACAGGTGCCATGAATTCCTGGCGTATAAAACTTACTGGACTAACGGTGTCGATCAGCATTCCTAATGATATATTATAACAATAATTTATATTTACAAGAATACAGTCTAATATACTTACGTATTCCTCTTCCTCATCATGGTCGACGAGATGTACCAGACGATTTGTCCTTTTCTTGGGACATTCTGCTGCAAAATGATCCATTTCAGCACATATGTGACATGCACCGCGTTCTCGTTTGGCTTTTCTGCATTCCTTCGCCATGTGTCCCATTACGTGGCAGTTATAGCATCTGATGGCTTTAGTTGGATCCCCGGTGACTGCTACCTGTGATGCCCTTGGAACTGTCGTTTTCTGCTTGGTCAGCTCTATTTTGCTAAACGCCTCCAGTAGTTGATTTTTGGTGCAAAAACATTACATCCTTGCTTGAGGACACAAATATGGGTCTGGTATCCCATCAATCAAGCATTCGAGAAACTCATCTTCCTCCATTGATGATTTGTTGGCCAGTATTGTTTTTTCATGGAAGTAATTTTAGAAGGTTTCGCCAGCTAACCACTTCCTTGCATCAACTGCCCTCCTGAGAGTTAACCGACTGATATGACCCCCAAAAATTCCGCCCATGTCCGTCAATAATTGTAGAGTTGGGATAGTCAACAGGTTTGGTTTCGAGTGGAACCATGTAAGGGCCTTTACTCTCAACCGGCAAGAGATGAGTACTTTTATATTTTTTTCGTCGATGTCGTAGCCAATATTAAACTTCGGAGTTGCACTTCCCAATGTGAAAAACAATCTCCCTCTCCCGAAAATTCCGCCAATAGATCTTTTAGCATAGCGAAATTTTCTTTTCCACCACTTTTATTATTTGTCACCCTTTCTTTTTTCAACCACTCGTTTTCCTTCTTCAGCCACTCAATTTTTTTTTTCAACCACTCATTTTCTTTCTTCATCATGTTCCACTCATTTTCGCTCTTCATTATTTTCAACTCGTCTTCTTCAATCTCACTCGTTTTTTGCTTTGATACGCTTTTTCTATCTTTATTCTTCTCAGCTTGAACACTCGTCGTCGCGATCCTTTCTTTTTGTACCTCAGCATGTTTTTTTTCTTCCTCATACGATTCTTCGTCTTCGTGTGTGTTGCACGCTCCTTCATGTGTTACACTTTCTTCATATGTGTCGTAATCACTGGAATCTGTTTCTCCTCCATCTGCTGTCGCAAACTCACCACGATCTTTTTCCGGGATCGAGATTAACCGTTTAATTAACTACTCTTTAGTTCGCTCTTATTGCCTGTGGTTTTCTTCTTTAATCTCCTCAACCAAGATTTTAATTGCGACGCAGTATATATTTTGTAATTTTCGATTTCAGCCATTGTGTAGTGTATTTGTGCACTAATTTCGATTAACTTATTTTCGTGGTATCCCACTTCTGATGTTGTAACAGATGGCCAATTTAAATGCAAATACACAAAAAAACAAACAACCAAACAATGAGTTTTAATAATTCTTCTTTATTTCACTCGTGGTTTTTACAAAGTTGCGACCGTGCGCATTAGGTGCTATACTTCAACTGAACTTTTTACCACTCCTACCTATCACCGGTAGTCTCTTTCATTTTCGTTTCTTTCTTTTTTCTTTATCATGTGGTCGTGTGGTTACAGTTGGGACCCCAAATATGCTCACCCTTTTCTTAACTATCTGTTCTGATACGGTCTTAGCCTCTTGATTTGGGATTACGAACACTTCCGGCCATTTACTGAAATAATCCATGATGGCGAGGATGTATCGGTTGCCATTAAAGGTTTCGGGAACAGGGCCAGTGATGTTAAAGGCTATTCGTTCGAATGGTGTTCCGACATTTTATTGATGCAGTCGTGTGGCTTTACTTTTGAGCCCTTGGTGGTTTTATAGACTTATAGACTTTTTGCCCCAACCCTTGACATCTTGTTTTGGGCTTAGCCAGTAGATACATTCCATTGGCTTCTCAAACCTCTTATTTATTCCCAAATGACCTCCTGAGGATCCGTCATATATTTTATGGATCACTTGACTGACTCTGGACTGTGGCACGATTAGCTGCATACGAAATGTTGTTCCCTCACCACTTTCCCATTTCCTCTTCAGCAAATCATCTTGCACACAAAGGGAGTCGCACTGTTCCAGTTATTAACTTTTAAAATTAAGCTAAATAAAAAAAAGTTAATCTTAGACAGATGTCTCGCCTTATTCATTCTATTTAATAATTTGAATACAATTTCTTCTTACAGTACTATTTATAACATTCTATTGTGGGAAAATGCAATTTTTGATAGTTACATGAAGCCAACATTAATACATAAAATACAAAAATATTCCGGACAGATATTTGATCCATATCCGTTTGACGACGCTGGTTTGTATGATAACTCTTCCCTCCTTAGGTCCATGCCTCAATGTCTCATGGAACAAAAATTAAGTTTGATGTGTTGTGGCGACAGGTCAGTGACTTGTGGAAAAGCAGTTGATAGTTTAATTTGAAATGCAGTTTGCTTTTTCTTGCATCTGCATCTGATAAGTATGGTTATAATGATTATTAGAACAAAAAAGATCATGACATCTGAAACGACTGAAAAATGGTTGATTAGTGCAATTTTTTGTAACTGCTTAATATTATCTATGTGTAAACTGTGTTGATATTCTAGATCTAGTATTATGTCTTTTACTGTAAATTGGCCTGAAGAAGTGGTGGTAAGATAAATATTGAGTCGTTATTGAACTGCAACAAGAATGCCCCATTTAGAGTATTGGTCTCCTCTTGATGTTTAATGCTTCCGTTAAAATTGTTTAGGAATATGATTATTTCGGTTATGAGTTCGATGAGTAGTTGCTTATAGAATTGGTGTTCGGATTTAGCACTGATTCCTTTAGCAGCTGACTAATACAATGGTCTGCATACAGTTTGTGAAGTTAGTTGCTCTTGCATACTAGTATGTTGTTAATTCGTCTGCACTGTTCTTTGATTCCATATTTTTCGTCTTGATTTACCAGAAGTTCGTTTGTTTCTAAGTATATTCGTCTATTGTCTTTAACTGAAGATCTAATCAGAAGATAATTGAAGTCGGTTGGACTTGTTTTCGGTAAGGAAATAGCATAAAGTGGAATTGAACATTTTTTGTAGCACTATTGGTTCTGCATACTACATACCATTATTATATGGTAGCGTATACATCTGCGCGAGAATATTCTGGGTCTCGGTCTTGTCCAAAAGGTTTGTGTTTACGATTCCTTTGTTTGCCAATTGAACTGCTGAAACGATTTGCAAAGAAAATCTAGTACTTAAATAGGGAAATATTCTCTTACTTGTGTTTTTTATGTAAACTAGTACTTTTGATATGAATTTCCGCTTTCATTCTTACTAAAGACGTCTCTTAAGCCTGAGCAAAAGGCAGAATACGACGAAGATCAGTATTTTAAAAACAAGATGTATAGGGGATGCGAGGAAAAATATCTTGATGCGGTGGAGCACATGACAATCCTACTTGAAGAAATTCCTCCAAAAACCAATCCCAATGGATCACAATTAGCAGATTGCTCAACAGTTCGGCAGACCGCTTCTTCATCAGCTAGTGTTCGCTTACCTAAAATGGAACTTCCTGTATTTAGTGGAGAGTATTCTGAGTGGGTGCCCTTTAAAGACACATTTACAGCAGTCATTGGAACACATCAATCGTTGGCCTGCGTTGAAAAACTCCAGTATTTAAAAGGATGTCGGGCAAAGCAGCTCTTCGATTACAAAATTTACCCCTAACTGCAGCAAACTTTAGGATTACTTGGGATGATTTAGTAGCATACTACGACAACAAAAGAGTGCTAGGCGATTCAGCCCTAGAAGTGCTTTTTGCAGCAAAATCAGTTTCCTACGAATCCTCAGAAGAGTTGGAAATTCTGCTTAACGAAATCAATCAAGCAATATGTTCCCTGGAAGGACTCGATCGTCAAGTTAATCAGTAAGACGAAATTCTAGTTTTTGTAGTTTCTCGAAAATTAGACGCAGTATCTATTAAGGAATGAGAGAGAAAGCTGGGATCTTCCAAGGAGCCACCAACGTGGAACGAACTAAAAGACTTCATTCAAACACGCATCCGATCACTTCAGGCTTTTGAACGTCCAACTCCTAGAATTGTGGAATCCAAGAAAACTTCAACTTCTGCTAAGCACCAAGCAATTAAAGCAAAATTGCACCACGTATCAGTTCAAAATTCAGCTCAGATCTGTTCAAACTGTAAGGAAGAGCATTATATCGCAGTCTGCCCAAGTTACAAAACAAAAAGTATTGAACAGAGATATCAGCTTATTAAACAACCTAAGCTTTATTTTAATTGACTTGGCAACTATCAAGTTAACAAGTGTTTTTCTAAAAAGAGACGTAACATCTGCAGCGGGCATCATCATACATCAATCCACAGTGAAAGGCGACCAGCACCAACTTCATCATTATCTGGCCATTCTGGTATTACAGCATCATCAAATATAACACGTATCAAATATATAACAAGAAAGGGGATTCTTCTTACCACAGCAATAGTCAAAATCAAATCAATCTCTGGAGAGTTGCATCCTGTAAGAGCATTTTTGGATCAAGGATCAGAAGTCAACTTAATTTCGGAAAACCTCAATCAATTATTACAAATTAAACGTACTCAAACATCTATGTCCATCGTTGGTATTGGAGCAGAATCTTCGTCATCCCATCTGTCACGAGGCAAGGTAACTTTGGAACTTTATTCGTGTGTCACTAACTTTTCTTGTAGTTTCGATGCCTGCATTCTACCGAAACTCACCAATTATCTTCAATCGGTAGTTACAAATTGCAACTGGCCCCATCTCGAAGATTTGAATCTAGCCGATCCGCAATATTATCAACCCCGACAGATTGACTTGCTACTCGGAGTAGAATTCTTCAGTCAAATAATCCAAAGGGGACTTCGAAAAGGAAGCAAGGGATCTCCAGTAGCTCAAAGGACAAGCTTGGGTTAGATAGTCTCTGGCTCTATATCATCCGAACATTCACCGCCATATGAGATGCAGAATTTTCATTGCCACGTGGACTACGAACTAAACGATCTAGTCAAAAGGTTCTGGTTGCAAGAAGAAGTATTTAGTGTAACGAAGGATGAACTATCAACGCCTGAAGAAAAGGAATGTGAAGAATTTTTCAAATCAACTCATTATCGGACTGAAGAAGGAAGGTATGTCGTCAGACTTCCATTCAAATCAAACTAGCTTTATCGCCAAACAAAATCTTTTATTTGCCGCATCATGGAGTGGTACGAGAGTGTAGCACAACAACCAAGCTACGTGTGGATTTCAACGGATCGCAAAAGACATCACAAGGAGTTTCGTTGAACGACTGCTTACATGAAGGCCTCAAACTTCAGTCAGATCTTTCGGATATACGTGTACTTACTCGTTGGCGCATTTATCCATATGTATTTTCTTGTGACGTAGTCAAGATGTTCCGCCAAATCTTGGTACACTCTGATGACAGATTATCAAAGAATTGTTTTGCTGGAAGATTCAAACATAATTGAGTTCTGCTTATCGACTGTTATGTATAGAACAAGGCCTGCCCCATACTTGGCAAAGAGAATTCTACAACAACTGGCAGCCGATGAAGGACATCTTTATCCTCAAGCCAAAACCATTATCGAGCAAAACACCTATGTTGATGATATATATGGGGATCCACATCAATTGAAAGCGGTAAGCAATGTATTAACCAACTACTAGCTCTTTTTCGAGTAGGAGGAGAGACGGCGAATAATGAACAACTGTTGCAGCAAATCGCACCAGAGAACAGGGTCTCATCTACCACATCTGTATCAATAAACGATAGCCCAGTTCTTCGCATTCTGGGACTCAATTGGCAACCACAGGAGGATAATTTTGTCTTCCTTCCCGAGAATTATGAAGAGTCGACAACATTTACCAAACGAAAGGTGCTTTCACGTGTAGCAAGACTGTTTGACCCCCTTTGTTGGCTAACTCCAGTTATTGTAAGAGGCAAGATTTTTCTTCAAGAATTGTGGGCAGCAAATCTCAGTAGGGATGAGACTATTCCTCCCTTGTTCGCATCATGGTGGAAAACTTATGTTAAACAACTTCAAGATCTACGCTTGATTTCAGTTCCCCGATGGCTTGGACTATCTTCATCACATACATCACAATTACTGTAGTTGAAATCCATGGATTTGCAGATGCTTTCCGAGCTGCTCTTGGAGTTGTCGCATATTTAAAAGTGATCAGAGAAACGGAAAATACTCAAGTTACAATCATTTCATCTAAGTCAAAAGTTGCCCCCATTCGCCGAAAAAAAAATCGCTCTAGGAAATCAACATCACAACGAGTAACGATACCCAAACTAGAGCTATCAGCTGCATTATTACTTGTTCGGCTCGTCAAACGCTTACTACATACGAGTATATTAAATATAGAAATATCAGTTATACACCTGTGGACTGATTCGAGTACAACTTTTTATTGGATAAACGGTGACGCCATAAGATGGAAGGATTGCGTTCGGAATCGGGTAACACAGATACAAATTACATTACCAGAAGCTCACTGGCATCATCTACCTGGCGACACTAATCCAGCCGACCTTGCTTCAAGGGGAACTTCCCCACGTCAACTATCACAAAACTTACTTTGGTGGCATGGACTTCCATGGCTTCGATTATCATTATCTAACTGGCCTCAACTAAATCCAAAGCCATCTGAAATTGTTTACTTATAAGAACGATCTAGAACTGTTGCTGCAACGTTAAAGGATACTAAAAATTGGGATCTTCTTTACAAATATTCATCTTTAACAAAGCTTTTGAGAATAACTGCTTGGTGTAAACGTGCTGTAACCTTTCTTAGACAATCTACTAAACAAAATTCTCTCAATAATTCATCATTAATACCAGAAGAAATTGAAGCAGCACGTATTTATTGGATCAAAAGTGAATAATCAAGATACTTTTATAAAGAAATTAACCGTCTTTCGTGTTTACAACCCATCGAACGCAGCAGTGCTCCCTTTCGGTTAACTCGATTATCAGGAATACTTCGAATTGGCGGGCGGCTTAAGAACTCTCAAATCGATCATGCTGCGAATAAACGGTTCACAAGTAGACGAGGCATTTGTGTTAAATTAACGAGTGATTGTGGGACTTGTGCAGACGCAGAGTTACGAAATTTATTTACTGCTTCTTCTGATGGAATTAAAAACTTAAAAGATTTGTTAGCAAACGATGGAATGCTCTGGAAATTTAATCCGCCTGAATCTCCACATTTCGGTGGTAAATGGCAGTCAGCTGTAAAGTCTGTAAAATATCACATCAAACGAATAGTAGGATATGCAATACTGACTTACGAGGAGTTTGTAACATTTCTAGCACAAGTGGAAGCAGTGATGAATTCTCGACCGATTTGTCCATTGTCCGACGATCCCAACGATTTGGAAGCCCTTACTCCCGGACATTTTATTATCGGTAGTGCGATCAACACAGTTCCTGAGCCATCATTGATTCATGTTCCACAATCACGACTTTCGCGTTACCAAATGTTGCGACAGATGATTGAAAGATTCTGGAAGTGATGGTCAATTGAGTATATTCAACGTCTACAAGAAATGGTTAAGTGGCATCATCCATCACACAACATAACAGAAGACAGTTTGGTTCTAGTGGTTGATGAATCCAAGTAAGTGGCCCCTTGCTCAAGTTCTTCAAACACACCCTGGACAGGATGGACTGGTAAAAGTTGTGACCGTCAAAACTCAAACATCAATTCTAAAGCGTCCGATTGTAAAAATTTGTTTACTACCAGGAAACACTGAATCTAATAAGAAGACTGCTGACGACTAAAAATTGACAATTGGATTTTTTTTGTATTTGTTTAATTGTCAACGTCATGACGTTGAGGCGGTCGGTATGTAAAGAAAATCGAGTACTTAAATAGGGAAATATTCTCTTACTTGTGTTTTTTATGTAAACTAGTACTTTTGATATGATTTTCCGCTTTCATTCTTTTTTGGTTTTTCTTGTGAAGAAGATCTTGAGTGATCATAATAAAGTTGAAAGGAATATAAACGTTTAAGTCATTTTTTTTTTTGAAAAATAAGCTTTAAATTCTATTGCCCAACCAGCAAAAGTGTAGAAGTTTATACACGATTTCATTGACTTCATCCTTTATTATTGTAAGCTTATTATATATTGTTTCTTCAATCTTATCAATACATGTATTGTTAATTCTCTGAATGATTTTGTTGTAATTATCCTAAATTCCTTGAGCTACTTTGGTTATGCGGTTATTAATTCGGTATTGATTATTGTTGTTTTCAATAATGACGTTTTGAGTTTTCAGAAGGCTACACCAATCGGCGGCATCTGGTGTTCCGGCGATACATTTCCGTGCAGGGCCAAGTCAGTTTATTGATCTGGCTAATCTTAGTCTTTTGCCGTGAAATTTTTTTAATGATTCTTCAATTTGATGTAATTGATACAGTATACTCGTATGTTTGAGTATACTATTTTTGTTTATTTTTTGTTGAATTGTAGGAATAGAGGCGCTGACTATTTCATTGTACTATGTAAGATTTATAATATGGATCACTTTAAAATTGGCGTTGATGATTCTTCCGCTTCCATGTTTTATAGTTATTATATTAATGGTGTATTGTATTCGAATATGTTTAGGATTACTGAGAACAAGCCTATCGACCTAGAACGGGAAGAAAAAATGATATTGTTACTGCTTTGTGTTCTTAGTCCGTGTTTTACGAATTCTTTTTCCAGTTTCTTTTTTCGACAAAGGTTTCTGTTTCCGTCCCGACGTTTGACGGCAGCGAAAGCTGTTCTACCTTCTTGATAAGTCTTAGGTTTGGTTCTGTTCCGGTTTCTTCCATTGATTTTCTTTCTTTGATTTTTACTAATAAGTTCCGTTAAATCCTCATTTACTTTTTCCTAAAAATCCATTAGATTTCTGTAATTATAGCGATTGACTGCTTGTTAATCAGCCCTTTTGTATTAAAGTCTGGGTACTCCGTTCGTAAGCACCTGATTATCTCAATTATTGTTGAATGGACTCTTTCAATTTTGTCATTGGCTTCACTTGTTTGAGTAGGTGTTAAGTATATTTGAACTACTAGCGTTTTCATGCTGTTGAGGGAAAGATCGATTATTGCCGCTTGCACCTTTTTGTTATAGTTAAGAGTGACTAAGGTTATGTATTCAACACAAAACATTATTGGTCCTTCCCAGCCTTGTAAGTCGAATTAAATATTCCATTTTTATCAGCAGATATTGCAAGTGGCAACATTTTGGTATCGTCATACCCGAAAGAAAAAAAATTAATTAAAAATTAAATCAAACAATATTTCATCAATCAAATAAAGTGTGGTGTCAGAGTGGACGTACTTCTAGGTAATGACGTCTACTGCGAGATTTTGATGAATGAAGTTATCCGCAATCACAGTAGATGTTAACAGCACGGTGTATAGCTTCGTAAGTCAATTTGATCTCAACACTACTGATAATCACTTAAATGTGAGCAGCGACATCTAGATTTACTTAGCAGAAGATGTCGATACTCGAAGAGCAGACGATTTCGATACTTGAATAACAAAGTCTCTATCATTGATGACTGGAGAGAGGAATCGAATTTTCCAGCAAATTGGAAATTGTATGGGACGCTGGACGGCGGGGATTGTTCCTGAAGTATGTCATTCGTATATAAATACCAGCATCCCCAAGGTATGCAAGTCAGTTCATCAGTTGAATTTGAAGTGTTAATTAGGAGAAGTGATTTGGTGGTTTGAATAAAAGAAAAGAAAAGTATAAGCGGTTGAGAAATTGGGTTGTATTGAGAGAAACAATTAAATAGTGAATTGTAACTGTACTGAATAAAGCGATTTGTATTGAAAAGAATAAATTCTATCATTTGTACCCACACAAACATTTTACATTGGTGTCAGAAGTGGGATAGGACTTATTGTGCGTAAAAAAAAACAGTGTTCTCTGACTAAAATTAGAATGGGTCGAAAACTATTGCAGTTGACCCTCGTCCAACTCAAATCCGAGTTGGACAAGAGAAGCCTCAGCGCCAGTGGAGGAAAAAGCGACCTGGTGCTCCGACTTCAGGAGACTTTGAACAACGAGGGACATTATCCTGATGCATACTCCTTTGATGTTGACGAGGACGAACAGACAAGTACCGACAGTGACGTGGCTGCGATGATGCAGCTACTCTTGTTAAAAATGGACGAACAAAAGAAAAATCTGGAAGAACAAAGGAATAGCCTCGAACAAAAGCTGGATGAACAAAAGAAAAATCTAGACGAGCTGAAGAGCAGCATTGAACAACAATTCGACGAAAAAACCAACAATCTGCACAGTCTTCAACAGAAAATGGATGAACAAAGGAACAATCTGGAAGAATAAAGGAACATTCTAAAGCAAAAGTTCGAAGAAATCGATGACAAATTTGAAAGGATAGAGAAAAACGTTGATGACAAATTTGATAGAATAGAGAAGAATGTTGGCGAAAAATTCGAACAAATAGTCAGCAAAGTTGAGCAACTGGCTTTTGCCAGAGCTCGACACAGTGCGAAAACAGAAACTGCGAGAATGTTCTTTAAGCGGTCCCAGGAGAAAAGAGTTGAAGCCTCCCTCATTCCAGACCTCATGGTCTACTTATAAGAAGCAGTTTGAAATGGCTGCCTGTGCAAACGTCTGGGACAATGAGGAAAAGTGCTTTGCCCTAACAATGGCCTTGCACGGTCCTGCAGCAGAATTGTTGCAAATAGTAGATATCGAAAAGCATAAAGATGATGTGACTTTAGTACAGGCTATCGAGAAACGGTTTCGGAATGGCCACATGCAGGAGGTTTACAAGGTCCAATTGCAAAGCTGAATGCAGCAACGAGGAGAAACACTGCAGCAGCTCCAAGCAGACGTGAGTAGACTTGTACATTTGCCATACCCCACCGCAGGCCAGGAAATTATCGACAAAATGGCAAAAGATACGTTTATCAGGGGAATTGCAGATTCAAAGCTACAGTCAGTAGTAAGGATGGCCGGGAAAAGACGCCTTGCTGAAGCACTTGCCTTCGCTCTGGCGAAGCAGCCAATCAGGCTTCCAAGGGAACACATTTCGTCAGGGAAGTAGCATCTATTGAATGCTCCTGTGCAAGAATTAGTACCGAGGAACGAGATACTCGACGGGATAGACGAATAATGCGCTGCTGGAATTGCAATAAAATAGGACACCTTCAAAGGCAGTGTACAGAACCGGTGCGACGAAAAGACTGCCCTCACTGTGGTAACAAGCAAATAGAGGAAGAAACCGGCAGAAACAGCTATCAAGAAGCTGGTCGACCTTCCCGAAGCCATTAGTCGCCGGTAGCACGAGTTGACGGCCACTGGACCACCATCCTGGCAAAACGATGCAATAAAAGTCTTTTGGTGGAAGTAGTCAGCGGTAAGAAGAAATGGATGGCAACAATAGACACCGGTGCCACGGCCTCAAACATCAGCAATGATTAAGGTATATGGTGAAGTCAGCATAAAAATTCAACTGGCCGGAATAACATTCTCTCACGCATTTCTGGTGGCTGACATATGTGACGAGTGCATCATTGGTACAGACTTCATGAGAGAACATGGACTAGTAGTAGACTTGGGAGCACAAACCCTGAAATTTCGAAACATGGCGATACGAATGCTATACGGAAACGCCAATACCTCAGTCTCAAATGTCGTCATCTGCAGCAATCAGAGTCTAGAGCCTTCGTTGGAAGCAATTTTTTGGGCAAAAGTATAAGGTGGTCATGGTAGCCACCTGGAGCCAGAAAATAGAAGAGACTTCATGGTGGGAAAGACCTTGGTCGAGCCAAAGAACAACATGGTCCCTGTAAGGATTCTAAATCCAAAGACTTTCAGTGTAAAGGTGAAAAAGGGGGAGATGGTGGGAAAATGCATACCTGTTGAGGCTGTATCGACCACAAAAAAAGAGTGCAACACCGGGCACAACAGCTCAGAGCATAAAAATCAAGAACAAAATTCTCAGCCTCTGTAATCTGGACAAAGACCAGCGAATCCTGGTAGAAAAACTAATCGGTGAGTACGCTGATATATTTGCTACACAAGACGGAGAATATGGACGTACGCATATTGTTCAACACCACATTGACACCGAAGATGCCCGACCAATCCGTCAACCTGCAAGGCGTCTCCATTGGCAAAGCAAGCAGAAGTTGCCGAAATGATGTCGAAGATGAAAGCTGAGGGAGTGATTGAAGAATCGCAAAGTCCGTGGGCATCTCCAGTGGTCGTCGTGAAGAAGAAAGATGGCACACGAGGTTTTGTGTAGACTACCGACGTCTCAATGATGTCACTAAAAAGGACAGCTACCCACTTCCGAGAATCGATGACACTTTGGATATGCTTTCTGGAGCGAAATGGTTTTCAACACTTGACTTGAAGAGCGGTTACTGGCAGGTAGAGATAAATCGTACGGATCGTGAGAAAACTGCCTTCACTACAGGAAGCGGTCTTTGGCAGTTTGCAGTGATGCCGTTTGGACTGTGCAACGCTCCGGCCACCTTCGAGCGACTAATGGAACGAAAATTGCAAGGACTCACCTGGAAAACCTGCCTAGTATATTTGGACGACGTTATCGTCATAGGTAAGACGTACGAGGAGCACCGCGAAAATCTAAAAGAAGTGTTTGAGAGGCTACGAAGTGCTCATTTAAAGCTCAACCCGGAAAAGTGCGCCTTGTTTCGTCCGGAAGTTAAATATCTGGGTCACATTATATCAGCGGAAGGAGTAAGAACGGATCCTGACAAAATCGAAGCCGTGAAAAGTTGGCCTTCTCCAAAAGATAAACACCAACTGAGAAGCTTCTTGGGACTCGCCACGTATTACAGAAGGTTCGTAAAGGATTTTGCTGGTATTGCAAAGAGCCTGCATCAACTTGCGGAAAAAGGCCGACAATTCAGGTGGTCTGGAGAATGTGAAAAAGTATTTCAAGGATTGAAGCGACAGCTGTGCAATGCCCCCATCGGTTACCCTATTGGTTCTAGACAGTTACTCAAACCAGACAGACGTGGTTTTCTTGTTCTCCCTTTAATTAATTTTCGTCAAATTGCATTTTCCGGTTGTTAACCCCAGTGCTTGAATTCTTTAATTTTTTTTGTGCAATTTTTTCAGTTCAAAGCCCCTAACTATATAAAATTGCAACCAAGCAATACAAAAAAAAATAAAAACAATAATTCGACCTACCCTCACTGACCTACACAACTAATTTATACATGGCTTGCGGAATTGACAATTGTGTAATCGACGACTGCAGTGCTGACTAGGTAGCTTGCAAGGGCATCTGTGGGAAAGCCCTTTATGCCGTTTGTGTCGGATTAAACAAAAGAAATACGGTGTTTATCAAGGAATTCTCTGATAACTTCCTTTTCTTCTGTGAAGAGTGCAAGTGTATCTCACTCTCGCATGTTCTTTTGGCAACAAAATGCCTAAGCGCTTCCAATGACTCCTACCAAGACGCACTCGCGAAAAAAATCACGGACAAAATTTCGGTTATCGAAAGCAGTGTTAAAAGTGTTGCAGAGTTACGGAACTCAGTGCAGACCTCAGCCAAACTAATAAAATCCAAAGTAAAGCATATGGATAAACAAATTGCTGGTATAATCGAGTTAGACTCCGGGAGATACAGGAATGAAGAAACTCCCTTACGTCACCTGGATACAGTGTTAAGTGACATCAAATCCATCTGTTCTACGCAAGTTATATCCAACCAAAAGACTTGCGAGTTGATAAGCTCTCTGCGTGACGACATTGACATTCATTTCCAGTCCTCGTCACGCAAACAACCATCTCTTAAACAATCTGATCCTATGCTCTAAGTTATCTTCGACTAAGTGAACGATGTCAGTGATGAACTTACTGCGACTCGATCCCTCGTATGCGATATTGAACATCACATCGCAACAATAAACAGCAAAATCGTTGACCCACCAAACTTCCCGCAGTCTTACCAGAATGTTCCCTATAATACATCGCTAATGGCTGAATTAATGGAACCTGAAGTGGATTCACGCTCACCCCCGCATGCAAGTCATCTGCGGACGGTTCAACCTACTGATTCCTCCGAGGTTTCTTCCAACTTGACAATAAAGAACACATCTATGTCAACTCCTCCAATTGCTGCCCCACGGAAGCTTATCAATCACTTCAACTCAACTTGGACACCTTCTGAATGGCAGCGTAGACTTGATAAGCTTGCTTCGAAAAATTAATTGGTCACTACGCTTCTTATTAAAGGCGCCCCGCCAAACGCTGATGCTGATTGGATCTCGAATTTCTTCGTAAAGAAATATGGCATCACCATAAGCCACTGCGATTTACTTCCAACATCTCACCACAGAAGTAAGCGCAGCTTCAAGTTCAATATTCTGGCCAAATACGAATGGCTATTCCATAATCCAGCCAGCAACAATTTCAATCTTGGAAAGATGCGTGTCTGCAAATGGTTGGAAAATACGACCAAGAAGAAGGGTAAAGTCAAGCAGTCCGTCTTACCATCTATCAAGGTAGCAAGTAAATCCAATTTGCCAAGACCCACCTCCTCTTCTCAAAACAGACCCAGCTCCAATTGGAGCTTTAAAACTAAAATGTTTCCTAATTTTGAGCCTCCCACCCATACTCCAACTCCCTCTATTCCACCCCAAACCAAGCCCCGACGTCAACGTGTCTCTTTTGACTTAACACCTACAACTCAAACTCCCAGCAATCAACCTCTAATACACATGCCTTTCCCTAATAATACCACACCCCCTCCCACGGATAATTTTCCCAATTTTGACCTTACAACAGGAGCCAAATATCCAAACTTTATCAGCTCGCATATCTTAAATCCCGCTTCCAGCTCGCCTTCTCCCTCGGTTTCACGGGCCCCAGTCCCTATTTTTGATCCCCTTTCGCCGCCTAATGTTAAATTGACCCAAAAGAATATAGACACCACAGAATGCCGTTACGCTCTCTCTAGGCTAAGGAATAAAAAGATATACGAAAATATACGTCTCTTTCTCGCATATCTTTACGACAAATCCGACTCTGTTTGCTTTGAGGGAAAAACTAAAACAAGTGTCATGGTCTCCATCCAACAGGAAGGCCTTCCTACCGATATAACTAGTCTCAGAAAGCTTTACAACAGGTACCACGAAATCTTCGACACACCTCCTCAAAAGGTTGCAGATGACCTCGCTGCTTTCCGCAACTATGTACACTCTAAAAGAGTTTCCCACCTTCAGCGCAGTCGAGCTGACCACGACAAATTTTTTCGTTCCCAACTTGCCTTCTTTGCCTGCATCTCATCTACACTCCCCTACTCCTCCACGCAACAAACTACCTCTTACATTTTACTATCAAAACGTAAGAGGCTTGCGCTCTCTCCCTATGTTTAATGATCCTGCCATCCCTAAAGTTGATTCTCCATGTGGAGGTGTCCTACTTGCCAATCACAATAACCTCAACTCTTCTCTCATCGCTATCTCTTCTTCTGTTAAACTTGACTTTGTTTCAATTAAAATAACACTTCCCAACAGGTCCCTGTACGTTATGTGTTGCTACATTCTCCCAGCTCAACCTATTGAATCCTACATCCTTGCTATTAAAGCAATTGACCAACTAATTGACCTAAGTGATTCCATCGACGATATCCTTATCTTTGGTGACTTTAGTCTGCCCCTACTAAAGTGGATTCCATCGGATGATCACTTATTTTTTACCGCGTCAAACGCCAGTTGATCCAAGGAATGTCTTTTCATTGATAGCATAACTGTCTCAAACCTGTGCCAAGTAAGTGACGTCCCTAATTCTATCGGTAGGCAACTAGACCTTATTTTTACTAGTGATCCTATTAACTCCACAATAACGTTGTGTCCCTTTATCCTATCAACTGTCGACAACTTTCACCCACTCTTCTTCTCTCATTTTTCCATAACTCTCCATCCCAGCCCACTTCTTCAACTACCATCTCTTCTTACAACTTCCATAAAGCTAATTTTCGCAAAATCAATACCTATCTTAGCAAAGGCTCTTTTGATTTTACCAACCTGTCCTTATCTGATGCTATCTCCATTTTCTACAATGAAATATTTAATTCCATTTCTCTCTACGTCCCTTTTTCACGGCATCAAACATCATCTATTTCACCTCCATGGTACAACAGAAGACTTCGATCTTTACGAAACAGAAGAAACAAATTATGGGCAGTTTTTCTTCGCACCAATTATCTTATTATGACTACTCTAACTATCTTGGAACTTACCTGCAATTCTCCCAGCTCTATAACTGCCTCTATCAGCGCTTTGTCGACACAGCGCAGACCAACCTTATCAACGATCCTAAGACATTTTATCAGTTCGTCAACTACAAAAGAAAATCAGACGGTTATCCCCCCTCTCTCTCGTTCGATAATATATCATCGACCGATCCACATATTATTGCCAACTATTTTGCAAACTTTTTTAAACAGTCATTTGCAGGCAACCTCTTCGTACCCGACTCCATCTATTTCAAGTACCTTCCCAATTTATCAAATGGCCCCTCTCTCTCTCAACCTTTTGATCCCACCCTTATCGAAGAAAAGTTACAAAATCTCGACGATGAATTTTTATCTGGTCCAGATGGGCTCCCAGCAACATTTCTCAAAAAATGTGCCTCCAATCTTTCGCACCCACTTTCCTCCCTCTATCATCTGTCCCTCACACAAGGGGAATTCCCCCAAGTTTGGAAGACCTGTTTCATAACCCCTGTTCACAAAAAGGAATCAAAGAATGAAGTAACCAACTACCGTCCTATTGCTAAGCTTTCTCACATATCTAAAATGTTCGAAAGTTTCTTATATGAAGTTCTCAGCTTTCAGTGCAAGTCACTTATATCACCCAGTCAGCATGGTAGATCAACTACTACAAAATTAGTTGAATTAGTATGCTTTGCGCTTTCAGCCCTAGAAAAGGCAACGAAATTGACGCTATTGCTATAGATTTCGCTAAAGCCTTCGATAAAATATTACATCAACTGATCCTTTCCAAATTGTCTTCCCTCGGTTTCGACCCTATATTGTTAAAATGGATATCTTCTTATCTGGAGAACCGTTACTATAGCGTTCGCTTTAGGTCAGCCTTCTCAACCCCGTTTTTAGCCACTTCTGGTGTCCCACAAGGCAGCCATCTAGGTCTCCTTTTTTTATTTTAACTATAAGCGATCTTGAGAAGATTATCAAACACTGTTGTATCCATTTACGCCGATGACACTAAGTTCTCGAAAACTATTTCTTCACCCCAAGACTCTATTCTCCTTCAAGAAGACCTCGATAGGTTTTCTACTTGGTGTCTAAAAAATTGCTTTGAGCTTAATGTCTCCAAATGCCAATCTATGACTTCGTCTCGTAAGTCCAATCAATCCCCCTCTCGACATTATTTTCTGCATGACCAACCTGTATCACAGGTTCAATCCTTTCGCGATCTTGGAATTTTATACGATAGAGAGTTAAACTTCCGTTCGCATATTGATGAGATAATCCTTAAAGCCAACTCATCGCTCGGTTTTATCAAACGTTGGTCTAAAGAATTTTGCAACCCTTATGTGACAAGGTCACTTTACATTACCCTTGTCCGGCCCCTCCTTGAATATGCCAGCCAAGTATGGTCCCCTTTCAGCGAATTCATATATCCCGAATCGAGAACATTCAACGTCGTTTTCTTCGGTTTGATCTTCGCGGACTACCCTGGAGTAACCCATTTATCTTACTTCCCTATCGCGACCGCCTCAAACTTCTTAACCTGAATAACCTAGAGAAACGCAGAGACGTAGCTGACATTCTCTTCATTCATCGACTACTCTCCGGTTCTGTGGAGTGCACTTCCCTTTACAATTCTATTTCCTTCAACACTAACCCTCGTAATTTACGCTGTCCTCGTCTCTTCTATATCCCAACCCACCGCACCTTTTATGGCTCTAACGAACCAATCTCTCGCATGCTCCGTAAGGTCAACTCAAACCTCCCCCTTTTTGATTTTAACCTGAGCACTTCTCGTCTTAACTTTGATCTCCTCTACCACTCCCTTACTTCCTAACCCCTAACTCTTGTTACTTTTTAAGTCCTAGTTTTTAAGTTACTTTAAGCTTGTATTAAGCGAAAAGCCCCCACTAAATTAAAATTAATTAAAATTAAATTACCCCACGCCCGGAAAAATGTTCATCGTGGACGCAGATGCTAGCAATGTTGGGGTCGGAGCTGTGATCTTCCAAGTTCATGATGGTCAAGAGAAAGTGGTCGCATATTACAGCAAAGTACTCTCCAGACCTGAAAGGAACTACTACGTAACTCGTCGCGAGCTTCTGGCTTTAATTCTGACTACGAAGCATTTCCCTAAGTACCTCTACGGACAAAAATTCATTCTTCGAACAGACCACGCAGCTCTGAAATGGCTACTCCAATTTAAGAACTCTGAAGGCCAAGTTGCAAGATGGATCGAGCAGTTGCAGGACTACGGTTTGGAAGTGCAACACCGCAAGGGAAAACTCCACTCAAATGCTGATGCTCTCTCTCTCGTCAACCGTGCGGAATAAAATGTGAACACTACAACCATAAAGAAGCGAAAGAACAGGCCACTATCCAAATGATCAGGACTGTGCCAATAGAAGGTTGGAGTATACGAGTAGATGAAATCTGTTCCTCCCAACAGTCAGGCAATGACATCGAACCAATATTGGCCTGGAAGGAACACGATGAAAGACCAAGCTGGCAACAGATATCAGATCAGAGCCAAACTCTGAAGGCATACTGGGCACAGTGGGACACGCTTTGTGTGCAAGGTGGATTGCTGAAGAGAAAATAGGAAAGTGCAGATGGGACAACATCTCATATGCAGCTAATAGTTCCACGGTTCAGAGTCAGCCAAGTACTCTATGAAATACATAACGGAATCTCAAGAGGCCATTTGGGAATTAACAAGAAGTTGGAAAAGATAAGGGAGCGTTTCTATTGGTTAAGCGCTAAACAAGATGTCGAGAATTGGTGCAAAAAGTGCATAAGGTGTGCGGCAACCAAGGGTCCAAAAGTAAAGCCACATAGACAAATGCAGCAATATAATGTCGGAGTACCATTCGAACGAATAGCTATTGATATCGCTGGGCCGTTTCCCGAAATCTTTAATGGTAACCGATACACCCTGGTGGTCGTGGATTACTTCAGTAAGTGGCCGGAAGTGTTTGCCATCCTAAATCAAGAGGCTAAGACCGTGGTCGAACAGATAGTCAACAACTGGGTGAGCAAATTTGGGGTCCCAATGGAGTTACATTCTGATCAAGGGCGAAACTTTGAATCAAAAGTCTTCCTGGAAGACTGTGCCAATATTTGGGAATAAGGAAGACAAGGACAACACCACTACACCTTCAATCTGATGGAATGATCGAGCGATTCCATCGTACTTTGAATTAGCATCTATCTAAGGTCGTCAGCAACTGCCAACGGGATTGGGATCGACACATACCCCTCTTCTTAATGGCCTACCGAAACGCGGTAGATAGTTCAACAGGACACACACCATCCGAGATCTTATTTAGTCAAACCGTTCGGTTGCCAAGTGAAGTAAAATTCGGATCCCCACCGACCGAGTCTAAAGAGGTGAACGACTACGTGGATGACTTGCGCAGCAGGATTCGTAAATTGCATGAAGACATCAGAGAAAAGATGAAGCTAGCGAGCAGTCGCATGAAGACTAAGTATGACATCAAGGCGAAATCTTCCGGCTTCAACGAAGACGATCTGTTCTGGTTGTATAATCCTCAGCGTAAGAAAGGCAAATCACCAAAATTGCAACAGGACTCGGAAGGTCCATACAAGGTGATAATCCGCATTAATGACGTTGTCTACCGGATCCAGCGTGGGGATCGAGGAAAATTGAAGGTGGTTTATTTGGATAGAATGTGTCATTTCAATGGTGTGATGAATGGCGAAGATGTTCGGGACGAACAACTGTAGGGAGGGAGCAGTGTGATAACCACTTAAATTGAGCAGCGACATCTAGATTTACAGAGCAGAAGATGTCGATACTTGAATAGCAAAGTCTCGACCATTGATGACTGGAGAGTGGAATCGAATTTTCTAGCAAATTGGAAATTGTATGGGACTCTGGCTGGCGAGGATTGTCTTCGAAGTATGTCATTCGAGTATAAATACCAGCATCTCCAAGGTATGCAAGTCAGTTCTAAAGTGTAATTTGAAGTGTTAATTAGGAGAAGTGATTTAGTGGTTAAGTAAAAGATAAGAAAAGTATAAGCGGTTGAGAAATTGGATTGTATTGAGAGAAACATTTAAATAGTGAATTGTATCTGTACTGAATAAAGCGATTTGTATTGAAAAGAATAAGTTCTACCCACACAAACATTTTACAATATGAAATATGCGAATCGGATGAAGACAAACAGTGCGAGGACCATTTTACAAATATACATCACGCTTTCCTGATGGCGCTACCAAGTGCCCTTGTCGTTTAAAGCGTAGAGTATCCCAGAATGGGTTCATCGTAACAGGGTGCAATCAGGCGATTTTTGTAATTGTAGATGAAACTCCATTGCAACCCAAAACTACACACGGAGTACTCCAAATACATGGCAGAATACTTAAAACTTGGTCATATGATTCCGATTCCACTATATCATCCCACTTCATGCAGTTATTTAAAAAATCCAGTACCACAACGAAGTTGCGGGTCTCATTTGACGCAACTTTTAAATCATATTTTGGCTCTTTAAATGACATGCTGTTAGTGGGACCTAAAGTACAAACAAACGTGACTGATATTATTTTAAGATGGAGAAAATACAAACATACCTTTAGTAGTGATGTGGAGAGAATGTACCGTCAAGTCATAATTGTTCCCGATGCCAATTATTAGTTGATATTGTGGAGAAAGACTCCTGAATAACAACTAAATATCTACCATCTAGATACGTTAATAGATTTCCTTATTTAGCAATACGGGTGTTTCTAAAGCTAGCGGACGATGAAGCGGTTAACTTATCTCACACGGCACCCATCATCAGAGGCGAAACATATGTTGACGATATCAACGGAGATACCATCGAGGAAGCCCTGCTGAATCTTCACGAAGTTAAGGGTTTATTGGCAAAAGCTGAATTCCCTCTGCAAGAACATGTCAGCAACACAGAACAAATTTTACAAGACACACTACAAGAATAGTGTGACGTCGATTTCAATATTCCAGGGAAAGAAAGTATTGGAGTTAAAACCCTAGGCAAAAAGGAATCCTATTCTGATGAGTTCTCTTTCAGGTACCTCAGGTCTGGAATGAAGACTTGAATAAAATGATAATTTTTTTTTTATATAATTTACGCGCGCCTAAGGGGTTAGATACCCTATTACTGTTGCCACGGCGTGGGCGAAAAGGTAAAGGAGGAGAAAGGAAAATTGTTTTGTAGTGGTTTGAAGAAACTCAGCTGTATTTGGTTTCGATATTCGCTCTGCAGGGGTGGGAGTCCGAATATGACGGAGAGTTTTTTTTCACTCAGAGTGATTCGAAGGTCATAATTCACACTTGTTTTTTGTGCTTGAAACTCTACAACAGCCAAATCTACGAGTCAGTGTTATGCCTTCACACGCAGAATTTTTCTGTCTGAGTTCCAATTACACAAATGAAAAACTTGAAAGACTTGTCATGGGTAGGATTCGAACCTTGACCCTCCGAGTGAGAAGCGATTGCTAGTACCACTACACCACGGCCGCCCCCTCGGATATAGCAAACCCATACGATCCAATGGGTTAGATTTCGTTTTGCATCGTCACAGCAAAGATCATAATGCAGTAGCTTTGGGCAAGATGTCTTGACTGAGATGGTCCAGTGCCAGAGGATTTGAAAACCGAGAGGCTAAAGTTTCGGGAAGGTCTGCGTCGATTCAAAAAATTCAAATCCCACGTTGGATGAACACGGTAACCAGTTTAAAAATAGAAATTCACGGATTTAGTGATGCATCAGAGAGATCGTATGCAGCGCCCGTCTACCTTCGTGTTTTCGATGCGAAAGGGCATGTTCATATGCATTTGGTAATGTCTACAACAAAGGCGGCCCCGCTGGCATCAGTAATGCTACCTCGAATAGAACTCTGCGGAGCAACACAACTGGCAAAATTGTTGAAGTCTTAAAGCTGCAAAGATTTGCGCATGGACGGATTCCGTCATTATGTTATTTTGAATTCAGGCAATACCATCCAAATTGAAAACATTTTTTGGAAACAAGGTTTCGCGAATTCACCAATTGCAAACTGTGCAATTTGGAAACACATTTCATCAGAGATGAATCCAGCAGATGTAGCACTACGTGGCACATTACCATAGGCTATCACCAGCAACACATTATGGTGGCATGGACCAGATTTCCTTAGGAGTCAGTGGAATGCGATTTTTTCAGATCAGCCGACATGTTTGGAAACGGAACAATAAATTCGACCAGTAAGAGTTCATATTTGTTCGAAAGAAAGAGAAAAGGTTTAGTGGATGATCTTCTAAGAAGATGGTCGACGTTTTCAAAAATCATAAGAGTGATAGCGTACTGTTTCAGAATGCGGCGTCACAACGTAGTCGAGCAAAGGAGTGAATAGCTATCACTAGTAGAACTCGATCAAGCTCACAATATATTAGTGAGTTTGGTGCAACAGCAAGTGTTCCCCGAAGAAATAAAGAGCTGCACAAGTCTAAATCCTTTTACAGATGACAGCAACATTCTGCGAGTGGGGGGAAGGTTATCAAACTCAGGACTACCATATAGCAAAAATCATCCTATATTGCTAAGGCCAGACCATGATTTTACCAGATTGGTAATTCGAGACCCCTGCGACAAAACTTTACATGGAGGCAATGAGAAGCCTATATACGTCAACGATATTGGGTGCTAAACTTGAAGACAGCGGTGAACAAAATGGTTTATATCTGCACGATATTTCAGGTTCAGGGCGAAACCATTAAATGAGCTAATGGGAAGCCATCCGGCTCTAAGGAACAATAATGTTTTGAGTTAAATGAATAACATTAGTCACTTTAATTAACCTTCTCCTTCAATTGCTGTACTAAGTTTTCCTTATTTGTTTCAGGGAGTCCTATAAAGTGGCGATGGTAATTCGGTGTGGTTCCCCGCAAGCACACATATCAGTTCCTATCTTAAAGACCAATTTATTTTTGAATACATTCAAAAGAGCTTCGCAGTGAGGTATTTGTTCAAAGCTTTCTTCTTCGCTGAGAATATTTGCTGCACTGTAGGAAGTCAAATTGTTTACATCCGTCTTCAGCCTTAACAATGCATCTGCCACGAGGCCTGTAGACGAGCTCAAAATTATACTTTTCGATCCGCGCCTTCCATCTTTTCAGCTTTGCATTAGTGCTTCCAGGACTTAGATCGAATGTTAAAGGTTGGTGGTCAGTTAAAATCCTAATCTTTTTCGCTCCATACAGATAGTTTCTCAAGTTTTCTAAGGCCCACACTATCGATAGCATTTTTTGTTCATTTGTAGCGTAGTTCTCTTCGGTTTTGCTGAGTGAAATACATTGAAACATAAGTGATGGGTCTGTCCTTTCCAATATCGTCTTGAGATAGTACTGTACCAATTGCTGTGTTCGAAGCATCGGTTGTTAATATGAATGGCTTTTCGAAGTCAGGAAAAATCAATACTTCAGATGATGTAAGAAGATCACTTAATTTGATAAATGCTCTAAGCTAATCGGCATATAAAGGGTCCGCCATCTAACGTTTTTTTTTCAACTAGTGCTTATTTCGTGAATGGTAACATTTAGCTCATGTCTGATTTGACAAATAATTAGTTTTATCCTTCCGGTTATTAATCGAAAATAATTTCATTCAAATGGCTGGCCATGCTTAGTAGCTTACACGATCGGTCCAATTTTTAAGCACATTATCGATTGTGTGCAGCTGTATTTCACCAATGGCTTCACGAATATTGTCCTTTAAAGTGTCAATTGTCTCTGGCTTGTCGGCGTAACACTTATCTTTTATGGCACCCCACAAATAATAGTGAAACGGTGTCAAATCGCAGCTCCGAGGTGGCCAAACGACATCAGCTCTGCGGCTGATAATGCGATCTTCAAAAACAGGGCGCAAAACATCGAGTGTAGCTTCGGCTGTGTGGCACGTAGCGCCGTCCTGTTGAAACCAAATGTTGCCAATATCCTCCTCTTCAATTTTTGTGAACAATAATTTGTTCAACATGGTCCGATAACTATCGCCATTGACTGTAACGGCCACTCCTTGCTTATTTTCGAAGAAAAATGGCACAATTATGCCTCTGGACCAAAATCAGCACCAAACAGTGACTCGTTTTGGGTGTATCGGCTTTTCAATGTATGCGTGCGGGTTTTCTGTGCCCCAAATGCGACAATTTTGCTTTTTTACATACCCGCCAAGATCAAAATGAGCTTCATCTGAAAAGATGATTTTTTTGGCAAAATCGGCATCTTCTCTAAGTCGATCGCAGGCAATATTTCCCAGCGTTGTTCAAGCATATACACAACCATATTCGTTCAGCGGAAGGATAAAACTAATTATCTGTCAAATCAAGCATGAGCTAAGTGTTACCATTCACGAAATAAGTACTAGTTGAAAAAACAAACGTTAGATGGCGGACCCTTTAGTTATACGAGTATCTTGACTTTGTTTGATTGCGTCGTTTTGGGGTGTGTAGGGTTTTATCTTTCTGTTTAATACGTGTGGGGTTAAAAAGTGGTTGAAGAATGCGATTTTCTTCTAAAATGGTTACAGCAAAGAGAGTTTTATTCTTCCGGAAATTACTTCCATATTTAATAATATGTGTCATACAATAGCAAATATAACCTTACGTTACGTTTAATTATTTACATTAGAATTAGTACTTATATTCAAATTCATTTGTGGCTCAGTTACAATATTTATTACAAAATCAATAAAGTCTCACAAAATAATAAAATTAAATATCCATTAACATTGTGTTCACGGTGGACGATTTTCGTCACCAAGTGTCCTCAATTATGTACCTTAGTGTACCCAATTGCAATTGGAGTATGTAGTACTTCTTTTGTGTGTTGTGTGAGTGTGAGTGTTGACTATCTACATGTAAATGAAACAAGATCGTTTAAGTTAATAAACTGAAACATTATATGTAGGTGACAAGAATGACGACATAACAAACGGGCAACAAAGGGAGATGAAATGTGTGTCATTTGCTTTGGTTTGCAATAGTGCAATAGTTTGTTTCTATCATTGAGCAAAACTAGGTCAAATCACGTCGCGAGTGTTCGGTTTTTGTTTTTGTTAGTTTTCTTTTTCCCCTTTTTTTTGGTAATAAAAAGTAAGTGTTTTATCTAATTATTTATCTTTTTTGTCTGCTCCCCTCCCTTCGCGTAATTCGATTTCGTTTTGATTTGTGTAAGTTAACGCTGCAAACCTTGAAACACTCCAAATTCCCCATTATCATAATTTTTCCACGTTAACAAGTGCATGTAGTCATAAGTCGTCACCCAACACCTTACACATGCCGGTAGCAGATCCATATGAAACATTCGAATGCGAAACTGCTGACAATGCATCTGCACCTGAGCAATAACTTGTATAAGGTATTATAAATAGATGTAGAGAACTAGAATTGTTTTAAGTTTGGATTTAACAATAAAGAATTGTGATCAGTCTTCCACTTATCGGAATAGAATAATTTTTTTAAATATTTTAATTCAAAAAAAATTTAATTGGTTATAAAAGTTCGAGTTCGGTCGTTCTAAAAAAAATAAGTCGCGAATATTGCGTGTTTAAATAAATCATTAAAAGGTCCTTAAGAAGTACCAAACGCTGAACCGCGTGTGATTAGTGAACTACGCTAAACAAGGGAACTTGTTAACAAGTACCCCTGAATCGCGAGTGACTAGTAAACTGAACTAAGCAAAGGGTCCTCAAGTAGTACCGCTGTGAACTAAATAAAAAAGGCCATCAAGAAGTGCCACATACCCGTGTCGAAACCGCAAAGAGGAAACAAGGCCCCTTAGTAGCCGGAAACGGGAAAAAGGAGCTAAGAGAATTAGCAGCCACTCTTCGCGAGATGTCATCCACACTTCAACTAGGTTTAAGTCTTTTTCTTGTATTGTAAGTAATTTTAATTTTATTGTATGGTTTTATTCAGTGAAGAAAAAAAATAATTAATAATTATAAATCAATTTTAATGAAATTTAAAAATTTTTTCAAGTATCTGAAAAGAAATTTAAATTCAAAAATAAGAATAATCTGCATAAACTACATAATTATAAGAAAGAAACCGAAAGTTAAAGCAAAACTATTATTATAAGAAAGTAAAAGAAATTTTAAATTAGTCAAATATTAATCAAATACTGTAGAATTTAAGCCAAAAATTAGGGTGTTAAATACTAAGGTTTAAACACAAAATTTTATTTAAATTTAATTAATTCATACACACAAGATATGGCTAACCAAAATTCTCTTATCCGACCTGCTGTGCTAATCGCAGCCGATCCGGATGATAACCGTCCTCAACCACAACCCAATCCTGATCCCCAACCTCAATCGCATTCCGTAGTCGGTACCCCCGAATTGGTATCCTTAATATCCGGTATTGTCTCCCAAGTATTAAACGTTGAAGGTCGTAGCATGATTAATGCTATTCTCAACCCCAGTTCCGAACTTTCGTCCGGTCGTGACCAAACGATATACCCAGAATTCAGAGCAAACGTCTCAGATGTGGATAAAATTCCAGACGTGGTGAGATGCTTGCGGGATTTTTCAGGAAATCCGAGAGAATTCAGCTCTTGGAGAAAGAGCGTCGACCGGATTCTCTAAATATATGAACCGCTTAAAGGATCGCCTAGATACTAAGGCATCCTTAATGTAATAAGAAATAAAATTGTGGGAAACGCCGATACTGCGTTAGAGTCTTACAACACACCGTCAACCAAATCAGGGACCACCGAGGCCCTCCGCGCCAAAGCCTCCGCCAAGGCCGGAGCTTATGGAAACTTCGACAATTAGGACATCAGCTGTTAATTATCAAAATAAACCTCCACCGTTCAAGTATGTGGGAAAGAGACAACCAGGTATTTCAGTACAAGCACCCATCCCGAATAAATCACAAAGACATTACCATGTAGAGGCCTCCAATATTAGTGCCTCTGAGGAAAACCCTGAAAACTAAAATCAACAAGCATTAGCGGAAGATTCAGTCCACGCTCAGACCTTAGAAGAATACGCTCAAAGCCAATCCTGGGACGGATACGCCCAAAACCAAGAAGGAACAGTAAGTGACCAGGAACGTTGTCTAGAACATACCGATATACATTTTTTAGATTAACCGACTCTTCTCTACCCTACTTCCAGGTCAGAATGAAGAGTGGAGAGATTCTCAATTTTTTAATAGCTACTGGCTCTGGTAAAAATTATATACGAGTACAACCCCAATGAGTAGAAAAACCACTCCCAAATAATCAACCCTTTTTTGCTAAGTCTGTAGCAGGCGATATTGAGATTACTCAATATACTTTATTAACCTTATTCGGTCAGGACGTAAAACTGAAATTCTTCCTCCTCCCAACAATTAAGTCGTTCCATGGGATCCTTGGTAATGGCAGCCTAAAAGAATTGTCGGCACGCATTTATACTAAGGACAGTTTCATGAGTATTCTTAATGGCGTAAAAATAAAAGTTAAGCAATTAAAGTCTCACTCAGTAAACTCACTAGGCGTGAAATTAGAACATATGTCAGACACACAAAAAATTGCAATAGATTCGATTATCCAAAAATTCCCTTCTTTGTTTGCCGATCCTGATGAAAAATTGACATATACAACGAAAGTTGTTGGTGAAATACGCACCAGCACGGATTCACCGGTTTACACAAAATACTACCCCTATCCTGAGTCTCTTAAGGACGAAATGACAAAACAAATTAATAAACTTCTCGAGGACGATATAATCAGGCCATCCAGATCACCATATAACTCCCCGGTATGGGTTGTTAGCAAAAAAAAACCGATTCCGCCGGTAATTAACAATATCGGATGGTAATAGATTTTAGAAAACTCAATACAGTCACAATCACGGATCGTTACCCGATTCCGGAGAACAATGAAGTTCTCGCCCAATTAGGGAAAAATACTTTACTGTGCTCGGCTTCCACCAGATCCCTTTAAAGGAATCTGATATAGAGAAGACTGCATTCTCAATTAACAACGGGAAGTACGAGTTCACCAGGCTACCTTTCGGCCTGAAGAACGCACCGTCTATTTTTTTACGCGCACTTGACGATATACTTAGAGAAAAGATTGGCATAATCTGTTGGGTTTATATTGATAACATTGTTAGATCTCTTTTGATCTAAAGTTAGACAACACGGTTAGATTGCGAGTGAGCTTTTATTAAAAATGTTAGTTCCTTAAATACTACTTAACAAACAAAATGTGATTCTATAGGTGTATTCTGTTACGTCTGGGCATTGCTACCTAATGCTGTATTTGATATTGCAGGTGCGAACAAAAACCCATACGTCAGCAGAATATTCGGTGGGAACAGAATTTAGACTGGTAAAATTGTTTATATAGCAGAATAGAGTGTGGGAAAGGATAATATGGATAGGAGCCATAGGAATTTACAGTATGTATGTAAAGAAAGGAAATGAAAAATGGAAAAAATATAGTGAGGCTTACAAGAAAAATACTTTTTAATTAAATTAAGATTTAAACATCCTCCCCGGCCTTGAGATCCTGAAGCTCAAAGACATTTTCTTGAATTGGACATCTTTGTTTCCTTGCTCTTTTTTGGTGGATGACGAAGATGATGATCAGGATAAGTACGCCAAACAGTGACAGGTAGCTAATGGAATATTGGTGCACATCATGATGAGTGATAGGTTTCGATAGTATTTGTTTAGGTTTTAAGTCTGCAATTTCCTTTTGGATTGCTACCAGGTCTTCGTCGCAGCGGATAAGGAAGTCATTGGTCTCAGATGTTTCATGAGATATTTCTGGTTCCTCAATAGCTGGGTTAAATTTAAGGCTGGCACTAAAGATGAAGTAGCATTCGTTAAGTAAAAATTATGGGCATTAATCGTCATTGTCGGTTGTTTAATGACGCAATTCGAAGCTAATTTTAGTAATCCAACTCCATTAAGTTTGGTATTCGAAATATTAGCGCCACAGACTATAGAAAGCCTTTCTTCTTCTTTAAAAGCAAAAATCCATTAGTTTGGATTATGTAATTGGATCCACATTTTCCCTGGTTTTGATGTTTTAAGCAGGCATCGCACTGATAACTGCTTCTCGTGGTTAAGTAGATAAATCTCACACTTATGTTCCGTCGAGTGAGTGTTGAAGATAGGATGGCGTTGCTTACACAGGTATTTATCATCGTCGGTTTGCAAGCATTCCTTATACTCATCGTGAGATAATGGAAAATATTGGTCTCGATACGGGCTTATGGCCAGAAATGCTGCCGATGGCTGAATGAACATGAAGGAATCACTATGTTGGACCGGTAGTGGAATAAGCTTGAAGATCTGGAACCTTTGACTACTTAATAGTGGTAGTTTGACGAGAAATACGAGGGGCGTTCAATATATTCTCGGTATCGATATGAAGGAAAATGCGAATTCAATTTAAATTGTTTTTATTTTTCAATATAATCTCCCCTAAAATCAATGCATTTGTTACATCTTGAGATAAGCTTTTTTAAACCCTCAAAAAAATAAATTTCCTCTTTCTCTGCAAAATACCCATTTATTGCCGACTTGAGTTCTTCATCATCCGAAAATCTTTTTCCACGAAGACACCTTTTCAAATCCGGAAACAGGAAATAATCACTAGGGGCAAGGTCTGGACTATATGGTGGGTGTTGGATTTCTTCGAAACCACAATCTCGCGCAGCAGCCTTGGAAACTCGCGCGGTGTGAACAGGAGCGTTGTCATGAAGAAGCAACACACCCGCTGCGAGTTTTTTCTTTTTAATTTCCTCCCGCAAATTATGCAAAGTGGAAACGTAGGATATGGCGTTGATGGTTTCACCTTTTTTTTTGTACTCAATGAGCAAGATTCCCTTTGAGTCCCAAAAAACTGTGGCCATGAGCTTCCCGGCAGACGGAGTGACTTTGAACTTCTTCGGGGGGTCTGTTCCTTTTTTATGCCACTGCATGGACTCTTGTTTGCTTCCAGGGTCATAGTGGTGGACCCATGTTTCGTCCCCAGTAACAATTCGATCCATAACACCGTCCGCGTTCTCACTACACATCTCCAAAAGCTCTCTACAGCATGCGATTCTCACTTTTTTCTGAGGCGCTGTGAGAATTCGTGGCACCCACCTTGCACTGACCTTTGAAAGGTTAAGATGGTCATGAAGAATGGTGTGAATGGTACCAATTGAAAGCTTGGTGATCTCTGCCATCATTTTCACCTTTATTCGGGCATCCTCAAGAACAAGTTTTTCGACTTCTTTGATGCTTTCTCCCGTACAAGCAGTAGCCGGGGCGCCGGAGCGGGGGTCGTCTTCAATGCTCTCTCTGCCTCTCTTGAACTCACTTGACCACTTTTGCACAGTTGATAATGAAGGTGCGGAACCCTGGTAAACAGCCACCATCTTTTCATGAATAGTTTTTTGACTTTTTCCTTGCTTAGTGAGAAATTTAATTACAGCGCGATGCTCAATTTTCACCATCATCGTCTCAGTTGCCATTATGATTCTGTTTAACTAGAGATAAAACGCGAATTAATAATCACATTTATATGAAATTTTACATGAATGCACTAAAATAATAGTATTACTTGATAAATAAGTCAATTTATATATACAACCACAGCTTCACCCCGATACCGAGAATATGTTGAACGCCACTCGTAGAATCGCGGATGTGGTTACTCGCGTATTAACTCTAAGTAACTCATAAAGTTTAGGTAGATTATGCTCGTCATATCCCGGCAGAGTTAAAGTGGGTGGTATGTGCTTATGTATGTTGTCGATTTCTTTCAGTAGTTGTCTTGGTGATAGAAGAAGGGAGCTGATTCCTTGATGGGTATCAGTAATGGTCTCAAGGATAGCTAGTTGAGTCCGCTGGAAACTGCCCATTATTTGAGATATATATATTGCAATGTAGTTAAACATTTCTGCTTCGATTGTTGCGTAGTTAAGCTCGTTGACGGACTGATAGACCTTTGTTAACTGATTATTTACCAAAACGAATTATTCCTTAATTGAGGACATTGATTTGTTAAGAACGTTAACGGTTGATTCTACTATCGATGTTTGGTTTTTGTTTAGTTGAAGTAGATATTTTTCGTTTCTGTTGACTTCTTCAATTGTGTTTTCGATGTATTGTGCGTAGTCTTGGTCGAGAATACCAAAAAGTTTGTTTGCAATTGTCCCAATGATATCAAACGGAGATCTCTTTCTTCGTATTGCGATTACATTTCTATGCTTTAAAATTTCATTCAGCCTTTCTGTTTCCAGGAGTTGGTGTTCTAGTTGCTTCACTACTGCTTGACAGAAGTTGTTTGGGTTCTGTCTCAGCATTTCACACTTTTTGCTTAGCCCCTGAATTCCTTCCTTTAATCCTTGATACTCATTCCAGTAGGTTGACATGTTGAAGTATACAAAGAGATTCCATTCGTCCGTTATTAAATTAACTTTACCCAAATCTTCAAAGTACATCTCCGGATTATTTGTGAATTTTTCAACTTCTACCAAACTTTGAGTTGCTGCTTGTCCAAATGCTGTGCCAATGATTATTAAACCGATCATAAGAGAGGAGACAGGATTAATTTTTATTTTTCGCTTCGGTTGTGGTGAGTTGAAGGACATATGGTAGTGGACATATGTTGAAGATAGATCGTCTAATCACTCCATTGGATGTCTTGATGTCAACAACTCTAGTCAGCTTGTCCTGTCCTGGTATTGTTTGCAATACCCTTCACATTCGCCATCTGAGTGGAGGTAAGTTATCATCTTTAATCAACACTAGAGATCCTGGTTTAACATCTTCTTGAGGGTATTTCCATTTGTGGCGGTTTTGGATTTCTTGTAAGTATTCCTTGCTCCATCTGCGCCAGAATTCTCGATTTATGGATGTTATTAAATTCCATCTTGATGCAGTTGACAGGTTTGTCGGTTTCGAATCGGGATCATTTATTGCTGTTAATGGTGCGCCGGTTAAAAAATGTCATGGTGTAATAGCTTCTAAATCGTTGGGGTTTGATGATATCGGTGTTAGTGGTCGCGAATTAAGTACCGCCTCAATTTGAGCTAATGCAGTGGAAAGTTCTTCTTGAGTTAATGTGGTTCCCGAAAATATGCGTTTCATATGATATTTTGCGGACTTTACTGCAGCTTCCCATGGACCTCCAAAATGAGGTGATTGTGGTGGTATGGGTTTCCATTCAATACCCTTTTCTGTACAGTGAGCGGATATAGTATTGTGACCTTCTTCATCATATATTTTCGCATGCAGTTCATTGAGTTCGTTCCGAGCTCCCATGAAGTTTGTAGCGTTGTCCGAGAAAATGTTGGCGGGTAAGCCACGGCGAGCCACGAACCTTTTTAGGGCACCAATACACGATTGGGTTGTCAGATCTGATACTAACTCCAGATGCACAGCCTTCGTTGCAAAGCATACAAATACCGATACATAAGCCTTTGTTGGCTGTTTTCCCCTGATCTTATAGTGAATATACACTGGACCCAGGAAGTCGACTCCTACATTGGTGAATGGTCTTGAAGGTTGTACAATATTCCTTGGCTTTGCCTTAAAACAACGTATGCAGTTGTGTACGATTGTTTGAGCTAGTTGTTTTCCTCTCACTATCCAGTAGTCTTGCCTTGCGAAAGTTAACAATGCTTGTGGCGCTGCGTGGAGGTTTGTATGGTGCAGATGTGTCATCAATAATTTCGTAAATAAATGTGAGCTGGGCAAGATGATCTGGTGTTTTGCATCGTATGGCAATTTAGAAGCCTCCAATCGACCACTTACACGTACAACACCTCTATTGTTGATCGGCTTTTCTCAGGTACTTGTCCAAATTTTTTGAGTGCTTTAATATCGTCTGAGAATGTGGTTTCCTGAATGTATTTGGCTATGATTATATTAGCTGTCTTTAATCCTGGTGCGGAGATAACCGTCCCCTTTATCCGATAGGCCCTCGCTCTTTTCAGATTGCTGATGAAACGTACGATGTATGCTGTTATTCGCCTTAGAGTGGCGAACGAGCTTCGATGATTAATCTCTTCAAGGAAGTTGGTCTTTTTGCTTGTGGCTACGAAGACTGTTTTTATCGCTTTTACTTCTGGAAGATGTTCGCTTTTCGTTAGTGATGATTGCACTGGCCATGTTGATTGAGATCGGTAAAGGAACGTAGGTCCCTCAAGAAAGGGTCTTGAGAAATTGGTCGGGAAATACTCCCCGAGACAAAAAATCAGCTGGATTTATTTCTGTATTGATGTACTTCCATTGCCCCTTTTTGGTTTCTTCGTTTATGAACGAGATACGGTTGGCGACAAAGGCTTGTAACCGTGATTGGGTGTTTATCCAAGCTAAGACGATTTGAGAGTCAGTCCAGAACGTTGTTTTGTGGATTTCGAGTGGTAGACTCGTTTTGACCACGTTGGCTAGTTGTACCATTACTTTTGCAGCACAAAGTTCTAATCGTGGGATCGTCAGTTGTTTTATTGGTGCAACTCTACATTTTGAACAGACCAGTTGCACTTTAATTTCTCCCGTCTGGTTTGATGATGTCATGTATATAGCCGCTCCATACGCCCGTTGTGAGGCATCCGAAAAACAATGAAGCTGGATATCAGTTGCGGATGGCACTACCAAATTCCTAGGTATTTTTAGGCTGTTTAGGTGTTGAAGTTCTGTCCTGAAGTGCAGCCATTTGGTGTGTATTTCCATTGGAACTGCAGCATCCCAATCCAGCTTAGATCGCCACAATTCTTGTAAAAATTTTTTGCCAGAATGATTACCGGGCTCACAAATCCTAAGGGGTCGAAGATGTGAGCGATATCTGCAAGAATTGTCCGTTTAGTGACCTTTATGGCACCTCTCCATTTAGTTTTGATTATGAATTGATCCGATGTTGGAAGCCAGGTTAGTCCAAGAGTTTTAACTGACGCTTCGGATTGATCGGATAGTATCGTCTCAACTTCACAGTCTTCTTTAGCTAATCCTTTTAGTAGCGCTGGTGTGTTTGCGCACCATTTTCGTAACGGGAATTGCCCCTGTTTGAGCAAATTAATTAATTCGGTTTTCATTTGGCATGCTTCTTGTAAATCGTCGCTTCCCGTTAAAACGTCATCCATGTATATATGGCGTCTGATAATGGTAGCTCCTAATGAATATTGACTCGTTGCAGTTAGAGCCAAATCTTGAAGACACTTGATTGCTAAGTATGGTGCCTATTTTGTACCATAAGTTACTGTGTTTAAATGATATACCCTAATAGGTTGAATGCGGGACTCCCTCCAAAGGATGAGCTGGAACTTCTTGCTTTCATTGTCAACAAGTATTTGGCGATACATCTTGGAAATATCGGCTGTAAATACGTAAGCAGGAATTCTGAAGCGTAACAGAATTGAAAACAAATCGTTTTGCGATGACGGGCCAGAGTGTAATACATCGTTTAGCGATATATGTAGATGTTCTTGCAGATCCATCGAAAACCACCCGTAGTTTGGTTGAACTGCTCTCCGGTCGCAAGACGCAGTGGTGTGGCAGAAAGTAATGCGGTCCTTTCGAAGTAGCTGCTCTCTGGCCGTTCTGTCCGGTATGCTTGTAACTTGATGTCCCTGCTTTCGAATTCACTCCATTCGAAGTCAAGCCGCTCCAGCCGGCACTCCAAGTATGATTTCCGCCTGCCTGGTCCGTCCTTCTTAAAGTTGGAGAATAACTTTGTTATTTTCTCGGCTGTGGTTGCCTGTTCTTTGATGAGGGCTTCCATTGTTTTTTTTTCTTCAGCGGGATCACGTTGTCTGTTGGTAATAGTGTTTGACGCCCTGGTAACGCGTGTGCCAATAATTGTAGCTTGCAAGTGATTTGCCCCTTACCGCTGGTGGGGGGAAGCAAGATCACGTCGTCTGTTGGTACCAGTGTTTGACGCCCTGGTAACGCGTGTGCCAATAATTGTAGCTTGCAAGTGATTTGCCCCTTACCGCTGGTGGGGGGAAGCAAGATCACGTCGGGGTCACCAAAAATGTTAGATCTCTTTTGATCTAAAGTTAGACAACACGGTTGGATTGCGAGTGAGCTTTTATTAAACATTTTAGTTCCTTAAATACTACTCAACAAACAAAATGTTATTCTATAGGTGTATTCTGTTACGTCTGGGCATTGCTACCTAATGCTGTATTTGATATTGCAGGTGCGAACAAAAACCCATACGTCAGCAGAATATTCGGTGGGAATAGAACTTAGACTGGTAAGATTGTTTATTTAGCAGAATAGAATGTGGGAACGGATAATATGGATAGGAGCCATAGGAATTTACAGTATGTATGTAAAGAAAGGAAATGAAAAATGGAAAAAAAATATAGTGAGGCTTACAAGAAAAATACTTTTTAATTAAGTTAAGATTTAAACAGACATTATTGTCTTTAGTAAAACTGAGGCCGATCATGTCAAGCATGTAGAAGAAGTATTGCAAATGCTTAATGAAGCAAACATGAAAGTGCAATTAGACAAGTGCCATTTTTTAAAGAGCAAGTCGAGTTTCTTGGGTTTATTGTATCATTCGAGGGAATAAAAACCCTGCGAAAGTCGAAGCGATTGTCAACTTCCCAATTCCGAAAATCCTCAAGGATCTTCGATCATTTCTTGGTCTCTCAGGGCATTATCGTCGCTTTGTGAAAGATTATGCAAAGCTCGCTAAGCCCCTGACATCCCTTTTGAGAGGAAAGGTAGGATGGCTGTCCAAGACTGAGTCAAGAAAGAAACTAATTTCTCTGCCACCCGACGCGACTGAAGCTTTCGAAAAAATTAAGAACACCCTAACCTCTAAAGACCTAATTCTCGCCTATCCAAATTTTAAAAGGAATTTTGAACTTACAACTGATGCGTCCAATTTTGCCCTTGGTGCTGTGTTATCACAGGACGAAAAACCCATAACGTTCATCTCCAGAACCTTAAGTAAGGCGTAGGAGAACTACGCAGCAAATGAGAGGGAAATGCTTGCGATTATATGGGCATTAAGTTCTCTCAGGAATTATCTATATAGAACTGCACACGTGAAAATTTACACTGACCACCAGCCATTGACGTACGCTCTCAGTAATAAAAACACTAATTCCAAGATGAAATGCTGGAAAGCGATTCTCGAGGAATATAATTACGAGCTCAGGTCCAAGCCTGGGAAAAGCAACGTTGTGGCTGATGCACTCTCTCGATCGCCTCAAGTATACGAAATCAACTCAATGACTCCGACCCAACACAGCGATGAAAGTTCGGCACAAGAACTAATCCCAGCTGTTGAGTCCCCCATAAACGTTTTCAAAAACCAGATAATGCTACTGACAGGAAACGTCAACAACTATGAATTCAAAATTCCTTTTCCCACATTCCACAGGCACATATTTACTCAAAAACAGTACACTAACGCAGATTTAACAGCCATTCTTAAGAAATGCTTGAACCCGAGTGTAATAAACGGTCTTTACACCTCAGAAGCGATCATGGGACGGATTCAGGAAATATTCACCCAATATTTTAAAACATACAAAGTAAGGTTCACCCAGTCCCAAGTTACAGATCTGGTTAATGAAAATGAGCAGGAGAAAGAGATCCTCAAAGAACACAAAAGAGCTCACCGTAATAGCAAAGAGAACGGGATACAATTGCTCCAACGATTTTACTTTCCACGCATGAAGGCGCGGGTATAAAAATTAGTCAAACAATGCAGAGGTTGCAGAGAGCAAAAGACTGACCGGCATACCAACAGGCCAGAACTACAAGCAACTCTCATACCTCAGTACCCAGGTCAAATACTACACGTAGACATATATTCAACGGACTAAAAGTTGATCCTTACCGCCCTAGATAAGTTTTCTAAGTACGTTCAAGTACGAATTTTAAAATCAAAGGCTATAGAGGATATAAGGGAACCGCTAAGACAGCTCTTGTTTGCTTTTGGTGTCCCCAAAATGGTTGTTTTTGATAACGAAAAGTCATTTAATTCAGCTTCTATTTGTCACATGTTACAGGACCAGTTGGGCATAGAAATTTACAAAACTCCACCATACAGTAGTTCGGTAAACCGCCAAGTAGAAAGGTTCTATCCTACGCTATCAGAAATAATGCGATGCTTAAAGACAGATCATATTCACAAATCCTTCTAGCAATAAGCTAGATCGCTCAGTTTACGAATATAATTATTCGATACATTCATCCATTACCAAAAGGCCAATTGAAGTATTCTTTGGTAGGACTGTCTCTACAGACCCTGAGAAATATGATCAGGTAAGGCATGAGAACATTGAGAAATTAAAACACAAACAAAGCGAGGATATTAAAAGGCTTAATAAAAAGAGGTATCCAATAAAAAGCTATAACCCCGGTGAAGTTGCTTATGATAGAATTAATAAGCGTTTAGGGAAAAAACTATCTCCGAGATAAAATGTATGTAACTATCAGTAGATATATATATACCATATGTATATATTTTCTTTATTTTTTATACTTGCACTTCGCACTTCGCACTTGCACTTTTTATTTTAAAAATGTTTAATGTATTTGGGGTCTATTAACTATCTTTTATATACGTATATGAATGTTCGTACATATAATTTCCACTTTCGGATTTTTATTTTTAACAGTTTTTTTTAGGTTTTTGGTTAGTAAGGACCAAATGTTGGGGTGTGTAGGGTTTTATCTTTCTGTTTAATACGTGTGGGGTTAAAAAATGGTTGAAAAATGCGGTTTAAAATGAAACACGCTTATCTTATAAAATGGTTACGGCAAAGAGAGTTTTATTCTTCCGGAAATTACTTCCATATTTAATAATAAGTGTCATAAACAGCAAATATAACCTTACGTTACGTTTAATTGTTTACATTAGAATTAGTACTTATATTCAAAAAATTCATTTGTAGCTCAATTACAATAATTATTACAAATTCAGTAAAGTCTCACGAAATAATAAAATTAAATTTCCATTGACATGTTCACGAACATGGGCTTTGATCTGGGCCCTCTCTGCCCTCGCAAGATTTGACAAGGGCTTTTCTATTTTCGCAAACTCTCTGATAAATCTTGTGTAGTAGGAGACAAGGCCAATAAATCCTTTTAACTCTTTAAGGTTTTAAGGAGGTTTTATTTTTTTCAATGCCTGTATTTTCTTTTGATCTGGCTCTATACCTTTATTCGTTATAAGATATCCAAGGAATTCGGTTTCTTCTTTCAAGAATTATGTTTTGTCCAAGTTAACTCTAATGTTGGTTTGATGCAGTTCGGAAAATACTGTTTCTATATTTTTGATATGTTCTTTTTCGATTTTTCCTGTTATGACAATATCGTCTATATTTATCTATTATCTATCTATTTACTCACGCAAAACATCTTCTATTGACCGTTGAAAAATGGCTGAAGTATTCTTCAATCGGATCGGAAGTCTTGTAAACTCATACCTTCCATTCATTGTGGAGAATGCTGTCTTTGCTATATCTGTGTTTTTCCTTTTAATTTGGTGAAAACCTGAATTAAGTCGAGAGTTGAAAAAAATGTTGATTTTCCTAGGCTGGCTATTGTGTTTGAGATATCCGGAATTGGATATGTGTGGGGTATTGCAACGGCGTTGAGACGTTTGCAATTAATCACAATTATGAACTTCCTTTCTCAAGAAGCTTCTGTCTGTTTCGGGACTATCCATAGAGGATAATTGTAGGGGCTTTTAGGTGGTTTTATAATGCTGTCTTCTAGCAACTTTTTAATTCGTCGCTTTACTTCATTCCGTAAATTCACTGGGTAAGGATATGTTTTTGAATACATAGATTTGCTTGTGGTTGGTTCTATTTCTGCTCTACGCTTGTCTCAATCACTTTTTTATCGTTAATCGGACCAAAGATTTTTCTATGTTTCTTCATTATGGATTGGAGACCCTTCTAAGTTTTTTCAGTCAAATGATTATCTCTAATTTCTACATTATAAACTTGAATGGATTGCTTTTCTTTCAGTTTTATTTTTATTTGGTTTCATGGTGAGTATATTATTCTTTCTGTCTATAACGGCTTCTAGTTCTTTTAATGCGTCATCTACAACTACGTATGTATATCATCGAAAGATCTTAAGCCAGGTAGAACTAAGAATTCTGGATCCGTGCTAGTACCAACACTTTTAAGAAATTTACCAGTCACCTTGCGTTCTGCAGATCGAATTTTGAAAGGATTTTTAACGAGGTTAGCATTTTTGCCTTATGCGGGGCAAATTTTTATTTGCTCCTGTGTCCACAAGAAATTTCAAACTGGTGCCTTCTCTGGTTCTATATTCCAGGTATTTTTTTTTTATAATTAATTAGAGTGCGAGTTATTTCTATCTCAGTGGAAATGAGTAAAAAAAATATATATTTTGCTTGCACTTAAACATACTTGCTTTATTTAATAAATATATTCTTAAGACTAACTTCAATATGATATCTTAGAGCTATTTATAGTTTCTGCGTGGCTGCAATGGAATTATCAGTTGTTTGTTGTTAGTCATTATTTTAGGATAAATGCATGTGTATGTTCTTCTACTGATAATGCAACCGTTGATAATTGCATTTGCGTTTCAGCATTGATACGGCATTCGATGATAAGCATGGGTTGTTTTGGTGTGTATAAGGTTATATATATAAGGGGGAGAGTTTGTTAAGAAAAAGTGTCCTCACTTTCGAGACTGTGCCCAACAGTTTAGTCTTATAATTTCTGTTTGATATATTTCATCATATAATCTTCTTTGTTTTGCTTGTTGTTAGGTCTTGTAGCACAGGAATATTTTGACGGAGCAGTATACTAGGAGTGCAAATGTAATTAGTCCGAGGATACAGTACATGGTGAATTCTATTGGGTGTTCCTCAATGGGGATTATGAATTTATACATTTCTTGAATATTATTGAATTTACAATCAGTATTCGAAGTTAAAATGCGGAGGACTTCAAACTGTTCATCCATATGTGGATGTATTACCTTTTTTATTTCCTGCTGGTGGTTATGGAATGTCTTTCCATCAATATTAGTGGTTAGGATGAATTGTATCAGTATAGGTCCGCGCATTTTTGTCCATTCCATTCATGTTCGCTGTCAGCTATAATATTTCCGTGGTCTAATATTAACAATGGTAAATTAGGTATTTTCCTGTATGATGTTACATTTTGCTTTCCTATCTTCTAATAGTGGTATAGTGCAATTATCTTTTACATTTTGCTACTCTTTTATAATTGTGATTACATTGGGCTATACTTTTGTCCATTATAAGTTTTCTATGTTTGTAAGCTAGAGGGTTTACATTAAATAGTTTTCATTTGTTTGTTATAATAGGGTATTTCTATATTGTGACTACAGAGTTTTGAAATAGACAAACATGTATGTCTGAGTAATCTAGGATATTAATAAAAGGGAGATAAAATTCTTCAAAGAACAGAAAGATAAAACAAAAAACATAAAAGTTTCGGTTTTTTGCAAAATTTGTAGTATTAGTGATGGCTTCACGTTCCCGATAGACTTCATTTATTATTACTGTCTTAGCTTTTTCAAGTATAGTTTCAAGTATTTTTTCAAATTGTAAATTTACTTTCCTTTGCTGATTTTTATATTTAATAAGTTGATTTAAACTCTATTAAGTCGTCAGGATGTGGTGTGCCTTTAAAATTGAACCTAAAAGTTTAGAGATCTTTTAGCTCTGTAATGTGTTGGTATCAGTTGTGTTTTCAAAGCTTCAATTCTATTGATTTGTATACTCTGTTCTTCATTTATGCTGTACATGCCCCTATTGTGTTTTTATAAGGTATTAATATTTTCGTTAAATTAGCGATGTGGTACAAGTACATGGAATATATCTCAGTCAGCAGGGGAGAGTTACCAACAGTGAGACACTTTTTCTTCTGACGACTTCATTAAAAACAGTACCAGGCATATTTCGATGGTTCATAGTGCATTAGGTTGCTATATGTTTGGCGCTTGTTACAACTCCCTGTAAAAGAAAATTTAGGTTGAATAAAAATAAAAACAGATCCAAATACTTACCAGAACATCTTCTTCCTATCTAAACAAAACAATTTAATTTGTTTGACAATTGTCAAACCCAGAACCAAGATGGTGGGGATAGGAATTCGAACTTCGAATGAATTTCGATTTTCGAAGAAAATAAGAAGGTGGTGCCAAGCCAACAAGGCTTAGAACCAAAAATTTTTTTGGCAGTGGGTAAGGTAGGTAAGGCAATAGCTTAAAACTTCCAATAAGCTATTCAGATGAGAACCCCGATTGCCTACAATGAATAAGCTTGTGTTAGTGGGAACGGATAACAAAATGATGATACAGAAAGCAACACAGTATGAAGACGTTAGAATAGGGAGAGCTAAACGCATCACGCCATAATACCAAGAGCAGTGATTGCAACAAGTCAAGTTGCAGTAATCCTCCAAGAAAAAAAATATATATAAAATAAAATTTTTCTTGAGTAAGCGAGCCAAAATACAAAAAACAGACACAAATACGTATTAGAGAACAGTGAGAAAGTTAGAAAAATATAAATGTATATTTATGCATAGACAAGGTGAAATAAATCAAAGAAAGAAAAACTGGAAAACAAATTTAAAGGTGAAAGCACAGATAATAAATCTATACAGATGTCTCATTCATATGGGAAGTTTTGTCCTATGAAAATGAAATCGAACTAAAAAAAAAGCTTTTTTAAAAAGCTGCAAGCACAGATAATAAATCTATATCTGTGCTGCAAGTTCTTACAAAGAGCAGAAAAATCATTTTATTTCTTTTCGCTTCTTGCTCTTGCCACTTGTCACACATGCAAAGTCGTTTATCATGCAAAAACAATACGTGAACGAAAGAAATAAATAAAAAAAAACATACGTTGACGTTGCCCAGCATAACGGGTTTACTTGGGTTTATGTACGTGAACTTGTTATTTTGTTTGTTACTTGTTATGCAATGTGAATTAAATGGGGGTAGGAATATAATTTTGAAGATCATGAGATCGATGATCCGGGATGTGGGCGTGCTGGAGGGGGTGGAGTGACGTTGCACCACACTATAAAAGTGGTTGATATTTGAAGCACGAGGTGTTAAGGGCTAATACATGTTATGGAGTTGAAGATATACGTATGTACATGAGCGCTAGACCAATTTCCCGATTTTAATTTTGTGCGCAGGATCTTAAGTACCTACAAAATTTGATAAATTTCCAAGCATTGAGCAACATTGAACTTATTCGGAAAATGTATGTATATGTTATTTACGAGTACATTTGCTCCCTTTTCTTTCAAGTTATGTAAAAGGGAGTTTTTAAAACTACGCAAAATATGTGTATGTAAAGATCGAAAATCTTCAATTCCGAGACTCGGGGACAACGCAGTAATGTACGGCCGAATATATGGGAGTTCGAACAAGTGGAATGGGATCTCAACCAACTTGGAGTGCAGCACCGCTGGAAACAGCTGGCGAAAGATCGCGCCAGGTGGAAAGGATCGCATTATGAAACCTAGTACAATGGCTGTCATAAGCATAGGTGGTAGGTATTGACTTGGAACTGGATAGTTTTTTCCAAGATTTTCCAGGCCGGAAGTCACACTGTTTTCGGTAAATTTGTGTGGACCGAAGAGACTTTACGTGTTCACACAGTACACTGAATAGAATCATAATGCCGACATTAGGCAAACAGATCCTTCAGAAGAGGGCGTTACCCATCGTCATCCTGCACAGACGGACGAGTTTGGCAGGGATGTTAAGACTAGACATTGCTCTATATAGCTCGTCTCTATAAATGCTGTCATAGGCAGCCTTAAAATCGATAAGCAGGTACCCACCACCTGGTGGATCTGGACTTCTTGGGTTTTCTCCAAAATCTGCCGGATTGTGGAAATCTAATCGATTGTGTACCGCACTGATAGGGTCCAATCAGGTTGTTTACGATGACTTCAATCAAACCAATCCCAGAAGAAACATGTTTCTATCAGTGGTTTTGTCAAATGAGTCCGGACTGAGCTCATTTGCGTATATCGCACATTGTCATCATTATTCGTAATTTTTTGACGAAAAATGCAACAAATACCATCTACCAGCCACCGAATTCACCTGATTTGGCTCCTTGTGACTTCTTTCTGTTCAATCGAGTTTAAAAACCACTAAGGGGAACGCGTTTCAGCAGCCGAGAGGAAGTAATGGAAAAATCGCAGGAAGCACTAATGGACATACCGAAAACCGAATAAACAAAATGTTTCGAGGATTGGATCAAGCGCTGGCATAAGTGTGTTGCAGTCGATAAGAGATTACTTTGAAGGGGACTATATAGATTTAGATGAATAAACTTGTATTTTTAATTTTCTCAATAAATTCTTTTTCATCAAGGTGGTATTTTAGGTTTTCTATAAGAACTGTTAGTTACTTAATTTCAAATTCAATACGGAGTCTTTAGAACATTAGAGAAAGAAAAAATAAATAATTAAAATACAGGTGCTATAAAATTTGTTTTATTGTAAAATAAATAAAGTTAAACATCTAACACTGCTATTATTTTGCACACAGGTGTATCTGCACTGCATATTAATAACACGAATAATATTTTGCTCGTCAAACTTCAATTACAAAATGTAAAGAAATATTCGACTTTTCCCGCCTTTGAATTGTTCTTTCTTACATACATACCCATACGCTCAAACAAAATACCAATTCATGAAAAATTATATAATTTCCTATTGCAGTCGAATGAAAACAAACAACCAAGTCTTCATACCCCTTCTCGCAAACCCCTTGCAATTGTTTTTCATATTCTTTTTGCCACTGCCCTCAACTTGTGGTGAGAGAAAAAAAAAATCAGTAAACAAAGCAAGAAAGAGCGAAAATAAAAAAGATTTACATTATTCTGAAAGTTCGTGTGGGCTGGACGAGTGTCGAGTGGCTAGCCGACAAAAATTGAACCATTTTTTTCTACAGCGATGAGACATCTGTATAGATTTATTATCTGTGGTGAAAGGAGAAAGAAATTTTTTTTTATAATTTACGCGCGCCTAAGGGGTCAGATACCCTTTTACTGTTGCCTGGGTGCGGGCGGAAAGGTAGAAGGAGGAGAAAGGAAAATTTTTTTGTAGTGGTTTGAAACTCAGGTGTATTTGGTTTCGATATTCGCTCTTCAGGGGGGGGGGGGGGGTGGGAGTCCGAATTGACACCCGGTAAAGTGCTTTCAGCGTCCCTTGGTGGGATTTTTTTTACCATTACGGCTAGACAGATTTTTGACAGCTCGTTGGCGGCATAAAATTCACAAGTAAAAATTAATAATTTCGGTGCGGAACAAAACAAATAAATTAAATAAATAAGCAAACAGGCAAAATGTCCAGCAAAAATACGTGAGTTTCAAAATAAGTGCTTGTTATGTGTTGTGATAATTTAGTTTAAATAACATCTTGCCTTAAAAAATGTAAACTAGGCACTTGTACACAAAGAAATTATTTGTGTTGTTTTGTTTCTATTTAAAACTAAGCCCATAGTGAATAATATAAATGATAATTTTAATATATTGTTGAACAAATCAGAAGAAACAATATCCGGGACAGTGAAATGCAACTGAACATTTTCATAGATGTAATCCTCCTAATATTTTAGCAGAGTATTCCAAAGGGATTATTTCGCTTGGTGGAAATGAAAGATTACCGGGAGCTGGTTGCAATTAATCTCTCGTACTTGATCCTGCTTCAGTTACAACTGAAGGAACATACCAATTTCCACCTAATTTTAACTTTCACCAATCGAAATATTCTTTTTAAAATATTGTGCTATTTTTAAAAGTGTAACTGAGCAATTTCAATCTAATGAATAGGAGGCGCAAATCTACAGCATATTGCGGAGTGCCGCAGTGTAAATCGTACAAGACTAGTGCTATTTCAATGCATAAGCTTCCTAAAAGAGTCTTAAATAATTCCAAGCAGCTTCTTAAGTGGAAACATACGTTAAAAATGGGAAAACCATTTCCAAAATACTTTGTCATTTGTAGTCTCCACTTCAAAGACAACTAAATAATTGTTCCTATTAATCGGGGACAGTTAAAAAAAAGCTTTCTTCTGGATTCAGCTTTTCCCACATCCCAATCTCCCAAAGTCTACAATTGCTACTGAAAAATGTGTAACAAATATTAAGGCGAGGCAAGAGAGATTGAAGAAAAGAACATTACAAAACGAGGTATGTATATAAAATTTGAAATAGAACTGTCATTAAACTTATTACCTCTTAGCTTACGTCCCATTCTTTCGTGGAACTAGCCAGTGATGTTGTAACTAATCTTGGAAATGTAAAATCTTGTGTCTCGATTGAAATTCAAGCCAGCATCAATCTGCAAGACCAAAGCACTGAAGTGAATGAGCAACATTTTCACTCATTGCCTTTCAGTTTTGACTCGGCTGAGCAGCTAATAACCACTACAGGAATTCCAACATTAGCACTTTTAGACACATTTGTTAAATTGTGTGAAACTATACGACCCGGAGAGCACAGGAACCTTGGCTCTTAAAAATACAATTTTGCTTACTATGTGCAAATTGAAACATAATTTGTCCAATGCAATGCTAGCAAACATGTTTAAAATTTCGGAAAAAACAATAAGGAAATATTTTGCAGATACAATTCAACTATTAGCAAAGGTTTTGGATTGTTGTATATACTGGCAAACAAAAGAGGAAAACCAAAAAAGTTTGCCAGCGTATTTTGCTAAATTTCCTATATAAGGGGAAACACTGTGAAACTCCTTATTGGAGTATCTCCAATCAGGACTTATAAATTTTATAAGTTTAGCTGCAACTTCTGACAAAGCTATATTCAACCTAACAGACCTAGTCGAAAAGTTGAAACCAGGGGATGCTGTAATGGTACGTAGATACATATATTCTTTATTTACATATCACATTTAAACTTTTTTTCTTTCTATAAAAAGGTGGGTAAAGGTTTCATGAATGCCAATGAGCTCCAACAAATGGGCGTGCAAATGATCCGGCCTCAATTAATGCAACCGAACAGAACAAAGGAAGATGTCGAAAACGATCGCCAAATAACATCAGCTAGAGTACATGTGGAAAGACAAATCGCTAGGATTAAAACATTTAAAATATTATCTGAGATAGTGAAATACTCAAATCTGCCATATTTAGACGATATAATCAAAGTTGTATGCGCTATTTCAAACCTTTCTCCTCCCATTTAGAATGATAACAAATTTGTTTAAAATTCAATAAATATATTTTAATCAAAATAAACAAATCTCTGTTACAAAAACAAAAAAAAAGTAAATAAAAATATAACAAAACATACATTCTATTTTCAACAAAACAAAACTATATTACAAAAACAAAAAACAATAAGTAAAAATATAACAAAACATACACGTGGGAACAATACAATTATGTATTTAAAATAAACGTAAGTTAATTTTGGTATAACACGTAACTTATTGGAACATTAATGGCAAAAATAGAATCATCAAAGGAACTATAAATAGCAAAATCACAATTCCTCAAATTTAGTATACACAATCCTAACTGGACTTGACCATAATATTTTTTGTTTGGGATTTAATTTGTACTTACCATTCACAAACTTTAAAAATTTTAATTTTTTCACACTATTAGCCGCAGTGTCTTGCTTTATTATGGTGGGACATTTAATTTCCACAGTCTTCCACTCTTCGCCATTGAAAGCAATCCCATCTGGGCTACATGCTAGAAAAGAAAGTGCTGGGGATACGACTAGACCACACTCAAAGAATAAATTCAACTTGCCGTATTTAATTTTAGCCTTTTTTTCGGCATTAAGTCCATATCTTGTGGCCTCGTTCCCGGCAAACGTAGCGTATGTCCGGTTGATTTTTACTTCCCATACTTCGTCGTCAGTCGAAGAAAAGGTGTACAGCTCATACGATATGCTGCCCGTGATTCTGAGTCTTCTCTCCATGAACCAGAGAGCACTATTTTGGGATGTAGTTTCCTCGCATATCGCAATAGCCTTCGCCGTAGACTTTCTTACTCTAGAGCTATAAATATTAAAGGTATTTAAATTAACAAAATTTTCCTCCATATGAGGTATAAATTTTAGAAGATAATCTCCCCGTTCAATGGTAAGGAAAAGCATTTCTAGGAACTCGGTGGACTCCTTTTTTCCTTTTGTTGGTTCCACAGTTGAGGTTGTTGACCTGTAACATCTCTTGATTTTCGTCAGTTCGGAATCAGGGGCAGCTGTAAAAATTAAATTAATAAATGTAAGTAGGCATTTCATTTGTTTTCACAGTTCTTCAGAAAATAATTTTTTCACTTTGTCAGTGACAACTTCCTTGTTGTTTTCGTATATTTTATGCGCCACATGACACATATTTCTAACTTGGACCCCACCGAACGATGATGCCACCTCACGACCAACCTTTCCCCAGGTCTGCTTGAGCTTTGTATAGCTGAAATGGTCCAATAAAGGCTTTCTAATAATGAAAAACAAAAGGTTATATGTACTCGTATATATTTATGTTATAAAATGAAGGTATATTGCAGCTAGGTGCTTGAACTTTTCCCCAATTCCAGTCTTGCATGTGCAATGGCAGCTCCATTGGGCAACACTCAAATTGAGATTTTTTAGTCGTATCTCGTGTGGTCTCTCACTTAATTTTGAAGTCTGGACCACATATCCGACTACACATGTTGGAGATTGGCCAGGTGTTGAAATATCTCAAATGGTTTGCGTTTTATTTAAAAAATAAAGTTGTCCAGTCCTTATTGGAAAACCCTATATTTTGCTTGCACTTAAACACACTTATAAAGCAAATATATTCTTAAGACTAATTTCAATATGATATCTTAGAGCTATTTATATAGTTTCTGAGTGGTTGTAATGGAATCATCAGTTGTTTGTTGTTAGTTATTATTGTAATAATAATAATATTGTTGATGATGATATAGGAGAGGAAATGTAGAAAATTAGTGCCGGAGAAAAGAGTGTAGGATGCGGATAGGATATCAGGATACCAAAACAAACAGAACTAACAAACGGAAGGAATGGATCTTGCATATGGATATTTGGAGGGAAACGGAAATGGAAAGGGAAGGGATAGTCGAGTGTGAGGAGCGTGGCATGCTTGCGATGCGCGGCTCAGCTCGCCGAATGGGGTAGTTCTTGTCCCCACTCTCAACTGTACTACTACAAAAAAACATATATCATGCCATGTTACTTACTGTTTTGCTCTGGTGTTGTCACCATATCGAGGATCGCTGGCTGATGTCGATCCAGCGATGCCAATCCCTCCCTGCCGTGAAGTCCCTTGGCGATTTTCTGCACTTCCCCTAACCGTATGTTGAACGCTGTCACCGGATCAAATCATCAGGCTCTGACTCAGCCAATCTTACTTACCCCTGAAAATAAAAAAACTAACACATCTCTAGGCGCATGTGCCTCTTGAAAGTGATCGAAAATCAATAACACCATACACATACTACGTTATAATGTGGCATTCTTTATTTTATTAAAATATCATTTTCCTTTCTTTTCCAATTTCACATAACAATTTCTTATTCGTTTGCATAATATTGTGATAACCACTCAAATGTGAGCAGCGACATCTAGCAGAAAATGTCGAAGACCAGAAGGTTTCAATATTGGAATAACAAAGTCTGGAGAGTGGAATCGAATTTTCTAGCAAATTGGAAATTGTATGGAACGCTGGATGGCGAGGATTGTTCTCGAAGTATGTCATTCGAGTATAAATACCAGCATCCCAAAGGTATGCAAATCAGTTCTAAAGTGTAATTTGAAGTGTTAATTAGGAGAAGTGATTAAGTGGTTTAAGTAAAAGATAAGAAAAGTATAAGTGGTTGAGAAATTGAATTGTACTGAGAGAAAGAATTAAAAAGTGAATTGTAACTATACTGAATAAAGGGATTTGTATTGAAAAGAATAAGTTCTATCATTTGTACCCACACAAACATTTTACATTGGTGTCAGAAGTGGGATAGGACTTATTTGTGTGTAAAAAAAAAAAAAAAAAAAAAAAAGGGTTTTCTGACTATTTGAAAAAGCTAGAATGGGTCGAAAACTATTGCAGTTGACCCTCGTCCAACTCAAATCCGAATTGAACAAGAGAAGCCTCAGCGCCAGTGGAGGAAAAAGTGACCTGGTGCTCCGACTTCAGGAGGCTTTGAACAACGAGGGACATGATCCTGATGCATATTCCTTTGATGTTGACGAGGATGAACAGACAAGTACCGGCAATGACATGGCTGCGATGATGCAACTCCTCTTGTTAAAAATGGACGAACAAAAGAAAAATATGGAAGAACAGAAGAACAGTCTGGAACAAAAAATGGACGAGCAGAAGAAAAATTTGGACGGTCTTCAACAGAAAATGGATGAACAAAAGAATAGTCTCGAGCAAAAGTTGGATGAACAAAAGAAAAATCTAAACGAGCAGAAGAGCAGCATTGAACAAAAATTCAACGAACAAAAGAATAGTCTAGAACAAAAACTGGAAGAACAAAAGAACATTCTTCAGCAAAAATTCGAAGAAATCGATGACAAATTTGAAAGCATGGAGAAGAACGTTGATGACAAATTTGATAGAATTGAGAAGAACGTTGATGACAAATTTGATACAATAGAGAAGAATGTTGGCGAAAAATTCGAAGAAATGGACAGCAAAGTTCAGCAACTGGCAAAAGAGCTCGACACAGTGCGAAAACAGAAACTGCGAGAATGTTCTTTAAGCGGTCCAAGGAGAAAAAATTTGAAGCCTCCCTCATTCGATGGCCAGACCTCATGTTCTACTTATAAGAAGCAGTTTGAAATGGCTGCCTGTGCAAACGACTGGGACAATGAGGAAAAGTGCTTTGCCCTAACAATGGCCTTGCACGGTCCTGCAGCAGAATTGTTGCAAACAGTAGACATCGAAAAACATAAAGATTATGTGACTTTAGTACAGGCTATAGAGAAACGGTTTGGGGATAGCCACATGCAGGAGGTCTACAAGGTCCAATTGCAAAGCCGAATGCAGCAAAGAGGAGAAACACTGCAGCAGCTCCAAGCAGACGTGAGTAGACTTGCACATCTGTCATACCCCACCGCAGGCCAGGAAATTATCGACGAAATGGCAAAAGATGCATTTATCAGGGGAATTGCAGATTCGAAGCTACAGTCAGCAGTAAGGATGGCCGGGAAAAGAACCCTTGCTGAAGCACTTGCCTTCGCTCTGGCGATGGAAGCAGCCAATCAGGCTTCCAGGGGAACACATTTCGTTAGGGAAGTAGCATCTATTGAATGCTCCTGCGCAAGAATTAGTGCCGAGGAACGAGATACTCGACGTGATAGACGGATAATGCGCTGCTGGAATTGCAATAAAATAGGACACCTTCAAAGGCAGTGTAAAGAACCGGTGCGACGAAAAGACTGCCCTCACTGTGGTGGCAAGCCAATAGAGGAAGAAACCAGCAGAAACAGCTATCAAGAAGCCGGTCAACCTTCCCGAAGCCATCAGTCGGGAAATGCTTAAGCACCAACTTCGCGGGGCAGAAGTTGGTAGCAGGAGTCGACGGCCCCAGGACCATCATCCAAGTCTCGTTGGCAAAACGATGCAGCGAAAGCCTTCTAGTAGAAGTAGTCAGTGGAAAAGAAAAATGGATGGCAACAATAGACACCGGTGCCACGGCCTCAATCATCAGGAGGAATCTTGTGCAGAAGTCTTGGTTGCATAACACTAGCAGTTGCAGCTTGTGAACAGCTACAGGAGCAACGATTAAGGTATATGGTGAAGTCCGCATAAAAATCCAATTGGCCGGAATAACATTCACTCACGCGTTTCTGGTAGCTGACATATGTGACGAGTGCATCATTGGTACAGACTTCATGAGGGAACATGGACTTGTAGTCGACTTGGGGGCACAAACCCTGAAATACGGAAACATGGAGATACCAATGATATACGGAAACGCCAATACCTCAGTCTCAAATGTCGTCATCTGCAGCAATCAGAGCCTAGAGCCTTCGTCAGAAGCAATTTTGTGGGCAAAAGTGGAAGGTGGTCCTGGTAGCCACCGATTCTATTTGATGGAGCCAGAAAAGAAAAGAGACTTCATGGTGGGAAAGACCTTAGTGGAGCCAAAGAACAACATGGTCCCTGTAAGGATTCTAAATCCAAAGACATTCAGTGTAAAGGTGAAAAAGGGGGAGATAGTGGGAAAATGCGTACCTGTTGAGGCTATATCGACCACAACGGAAAAAAATGGTGCAAAACCGGTCACAACAGTTCAGAGCATAAAAATCAAGAACAAAATTCTCAGCCTCTGTAATCTGGACGAAGATCAGCGAATCCTGGCAGAAAAAATAATCGGTGAGTACGCTGATATATTTGCTACACAAGACGGAGAATATGGACGTACGCATATTGTTCAACACCACATTGACACCGGAGACGCTCGACCAATCCGTCAACCTGCAAGGCGTCTTCCATTGGCAAAGCAAACAGAAGTTGCCGAAATGATGTCGAAGATGAAAGCTGAGGGAGTGATTGAAGAATCGCAAAGTCCGTGGGCATCTCCAGTGGTCCTCGTGAAGAAGAAAGATGGCAGCACGAGATTTTGTGTGGACTACCGACGTCTCAATGATGTCACTAAAAAGGACAGCTACCCACTTCCGAGAATCGATGACACTTTGGATATGCTTTCTGGAGCGAAATGGTTTTCAACGCTTGACTTGAAGAGCGGTTACTGGCAGGTAGAGATAAATCGTGCGGATCGTGAGAAAACTGCCTTCACTACAGGAAGCGGTCTTTGGCAGTTTGCAGTGATGCCGTTTGGACTGTGCAACGCTCCGGCCACCTTCGAGCGACTAATGGAACGAACATTGCAAGGACTCACCTGGAAAACCTGCCTAGTATATTTGGACGACGTTATCGTCATAGGTAAGACGTACGAGGAGCACCGCGAAAATCTAAAAGAAGTGTTTGAAAGGCTACGAAGTGCTCATTTAAAGCTCAACCCAGAAAAGTGTGCCTTGTTTCGTCCGGAAGTAAAATATCTGGGTCACATTATATCAGCGGAAGGAGTAAGAACGGATCCTGACAAAATCGAAGCCGTGAAAAGTTGGCCTTCTCCAAAAGATAAACACCAACTGAGAAGCTTCTTAGGCCTCGCCACGTATTACAGAAGGTTCGTAAAGGATTTTGCTGGCATTGCAAAGAGCCTGCATCAACTTACGGAAAAAGGCCGACAGTTCAGGTGGTCTGGAGAATGCGAAAAAGCATTTCAAGAACTGAAGCGACAGCTGTGCAATGCCCCCATCTTGGGTTACCCGACGCCCGGAAAAATGTTCATCGTGGACGCAGACGCTAGCAATGTTGGGGTCGGAGCTGTGATCTCCCAAGTTCATGACGGTCAAGAGAAAGTGGTCGCATATTACAGCAAAGTACTCTCCAGACCTGAACGGAACTACTGTGTAACCCGGCGCGAGCTTCTGGCTTTAATTCTGGCTACGAAGCATTTCCATAAGTACCTCTACGGACAAAAGTTCATTCTCCGGACAGACCACGCAGCTCTGAAATGGCTACTCCAATTTAAGAACCCTGAAGGCCAAGTTGCAAGATGGATCGAGCAGTTGCAGGGCTACGACTTTGAAGTGCAACACCGCAAGGGAACACTCCACTCAAATGCTGATGCTCTCTCTCGTCGACCGTGCGGAGTAAAATGCGAACACTGCAATCGTAAAGAAGCAAAAGAACAGGCAACTATCCAAATGATCAGGACTGAGCCAATAGAGGGTTGGAGTATAGACGAAATAGGAAAGACCAAGCTGGCAGCAGATATCAGATCGGAGCCAAACTCTGAAGGCATACTGGGCACAGTGGGACTCGCTTTTTGTGCCAGATGGATTGCTGAAGAGAAAATGGGAAAGTGCAGATGGGACAACATCTCGTATGCAGCTAATTGTGCCACGGTCCAGAGTCAACCAAGTGCTCCATGAAATACATGACGGAATCTCAGGAGGCCATTTGGGAATAAACAAGACGTTGGAAAAGGTAAGGGAACGTTTCTATTGGCTAAGCGCTAAACAAGATGTCGAGAATTGGTGCAAAAAGTGCATAAGATGTGCAGCTACCAAGGGTCCAAAAGTAAAGCCACATGGACAAATGCAACAATACAATGTCGGAGCACATTGTCGTAGTCATGGATAACTTCAGTAAGTGGCCGGAAGTGTTTGCTATCCCAAATCAAGAGGCTAAGACCGTAGCCGAACAGATAGTCAACAACTGGGTGAGCAGATTTGGGGTCCCAATGGAGCTGCACTCTGATCAAGGGCGAAACTTTGAATCAAAAGTCTTCCAGGAAATATGCCAATATTTGGGAATAAGAAAGACAAGGACAACGCCACTACACCCTCAATCTGATGGAATGGTCGAGCGATTCAATCGGACCTTGAGTGAGCATCTATCTAAGGTTGTCAGCAACTGCCAGCGGGATTGGGATCGATACATACCCCTCTTCTTAATGGCCTACCGAAACGCAGTCCATAGCTCAACAGGGCACACACCATCCGAGATCTTATTTGGTCAAACGATTCGGTTGCCAAGTGAAGCAAAATTCGGATCCCCACCGACGGAGCCCAAAGAGGTGAACGAGTACGTGAATGACTTACGCAGCAGAGAAAAGATGAAGCTAGCAAGCAGCCGCATGAAAACTAGGTACGATATCAAGGCGAAATCTTCCGGTTTCAACGAAGGAGATCTGGTTTGGCTGTATAATCCTCAGCGTAAGAAAGGCAAATCACCAAAATTGCAACAGGACTGGGAAGGTCCATACAAGGTGATAACCCGCATTAATGACGTTGTCTACCGGATCCAGCGTGGTAATCGAGGAAAATTGAAAGTGGTCCATTTGGATAGAATGTGTCATTTCAACGGGATGCTGAATGACGAAGTTGTTCGGGACGAACAACTGTAGGGAGGGAGCAATGTGATAACCACTCAAATGTGAGCAGCGACATCTAGCAGAAAATGTCGAAGACCAGAAGGTTTCGATATTGGAATAACAAAGTCTGGAGAGTGGAATCGAATTTTCTAGCAAATTGGAAATTGTATGGAACGCTGGATGGCGAGGATTGTTCTCGAAGTATGTCATTCGAGTATAAATACCAGCAAAGGTATGCAAATCAGTTCTAAAGTGTAATTTGAAGTGTTAATTAGGAGAAGTGATTAAGTGGTTTAAGTAAAAGATAAGAAAAGTATAAGTGGTTGAGAAATTGAATTGTACTGAGAGAAAGAATTAAAAAGTGAATTGTAACTGTACTGAATAAAGGGATTTGTATTGAAAAGAATAAGTTCTATCATTTGTACCCACACAAACATTTTACAATATTTTGCTACCAGATTCATGTTCATACATAAGTATTAAATTCACAAAAATTGATCTTAACTCTTAACTCCTAAAGGTATTCAATGGTTATAAATTGAATAATAATTTAATAATAATACTTCGAGCTCAAATTTTACATATAAGAAAAAACAAATTCATTAATTACATTTACGATTCTCGTATATGTACATATATGTACTTATGGATGTATAATTATACAATAATTATTTTCTACATAAGTCGCGTTTTATTGGCACGTCAGTATCCAGCTCAGTAAAATTTACCATTGCAAACAACAACAAGTCGAATGCTGGCGATAAATAAGCCAGCATTTATTGCTGCCGATAAAGTTTTAAAAACTTTGAAATGAAGATGGCGCAAAGTATATAAAAGTGATCATAGAACTTAGGTATTCTGAAATCCAGGGAGCGCTGACAGGGGTTGTAAAAAATGTTATTTCATAATGGTTGTCGACTTCGTTTATTTAAGGTTGTGTTCGTTGACTATTATTTTATATAATGCATTTGAGTTGCAAAAAGAAAAGAAAAATAAATCTGGGTGAAGTCGTGGAGAAAAGTGAGTGATGAACGTGGTTCAATTTCCTTTATTACAAGAGCTGCAAATTGGTGACGAGAAATCTTTCTTCAGTTATTTAAGGATGAATAAGGAAGCTTTTCAGTAGATCCTTTTACTAATAAAAGACGATCTGCAGAAGAAAAAAAAAGCAGTAAACTGCTGAAAGTATCTACACGACATACAGATACATGGTACATGGATATGTCTTATAGGCATATGTACAACGAAAAAACCATAATTGTTTTACGAGTGAAAATAAATAAATAGAATATAGGGTGGTTGTGCAAAAAAGAGATGGTTTAAAGATTTACCCCGGTGTAAAAAAAGAAACGCAAGTTAAAAAATTATGTACATATATACTTATGGTATTACCTGTAAAAAACAAAATCAAAAATCAAATGCTAAGCACTATACCAAAAAAAGAAAACAAATATGCACAAAGGATGAAACGTATATTTGTAACACACTCAAAACCTCGAGAAACAGAGCGACGACGATTCATGTGTCCATGTACAGATAGTTCTCCTATCATTCCTTTGAACAGTTGATTCGTTGTAGAAGGAAAACAAAAAATGGGGCACTTTTTTGACGGGCCAATTTTTCAGAAAGACAAGCGGTTAGACATATCCGTGTCAAAACACCATTATGAGATCCGTAATTACACCTGTTGCGCGTAGCTAATGTAAACTCGCCCTTAGCTAGTTAACGTAGATGCGCCCCCTGCATTCCAGCACTACGAAATCCCATCTTGTGAAGCTACCATCTTTATTTGGGTCGGCCATATTTTTTTATTTGAAATTTTTGGGCACAACCCGCCATATTTTTTTCTTTGTAACATTCTTGAATTTGACTTGTAAGATAGTAGTCGTTAAATATTAAAAATCTTGTGATCACTTGAAGAGATTTAAAAGACATCCGAGACAGTAAGTTGTAATTACACAAATGTAAACAATTATGTAAATAATTTATAAATTTTTAAATAAAGGAATTTTGAAACTTCACCTAAATTCGGAGATTTTATCAAATTCAGATTCCTCACAACTTGAAGATTCTTAATTTTGACATACTTTTCGGACATATCCGTAAGCATATTCAAATGTCAACATTTTTTAGATTGATTTTGACATCTACTAATGGCACTGGTACCTACTTTGAAATATAGATGGAAAGTGACTGTTTGAGTGAGTAAAGCGTTTTATTGGGGTTTGTTGCTGAGCTGCGTACCCAGCTACCAATAAAACACGGCTATTGTTTAATTTTAAGGCAGATGCCCTTATTCTAGGAAAAAAGCTTTCTTTATTTAATTTTTTATACCGTTAAGTGTAGCCTGCTGTGAGGCGCACTCGAATATTAATTAGTATATACGCACATTATATATATATATATATATATATACATTTTAATCTTTGATACTTTTACCTATTTATTTACATACATACATTTTTTCCATTTTGGTAAATAAAAATTTTATGCAAACAGCAATTTTTTTTTTTTTTTTTTTTATAGTATAGTAGATACGAAGTTACGATTTTATGTTTCCTTTTTGTTTGTTTCTTGCGTTTTTTTTTTTTTTTTTTTTTTTTAGAGGTAGTATGAATTTTCTTCAGTAATTAAGTATTTATATTTTTTGTAGTGGTAAATCTATATATGGGCGACCACGGCTTATATCTAGGTCGGTGGCCGCCGAACTTTTCACATAAAAAAAATATTTAGCATACAAAATAACTCCAACATTAAAAGATAAAAAAAATAACTCACTTTTTTTCCTTTTTTTTTCTTTTTTCTCCTTTCTCCCTTTTTCTCTCCTTATCTTCTCCTGCTTCATTCACTAACTAGCTTTACGCGGTTATAAATTTTCTTTTCTAACTTTAATTATTCCGCACAATTATTAAATTTAATTTTTTTTTATATTTTTTTTCTTTTATTTATTTATTTTTTTTTTATTGCCTCACTACAATTTTAGTGCGAACCTCTTGGTTCAGCTATCACGTCACCTTTGTCCGCCTTTTTCAATCGCCGAGAAACTCAAGCTTCTTACTCGTCAAGCCAACGGTATCCTCATCCGATTGCATTTTACTCAAGTACCTGTACAATGTACATATACATAAAAAAAATAATACACATGCACGATCCGCTCTCTCGAAATCAGAAAAAAATTTCCCTTCTCCCTCATTGTTTGAAGGCCATGCTCCCTGAACGGAAGCTAAGACAACCACTCTTTTTACATCGCCGTTGCTGTTAGTAGGTTTTAGGATTTGAGGTGATGTTTGAATTTTGTCTGTTACATTTGATATTTGCGAGCGGCCGTTACAAATCTTCATACTTTGAAGGCGACATCGTCAAAAAGGATGGAGAAGATTAGCGATGCATTCTCGTGAGTCGGTCATTTTACCCAATAGGGAGTAAAGAGTCTCATGCTCTACCGTATGAGCTAGCCGGGTCGAAAATTTATAGCAGCACGTGGGGAAGAACCCACAAGTTCCTTAGTGAAATACAAATGTATTTTGCTACTTATAAAATACACGCCACGTGATGGAATACATATAAATATATATACATATACACTAAAACAAACTGAATCAAAGTAGTTACAACAAAAAATATAAAAGAAAAAATATGTATAACAAATAAAATCAATAAAAATAATATAAAATATGGTATAATAATAATAAATATGAGTCAAAATTGAATAGATGTATATACGAGTAATAAGACTCATTCAAAAAAATTACATCATCAAAATACAATTTATCCATCGCTAATATTACAGAATTTAAATAAATACTCAAAAAAAATATACTACATAAAAGATAATTTAATTAACATAAAACAATACCTGACACTTAAAACAAATACGTACAAATACTTAGGTGGCGGATTTATTGTTTTAAGTCTTTTCTTTCCTGCCAAATTTTCTAACTCATACATACTGTTACCAATTGCCTTTACTACGCGACATTTGATATATTTCGGACAGAGTTTTGATGTCAAGTATTTCGACGTGTCACTTAAGACGAAATTTCGTCGAAACACTTCTTGTCCGGGCAGGTAACGTGTCTTTCTTGCACGAATGTTGTATGTCTTCGCGCTCCTCTCATTCGCCTTTCGAATGTTCTCCTTAATGTTGTCCCTTATGCATTGCAGTCTATCGGATCTTGAAAGAGTCAATAGCTCGTTGTCATTCACAGAGTTCAACCTCTCGGCTAGTTCATAGCAACTACCATGTGTCATCATATTTGTTCCGAAAAGAGCAAAGTATGGTGACACCTTGGTAGTACCATGAACCGAACTTCTCAACGCGCATGCAATCTCACTGAGGTGAAGATTCCAGTCGCGTTGATCCTCCTTCAGGTATGAACGTATAGCTCCTAACAACGTTCTGTTCACCCTTTCCGACGCGTTGGACTGCGGCGCATAATTTGCCGTTTTGAAGTGCCTAATTCCGTGTTTTGACAAAAGGTTTTGAAAGTCCTTTGCCAAGAACTGTTTGCCGTTGTCGGAATGCAGTATTTGCGGCACTCCAAAGGTGTTGAACACATCCTCCTGTAGGAATTTGACGACGCTACAGGTATTGGCATTTCGTAACGACTTAAGGATAACAAACTTAGACAAATGGTCAAGAACAACGAAAACATATCAATTTCCAGACCGCGACCTAGGGTACGGACCTAAAAAGTCTACATAGATTTTTTGGAAAGGACGATCACTACAATAGCTACGAATAGGAGGACGAGAAATTTGGTTGGACGATTTACATTGTTTACAAACAATACATGTTGTGACATACTGATTAACTTGAGCCGTCATGTTAGGCCAGTAAAAATACTGCCGAATACGCTGCAGGGTTTTTGCTATTCCACCATGAGCTGCCTGGGGTGGATCGTGCGCTCGAGATATCACTTCCTCAGTTAACCCAGCCGGAATCCATAAGAGCCAGTTGTGCTCAACCATGGAGGGATCTCTGTTTGAGGGCAAGGCGCGCTTGTAGATCAAATTGTCTTCTACTTTTAGATCCGGTAGCTCTTCATGGTGACATTGTATGGTGTTCACTAAGTGTAAATACTCTTCGCTTTTGAATTCATCAGAATTAAGGTCAATCAACGGTTCAACATTTCCTAGCTCCAAACTGTCAGCATAGACTCGAGAAAGAGTATCCGGAACTACATTCAAGGTGCCTTTTCTGTGCTGTATGTCGAAAGTAAAGGCTTGCAGCTTCAGACTCCACCTAGCTAGTCTGCCACTCAGGTCTTTTAGGCCCATCAGCCAACGAAGGCTGGAGTGGTCGGTGATAATGCTGAAATCCATTCCCTCGACATAAGGCCTGAATTTCTGCACTGCCATGACTGCAGCCAAGCACTCCTTCTCGGTCACGCTGTAGTTCTTCTGGCATGAGTTGAGCTTCTGGGAGAAGTACGATATTGGAGTCTCCTCATTTTCCTCGTTCTTTTGGAAAAGCACCGCACCTATTCCAGACTCCGAGGCATCACACTGGATGTCTCGTGAAGTCCGGGTGCGTGAGGACGGGGGCAGTTGTTAATGCCTCCTTAAGCCTTTCAAACGCCACAATTGCCTCATCCGTCATCTTAAACTTTTCCTTCGTCTTTTTAAGAGTATCCGTGATAGGAGCGGTCAGGCTAGAAAAGTCTCGAATAAACCTCCTATACCATCCTGCAAGACCAAGCAGCCTACGAACCTGCTTCGGGCTTTTGGGAAGTGGAAAATCCACTATCGCCTCTACCTTAACAGGATCCGTTTTCAGCATTCCACCACCAACTATGAACCCCAAATACTTCAATTCCTTGAAGCAGAATTTTGATTTGTTCAAGTTGATGGTGAGATTTGCTTTACGCAAGCACTGTGCGAATTCGTCAAGCAGAGATATATGGGTCTCGAAATCAGGTGCTATGATGAGCAGGTCATCCAAATACACGAAGACACGATCCTTTAAACGTGCGGGAATGACCTTATCCATTAACCGGCACATCCTTTGAGCTGCATTACACAACCCAAAGGGCATGACCGTATACTGATACAAGGGTCTTCCCGGCACCGTAAATGCAGTCTTTTCCCTACTCTGTTTCTCCAGCGGTATTTGCCAAAATGCATCCTTAAGATCTACACTACTAATGTAGTAAGTATCTTGTAGCCGACTGAGAAGTCCGTCGATATGTGGAAGGGGATAGGCGTCCTTTTTGGTCAAAGCGTTCACTTTACGGGAATCCAAGCAGAAGCGATTCTTACCTGGCTTCCGTATAAGGACCACTGGTGAACACCAAGGACCCTCACTCTCCTCAATAACTCCTAGTCTTAACATTCGGTCTACTTCTTCATACAAAAGGACTTGTATCGCTGGAGACACAGGGTAGTGACGCTGCTTCACTGGGGCCGCCTCTCCTGTATCGATGACGTGCTCTTCCAGCATCGTTCTTCCGAGCCCATGCTGAGTATAGCAGAGAAACCTGCGCTTGACCGTATCTAGCTCAGATTGCTGAGAAAAAGTCAGCACATGACTGTTTGACGCCTCCGTAGCATCCACCAGATCCAAGGAACTCACTAGGCTCGGTGCTATTTGGAACGCTTTCCAAAAGTCAACCCCAAGGTAAAGCTCCTGATCTAAGTTTGGGACCAAGTAAAATGTAATGCTCCGTTGCTGACCTCGATAAGTGACCTGAGCTAACACTTTTCCCACAATTGCTTGATTCTTACCATCGGCCGTCTTAACCCCTGATGTAAACTGCTGTACCGGTAATGCTACGGATTGCACAAACGTAAGACAGTCTTTCCCTAAAATGCTTACGCTGTCTCCGTTGTCGAGTAGTCCTAAGACTTCCTTGCTCCCTATTTGCACTTTAGCGTAAGGCCTGCGATCCGCCGATGAACCGACAATCGTTGAACAGATGTTTCGTCTTAACTGTTTTCTCAGTTCATACCTATGTCTAGCTCTTTTTATCCTATCTGACACTTTATGCTTTTTTTCTTTAAATATTCTGTTCCTGACCTCATAATATTCCTTGATCCTGCAACGAACATGCAACGGCTTTATTTCTAAAATGTTCCTGGCTTTCTCTGAACCTAATTCTATGTCACACTTATTCCTAGTTAAGATTTTAATTTTTTCTGCATCTTGAGCAAACAACGTATTTTCCACTGTCTGCATTCCTATGTCCTTTTTACTTATTGGGGGGTCTGAGTCGAACGCGACTCTCCCGACGTCTTCGCGTTCCCCGGTCGGTTTTCCGAACTGCAGCGGGGACATTTAGGTGTTATCACCCCCTCTTGACCGCATCTATAGAAGAAGATATTCCTCGCACTTACGGAACAATCCAAGAATGAATGGCCCTCGATTCTGCAGTTCCAGCAAATAAGCGATTTCGCGTTCGCAAACTTTCTGGTGGATGTTTGTCGATCACCCTGGAACTGCATGGCTGCGACTTGGTTATTGGACAACAAGGATATATTATCCTCGTACTGCAGCTCGTTCGCGTTAAGCCTGGCTGCGGATCGATGTCTCGGAACCTCCTTTTGAGGGAACGCAGATTCAGCATCCTTGCAGGCCTGTCTCAGCTGGTCCATTGTAAAAATGGAAATTGGATACACCAACTTTCCGATTCCTTCATTTAAGTTGCGCTTGAGAATCCTCACTAGCTCTGCCTCAGGTATTTGAGTCCTGAGCTGAGATCTGAGCTTCGAGATGGCAGCGAAGAATTCGTCGCTCGACTCCCAGGTGCATTGCCTCCGATCCATTATGTCCCGGATTATCTCGAAGTCAGACTTCACGTTCCGGAACTGACGCATCAGAGCTTCGTGTAGCATCGGCCAATCTGGGCGGTAACTGGTCCGTTGGAATTGCCAATACCACTCGTACGCTGTACCTGAGAGGAGCAGATGAAAATCTCTCAGGATTTCAGCCCAGGCGCAGTGATACTGATTCTGCAGCATCGCAAGCCGGAAGATAAAGTCTTCCACTGTGAGCTTTTCTGGGTTACCATCGAAAGAAATGCCCCACTTGTCAATTTTAATAGGTCATTTCACATGGTTACTCATTGATTGGTCGAAATTTTGACCGGGCCATGGTGACTGACGTGATGGGGGGTGTGGACCATGCCCTTGCTCGAGTGGATTGGGACCTTGTTGCACATTGGTGAAGGTTTGTGCTTGCGTTCTTCTCGCCACTGGAACGAAGGTTTCTGAAGATGGATCCAACTGAGACTGAGAAGTAAGCTGGTGAGGAATTTTTCTACATTGGCTTGCTGACCTACCTACCTCTTCGGACGGGATATTCTTCATAGCGTCTTTTACTTCTTTCATGCAGTCTGCCAGGCTACTCCTAAGATCATTTTTCAAACTAATCGAAATTTCTTCCCTCATGGATTTGTGCTGAGATGAAAGCACATTCACCACAACCTGATTGATATAGGCCTCTAAATCGTCTGGCTTCTGTTTTTCTTTGCTGCTCTCTTCTCTACTGCGGGGATTTTCTCTTGGCTGGTCTATAATACTATGAAAACTATCTTTTTGGGCTTCGATTGATGCGGCTCCTACTCTACTATGATCACTATAAGACGGGGCTTGGACAGACTCATTTGAACTGTGAAAGCGACTCGTGGACATTGTGGACAAGGATACGTTGGACTCAGTGGGATACTGGGACGAGGGAGTGGGTGTTTGCAACTGAGTTCTACCTGTAACAGGCGGGCTATGAAGCACACGTGAGGTGGTACGGGTGGCACTTGTCAGCTGTTGGTTATAACTACGAGTTTGTATTCTGTTGCCGCTTTCTATTTCCTCATTTCTTATCCTTAAATTAATTCTTTCTTTGTCTGAATGGGCCATCTTACAAGGGGGTAAAAAGGTATTCAAACAAAAAAAGAAGTAAAAAAAATATTTATTGATATAAACTTTGTGCCAAATTGCTTATATTATGTGCACAAAACTAGGGAGTCGAAAATAAAGCGGAAACGTCTACAGATGGAAATGTGCAGGAAATGCAAAGAAAGCAAACAAAAAAATATATATGTATATCAAAAGGCTCACAAGAGAAAAAAAAAGAAAGAAAAGATGGAGAAAACAAAAGGAAAAGTGTGCGAAAAAAAATAAATGATTGAGTTTCAATAGTCAAAAAAAAACAAAAAAAAAAATAAATTCAAGAACAAGCTAAGAAATGCTAAGATCAAAACAAACAAAAAAAATCCAAAAAGAATTACCAAAACAAAAATGTGTATGTAGAAATTAGTAAAAAAAAGAATAAATAAGAAAGCAAATTCAATCAGAAAAGGATTTAAACAAAAATTACAATTCAATAAAAAAATATGACAAAGAAAAGTATTTCTTTTCAATAACAAATATATGTATATAAGTAAACTAATTATCATTAAAATTTCATAAATAAAAGAAAAGAAAAAAATTCAGTTCAACTTACTTTCTATGTTCATACTATGTACTTAATAACTATGTAATGAAAAAAAAAGGTTTCAAGAAAAAGAAACAAAACGATATTTGATCGACAAAAAAAAGTATTAACATACGTGTTCTTTATATGTATGTGCGTTTATATGTAAACAAATAATAATATATATAATTATTTAATGAAATTTATTTAATAATATAAATAAATGTGTGTATGTAGTTATGTGTATGTATGCACGAAATGAAGGGGGTATTTCAGGTGGCTGTCAATGGTTGTGTTGTTGCAATAGCAATCAGATGACTGGACCCGGTGACTGGATTCTTAAAACGTTACCCATTATTCTACAACAGTATTATTCCTCAATATGATGAGTGAGCAAAACGATATTTATTTTTTTTTTTAAACACAGAACATGCAATACAAAGACTCACTACGTTGTTTTTCCTCCCGTTCCCGCAATTTCAGACCGCCTTGTAGGCTTTTGCTGAAGGCTTGGAACTTCAGGATCCACAACACACAGATGAGGGTTAGACAACACAAGGGAAGGTTCCAATTGATCTCATTTTCAAGGTCTCAATTTTTTTGTCGCAATTGAGGATGACACGTTTATGAACTTTCCACCTCAAGCCATACAATGATTTCGACCTTGAAAAGGGGAACAATTGTGGTCTGGGTATAACACAAAGGGGGGTGAATTGTTGTCGTTGTCAACATCGAGTGTACTCGTCGCAATTCAAGATGACATGCCTGGGACTATCCACTTGAAGACTTACAAGAATTCCAATGTTGATAACACGGACAATTCTGGACAGACAGACAGGACGAAAGGACTTGCAAAACTAAACGTTGGGCGCCATTTTTTGTAATAATAATAATATTGTTGATGATGATATAGGAGAGGAAATGTAGAAAATTAGTGCAGGAGAAAAGAGTGTAGGATGCGGATAGGATATCAGGATACCAAAACAAACAGAACTAACAAACGGAAGGAATGGATCTTGGATATGGATATTTGGAGGGAAACGGAAATGGAAAGGGAAGGGATAGTCGAGTGTGAGGAGCGTGGCATGCTTGCGATGCGCGGCTCAGCTCGCCGGATGGAGTAGTTCTTGTCCCCACTCTCAACTGTACTACTACAAAAAAACATATATCATGCCATGTTACTTACTGTTTTGCTCGATCCAGCGATGCCAATCCCTCCCTGCCGTGAAGTCCCTTGGCGATTTTCTGGACTTCCCCTAACCGTATGTTGAACGCTGTCACCGGATCAAATCATCAGGCTCTGACTCAGCCAATCTTACTTACCCCTGAAAATAAAAAAACTAACACATCTCTAGGCGCATGTGCCTCTTGAAAGTGATCGAAAATCAATAACACCATACACATACTACGTTATAATGTGGCATTCTTTATTTTATTAAAATATCATTTTCCTTTTCTTTTCCAATTTCACATAACAATTTCTTATTCGTTTGCATAATATTTTGCTACCAGATTCATGTTCATACATAAGTATTAAGTTCACAAAAATTGATCTTAACTCTTAACTCCTAAAGATATTCAATGGTTATAAATTGAATAATAATTTAATAATGTAAAATGTTTGTGTGGGTACAAATAATAGAACTTATTCTTTTCAATACAAATCCCTTTGTTCAGTACAGTTACAATTCACTATTTAATTCTTTCTCTCAGTACAATTCAATTTCTCAACCACTTATACTTTTCTTATCTTTTACTTAAACCACTTAATCACTTCTTCTAATTAACACTTCAAATTCAACTTTGGAACTGATTTGCATACCTTTGGGATGCTGGTATTTATACTCGAATGACATACTTCGAGAACAATCCACGTCATCCAGCGTTCCATACAAGTTCCAATTTGCTAGAAAATTCGATTCTACTCTCCTCGACTGTCTTTGCTAATCCAGTATCGAAACCTTCTAGTCTCCGAGTTTCGACATTTTCTGCTAGATGTCGCTGCTCACATTTGAGTGGTTATCACATTGCTCCCTCCCTACAGTTGTTCGTCCCGAACAACTTCGTCATTCAGCATCCCGTTGAAATGACACATTCTATCCAAATGGACCACTTTAAATTTTCCTCGATCCCCACGCTGGATCCGGTAGACAACGTCATTAATGCGGGTTATCACCTTGTATGGACCTTCCCAGTCCTGTTGCAATTTTGGTGATTTGCCTTTCTTACGCTGAGGATTATACAGCCAAACCAGATCTCCTTCGTTGAAACCGGAAGATTTCGCCTTGATATCGTACCTAGTTTTCATGCGGCTGCTTGCTAGCTTCATCTTTTCTCTGGTGTCTTCATGCAATTTACGAATCCTGCTGCGTAAGTCATTCACGTACTCGTTCACCTCTTTGGGCTCCGTCGGTGGGGATCCGAATTTTGCTTCACTTGGCAACCGAATCGTTTGACCAAATAAGATCTCGGATGGTGTGTGCCCTGTTGAGCTATGGACCGCGTTTCGGTAGGCCATTAAGAAGAGGGGTATGTGTCGATCCCAATCCCGCTGGCAGTTGCTGACAACCTTAGATAGATGCTCATTCAAGGTCCGATTGAATCGCTCGACCATTCCATCAGATTGAGGGTGTAGTGGCGTTGTCCTTGTCTTTCTTATTCCCAAATATTGGCATATTTCCTGGAAGACTTTTGATTCAAAGTTTCGCCCTTGATCAGAGTGCAGCTCCATTGGGACCCCAAATCTGCTCACCCAGTTGTTGACTATCTGTTCGGCTACGGTCTTAGCCTCTTGATTTGGGATGGCAAACACTTCCGGCCACTTACTGAAGTAATCCATGACTACGAGAGTATATCGGTTTCCATTAAAGGTTTCGGGAAACGGCCCAGCGATGTCGATGGCTATTCGTTCGAAAGGTGCTCCGACATTGTATTGTTGCATTTGTCCATGTGGCTTTACTTTTGGACCCTTGGTAGCCGCACACCTTATGCACTTTTTGCACCAATTCTCGACATCTTGTTTAGCGCTTAGCCAATAGAAACGTTCCCTTACCTTTTCCAACGTCTTGTTTATTCCCAAATGGCCTTCTGAGATTCCGTCATGTATTTCATGGAGCACTTGGTTGACTCTGGATCGTGGCACAATTAGCTGCATACGAGATGTTGTCCCATCTGCACTTTCCCATTTTCTCTTCAGCAATCCATCTTGCACAAAAAGCGAGTCCCACTGTGCCCAGTATGCCTTCAGAGTTTGGCTCCGATCTGATATCTGCTGCCAGCTTGGTCTTTCCTCGTGTTCCTTCCAGGCCAATATTGGTTCGATGTCATTGTCTGCCTGTTGGGAGGAACGGATTTCGTCTATGCTCCAACCCTCTATTGGCTCTATCCATTTGGATAGTTGCCTGTTCTTTCGCTTCTTTACGGTTGCAGTGTTCGCATTTTACCCCGCACGGTCGACGAGAGAGAGCATCAGCATTTGAGTGGAGTGTTCCCTTGCGGTGTTGCACTTCAAAGTCGTAGCCCTGCAACTGCTCGATCCATCTTGCAACTTGGCCTTCAGGGTTCTTAAATTGGAGTAGCCATTTCAGAGCTGCGTGGTCTGTCCGGAGAATGTACTTTTGTCCGTAGAGGTACTTATGGAAATGCTTCGTAGCCAGAATTAAAGCCAGAAGCTCGCGCCGGGTTACACAGTAGTTCCTTTCAGGTCTGGAGAGTACTTTACTGTAATATGCGACCACTTTCTCTTGACCATCATGAACCTGGGAAATCACAGCTCCGACCCCAACATTGCTAGCGTCTGCGTCCACGATGAACATTTTTCCGGGCGTCGGGTAACCCAAGATGGGGGCATTGCACAGCTGTCGCTTCAGTTCTTGAAATGCTTTTTCGCATTCTCCAGACCACCTGAACTGTCGGCCTTTCTCTGTAAGTTGATGCAGGCTCTTTGCAATGCCAGCAAAATCCTTTACGAACCTTCTGTAATACGTGGCGAGTCCCAAGAAGCTTCTCAGTTGGTGTTTATCTTTTGGAGAAGGCCAACTTTTCACGGCTTCGATTTTGTCAGGATCCGTTCTTACTCCTTCCGCTGATATAATGTGACCCAGATATTTTACTTCCGGACGAAACAAGGCGCACTTTTCCGGGTTGAGCTTTAAATGAGCACTTCGTAGCCTCTCAAACACTTCTTTTAGATTTTCGCGGTGCTCCTCGTACGTCTTACCTATGACGATAACGTCGTCCAAATATACTAGGCAGGTTTTCCAGGTGAGTCCTTGCAATGTTCGTTCCATTAGTCGCTCGAAGGTGGCCGGAGCGTTGCACAGTCCAAACGGCATCACTGCAAACTGCCAAAGACCGCTTCCTGTAGTGAAGGCAGTTTTCTCACGGTCCGTACGATTTATCTCTACCTGCCAGTAACCGCTCTTCAAATCAAGTGTTGAAAACCATTTCGCTCCAGAAAGCATATCCAAAGTGTCATCGATTCTCGGAAGTGGGTAGCTGTCCTTTTTAGTGACATCATTGAGACGTCGGTAGTCTACACAAAATCTCGTGCTGCCATCTTTCTTCTTCACGAGGACCAGTGGAGATGCCCAGGGACTTTGCGATTCTTCAATCACTCCCTCAGCTTTCATCTTCGACATCATTTCGGCAACTTCTGTTTGCTTTGCCAATGGAAGACGCCTTGCAGGTTGACGGATTGGTCGAGCGTCTCCGGTGTCAATGTGGTGTTGAACAATATGCCTACGTCCATATTCTCCGTCTTGTGTAGCAAATATATCAGCGTACTCACCGATTATTTTTTCTGCCAGGATTCGCTGATCTTCGTCCAGATTACAGAGGCTGAGAATTTTGTTCTTGATTTTTATGCTCTGAACTGTTGTGACCGGTTTTGCACCCTTTTTTTCCGTTGTGGTCGATATAGCCTCAACAGGTACGCATTTTCCCACTATCTCCCCCTTTTTCACCTTTACACTGAAGGTTGACCGGCTTCTTGATAGCTGTTTCTGCTGGTTTCTTCCTCTATTGGCTTGCCACCACAGTGAGGGCAGTCTTTTCGTCGCACCGGTTCTTTACACTGCCTTTGAAGGTGTCCAATTTTATTGCAATTCCAGCAGCGCATTATCCGTCTATCACGTCGAGTATCTCGTTCCTCGGCACTAATTCTTGCGCAGGAGCATTCAATAGATGCTACTTCACTGACGAAATGTGTTCCCCTGGAAGCCTGATTGGCTGCTTCCATCGCCAGAGCGAAGGCAAGTGCTTCAGCAAGGGTTCTTTTCCCGGCCATCCTTACTGCTGACTGTAGCTTCGAATCTGCAATTCCCCTGATAAATGCATCTTTTGCCATTTCGTCGATAATTTCCTGGCCTGCGGTGGGGTATGACAGATGTGCAAGTCTACTCACGTCTGCTTGGAGCTGCTGCAGTGTTTCGCCTCTTTGCTGCATTCGGCTTTGCAATTGGACCTTGTAGACCTCCTGCATGTGGCTATCCCCAAACCGTTTCTCTATAGCCTGTACTAAAGTCACATAATCTTTATGCTTTTCGATGTCTACTGTTTGCAACAATTCTGCTGCAGGACCGTGCAAGGCCATTGTTAGGGCAAAGCACTTTTCCTCATTGTCCCAGTCGTTTGCACAGGCAGCCATTTCAAACTGCTTCTTATAAGTAGACCATGAGGTCTGGCCATCGAATGAGGGAGGCTTCAAATCTTTTCTCCTTGGACCGCTTAAAGAACATTCTCGCAGTTTCTGTTTTCGCACTGTGTCGAGCTCTTTCGCCAGTTGCTCAACTTTGTTGTCCATTTGTTCGAATTTTTCGCCAACATTCTTCTCTATTCTTTCAAATTTGTTATCTATTTCTTCGAACTTTTGGTGTAGAACGTTATTTTGTTCTTCCAGTTTTTGTTCTAGACTATTCTTTTGGTCGTCGAATTTTTGTTCAATGCTGCTCTTCTGTTCGTCCATTTTTTGTTCCAGACTGTTCTGGAGAATGTTCTTCTGTTCGTCCATTTTTTGTTCCAGACTGTTCTTCTGTTCTTCCAGATTTTTCTTTTGTTGGTCGAGACTGTTCTTCTGTTCGTCCATTTTTAATAAGAGAAGTTGCATCAGAATATGCATCAGGATCATGTCCCTCGTTGTTCAAAGCCTCCTGAAGTCGGAGCACCAGGTCACTTTTTCGTCCACTGGCGCTGAGGCTTCTCTTGTTCAACTCGGATTTGAGTTGGACGAGGGTCAACTGCAATAGTTTTCGACCCATTCTAGCCTTTTCAAATAGTCAGAAAACACTTTTTTTTTTTTTTTTTTTTTTTCTTTCGTTTTTTACACACACAATAAGTCCTATCCCACTTCTGACACCAATGTAAAATGTTTGTGTGGGTACAAATAATAGAACTTATTCTTTTCAATACAAATCCCTTTATTCAGTACAGTTACAATTCACTATTTAATTCTTTCTCTCAGTACAATTCAATTTCTCAACCACTTATACTTTTCTTATCTTTTACTTAAACCACTTAATCACTTCTTCTAATTAACACTTCAAATTCAACTTTGGAACTGATTTGCATACCTTTGGGATGCTGGTATTTATACTCGAATGACATACTTCGAGAACAATCCTCGCCACCCAGCGTCCTATACAATTTCCAATTTGCTAGAAAATTCGATTCTACTCTCCAGTCGAGACTGCTAATCCAGTATCGAAACCTTCTAGTCTTCGAGTTTCGACATTTTCTGCTAGATGTCGCTGATCACATTTGACTGGTTATCACAATAATAATACTTCGAGCTCAAATTTTACATATAAGAAAAAAACAAATTCATTAATTACATTTACGATTCTCGTATATGTACATATATGTACTTATGTATGTATAATTATACAATAATTATTTTCTACATTGTTTAATTTTAAGGCAGATGCCCTTATTCTAGGAAAAAAGCTTTCTTTATTTAATTTTTTATACCGTTAAGTGTAGCCTGCTGTGAGGCGCACTCGAATATTAATTAGTATATACTGTGATAACCACTCAAATGTGAGCAGCGACATCTAGCAGAAAATGTCGAAACTCGGAGACTAGAAGGTTTCGATACTGGATTAGCAAAGACAGTCGAGGAGAGTAGAATCGAATTTTCTAGCAAATTGGAACTTGTATGGAACGCTGGATGACGTGGATTGTTCTCGAAGAATGTCATTCGAGTATAAATACCAGCATCCCAAAGGTATGCAAATCAGTTCCAAAGTTGAATTTGAAGTGTTAATTAGAAGAAGTGATTAAGTGGTTTAAGTAAAAGATAAGAAAAGTATAAGTGGTTGAGAAATTGAATTGTACTGAGAGAAAGAATTAAAAAGTGAATTGTAACTGTACTGAATAAAGGGATTTGTATTGAAAAGAATAAGTTCTATCATTTGTACCCACACAAACATTTTACATTGGTGTCAGAAGTGGGATAGGACTTATTTGTGTGTAAAAAAAAAAAACAAAAAAAAAAAGGGTTTTCTGACTATTTGAAAAAGCTAGAATGGGTCGAAAACTATTGCAGTTGACCCTCGTCCAACTCAAATCCGAGTTGAACAAGAGAAGCCTCAGCGCCAGTGGAGGAAAAAGTGACCTGGTGCTCCGACTTCAGGAGGCTTTGAACAACGAGGGACATGATCCTGATGCATATTCCTTTGATGTTGACGAGGATCAACAGACAAGTACCGGCAATGACATGGCTGCGATGATGCAACTCCTCTTGTTAAAAATGGACGAACAAAAGAAAAATATGGAAGAACAGAAGAACAGTCTGGAACAAAAAATGGACGAACAGAAGAACAGTCTTGACCAACAAAAGAAAAATCTGGAAGAACAGAAGAACAGTCTGGAACAAAAAATGGACGAGCAGAAGAAAAATTTGGACGGTCTTCAACAGAAAATGGATGAACAAAAGAAAAATCTAAACGAGCAGAAGAGCAGCATTGAACAAAAATTCAACGAACAAAAGAATAGTCTAGAACAAAAACTGGAAGAACAAAAGAACATTCTTCAGCAAAAATTCGAAGAAATCGATGACAAATTTGAAAGCATAGAGAAGAACGTTGACGACAAATTTGATAGAATTGAGAAGAACGTTGATGACAAATTTGATACAATAGAGAAGAATGTTGGCGAAAAATTCGAAGAAATGGACAGCAAAGTTCAGCAACTGGCAAAAGAGCTCGACACAGTGCGAAAACAGAAACTTCGAGAATGTTCTTTAAGCGGTCCAAGGAGAAAAGCTTTGAAGCCTCCCTCATTCGATGGCCAGACCTCATGGTCTACTTATAAGAAGCAGTTTGAAATGGCTGCCTGTGCAAACGACTGGGACAATGAGGAAAAGTGCTTTGCCCTAACAATGGCCTTGCACGGTCCTGCAGCAGAATTGTTGCAAACAGTAGACATCGAAAAGCATAAAGATTATGTGACTTTAGTACAGGCTATAGAGAAACGGTTTGGGGATAGCCACATGCAGGAGGTCTACAAGGTCCAATTGCAAAGCCGAATGCAGCAAAGAGGCGAAACACTGCAGCAGCTCCAAGCAGACGTGAGTAGACTTGCACATCTGTCATACCCCGCCGCAGGCCAGGAAATTATCGACGAAATGGCAAAAGATGCATTTATCAGGGGAATTGCAGATTCGAAGCTACAGTCAGCAGTAAGGATGGCCGGGAAAAGAACCCTTGCTGAAGCACTTGCCTTCGCTCTGGCGATGGAAGCAGCCAATCAGGCTTCCAGGGGAACACATTTCGTCAGGGAAGTAGCATCTATTGAATGCTCCTGCGCAAGAATTAGTGCCGAGGAACGAGATACTCGACGTGATAGACGGATAATGCGCTGCTGGAATTGCAATAAAATTGGACACCTTCAAAGGCAGTGTAAAGAACCGGTGCGACGAAAAGACTGCCCTCACTGTGGTGGCAAGCCAATAGAGGAAGAAACCAGCAGAAACAGCTATCAAGAAGCCGGTCAACCTTCCCGAAGCCATCAGTCGGGAAATGCTTAAGCACCAACTTCGCGGGGCAGAAGTTGGTAGCAGGAGTCGACGGCCCCAGGACCATCATCCAAGTCTCGTTGGCAAAACGATGCAGCGAAAGCCTTCTAGTAGAAGTAGTAAGTGGAAAAGAAAAATGGATGGCAACAATAGACACCGGTGCCACGGCCTCAATCATCAGGAGGAATCTTGTGCAGAAGTCTTGGTTGCATAACACTAGCAGTTGCAGCTTGCGAACAGCTACAGGAGCAACGATTAAGGTATATGGTGAAGTCCGCATAAAAATCCAATTGGCCGGAATAACATTCACTCACGCGTTTCTGGTAGCTGACATATGTGACGAGTGCATCATTGGTACAGACTTCATGAGGGAACATGGACTTGTAGTCGACTTGGGGGCACAAACCCTGAAATACGGAAACATGGAGATACCAATGATATACGGAAACGCCAATACCTCAGTCTCAAATGTCGTCATCTGCAGCAATCAGAGTCTAGAGCCTTCGTCAGAAGCAATTTTGTGGGCAAAAGTGGAAGGTGGTCCTGGTAGCCACCGATTCTATTTGATGGAGCCAGAAAAGAAAAGAGACTTCATGGTGGGAAAGACCTTAGTGGAGCCAAAGAACAACATGGTCCCTGTAAGGATTCTAAATCCAAAGACATTCAGTGTAAAGGTGAAAAAGGGGGAGATAGTGGGAAAATGCGTACCTGTTGAGGCTATATCGACCACAACGGAAAAAAAGGGTGCAAAACCGGTCACAACAGTTCAGAGCATAAAAATCAAGAACAAAATTCTCAGCCTCTGTAATCTGGACGAAGATCAGCGAATCCTGGCAGAAAAAATAATCGGTGAGTACGCTGATATATTTGCTACACAAGACGGAGAATATGGACGTAGGCATATTGTTCAACACCACATTGACACCGGAGACGCTCGACCAATCCGTCAACCTGCAAGGCGTCTTCCATTGGCAAAGCAAACAGAAGTTGCCGAAATGATGTCGAAGATGAAAGCTGAGGGAGTGATTGAAGAATCGCAAAGTCCCTGGGCATCTCCACTGGTCCTCGTGAAGAAGAAAGATGGCAGCACGAGATTTTGTGTAGACTACCGACGTCTCAATGATGTCACTAAAAAGGACAGCTACCCACTTCCGAGAATCGATGACACTTTGGATATGCTTTCTGGAGCGAAATGGTTTTCAACACTTGATTTGAAGAGCGGTTACTGGCAGGTAGAGATAAATCGTACGGACCGTGAGAAAACTGCCTTCACTACAGGAAGCGGTCTTTGGCAGTTTGCAGTGATGCCGTTTGGACTGTGCAACGCTCCGGCCACCTTCGAGCGACTAATGGAACGAACATTGCAAGGACTCACCTGGAAAACCTGCCTAGTATATTTGGACGACGTTATCGTCATAGGTAAGACGTACGAGGAGCACCGCGAAAATCTAAAAGAAGTGTTTGAGAGGCTACGAAGTGCTCATTTAAAGCTCAACCCGGAAAAGTGCGCCTTGTTTCGTCCGGAAGTAAAATATCTGGGTCACATTATATCAGCGGAAGGAGTAAGAACGGATCCTGACAAAATCGAAGCCGTGAAAAGTTGGCCTTCTCCAAAAGATAAACACCAACTGAGAAGCTTCTTGGGACTCGCCACGTATTACAGAAGGTTCGTAAAGGATTTTGCTGGCATTGCGAAGAGCCTGCATCAACTTACAGAAAAAGGCCGACAGTTCAGGTGGTCTGGAGAATGCGAAAAAGCATTTCAAGAACTGAAGCGACAGCTGTGCAATGCCCCCATCTTGGGTTACCCGACGCCCGGAAAAATGTTCATCGTGGACGCAGACGCTAGCAATGTTGGGGTCGGAGCTGTGATTTCCCAGGTTCATGATGGTCAAGAGAAAGTGGTCGCATATTACAGTAAAGTACTCTCCAGACCTGAAAGGAACTACTGTGTAACCCGGCGCGAGCTTCTGGCTTTAATTCTGGCTACGAAGCATTTCCATAAGTACCTCTACGGACAAAAGTTCATTCTCCGGACAGACCACGCAGCTCTGAAATGGCTACTCCAATTTAAGAACCCTGAAGGCCAAGTTGCAAGATGGATCGAGCAGTTGCAGGCTACGACTTTGAAGTGCAACACCGCAAGGGAACACTCCACTCAAATGCTGATGCTCTCTCTCGTCGACCGTGCGGGGTAAAATGCGAACACTGCAACCGTAAAGAAGCGAAAGAACAGGCAACTATCCAAATGATCAGGACTGAGCCAATAGAGGGTTGGAGTATAGACGAAATCCGTTCCTCCCAACAGGCAGACAATGACATCGAACCAATATTGGCCTGGAAGGAACACGAGGAAAGACCAAGCTGGCAGCAGATATCAGATCGGAGCCAAACTCTGAAGGCATACTGGGCACAGTGGGACTCGCTTTTTGTGCAAGATGGATTGCTGAAGAGAAAATGGGAAAGTGCAGATGGGACAACATCTCGTATGCAGCTAATTGTGCCACGATCCAGAGTCAACCAAGTGCTCCATGAAATACATGACGGAATCTCAGAAGGCCATTTGGGAATAAACAAGACGTTGGAAAAGGTAAGGGAACGTTTCTATTGGCTAAGCGCTAAACAAGATGTCGAGAATTGGTGCAAAAAGTGCATAAGGTGTGCGGCTACCAAGGGTCCAAAAGTAAAGCCACATGGACAAATGCAACAATACAATGTCGGAGCACCTTTCGAACGAATAGCCATCGACATCGCTGGGCCGTTTTCCGAAACCTTTAATGGAAACCGATATACTCTCGTAGTCATGGATTACTTCAGTAAGTGGCCGGAAGTGTTTGCCATCCCAAATCAAGAGGCTAAGACCGTAGCCGAACAGATAGTCAACAACTGGGTGAGCAGATTTGGGGTCCCAATGGAGCTGCACTCTGATCAAGGGCGAAACTTTGAATCAAAAGTCTTCCAGGAAATATGCCAATATTTGGGAATAAGAAAGACAAGGACAACGCCACTACACCCTCAATCTGATGGAATGGTCGAGCGATTCAATCGGACCTTGAATGAGCATCTATCTAAGGTTGTCAGCAACTGCCAGCGGGATTGGGATCGACACATACCCCTCTTCTTAATGGCCTACCGAAACGCGGTCCATAGCTCAACAGGGCACACACCATCCGAGATCTTATTTGGTCAAACGATTCGGTTGCCAAGTGAAGCAAAATTCGGATCCCCACCGACGGAGCCCAAAGAGGTGAACGAGTACGTGAATGACTTACGCAGCAGGATTCGTAAATTGCATGAAGACACCAGAGAAAAGATGAAGCTAGCAAGCAGCCGCATGAAAACTAGGTACGATATCAAGGCGAAATCTTCCGGTTTCAACGAAGGAGATCTGGTTTGGCTGTATAATCCTCAGCGTAAGAAAGGCAAATCACCAAAATTGCAACAGGACTGGGAAGGTCCATACAAGGTGATAACCCGCATTAATGACGTTGTCTACCGGATCCAGCGTGGGGATCGAGGAAAATTTAAAGTGGTCCATTTGGATAGAATGTGTCATTTCAACGGGATGCTGAATGACGAAGTTGTTCGGGACGAACAACTGTAGGGAGGGAGCAATGTGATAACCACTCAAATGTGAGCAGCGACATCTAGCAGAAAATGTCGAAACTCGGAGACTAGAAGGTTTCGATACTGGATTAGCAAAGACAGTCGAGGAGAGTAGAATCGAATTTTCTAGCAAATTGGAACTTGTATGGAACGCTGGATGACGTGGATTGTTCTCGAAGTATGTCATTCGAGTATAAATACCAGCATCCCAAAGGTATGCAAATCAGTTCCAAAGTTGAATTTGAAGTGTTAATTAGAAGAAGTGATTAAGTGGTTTAAGTAAAAGATAAGAAAAGTATAAGTGGTTGAGAAATTGAATTGTACTGAGAGAAAGAATTAAAAAGTGAATTGTAACTGTACTGAATAAAGGGATTTGTATTGAAAAGAATAAGTTCTATCATTTGTACCCACACAAACATTTTACAATACGCACATTATATATATATATATACATTTTAATCATTGATTCTTTTACCTATTTATTTACATACATACATTTTTTCCATTTTGGTAAATAAAAATTTTATGCAAACAGCAATTTTTTTTTTTTTTTATAGTATAGTACATACGAAGTTACGATTTTATGTTTCCTTTTTGTTTGTTTCTTGCGTTTTTTTTTTCTTTTCTTTATAGGTAGTATGAATTTTCTTCAGTAATTAAGTATTTATATTTTTTGTAGTGGTAAATCTATATATGGGCGACCACGGCTTATATCTAGGTCGGTGGCCGCCGAACTTTTCACATAAAAAAAATATTTAGCATACAAAATAACTCCAACATTAAAAGATAAAAAAAATAACTCACTTTTTTTTCCTTTTTTTTTCTTTTTTCTCCTTTCTCCCTTTTTCTCTCCTTATCTTCTCCTGCTTCATTCACTAACTAGCTTTACGCGGTTATAAATTTTCTTTTCTAACTTTAATTATTCCGCACAATTATTAAATTTAATTTTTTTTTATATTTTTTTTCTTTTATTTATTTATTTTTTTTTTATTGCCTCACTACAATTTTAGTGCGAACCTCTTGGTTCAGCTATCACGTCACCTTTGTCCGCCTTTTTCAATCGCCGAGAAACTCAAGCTTCTTACTCGTCAAGCCAACGGTATCCTCATCCGATTGCATTTTACTCAAGTACCTGTACAATGTACATATACATAAAAAAAATAATACACATGCACGATCCGCTCTCTCGAAATCAGAAAAAAATTTCCCTTCTCCCTCATTGTTTGAAGGCCATGCTCCCTGAACGGAAGCTAAGACAACCACTCTTTTTACATCGCCGTTGCTGTTAGTAGGTTTTAGGATTTGAGGCGATGTTTGAATTTTGTCTGTTACATTTGATATTTGCGAGCGGCCGTTACATTATTTTAGGATAAATGCTTATGCTCTTCTACTGATAATGCAACCGTCGATAAGTGCATTTGCGTTTCAGCACTGATACGGCATCCGATGATAAGCATGGGTTGCCTTGGTCTGTATAAGGTTCTTTAACTCGCACACAAGGAATTTTGTGTACCTTTAAGATGTTTGCACATAGCGCGCGCTAGGGGAAGTTATGGAAGGAAAAAAGAGGGATACCGATGTGCGTTGGTTTTAAAGGTTTGCAAGGTATAGTACTAGGAAATAAAGAGCTCGGCAGGGCATTCCATAAGCGAGTTGTACGGCTAAGGAACAAATCACGATATTTCAAAGTACGCTCGAAAAAGGGCTTAAGGGCATACTGATGAGCATTCATAGCAAGACGGGTGTTATGGTTAAAAGTTAGAAGGGGTGGAATGCAACTGGCAGTTTCGGTGGTGAAGGTGGTGAAAATAGCGATACAACAAGGTGAGACTGGAAACATTACGTCTGTGTTCGAGGCCGTCGATTGATTATGTGAGGGGGTGAAATACTTCTTACCTCGCTTGAGCAAACCTAGACATTTAGCAGAGTAGGAGAAGGTTCTGTAGGAGGAGACGGGCTGGACAAGTGCTGTTTTCCATCTGCTCGGAAAGAGTCCTAAAGAGTAGTATTGATGAAAAAGCTTACGCAGTGGTTTTGCCAGCGTGGAGGAATACCTCTTCAGAAGAAGATATATCATCTAGACCAGCGAATTTGTGAATGTTAAGATCTTTAAGTACTGCTGCTACTACACGCGTGCGAAAGTGGATTCGTCCCATTGAAGATTCGACACACTCAAGTGTAGGCGGAGACAAACCACGATCTGGAAGTGTTGAACTAACCGCAAAGGGTGTAGCAAGCAGATTGGCTTTGTCCAAAGAGCTGACAGCTGGAATGTCACTGTAAGTGAGCGTTGGGATGGAGGATGAGACTGAATTTTAAATATTTTGTCGAACGACCAACAATTTTTACTACCTTTGGGACATTGTAGTATTTTTTGCCTTAATTTGTGGTCGTATTGAAATTTTCACACACTTGAGAAAGACGTTGCAGTCATGCCTGGCTCTTTTCAATTTTTTTCTCTGTCGGATTGTCTTATAGGACCGAAAAAACATTTTTTTAACCCTGAAAGCCTCGTTACAGCTCGAGTCGTACCATGCCTTTGGTAAAGTATCTCATTCCAAGAAGAATAGTGTCAGTGATCATATCAGCAGCGGCAACCACGTCGTTATCGAGGAAGCATAGCGACCAGTTAAATTTCCTAAAGAAGATGTTTTCCGCAGCGAAGATCTCAACACACCGTCCTTCGGGTGTTATCTGTCCAGAATGTCGAATCCACACAGAATTATATATATTGAAATCGTCCGTAGTAACAATTTCAGTATGAGGATATAGGGATACAATTCTTTGAATAGAGTCAGACAGCGCATCAACATTTTTTTTTTTTTATAATTTACGTGCACCTAAGGGGTTAGATACCCTTTTTCTGGAGCGGATGGAAAGGTAGAAGGAGGAGAAAGGAAAATTGTTTTGTAGTGGTTTGAAACTCAGGTGGATTTGGTTTCGATATTAGCTCTGCAGGGGGGGGGGGGGGGGGGAGTCCGAATAGGACGGAGAGTTTTTTCTTCACTCAGAGTGATTCGAAGGTTACAATTCGCACCAATTTTTTGTGCTTGAAACTCTACAACAGCCAAATCCAAATCTACGTGTCAGTGTTATGCCTTCACATTCAGAATTTTTCTGTCTGAGTTCCAATTACACAAATGAAAAACTTGAAAGGCTTGTCATGGGCAGGATTCGAACCTTGACCCTCCGAGTGAGAAGAGATTACTATTAATACTACACCACGGCCACCCCATTTGAAGGACACTTCGAGGAGAAAGGGTAAGTGATAGCAGTAAGAGTATTAGAGCTTAGTATTTAAAAAAAAAGTTGAATTTAGGGTTTTGGTTGCGTGGCGCTGCAGAAAAACAGCAAGGAGTCGGACGACATCCTCTTCCACCAAGTGAGAACCCAAGTGATCGCTAAATTTTTTCTTCTCCTTTTTATTTTTCCCCTTGAACCACCCTTACGAGAAGAAGAAGGATACCCGGAAAAATTCGCCAAATTAATGAATTAGATTTTTTTTTATTTAATTTTTTAATTTAAGAAAAAAAAAAGATTATAAAAACAAAATCCAATTATCAATTAAGTAGGCAATTACCAAGCCATCTCTGTTTAGTGTCTAGTGTCATAATTATTTTGAACGTTATAATTTACTTTTAGTTTATAATTTATTCAATTGTTATATTGTATTGATCCCACTGTCATACTTAGTGTACATATTTATGTTTTTATTTGCTTAAATTGAAAAAAAAAGCTAATATCGATCTCTAGTCATAAAAGGCAGCAAAATAGTTGCGATACTCTTAATTTGAGTTCAGATTAGGTATGTAAATAGAAGTACATATCCATACATCCATCTTACGTAGGTCTCAGGAGAAGAGATATTAGTTTTTTTTTTTCCGATAAAAAAAAAATCAATTTATATTAATGTATATACATATTTATACATGCATATACATATTTGCACATTTCCAAACTTATATATACGTACATATATACATTTATACACACATCTATACAATTATATCCATACATATATTTAAGTCCATCTAAGCTGTATTGTAGAGCCATACAGTATGCCATAAATGTAAAGCAAACAAAAAAAAATTGTTTCAATAGCATACTAATAGGCGCTACCATGGGGTACTAAAACGATTTTCAGTGAGTGTCATAGGTAAGTAGATTTCGGCTGGAGATGATGTGAGCGGATGAGACGATGTCCGATCCTTGGGGAAATCCTGAAGTCGGCCACCGGATTTCCAGGTTGGGAGGGAAATGGCCAGCGCTGATCAACACCACAGCGCCCCTCGGCATCGTACGTTCCGTCCGTTATTATGGTTTGTGTTTTGAATTGTGTGTCGGCATGATTTATGTTTTTGTAGTAGGTTCTGTCATGAAGTGAGGACAAGAACCAGCCCCATCCGGCGAGCCTAGCCGTGTCTCGCAAGCATGCCACGCTCCTCACTCTGAGACATCTTTTCCGTTCTTTTAATTTCCTTCCCAGTCCGGTCCACATCCTGTTTTCCTGTCATCTTCTCATCTCCAACGCCCTCTATAATCCTATATTTCCCCTGAAGCCATCCTGCTCAAACTATTTTCTTCCCACCTTCCTACCTTCTACCCTCTTAAACCCCTATTATAATACGCTATTTTTGCAATACCAACACAAAGCTTAGAACCCACAAAAAAATAAAAATAAGTAATATGGCGGAACAAACAAGGACATTTTTTTGTTGTTAAACAATTTAATCGACTTATGTAATTAAGAAAGAACAACAAATAAAATAAACGTATTCACTGACAATTAAATGAAATAAATTTAGTCTTACTTCTGCGCTATTGGCATAGCTGTGAAAAGACAAAAACAGCAGCCTTTTTTGGAAATTATAAGTAGAGCCTCTTAAACTATAGCCGTGTTTTATTGGTAGCTGGGTACGCAGCTCAGCAACAAACCCCAATAAAACGCTTTACTCACTCAAACAGTCACTTTCCATCTATATTTCAAAGTGGGTACCAGTGCCATTAGTAGATGTCAAAATCAATCTAAAAAACCAGTTGTTGACATTTGAATATGCTTACGGATATGTCCGAAAAGTATGTCAAAATTTAGAATCTCCAAGTTGCGAGGAATCTCAAAGCTGCTGCCAGCTTTTGCTCTGGTGTAGTTGTCGCAAGGGTTGGCGGCAACTATCGACAAGCTGCGTGGTTGGCGGCGCGAGACAATTTGATAAAATCTCCGAATTTAGGTGAAGTTTCAAAATTCCTTTATTTAAAAATTTATAAATTATTTACATAATTATTTACATTTGTGTGATTACAACTTACTGTCTCGGATGTCTTTTAAATCTCTTCAAGTGATCACAAGATTTTTAATATTTAACGACTACTATCTTACAAGTCAAATTCAAGAATGTTACGAAGAAAAAAATATGGCGGGTTGTGCCCAAAAATTTCAAATAAAAAAAATATGGCCGACCCAAATAAAGATGGTAGCTTCACAAGATGGGATTTCGTAGTGCTGGAATGCAGGGGGCGCATCTACGTTAACTAGCTAAGGGCGAGTTTACATTAGCTACGCGCAACAGGTGTAATTACGGATCTCATAATGGTGTTTTGACACGGATATGTCTAACCGCTTGTCTTTCTGAAAAATGTGTCCGTCAAAAAAGTGTCCCATTTTTTGTTTTCCTTCTACAACGAATCAACTGTGCAAAGGAATGTTAGGAGAGCAATCTGTACATGGACACATGAATCGTCGTCGCTCTATTTCTCGACGTTTTGAGTGTGTTACAAATATACGTTTCATCCATTGTGCATATTTGTTTTCCTTTTTTGGTATAGTGCTTAGCATTTGATTTTTGATTTTTTTTTTACAGGTAATACCATAAGTATATATGTACATAATTTTTTAACTTGTGTTTCTTTTTTTACACCGGGGTAAAACTTTAAACCATCTCTTTTTTGCACAACCACCCTATATTCTATTTATTTATTTCCACTCGTAAAACAATTATGGTTTTTTCGTCGTATATAAGACATATCCATGTACCAATGTATCTGCATGTCGTGTAGATACTTTCAGTAGTTTACTGCTTTTTTTTCTTCTGCAGATCGTCTTTTATTAGTAAAAGGAGCTACTGAAAAGCTTCCTTATTCATCCTTAAATAACTGAAGAAAGATTTCTCGTCACCAATTTGCAGCTCTTGTAATAAAGGAAAATGAACCACGTTCACCCAGATTTTTTTTTCTTTTCTTTTTGCAACTCAAATGCATTATATAAAATAATAGTCAACGAACACAACCTTAAATAAACGAAGTCGAAATACCATTTTTTACAACCCCTGTCATCGGTCCCTGGATTTCAGAATACCTAAGTTCTATGATCACTTTTATATACTTTGCGCCATCTTCATTTCAAAGTTTTTAAAACTTCATCGGCAGCAGTATATATAAAAAAATTTTACAATTATATATAAAAAAAACAGCATTCCTCATGTTAACATATAAAAATTCTTTAAAAAGAAAAAAACTTAACGAATTTCAATTTGATCAAATTGAATGCTGGCTTGTTGTCGACTAGTAGCAAAGAAGCGGTGGTGGTAAAATCATTTTAATATCCTTTAAAGGCACAAAAGATATGTCCTCAGCATTAGGATAAACAAATTTATATATTTTGTTTTGTCGCCTGAGGAAATTTACCTGAAATTCGCCCTCGAAATTTTCGTCACTTAATATCTTGCCAACATAATTTTCTCCTTCGAATTGATAAATTCAACGAGAACATGAATTCGATTCCTTCAGATACATTAAAGGATCCATCAATTAAAGAATCATTTAGCATACATTTGGCTTCCGAATAACTGGAAGACTCGTAAAGAATCTTCTTCACCCTTTCCTTTGGCTTTGTTTTCAATATTAATTTTGGATTTCTTGATTTTGATGTTCTCTCAGATTCTCGGATTTCAAGAGCTATTTTTTCAGTAGTGTCTGTGGCTATGATACTCTTCCTTTTTTTTGTCTTTCCGCAGATTTGATCGATCGCCAGCTTTCGGATAACCTTTAAAAACTTAGCTCTTAAGTTAGTCACACTGACTTCACGATCGGATGAAAGATTAACTAGTAAAATAAGCCATTACAATTCTATCTTAGAACTAAACATAAGTTTAATGAACTTACCAACCTTCAATGGTTGGTGTCTCTGAATTAATGCCTCTGAAACTGTTTCTATTTGTGGCTTTGAAACAGGATCAGATCTGTCCGTCACAGAACAACAAAGAAAATCGGTGTCTGTAAAAACGCTTTGATCGAAGGGATAAATGCCTGTTTTTTTAAAACACGCAACGATGTTGGAGGGCGTTATTGCTTTTTGAAACGCCAATCCTACAGCTACTGCATCATTATAGATTGTATAAGTTTTTCTTTTCCCGGGCTCTGCATAATAAATGAATTAACTGCTGCATTGTAGGCTGTTTTAAATGGCCCATAGGACATCTAGTGGTTGAAACTTGTTGGTAGAATTAGGTGGTAAAGTCACAATTGTTATACCATTTTCTTTAGCCAGGTTAAGTGTTTAATATTGTGCATGATCAGAAGCGAGGGACTGTCTTTTGAACTTTTTGTGAATCGTATAAAATGTTTGATAACAGCAACAAAGCTGCTGGAGTTCATCCAGCCGGACGGATTTGCCATTCCAAGAGTACCAGATGTAGCACCAATGATCATGCAAAATATTCGTAGTTTGGCAGCCGAAGAGTAAACAACAAAAAGCCAATATAAAAATATTTTGTTTGCGAGCTGTCAGATTATTAGAAAAACCATTGTAGTGGTTCACGTATACATAATTTAACCCCAGGGTTGTTCATTCAGTGTACGATTGATGTAAAATCTACAAAACCAGTTACACCGGTTTGTACCCCGGGGTTACTAGTCCAGTGCGCGATGGCCCATTGAACACAAAATGAGTCAACCGAAAGAACATCTGTTGCTTTATTAACAAAGTGAGTGTATACTGGGTTGGCTTTGTGCTGTAGTAGCAGTCGGTTGTAAACAGATTTTGCTACGTTACTGATAAAGATATCGTTATCAGTCATTAAGTATTTAGTCCGCTTTTACACGTCGAATGTGTATAATGCGCATGTTCTGGTTATCTTCTTTTGAACTGTCATTCAGTGATGTGCGCATTTTTACACGAAAGCCTTTCCCCCTTTTTTGGTTTTTCATGTTATTTGACAGCTCTCTTTCATTTCATCTTTGTCGCTCAGTCTTTCATAATTGAAAATGCGCCCCCTTGTTTATTCTTTGGTTCATTTAAGCTCATCTGCCATACTGAAATGTTGTGCTCGTAACAACAGCGAAAGAAGTAATGAAGCAAATGCGAAAAAGAAAGAAGAAGGAGAAAAAGAAATGTCAAAAAGATGCAATGAAAATCCTACCCACATGCAGTGCGAATTTGGTTACCTGGGTATTTTTTTGGTTCATTATCCCTCTCTTTTGCACTCATTTGAATCTTTCGAAACATGTGACGTGTGAAAGCGGACTTAGGGTTTGGGTATATTTGCTTTCAATACACTCATGACAGTTTACGTTATTTAATATTTTACGTAGATAGCAGTATTTGGAGTATTTGCATATTGTGCTAATATGTGTATGTACATTTGGTTGTTCATGTGAAAGATATCCATCTGTACATATTCACCTACATGTGTTGGTACGGGTGTATACCCTATTGGCTGTTTGGGTTTCTTTCGTATTTATTTTGTAAACAAATTTCACAATCTATATTTTCTATTTTACACTTATCTCGTATGTTGGACCAAAAATATTGGAGAAGTATTTCTTGTGTGTTATTTTTGTAGTTTCTGTGGGCTCTTTTGTGTGTTTGTATAATTATTTCTGTTTTTTCGTTAGTCCGCTTTCACACGTCGCAAGTGTGTAATGCGCATGTTCTGGTAATTTTCTTTTGAATTGTCATTCAGTGATGCGCGCAACTCTACATGAAGACTTTCCCCTTCTTTGAGTTTGCATGTTATTTAACAGTTCTCTTTCATTTCATCTTTGGCGCTCAGTCTTTCATAATTAAAAATGAGCCCCTTTGTTAATTCTTTGGTCCATTTCAGTTCATCCGCCATACTGAAATGTTGTGCTCGTAACACAGCGAAAGAAGTAATGAAGCAAATGCGAAAAAGAAAGAAGAAGGAGAAAAAGAAATGTCAAAAACTTGCAATGAAATTGCTACCCACATGCAGTGGGAATTTGGATAATTGGGTATTTTTTGTTTCATTATTTCTCTCTTTTGCACTCATTTGAATCTTTCGAAACTTGCGACGTATGAAAGCGGACTTAATATCAGTTATGTCTTTTAGTAGAGTTTGTTCTATGACTATTGAACATGAGGCAAGGTTAGATAAGATTTCGTCTTTGATGTGAAACAACAATTCTCCGTCTATTTTGATAGCATTTGTTATTCCCGTTTAGCTATAGATTTTAAGTTAAAGATAAGTTCATTTTTGTGTGCGTAGAAGATAGTATGTCTTATTCGACTGCCAAATATTGTTTGGGTAATAATTTCTACCCTGTTCCAATTTTGGTATAATTTGGTTTTGAAACGAATTAAGTGGCTATTTTACTCGTTTCAGTTATTCTACTGGTGAACTTTCCGCCGAGTGTTCTGAACAATCAGTGGTAATATTTATTTGCTGTCTTGACAAAGCATCAGCGACTACATTCTGTTGCTACGGTTTATATACCAATTTTGCACCGTATTTGATTTTTCCATCTTTTTAGTTTTCTATTAGGGTTTTTTTTTTTTCAGATATACGAGTAGAGTAAATTAAGGATTGTTAAATTAGCTATTCCATACAGATAATTTCTTAATTTTTATAGGGCCCATACAATAGCTAACACTTCTTTTTCGTTTACACTATACTTTTGCTCGGTTTTATTGAGTGTTCGTGATATGAAGGCAATAGGTTGTCTGTTTTGGAACAGTAATGCACATAGCGAAATTGCTGACGTCTGTAGTCAAATTAAGAGATTTCGTAAAGTCAGGTTGATAAAGTTCTACTTGAGCTTGTAAGACATTCTTAATTTTTTCAAAGAGCTGCTTCATCTAATTTAACTTCTACTTTAGCGCTTTGATATTTGCTAATGATGCCATTTTTCCTTTGTAAGTGTACAGTCAGAGGTTTTGAATGAAGTGCAAAATTTTGAATGAACATTCTACAGTAACTGGCTAGTCCCAAGAAGAATCTGGGTTCTCTTAATGTATTTGCAATAGGATATTGTTTTATTGTTTGAATTTTCTTGGGATCTACAGTCACTTTATTGTATTTTATTATGTAACCTACTCGTAGGTACTCAACTGAGTCCTGGGAAAAATGAGATTTCTCTTTAGATTCATATCGGCGTTATGCAAAGCCTTTACTATAGTTCTGATATGCTTTATATGTTCTTCATGTGAGGAAGAATATATCAACACATCATGCATGTATGCGTATGCAAATTTTCCAATATACTGACGGAGGTTATCATATACGCATCGTTGAAATATTGAGGGTGCATTCTTAATCTTAAGTTCGAATGGCATCCTGATAAATTCATACTTAGCGCCGTTTACTGAAAATGTGGAAATCCCTGTCCCTCTTTTTTGTATTTGATGAAATCCTGATTCCAAATCAACTACTGACAAAATTTTTGCTTTTCCAAGATTTTGTATTTTCATATTTTTATATTTATAGAAGTCCCTATCTTGCACTTCGAACAAATACTCGTATAATTATTTGTTGAATCACTATCAATTAATAGAGTAACGGATGTATCTGTGATTCCGCATCGTCGTCGAAGACAAGGTTATTCGTTTACTCGCCTAAAAAAGTACTTTCTGTTTCATATAGTTTAGTTTGATTTATTCGCTGCATCTTGTGTTGATTGTAGTTTTGTGATGAAGGATTTCTTCCTCTCTTCAGTATTAGATTGGTTGTTCTGAATGGGTTGTGGTGTGGAGGATTTTGTCTCTGTCCGTTGTTCCATCTAGGCTGTTGGTTATTATAATATGTTGGACGCATGAACTGTCTTGATTCATCTACTTCCAATGGTGTGGGTTTTTCATAGTACTGTTGTGGAAGTGTTTTCGTTTCACTTGTATGGCAGATTGAACTTAGGGCGTTGTGGCTGTGGACGCCTTTCTGGTTTCTCAGTGTACCCTGGTTGTGTGTCAAGATGTTGATATCTATTGTCGTGGTATATTGTGCATGCAATGACGTAGGCTTGTGCTAAGTCCTTCGTATTGTTGGAATACAATGTTCCTCTGGGGAATAAACTGTTGAGTTCCTTAATGGAATACGGTCAGCATCCTGGTTGGAGTCGGTCAGTTTCCTTCCCAGCTTCACTAGACATCTCAGTTTTCGAGAGCATAATGTTAAGTGTTTGGTTAATCTCATCTTGATACTCGGACAGGTTTTTCCTTCCTTGTCTTATCTTTTTCATTTAATCCTGAAGTACATACAACGGCTTTTGATCAGCGTAAGTATAGTCGAGGCGATTTATAATTGAGTAGAAAACCATAGTGTTATGGTTCGTAAGAATGTCTGCTGCTGGTCCCACTATCTTAGTGTGTAGTATAACAATAGCATTGTAATACTGAGGGCTTTCTTGGAAATTTTTTATATCTTCGATTAGGTTCCAAGCTCGATTTCTTCATGATCTGTACTCCGCTTTGTTGCCAATAAATTCAGGCAGGGATTCGAATACCTTAAGGTTTATATCTTTCGCATTAGAGATTGTGAGTCTAATCTCGGGATGTTGTTGCACGGTTGTGATGTTTCGAAACGCATTTTGGTTGTCACGTACTATGTTTATATCTGTTTTTAATAATAAATTAATTTGAGCTCTTAGTGCTGCTACTTTCTCAGCTTTCATAGTTCTTAAAAATGATTAGTGGTTACTTCTCTGTCGTTTTATAAAATCGAGGGAGAATCGTAACACGAATCGCAACAGCCAACGGACTCGAAACTCAAATTTTAACCTCCAGGAAATACAAACCCTTAAGCCAAACGCATATCAACAGCTTGATCGATATTTAAACAACGATGCCACCAACATATTTGAAAACGAAAATTTTTCCAATGCAGCCTCCAAGAACCCACAGGCTACTTAAATCCCAAAACACATCCAATTACCTTACCTTTTATCTACATCTCTTCACCTTTCGGCAGACCACTTAGGTTCCTCCTTGATACGGGTGCATCGGTATCCTTTATTAATCCTGAATACATTCCCCATGACCAACAAATTAAATGTGACCCTGTTAAAATCACTACAGTTTTCCAGAGATATCAAATGGAAAGATAAGGAAACCTTCCAACCTTCATAGAATTTCAACAAACAGGATGCTTGAAATTCCTTATATTTCGATTTCATAACTTCTTTGGCGGCCTCCTGGGCCTCGATACACTTTTGACTCTGAATGCAAAAATTGACTTAGGCAACAAAACTCTCACTACAAACAATGCAATTATTAGCATACATTTTAAGCCTAATTATTCCTCCAGCAAATTAAGAATTCCCGTCAATAGCAAAATTTTAGCTAAACTCCATGTCCAATAGGACAACGGGTACATATTCATTAACTCAATAGGAATCAGACCCAACCTTTATGTAACACAGGGGCTATATAACGCTGAAAATGGTTGCAGCCACGCTGAACTCATAAACTATTCCCAAGATGACCAAACCCTAATACTAGAAGAGCCTTTATATTCAGAACAGTACGAATCTGACAACTACATCGAAATTAACAACTTCGATTCAGTAATGAATGAACAAGAACCCCCAAGAGATGTAAAACGCCTAATTCGAACAGATCACTTAAACCCAGAAGAAAAGAACCAAATTATAAAACTCTGTGCCACTAATATTCGGAAACCAAGTTAAACATCCAATCAATACAATTGACGAGGTACCTATCCATTTGAAGTCTTACACATACCCATGTGTGCACCGAGAAGAGGTTCAACAACAAATCTCCAAAATGCTTGATCAAGGCATCATATGACATAGTTATTCCCCATGGAGTTCTCCTGTATGGATCGTCCCAAAGAAGCCGGACGCCAGCGGAAGGCAAAAATGGAGATTGATCATAGACTATAGGAAGGTTAACGAAAAAACAGTGTCAGACCGATATCCACTTCCAAACATTAATGAAATCCTAGACAAATTAGGAAAGTGTCTTTATTTTACCACCCTAGACTTGGCAAGTGGGTTCCACCAAATTGAGATTGTTAAGAAATAATTATACACTAATTTACCAAAACAATGGAATACTCTGTTTTGTTTACTTTTAACCAATGAAGCATTGTCATTTGTTTTTTCTTCGTTAACTTTTTTTTGCCTTGCTTCCGTCTGTCAAGTGCACTCCCTCACATTAAAGTAATCTTTTGAACCTACAAGATCACGCTTGAGTTTTATTTCTCTAAATTTAAAGCCTCATCAAACATCGCCATCCACGAAACTTTTATTTTATAATTTCGCAAAAACATTTGGAGGCCCCGGCGGGATAAGCTTTACTTTTTATTAACGTGCATTGTGCAATCACGTGAAATGTTAGACTGTGAGCGTGATGCGGGCACCAAGCCCACAAAAGAACCTTCATCCTCTATAGCGCTACGATTAAAGAAGACCAATTTGGATGAAGCTGAATCTGCTATTGGTAAGAAACCGGACAAAGGGCTTCTAACACTTCAAGCTCGACGTTCTGTGTGAGAATAGCAGATCGAACGCATATAGGAGTATCTGACACGAGTTCGGACGGATCCACGTTCCACATCGGTTGCAGAGATGAATATTCATGCCGAAGCATTGGATTCAGCATTTGAAACATTTAAAAGTGTGCGAGGTAAAATCGAAAAAAGGATTTTGACGAAATCTCGAAGCCAAATCGGTCAACGTACGAGGAAATGTATTATCTAGCCGCTTCAACTCTAAAGGTTCTCATTGCAACGATGGTTGCCCAGGAAAACCCTTCAAACAAGGTCAATACTTCATCAACAGATCGGGACGAAAGGTATGCTTCTATTAAACTTCCAAAAATTGATCTTCAGGAGTTTACAGGTGATGTGACAACGTGGATAAGCTGACATGACGAATTTGTCTGTTTGGTTCATAATAACGAAAACCTTACAAAATTTGCTAAACTACGATACTTGATTTCAAAGGTAAGCCCCACGGCTAGAGCTCCGATAGCAGGTTTGAAAATAGTTGCAGAGAATTATGAGGTAATATTGGATAAATTAAAAGAAAGCTTTGAAAATAAAAAAATTATCGGAAAAGAACATATTCAAAATATTTTTCAACATCCAAAACTTTCCCATGCAAACGCTGCAGACCTTCGAAATCTGATGGATAAGATGAACAACCACCTTACTGGATTGAAAAACATCAATCGACCTGTTGACAGCTGGGACGACCTTACAGTGCACATCATAACCACCAAACTCGATCCAGAAACAGCATTGAAATGGAATGAAGAATCACCTGTGGACAGACTACCAACGCTTGCCGAACTGATGACATTCTTGAAAAGAAGGTGCCAAATTATCGAAGGTAATGTTAATTCAAATTCAGTAGTACCTAGTTCAAACAAAATCAGTAGCGGTAGCTTACTTAAAAATCAAAAACCACCAAGGTCATTTATGACGGTTAAAAATGCATGCAACTTCTGTAATAAACAAGGTCATTTTATTTATCGATGCATCGCCTTCTTAAATTTGCCTGTAGCAGACAGATTAGATAAGGTGACTTCATTTAAGCTCTGTACAAATTGCTTAAAGGTTAACGATCACTCTCTAGCTGACTGTCCGTCCAAGAGCAATTGTCATACCTGTGGCAGTAAACACCACTCATTGCTCCACCGTCAAACAGCATCGCACAATCCAACTTCTTCCTCTTCAGCTTTTGGTAGTTGTTTTTGTTCAAACCAATTCACACCTAACCGCAACTTGTCATCAAACAATGAGATTGCCTTGACCAACGCACCTGCACCCTCCTCTGCATCAAATCAAACCTATGCTCTTCATAACAACTCGGGAGCATACAAAATATTAGGAACAGCTATTGTTTACCTGATAGGAGCAAACAACCAATACATTCCTTGTCGTGTTTTATTAGATAGTGGATCTCAGATCAATATCATGACTGAACGTATCGTTCGTATTGCCGATATTAAACGACGATTTGCACCTAAAAATTTCATATGTGTAAATGACACTTCAGGCAGCTCAAAATACAAATGCTCAGTTGTAATAAAATCTATGTTTATTTCATTTTCCAGAACACTAGAAACTTTAGTCATGACTCAAATAACTGGGATACAGCCTGATATCAAGGTAAACGTTGATGGCTGGAATATTCCAAGTCACATTCAGTGATCAGATATTCACTTCAATTTTCCACAACAAGTTGACTTGCTCATAGGAGCTGATATCTTTTACGACAATTTGGATGTAGGAAAGATTAGACTTGGTCCAGGTTTACCTACTCTTGTTAACACGCTGCTGGGATGGGTCGTGGCTGGAAGGTTACCAAAAGTTTCTACATCAGCATGTATCAGGCAATGTCAACTTTTGAAGGTTCCAGATATTCCTAATAATGAAACTTTAATCAATCATACATTAAATGCCTTTTGGGAACTTGAAAATTTTGCAACTGATGCAAAGGTATCAAAGGAAGAAAGGGAATGTGAGTCACATTTCTGCTCAAACGTTGCTCGCTTATGCTCTGGAAGATATCAACTGAGACTACCTTTTAGGAAAATTTCGCTCATCTTAGGAAGTTCTTATGATATTGCGCTAAAAAGATTTTTAAGTCTTGAAAGGAAGTTTCTCAAAAACAAAGAGCTTACATTACAATATGCCCTGTTCGTGAATAAAATGTATAACTACATATATTTTTGTTAAAATAATTATTAATATTGTAATCTATGTTAAATCTAAGTTAAATTAATTGAACTTAATCTAATGTAACAAGGAAAACGTAACGTAACGAATTGGAAATATGTTATTTAGTACATTTATATTTTGTATGACAGTTGTAAGTCGAATATGGAAGTAATTTCCGGAAAATAATAAAGATGTCTCTTGGCTGTAACCCTTAAAGAAGGTCAAACGTGTTTTATTAAAATCCGCATTTTCCACCCATTTTTTAACCCCACACATATTTAGAAAAAGTATTAAACCCTACACACCCCAACATTTGGTCCTTCGAGCCGGATAAAGACTCCACATAAAATTAAACATTTAAACAATTTATAAAAAAAAAAAAGTGCAAAGTGCAAAAAGTACTTAAAGATACTTAAGAGACTACACAAAACATTAAATATTTAAAAAAAATTATAAAAAAAAAGTGCAAGTGCAAGAACAAAGTGCAAGTACAAAGTGCAAAAAGAAAAATATATATATATAGATATATATAAAACAATAAAAGTACATACACAGATTCCCTCGCGGTCGGTGTCTTGCCCCTTGTCTTTCTTCTTTTAAGACTTACAGACTCTTTCGGTGGTTGTGCAGAAATCGCATTTCCCGCGCCGTGTAAAAAATTAATTTCAACTTTAACCTCAACTGTCACCAGCTGGGCAAAGTTAATCAAAGGTCGTAAGTTACTGAAATAAAATATTTAATTAAATATCATTTAACACTGTATCTAATAATTTAATAAAATTTAATTGTACTTGATACATACAAACATATTGGTTTATAATTACTTAATTTTCAAATAAAAACCATTTAAAAATGTCCAAATTGTCTACGGGTGCAGATCAGAAAGGTGTTCTGGAGCAGATTCTTCGTGACCACTCCAACTTCAAAAAGACTGGAGCATCACGTCGTACAGCCAGCTATCTGTCAGGTCGTCTTCTTATTCTAGAAGGGAACTTCAAGAATGCGCTTGGTCTTCAAGCGAAGATTCGACGAGGAGAAATCGAAGAAGGTCTGGAAGAAGAAGATTTTGATGAAATTTTTGATCTGCTTCAAGAAACATATTTCACTTACCGAGGTGAATTGGTCGACGCTATAGACAATGCCAAGTTAGCATCCAAGGAGAAGATTGTGGAAGGTGAATCCACAGGTGCTTCTTGCAATGAACTTTCATTGCCCCAAATTCAAATACCACATTTTGAGGGCTCGTACACGAAGTGGCGGTCTTTCCACGATGTCTTTTTGTCGTTAGTCCACACAAATAAAAAGCTGGGTGAAATCCAAAAGCTTCACTATTTGAAGTCATCTCTTACAGGTGAAGCTGCTCGTTTGTTGCAGCATTTAGGTTTGTATTCTGGCAATTATGACAAAGCATGGGAACTGCTTGTCGCCAGATACGACCACAAGCGAGTGTTGGTAAACGCTCATTTCCAACTTTTTTTTGAGCAGCAGCAGTTGACGAAGGAGACGGCAAGCAACATCAAATCTCTATTGGACACGTCCCAGGAATGTTTTCACGCTCTGGGAAACTTAGGATTGCCGGTTGGTTCTTGGGATGATATTTTAATTTATATTCTCGTGCAAAAATTACCTGCTTTTACTCAGCGTTTGTGGGAGGAGAAGTTGGGTAGTTCGAAGGAGTTGCCAACACTGAGACAATTTACAGAGTTCCTGGAGACACGTTTTCGAACCTTGTACACAAGGCTGTTGCGGTCGAGAAGAAAACGGTGTTGCACGTCGGGAAGAAGCAGTTTGCATGCCAGGTATGTGGTAGAGGTCAGCAGTCCCTTCGAACTTGTCAGAAGTTCATTGCCATGGAGATCTGTGAACGATCTAAGGCTGTGGACAAAATCGGGGTTTGTCGGAACTGTTTGGCGTACAGTCACAAGACGAACCATTGTCAAAGCAGTGTGCGCTGCTATTACTGCAAGCAGGCACACCATTCTCTGCTGCATGTTAATGATATCAGCTCCAAACCTACAAGAGATTATAAAAATACAACAACAGGTACACAAACATTTCATATAAGGTCAACATTTAACCCACCTAAAGTAACCTCTTCTGAAGTACATCAGCCAAGTGTTCTTCTGGCAACAGCAGTTGTTCGAGTTAGGTCATCAAATGGAAATTATTTTAATCTGAGGGCGTTAGTTGATCCTGGATCGGAAGCAACGTTTATTACTGAATCCGCTGTCCAGTTATTAGGGCTTCGTCAGCGACGAACGATCATTCAGGTATCTGGATTGGGAAAGGTTAGCAGAGGTTCATGTCAACGGTATGTAAGTCTTACCTTTGGGTCTCTGGTAACACCTTTCGAGACAAATACCCCAGCCTATGTATTCAAGTCCCTGACTGGTCTTTTGCCGTCCAAGCCTCTAGTTCTGCAAAACTGGGAACATATTCAAGGTTTGAAGTTAGCTGATCCACAATTCGACAAGCCTGCGACTGTTGATATTCTCCTGGGAGCCGACGTTTACTCTGAATTTATTCTAGGATCCATTATACGGGGTGATGATGAAAGATCGCCAATCGCACAGGAATCAGAGTTAGGTTGGCTTATCCTTGGGAAGGTTATTTCACAAAATAAAGAACCTGTCCATAGCTTCTTACAGGTTCTCGATAACGACACTCAGCTGCGAAGGTACTGGAAACTGGAAGAGTTGCCGTTCAACACTAAGAAAACTGCGGAAGAGAAAACTTGTGAAAATAATAATGTCAACACAATAACGAGATCGCCTGATGGTCGATATGAGGTATCGCAGCCATTTAAAGACGGATGTAAGCCTGGGTTTGGTGCCTCGAGGTTAGGTGCCTTACGTAGGTTTCATCAACTGGAAGGAAGATTCCAGGAAACCCCCACACTACACAAGGAGCTTCAACAGATGACAGAGGTTGACGAGACGAATATCATACTGGATACACCACACCACTTCTTTACTCCTCACCATGTTGAATTCAATAAACCGGAATGTAAGCCTGGGTATGGTGCCTCGAAGTTAGGTGCCTTACGTAGGTTTCACCAACTGGAAGGAAGATTCCAGAAAAACCCCACACAGCACAAGGAGCTTTCCAAGTGTTTACAGGAATGCAAGGAGCTTCGTCAGATGCCAGAGGTTGACAAAAAGAATACCTTACTGGATACACCACACAACTTTTTCATTCATCAGCATGCGGCATTCAAGAAGTCAAACAAAACCACGAAGCTTCGCCGCAGTCCTGCGTACTCCAAACGATTTATACGAAACTGCCGGGCACAAGCTGGAAAAAGATACAGAGGTCCGCTAAAGGTAGACGCAATCGGCATAAGACTGTTCGAAATTCCTCAAGGAGACACTGCCGTGGAGAAGTGGAGCGAAAAATATCTGCCCAGGATAAGACAGCGCCCGAAGTGGACAAGAGGGAAGCCGGGATCGAAACGCGGACACCTTATTCTCTTCAAGGACGAAAAACTACCGCCGTTGCAGTTGAGATTCCGACGAATTATTGGCGCACATCCCGGAAAAGACGGACTTGCTCGAGCGGGTCGCTTTGAAAATTTTGCTACTTGCAATTAAATATTGCAAGCGAAAAGCGAGAAAATTGAAACAACACAACACAACATTTAAATGACACAACACAACATTGATAAACTCTCATGGAAAATTAAAGACTTTTCTTTTCTTTTGCAAATAATTTATTAAATTAATCAAACATAATAATATAAACTTATTCTATCCTAGAATCCCTACACTACACAACACACATACAGTCCACTCTAAATCACTCTAAAATCAGACATTCCGGATAACGCTGTGGAGTTCCGAAACTCCAAAATGCCGACGGGAATTGGAGAGTCAAAACCCCGACGGAATTTGAAGCTTCTTAGTGAACACTCAACGATATCCACAGAAAACACATCATTCATGCCAGACAACGTTGCAGAGTTCCAAAATTCCAAAATGCCGACGGGAATTGAAGAATCAAAACCCCGACGGCACTTGAAATGTTTCACCGAATACTCAACGTTGTCCACTCAACACAACACAACACAACACTTTAACATTTATCCCTTTTTTAAAAAAAAACACATTTCAACATAATCACTCAATAATAATACCTACCTTAAACTAATCTTAACATAAATTTCATAAATAAAGAAAATAATAAATAAATATGTAAATAACAAACAAATCAATATGTCAAAAAAAACTTACTGGATGAATTGCAACAACAATTCAATAGGAAGGCGGATTCTTGGCTTTACACGAAAACGTAAACACCACACACACTAAGAAGGCTAATTCGGCCATAATCAAAACATTAACCGTTCGCGAAAATTTCGTCGCACAGCATCGCACTGCACAACCAAAAATTGCGTACGAGGAAAACAGTTATCGCACAAAATAACAACACACATTGTACCGAATTTGTTGGGAAAATATTTTTGATGAACTTTTTATTTTTTTTTATCATTTTCCCATTTCTTTTTTTTTCTTTTTGTTTATTTTTTTTTTGCACTGCACACAATAAATCACTTTCGCGAAACAATAACGAACAATCGATGTACATATGAATATCAATATGTACACACGCACGTATATGGAATTGTGTACTCGCACCGATGTACACAAATCAAAACGAAATCGAATTTCGCGAAGGGGAGCAGACAAAAAGGATTAAAGAAATAATTAATTAAACACACTTACCTTTTTAACAAACATAAAACTAAAAAAAAGGGGAAAAACCAACGAAAATTAACAACACAAACTAAACAAAACCGAAAATCACTCCCGACACGATTTGACCCAGTTTTGGTCAATGATCAGAACTATTGCACTATTGCAAACAAAAGTCAATGACACATATTTTATCTCCCTTTGTTGCTCGTTTGTTATATCGTCGTCCTTGTCACCTACATGTAATGTTTCAAATTAATAATTACACGATTTTGTCTCATTTTACATGCCTAGTCAACACACTCACACAACACACAACTTTTATGTCAGAAGAGGTACAGTACGGTACAAGAGCGAGGACACTTGCGGACGAAATTCGTCCACCGGGCGGGAGAATGTTCGTGAATAAAATGTATAACTACATATATTTTTGTTAAAATAATTATTAATATTGTAATCTATGTTAAATCTAAGTTAAATTAATTGAACTTAATCTAATGTAACAAGGAAAACGTAACGTAACGAATTGGAAATATGTTATTTAGTACATTTATATTTTGTATGACAGTTGTAAGTCGAATATGGAAGTAATTTCCGGAAAATAATAAAGATGTCTCTTGGCTGTAACCCTTAAAGAAGGTCAAACGTGTTTTATTAAAATCCGCATTTTCCACCCATTTTTTAACCCCACACATATTTAGAAAAAGTATTAAACCCTACACACCCCAACATGCCCAGTTCATGGATGAATAACACTAAGATTCAGGTTCTACACATATGTTTTTACCTCTGACATCACAAAAATGTATCGTCAGGTGTCGTTACATCCAGATGACCGACGTTTTCACTGCATTCTTTGGAGATCGAACATAAATGATCCTATTAAACTATCAACTTACAACGATTACATATGGTACTACTCTGGCCGCATTTCTCTTCACTCAAGCACTACAGCAGCTATGATCCTCGAACTCTGCGGTGCGGTAATTATGCCACAACTTGTTAAGCGCATTCAAACCATTTTCAATTCTGTTGACATCGAAAGCATAACGTTTTGGACAGATTCGACAATAGTTTTAAGCTGGACAAAGGAGGAATCATGCAACTGGCCAACATTTATTGCAAACGTAACAGTCAAGACCTCCAGTGGTGAAACTCAAAGGGCAGTTGCTAAAGTAAGACGTCTTCCTATTGATCGGATGTCCTCTCAAGGTGGGGAGTATGTTCAGAAATAATTATACACTAATTTGCCAAAACAATGGAATACCCGGTTTTGTTCACTTTTAACCAATGAAACATTGTCATTTGTTTTTTCTTCGTTAACTATTTTTTGCGTTGCTTCCGTCAGTCAAGTGCACTCTCTCACATCAAAGTAATCTTTTGAACCTACAAGATCACGCTCGAGTTTTATTTCTCTAAATTTAAAGCCTCATCAAACATCGTCATCCACGAAACTTTTATTTTATAATCTCGCAAAAACAGAGATGGAACCAAAACATATACAAAAAACTGTTTTACCATCGAAGGAGGGCACTATGAGTACCTCAGAATGCCCTTCGGCCTTAAAAATGCACCATCAGCGTTCCAATGGGTGATGGACAACATATTGAAAGACCTAGTGGGAAAAATTTGCCTCGTCTACTTAGATGATATCATAATTTACTCCACCTCACTCCAAGAACATCTCGAGGGAATAAAGCAAGTTTTCGACAAGTTACGAGGAGCCAATCTCAACATCCAAATCGAAAAATGTGAATTTCTTCAGAGAGAGATAGCCTTCCTGGAACACATCATCACCCCAGAAGGGATAAAACCAAATCACACAAAAGTGCATGCTATCAAGAATTTCCCAATCCCAAAAACCCGGACGGAAATTAAAGCCTTCTTAGGACTACTAAGATGCTACATGAAATTTATAAAGGACCTAGCAAAGTTAACGAAACTACTTACAAATTGTCTAAAGAAAGACGCACAAATACTCATAGACAATGACTATGTAAGTGCCTTTGAAATATGTAAAAATTTGTTAATTAACTATCCTATCCTGCAGTATCCAGATTTCACCAAACCATTCATACTTACAACGGATGCGAGCAACTATGCATTAGGGGCAGTACTATCTCTGGGTCGTATAGGAAGTGACAAACCTATATGCTATGCTAGCCGCACTCTGTCTTCTACCGAGTGCAATTACTCCACTATAGAAAAAGAGCTTCTGGCAATAGTTTGGGCTACACGTTACTTTCGACCTTATTTGTTCGGAAGGAAATTTCAAATTGTATATGCTAATATATGTATATTATTGTGCATAATGTTTTTGTGTCTGTATGTGTGTATTGTGTATATAGGTTAAGTAGACTAAGGTTTATTTTAAGTTAGATATTAAGTTTTTATAAAAAATAAAAAATTACATCCATAGGCTAAGTTTTTTGTTATCAATTTTTTCTTAGCCCTAAGTATACAAAATAAACATTCATAAATAAAATGTAAATGAAGTCGAAAGACATAGATATAAGAATTTAGATTAGCTTAGAGTGCCTGTGTGGGGCCAGTAAGTTAGTATAAGATTGTTAAGTAATTGTAAGCTAACATTTAAGCATTTTTTGTTAGTATGTAAGAATTAGTGATTAAGAAAATAAAATGCATTGAAAACTGAAACTGAAACTGTAACAGACCATAAACCTTTATTGTGGCTAATGAACCTAAAGGAACCAAACTTGAAGCTAGTGAGATGGCGCTTAAAACTAGAAAAATTTGATTGTGACACAATCTACAAGTAAGGTAAGGTAAACACGAATGCAGACGCCCTTAGCCGCATCAAAATCTCTGATCCAGAAGGAAATTCACAGGAAGTCTATAATAACGATAAAAACTTAAGCACTATACACAGCGCACAAGACAACTTAAATGATGGTGTACCCATAGCCGAAAAACCCCTAAATGAATTCAACATTCAAATAATTCTCGAATCCTCCGATAAAGGATGTCTAATAAGAACCGAAAATATTTTTAAAAATAGACAAAGGAGGACTATACGAAGAGCATCTTTCGATGAAGATTCTATGATTGATATTTTTAAGAAATTTTTTCCACCAAAAAAGCTAGTCGCTGTTTATACACCAAGTGAAATTTTCACTCTTGTTCAATCCACTTATTCAAAATTCTTTTCCCAAAATAAGACCTTTCGCATTCCAAGATGTATCTTATCTTATCTTAACTGATATAAGACGAGAAGATGAACAAGAAAAAATGATTCGCAACTACCATGAGAATTCAAACCATAGAGGTATAAACGAGACCCATCTTCATTTGAAGCGACAATACTATTTTCCAAACATGAAAAGTAAAATAACTAAAACCTTGAATAATTGTGAAAAATGCAAGCTGTTGAAGTACGACAGAAATCCTCCCAAACCCCAGTACATTGAATCCGAAACCCCACTTAAACCATTAGAAATAATTCACATCGACATTTACAGCATAAACCAAAACCAGGTTCTCACCATCATAGACAAATTTTCCCGTTTCGCCTGCGGATAAACCTTAACATGTAGAAGCAGCATAACTTTTCTCAGATGTCTTAAGACATATATTAGTTTTTATGGTGTACCAAAGAAAATTGTCTGTGACCAAGGCTCCGAGTTCATTGTAAATATCTTCCAAGACTTTTGTAAGCAACATGACATTACCCTCCATTTTACATCCTTTTAACAAACTAGTAGTAACTCTCCAGTAGAGAGACTACATTCCACCTTAACGGAAATCTATCGGCTTATTCTAACAACAAGGAAAGAACAAAAACTTTCCACTGAACATCAGGAAATATTATCAAAGGTGACGACCTACAATAACGCAATTCACTCAGCCACCAGACATAACATACACCCTACGAACTCTTTTTTGGCAGGCCATACAAATTCACAAAAAATATAAATTTTTCGGACGAGCACGAATATCTGTCTAAATTAAATGAATTTCTACATAAACTTTACCCCGAAATTAAAGAAAAAGTTAATAATTTAGTTAAACATAGAACTGAAAAACTTAACTTGACTAGAGAAGAACCGGAAGAAGTTAAAGAGGATCAAATCGTCTTCAGGAAAGAGGCCAGACGAAACAAGTTAAAACCAAGGTTTTCTAGACATTTTGCAAAAGAAGACAATAAAATAACAATTATAACAAAACTAAATAAAAAAATTCACAAAAGCAAACTAAGAAAAGACAGAAAAAAGGTTAAATAAAAATATATATGAATGTTATATTCTATATAATACACTCACGGCATATGAAGGTATTCACATTAGAATGTGTTCACTATCCTAACACATACATATATTAGAAACAGAACATGTATGTTCATTTTAACAAACAAAATACACTCATCAATATGAGTATAACAGGATAGTGTAACCAGGGCATATGGTTACAAAGGCTATCCATAGGTTAAGATTAGTTTAAGTAATACATTCACGGCATATGAGTGTAACATGATTGTGTAACCAGGGCATATGGTTACAGAGGCTATCCATAGGTTAAGAATAGTTTAAGTAATACATTCACGGCATATGAGTGTAACATGATAGTGTAACCAGGGCATATGGTTACAGAGGCTATCCATAGTATTAAGCAATAATAATAATAATATTAATCGTATCATTAAATAAGAACACTGCCCTCACGAAGTCTTATCTCTTCATTTTTAATCCCTTCTTTCAGTCTTCCCTTTATGTTTACCCACCTTATAGAAATTTTCAACCTTCCCAAAGACCGTGGCATACTTTCTCTTCGGTTAGGACCCTCAAGAACCATTAGCAGCTACAAAAATCTAATACACATTATTAACGTAGAAAATTACAATACTAACATTCAAAATATAGGTAAAACTATTGACGTTTTCAAGGAAAAAGTTACACACACTAACTCAGTTCACATTACAAAATTAAAACAACAAGAACTCGAAAAGAAATTCCTGACAATATACCCAGTTAAACGAAACAAACGAGGACTTATTAACGGTGTCGGATCAGTTATATAATTCATAACCGGAAATATGGATGCACAAGATGCACACGAGATAAACAATCAAATTGAAACTATTAATTCAAATGTACACAATTTTAACACCACAATACTAACCCAACACACTTTAAATTTGCAGACAATAGAACGATTCAAAAACATCACATCACATATTAATAAAGAACAATCTAAAATAGAAAATCCTCGAAAAAACATATAACGTAGTCAAAAGAGAAGAACAACTACTTATAGAGACACAATATCTTAACCAAATTAACTTTAATATCGACCTTCTTACTACCCATATCTCCGACATCGCCGAGGCAGTGATTCTTAGTAGATTAATATTTTTACCGAAATTTTTACTAAACCCTAATGAATTAAAAATAATAGAAGATAAACTTAATAAACAAGAAATTAAAATTCAATCAACTGAACAAATTTATGAATTTCTACAATTACAAGCATACTATAATAATTCTAATATAATATTTAATGTTCGAATTCCAAACATGTCCCCACAAAAGTATTTTTACTATCACATTATTCCCCTCCCGATTAACAACACCAAAATGATAATAACAACCCCCTACATAAATATTAATGAAAATAATGTACAGCATTTCAACGCATCTTGCCCCAAGATAGAAGGAAACTTTTATTGCTCAAATCCCAAACACCAATAAGAAACACGAAACTCGCAATCCATTAGCAGCCTGATGACCAATAAACCGGCTAATTGCCCATTCACTGACGCAGGGAAAGTGGAACAAATTTCCCAACCAGAGCCAAATTTCATATTATTTATAAATGTCCCCGAATTATTAATTAAATCTACTTGCAGTACAAAAACAACAATGATCCAGGGTACATTACTTCTTCATTTCAAGAACTGTGATGTTGACGTTAATGGTATGACATCTCCAGATAGCCCCAACACTTTCTGGGATGACATCCATGTCCACCTCCAAACAGCAAAATCAAGGTCAATTCCACAAAAGAAATCTTTAGCCTGGAGAAATTAAAACAATACCACTTTGTCACAAAATCAAAATTACTCAGCTTAAATTCCAAGACAGAAGTGCTTAACTAACTGACAGCATCATCATCATATTCATCACATTCATCATAATCGCTATCATTGTTATCATTGAGAGAAGACTCCAAACAGATCAACCTCCGATATCTCAACCTTTCGCTCAAGCCCCAGTGACGTCACTTTGGCTATCACTCTACACTAAGAGGGGAGGAGTTACGTTGACCACCTACCCATCCAACACACGATAGATGACACCTCAGCTTTACCCACACAGGAAACCGAAATGCAAACTTGCACTATCAGCAGAACATATCGATGGGAAACCAACCTGTAATAAAAACCAATGTAATTGCACAGGTGATATGAACTTGCTTAATCAGCGTCTGCTCGGTTTGCGGCACAATTCAAGTTCACATCACCTTAGCAATCAGAAGTTTCATTAAACTTAAAGAAATGTAAAACAATCGTTAATAAAGTACTTGTTAACCTGAAAGGTCGTATTTTAATTGGGAGTTCTCTCCCCAGTTGATATTTTTTTGAGTAAACGGGATGTCCATCCCGTAATTCGCGCGAGGGGAAGTTATGGAAGGAAAAAAGAGGGATACCGATGTGCGTTGGTTTTAAAGGTTTGCAAGCTATAGTGACTTGGAAATAAAGAGCTCGGCAGGGCATTCCATAAGCGAGTTGTACGGCTAAGGAACAAATCAAGATATTTCAAAGTACGTCCAAAAATGGGCTTAAGGGCATACTGATTCATAGCGATACGGGTGTTATGGTTAAAAGTTAGAAGGGGTGGAATGCAACTGGCAGTTTCGGTGGTGAAGGCGGTGAAAATAGCGATACAACAAGGTGAGACTGGAGACATTACGTCTGTGTTCGAGGGCGTCGAATGACTATGTGAGGGGGTGAAATACTTCTTACATCGCTTGAGGAAACCTAAACATTTAGCAGAGTAGGAGTAGGTTCTGTAGGAGGAGACGGGCTGAACAAATGCTGTTTTCCATCTGCTCGGAAAGAGTCCTAAAGAGTAGTATTGATGAAAAAGCTTACGCAGTGGTTTTGCCAGCGTGGAGGAACACCTCTTCAGGAGAAGGGAAGATATACCAGATCTCAACATACCGTCCTTCTGGTGTTGTCTGCCCAGAATGTCGAAGCCACCCAGAATTGTATATAATGACATCGCCCGTAATCAGGATTTCAGAATGAGAATACAGGGATACAGGGAACTCGTTAAAGGTTTATTAATTGGAAATTTGGTTTTAACAGTACAATTTCCGTTTATCAAATTTTTCTATCAATCTGGAAACAATCTAGAAACAATCTGGAAAGGCTCTTAACTGGAGTCACTTCCGTAGCGAGTTTTTCGCGCCTTTCTTCGGTTCATAAAAAAAGAGCTCCACTTTGCTCCATTCTGACTCCAACCTTTTTTTAAAGCTCATGTAATATACTACTTATCATGAGAAAATTAAATGACACTTTTGATGACTTTTCCTGCAAGAGGCTTTTAAGTAAACAGTGCGTGTTGCATAAACAGCACTTGAAGTCAAGTTCCGGTATTACCGTTTCAAATTTCACAGCTATTTTGGTAAAATTTGTTGCTTACATTATTATAGATTAACAAAGCCATCGCTGTAGTTGCGTTTGAGCTTTTGTTGAGTAATATTTAAGTTAAGATGTGTGAAAATGACTAGTTTTGTCATAGAATATAAAGTTGAAAAATAACTTAATACTCAAGTGGGTATGAATACACTTAAAGTGCCTGAACACGTGTTAAGTTTTTTGGGAAATGGGATGGAGAGAGAAAGAAAGATGTTTAGGCTTTGTGGGTATGGTGTCATTCAACATTTAATGGGGAGACTAAATTCTTAGTGGAGGTTGGCTTGTTGTTGATTAGAAGACAACTACTCATCATGCTTGATTTTCGTTAACTGAAAAAATTAATATGTCTTTCGGGCGAGGTTGGGATTCGAACACCGTACCTTCCGATTTGGAAGCCAGTCCACTACCACTTGAGTCACGGCTGGGCGATTTCCTTTCCAGCAAGAGTATCAACTCACTAATTGACTTTTTGCAAGAAACGTACCAAGCTTTGGAACCGCGTACAACTACACAAGTTGTTTAGAAGTTAAAAAAATATTCTTACCGCATTTAAAAAAAAGATATAAGTCAATTCATAACATAAAGTGGATTTTTTACTAAAATATAAAAAATGCCTTAATGGAAGTGTTTTGTTAGTTTTAAACAAGATGCTGTTCACTCTCACTTAAATGAGTCAGTTGCGGGTACAAGTGGAAGACTGAATAAGTTTTTTGAAGTCGACTGTGCTCAATCAAAAATATACAAAGTACAGGAATTAAAAGCGACCACTTCCTGAAATCTAATAAACGCTGCCGCTACTTCCTCACCCATTTAGCTTTTAGTACCGACAAAGCGGTAATCCTGATAATTCAAACAAAACTTTTAAAGTATCTATATGAAGTTGTTAAAAAAGCAACTGATGATATTGGCCATCATATATTTTGAACATATAAATAAATCTTACAATCTTAAATGAGGGGGTCAGAGCACAAGGGGTCTAAATAACAGTAGCACAGTTTTGCGAAATCCTTGCTTAACTTCAAACGAAACTTGCTACGAGTATATAAGTAGTTATCCTTTTTTTCCTATAGATCTAACTACGAATCAAGCCTACACTTGTTTCCTTTGTGCACCAAAGAAATAATGTCATTCATGTGGTCATTTACGCACTTATCTCCATTTTTATAAAATTTGCACTTAGACCCCTTGTGCTCTGACCCCCTCAAACGAAATCTTATCCTAAGACAATTGAAATAGCAGAAACATCATCTCAAATAGAAAGGTAACTCAGGTTGTTGTGACTAACACATCTTACTCAAGCAACTGTTTTATTTCTGGTACTAAGAACTTATCGGCACTTGGTGCAAAACCATCAAATGAAGAAGCTCTTCAATTAGGCGCATATCCGTTCTATGTTATACTCGTACATATTACATTTAACATACTCGTACTCGTACATATTACATTTAAGTTACAATTTGAGTTTTAAAGCTTGGAGAACAACAAAATCTACTCATACTATACATAAAGAGGATAAAAGTGGGTATAAAAGTAGTGTTTCGCAAGGAAACCAGCGAATTTGACTAAATTAAAACATTTATTGAGATGAACAAAAAAAAATGACCGAAAGAAAACTCGAGATTAAATTTGTTGAAGGTTTTTTTTTATACGCGACATACTTGATCTTCGCGCTAGTGACTAGTGCGCTAGTGGTACAAATAGAACTAACTTCTTCTTCCAATCTGCTTTTGCATGAAAACATGCAACTGTGATCAATGCCCCACAGGATTGCGGTTGTCGTCAGCTGTTCACCGGTGGTTCATCGATGTACCGAAACACACAATACACAATGCACATGCACTTGATGTGCTGTGGGCATTTTCCCCTTTTGTTTTGTTATAGTTCTTCGTGTTGTGTGTTTCAGCAAGTCATTGACCCCGGCCTTTGTTGAATGCGTGAGCTGTGAATGCGTAAGCTGTAAATGCGTAAGCTGTGGTTTTGTTTTGTGTTTGCAAATGATAAACAGCAAGTTTCTGTTTTTGCCGACGGGAACCGCAAATTTCATTTTGCCGACGGGAACCGCACATTTAATTTTGCCGACGGGAAAGTTAATGACCTGTCCTCTTGGTCTATGATTTGTTGCCAGCAACATCTTGCCGCGCCTCGGGATGAGTTACAAGCCAGCCTCTTGACCTTAATCCAGGTTGAACGTCCTGAATGACAGGATGGCACTTGTTTCAGTGGTGCAAATGTGCATGAAATGTAAAATAAAATTTCGTGAATAGTGTGTGGCAATAATAAGTTATAGTATTTTGGTTAATCAAATTACTTCATTATAAAATAGTAGTTATAAATGCATGTAGGTAGGAGTTAAAATTCATGTGTGTGTGTATTTTAGCTGTCGTGGATTTTATTCATTACTCTTAGGAATGAGACAAACCTTGGTCACTGGGCGCTTTAATATAGTACTCGCTGTTTTAATGGTAACGACCATTTGCCATTTCGGTCGCCGTTGAAGTCGAACAAGATATTCAGATCTCCACTTCTTCCAAAAATCCTGTTGTGTTTTCTGCAACAATTGCCATCTGTCCAAGTAGTTAATTTTTGCTTCTGATAAATCCCTTTCGGGGGTGGTGTTAAGTGCTGAACCAACGAGAAAGTGTCCAGGCGTTAAAATGGACAAATCTTCAATGTCTTCTGTGACCGCACAAAGAGGTCTCGAGTTTAGACAGGCTTCGATTTGGGCTAAGACGGTCGCATACTCTTCAAAACTCAGTGTGTAGTGGCCGATGACTCGCTTTAAATGGTGCTTCATGGATTTCACCCCTGCCTCCCACAGTCCACCAAAATGTGGAGCAGCTGGTGGATTGAAGTGCCAGGCGATTCCATTGGCTTGTAATTGTCTAATTATGTCTTCCGTCCAATGCTTTGACAGTGCTGATCTTTCTTGGCTGAGGACATTTGCTGCTCCTTGAAAGTTGGTACCACAGTCACTGTGAAGGTTGGAGCAGATTACACGGCGAGCTGTAAATCGCTTAAAGGCTGCTACAAAGGCAGCAGTACTATAGTCACTTACTAACTCTAGGTGCACCGCCTTGGTACAAAAACAAACAAATATTGCGATGTAGGCCTTAACTACTTTGTTGCATCTTCCTCTCCATGCCTTTAATTGAACGGGGCCAGCATAATCTACTCCGGAGGTTTGGAATGGGCGTGCCTGGTTAATTCTTGAGGCCGGTAAATCGCCCATTTGTTGTTGCACCCTTGTGGCCTTATATCTAAAACATTTTAAACATTTGTGAATTCAACCTTTGACCTTGGTTTTAAGATTAAAAATCCAGTATTCTGCTCGAAGTGTTGCTAACATAAGTTGCTGACCGCCGTGCAATGTTTTCATGTGAGTATCATGAATAATGAGTGTGGTCAGGACATTATTTGAAGGTAATATAAATGGATGTCGCTGTGAGTATGGTAAATCTGCATTTTCCGATCGACCTCCAATTCGCGATATCCCCATGTCGTCGATAATTGGGGACAATTTCGCTAACTTACTTCCCTTTGGTATTAAATCTTTGTTTAACAATTTAAAAATTTCTTCGGAGAAGTATTCTTGCTGCACTACAGAGATTAATCTCCATCGGGCTCGTGAATATTCGTCCACTGTAAGTGGTCCAGACCAACGATCTGACTTGTTTTTTGAGTTGTTAAAAAAGCGTACACAGTAAGCTGTTACTAGTAGTAAACGACTTGAAAACCTGGTAATAAGTTCATTTGTTCCGGAAGCAGTGAAGTGAGCACAGAGCTGAAAAACTGATCTTATGGGGAACCTAGATTCTATGAAATCATTTTCGACCTTTGCAACTGCTGAGGCCTTCAATTCGAGCTCTGTGTCTTGAATCTCAGTTGCGCCACAAATTTTTCCGTCAAAGGTTTGCAGAAACTTAGGACCACTCCACCATTGAGAGTGATTAATCAGATTTCTCGCGCAAAGTCCTCTCGAAGCTACGTCCGCTGGATTATCCTTTGAAGGCACATAATTTCAACAATTGGGGTCGGTGAGCTCCTGAATCTCGGCTATTCTGTTGGCGACAAAAGTGGTACGGATGTATGGTGTTCCTTTTATCCACGCGAGTGCTATTTTCGAATCACACCAAGAGTATATTTTTGCATGTTGGAGATTCATGGTTTTCATACTGTGTACCATTAAGTGTGCTATCATTAGAGCTCCGCATAACTCCAAACGCGCCAATGACTTCTTTTTGAGGGGTGCAACTCTAGTTTTAGAAAACAGCAGGTTGGTTTTTGTAGTTTTTCGATCGATGGCTCGAAGATATACAGTTGCAGCGTACGCCTTTTCGGAGGCATCGCAGAATCCATGGATTTCCAACTGTGTGTGGCGTGTGATTTTGATCCAGCGAGGAATCTCTATTTCATTGAGAGCCGCAATCTTTGTTTTCAGTTCCTGCCATCTAGAAATGATTGTTGGTGGAAGTTCACTATCCTAATCTTGATGCTCCTTCCAGATATCTTGCATCAATATCTTTCCCAAAATGACGCAGGGGGCAATCCATCCCATAGGGTCGTAAAGGCGAGCAATATCAGAGAGAATTGTCCGTTTAGTTGTCTTCTGTGTATCTGGAAGATTGATCTTGAATGAAAATGTATCCCTTCCAGGATGCCATTGAATTCCAAGCGTTTTTATTGTGTTGTCTACATCAAAAGTCAGCGGTAGATGTACCTCTCTTTTCTCCTGCTGCCAATAATCTCTCACCATTACTTACCCATTTTCGTAATGGAAAACCCCCTTTCTCCAACATCCTAATCAATTGGCGTTGCATCTCCAAGGCTTCGCTTTCTGAGTCAGCTCCATGAATGACATCGTCTGCATAGAAGTTTTCAGTAGCAATCCTTGCCGCCAGAGGATAATCGTCCTTTTCATCTGTGGCTAGCTGCTGAAGAATACGAACTGCTAGAAACGGTGCTGAGGCAGTCCCGAAAGTGACGGTATTTAAGCGGTATGTTTTGATCTCCTTTGTCTGTTCATCTCTCCACAAAATAAGTTGAAAGGCAGCATCTTCAGCCGGAACCCAAATCTGCCTGTACATTTTGGTGATGTCTGCTACAAACACAATCTTATGTTTTCTGAAACAAGCAATGTGATCGAAGATGTCATTTTGTAGCCGTGGGCCGACCAACAAATGATCGTTCAGTGATGTTCCATCTGAAGATTTACAGGATGCATCAAAGACAATGCGCAGCTTTGTTGTGGAACTTGATTCCTTCACGACTGCATGGTGGGGAACGTTTCAATGTTTCGCAGTTTACTTCGGTCATGTGCCCTAGCTCCTTGTACTCATCTAAAACCTTTTTGTACTCATTGTAGAAAGAAGGATTTGATTGGAACCTTTTTTCCAGTTGCAGGTACCTGAAAAGTGCTGATCTGTAGGGGTAGCCTAACTTGGGATATTTGCCTTCCTTGAAAGGAAGTTGCACTGATTATTTCCCATCCTTTTGACGCTGATGTGTTCGGCAAAAATGCAGTTCACATTGTTCTTCTTTGGCTGTCAGCATTCTTCTCCTTGGCACTTCCTCCAATTCCCAGAATTTTTCTAAAGTTTTTTCCAGATCCGGGCTTTCCGTTGATATGTGTAGGGAATTGATGATTGTTTGAGCACTGGGGACTATACCACCTGATAGAACCCATCCAAGTTCTGTCTGTTGAGCCATTGGAGTACCTACTGGGCCTTTAATTAAACCATCGAGGAGAATTGAAGGATATATGTCACTGCCAAGTATCATGTCGATTTGACTGGGTTTGTAGCAAGTGGGGTCAGCAAGATCGATATTTTGGATATGGTTCCAGTTAGAATGGGGAATATTGTGCAAAGGAAGAATCGCTGTAAGACTCAAGCTAAAATGTTGATTACAGTTTGAGAAGATGGTGAGGGAGGCCTTGTATTTGGATACCGCGGCGGTTTTTTCTCCCACACCCAAGATGTTCACGTGGCTCCTTTTCCGCTTGAGTTTCAACCTATGTACCGCAGTTTCAGAGATGAAGGAAGCCTCTGATCCAGGATCAATGAGTGCTCGCAACATCAATGGTTGGCCACCAGATGTGACAACCTTAACGAGGGCAGTAGCCAGAAGAACGGTATGATTTTGTTCGGCTATGTATGCATTATGTGTTGCAGCTGTTTTGTAGCAAGAAGTTCGACTAATCGTTGCTTCGGCCTGTGAGGGATGAAGGGCATAGGTGGTTTTTTGAGAGGGTGATGGAGTAGTTGTTGCCAAGGCTGACTCCGTGGCTTGCATTGCGTTAGCTGGCTGCTGTGTATGCAGTAAAGAATGATGCCTGTGTTTGCACTCGATACAGGTGAATGTGCTCGTGCAATTCTGAGTATCATGTGCAGACAGTTGATGCAAGTCGATTCTTTCTTGCTATGTCCAGTCTCCTCTTCGGATTTAAGGCCTTGAATTTGAAACACTTTCTGATGGAATGCAAACCCTGATACATGGAGCGTTTTGCAATTGTGGAATTGTGCGATCTAACATTGTCTGCAGAGAATCTTTTATTTTTAGGTTGAATTGTGCTTAATGAGGATTGTCCTAGAGCAACTAAGGTCCGTGCTCTCATTAGCAAGAAATCCTCTAGAACGCTATATGTTGGGTAATCTACATAAGATGCAATGTGAAACTCCTAATGACCTCGAGTGACGCGTGGTAATTTATTAACTGTATGGAATATCAAAACGTCTTCACATGACTCTACTGGTACTCCTAGATTTTCAAGCGCATGTTTTGCTTCATTTGTAGTAACTAACAGCACTTGAATTCCGTCAGACGATTCTTGCGACACATGAGGCTGATCGAATAATAATTTAAATTGATTGTCCTTTAACAATCTTAGATTTTGGTATCGCTTAACTAACGTGGCCCAAGCTGATTCGAAATTACCGTCTGTGATTGACGTGCATTTGTAAATTTGCCTTTAGTTGATGAAGTTTTTGTACATCTGAAAGCAAAGGATTTTTCCTAACCAGACTTTTGAACAGACTACTAAATTCTGGCCACGTTTGGAATGATCCAGAGAATGCAGGGATTCTAATGTCGGGAAGCTTTAATTTGGCCGACGGGACCTTTGAACCTAAACCAGAAGTATTTAAAGTTTGATTCGAATTGGGGTTATCATGGTTGCTTAGTTGCTCCTTCAAAACCGAGGAGTATGGGTAAAAAAGTTCCTTTAGTTTATGGAACGTTAACGATTCCATATATTTTACCTTGGCTTCTTCACTAGGCGCTGCCACTATTTTTTGGTGAAGTGCCTTGGCTTCGGTGAAGGACTCTTCTAAGTTCTTTAACCGGGCCTCGTACATATGAGTAGATTTCGTTTCATCCAGGGCTGTGTACGCCTTATAATCGGCTTCAATTTCTGAAGCGATAATCTGGATCGATTCCACGAAATTGGAGATTTTTACTTTACTTATAATTCGTTGCCAATCGTAAGCAAAACACAACACACAATGATAATTTTTATTTTATAAGTGAAATGTTTAATTTAATGTAAATATTTAATTTTATATAAAACAATGCCACACACCTGATGATAAGCGTTGCTCCTTGAATGGTCCACAATTGCACCAGCTCAGCTTTCCACTGTCTTGATTGTTTTGTCCTCACTGAATGTGTTTTTGATTCTTGATTGTTCTCACTGTTTGTTTTTTTTGTTTTTTTGATTATTGATTGTTCTCACTGGTTTTCTGATTTTTTTGGTTTAATTCTTGATCTCATTGTTTTTTGCTTTTAAAGTTAGTGCGAGCTTTGTTCACACTGTTCACTCGATCATACCAAATTATTTAAAGAAAAAACGAACTGTCACAAATCCGTGATTTGTACAACATCCGGCTCGAAGGACCAATATGTTTCGCAAGGAAACCAGCGAATTTGACTAAATTAAAACATTTATTGAGATGAACAAAAAAAAATGACCGAAAGAAAACTCGAGATTAAATTTGTTGAAGGTTTTTTTTTATTGTCGCGTATACTTGATCTTCGCGCTGACTATGTGCGCTAGTGGTATAAATAGAACTAACTTCTTCTTCCAATCTGCTTTTGCATGAAAACATGCAACTGTGATCAATGCCCCACAGGATTGCGGTTGTCGTCAGCTGTTCACCGGTGGTTCATCGATGTACCGAAACACACAATACACAATGCACATGCACTTGATGTGCTGTGGCCATTTTCCCCTTTTGTTTTGTTATACTTCTTCGTGTTGTGTGTTTCAGCAAGTCATTGACCCCGGCCTTTGTTGAATGCGTGAGCTGTGAATGCGTAAGCTGTAAATGCGTAAGCTGTGGTTTTGTTTTGTGTTTGCAAATGATAAACAGCAAGTTTCTGTTTTTGCCGACGGGAACCGCAAATTTCATTTTGCCGACGGGAACCGCACATTTAATTTTGCCGACGGGAAAGTTAATGACCTGTCCTCTTGGTCTATGATTTGTTGCCAGCAACAAGTAGATATTATTAAGCAAGGAGTGGGAACTCTACTGTAATGGCAGCTATTACCAAAATAGATATAAGATTAATAAAAAAAAATGTAATGCTATTTTGGAGATTATTTTAATTATCGCTTAATTTAAATTTAGAGCTATGTTGGCCCTAAAATTATATCCTCGGTATTATATGCCAGCAACATTGCATACGATTTTAATGCACGGAGCAGAAAAAACCCAAGATAGGAGAAATAAAGATTACAGATACTATAGACTTCACAACACCAGGAAGTGTTCCAGTTTGGAAACTAATGAGGATGTTATTCATCATATGCTTAAATCATCGGATTCCAAAATCACAAATCTGAGGTCTGAACCAAAAGCAAGAAAAATGTATTCCACTTAGTGAGGAAGCACAGAACTTATTATATTGTACTCGTATTAACTTTTCAGTTTTTAGCTATGAAAACAATTAAATGAAATTTTATAAAGTAGTCACGAGTTATTGAACTACAGCTATAACTTTTTTTTTATCATGTTTCACTTATCTCACGTATGACATTTCGGTTCATCCACTTCGTTTTTATAGAATTTGTTCTGCTGCTCCATAGAATGGAACCACTATGTGACACGTCGCAAAATCCATGAATTTGTACATCCGTTTTATTAGCTAGCAAGTACAATTCTGTTATAAATTGATACTAATCATTCTCAATATTATGAGGAAACTTAGCATTCCAATCTAGCTTCTCAATCCAGATTTTTTGAAGGAGGTGAGGGATATTGATACCGACTGCATGGATCTTTTCGTCTACGAAGAATATGCATGAAAATTATGGTATGCAAAAGAGAAATGGTCATGAATTGGGTAACAGGTTATCCCAAGAGTACTTGTTAAGTTAGAACCAGCTAATAAAATAACCACAGAGTATATGTTCTCATCAGATTTTAAAACATTTGTATGGGTGATAACCCATTTTGAGAGTTCGCGACCAGTTGACTTCAATGCAGCAATTACTTCGTGCTGAATTTGTTTAAGTTCATCTAGATCATCAGATCCAGTGCGCAAGTCCTCCACGTAGAAATCTGACCTAATTGTCCTTGATCCTAAGTGGTATCGGTCTGCGAATTTGTCAGCAATGTAGATGAGCTAACGAACTGCTAAAAAATGGTGCAGATGTTATGCCATAGGTAACTGTGTTAAGTTCAAGAGTTTATATAGGTGATTGTTCGCTTTCCCTCCACAAAATATATTGGAACCAGTGATGTGACGCATGAATTAAAATTGCATGTACACCTTGACAATGTCAGCAGTCAAAGCGTATCTATGTAGACGAAAGCGCAGCTAAATCAAAAATACATAATGTTCTATAGTGCGTCCTGCCATTAAATGATTTTGATAGCCCGCATTCAAGTGTCAAAAATCTTATGAATGCTATATCATATGCTATAGCATATATTAAGCAGCCAGGGTCGTTTTTAAATGGAACCTGAACCACAAGTCTTGCGGTTGTTAACTCTTCTACTGTTTGACGAAAATGTGCTTCACATTCATCCTGGTCGTCCGTCCATCCAGACTTGCGTCCATCCACTGCTTCTAGCTCCCAAACTTTTCGACGAATGCATCTGGATTGTCCTCTACTACGTTGAGATGACACGTCCGTTTTTCCGACTTCAGTTCGTTTCTGTATCTTCCGAATACAATTCCTCCTAAATGAGGGTGTTGCAATGAACTTCCCGAAGTAAATACGAAGGTTCTAATTGCCAAAGTTGAGCTTCGACTCAGTTGTAGTTGGAGTGACGAGAAATTCCAAAGATTGTTCAAAATTGATATATCTTGACCGAATATTAGTGCGGGTGATGGAACGAATTATAGTTTCGGTTAATCCGATTCCAACAATGTCAACATTCTTTCTTTACTTCTGCAAATTTAACGATTTTGCCCAGGGCTAATTTAGAAAGTTCAACTGTGAGCCAGAATCTAATGACACTCGTCCTATTTGAAAAGTACCAAAGATATTCCTAACCTAAACAGTAGCCAAAATTACCTGCGCTGTCCTCATTGCAGGTTTCTTCCTAAGGCGATACTTTTTAAATGAATTGCTAAAGCTTGAGTACAGAATACTGAGTTTTTGAAAATGACTCATTGGCCTCGAGATCACCTCTTACAGTATCTGTGGACAGCGTTCTATTTGCGTTTGGTAAGCTAGAAACTGCTTAAAATATGACTCAACTATTCCTAAGCGACATTTTAATTCTGCAGGAAAGTTCATTCTTTTTTTTTGGAACTTAACACTCAAGTGGGTACACTTGGTGGCCGTGGTGTAGTGGTACTAGCAATCGCTTCTCACTCGGAGGGTCCAGGTTCGAATCCTGCCCATGGCAAGTCAGTTTTTTCATTTGTGTAATTGGAACTCAGACAGAAAAATTCTGAGTGTGAAGGCATAACACTGACACGTAGATTTGGCTGTTGTAGAGTTTCAAGCACAGAACAAAATACTGTGAATTATACCTCGAATCACTCTGAGTGAAGAAAAAACTCGCCGTCCTATTCGGACTTCCACCCCTGGCGAGAAAATATCGAAACCAAACATACCTGAGTTTCAAGCCACAACAAAACAATTTTCCTTCCTCCTCCTTCTAACTTTCCGCCCGCGCCCTGGCAACACGTAAATTATAAAAAAAAAAAAACTTAAAATGCTTCAGCATGTGTTAAGGTTTTTGTAAAATGGGATAGAGAGAGAAAGAAAGATGTTTCGCTCCCTGGGCGACATCCAACATTTAATGGGAAGACTAAATTGTTAGTGGAAGTTGACTTGTTGTTGATTTCTAGTCAATTACTCATCTTACTTGATTTTTGTGAAATGTAAAAATGAATGTCTTTCAGACACGGTTGGCATTCGAACACCGAACCTTCCGAATTAGAAGCCAGTCCACTAACACTTAAGCCACAGCCACCCGTTCATTCATTATGTTCTGTAACGCTGAATAAACTTGAGTAGAGCAATTTGATATCCTAGTAAATTTGTAAGTCTGTTGTCAAAGAAACATCCACGTTTCCTACTAAAATTAAAAATGAACCCAACAAAGTTCGGTATGCAGCATATGTATATTTAATTTGATACAAATTTCTTTTGATGAAATCAACTCTTTAATTTATTAACGACGAGAGCAGTGAAGAATAATCCACTTAATTTGCAGCGGCTAATTAAGATGATGAGAGCTGATCGAAGTTTACAAAAAAAAGTTTGTTTCTGAAACAATGTGGAACGCTTTCAAGAATAAATGTGTGTGTGCAACAAATTTTATACCAAAGCAGTTTTTATAATAGGAAAACTGCACGGCAAAAAACTACGATCTTTTTGACTACCGGCTTAACTCACAAGGCCGCCCTCGGAGCATGGCATAGTTATGAGTCAGTGTATATGAGCTAGTGGCTACTACACCAGCTAACCAGATGATGCACTGTGTGAAAGCAACTAAGTGGTGAATTTTTGTCAACCATTATTCTCCTCGTGTTGTGTTGTATTACAAAAGAACAAAACAAAAAACCAAATAAAAAAAATACAAACGACAATGCAGCGTAGTGCAGAAAAAAAATATTACACAGTGCAGGTATCCCATGTCTCCAGCTCCTGGTTGTAAATATTGTTGCTTGCACTCAATCACTGCCGTTGCTGTATTTATCATACGGCACGGGCAGTGGCTGAATGTAGGCAACAACACTTCGCAGACTTTTTTGGTTGTTTTTTTTGTTTATAATCAATCGGGAATTTATGATGCACAAGCAAGCATACGCCGGCTAAATAGTGATAACTTTACTGCATACGTCCAAGTCTGTAAATACAGACCAGCTGTTTTGGCGCTTTTGGAAACACAGATAGTTCCCCGCCCCCACCTCTCAGAGCACTTTGATCTGAAGCTACCTGGCTATGAACTAGTGTCACTATTGTTTTCTCATCGCGGTCTCACCATTTACGTGCGTAGTGATGTAGCTTACCAAATTCTACCACAATGTAGCCCCTGTTCCAATCCGGAATTCAATTTCATGTGGTTAAAATTCCATTTCCGTTAGAAAATTATCCACTACTGATTTATTTACAGAAGTTCCAAACTGGACAGAAATGCTCCCTTAAAAAAAAAAAAAACTTAACAGTCAAGTGGATACCCACTTAAAATGAATAATGGAATGGCCGAAGGATTCAATAGTACCTTGAATGAGCATCTGCCTAGGGTCATCGGCAACTGTCGACGGGGCTTGGTTCGAGATCCTATTCGGTCAAACAGTTCGGTTACCAAGTGAAACGAAATTCGGATACCCACCTACGGAACCCAAGGAGGTAAGCGACTATGTGAAAAGATGAAATTAGCGAGCAACCGCATAAAGGCTAGGTACGACATCAAAGCAAAATGTTCCGGCTTCAACGAAGGAGACCTGGTCCTCAGCGCCAGTGGAGGAAAAAGCAAATTGATGCTCCGACTTGAGGACGCTGGGAACAGCGAGGGACATGAACTATATACATTCTCCTTTAACGTTGACAAGAACGAACAATAACTACCGGCAACGAGGACGCTTTCATCAGGGGAATTGCAGATTCAAAGCTTGGGAAAGGAACCCTTGTTGAATCACTTGATTTCGCTCTGACAATGGAAGCAGCCAATCAGGTTTCCATAGGAGCACATTTCGTCAGGGAGGCAGCACCCGTTGAATGCTCCTACATAAGACTAAGTACCAAGGTACGAGATACACCGCGGGAGAGACGAAGAATGGGCTGCTGGAATGCGATAAAATAAGACGTCTTCAAAGGTAGTGTAGACAACCGATGCGACGAAAAGGCTGCCTTCTCTGGGGTAACAAGTAAATAGACGGAAAAGCCGGCAGAATCCGCTATCAAGAGTTTGGTCAATCTCTCCGAAGCCATCATTCGGGAAATGCTTATTTCGTGGGTCAGAAGTTGGTAGCAGGAAGGTCTCCTGGTAGAAGTATTGTGTGGCCATGCCTCAAGTGATAGTGAAATGGCTTCCAAATCGGAAGGTTCGGTGTTCGAATCTCAATCGCGCCCGATGAAGAGTAAGATGAGTAGTTTACTAGAAAAGAACAACAAGCCAGTTTCCACTTACAATTTAGTCTCCCCGTTAAATGTTGGATACCACCCATTCAGCGAAATACCCACTGAGTCCAAACATCTTGATTTCCCTTTCTATCCCATTTTGCAAAAAACTGAACACATGCTGAGGCGTTAGTGTATTCATACCCACTTGAGGCCACTCTCCAAAGTGGAGAGGACTAAGTTGGCAGGAGATATCGGGCGTCAGCCAAACTCATTCACAGGCTTGCGATGGTTTTCCCCTTAAGAATCGAATTAGCAATTTGGGTAGATATTAGGTAATAAGCTACGAAAAAAATAATAAAAAAAATTCTATCACGCAAATTTAAAAATAAAATCACTTTTTTCATTTTTCTTATTATTACCGCGTATTACTATCGTTAACTTCCAATTTCTATGCTAAAAGTGCATGCTTTGATAACAGTACTGATTTCATATATTCTTCTATCCTCATTAGTCATTGTTTGTCGTGATTAAAATCATATTACGAATTACGCGTATCGACTGTGGTACGATATTTTTATGACTTTTGGGTGGTAATAAGTAAGACAAATGGCTTCTCGCAAATGTATTAATTCTCCAGATAACTTCTGTTACATATGTGCAAGTTATATTGTACGGAAGCAATTACAAAATATTTCTAAGTCTATCGAAGAATTGTATGAAAGTTATTTTAAAATGAAGATAAAAAACCAAAACAAGAAATGGGTGCCGCCTAAAATGTGTTCAACTCTTGTTCGTGAACTACCTAAATGGTCACGAGGAGGAAAACATTCTTTTATTTTGAAAACTCCAGTGGTTTGGATGGAACCGCAAAATCATATAAACGATTGTTACTTTTGCTGTACAATCCTAGTGTTCGTTCTGTAATTTTACCTACACATCAATATCGTAATGAGCAAGAGTTATGTTGTGCTCCCGGGACTTCATCATCACTATCTCAAGAGGTTGTAGAAGATACTTTAGATTCTAATGATGAATATGACGAAGGTAACGGAACGCCTCAACCATTTTCTCAATGTGAATTAAATGATTTGGTGAGAAATTCCAAAAGATGCTGCGGAATTACTCGGTTCACGATTAAAAGAAAAAAATTTGCTGGGCCCTACAACAAACTTTTATTGGTATATGTTATGACTCCTATTCCACCCATGTTATGACTCCTATTCAACCAAACACAATCAGATTCGGACGTAGAGAGATCTTTATTCGCCGGCTACTAATGATACACTGAACATAGAACGTGCCATGCATACTGACACTCAGCTCAGTGCATGGCGATAGGTTAGCTCTTGTTCTGCTTTCGCACTCAACTCTTTCGTTGCGATGTTGCTGGAGGTCACCACATCCCTCCTATATTTACCAGCCTCAGCTTCAAAGATGACCTTGTTATTGTGTCGCTTGAAGTTCCGCCGCTCCTTGCTAGATTTTGGTCAGCAGTTGGTTGTTCAGGAGTGGTGATATTTGGTATTCTCTTGACATGGCTCACATTCCGTCTGAATGTTTTTCCCTCTCTTTGCACCGTGACTTCATTCCGGTTCCGTTCAATTACCTTGAATTCGGTTGGAAGAAATGTTGGTGTTAACTTGTTCTGAGGCCCGCTGTCGTAAAGCAATACTATATCACCCACTTGGATATCATTTTCTTTCGCCCCACGAGCCCTATCTTCTCTTTCCTTCCCTTTCTGTTTAGCTATCGTATCTAAGTCCCGAGCCTCTGAATCTAAGATATTTTCCTCAATATCATTAACAAAGGTATCTTATCACGGATTCTCCTATTAAACATGAGTTCCGATGGTGTCACTCCCGTAGAACCATGGGGAGTTACATTATGCATCAATGTGAACTTCTCCAGTTCGTTTTTGTAATCAAGGCCTTCGGAATCTGAAAGCCTGCAGATGAATAACCCCCCTCTGGATTCGGGCTGGCGGCTTGGATGTTGGTTTGAAAATCGCCTCTAGGGGTTTATGATCGGTGACCAGCTCAAACTCAAACTGTGAGTACCGCCTTTCCACTCCGGATAGGCTCTTGCTCACAAAAGATATAACCTGGGGACTATCGCCTTGGAATTGCATCAACACTGCACCCAGAGCCACAGGACTCGCATCAGCTACTAATCGTGTCCTACTCTTGATATTAAAGTAAGATAGAGACGGAATCTCCGCAAGCGATTTCTTTAACTTCTGAAATGATCGATCTTGATTTTCGCCTCAAACGAATTGGGTGTCTTTATTTTTCAGCACTCTAAGGGGTTCTGTAGTATCTGCTAAGTCCGGAATGAACTTGTCTAAATAAGTTACCAAGCCCAAGAAGGATCTCATCTCTTCCTTGCTATTTGGTGGTCGGAACTCTAATATAGTTCTAACTTTCTCTGGGTCCGCGCTAATGCCTGTTGTAGCCAATATATGTCCCAAAATCTTTAGCTGTTTTACCTTCCAACTAAATATTTCCGTATTAAGCGTCACGTTCATTTCATGGAAAATGACTAGTACCTTTTTTAACTCGTTGTCATGTTTTTCTTTCGTCCGCCCAAACACAATAACATCATCCAAGTATGTAGTTCACTGTGCTAGTGTAAGAAGCTAGCATGTTTTCCATAGTACAATTGGCGAGATCCAAGAACTCTGCCCAAAAACTGGTTCAATGATATCTTGTTCACTACCCTCTCTTAGCTTCTCATCAAATCTCTCCTCAAGCGCTGATGGAATCCGACGTAGCGGTTGCTGTATTGGTTTAATGTACTTATTTATTTATAGCCAATTGTATTTTTATACCTTTAATTTTTGGAAATGCTTGAACTTCCTTTACTCGGTATACATCTAGGCCTAATTTTAACACCTTCACCCGTATCGCTGTTTCCCGTCCGAGCAAAGATTGCCTTCCATTTCTGATTACATAAAAGGCTGAAACGATCTCAGCTTTCCCATCGACACTTGTAGGCTCCTCAAACACTAGTAAAGGTCTCTAACAATTCCTTCCCAGCATAAGCGCGAAACTGGTTTCTCATTTCCTTGCGCACGTTCCACGACATCGAGGAAGTCCGATGTAATTGTTACCAATCACTTGCCCCCAGCAAGTTCAATCGTGAGCCAGAGTCGATGATCATTGATATCTTCGAACCGCCGACGAAACAGTCTATGCTCCCGTTCGAGGTTGAGTTAAACTCGTCTTTCACTTGAAAACAATCACACTCTCTCGATTCAGCCCTATGGTTCTCTTGACGGTCATCAAATTCTTCCTCCACATGGCGAATATTTGATGACCCAAGCCTATGCCGTTTACCATTCGTGTCATCGCCTGTAGTATTTTTGCATTTACCCCTCCCTGTCTTGCCTTTTAGGGCAAAATGACCAAGATACCCACATTTCCACATTTCGTACAACCTTTGTGTCTAGCTAGGCACAAGTAGTTATTCCGAGTACGGCCACTCCGCCCGCATCTTACTCAATCGTTGCCTTCTCTAGAATCGTTTGTCTTATTTATCGCAATCCTATTGATATAACTATTTGTTGTTATTGGTAATTTCACCTCCGTGTCCGTTTGTGTTATCTGTTCGTGAGCTTGAGAGCTTGACACCTTTTTATGACTTGATACAATGAGTACTCTTTCTCAAATAGACGCCTCTTCAATTCTTTTGGTGCCTAGTCATCTATCAATTTATCTTTTAGATTTATATCCCGACTGTGTTCCTCGCTTTTCCCAAACGAGCATTTTGTTGCCCGGTTCCTCAACTTAAGAATTAACGTGCTTAAGTCCTTCCCTTCCTCTGGCTGAAGGGAGCGGAACAGGCGCCTTTCGAAAGTGGAATTCCTCTGTGGTGAAAAATATTCATTCAATTTCTCGACCAAAATTGCGTACCTGTCGTCTTCTCCAACAAGGGCCCCGGGAATGTTGAAGCTAACTTCCTGTAATTGTGGACCCCCAAAGTGTAACAACTTGCTGAATGCTGCGTCTATGATTTCTTCCGATTCCAAATATAGTGAGAATGAACGAAGTCATTTCTTCCATTCGGATCGAATGACCGCTCTATCAATAGTCTCACACAGAAATGGTCTATTCCAGTGTCATTCATTTTTATGAACCTGTTCTACCAAGAACAATTAAGCCGGCTGGTCTGCTTGCTTAGAGACACAATTGAATGGAAGACTTTCTTGACCTGCTCAGACACGAAACTTATTGTTTTTCCCAGTTTTACAATTGAATGTAATAAGCTTACCCCCTTATCTTCACCACAATTGAATGTATATATCCCTCTCTCTCTCTGTGTTTCTCACAATTTAATGTGGGTCAATTCACCTGTTCAAGTATGAACTTGTTTACAATTGAATGTAATCATTTAATCATTTATCCACACCACGTTATGTGTGTACGAGTACTTACGAGTACTGTCTGTCTGTTTCTCCTTTTTTTATATTCTCGTCGCCAATGTTATGACTCCTATTCAACCAAACACAATCCGATTCGGACTTAGAGAGATCTTTATTCGCCGGCTACTAATGATACACTGAACATAGAACATGCCATGCACACTGACACTCAGCTCAGTGCATAGCGATATGTTCGCTATTGTTCTGCTTTCGCACTCAACTCTTTCGTTGCGATGTTGCTGGAGACAGCTCTTCTCAAAGCATAATGTAGCAGGTATAGAAATAGAGAAAAAGATTTTCTTTCATATTTTGCAAAAGAAGAAAATTTTGTTTATTGTTGTGATATGCCGGGCTAATTCAAGATGTTTAATGCAGAACACAATCCAAATCATTGGAGACTTTTTATAGATTCTTCGAAATGAAGTCTAAAAGCTGCATTACTGCATAATGGTAACAAATATGCTTCTTTGCCGGTCGGTCATTCCATTCATTTGAAAGAATGCTATGAAAATCTAAAATTTGTATTAACGAAAATAGAGTACTCGGATCATGGTTGGACTATATGCGGCGATCTAAAGATATTTAATATATTTCTGGGTCAACAATGAGGATATACAAAATATCCCTGCTTCCCTAGTGAATGGGATAGTAGAAATAGTCCGTGTTGGGTATAACTAAAAACATTATGGGAATTTGATATGATTCAGAAATGAAATCAACGGTCGTAAAGTATTTTGCCTTCCCCAAACTGGGAGAAGTTGATTTTATAATGCGGTATGGGAAAAGTGCCTGTGATTGTGACTCTGTATCTGATTTTTCACTCCATATTGCTTTTATATCAGACTGAACGATAATGTTAATTATTTCATAATTATTTATAGGGCCGGAGAGTGTCTAGTATTTATCGACTAGGTTGTTTGGTGGTAATCTTTGAATCTTTCGCCATTGACTATGTTAGCATTTGATAATTTTCCTTTTAAATGTATCTTTATGTTTAGTTTCAACACGAAGCTATTTTCTTTTTGATTTACTTCTGCCTCTAGTTCCTTCAACATATCAGCACCGATTAGGGACAGCCACATGTATAGTGAAGTACGTATGCACATCTGTATATGCATTCCCACATACTAAAATTAGTCCGTAAGCTATTGTTTATGGTATATCATGCAGTCAGTAATAAAGAGACTTTATTAGAAGACAGCTGTTTCCCTTGCTACATGGCGCAGCCGGTTTAACTTCAAAGAATAAGTAAAAAAGAAAGTGAAAAAATAGAATGATTATAAGAGCTCGGTGCAAAAGTGAATCGTGAGGGGAAAGATCAGAGGAAAAATCTACTAGTGATAAAGAAACAAAAGAAAAAAGTTAAACGACAATCTACAAAAACAGTCACCATGGACTTTGTTAAGAAGTTAGTAGATCTGGACTTATCCAATAATCCCACTGAAAATTAGGATGATTTTAAAGACGATTTAATTTTTTTTTATTGCAGCGGGTCTTGATAAAAAACCACAGAAGAAAAAAATGTCTGTCTTTCTAAACCAAACAGGAAAAACAGCGAGAAAAACATACAAAACCATTGAAATGACTGCAGATAACTCGAAAAACATTGAAAAAGTATTTGCGGCATTTAGCAAATATTATGCATTAAGATCAAATACACTCTACTACCGATATATGTTTTATAAACGCAAGCAAGAGTCTGGAGAAACGTTTGAGCATTTTTTGATTGATTTGCGCAAATTAATTCGGCCTCACAAATTTACGGATGAAAGTAACATGTTGCGGGATCGGATTGTGAATAGCCAATAAAAAGTAGCGTGACAAACTAATCAAAACGGTAGATTTGGATTATGAAAGAACGGTGATGATGGTAGGATTGACAGTACAGGTGACAGCTAGAGAGGTAATGGATGAAGAGAGGAAGGTCTGGGAAATAAGAGCAAGCAAGAGTGTAAGCCAAAACAGCATACAATAACAACAACTACCGATATCAGCGGAATTACCGAAATGATATCGACAATGGACAATGGGTAGCAATAAAACAACAAAATTGCAGAACCGGACTCTCAAGTAACAATGTAAAAAAACTGTATCTATTGCGCGTCAGCACATAAGAGAGGTACAAAGCTCCAGCTTACGGGCAAATATGTGAGGTCTGTAACAAAATCATATTGCGGTAACATGTGTATTAAGATTTATTCACCAAATTAAGGTTAACACACTTAATGAAATAGGTGATCAAAATGATTATTTTTGTTTTTCTCTTACCACCTATAATAAAAATTATATAAACTCTAGATGGTACGAGCGGATCAGTGTAAACAACACTTTTGTAAAATTTAAATTTGACTCGGGATCTGTCAAATATTTAATGAAATAAGAGAGCGACAGGAGATGAAGCCAAGAAGCATAACACTGTGTCAATTCGGAGGTGAAAGAATAGTTCCACTTGGATGCAGTGAGTCTACTTGCATATTTAAAAATGTAGCTAGTATTCCACAATTTATCATAGTTTCAAATGATTATATACCTTGTTTGGGATTATATGCATGTACAAATCTTAAGTTAATACATACATTGTTAAAAAAATAACAAAATTGATACTAAAGAAAATTTTGTCGAAATATTCAAAGAGTGCTTTAATGGGGTTGGGTGTTTTCCGGATTTATATAAAATTAAACTGATTTTCAACGGAAAAGGTTGCATTGACGCCCCAAGAAGAGGTCCAGCAAAAAAAAAGAAAAACTAAGGATAAAATTGGACGAGTTAGTGCAAAAACAGATCATTTCAACCGTAACAACACCTAGAAACTAGGTATCAAATTTAGTTATTATAAAAAAACATTAAACTATTCGACTGTGTTTAAATTCAGCTATGTTGAACAAAAATATATAATAAAGAAAAAAAGTTCCTTATTCCCACTCAGGATGAAATAAAAGCTGCAATAGGAGGGAATCATTGGTTTAGTGTTTTAGATGTAAAACATGGATTTTGACATGTTAAATTAGACCCTCCATCAGCAGTGTTGTGTACGTTTACGACAGCTTTTGGCACTTATCAGTGGAATCGCTTTTCTTTTGGTCTTACTATAGCACCAGAGGCATTCCAACAAATGATCGAAAAGAATTTTGCGGGCTTACCTGTGGTTATGATTTATATAGACGATTTTTTAGTAATGGGTAAAACCAAAGAAGAGCATGAATTAAATTTGAGGAATGTTTTCAGAAGGGCGGAAGAAAGAAATACAAAATTTAACATTAACAAATTTTAGTGTTGTGTATCGAAAGTAAAATATTTAGGATTGGTATTTGATGGTAAAACTATTCAAGTGGATGAAACCAGAATAGAAAGCATAAAACATTTAGAAATGTCAACAAATAAAATAGATGTTCAAAAATTTCTAGGTGTTATTAATTATATAAGGAACTTTATACCTAATTTAGTGGAATTAACTTCTCTCTTAAGATGGTTATTAAAGAAGGATTCCATGTTTTTATGGACAGACTCGGACAGTGAGATAGTTAACAAAATTAAAGCAGAAATCTGCAATGCAGTATCTCTTGCACCATTTGACCTAAATTGTCTAATTTTGATCCAAAATGATGTGAGTAAAAAAGGAATTGGTTGTTGCTTGATTCATAAAAACAGAGTTGAGGGGTTTGCTATTAGGACCTTGTCCGAATGGGAAACAATTTATGCGCAAATAGAAAATGAATTTCTTTCGATTTTGTTTGTTTTTTTTTGAAAATAGAATTATAATTCCAACCGCCATGAAAACCAAAATGCTTATATTGCCATTTTGGGATTTCTAAGACGAAAAAACGAGCAAAAGACATTATATTTTTAATTGGAATGGATAGAGATATAAAAAATGTTGTAATGAACTATAATGTTTGCCAAAATAAGTGTCAAAAAGAACCAATGATCGTATAATACAAGAAATACCTGCATTATCATGGCAAAAATTTGGATTCGATGTAGCGGAATACGGAAAGCAAAATTTTTTTACTCTTTATTGACTATTTTTCCAAATGGATTGATTTAAAAAAAAACTGAAGAACAAAACAGCAGCTGAAATAAAAAGAAATTGGATGGAGATCTTTGCGGAACACCTGATACCTAAAACTATCATAGCAAACAACAATCCTTTCCCAGCTTTAGAAATTAAAGAATTCGTACAAAACTGGAATCTAGAATTAATTACACGCAGTCTCTTGTATCCGAAATGCACTGTCAGAAAGGGCAGTAGGAAATATTAAGGACATTCTTAAGAAATGTAACTTACACGATCACATTTGTATAGCACTATTGGAATGCCGAAACACTCCTCTAAAGATATGATGTACTCGCTCTCACAATTATTAAACAACCGATGGGTCCGCACGAAATTACCAATTTGTGATACGAGTAGATTACTTTGCCCGAAGATGAATTCAGTGATTAAGGCACAACATAAGAATAAACTACAAAGATATGAAAAAAATTACAATAAGAATAACCACCGTGTGGCGCTCCCATTGTTTGAGTTCTGTTTTTTCTTTTGTTAAGTTGGTAAATCTGTTGTTGACATTCCCTCTAAATCATAGCTTGACATTTGTAAAAGTTACGTAGCCAAGAGCACATCTATTCTTGTGTGTGTTGGCGATTTTTTACAATTTTAGAAATGGATTTCAATTTGCAACAACGAACGTGAATTAAATTTTGCGTAAAAAACTGATTTAATGGTGCGCGAGAGTTGGAAATATTGGAAAAGTGTTTCGGCAACGAAAGAAAACGGCCGGTTACCAGTGGCACGATCTGTTTAAAAGTGGTCGTGAGTCAATCGAAGATGATGAACGCAGTGGCAGACCATTGACATAGAAAACCGACGAAAACATTGATGGGGTAAAAGAAATGTAGGTCAATAACCGAATATTATCAGAGAGATAGCGGAGGACTTGAACATTGCCTATGGATCCGTCCAAGACATTTTGGTTAATAAATTTGGGTTTCCGTCCAGGAAAGTTGGTGCCAAAAGACCTCAATTTCATGCAAAAAATAGGCTGAATCCGATCCCACATTCATCAAAAGGATCATTACTGGAGACGAGACGTGGGTTTATGAGTACAACATGCAATCCAGACATCTGGCAAGTGAATGGCGCTCACCTAGTGAGCGAGACCAAAAAACCACGTCGTTTTCAGTCAAAAAAGAAGGCAATGCTCACGGTTTTCATGGATTACAACGGTGTAGTGCATTATGAGTTTTTGCCAGAAGGCCAGACAGTAAACAAAGACTATTATTTGGGCGTTATGAGACGTTTGCGTGAAGCAACTCGCCGAAAGAGACCAGAATTGTGGGCAGAAAACTCGTGGATTTTTCACCATGATAACGCACCGTCGCACAGTGCCATCATTTTTTGTAATTTTTTGACGAAAAATGCAACAAATACCATCCAACAACCACCGAATTCACCTGATTTGGCTCCCTGTATCTTCTTTCTATTCAATCGAGTTAAAAAACCACTACGGGGAACGCGTTTCAAAAGCCGAGAGGAAGTAATGGAAAAATCGCAGGATTCACTGATGGACATACCGAAAACCGAATATAAAAAATGTTTCGAGGATTGGATTAGGTGTGTTGCAGTCGATGGGGATTACTTTGAAGGGGGACAATATAGATTTAGATAAATAAACTTGTATATTTATTTTTCTGAATAAATTCCGGGAACATTTTGATCAGGTATATAAAAAAACAAATGGATTCGTGGCAAAATTATAAAAAAATTAACAACACCCCGCTCATACTCTGTTGAAGATGAAGATAATAACGTTTGCCGACGAAACAGTAGTGTTATTCATGTCATGAGTCAAGTTTATCGATACGTTTTAATAAAAAGGAACCAAATATGATAATATATGTATATGCATTAAATTGCAATTTTAATTTGTAATTAAGAATAGAATTTGGAACACACATTAACAAAAAATATTGAAAAAAAAGACATCTATGAATTATGTAAAACGTCTTAAAGTTTTGAAACTACTTATATTTTGTTTATTATTATTTTGATTTTTGTTTTGATTTCTTCTAAATACACTAAGTATTGGTTTTTATGGATAATTCTTAAATATTACATAGATTTTTTTTTGTTCCGTTAAAGAGGAGATATAGCGAGGTATGTATGCAGATCTGTGAATGCATTCCCTCATAATAACATTAGTCTGTAAGCTACTGTCTATTGCATATCATACAGTCAGTAATAAGGAGACTTTCTTAGAAGACAGCTGTTTCCCTTTCTACAAAAGCAGAACCCATACGAGGTTCAATTGCAAAGCCGAATGCAGCAACGAGGAGAAGCACTACAACAGATCCTATACTGGCATATTTGTTATACCCCACCGCAAATCAAGAAATCGTCAATGAAGTCAGCAGTACGGATAGCTGGGAAAGGAACTCTGGCTGAAGCATTTACCTGCGATCTGGCGATAGAAGCAGCCAATCAAGCTTGGGAGTAGCATCTGTTAAATGCTCCTGCGATAGACTAAATTCCGAGGAATGAAATACTCCGCGGAAGAGACGAAGAAGAATGCGCTACTGGAATGATGGAGCCAAAGAATCGCATGGTTCCTGTAAGGATTCTTAATCCAAAGACATTCAGTGTGAAGGTCAGATTGTGGTTAAACTTTCTGCTATTGAGACTATATGAACCATAACCAACACGAGTCGTGCAATGCCGGTCACAAGAGTCCAGAGTGTGAAAAACAAGAATAAAATCCTTTACCCCTGTAATTTGGATCAAGAGCAGCTTATCCCGACAGAAAAATTAATCTGTGAGCAGACTTATGTATTTGCTACACAAGACGGAGAACATGAACGTAAACAACTCGTTTGGCACCAAATTAACATCAGAGACATCAAACCAATTCGTCAACCTGCAAAGCGTCTTCCATTGGTTAGGCAAACAGAAGTTGCCGATGTTGTTATGATGATGCCACTTTGGATATGCTTTCTAGAGTGAAATAATTTTCAAAACTTGACCTGAAGAGGCCCTCTGGTAGATAGAGATTAACCAAAAAGATCACTAAGTGCAAGTGTTAGAAATCCTAAATCAAGAGGCTAAGACCGTACCAGAACAGATAGTCAACAATTGAGTGAGCAGATTTGGGGTCCTAATGGAGCTAAACTCTGATCAAGGCCAAAAATTTGAATCAAAAGTTTTCCAGGAAGTGTGTCAATATCTGGAAATAAAGAAGACAAGGACAATGCCACCCTCTATCTGATTGAATGGTCGAGCGATTCAAAAGGACCTTGAATGAGCATCTGTCTAAGGTCGTCGGAAACTGCCAGCGGAACTGGGATCAACACATACCCCTCTTCTTAATGCCCTACCGAAGCGCAGTTCAACAGGACATACACCATCCGAGATCTTGTTCCAATAGTTTGATTGCCAAATGAAACGAAATTTGGATCCCAATCTACGTAGCCCAAGGAGGTGAACGACTTGCACAGCAGTATCCATAAAAGGTAGGAAAATGCCCGAGAAAAGATGAAACTAGTGAGCAACAGCATGAAAACTAGATATGACGTTAAAACAAAATCGGCTTGAAGGAGGGAGACCTTTTCGGCTGTATAATCTTCTGCGTAAGCAAGGAAAATCACCAGAAGGGGGTAAACCGCGTTGTCTACTGGATCCAGCGTGGGAATCGATAGAAAATGAAGGTGGTGCATGTTACTAAAATATGTTAAATCAACGGAATGATGAATAACGAAGTTATTCAGGACGAGCAACTTCAGGGAAGTACTAGTATTATAACCTCTTATTGTGAACAGCGCCATCTATACATCAGAAAACTCATGAAATAGTGGGATAATGGAAGCTAGTACAGAAAGTTCTTGTTGGATGGCAGGGAGTTCCTGGAATCGAACAGATGTAAAGTCAGTTTTAATGTTGAATTTGAAAGGGAATTAAGAGTTGTGATAAAGTGGTTTAAGTAAAGGATAAAGTAAACTAAAAATGGTTTATAGAACTGATGAAATTATAAATTTTTGTTGTATTGTTATTTTGAATAAAGCGGTTGTGTTGAAGGAAATAAATTTTATCCTACACACAAACATTTTACAATATTTTGTTCATTGTCATTGAAGTTTGTGCATTCAAAATGTATATTATGTCAGCACCATAAGTACTCCATGATATATCGGAAACTTACCAAAGACAAGATAATTAAAAACCATACTATACTTAGCACAGAATGTCAGCTAAGTACGGATTCGGCTGGTATATAATCAAGCGAGAGTTGGTAGAAACAGACGAAAGATCAGATGCCATTAGCAGATCATGAAGAAGGGGAAATCTTTTATTTTGAAATGCTTGAGAATCATTTTCAAATAAATGGGCGTTGAAACGAGAATTGTGAAAAAAACTAGCAATAATCATCGATTTAACTCTATATATAAATTAATCAATTTAATAATAATTTTATATCCTGAAGAAGATGCAGTTAATACTATCCTATCTATGTTACTCAATCATTTCTTAAAATTATATGATTGAGTATATTATATTGTATATCAGATATATCACGCTTATATGGCCCATACACTACACAAACTGTAGCTGCAAACATATATATTTTGTTGTTGCAAAAATGTTTGTACTGACTGTCTGAGTAGTGTGTATCCATGTCGTCTGTTTGCAACGACGGTCTCAGCAAATACAAAATATTTTGAAATTTTCTTGGTCTGTGCAAACGTGTTTGCGTAGTATATGGGCCCTATTAGATCAAGTTTCGCAAACAATACTCGTATCAATCCCAGGGTTTGTATTTTAATTTAATTTTATACACAATCGTGTACATTTAAATGACAACATTTGAAATCATTTCGGCAATTAGAATGAACATTTCTTATAATGTATATTGATTTTTTTAGCGTACGCAATTGTACCAACACAGGCAGCTATGATAGACCCCTCAAAACATTGAAGCCCGCTCCCTTAACTGTAAATCTAAGTTGCAAAAATGTGAACTGATAAACTCACCTAAAATGATAATGATCTATATTGAAGTGGCTTTATTTTTTTTTTATTTAATAGTGGGGGGAAGCTAGTGAGAGAAAGGAGAACACCCGTTTGTGTTTTATTTCGCCGTTTTTAAGTTCTGGCACAAGCGAAAATACAAAGGATTAGAATTTGCCATAAAAATTTGCTTTTTAAAGATGTTATGGCCTTTCTTTCCGAAAGTCCAGATAAGGACAAATATTATTTTATATAATATTTTCTAGTAACACAAGCTAAATATTAAAAATTTCTGCAAGAGAGCGACCGAAAATAACTCAGGAAGGAAAGATATCCTATTTTCTATGCTCGTTTTTCAGAAAATCAGAATGAAATACATTTAGAACCAATTGTAATCTCAAGATTGTATTAATCCAGGAAAAATATTTATAACCTCAATAACATAAACCAAATCACAATTTTCACATTTTAATTCCCATTATTTTAAACTATTTCGGTATAAAGCCCTCAAGATTATATATGTCTTTGACATTAAACCGAAACGATTTCCAATTTGTGTACATCGTTCATATGTATTGTAATAATATTACCAATCTGGATCTTTGCCCTAAAATTCATGGATGGTACAGAATGTTCTCAAGAGTCACGGGAGTATAAATATCAGCATTCCCCAAGATATGCAAGTTAGTTCTAAAGTAGAACTTGAAGAGTGAATTAAGAGAGCGATTAAGTGGTTTAAGTATAAGACAAAGTAAAGTAAAAGTGGTTGAGAAAAGCGATTGGATTTTAAATTGTAACTGTATTAAATAAAGTGAAAAATCAAAAGAACCAAACTCACGTTGATGTTCTGTCATGTTCTTTTATTTTGTCTATCTGTTGACTGCGTAGATTAAATTTTACCGGGAAAATTTAGAGGGAATTAAATTCCAGACTGCCGAGTAGACAGGAAATATTTCCCATTGATCGTCCGTAAGTGTTATATCAGACTAGTATAAAGAGGTGCAGACTATGGGAACTATTGGCTTTCTATATTATATTTCAATAATTTTTCATTTGCTGGCTCTGTGATTTCATAATATCAGATTCAATCAATAAAATATATAGTTTGGTCAGTGCTGAATTTGTCGAGTCGACTTCTTGGAGAATCATCGGGTCATCTAAGAACGAGCCGTCAGTCCAATAGAGCATTAAGACCGTCCCCCTGACTCTACCCAGGGGACCAGCTGAGTCATCTCTGGAGTAGTTGGTCAAGAGAAGGTATAACGCACGGGAATAACACAAGAAAAAGCCAAAGATAAGAAAGCAAAAACAGGCGAAGAAAGGGACTGAGGTTTTGGGATTTGATATTGCATAAATTATATTTTATTGTTGAGTTTTTTAATTTAGAAATTTAAATTAAATATTAATTAAAATCTGAATTACAAAAGAAACGAAAAGAAGAACTGAACTGAGACCTTCCGACCTTCTGAACTGCCGACCGACACGAACGAAAGTTGAGAAAGTACTGTCATCCGCGCTTGCATACCACTCTCGCCTTGCCCCTCCCAGCCACCAGATATCCAGCTAATTCAGCAACCCATACCAGGCCCACGCCTTGGCAATCTATGATACAACTACTTCAGTTCCACACGGCCCGATAACCACCCCTATGATATTCATCCAATTTGTCATTTGCGAATCGTTGCCCTTGCTGCATGTGTCTTATTTACTTTTCTATTTGAGTCATTGTAATCCCATATCCGACAGTGCAGTGACTTCCATCCCGCTGACACACATGGGCTCTCAGTCACCCAGTCCGTTGTTGTGATACGATCTCCGTGGAAAAGTGAGTACAGCGACAGAGGAACAATTTAATGCTTTATTTAATGCTTTCTGATGCGTTGGCAGTCTGGAAAGATTTTTTAATGAGTATAATATGAGTATGAAACTTCATTTGATACTCTATATTAAACTTATCTTATAGCAAAATCAATGGATCGACTCAGGAAAGTACATTTTTCCCACTAGATTTTTAGCCCATACTCCTCTGCTACTCTAAGCACTACAACCAGCTTCTCCAATGCTTCCTCCTCCTCCTTGGCGAAAATTATGATATCATCCACAAATAACAATAAGTATCTCTTTGATCTGATTAATGAACCTCTGTAATGTTGCAGAAAAATTGTATAGGCCAAAAGGAACTTTACGGAACTCGAACTCACCGTCTGGTGTTATAAACGCCGAATACTTTCTGCGATATCTACATGGAAGAAACCATTCCTAAGATCCAATGTTTACAAATTTATTTATTTCTAGTTCATTGTTCACATAAGATTTAATAACATCTTTTGAAACAATGGGACAAGGTTTAACAATATTTTAAATTAAAATTAAAAAAAGAAAAAAGAAATGAAACAATAAGAAACTATTAACAAATATAAATTAAGAAATGGATAGAGAAGGAAAGATAAATAAGAAATACATATAGAGAATATAATAAGATAGAAAGATTAAAAAGAAGATTTTATGATGGGGGAGATAAAAATTTGGGAATATAGGAAATTAGGATACACAGGAGAATTTTACCAGAAGTTTTCAGCACAATATTTAAAAACTTCTTTACTGAAAGAATTTTTGTTACTCATGCGCTTGATGGCTAAGGCCAAACGATTCCAAAGTTGAATTGAATGTACAAAAAATTGCCGAGATGTACTTAAATATTTGCACCTAGGTGCTACCAGCTGTAAAGTTCTTTTATTTCTCGGAAAGTTTACAATCTCGAATAGATATTCTGGGGTTTTCTTTGCTAGAATTTTATGCAAAAATAATATTGAACGATATTTTAAAAGGCCAATCAAGGAACAGCCGACGATTTGCTTGCTATATGCAGAAATGTGATCATATCTTTTTACATTAAAAATGTATTTCGCGCAGGCATTGTATGCGACAGTTAATTTTTTGGCAGAATCGTAGTCCATATTTGCGAATATTTCACAGCCATAGAGAATAATCGAGAGAATAAATGCCCTTACAAGTTTTAGTTTAGTATTGGTTGGAAGGTAGTTAGCAGTGGGATTAAGACCTCGGAGTGCTCCATAAATTTTTGAAACAATTTTATTTATATGGACGTTCCAATTCATATTGCTACTCAAATAGACTCCGAGATTCTTAATGTGGTCAACGTATTCTATTGGGGAATGGCTCAGAAATAATGGAGGTATAAGCTCTGTACGTCGTCCGGCATTTATTACCATAGCCTTTGTTTTGATTGGATTTAGCATAAGGTCGTTGTTTAGTGACCATTTATAGACATTATTTAATTCTTGGTTGAACATTTCCAGCGTTTGATGCTTGTTTGCACTTGGAAGGAATGTATATATCTGTTCTTCGTCAGCATATATATGGTAGCTGCAATCAGAAAAGCATTTGGAGATATCGTTTACGAAATAAGTGAATAAAAGCGGCCCTAAAACAGAGCCTTGAGGTACCCCTGAACGGACAGGAAGACATGATTATTGCTTGTTATTATGAAAAACGTACTGAGATCTGTTGGATAGGTACGAAGATATCAGTTTAACCAACGAGTTATCAAACAGAAATTGATATTTAAGTTTTTTTAGTAAGAATTCATGATTCACGCAGTCAAATGCTTTTGAAAAGTCTAAGAATGCTATTAAACCTAATTTGTCATTGTCACAACCAGCACGCAAGTCTTCGCAGATTTTTAGGATAGTTGAAGTACAACTGAAATTTGCACGAAATCCTGATTGGTATTTCAATATCATGTTCTTAGCGTTTAGGTGTGCTTTTATTTGTCGACTTATTATAATTTCAAAAACTTTGCTTAAGAACGGTAAAATTGCTATGGGTCGGTATTCTACCGGGTTCTTGTTTGGCGATTTTGGAAGGGGTAGAACTTTTGCTGTTTTCCAGTTTTCCGGAAAAACAGAAGTCATTATAATGGTATTACAGATGTGAGTGATAGGATGGTCTTGAGAGCTACGAATATCTAATGACATTGACTCTCTGCAAGTCGAAACGAAAGTCTTATTTAGTTCTTCCAGATTCATGCTATTGGAAGGTGATATATTTTTCGAGGTAAGACCCATCTGGCGAATATTTTTCCAAAAGTCATTTCTCTGTAAATTTCCAAACATTTGTAACGTCTCCATCTGGCATATAGCAAATTTCGTGCTTTTATCAATTCAACGACTTCCTGAGTGAGCCAAGGTAATTTAATTTTGGTCTTTTTGAAACTTCGCAAAGGCACATGTTTAGTAAAAAGATATATAATTTGGTTATTAAAAAAATAAAATTGGAAGCTTGTGTCATTTGTATTATAAATTGGAGACCAATCCAAGGTCTGACAGTCATTACAAAGGGTCTCTAAATTGATTCGAGAATATTGGTATATTTTGAAATTTGTGTCAGTTTCAGCTGCTGGAAATATATCTACTGTCAGGAATATCATATCATGGTGAGAGAAGCCAGGTGCAAATATCTGGTCATAATGCGAAATTAAATCTGGGTCAGATACTAAAGCAACATCCAGAAACGATGGTTTGTGATCTGGTACAAAATGCGTCGGTTGGCTTAGGTTTGCAAAGTTGAGATGCAGTGAATTTACCATTTCCTTGAAAGCACTATTTTTGTTTCCTAAAACATTAAGGTTAAGATCGCCGCAAATCACTATTTTAGTGTACTGAGAGGCGAAATCTTCGAGCAAGCCACTTATAAGTTTATAATCTGCTATATCTGGAGCCATGTATATGCAGCCAAGCAGACATTTCTCTTTCACCTCTACAAAAAAAATATTCCATTAGATCAGTTGGAGTCGACTTCTTCAGAATTTTAAATTTATAGCACGTTTTTATATAAATTGCAACACCCCCCGCTTCCTTACGTTGTCTATCACTACGAAAGATTCTCCTATATACTAAATTAAACAAATTGTCACACATTTCGGACTCCAACCAGGTTTCTGAAACACATAAGACATAGACCATCCCATCATTAAACACATATCTAAGATCATCAATTTTATTCCTAATACTTTGGACGTTCAAATGACATATATGAAAACCTCTTTTTTGTTTACACAGAATATCAATTAGTATTTTAGAATCAACAGTGGAATCACCCTGCCCTAGTAGTGTACTAACCATTTGTGATACTCGTACATATACAATACAACAAAACTAATACAAATAAAGTGCACGAGTAACAACTAAAATAAATTAAGTAATTAGAGTATATTGAGTTATAGTACAATTGTACCATAAAATAAATGAGGTGAAAACTCATATTTGAAAAAAAGAAAAAAGAGAAACAAAAAATAGAAAAAGTCCAAAGGAAAAAGGTATTCAGGTTACTTGGTACAGGGAAGAAAGAAAATAAGGAATTAGTGAGAGAGATTGTGAATAGAAGAGAATGAAGCATTAAAGGAAGAAAGAGTAAAGAATAGAAATTAAATTTTAAATAAAAAACTGGCTTAGCAATCTTCATAGTTGTTGAATGTTGGGTACCTCCTGACTTCGTGCGGCTATAGCATTTAGCATTTCTTCGTCTTCTATTGTCAGTCTCTCAAACCAGACAGACGTGTTTTTCTTGTTCTACCTTTAATTAATTTTCGTCAAATTGCATTTTCCGGTTCTTAAACCCAGTGCTTGAATTCTCGAATTTTTTTTGTTTGTGCATTTTTTTTCAGTGCAAATCCCCTAACTATATAAAATTGCAACCAAGCAATACAAAAAAAAAATAAAAACAATATTTATACCCTCACTGACCTACACAACTGCATTTCTGCATTTTTCGGTTCTTCAACCCAGTGCTTGAATTCTCAAATTTTTTTTTTGTGCAATTTTTTCAGTGCAAAGCCCCTAACTATATAAAATTGCAACCAAGCAATACAAAAAAAAAATAAATAAATAAAAACAATAATTCGACCTAATATTTATACCCTCACTGACCTACTCTACTAAATTAAATATGTCTTGCGGAATTGCCAATTGTGTAATCGATGACTGGTAGCTTGCAAGGGCATCTGTGGGAAAGCCTTTCATGCCGTTTGTATCGGGTTAAACAAAAGAAATACGGTGTTTATCAAGGAATTCTCTGATAACCTCCTTTTCTTCTGTGATGAGTGCAAGTGTATCTCACTCTCGCATGTTCTTTTGGCAATAAAATGCCTAAACGATTCCAATGACTTCTACCAAGACGCACTCGCGAAAAAGATCACGGACAAAATTTCGGTCATCGAAAGCAGTGTTAAACGTGTTGAAGAGTTACGGAACTCAGTGCAGACCTCAGCCGAACTAATAAAATCCAAAGTAAAGCATATGGATAAACAAATTGCTGGTCTAATCGAGTTAGACTCTGGGAGATCCTGGAATGAAGAAACTCTCTTACGTCACCTGGATAAAGTGTTAAGTGACATCAAAGCCATCTGTTCTACGCAAGTTATATCCAACCAAAAAACTTGCGAGTTGATAAGCTCTCTGCGTGACGACATTGACATTCATTTCCAGTTCTCGTCACGCAAACAACCATCTCCTAAAGAATCCGATCCTATGCTCGAAATTATCTTCGACAAAGTGAACGATGTCAGTGATGAACTTACTGCGACTCGATCCCTCGTATGCGATATTGAACATCACATCGCAACAATAAACAGCAAAATCGTTGACCCACCAAACTTCCCGCAGCCTTACCAGAATGTTCCCTATAATACATCGCTAATGTCTGAATTAATGGAACCTGAAGTGGATTCACACTCACCCCCACATACAAGTCATCTGCGGACGGTTCAACTAACTGATTCTTGCGAAGTTTCTTCCAACCTGATAATAAAGACCACATCTACGTCAACACCTCCAATCGCTGCCCCACGGAGGCTTATCAATCACTTCAACTCAACTTGGACACCTTCTGAATTGCAGCATAGACTTGCTAAGCTTGCTTCGAAAAATCAATTGGTCACTACGCTTCTTATCAAAGGCGCCCCACCACACGCTGATGCTGATTGGATCTCGAATTTCTTCGTAAAGAAATATGGCATTGCCATTAACCACTGTAATTTAATTCAAACATCTCACCACAGAAGTAAGCGCAGCTTCAAGCTCAATATGCCGGCCGAATACGAATGGCTATTCCATAATCCAGCCAGCAACAATTTCAACCTTGGAAAGATGCGTGACTGCAAATGGTTGGAAAATACGACCAAGAAGCAGGATAAAGTCAAGCAGTCCGTCTTACCTAAACCATCCATCAAGGTAGCAAGTAAACCCAATTTGCCACCTCCTCTTCTCAAAACAAACCCATCCAATTGGAGCTTTAAAACTAAAATTTTTCCTAATTTTAAGCCTCCCACCCATGCTCCAACTCCGTCTATTCCACCCCAAACCAAGCCCCGACGTCAACGTGTCTCTTATTTGACTTAACACCTATCTTAAATCCCGCTTCCAGCTCGCCTTTTCCCTCGGTTTCACGGGCCCCAGTCCCTATTTTTGATACACCACCAAACCCAGCTAGCAACTCAATTCCCAACTGGAGCTAAGTACCCTAATTTCATTAACTCCCATACCCTAAACCCCACATCTCATCCCTCATCCAACTCCATATCCAATTATTTATCACCCTCTTCCAATACTCCTATTCTTGATCCCCTTTCCCCCCACTGTTAAACTAACACAGTAAACCAATGGCACTACAGAAAGTCAAATGCCAACTCAGCTAAGGAATGTCTCTTCTTAGATCGCTTAATAGACTCAAGTCTATGCCAAGTCAGTGGTATATCCAATTTTATGGGCAGGCAATTAGACCTTATTTTCACAACAGATCCAATTAACTCCTCAGTCTCACTTTGTCCCCTATCTCTCTCAACAATCGATAACTACCATCCCCCCCTTCTACTTTCATTTTTTCATAACTCTTCATTCCAGTCCACTCCCCACACAATTCTCTCATCCCACGACTTTCATAAAGCAAACTTTCACAAAATCAGTGAATATCTCAGCAGATCCCTCTTTAACTTTCACAACCTAAGTATAAATGATGCCTTATCCATTTTTTATAAAGAAATATTTAATTCTTTTTCCCTTTACGTTCCGTTTTCCCGCCTTAAAACATTATCTACTAGTCCTCCCTGGTATAATCGCAAGCTTCGTTCCTTACGAAATCAGAGAAATAAGTTATGGGCTGTTTTCCTGCGTACCAGATCCTTTACCGACTATTCCAACTATCTTGGTGCTTATCTTCATTTCACCGAACTTTACGATTCCCTTTACCAGGGCTACCTTAACAATGCGCAAGTCAACCTTGTAAACCACCCTAAGTCCTTTTTCCAATTTGTTAACTACAAAAGAAAGTCCGATGGTTACCCTCCTTCCCTCTCTTTCAACAACAGGTCATCAACCGATCCACTCACCATTGCCAACCTATTTGCCACCTTTTTTAAACAATCCTTCACCAACGACTCCTTTGTACCAGATCCATCCTATTTTAGTTACCTATTGAACTTCTCCAATGGCCCACTTCTCTCTCATATTTTTGATCCGTCTTATATCGAATATAAATTACACCAACTCAATGACGAATTCACACCCGGCCCAGATGGCCTCCCTGCCATATTTCTTAAAAAATGTTCTTCCTCTCTTTCCCTTGCCCTTTCTAATCTCTTCCGTCTATCCCTTTCACAAGGAGAATTTCCTCAGGCTTGGAAATCCTCCTTCATAACCCCGATCCACAAGAAAGGATCAAAGAATGAAATAACTAACTATCGTCCCATCGCTAAACTCTCCCATATACCCAAACTCTTCGAAAGTATTTTGTAGGAAGCTCTAAGCTTCCAATGCATATCACTTATTTCTCCTAGACAACATGGCTTCCTAAAGGGTAGGTCAAGCACCACAAATCTCTTTTTATATTAACCATAAATGATCTCGATATGATCATCAAACACTCGTCTGTCTCCCTTTACGCCGACGATACCAAATTTTTTTAAACCATTTCCTCTCCCCATGACTCTTTCCTCCTTCAACAAGATCTTGATAGTTTTTCGATCTGGTGCCTCACAAATTCTTTGGAACTTAACATCGCCAAATGCCAATCCATCACCTTCTCACATAAGCGGAACCAATCTCCTCCCCGACTCTATCTTCTCCATAACCAACCTATCTCCTCCGTACAATCTCTTCGTGACCTCGGCATTTTGTGTGATAGCGAGCTCAACTTCCGTTTACATATGGATGATATAATCCTCAAAGCCAACTCTGCACTAGGTTTTGTAAAACGGTGGTCCAAAGAATTCACCAACCCATACGTGATCAGGTCCCTCTATATTATCTTTGTTCGCCCCCTCCTAGAGTACGCCAGTCAAGTATGGTCCCCATATCATCATGTTCATTCAGCGCCGTTTTCTTCGATTTGCTCTCCGAGGTATGCCCTGGGGCGATTCTTTTAATCTGCCCCCCTATCAATACCGTCTCAACCTTATCAACTTAAACACCCTTGAAGATCGCAGAGATGCTGCAGACTTTCTCTTCATTCATCGACTCCTTTCAGGTCACGTTGAATGCGCGTCTCTTCACAACTCCATTTTCCTCAACACTAACCCTCGTAATCTACGTACCCCTCGACTCTTCTATCTAGCAACCCACCACACCTCCTATGGCGCGAACGAACCAATCTCCCGTATGCTACGTCAAATCAACTCAAACCCTACCGTCTTTGACTTCCACCGCACCACTCCCTACCTCAAATCCGTTCTCCTGCACCACTCCAACCAACCTTAGTTTTAAGTTTTAGTTTAAGTTTAATTTGTAAGTAATAGCTTGTATTAAGCCGAATAAATGGGGGCGTTCGCCCCCACCAAAATTAAATTTAAAATTAAAATTAAAGTTATGGGTCTCCCGTTTTTAAATTCTCTTACGATGACTATTCCATGTTTAGTGGAGACGGAAAACAGCTGTTTTCTGTGTTTGAGACGAGTTGCCTTGTGTACAAGAGAACAATTTCTTGCGGTTAGGCTCTCATTCACATAAATGTTCACATTTGCAACAGGTTCCAAGCCAACGTCATTTAGACAGAGTTGTCTTTTTTCTCTTTTGCCATGATTCGCGTTATAAACCACCTTCGCGTCGTGTAGCTGTTGAAACACATCTTCCATCATAGCCATCGGATATCGGTCCTTGATCATCTTTGCGTTTAGTTCTTAATAGTTCACGCAGAGTTTGTAACTGATATCCTTCTTCTTGACGAGGACACCCGGGCTGGCATATTCTAATCGACTGTCCTAGAATACGCCCTCTTTCAACCACTCCTGTATCTGGTTATCCACTATTTTCTTCTATTCTGGCGACAGTCTTCTTGCCTTGCGATACACCGGTACTTCATCCAACATCACTATGTTCATCTGCGTACATGATCTGGCCGACCTTCTTGGTGTATACGACCTTGTAATGCCTCCAACACGCTTCCCGGTACTGCTCATTACCCACGCATAGCTTTTCACTTCTCTCTTCGCGCTCCGTTAACTCGATCTTAAAACATCGTTCTCCTCCAACTCATATGCTCTTGTCTCCCTACTTCTACCTACTCCCACTTCTCATAACCTTAACTTCTCCGTGACTTATCAGAACATCCACGTTTCTCAAAAAGTCCCTTCAGGGATTCTCTGGAAGAGAACTCACTGTTTGTTTGCTTCGATCTGCACTTCTAATAGACATGAACCTAACGCTTTCTGGAGTTGGTTTCCAAACCCTTTCAAGGTGGCCGTGGCTCAAGTGGTAGTGGACTGGCTTCCAAATCGGAAGGTTCGGTTTTCGAATCCCAACCTCGACCAAAAGGCATTCATTTTTCAGTTAACGAAAATCAAGTAAGATGAGTAGTTGACAGAAAATTAGCAGCAAGCCAACTTCTACTAAGAATCTAGTCTCCGCATTAAATATTGGATGCCACCCATGGAGCGATATAACCGCAGAGCCCAAACATCTTTCTTTCTCTCTCTATCCCATTTTCCAAAAATCTTAACACATGCTGAGGCACTATAAGTGTATTTATACCCAAAGCACCATCACTGGATGATCTAGTTTTGTTCCTTTAATTCCCTTTTGAAACGACTGGTTCAAATGTGACGCGTCACTCACATCATCTATGGAACGTAATGTAGCTTACCTTCAATGCTAATCGTTATGTGGCCACCATCGGATTCGATGCGCTTTACTTGACTTATTCCCCATGATGATGAACTTACGTCATTTTAACCGTCGATTTATGCTCTGGGGTTGCGCATACCTTTTTCTTTATCTGGGCAGCGTTGCGTCAGGTGCAACATTGAACCATAGCTGTGACATCGCTTTATTGCCGACGGTCCCCATGAAGGATCGACCGACGTTCTGAACGACATCCCTCCGATTTGACTGAAAAGTGGTAGAAATACTCATTGGAGTGGTACGAATCATAAGACAAAAAAAGTTTTGCAGAATTCGATATTCAATAATTTGCGTGTAACGGAACTTCAAAAATTGGCAAAAAATCAAAATTTATGTTTTCTTTTATATTTAAAAAAATCATAACTTCTTCTCTGCTCATCAGAATTTGATAAAATATACCTTGTTGAATTCATGAAAAGGTGAACTTTAAAAAATTTGGATTAATTTTTACTTTCAAGGGCGAAGAATATTCCAGAATATTCTTTTTAAATATATGCTTGAATAACTCAAAAAATGGTATTTTTTTTTTTTTTTTATATATTATAGAGAGATACGTCTTCTATTTCCATTTCAAATTTCAAGTTGGGATCTCTATGGGTTCGGCCATAATAATGTTTTATAGGCGGCTAAATATTCTGCAATAAATATTTTCATTTAAAAAAAAATTCACACTTGGGCCTTTGTTTCCCAAGGCCTTAAAAACTAAAAAAAAACATTATTTATTAGCTTTTAAGAGTATATACATATTCTTCCGATGAAATGGAAAAATATTTTCCTTTAATTACTCCTTGTGAAACAGATGAAATATGATGAAGTTTTCTTGTTTCTGGCACAATTCTTAAATTAAAAAATCTCGATTCCATCAATAATTTTTCTTCATTATACTCCTGTAGTGTCACGTAGGAGAAATCCATATTCTTTATATTTTCAGTTGCCCAGTTATATAACTGTAAGGGAGTTGTTATGTGTTCCCTATACGGTCTCTGTGGGCTAGCTCTGGCAGCAAGTCTTTTTATTGTACCACCAAGTCCATCGCATGCGCTTTTACCATGAGAAGTCGCAAAGAAGTTCCATTCAGCATTCACTCCAAAATCCTGTTCATGCAATGTTAAATTAAAAAAAATCTTTTTGTTTTTGTACTGCGCAGCAGATCCATCGGAAAAATAAATAATTTTCTTAAAATGTTGGCATTTCTTATGCAGGAACTCAAAAAGACGGTGCTGAAATAAGTGTCATGCTTTAAGCAGTCACTGATTACAACAAAACTTTCATTTTTAATATCATCCATCTGGTTCCGGTAATATATTGTGAAAGGATGAATCGTCTTTCTTTAGTCCAGTGGTATCCCTGCACTGCATCTTGCACAACAAAACCATAATTTTCGGAAAAGTCCAATAAAACAAGTAAGTCCGTTTTCGTTAAGAGAGTTTTGACTTCCTTTATGTACATGTTTTGTTGATCAGTTATAAAAACATGATGAAAACACCAAGCCGTTTCAAAAAGCTCTGAATGAAATCCTCAGAGTTTTCAATTCTCATTTCCAATTTTGATCGGTCTGTGTAGGTATGTTACGTCTTCTATGAAGTGATTACTAAAAACAGTGTCAAAGATTCTCCTTAATTTAGAATAGTTTGGGCAATTAAGGCATTTGCCCAAGAAACAATTTATATCAGGAGGGTTACAAATTACCAAAGCTAAGCAGGCTCTGCTGTCATTGAGATGCTTATCTTCGTTTTCTATCAGCCTTGATATATTGCTACCCTCAAACATGAGTTTGATATTTTGATGGATGGTGCGAACACACATGGAATGAATTCCTGATGCCCCAGCCAAAATGTATTTTTGGTCTTAACGACGCGAATTTGGAAAATCTAATCTTAACATTATTATGAACTTCTTTGAACTTATAATATCTCCCTAAGGTTAGCCAGAACCAGGTGTTTTTGAATATGTTTTTTCTGATTTTCAATCTCAAAAAAAAGCAAAACAACTTATTTTTGAACCTGAGAAAATACATTTTTGTTACCTTATAGATGCGTAGTCTTTTTTTCCTGGCATTAAATGGCTGATATCGTCTTCACAGTAAAAACTTTCTACCAATTGCTTGATATCAGCATCTAAGCTTTTCCCATAAGTTGATGGAACGCTTTGATCTTCCTGAAGTTTTCTAGACGACGCATACAAAACAAGTTTGTTGTCTTTGCTTGTAGTTTTATGGAAATTTTCTTTTATTTTCCCTACGAAATATTCTCCATCTCTGGAATTATCTTCATCATTATCAATAGTAACAGAGAAAACTTTCTCTGCAATTTTCAACATAGACTTTTTCAATTTTGACTGCACATATTTTAAGTCACTAAGTCTTCTCTTGTCGAATGTATCTTCTCCAATATACTGTATGCATTAATTAATCTAATTGAATGCAATGTCGTTATCGTAATACATTTCATCAACTTCAATTTGACCTATAACCTCTAGCAATGATGGCATTGAATCAGAATTTCGGATCTGACTCATTTTTTTCCTACACGTAGAGCAAATTACCAACTTTGTGTTCAACTTTGGTTGCATCGTAACCATCCATGGTTACGATGGTTTGATGAGGTAGTAAATCCAGAGGATTGCAGCACGTTTTCCACACAAAAGTAATCATTATAAATTTATATTACTCACAACTCGTATTACGATACAATCTAAAATAAATCCCAAGCTCACGACAGATTGACATCAGGTGAGTGCAAATAAATTAAGCCTAACTTCTAAAATTCTCAAAAACGGGAAATGTGCAGTTACTAGTCATTGAAGAAATAAAATAAGAACATTGAAGAAATAAAATGCATTCGGGTTATATGTGAGGATGGTAAGAGGAGTAATGTAATAAATATTTAGTTTTTTGATTTAGCCGCCTATAAAATATTATTGCTGAACTCATAATAGAGGTCGAATCTCTCTATAATCTATAAAAAAAAATACAATTTTTTGAGTTATTCAGTGATATATGTAAAAAGAATATTCTGGAATATCCTTCGTCCTTGAAAACAAAAACTATTCGAAATCTTTGAAAGTTTACTTTTCCCTGAATTCAACAAGGTATATTTTATCAAATTCTGATGAGCAGAGAAGAAGTTATGATTTTTTTTTAAATATAAAAGAAAGCATAAATTTTGATTTTTTGCCAATTTTTGAAGTTCCGTTACACGCAAACTATATCGAATTCTGCAAAACTTTTTTTGCCTTATGCTTCGTACCACTCCAATGAGTATTTCTACCACTTTTCAGCCAAATCGGAGGGATGTCGTTCAGAGCTCCCCATATAGCTTCGGCGATTTATCGTGGAATGACCCTATTGTTTTTGCTCATCTCCACTTTCGGCTTTGGCATCTGACGATGCACTTTCAGGTATTTCTCCAGCTTAGCTTTTAATACCTTGAGTGTAGATACTTCATGGAGTACCGTTTTATTACATACCGTCTCCGGGATCCCATTTATTATATCCTCAATCAAGGAGGATTCGTCGACATCTCCTTGACTAGGGATCTGGACCATTACATACAGGTATTCTAATAAACTCTCCGACGCGACGGGCCTTTCTTTCTGGATTTTAATTGTTTGTGAACTTCGATACTTGATGTTTTCCTTCTGGACTCGTTGGGTAAATAGGCCATCAGTTTGTTTCAATCTGTAACTCCTCCAGTTCCTCGACTGTAAACTTTGTAGCGCCTTTTAGAAACCTACGCTCATACAAATATTTCTGAATGTTGTTCCATTCGCAATATTCTATATTAAATTTATCCTACAGCAGGCCCGCTACTTACGGCTCCCACATGTATGTATACTCGTATGTTTTTGGATTGATTTTTTTTATTTCTGATATGATATTAAATAAGCTATTATACAAGTATTTCGAATTTTAATTTCAGTCCTTGTCCAGCGCAAAAAATCTGGCTTAATTTTCTTTTCGAACGCTTTATTTCATTATTCAAAAGCCACTGTTGACGAACAGTTCCAATAAAAACAAGGCTAAGAATTGCAATCTTTATATCGTACGAAATTTCATAATTGTTTACCAAAGTGGCAAAAGTGGTTTCGTGTGTGTCAAGCCTTAGGCGTACAAACACACAACTAGTTTGAGGAGCATATAATTTTTTTTAATGAATGAGAAGATTTTCCATTTCATTATATTACATGGTGCTAATTATTTGGTATTCGGAATTTACACATAATGTTAATGTTGGCTCATCAAGTCGTAAACTGTTTTTGATTAAAACGTCTTTGCATTTATCTATGGCATAGGGCACCCCATTGGGTGACATTAGTTCTTCAAAATAATACTTAAAGTTGGAAAATTACGTAATCCTTCCCTTCAATTTGTTTTGCTTACGGTTGATCTGCTACATAGAAAATCTGTTTTGTAATTTGTTTGTACTTGCCATTTAATATATTGTATTAATTTCAGTTAAATATAAAGATGGTAAATGCAAAATAAATATGACTAAAACTATGTCTATCAATTATTTTACAGTCCCGGTCACTTGTTTACCCCTAAAACTGGAACCTAGTTTATATGTTATTAATTTGTAGGGATTATATACCTATGCATTATATTACATGTATATGTATATATCAATATTAATATACTGTCCAAAATATAAAAAAAAAAAAATATTTCATGGGATAATATCGGCCATGTACAATAAAATAAAGAGTGGCCCCGTAGAAAAGGATTAAATAAAAGAAATATTTTTCAAATTAAGTTTCAACGACTTCAAGGATTAGACATATCAGAATGGAAGATTAAGGTTTATAATGCAAGTGTGAAAAAGAAGAGAGGAAAATAATGTGCTTAGTAGTTTTTAAATAGGAAAAACTGGGTAGATATATTAATGAGATAATTTCTTAATTTAAACACGTTCCTTAACATCCAAAAAACACTGGGTGAATGCTAATTTTCAACAGATCACTTGATTACCATCACCAATTTAAAGCATTCAGTATTCTAAAACAAGTTTACGCGAGTCTACCGTTCTTTCAGAAAAATCAATGCAATTTAACAAATACGGGCCGTGGACGGATGTAGTACATGGACGGTACTACAGCGCAATCCAAGCCGAAAATGTTGACAAACTAATGTCACACAAATGGCTTTTGAATGGCAACCTGTATGCTGAAACCGAGGCATTTATGATTGCAATACAAGATCAAGTGATCCCAACCAAAAATTACAGAAAAGCTGTCATAAAGACCCTAATGTCACCGATGATAAATGTCGAAGGTGTGGGAATCACATTGAGACAATAGACTATATTATATCAGAATGCACAAGCTTAGCTCAAAATGAGTACACGAGAAGACACAATAACGTCGCAAAAATTCTTCACAAGAAAATCCTCGAAAAACATAAAATTCAACATGATAAATCACAGTACTATAAGTATGACCCACAATCGGTAGTAGAAAACGAAAACGTAAAAATCTACTACGATCGGACTATCTATACGGTTCAAACAAGGCTCCATAACCACCCGGATATCACCGTTCTTGACAAGAAACAGCACAAGGCAATATTAATCGATATAGCAATCCCAGCAACAAGAAACGTTAGCCGCACACATGTCGAGAAATGCAGTAGATACGCTGAAATAGCTGTGGAAACTAAACGGAACTGGAACCTTAAAGAAGTAAAAATAATATCTATTGTATTGTAAAATGTTTGTGTGGGTACAAATAATAGAACTTATTCTTTTCAATACAAATCCCTTTATTCAGTACAGTTACAATTCACTATTTAATTCTTTCTCTCAGTACAATCCAATTTCTCAACCACTTATACTTTTCTTATCTTTTACTTAAACCACTTAATCACTTCTCCTAATTAACACTTCAAATTACACTTTAGAACTGATTTGCATACCTTGGGGATGCTGGTATTTATACTCGAATGACATACTTCGAGAACAATCCTCGCCATCCAGCGTCCCATACAATTTCCAATTTGCTAGAAAATTCGATTCCACTCTCCAGTCGAGACTTTGTTATTCCAGTATCGAAATCTTCTAGTCTTCGAGTTTCGACATTTTCTGCTAGATGTCGCTGCTCACATTTAAGTGGTTATCACATTGCTCCCTCCCTACAGTTGTTCGCCCCGAACAACTTCGTCATTCAGCATCCCGTTGAAATGACACATTCTATCCAAATGGACCACTTTCAATTTTCCTCGATCCCCATGCTGGATCCGGTAGACAACGTCATTAATGCAGGTTATCACCTTGTATGGACCTTCCCAGTCCTGTTGCAATTTAGGTGATTTGCCTTTCTTACGCTGAGGATTATACAGCCAAACCAGATCTCCTTCGTTGAAACCGGAAGATTTCGCCTTGATATCGTACCTAGTCTTCATGCGGCTGCTTGCTAGCTTCATCTTTTCTCTGGTGTCTTCATGCAATTTACGAATCCTGCTGCGCAAGTCATTCACGTAGTCGTTCACCTCTTTGGGCTCCGTCGGTGGGGATCCGAATTTTGCTTCACTTGGCAACCGAATTGTTTGACCAAATAAGATCTCGGATGGTGTGTGCCCTGTTGAGCTATGGACCGCGTTTCGGTAGCCATTAAGAAGAGGGGTATGTGTCGATCCCAATCCCGCTGGCAGTTGCTGACAACCTTAGATAGATGCTCATTCAAGGTCCGATTGAATCGCTCGACCATTCCATCAGATTGAGGGTGTAGTGGCGTTGTCCTTGTCTTTCTTATTCCCAAATATTGGCATATTTCCTGGAAGACTTTTGATTCAAAGTTTCGCCCTTGATCAGAGTGTAGCTCCATTGGGACCCCAAATCTGCTCACCCAGTTGTTGACTATCTGTTCGGCTACGGTCTTAGTCTCTTGATTTGGGATGGCAAACACTTCCGGCCACTTACTGAAGTAATCCACGACCACCAGGGTGTATCGGTTTCCATTAAAGGTTTCGGGAAAGGGCCCAGCGATGTCGATGGCTATTCGTTCGAAAGGTGCTCCGACATTGTATTGTTGCATTTGTGCATGTGGCTTTACTTTTGGACCCTTGGTAGCTGCACATCTTATGCACTTTTTGCACCAATTCTCGACATCTTGTTTAGCGCTTAGCCAATAGAAACGTTCCCTTACATTTTCCAACGTCTTGTTTATTCCCAAATGGCCTCCTGAGATTCCGTCATGTATTTCATGGAGCACTTGGTTGACTCTGGACCGTGGCACAATTAGCTGCATACGAGATGTTGTCCCATCTGCACTTTCCCATTTTCTCTTCAGCAATCCATCTTGCACAAAAAGCGAGTCCCACTGTGCCCAGTATGCCTTCAGAGTTTGGCTCCGATCTGATATCTGCTGCCAGCTTGGTCTTTCCTCGTATTCTTTCCAGGCCAATATTGGTTCGATGTCATTGTCTGCCTGTTGGGAGGAACGGATTTCGTCTATGCTCCAACCCTCTATTGGCTCAGTCCTGATCATTTGGATAGTTGCCTGTTCTTTTGCTTCTTTACGATTGCAGTGTTCGCATTTTACTCCGCACGGTCGACGAGAGAGAGCATCAGCATTTGAGTGGAGTGTTCCCTTGCGGTGTTGCACTTCAAAGTCGTAGCCCTGCAACTGCTCGATCCATCTTGCAACTTGGCCTTCAGGGTTCTTAAATTGGAGTAGCCATTTCAGAGCTGCGTGGTCTGTCCGGAGAATGAACTTTTGTCCGTAGAAATGCTTCGTAGCCAGAATTAATGCCAGAAGCTCGCGCCGGGTTACACAGTAGTTCCGTTCAGGTCTGGAGAGTACTTTGCTGTAATATGCGACCACTTTCTCTTGACCGTCATGAACTTGGGAGATCACAGCTCCGACCCCAACATTGCTAGCGTCTGCGTCCACGATGAACATTTTTCCGGGCGTGGGGTAACCCAAGATGGGGGCTTTGCACAGCTTTCGCTTCAGTTCTTGAAATGCTTTTTCGCATTCTCCAGACCACCTGAACTGTCGGCCTTTTTCTGTAAGTTGATGCAGGCTCTTTGCAATGCCAGCAAAATCCTTTACAAACCTTCTGTAATACGTGGCGAGTCCCAAGAAGCTTCTCAGTTGGTGTTTATCTTTTGGAGAAGGCCAACTTTTCACGGCTTCGATTTTGTCAGGATCCGTTCTTACTCCTTCCGCTGATATAATGTGACCCAGATATTTTACTTCCGGACGAAACAAGGCGCACTTTTCTGGGTTGAGCTTTAAATGAGCACTTCGTAGCCTCTCAAACACTTCTTTTAGATTTTCGCGGTGCTCCTCGTACGTCTTACCTATGACGATAACGTCGTCCAAATATACTAGGCAGGTTTTCCAAGTGAGTCCTTGCAATGTTCGTTCCATTAGTCACTCGAAGGTGGCCTGAGCGTTGCACAGTCCAAACGGCATCACAGCAAACTGCCAAAGACCGCTTCCTGTAGTGAAGGCAGTTTTCTCACGATCCGCACGATTTATCTCTACCTGCCAGTAACCGCTCTTCAAGTCAAGTGTTGAAAACCATTTCGCTCCAGAAAGCATATCCAAAGTGTCATCGATTCTCGGAAGTGGGTAGCTGTCCTTTTTAGTGACATCATTGAGACGTCGGTAGTCTACACAAAATCTCGTGCTGCCATCTTTCTTCTTCACGAGGACCAGTGGAGATGCCCAGGGACTTTGCGATTCTTCAATCACTCCCTCAGCTTTCATCTTCGACATCATTTCGGCAACTTCTGTTTGCTTTGCCAATGGAAGACGCCTTGCAGGTTGACGGATTGGTCGAGCGTCTCCGGTGTCAATGTGGTGTTGAACAATATGCGTTCGTCCATATTCTCCGTCTTGTGCAGCAAATATATCAGCGTACTCACCGATTAGTTTTTCTGCCAGGATTCGCTGATCTTCGTCCAGATTACAGGGCTGAGAATTTTGTTCTTGATTTTTATACTCTGAATTGTAGTGACCGGTGTTGCACCCTTTTTTTCCGTTGTGGTCGATATAACCTCAACAGGTACGCATTTTCCCACTATCTCCCCCTTTTTCACCTTTACACTGAATGTCTTTGGATTTAGGATCCTTACAGGGACCATGTTGTTCCTTGGCTCCACTAAGGTCTTTCCCACCATGAAGTCTCTTTTCTTTTCTGGCTCCATCAAATAGAATCGGTGGCTACCAGGACCACCTTCCACTTTTGCCCACAAAATTGTTTCTGACGAAGGCTCTAGACTCTGATTGCTGCAGATGACGACATTTGAGACTGAGGTATTGGCGTTTCCGTATATCATTGGTATCTCCAAGTTTCCGTATTTCAGGGTTTGTGCCCCCAAGTCGACTACAAGTCCATGTTCTCTCATGAAGTCTGTACCAATGATGCACTCGTCACATATGTCAGCTACCAGAAACGCGTGAGTGAATGTTATTCCGGCCAATTGGATTTTTATGCGGACTTCACCATATACCTTAATCGTTGCTCCTGTAGCTGTTCGCAAGCTGCAACTGCTAGTGTTATGCAGCCAAGACTTCTGCACAAGATTCATCCTGATGATTGAGGCCGTGGCACCGGTGTCTATTGTTGCCATCCATTTTTCTTTTCCACTGACTACTTCTATTAGAAGGCTTTCGTTGCATCGTTTTGCCAGCGAAACTTGGATGATGGTCCTGGGGCCGTCGACTCCTGCTACCAACTTCTGCCCCGCGAAGTTGGAGCTTAAGCATTTCCCGACTGATGGCTTCGGGAAGGTTGACCGGCTTCTTGATAGCTGTTTCTGCGGGTTTCTTCCTCTATTTGCTTGTCACCACAGTGAGAGCAGTCTTTTCGTCGCACCGGTTCTTTACACTGCCTTTGAAGGTGTCCTATTTTATTGCAATTCCAGCAGCGCATTATCCGTCTATCCTGTCGAGTATCTCGTTCCTCGGCACTAATTCTTGTGCAGGAGCATTCGATAGATGTTACTTCCCTGACGAAATGTGTTCCCCTGGAAGCCTGATTGGCTGCTTCCATCGCCAGAGCGAAGGCAAGTGCTTCAGCAAGGGTTCTTTTCCCGGCCATCCTTACTGCTGACTGTAGCTTCGAATCTGCAATTCCCCTGATAAATGCATCTTTTGCCATTTCGTCGATAATTTCCTGGGCTGCGGTAGGGTATGACAGATGTGCAAGTCTACTCACGTCTGCTTGGAGCTGCTGCAGTGTTTTTCCTCTTTGCTGCGTTCGGCTTTGCAATTGGACCTTGTAGACCTCCTGCATGTGGCTGTCCCAAACCGCTTCTCGATAGCCTGCACTAAAGTCACATAATCTTTATGCTTTTCGATGTCTACTGTTTGCAACAATTCTGCTGCAGGACCGTGCAAGGCCATTGTTAGGGCAAAGCACTTTTCCTCATTGTCCCAGTCGTTTGCACAGGCAGCCATTTCAAACTGCTTCTTATAAGTAGACCATGAGGTCTGACCATCGAATGAGGGAGGTTTCAAATCTTTTCTCCTTGGACCACTTAAAGAACATTCTCGCAGTTTCTGTTTTCGCACTGTGTCGAGCTCTTTTGCCAGTTGCTCAACTTTGTTGTCCATTTGTTCGAATTTTTCGCCAACATTCTTCTCTATTCTTTCAAATTTGTTATCTATTTCTTCGAACTTTTGGTGTAGAACGTTATTTTGTTCTTCCAGTTTTTGTTCTAGACTATTCTTTTTTTTTGGTCGTCGAATTTTTGTTCAATGCTGCGCTTCTGTTCGTCCATTTTTTGTTCCAGACTGTTCTTCTGTTCTTCCAGATTTTTCTTTTGTTGGTCGAGACTGTTCTTCTGTTCGTTTTTTT